>JANFOE010000404.1:0-1281676 GCA_025667525.1 Glebionis coronaria | reverse complement strand
ATATGAACCAACCTCACGGCTTCATCATGCTAGGTCATGAAACTAAGGTGTGTAAACTGATTGAGTCCTTATATGGACGGAAGCAGGCACCTAAGCGATGACATCAAGAATTTGATGAAGCAGTTTAGGATAATGGCTATTTACTTAACCAAGCTAACAAATGTGTATATAGCAAATTTGATGAATTTGGTAAAGGAGTCATCATTTTCCTATATGTTGATGACATGCTAATATTTGGCAAAGATGAAGTTCAGGTTAACCTGTCAAAGAATTTTTGTCATCAGAGTTCTACATGAAAGACATAGGGGAGGCTGATGTTATCCATGGCATAAGGATTAAACATAAAAGTGATGGTACTGTAATTCATAGTCTAATTATATTGAGAAGGTACTAAAGAAATTCAATCACTTTGATTGTACTCCGGTGGAGTACACCTATAGATTGAAGTGAAAAACTAATGCCTAATAATGGTCAGGCTATCTCCCAAGTAGTGTATTCTAGGATGATTGGTTGCTTGATGTATGTCATGGACTAATACAAGGCCTGGCATAGCCTTGTAGTGGGTGAACTGATTAGGTACACTAGTAATCCTAGTAATGAGTACTAGCAAGCTATTTAGAGGGTAATAAAGTATTTGAAAGGAAGTATGGATTATAGTCTTTCTTATATTGGATATCCTTCCATGTTGGAAGCTTACACTGATGCAAGTTGGATGAGCAATACTAACGATAATTCACCACTAGTGGTTGGGTATTCCTACTTGGTGGTGGTGCAATTTCTTGGCATCTAAGTAGAAAACTTACATTACTGGTTTAACAATGTCATCTGAGTTTTTGGCTCTAGTAACTATTGGTAAAGAAAATGAATGGTTGAAAAAATTGCTTCTTGAGATTTCATTGTGGGTCATACCTATGGCACCCAATTCTATACGTTGTGATGTACAATGGTGAATATAGACACTTACGTGTTAGACATAGCATCATTTGTGAGCTTATCATGAATGGGGTGATCTCTATAGAGTTTGTGATATCTCAAAAAAATTTAGATGACCACTTGACGAAGGAATTGGCTAGAGCCTTAGTTATAAAGTATTCTAAAGGGATGGGTTTCAAGTCCACTCTAGTCACTGAATGCTAGGACACTGATAACGTTCTAATTATACATGTTTAGATATGCGTTATCTGTATATATTAAGGTTAATTATGTGAACTTTAGATACTTAATAGATTGTATTTGATGTTATAAGTTCCAAGGACGTGTCGTGGAAGAAAAGTAAGAAAACACGAAGGACTGAAGCTTAAACGAAGAAATAAAGTCAAGCTAAAGTTCTCCCGACACCTGCCGCTGTTTTGATCTTAATTTGAGCATACGAACTCCGATTTAGTTGGTTCAAAGGGCCACAGAAAGAAAAAGAGTTATCTACAACTTTGGTATTTGGTCCAAAAGCTAAAAACGCCCAGAATGTGCGACGCACATTTTCCCAGCACTTGCAACATTCTAGATTCGCAATTGTGCGGCGCACCGTCTTGGTTGTGTGGCTCACAAATGACCCCTGAAATGTGCAGCGCACATTGACATTGGGTGGCGCACTTTGACCCCGATTGAGCACTATCCATTGAGATCATTCCCTCTCACTATACACACACTTCTCTATTCATTCTCCCATTTTCCACCATCATTCCCTAGTAGTTTACCACGAATTTTAGGTGTTGTAATATCACCCGAATGGTTTAGAACATTTAGAATCATTAGTTTGAGTAATCAATAAGAGTTTTTGTTGGCAAACTTGTAATCATCATTTGGATCATATAACTTTTGTATAATCTTTTATCCCTTTTATTATGATTAATTCTGGAATTATGATGAATGTTATGTTTCTTATTACTTTGATTAAGGAGTAGTCGTATTGTGTTTGGTTAGGTGTATATAGAATCTATGGAATCGATTCTAACCTGGTCGTGCAGAAAGTACGTTGCACATTTATCTATGTGTGGTGCACTTCCCGTCTGATGCATAGTTGTTTGCATGGTTGAAATACTCTTGTGCTCGATATTATTATCTTTGATCATTGCTATGTATTTGACTCACTCTTGATTATAAGATGTTTGAAAGTGTTTATATGACTGATTGCGTTTCATGTCATATAGTAATGAATCTTGATACTTGCCTTGTGGAAATTGGTGAATAAAATATATAGCAAACCAAATATAATCTTCTTTAATCCTTTGCCATGGGTTCGAAAGAGCGTGGCTCAGCGAGCACTTGAATTATCTAAACCAGCATAAACATATCTTTATGCATTTTATATAATGAGATATATAGGTCTAAAAGATTTCTTGTTATGTTAAATAGTTGATGCTTGTGTGACTATTCATCCACTTGTATTCATTCTTTGTTTATGTGGTTATAATCTATCCTTGTTAGTTGTTCTTTCATGATTCTTAGCCTAAACCAAACACTCTTTTAAATCATTGTTAGAAGCTTAAATCTTTAGAACTTGTGACACTCAAAGGATAATTGTTTTTACTTGTTAATAACAATCCGTGGAACGGCCTAGACTTACCTTAGACTTTACTATACACGAAATGGTATACTTGCCCGTGTTTGTGTTCTTGTCCTTGTTTGGTAATCATCTAGTAGTATAAATTTAAGACTTGTAGAACACACATCAGGTTTTTGGCGCCGCTGTCGGGATTGTTTTCGTTACTTATTAAAACTTTTTGAGAAACTTATTTTTCAAAATTTAAACCATCGCCATACAGATTTCTGGCATTCTGAAACTTTTCTGTTGAAAAATTTGCAGTAAGTACGTCGCACATTTATTTTGTGCGTCGTATTTTCTGGAGAGCTTCTAAGTACGACAAACTTTTCATTTTGTGCGCCGCACTTTCTAGAGAAAATGTGAAGTCCGCCGCACTTCACACCAAGTGTGACGTACTTTTTGTCTGATCGAAATTGTCTCTTAACAGATTAACTTCAATGCTTTTCAAAAACCCACCAAACTGCTTTTTAGGCTTTGTAATTATTTGAAGTTATATCTATTTGATTACATGCCTTGTGAATTTGTAAATATATAGTTTATCATCAATATCTTAAAGAAAAGAAAAAAAACTAAAAATATTAGTTTTGATTTCGTTGATTTATGTTATTGTGGATTATATTGTTTTCTTTTATTTGTGTTGTATTTTCTTATCTTGTTCTAATCTAAAACGTAAAAAAATAAAATTTAAAGATAAAAAAAGTCTTTTTGTGAAACTTTGAACGTTTGTTTAAATCCTCGATCATGGGAAAAGAACATGTAAATCTATTATTTAAATTAAATAAAAATTTAACAACGAGGAGTTATGAATTTAAAACGATCCCAAAAGAATGCCTTCAAATCAAATCACCCAAGTTTTCAACCCAAAATCCATCTAAGAATGAATTTGTCATTATAGATATACATGAAGAGGATGTCCAAACCCAACTCAATCCACCCGAACATATCATAGTTATCGACCTTGAAGATCAACCCTTGTGTAACAGTGCTAGTACCGTATCACCGACTTCTAATTATGCCATTGTTCAACCCGATGCTGATGAAAACTTTCTTACTAACACTACCCACTTATGCGATAATAGAGATTAAGGTCCAAAAATAGATTCGAAACGGTGTAACCAAAATCATCAAATTAATAACCTTTCCTAATAGACAACGATGTCAAAAAATTAAGTTAACAAGTGAGATTCGATAAAGTCGGTTTTACAACGGTTTTGAACATGAGACTTATTACCAAGACTTTTATACGCACCCTAAAGGATGGGCATTGTTATCATAGGTTTACCTCCACTTTTTAGGGCTTCGGTCTTGCCTTGCCTTTTATTTAACCTCGCCATGAGGTGTTTATTATGGCCAAAGACGTTATCCTCAACATAAAACGTAATTTTGGATCTTTAAAGCTTCAAAGTTTAAGGCTTTCACTTTCAATTTTCGCATAGATTTTTTTTAATGATAAATCTAAGGTCGATTTTTCATTTGAATTGGGTCGTGACTAAGGTCGATTTGTGCCCGACCGACACCGGCGACCGAATCGCCGCAACGCGGCGACTCGGTCGCGACCGACAGGCGACCGAGGTTTTCAGTGAGCGTTGCGGGTAGCCTAATACATCCCCACCATTATAAACATGATACTCTTGTCCCCTCTTTCGTTCTATACCCACCAAGTAAGGCTACCCGCAACGCTCACTGAATTTGTCGGTCGCCTGTCGGTCGCGACCGAGTCGCTGCGTTGCGGCGATTCGGTCGCCGGTGTCGGTCGGGCACAAATCGACCTTAGTCACGACCCAATTCAAATTCATGTTTAAAAAATTATACCGTTTGTTTTCTGACCGTTACATTTAAAAAAAATCAAATTTTTTAAAAAACCTATATAATCACTACCTCTTTCATAATTTTTACATTTCACACACAAATCTCAACACACATTAAAAATGTCTAGCAAGAGAACTCCCAAAAACAAAACCCCAAAATCCCGAGTTCGTCAAGAATCCGTTCCACATGTGACACCGGACTCGACTTTCCGATTATCTGTGTGTCTCCACAATTCCGGTTTAGACCCACCCCGAATATCAATCACACCAACAACCTAACTATTCAAACCGTCCTTTTATCCCCCACAACGTGATAACCAACAACCTAACTACGAATCGCCTACGGGTGTGTATCGGCCTACTATGGATTCTTCTACTACTTCCTATCCAAACCAACAGTATTCTCCGATTAATCGTTTTGAGGTTGATGCACAATTTGAAGATATGATATACAACCAAGACAACTACGTGGGTGACGGGCCTAGCCAAGATCAATCTATGGGTCAAGGTTCGGGACACGGGTCTTTTCATGGTGCATACAACCTTGAAGACGATGAGGAATAAATGTCCCCAATCAAACCTAAGAAGCCCTCAGGACATGCTACGAAAGGCAAACAGGTTGATTTAACTGAGGCACCAAAAGAATGGACAAGTGAGGAAGAGTGTGCGTTATGTAGAGGTTGGTGTTATGTTTCCGAGAATTGCATCCATGGAAACAGTCAAAAATCAAAGGGCTTTTGGCAAAAAGTAGTGAAGTACTATGAAACCGAGACGGGTTATACTAGAGGGTATGACGCGGTTGTGAGCAAATGGAAAAACAGGTTGCGTCCTAGTGTTGGTGCATTTTGTGGTATTATGAATAACATTGAGCGTACTCATGATAGTGGTGCAAATGATCTCAATGATTACCAAAAAGCTTGTGCTGAATACAAAGTGACTTACAATAAAGAGTTTCAATACCAGGAGGCGTGGAAAGTGCTCAAAGATCACCAGAGTTGGATAGAGGTTGAAATGCCAAAGTTTACAAAGAAACCGTCTAGCAAAAAAGCCAAGACTTCTGAAACCACTTCTGGTTCTGGACACGCTAGTTACATGGATGTGCACGATGATTCTGAAGACGAGAAAGAAGAGAAACAAGAAAATCGACCAATGGGTCGTGATCGGGCTAAAAAGAAGTCATGAACCTCTTCGTCAACTGGGAAGTCTTCGTTTGTTGAAGCCGTAAGCACTAAACGGGAGAAGATGAAAGACATTGGATGGGGAAGAAGAAGCAACAACAAGATTCCTACTTTGACTTGAAGCAACGGGAGTTGGATTTGCAGGAGAAAACGCGGAAATCAAAAGAGAAAAGCTCGAGTTACAATGTCGGGCTATCGAGCTTGCTGAAGCAAAGAAGCGAGATAAAGACTTGATGTTCTACAACTCGGAAATCGACCCCAACTTGCCGATAGCCAAACAGCAAGCCCAACAAGAAATGAGAGACAGAATCAAGGAACGTTATAATTTAAATTACTAGGATTATTGTAACGTTTTTTAAATTCGAATAATTGTGTAATGTTTTTTTTTAAATAAATGTAATGTTTTTTTATGAAATTTATTGTGTTTTTTTTTTAAAAAAAATTTCAATTAGATCGCACTAGATCGCTGGGTTGTGGCAATTAGGTCGCACTAGGTCGCCGGCCGAAAATTAGGTCGCGACCTAGTAGCGTTGTGGGTAGCCTAAAGCACTTGATCCCATGGATTTCGAGTTTAAACTTTCTAGTACAATACTTACCAATTTAATGATAGTCAAAGATTGAAAATATACACATTCTCTTACATTTGTACCTCCTTTTCTCTTTCGGGTGCTACTATAAAGACCCTCCATAACCATATAAAAAGTACAAAAAGTACCATCAACTAGTCTTTGTCCCCCCAGTTTACAGTCCAGCGCCAGTTTTTATCAGTTTCTGTTCCGCAGTTTTTGCCAGTTTAATATTTTTGACTTATCAGACATTATAATTATCGTTCCGTACTTTCAATTTCTTAATTTTATAACATATACTAAATTATAAAAATAAAAAAAAAATAAAAAAAAAATAAAAAATATTCAAAAATGAAGGGGGGTTACATATTGTAAATTAGGGGGTATGTGTATCCTTGCTCTTCTCTTTCTTCTTGGGTACGATGGCCCTTCTTTTTCTTTCTGCGAGCAGGTAGACGTCACATCGATAAGCAACATCCAACAAGACCAAGAAGGAGCAAATACCATTTTTCAAGGCAAATTTGACCATTTTTCAAGGCAAGATCTCCTTTGATTTTCATTTGTTGTTGATCTTAACGCAACCCAAAAGGCACACCACCATTATGGGCTTATGGCTAACAAATACAACACGTTAATCATAAGAAAATCCTACACAAATGTAAGTTATTTGGGTGTTGCAAAACAAACTTTTTACGACCCTTTTTAACCCTCAAAACGACTTTCTCATGAGACGGTCAAATAACGGAAGTTGTACACGGCCATACTTTTGGTTCGACCCAAAAGTCGTTAGCAAGATCTGTAGATGGGATCGAAACCGACCCACTAAACTCGTAGCTTTTAAAATAGTTGCACGGCCCCTACTTCGAACATGATTTTAACCCATTAAACGACCTCGGTTTTTAAAACTTAAAACACGGGTCTATAGACGACCCGACAGGCTATCTAACGATACTTTTAGTTTGCACCGCAAGCCACTATCAAACTCGTTATCCTTTTTTATAAATCGAGAAAACCACCGGTCAATGGAAAACAAAGCAGAATGCGTATTGTTGATTTGACTTGGGATTTCAAAACGTATACCTTATGTCTCCGGTTCCCCAGCATGGAGACAAATGTTTTAAACATTTACTATATCTATAATTTTAGTACTATATTTTTAATGATAAAAATATTCGGAGTAAATTTTATTTACGGTATTTAACACATTAAATTAAATGACTATGCTAAATAAATTGTCTGGACAATGAAATATTGGATAATGAACCCATCGGTTCAAGAGTTCAAACTCTATCTAAATGAAATATTTTCTTGTAGTACTAATATTTTGAAGCATTGCATTGAAATGTCATTTCGAATAACTTCTGCCCAAGTCATCAATACATGTTCTTCATAGGGTGTGTGGACTGGTGGGTACACGCATTGTCACGGATACAAAATGAAATCATGTATTTAAACCAAGTCAAAAAGCTACTGTAGGATGGGAGTAGTAGCAAGTCCCAAGGATAGAGAGAGAGATAGATGTGTGGATACCACAAGTTACTGACTGTTAAATAGTGAGGGTAGATATGTAATTACCGTGACTCCCATTTTCTTTATATACTACCAACTAACAAACCACTTTGTGGTCATCTCTCTGCGTGTGCTTCTTACTCATAGCTTATTGCTTCCTCCATGCATTCTTCCCATATCTGTTTAGGGATGGTGACATTGAGGTTGGCAATGTTTGCTTTGAATTTCCGAGGCATGTGAGACGCTTAGCTATCAATCTTTTTGGAAATCCTGAGGATGCCCATGGTGAACAAGAAAGGAATGAAGCTCTTTGAGCAGAGAAATTGTTATTGTGATTCATGTTGTATGTCTTCATTAGCTGTAAAACCCCTTTTATGAATTTCTAATATAATTAAGTACTTCACCATGCATTCACCATAAAAATTATACTTGGTTAGATTATGTTAGTGGAAAATACGTACACAATCAAATAACAATTCTAACAAGCACATACAATAAGAAAAACACGAGAATGTTTTCCCAGTAGTACTAGATGAAGAAGAAGAAGGGTTAATTAAGTTGTTTTTACTATGATATCTTTTTTTATGTAAGTAATAGATGTAAATAATCCTATGATGTAACGCAACATGAGATCTAATAAGTAAGTGGTTACGATGGGCCGGGTGAGCCTTGTGGTTTTTCAAATTAAAGGAGCAAGTGAATATGTGTTTGCGATCGAGTATTGTGTATAAGAATGTATGTATGATTGATTGATAATAAGCGATCGATCAATAAGAATGTAATGCATGAGTGCCGAGGTTTACGAATAACCCTTAAAGATCGTGCATGGTTCTCAGAACGAGCACCAAAAACAGATCAAGCCAACCTATAAATACGAACAACGACCTGTTGTGACACTTACACTAGAACCAAACTAAACTAATTAGCCGTAATAAACAAAGAAAAACCAAAGCCTTGATCATCTTATTTACATACTATCTGATATAATCAAATTTGTATTGGTATATATAATAAGTGGTTGTTCACTTGCAAATTGAACAATGCAATCTTGCTAATTTGTTGCATGAGATTAAAAGTCGATTTAAATTGCGTTCATCCACATTAAATCTCAAGCAATAAAGATTACTTGGTTAGTAAAGAACCCTGTCTGTCTTGTATGTTGTTTTCAGATTTGAGTTGCTCAGTCTCAAATTTTATGACAAAGTCACATCCAAGGCATTAAAAGTTTGAAATTTAAAAGTTACTTCCATCACTGTAGTATTTAGTTCCCAAGGAGTGCAAAAGGACCCATCCGAGAAATATGGGACAAGTGTGACTAGTGACAAATTACAGAAAGAATCGATTAGTACCAAGGATTTTTTAAAAAAATGAGTTATACAAAAGTTTGTGGTCATGCATGGTTTGAGTTGCACCCATTTAACCTTTGAACAACACACATAAACATATCTATGTCATGAAACAACATTAATTTAATTTTGGGACTTACATTCAAGATGTACAAACAAATAAGGTGTGATCATAGACGAGAAATTCTAACATATTTCTTATGTGTATGTGATTTTAACAACAGTTGCACTCCTATCGCAAGCAAGTGGATGAAACAAGCACATGAATAGATTTTTATTAGGGAAACTTATGAATACTTAGAAATGCAAACCCTCTGATGTGGCGCAACCCCTAGATAAACTAAGACTTGGCTAAAAACAAAACGCTACATCTTAAGTTACCACTTGAATACCATTGTGAGCAAATATCATAGCATACGGGGTTGAATTAGTATTTTAAAGACGGGAAACAAGTTTGTGATTTTATTTTCAAAACGGTCCCAACAAGGTCGACTTGGGACCCCATTCTGACCCGGTTTGACCTTGGTTACGGGTCGGGTCATTAGTTGGACTTATAGGCCGGGTGATAGAGTTCCTGTAGCCGCTGAAACCATGTCATCTGACACATTACTGAGCGAGATACGAGTCCTTGAATTTTCTTCGTTTTCACACTAGGCAGAAAGATGTACACACTGATTCGGGTTTTGACCAAGATAGGGTACGGGTAGACAACAGTACTTGGAAGCATTTCGAAGTTCATACATCACCTAGAGAAACACTAGATTCAACTTGTTCTAGTAGGCTGAGAAAATACACGGACTATTATAGAAAAGTAGTCATCCCATCTGCATGTATATATTCTCTTTCAAATTTCTGAATAAAAAGCCACAAACCATAACTAATTTAATACAAACAACACTATGAAGATTTTGTACATTAAAAAGAGACATGTTCATTTGACTAATGCCAGTTAAGGTTGTTTCACATCAACATAAAGAAACATGCATGAATGATTTTGGACATGCCCAAAACCTATACTAACACAAGCAATAAGAACTGCAAACAACCAGACCTCGAATGAAATAACCCTCAAAGACAGTTAGCAAAACTGATTCTACAAACGTTAATCTCTTTTAACAATTAAAGAATCAGTTGTACTCCCTGTCTTGGAGACCACCGTTCATCTAAGCCTTTGTTGCCGTTTCAAGGCCGGGCAATCAGCACAACCCGTGTTTCCATCATGCCCATTGCAATCAGCACCAACGACGCTAGATACAAAAAGAATGATAGAAGCCAGAACACCTATTGTACTCGACACATGAGCTTTTTCAGCTATCACCATTAAAAAGACGAAGTTTGTTGTGAGTAGAACAAGTAGAAAAGAAGCCCCCATGCTAAACGAAGCAACCCAACCTTGCGAAATAGGTAATTGTACGCATCATTTGCAGCCCTATTCAACGCAACCATCTTCTTGGATGATGATTTAAACAGAGGAATCAAGGTGTAAGTAAGTTGGATCAACATGAAAAAATGAACATGTCAAAGAAAGCATCCACACCAAAAAGAATGGTTCCGACTTTGATCAACATGACTCGATCAGATCTATAAATGAAAGAAATATGAGTTTGTGAAATGAAGATCTGATTTGTTGTATTATATAAAGAGAAATATGAGTTTTATCCAATGGTTATTAACTTATTTGTGTTTGTTTACAGGATAATTGTGCTTCTTTAGGAATCATCTTGGCCCTTTATTTCAAATTACATGATCCGAGTGAAACAATTGGAGGGTACAGATTGCTTTTGCTTTATGCAGCGGGAAAAAAAAACAAAGAGAAAAACGTGGGTTTGTTTGCTCTTATCTCCAAAAAGAAAAAAAGTATGTGGGAATAGAGACCAAGGTGGAATAGAGTCGGGTTGATCGGGTTCGAGTCAAAGTTGGATCGAGCTTAAAAATAATTTATCTGAACTTGATTCGATTTTAACTCGAGTTGAGGTTTATTCTAGTTAATTCAGGTTCGAATCAACTCGGATTCGGATATAATATTTAAAAAAAACTTTTTTTACTTTTTTTTAATAAAATCGTATTAAATTTGAATTTGAAACATAAGAAAATATAAAAAATAAAAAAAAGTCTTCCGAATTAGACATAATTTATACCCGATGCCCGAACCGATTATGAATTCGGGTTAGTTGAGTTCACATGATTAACCCGAATTGAAATATGATTCCAAGAAAGTCAACCAGAATATGCTCGGGTCGGGTTCAAGTCAGGTCAGATTCGAGTCAAATCAAAAATATTAACACCCCTACTCGAGACAACATCGCTTTTTAATTTTTTTTCTTTTCTTTTTTTTTCCTCGTGAAACTACGACGAATATATCATTTAATAGACAAACACTTCATTTTTTTTAACAACATATATTATTAATGACTAGCAACACGCTAGAAAAATTACAAAGATAAAACCACTAAAGGGTTTTGAATCCGGTTGTTCCAAGAAATGGAATGCAACTTACACCTAGACGAATACCATTTAAGAGAGAATTCAACAATTTTATCAAATAGCATGCTGCGTTTAGGAGGATCGGTGCCAAAAATCAATTCGTTGCGAAATCTCCACAAGAACCATAGAGTAGTACCACAAATGACGTCCACAATAAGCCTTTTGTTATTCGACATATGCATGCCATCAATCCAGGCAAATAAATCAGTCAGGCTCGAAATAGAAGGAGAAGTAAGATCTACCCACTTGAGATTTGGGATTTGGGATTATCCCATTGGGCTTAATATTTGACCCAATATTCTCCCCTCTAATCACAAATTCTGTCGATTAGATCTTTTAGTATTCTTCATAAGTGCTAGTGATCATCCTTATATCTACGTAGATTTTCTTTGGTTGCTTCCACCTTCTCTGCTGTGATCTTTATTATGTCCATGTTGATTATGTTTTTCTGGTTATTTCCACCTTGTTGTTGTGATCTTCATTATTTCCATGTTGATCATGTTTCTATGGTTATTTCCACATTGTTGTTGTGATCTTCACTATTTCCATGTTGATCATGTTTCTGGTTATTTTCACCTTGTTGTTGTGATCTTCATTGTGTCCATGTTGATCATGTTTTTTGTTATTTCCACCTTGTCTTCCAATTAGAGTTCTTGTAGTGTAAATATATTACTTGATTCCATGGTGATTCATGCTTTAGGTTATACCATCATCCAAGCTTTTACTGCAGACTCGTTCAATGTTTGATCTTGTTAAGTTGAAGTTGAAGTTTAATGGAATTTTTCTCCCATTCTTGATTCGTGGTTCTTCTTAGTTAATGAACCATTTTGGTGCTTCTTCAGTAATTGCCAAAAGTAGTGTTGGTTCTAAGTCTTCTTCAAAGATATTGGATTGTTCATCTTTCTTTAATCGACATGTGTTTGCAAAATGACCATACTCCTTGCATCTGAAGCACATCATCTTACTTTTATCTTTTGTAGTTTTATTTGAATTTGCTTGGCCTTGTGATTGGTTAATTCCGCCATGACCACGTCTTCTGAATTGTTGGTCTTGATCTTCATGTTGAGAAAACAATAGTCTATATTGGTTGTTTTCGTGTTTCTCTTCTTTTCCCTTAATTCTTTCTTCGTAGGTCTTAAGTCGACCTATCGCTTCTTTTAGAGTCATTTTGTCAAAATCCGAGTGTTGTTCGATGAATGCGACGATTTGAAGGAATTCCTTTGGTACAACATTCAAGAGGATAGTCAATATATCTTGAGTAATTACATATTGTTTTTTATGCTGGATGTAACTTTTGTTTTAAAAAAGGATAGTTGTCGGTAGGGGTGAATATGGTACGGTTTGGTACGGTTTTTGATTAAAACCGAATCACAACAGCACTTGCGGTTTTTATAAAAATAAAAACCGTACTGCACCACAAATCGCGGTTTCGGTTTTGCGGCTTTGGCCGCTTTGCGTTTTTTAACCGCACCGCACCATCACTTGTGACTTATATATTAAATGTGGATTTTTGCAGTTTTTAGTTTAAAGTGTTGATTTTTTCGGTGATAACAATGAATAAATTGAATCTAATAAACACGTGACTTATAACTTATAATAATATCAACGGTAATATGCACTAGAATTCGTATAACTCGCAAAAAATAGTCGATGTGATGTTTTAAGTATAAATAGTTATTGTGTTGTGCGGTGCGGTTTTGTGGTTCGGTTTTACGGGTGAATACCGCAACCGAACCGCATTTGCAGTTTTTCCTTTTTCTTAAAACCAAACCGCTAGTTTTTATTGTGGTGCGGTTTTATGGTTTTGGGCTTCTTGGTGTGGTTGCTGCTCACCCCTAGTTGTGGCTTTGAACCTTTTGATTTTTAATTAGCATTAATTTTGTGAAAACAACAAAGTGGTTATTAGTGTGTTAAGAAAAAAAACTTAAATTAGTTTGAAAAATAAGTTGACCATCTTTTTGTTCAAAGAAAAAAACGTAGAATGTTTTAATGGGAAATAGACCACAAATTTAATGCTTTTTATGCCAGTTACCTTTGTACTTAAACATGAAATCAATGAGATTGATGCAAAAATGTATATGCATTGTTGTAAAACGAACATTTGAATTTCTAATATAAGTTCCAAAAAACTTGATTGAGAATCATGCATGGATGGTTAGATATATGATGTTAGGAATTGGCTACACATGTTCAAAATATATTTACAGGTTGTCCAGTGTTAAAATACACGATCAAATAATTAGCTATATCCAAATTAAATAGCCCTAATAAGAAAAACACCTAATTATACAAGGACTAGCTGTAATGTCTAACTCAAACTAGTGGCTAAAAAATTCTCCTTATTTTGATGATGTTAAAAACAAGTGCTTTGATCCATGAGGTATTTGAGATCTTTTCATAAAAGCACCTGTCAACTTTTACTAATAATAAAGAATCATATATATACCTATCTCTACTTTAATTTGTTCATACTAATTTTCATAAAACTGTGATAATATATTACGTAATTAGTAGTAGCTAAACATTTTCATTTTAGATACACAATCACTTTTTTTTAATGGAAAATGTTGCGGTATTAAAGAAAAAGCTGGCCAATTGGCTCGCCGGCGTGAGTTGACGGCGCAGTCAATTATACCATCGTCTGCATTATGGAGGTTTGCGCCGTGCCTACCAGTCGACGTTATGGATGACGGCGCGGCTACTGCATAGTGGTACGCGTCGTCGATCGCATTATTTTTTTTATTTCTAATATTTTTTTTTATTTTTGAATTTATAGCCGTTACAACGGCTAGTTTTTACTATTGGATGAATTTTTTACCGTTTGTACATAAAAAAAATTTTATTTACCTTTGTTTACACTATAATTTATCTTTCAAATTACAAAAAAAATGTAACATCTTTTATTCTCACTACTACTTACTTTTATATTTGTTTTTTAAGTTGTTTTTTATTTTCGCATGTTTTTTTGTTGTATTTTTATTTCGTATATCTTTTTAGTTTTATTTTTTTTCGTTGTATATTTTTTTTTATTATTAATGAAAATTTAAGTTTTTAGTTAATAATTGTTATATTTAAAAAAAATGTGGTTGAGTCACCATAACGCGAGAAAGTGTGTTGTTAACTAAAAATGATGTTTTTAGTGTTACAGAAAAAAATAATAATTTGACACCACTCTTTATCCGCAGTTTGAACCGTCCTTTAACGTTTCAATATTTTTTTAAAACAATAATACCAACCATAAAGTTTGACTCTTTTTGAAGTACTTTTTCAGCATTTATAAAAGCACTTGTATTTTTTTTTTTTGAACAGAATAAAACCACTTGTATAAAAGCCTAAAGTGTGAAAAGTGGCTTTAATGTATTTTAAGCACGGTAATATTCTTAAAAGTGGGTTTTTGCACTATACTTTCTAAAAAATATTCATTTTGGCTATTGTACTAATTATTTGTTAATTGAGGTCATTGTTTAACTCATAATACACATTCTGCTCATTCAAAATATTATAGATTGCCACAATATTTTTTTATAAAATCTCACAAACCTTTTCTAAGACTAATAAGCTATTCAAAATTTTGTTATCAAACTTATTTGTAAGTAACTACTACGCTAACATTCTAATTTTTGACTATCGAGAATTTTATGTAAAGTTGACAAATCTGACCTAATTATGGGGGATTTTTTAGCTCTTTTTTTAAAACTAATATGATGCCCGCGCAAAGCAGCGACGAGTACTTGATGAAGATCTATGAAGCAAACAAATGTTACTATTTTTCCTATTAAGTTCGTATTCACATTAATTTAAAGGGTAAAAAAGTTAAATCAAAATAAACCCGTTAAAAGAAACTAAAAGTTAATAAAATTTATCGAAACATATATTGAATTAAAGATCGTAAAATTTTAAAAAAATATAATGAGTTTAAATTATGAAAATAATAAATAAATAAATAAATCTTGTTACAAAATTTTGTTACAAAAGGTTGTTAATGTGAAGAAGATATGTCTAACAATTTGCTTTATATATTAAGTGAAAAAGTCTTAAAATTCAGATTTTCAAAAGTTTGTTACAAAAGTCCCAAATGCTTTATAATATAGTAAGATAAGATAAGATAAGATAAGATAAGATAAGATAAGATAAGATAAGGGTATTTTTTCTATCTATTATTATTGATAGGCTTAATAGGTATATCTAAGACATTGGATGGGCTTTGAGGGTATGTAAAACACCAAATTAAACACTCGATGAATATTTATATTTAATGTTTTTTTCCTGACTTTTAAACTAGTATTATTTTTTATTTTTTTTACGTTTTTATATATTTTTTACCCGTTTTACCATGTGTCGGTTTAGCTCATCCGTTTGACCCACCCGCCCGCTTAACCCGCCACCGGTTTAACCTCCACCGTTTGCCCGCCCGATCTATCGATTTTGCCACATAATGTACATGGAAAAGTAGAATATTAGGATTGTCTTGAATAAATTATGGTTTACACACATTCAACTATTATGGTCATTTTGACCAATTTATAAACACGAAAAGGAAAATATGTAAAATATGTCTATTAGCGGGTTCATTCTTATCTAACATCTCTCGTGTTTGTTCAACTTTTTTAGGGCACACCAGCCACATGACACGAGTTCACTATGTTAACAAAATTGTCACGATTTTGAATACTTGTTAAATCATTAATTACGAGTACGCAGAAGAATGAATCTTGTATAATATACATAATTAAGCACATAAAAGAAATAATTTAAAATTCCCCTTAATTAATTGATTAAATCAATTAATGCGTCTTCATCTCGATCTTGAAATTTAACGTTTAAATTATCGTTTCTTTCGTTTGCTCACACGACACGTCAAATGAACACACCAAGATACTAGTGTTAACTTCACTTCTAGAAAATAAATGTATATATCTTGTAACTGGAAACCCTATATCCAAAACCCTAAATGAGATTACGTATTTAAACCAAATATTTAATACGTGGGGATTACGTATTAAAACAAAGTATTTAATGAGTTGTGTTTAGGTGAATCATTGCATGTATTTAAACCAAGTCCAAAAGAAAGCAAAAAGCTAGGATGGGAGTAGTAGCAAGTCGCAAGGAGAGTAGTACCCGCTCGATCTGGATACACGCATTGTGACGGATACAAAGAAAATACCAATGTTTTAAAAACCGGGATTGTTTTCGAACCGGTTTAAACCGGCGGGTTTTTATGACCCGGTTGTAAAAACCCGGCCGGGTGAAAGGCTTGTGTCTAAATTTAATTCAATAATAATAAAAATTCTTTACTTTCCCAATAAAATGGCATGAAATTTTAGGGTTATTTTGACTCACAAACAAGACACGTGAATATCTAGGGAAAATTCGTAGGGTTATTTACTAGGGATATAGTCTAGCTAGTATGTTTCTGACATTGCTTGTTTGAGTTATTTCCTTACCGAAATGACTTAGTACGTACTTTATTAGTAGTGTTAAACAGTGAGGGTAGAATGTAATTTCCTTAACTCCCATTTTTCTTTATATACCAACACAACACACCACACTTTAACTATCCAACTTTCTTTCTTTGTATTCCAAAAACACACACTCATCTCACCAATACCAATGGCAACACAAGCAGCTGCTAATCAAAACAAGTTGTTTAGCAAGGGGGCATTTTTTCTGTTTATTTCACTCACTGTTCATCTTTTTAATGGTGAGAGCTGACAAAGCTCATGTCTCGAGCACGATCAGTGTTCGCGCTTCTTTGGTGCTGTTTGTCACCGGACTTCTAGCGTCGGTGCTGCTGATTGGAATGGGCATCATGGGTACACGCATCGTAATGATGAGGAGTGTATTGGTGTACGTTTGCACCGTATGGCTTCTCGTTACATTCATTGCTAGCCCGGCCTTGATTGCTATTGAGCTTTTGCCAAAAGGAAACCACAACATGCTTTGGTTGCAAATCAGTTTGTTGTTGTCTCTCGGTGTCTACTTATTTCTCATTGCTTACTGCTCACTCCATGCATTCTTCCCGTATCTGTTTACGGATGGTGACATTGAGGAGGTTGGCAATGTTTGCTTTGAATTTCCAAGGCATGTGAGACGCTTATCTATCAATCTGTTTAACAATGATAGAACTTGGTAAGGGCTTTAACACTTTGCTTTTTTATGCATGGGTACCCCTATTGGTACCCCCCCTACCCCACTAAAAAGTATCAAAAAGGTACTTAAGATTCCGTTTGTCCCCTTTCTGCTTCAGTCAGACACAGTTTTTATCAGTTTCTGTTCCGCGTTTTTTGTCTGTTTTATATTTTTGATTCACAAAAACTTATTATTTTTTTTCCGCATTTTCAGTTTCACAGTTTTATAACAAATACAAAATTATAAAAATAAAAAAAAAATAAAAAAAAATAAAAAAATTAGAAAAAACAGGGGGGTATGGTTTGTAAAAAAGGGAGGGTCTTAATAACCTTGCCCTTTATGCATATATATACCTGTTGTTGTTTACATTCTAATGTCAAGTACTTATCTGTTTGTAGATGAATTTCCAACTGACATCTTCATATGGAGTGAAGACTTTGTCGCGCATGCATGGGAACATACATAAGTTCGGATGCTTCTAGAACATGATGTCATTTAGGACAATAATAAGTTCTCTTCTAGGGTTTTTATTGTTATTGTGTTGATTCATAATACAAACAATTTTTTAAGGATTTTATATGGTCGTTTGTTTTTTTTATCAAGATTTGTATTCTCGTTATATGTATTGTTTGTTTAAAGCTTAGGTGTTTGTTTATGATATATATATCCTTAATCGACTTTGTATAATCAAAGCTTGATAAAGCGTTAGAAACCGAAAAAATCGAGAAATCAAATTGAAATAAGCCGGCAACCGAAAAACTAAACTGACATAAGACCGAAACCGAATGGTTTCTAAAAATTAAAAACCGAATTTATTAGCTCGGCTTCGATTTTATGCAAAAACAAGAATTAAACCGAACCATGCTCATTGCTAAGCATACCATATGCTAAAAGTCATTTTATCCATCTTAGCTAGTTTGTTTAAGTGTGGGCTTAATTAGTGAATTGATGTTATATCATGCATGTTTGATTGCTGCTGGTTACATACACCGTGCATGTAACGCGACATGAGATCAAGTAAGTGCTTACGATGGGCCGGGGCTAACATTTCACACGTATGTGAGCCTTGTGGTTTTTCAAATTAAAGGAGCAAGTGATCAATATGTGTTTATGATCTGGTATTGTGTATAAGAACGTATGTATGCATGATGGAGTGATCAGTAAGAAGGTAGTAATGCATGAGTGCCGAGGTTTACGAAGAATCATGCATGGTTCTCACAACGAGCACCAAAAACATACGTATCAAGCTAACCTATCAATACGAACAACGGACCAGTTGTGACACTTACGATAGATGCACACACTGAGTCAGTCGGGTTTTGACCAAGATAGGGTACGGGTAGACAATTAATGGAACTTGGAAGCATTTCGAAGTTCATACATCACGAGTTATGGTCAAGTAATGAAGTAGATACGTCACCTAGAAAAACACTAGATTTAACTTGTTCTAATAGGCTTACAAAATACGTGGACTATTATTATTAGAGTCTGGTAACGGGCAAGTTGAGGAGTAGAATTTGTAGGCCATATGGTCAGCTACAGATATGAAGTGAAATCACGCAAATCGGACCAACATAGGACAAGTTACGACCTTTGCAAATCAAGAAAAACATACCTAAACTGGCCCAACCGAAACCGAACGAGTCCTAGTCGGTTCGACCTCATATACTTATGGGTTTCGAACCGAAAAAAAGAAAAACATACATAAACTGTTTATACCGGCCGAAGTGAATTCGGTTTGGTTCTTCGTTCATGCCCTTTCACAAACTCGGTTTTCGGGTCAACACATGTCATTTTTTTTTCATCCATCTAGTAAATTTAAGTTGTTTAACTAAAACTTTGTTGTTAATAACTTATAATATTACAAATCTAATGTTATTTAAAGCGGTCATTTATAAACGTTCTTTAAAGAAAATATATTTTAATGTTGTTTTTCCGTGGATATAATTATGTCCTATTATTTAAAACGGTCTTGTATAACCGTTGTAAATAATTTAAATTGTTTATTAATATTATTAAATGTATAAAATACTTTAATATTTTGTGAATTAAAACGGTTTGTTAGAACCGTTCTAAAAAATGCAATTTGTTTATATTATTTAATGTAGGTGTATTTTAATGCTATCATTTCAAAAAGGTTCTCACATTCGTTTTATAAATACAATACTTTATATTAATATATTTTATTATTTAAAACGGTTTTAAACATCCGTTGTAAAAATATACTAATATTTTATATTATTATCGTACGTGCTATGAAACATCCATTTGATTGCTGTGTGCTTAGTGAATTGATGTTATATCATGTTTGATTGTTGCTGCTGGTTACATACTCCGTGCATGTAACGCAACATGAGACCTAATAAATAAGTGCTTACGATGGGCCGGGGCTCACATTTCAAACGTATGTGAGCTTTGTGGTTTTTCAAATTAAAGGAACAAGCGAGTGATCAAATATGTGTTTGCGATCCAGTATTGTGTATAAGATCAACGTATGTATGATCGAGTGATAATAAGCGATCGATCAGTAAGAAGGTAGTAGTAATGCATGAGTGTCGAGGTTTACGAAGAATCGTGCATGGTTCTCACAACGTACGAGCACCAAAAACATATCAAGCTAACCTATCAATACGAACAACGGACCAGTTGTGACGCTCATAAATAATCTTCTGGTTTTCCTAGTAATGCAACTTCTAATATTGTTGATATACGTAGTGTAAAGCATGTGTTTGGTGATATTCGTTCAAAGGTTCTTTCTTGTCTAGTCGATTATGTTCCTATCTATCAAAAAAGGACATGAAAGTTATAGCAAACCTAGCTAACAAAGTTGGTTTCAATAAAGCAAAGATGTACCGCTTAAATCGTACATTTAAATACTAGTGTAGACCAATACAAACTCTACACGCAAGCAGAAGGAATCAACTTCCTTTTGTACAATGCTTTCTTCCACACAAGACTCCTCAGTCCTCACAAGTCATTCAATTAGTTTACCTGCCAGATACTCAAGGACCAGTCTTAACAAATTTTTATCAACAAGATGCACTGATAAAATTTTAAATTTTGGGAATTTGACAATATAGAATGGTTTCATGATCTGATGATAGTTTTACAATTGAAATAAGGCCTAAATAAATAGGCAGATTCTATACACATGAAAAAGGAACGGTCCTAAATATATGCATGGCTCATAATTACGTGATTGAGTGATTGAGAGAAATTAGTTACATGATTGAGTGATTGAGAGAAATTAGAGGGAGTGATAAATGGACTAGATTCTATACTCCCCGCAAGATGGAGCGTGCAGATTTCGCATGCCCAGCTTGATAAGTAAAAGCTCGTGTTGTCGTGCTCCCAAAGCTTTAGTGAAAAGGTCGGCGATTTGCATTTTTGTGTCAACGTAAAGAGGTTCAATTTCTTGTGAAATAACTCGTTCCTTGACAAAGTAGCAATCCATCTCCACATGTTTTGTTCGTTCGTGAAAAACCGGATTGTTGGCGATGTGTCGAGCCGCTTGGTTGTCACAATAAAGTGGGGTAGGTCTTGTTTGTTCGGATTCAAGGCCTTTTAGCAACCACCGCATCCATAAAATTTCGTTGGTGGTAGTTGCCATGGCTCGATATTCTGCTTCGGCTGAGGAACGGGAGACCACAGACTGTTTCTTAGATTTCCAAGACACGGGAGCCCCCCGATAAGTAGTAGATATCCGGTTCGTGATCTTATCCCTTAAGCCAATGGGTAACGAATTCATATACATCCATATAGCCATGATGATAGCCAATGGGTACACAAAATGAATAGCCAGTTATCTTATCCCTCACGTCTCAAAATGCGTCTTCTAAAACTTCCAAAACCCTTAACTCATATTTTTCTTTTTCATCCAAAAAATACTTGTCTAGTAAATTTCAGCTCAGGTTCAAATTAAAAATGTTAAAAGTGGCAAATATGAATTTGAATCCACTCACAAGTCATTCATGTTTGGTCTCCTTTGACTCCCTAAAACATTGGACAACAAGCTGAAAGCAACCTTTTTATGTTTTCTTTCCCACGGCAGAAAGCAACCCTTTTACATTGTATGCAACAAGACTAAACAAAGAATAACACCATGCTTATGTTATTTATCTAAAAACAAGACTATGCTATTAAAAAGAAACCTGTACATCTACATCCAGGTCCAGCAGCAAATGCTATTAAAAACAAATCCTTGTGATTTTATGTTCAATACTGTCCCAACAAGGTCGACTTGGGACCCCATTCTGACCCGGTTTGACCTTGGGTACGGGTCGGGTCATTAGTCGGATTTTTAGGTCGGGTAATAGAGTTCCCATAGCCGCTGAAACCATGTCATTTGACCCATTATTGATTGAGATACGAGTCCTTGAATTTTCTTCGTTTTGACATGTCAAGACCCTTACAATGCTAGGCAAAAAGATGAACACACTGAGTCGGGTTTTGACCAAGATAGGGTACGGGTAGACAATGGAACTTGGAAGCATTTCGAAGTTCATACATCTACCTTTCCACAGACACTCAAATTACGAGTTATAGTTAAGTTAGGCCATATGGTCAGCTACACATAGGAAGTGAAATCACGCAAATCGGACCAATATAAGACAAGTTACGACCTTTGGAAATCAGGCATGCGGACCAAAATAAGTACACCACCAAACCTGAACACTTTACTCATAAAAATCAGTTTCACCATGCCTACTTCGGCCTTGTGTTTGGGTGACTAACCCATATTCATGAAAAACGCGAAACATGAAACTTCTAGACAACCCGGCCGACTAGTTAGAACTGATTTTGGATTCCCCCGTTATACGATATCGAGCCCGATATCATCCACCAAAAATCTACAAAAATCTGCTATTTTATTAAGTAAAAACTTATTAGTACGTACTACTAGTATTTAGTAAGCCAAACACGTTAAACTAACTTTTATAGACCACATCAAAGTGAGTTTCTAAAAGTCCGACCTAATCGGTCTAACCGAAAACCAAACCTAATCGGTCCAACCGAAACCAAACGAGTGTCAGTTCGGTTTGGCTCCTGGTTCATGCCTTTCCACAAACTTGGTTTTCGGGTCAACTCATATCATTTTTTATTCATCACTAGTACACAAATGACTTATTAAAACGGTTAAAACATATTTTTTAGAGCGGTCCTGGACCGTTGTATCACAAGTAGTAGTAAATAATGAAGATGATTATTTAAAACGGGTTTAAACCGATGTAAATAACATACATACATGAGTATATAATATCAATATATTCTCACTTATAACAACGGTTCTGAAAAACCGTTCTATTTCTTTCTTTAGATTTTTGCTTTTCCACTTCTGATTTTTTCCAACAGTTCTAAACAACCGCTTTATTATTTCTTTTAGATTTTTTCTTTTCCAACTTTTATTTTTTCCCAACGGTTATGAACAACCGTTCTATTATTTCTTTTAGATTTTTTTTTAATCTTTAAAAAAAAAGTTTTCTTTTTTCTTTTTTTTCCTATAAGAATCAGGAATTTTTTGGCTGTAGAAATCAGGAATCAACATTCATCCATATATAATTTTTATCTTGTAGGAATATATATCTTTTTTTTTAAACTCAAACAAAACAAAACTAGAATATTAACCAAATGGATACAACCATTACTAAGAATCTAATAAAATAATCAATATGACAATCTCATACACAAAATATATCAAATGTCATGATAACAAACTTTCTTATTCAAACACTAACATAATTCATATGCAATTAGACATAAAACTGCAACCTTATGAGAAATGAATCGAACAAAATTGTGACATGAATTCTCAACTTATTCATCAATGTGTCGCATACTTCTAGGTGTCGTGTCATTCCAAACCTATACACAAATCAAAATGAAGAGTCAATGACACCAAAGTAGTAACTACTTTTCATTGTAAAAAATCACATCAATATGTTAAGTAACATTAGATCAGAACTAAACTACTATAACATTTTATTTTTGCAAGATTAATTATAGTTAAGTATCACATATTTTAGTAAGGGAGTGTGAGCTTGACTTAGCTTATAACCAGTACCTAAAAGGGTCACACAATACAACAAAAATCATGGTCAAAATCGGTATCATCTAAAATATCTTACGGTTGCTGATTGAAAAACGTTGGATCAGGATCTTGAGCTTGACTTAAGTAATTAAATCCATCTCTTTCCACTACAAAACATTAACAAATAGGTAATTTCTTCATTCAGTGTTTAGATTCACATAAAAATTACTAGTATAACAAATACGACAAACAATCTTGTCGCTTCATAATTCAACAAAAAGAATAAAATCAAATTTAACACAAATAAAAAAGTGTAAAGTAGTTAGTTGCCCCACAAGATCTTAGTAAAAAGCTTCAAATACAAAATCCTTATCATTCCATAAAAAATTGTTAATTTCACCCGATTTTGTGGTTAATCTTTTGTTTGAGGATGATTTAGAAGGTTTTGGGTGGTAAATGGTGGTAAAAAAAATGGAAGATTTATTGATAAATTGTTGGTATTGTAAGGGATTTTGATGTAGCGGCCATAGATCTATACTACTATATAAAGCATTTGGGACCTTCTTAAAATAGCAAGGCTGAAAATTCAGCCTTTTTTCCTACTAAATAAAGCAAGTTGTTGATATTTTCATCAACATTATATATTATAACTTTTTCTAACAACCTTTTGTAACAAACTTTTGTAACAACCTACTTAAATAACATTTTTTCTTTTAAATTGAAAAATCTTTTTATTAATTTGTTATTTTTATAATCTAATTTCACCATATTCTCTAAAATTTTATGCTCTTTAATTCAATATCCATTTTGCTATATTTTTATTAATTGATAATTTTTTAAAAATTTAGAGGTTTTTTTTCGATTTTTTTACAATTTTAACAATACAAACTTAATGGATAAGTGATTAATATTTGTTAGCCTTAAAAATGATTATGAGTACTCGCCGCCGCATTGCGCGGGTTCATGCTAGTCTATCTTAACAAATGAATGTGAATATGTTAAAGTGGGGACGTGGGGTTTATTATTTTTTTCTCATCTTTTACAACGGTGATTGATATGTGTATTACAAAGAATGTGCAAAAGTTAGTAAACAATGTATATTTTGCATCTTATAAAACGGTTAATATGTATCGTAACAAATAACGTAGAAAAAGAAATGCGTCTTTTTAGTCCATTTTGCCGCACAATTTTCATAAAGTAATTTATGATCCCACCACAATTTGGTTTATATGATTTCTCATCCCACCATACTGATTAGATTTCTCATCCCACAATTTGCTTTAAATTTCATAACAAAAACGTGATTCTTAACTGTTATAATAATCAAATTAAAACAAATTCTCTGTTAGGTGCAAACAACCTTGAAGTTGCCACGCCAACCTCCTAAAAAAAAGAGATTTACCTGGTTTGAGTCTGTGTGGCGGTTGGTTCAAACCTCGTAGATTAGTCGGTTAATGTGTCAGAAATCACGCTTAAAAGAAATAAAATTAAAATAATTTATGTACAACAATACTATAAAATATTATATTTTTTATAACACATCTGTCAGACCCTTTCACATAATACAATTAAAGTGCCCGTACAATGTTTAATATAAAATATTGTAAAGTTCTTTGAAAATATTAGATTACTGTACTAGGATTACTGTACCTATTTAGTTTACCCACAACGAAATTAATGTCAGGCCTTGTACAATTCTTGTCATACATCAAGCAGCTAATTACCTAAGAATACTCAAGTTGAGATACATCATGACTATTATTGGGAATTAGATTCTCACTTGTATCCATAGGAGTACTCACTAACGTACAATCAAATTGATTGAATATATTCAGGAACTTCTCAATATAATGAAACTAAAAAATTGTTATACCATCACATTCATGTTTAATCCTTCTATCAAGGATAACATCAGCTCCCCAAATGTCCTTCATAGAGAACTTGATGACAAGAAATCCTTTTTTAGGTCTACCTGATTTAGGTTCGTACAAAAGATTAGCATGTCATCAACATATAGGCAAATGATGACTCCTTTACCGGAGTTATCAAATTTTCTATATACACATTTGTCAGCTTGGTCAAGTAAACAATCATTACAAAACTATCTCATCAAAATTTTGATGCCATTGCTTATGTGTCTACTTCAGTTTATATAAGGACTTAATCTATTTACAAACCTTAGTTTTATTACCAGGCATGATGAAGCCCTAAGTTTGGTTCATATAAACCTCTTTATCTAATTCGTTATTCAAGAATGTAGTCTTCACATCTATCTGTTGAATAATTAGATTCTAAATTGATGCCATAGCAGTCAACATTCTTATGGTATTGATACGTACTACTGGGGCATAAGTATCATACTAGTCTATCCCTGACTTTTGTTAAATCCTTAAAGGACTAACTTTACTCTAAACTTTTCAATAGTGCCATCTACCTCTAGCTTTCTTTTAAAGAACCATTCGCATCCAAGTGGTGTGCATCCTGGAGGTAGATCAGTCAACAACCAAATGTTATTGCTATTGATGGAATCCATCTCTTCATTAATTTCTTCCTTCTATAAGGCAAGATCTTAGGATTCATTTATTCATCAAACTTTTTGAGATCATCCTCAACATTAAAGCAACAAGAGTATTGGTTTGAGACCTCGTCCCTTGTTCCTTCAACTAAATATAACTAAAATTCAGGTTCAAAGTTCTTTGGAGTCATAACCCTTTTTACTTTTTCTAAGCTCATGCTTAAGTTGTTGAACGACAACCTCATCAGTAACCTTTTCATGTTCCACTAAAACACCAACATCCTCAGCTCCAGTCAGAGTCTTGAGAGTTATTATAGGGACTGATGAAAAACTAGTTTCATCAAAGTTAGCATCCCTTGATTAGATGATTGAGTTTATTGAAACTAAATTATTAGGCTCAATAACATAGAACCTATATGTAACATCTGGTAATTTTCCTGACCTCTTAAATGACTCTTTTACCCTTTGACTTTTTATTAAGTCAACTATGTGCTTGAACTGCTTTCAAAACGGGAAGTTATCTCGCATTTTCTGAAAAACCGTCAGAGGACGCGTAATGACTTGACATTGTGCTGAGTCAATATTCTCTGAATTTTTTGTGAATCTGACCCAATTGCTGTGACGGTTAATGAATTTACGATAATCCGTGAAATTATTAGTTAAGTGTATATTTCGTGCTTAACTGTTCAGTTTTACTTGCGTGATCGATCTCTATATGAATGATGTGTTTTCTGGATCTCTATGAACGTTTATGTATACATATTTTGTATATTGCTATTTATAGTAATAAATCGTATTTATGGTGTATAACTATTTTACGTAACTTATTTTCGTATTTTCGGTCGTTTTTACGTTTAATCGTCTTTAGCATGCATAAAATATTTTATAAATCATAAAATAGTGTTTTACCTTATAAAATCATAAAACTAATTTATTTCTCTAAATACCTAAGCACTCTTCCTTCCCCATTAGTGTTTGGTCAATATTTGTTGCACATTTAATCACCTACACATCTTTTTCCTCCCTCCAATCCAAAATCATTTCATTCAATACTACATCCATCCAAACACCCCTATTTAAGCATCCTCATTCTTCATCCTCTTCATCAAATCATCTTTTCCTCACAACCAATACAATCTCAGCTTCTCAACCACCATTATCACCATGACTAAGAACAAATCTCCACTCACCAAGTCCAAAACCACAATCCGGCTACGTGTTAAACCATGGTGCATCACCACTCAAACATCCTCACCACCATCACCAACTCACCAATCCATCATCTCTTCACCACAAAGGTTTGAAATTCCTCAAAACCTAGGAACAATCCTTCAACAACCTCGATCTCCCATCACATCCCCTCCAACTAAAACACCTATTGACACCACTCCACCACCCGCACCAACTCACACGTCCACCATTATATCTACTATACCTAGAAGCACAAACCTTCGACCAATGGAAATATTTTCAACACCTCCAACCTCACCAAACCCCTTCTTTGATGAACATGAAGATTCCCCACCGAGATCTCTCGATCTTGTTCCATCTCAAACACTTTCACCCACTTTTCACTTCACTCACTATTCACTGGATCTCCAACCTATGGATGGACTTTCTTTTCCATATAAAGACTCACCCTATATTCCCTCCATTATGATAATACACCCATCACCATGGTTCGTCTCCTCCTATGTCGGACCTTTTATTCCTACCACTCACTCTCATTGCTCTCCCTCAAGTGTGCTCCCGCCCCTCAACAGAGGCAAGCACGTATAGATGAGTTGAATCATCTATATGCCTTTGATGACATGATCAACATGCATCTCCATGAGTCTGAATGCCTCTGAGATCTCAAAAATCCTCCCTCTTTAGCCCACAATCCAAATTTCTCTCCCGCAAACGCACCTCATACTTGCAACCATTTTCGCTTTACCCAAACTACAATCACGGAATTCCGTGATGAAATGCATTTCGTTATCAACAATATTTTTCAGAGTGTCAATGCCATACTACACCCTTCATCTCAGTAACTCTTTCAACCTCTAACACTCCGGGCTACTCCTCATTTCTCTGTCTGTCTAGAGACCCCAACGGACCCCGTCGGACCCTTTCCCCTTTGGGTCCGACACCTAAAAGGGTCCGTGGGTCTGACTGCCATCTTTTCTTTTCATTTTCAAATGTAATTCATATTATTTCCCAAATGTTTCACACACTCTTAAGCTGTAATTTTACTTTGGGATAGATGAATGAACCCTTGTTATTCAATTTATGATTTGTCAAAATATAATTTATTTGTGGATATTATGCTTTGTGAATTATGTCTCGATTTTTCTTGAGAAAACTAACCTTTTATTTTCATGATTTATACAAATTAAGCATGCAACAAGGGGGAGACTTGTTAGATGATCAAAAAAATCATTTACAAAATCTTTATTTTCTATCTAAAAATGTGTATATTCAAGTCCATTGTTGAACTCATTTGTTGGGCTAATTATTGGGCTCATTCATGTACATGTAAAAATGATGTGTGTATCTCTAACATTTTTCTTGCAGGGTTTTCATAATCTATGGACCCCCGGTTCTCCAAATTAGGGGGAGTATGAACCGAGGGTTAGTCATGCAAAAATCATTTGCTATTTATATTGCTTATATTAGAATAACACAATATCTCTCTCAAACTCTTGTTCCACTCAAAACCCTTCCCTTTTTCTTTCGAAAAAAAGGGTAGAAGCGAAATATAATTCCATATTCCTAAAGTAACTTATATGTTGATGTAACTTCCAACTAAATATAAGTTAATGTTTTGTCTTCAACAAAAAGGGGGAGATTGTAAATGCAAATATCGCACTAAAAACGATATTTGCGTTTTAATCATGCTTAATGTTTTGTTAACGACAAAACATAAAACATATTTTTATGTTAGAATTATAAGAATCATATAAGTTTCTTAGTTCATGAACTTATACAAAAAATGTTTTACAAAAGTATACACAACTTGTATAAACGTAAATGAAAAATATATATTGACTCCACATAGCCACGTTGACTTTCTATGTCAGATTTCTTAAAGTCAAACTAAGAAGATTTGATACTTGGTTGCTATCTTCGACAAACATTTATAAGACAACAAAAGTCAGACCTGTCGGATCCCAGCGGACCCAAATGTGAAGGGTCCTATAGGTTCCGTGGGGTCTGGCAAACTGCCTATAAATTGAGCCTTTGTACAAGCTTCTAACCCGCACCTTTCTATCTAATCTTCTCTCTAAACTAAGTATATATCAAACCTTCTAATCTATCTTGTTTATTATCTTCTTTCTTGTGATGTAGATCCTTGTTCATATCAAGATCGTTCACGAGAAACCTCTACTCTAAGCTTTGATCCTTCAAGGCTTCACATTGCGTGAAAGTGTTAAGTGTTACATACACAATCACCATTGTTGTATCCATTCATCTATCTACTTGTATAAAGTGTGGTTGTTGTTATAAATCACAAGTGTAAGAAGTGTATAAGGTGGCGTTGTGCCTTTGTAAAGAACAATACATCTTAGCTTAGGTATCGTTATAGATTGTAAGCTAAAGTGTGAAGGTTTCTCCACCGGTGTAAATGAGATTCATTTACTAGTGAAGTAGAACTCTCTAGTGGATACGCGAGGAGTGGAAGTAGGGGAAAGATAAGTGAGATCTTGCTAGGCCGAACCACTATAAATCATTGTGCATTGTGGTTTGTTTACTTACTGCTTCTAGTTGTTTACTTTACTATTTCACACGTCGTGTATATCCATTAGCAATCAAGAAAAAGTTTCTAAATAATTAAAGCTAATCGGTAAAAACTATTCAACCCCTTTATAGTTTTCTACAATGTTCCTTTTATTGGAAATCCTATTTAATAAATAACAAGCTGTTAACATAGATTCACCTCATAACCCTTGACTCGGTCCAAAATAGGACAACCTGAAATTAACCATCTCTTCTAGTACTCTATTTTTCTTTTCAGACTCCATTTTGTTGTGGAGTATATGGGAAGTCGTTACATGGATTATACCAACAAACTGAAAATACAAAGTATACATGTACTCACCTCCCATATCATTCCTAAATCTTTTAATTTGTACTCCTTGTTGTAATTCAACTTCAGTTTTAACTACTTTAAATTTATCTAATGCTTCATCCTTAGTATTTAACAAATATGCAAAAGAAAACATTGAAGCGTCATCAACAAATGTTACCAAGTATTTCTTATTCCCTAACTAAGGAGTAATATGAAAATCACATAGCTCACTGTGGATTAGCTTCAAAACTTCAGTTTCATGTTTAGATCTTGAAATGGTTTCTTAGTTATTTTGCTTAGTATGCAAGTCTGACACTTTTCATTGTCCATGTCAAATATTGGTATTAACGCATCCTTAAACATATGTTGCTGACCATTTCCATGTCCTCATGCAATGCAGCATTTTAAAGCACCAAGTTACACTTTTCTCATAATTAACCAACCTTGGCCATTTTATGATTTAATAAACTATACTATGCTATATGATGAATGGTTTTGAATATTTACAATGCAATGCAAAGAAAACAATTCTATTTATATATTTTTGATTTTTCTTGAAATAGGTTTGATGGAAATAACTCATAAAGACTCAATGACTTGGATTAGGGCTTTTGTACCATGGACACTTATCACCCTCAAGTTTCACTTTCCCCATACCAAGCTTAAAAATAGGATCATTGTATTCACAAGTAAAAAGTGCATCAACTTATTCATGACAATTAAATGTGGAACCGGTTATTATTTGAGCAAATTGCTTTTGGGCAAATTTGTCATTATTTAAAGCGTGAAGTATAAGAAGTGTAAAATCCAAAAATAAGGAAGCACGGTTTTAATCCTAAGTAATCATCTCATCCATTACTTGAAAAACCGCTCACAATTAATATAAGTTCGTTTCAAGAGTAATAAGTCATTCGCCTTATGTGTAAAATCCTCATGTCATGCTTTCATAAGTAGCTACACACTCGTTAAGGAAAGAAAAATAAAACTCACGCAATAATTTACATCCGCCATCTTTTTGAGACTTTGGATCTTCAACCCCGCAACCCGTCAAGGTAATATTGGATTGGAGCAATCTATTGAATCCCCGCAACCCGTCAAGGTAATATTGGAACTCAATAGTCACTATAATTAACACCACACTGCCCCTCTTGGGAGTCTTGTATTATTTTTTTCTTTTTTTTTCTTTTTTTTTTCTAGCCACTCATTTTTTTTTTCATAAGCCGCTCTTATTTTTCTTTATTCCTCACAAAGAAATTTGAAAAGAAGAAAAGGAAAAACACCCGCTAAATATGGAGCATGACATAAGTCTAGTACACATAAAACGTGCTAACTTAGAATCTTAAGACGTACTCATATCAACCATAAATGATTAGCCAAAAATGCATAAGAGATTACGAACCAATTAAAACCGTACTTGATTATTTATTAACAATTATATACATGCGAAGAAATAGAGATAAAGAAGAGAAGGGTTTAGCCACAAGTAATTGCCATGAAGTCTATCTAGCCCTTTTACACTTGCTTCAACTCTATCATTTCCCATTCTCCACAAATTTAAAATCTCAAAGAATGAAATTGGTGGAAGCTTAGCCTAATAGACCAATGAAGGACTACATGGTTAAGGATACTAGCTAGAGAGTGCTAAAATAAGCAAACTCGGGTTGAGTCAAAATATCCATGGCGGGCCTAATATGTCAAAGAAGTCTAAACTTGTTAAAACCATGTTTTATTATATTTTTTTTTCCTTTTATATATTTTTTATGAAAAATAAAAAAGAAATATATACAATGCAAATGTGTTATGCAAAATGATTGATGCAAAAATTATGAATGCATATTTTTGGTGGCCAAAGTAGATCAAAAATTTGAAAAATGATCGAAAAATTAATTTTCCCAATTATCATGAAGTTAAGGCAATGGTCTAGGTAAGGTCACTTCGATAGAAGTCTCCCCTACACTTAAGATAAACATTGTCCTCAATGTTTAAGAGTATTGGAGTAAACTCCCCTACACTTATGACATTAATAACCTTGCTTAACCCAAGTTAAGGAAGAGACAACTAAAGGGTATTCATTTTAAGCACAAGTGTTTTATATCACGATAGCTAAAACTAATCAAAGTGAACCAGATACACGGGCCTCCTCCTTAAGCTCCAAGCATGAAATGAGAGAGAGCAACCCTTGAAACAAACACCAAAAGACGAAGAGAGGCACCCCTCCACTTCAACTCTACTATAACATCCTTTTAATTAAACCTAACCTATTGAAAATCTACTCTACGTTTTCTAACCTAGTTATTCAATGCTTGAGTTTTTTTTAACCCTAAGTCGCTATCTCGACTCGGCCCCAAATTAAGTTGTCCTTGGGGAAACCATCATGGAGGATAAAGGATATCACTTTGAAGCACGTTTCACATGATACACTCAAACTTAGCACGTTGCCATTTACTATAAGATTTACCAAATCTGCCTCGATAAATGGAACGGTCCAACGCGTCTCAAGTTTGTCCAACATACAAAATTTCTCAAATATGAAGCACCCCAGGATCAAATACAAAGTTTCCATCTCGACAAGTGAACAACTCCAAAATAGGTAGCATCACCAAAGTAAGCTCATACAAGAAGTCCATATCAATCGAAATCACACTCTTAAGTGGACTAGATGAAAACCAATTTTTCCCAAACATACGTATCCCAGGATCAAAAACCTTTCCCTTCATGGGAAAATAAGAAGATGAACTCGTATCAACCATATAAGATTCCCCCTTAGTGATCAAAGCATCATGAGACAATGAAGGTGTAGGTATCAAAACATTCATAACAATTATGTCCATATTAGGCTCCTCATCATCATCAAAAGGTGGGTAATCTTCCATAGAAGGCATAGAAAAAGGAGGATCAAGATGAATAATGTCTTGTGAAGAAGGTGTAGGCTCTAGGGTCCCAAAAAGCAAGTTCTCACTAAGACGAATTTCCTCTTCCCAATTAGAGTCACTATCATCAACCTCAATATCAATCTTAGCAAGATAAGCCTCTATGGTGACATCAATATCCATATGAGAATCCATATCAAAGGTTTTGGGTTCTAAAGGTGCCATAGGTGAAAAAGGATCAATCTCTAAGAGTATAGGATCTTCATCAATAACCAACTTCAAGGGTGGAAGGTGTTTGAATTAGCGGTGGCGGATTGTTGTTGCAAAATCTCCAACATGGAACGAGTATCCATGTTTAACAAGGTGGCCGAATGTATATACAAGTATAATGACGTTTAAAAGCTTCCTCAGGGAAGGAAGTAATACACCAAAGGTGGTATGTTTACACGTGTGCGAGTACACGTGTAAGTAAACACGAGGAATGAGGGAGTAGCCCTCGGTCGACTTTTGAGAGAGAAGAGATTATCTCCCTCGAGGTTCGATATGAAATATCCACAAGAAAGTATATATATAATTACTACTTGGGTGCAAGACCTCCAATTAAGCCTTCCTTCTTAGAATACGCACTAGTGAACGGGGGGTTAGGTGGCGCGAAGCACTTAAGTACCTATTAACCCTTAGACGGCATTTTATAGCACGTCGCCTATCTATTCACTTTGTAGTTTGTATTCTTCGAATTATTGCCAATTGGAAGTATTTATCTATTCTTGCTTAATTAAATTTTATCGATACGCGTGTCAAGGACCGGAACGCCCCTCAACACGGTGTAATGCCTCGGCAATACTTATGGAGAATATGTATGTTGGTTGTTCGTATATGTATACGTATCTACATATAATAATATATCAAAAATATTTTTGTATTTATTTGTTTTTTTACGAAAAATACTATATGTACGTAAAAAGCGATGAAAACCAATAATATATATTTTTGGGTGTAATCTTTTAGGAAAAAGATTACTTTTTGGATTTTTTTTATTTTTTTTGGTTCAATTCTTTAGGAAAAGAATTGATTTTGTGATTTCTTATTTTTTTTTTTTTGTATTTTTATCTTTTTGATTTTTTTTTATCTTTTTGATTTATAATACGTAAAAAAAATAACGTTCACAAAGTGAACGGATCCCAAAATCCAATCGTCTCACTCGAAATCGTTAATCTTCACGAAAAGAACCGGCAGCGGCGCCATTTAATATTTCGTTTTTTAGTGTAGTTGTCTTCTCAGCTCGATTCGAATTGATATAACGTTTTCTAGCAAAGACTTAATTGTTTTTGGTTATACAAATTTGATTGGTATCTATGTCTAATTGGCAAATAGCAAGTAAAAAGGTAAAAATAGTATTTACACTACGTATACGTACTACACTAAAAACATTTAGCACTTATCACAATTAAATGCACACAATGAAAATGTAAAATACAATTTTAAACTACTAGTGAAAAATAATAAAATACAAAATATTAAACTAAATCATTTTTTTATTAAAAGTAAAAGTACAAAATCACAATTTCTACTAAAACTTACAATTACAAATTCTATACAGTCATAACGGGCTTAAATCTCATCTAATGGACCTAAAGATAAATTCTTAGGTAAACAAATTTCGTCTAAATGGGCTTAATATTCTAGCGTATATTAAAACTAGCAGACCCAAAATGAAAGGAAGTCCAATAAGAGTAAAGGCCCACTACTTAAATCAGTTGTACTAAAATTCAGTTAAATCTAACTGAGTAATCTGCTTGTTAACTCTAACAATTTGGACCGTAACTGAAATGAAGAGACACAAAGTGAAGGGCCTAATGTGTATATTATCCAAACTTCTGCAAGTGAGTTTACTGCTATGAATTAACCTACTGATTAAACGGCTTGAACGAAATCTACTGAACTCGATATAATGAACATTATCTAAATGTATCAATTGAAAGATTAAGCAATAGTGAATACAATAGAGCAAATGCACTACGAAACGAATAACACTAAAAACAAACAGGACACCTAACAAAGGCAAGTCAGCAGACTCGAATTAAACTACTAAACAAGATCAGTTACTGGACATCTAATAGCAAGAATTACAAGAACGATACTATCAAATTTACACTACAACTTATTACTACTGATTACACTAGCAATCTTGCAGAAAATGTAAACGCGCTTAACCTCGACTTCCGTAGTCTAGTCCGCTGAGTCGAAAAGCGCGGCGCTGAACCGGCTTAAAACAAATAACTCCTTTAAAAATCAAACACTACAATCGAACTTGACTGATTAACTGCTATCTAATCACCAGCGAATCCAAAACCTGTAAATTTGATAGCCTGCAAAACTGATACAAAAACGAGAAACCAAGCAGAACCTTCGAAACTGAAACCTGCATAAACTGATCTATATCTAAAAGCAAAAAGCTATGACCTGCTTATTATATCAACAAAAATCAAAACAAACACGCCTGTATGTACTTCATTCGCTGAATGCCTGAACTATTCTGCCTCAATTTGAAATGCTAACTGTTCTTACTGGAATCAAACTACATCCGATTTAAAACTTCATAGAAAATATATTTCTTACAAATTCATTTAAGCTACAAGATCATAACTCTGTTAATTCTCAGAATCGATTTAGAAACATAATATTTGAAAACTGAAATCAAAACCATTACTCAAAATCCTAACAATTATCTTTTAAATGTAAACAAACTGAGCAGCTATCATTAACTAAGCGAAGACTATTAGATTTTTTTGAATGAAATCAGAAAGAAGAATATGATTTGTAAAACTCTGAAACTTCATTAATGGAGACATAGAAATCCGTTACAACTATTCTAACTAAAAACAGAATTCGGTTTCAACTAATGATCAGTTGCAAACAGAAAATTATAACGAAAGGATGAAATCAATTGAGAAAGGAAGAAAAACTCTGAAACTTCATTAATGGAGAAAAACGAATTCAGTTATAACTGACTAAGAAAAGCTTCAACGGATTTCCTAACTAACTAAACAGAATCATGATAACTGTGATGAAACTTATCTAACACTACTCCTAACAACTATGTGTATTCTACTCCTAGTCTAACCGAATGCAAATGATGGCCTCGTCTTCTATATATAGCCGTCTGGAGAGGGTGCTTTGACGTGTTCTATCCAATGAGGATTTGACACGTGTTTAATACGAGGATAAAACTCGTCCTTCATCATCTTCCAATTTGGGGCTTTCTTTGTTCTTCCTTCTTGATCTAATTAAGTTGTACCTTCATGTAGAGAAGAAAGAGGGGAGTATTTTTGTAGTTGAAGTCTTCCTTTGATTCTTTGTTGATCGTTCGTGATATGGATTTGCAGGTGTGAAGAAGAAACTCGTCTGTTTCTTTCTCTCTCTTGAAGCGTGGTGAAGAAGACGCGAGTATGTGGGTTTGTGTCATTTGACCGGTTTGGTCTTTGACCAAGATAATAAACTTGTTAAATTTTCATTAATTTTCTTTTTAGTCCCTTCTTATTTCATTTCTTTGCAAATGGTTTTGTAGACTTTTAAATCAAGTTCTTTTCATCCTTTGTCTTGTTGAAAATTGCACTTTAAGCCCTTGATCTTTGTATTCTTGGCAAATAAAGTCCTTGAAAGCATCTTTCGTCTTTTTCTTCGTCTTTTCTTCAAATAAATCCTTGAAAGCTCGTGTTTATCTCAAATGTACCTATATTACCTGAAAATACACAAACACCAAATACACGCGTAATTCTGATAATTAACAGTTTAATATAATGTATTTGACAGTGTTTTTAATGGTTTTAGGATCATTATTGATGAGTGTTTTCACACTTATCAACGTTCATGAAAATCCAAGGAGGAAGTAATGGAAGCAATGGTCTCAATATGAGGGTAATTATAGTCTCCACTTGAGCAAGCGTCATAAAAGTACTCATCACAAACTTCATCAAGAAGATCATCTTGTGTTTCCTCCTCATGCACAACATCAATATGTTTTACCGCTTCGGGCTCATTAGACTTTTTGGACAACTTTCCCATGTTAAACACAACTCTCTCATCTCCTACCCGCATTGTAAGTTCTCCTTCCGCCACATCGATTAAAGTACGACCCGTTCTCAAAAATGGCCTACCAACAATCAAAGGCACTCTAGGATCCACATCATAATCAACTATCACAAAATCCGCGGGAAATGTAAATCTATCAACCCCAACAAAAACATCTTCCGCAATTCCCACCGGATAAGCTATAGTACGGTTAGCCAACTCAAGAGTCATCTTAGTAGGAGTGAGCTCGGGAAGTGAAAGTCTCTTCCAAACCGATAATAGCATAAGATTTATGCTTGCTCCTAAATCCGCTAAAGCCATACAATTTTCCACCCCCGGAAAATTGCAAGGAATCAAAAACCGCCCCGGATCTCCAAGCTTAGTAGGCAACTTCTTAAGCAACACCGCGGAACAATTTTCATTCAAAGAAGCATTAGGCAAATCCACCAATCTTTCCTTGTTAGAAAGCAAATCCTTAATCATCTTAGCAAACTTAGGCATATTGGCTAAGGCTTCCGCAAAGGAGATATTGATGTTAAGTTGCTTGAACATCCTCAAAAAGTTAGAAACTTGGATATCATCCTTGTTCTTAAGCTTTTCTTTTCTCAATCTTGAGGGATAAGGAAGACTTGGTTTTGGTTGTGGTTGAGGTGTGGATGAAGGAATTTCCTTATTGAGTACTTCATGAATAGGCTTTGAAATTGGAGAAATGGGAGCATTTTGAGGTGGTGAAGTAGAAGTAGAGGGCTTGTCACAAGTAGGAGCACAAGTTGGTTGAACAATAGTAGGTTTAGGAGGTGAAGGATCCTTTGTTGTTGTTCCACTCCTTGTTGTAATAGCATTGACATTGGCCCTAGGGTTTGTTTGTGTGTTGGAAGGTAAAGCCCCTTGTGGTCTTTGAGTTACCGCCATTAAAACCTTATTGAATTGGTCATTGATTTTCTTTTCTATAGCTTGGAATTTCCTTTCATTCTCTTGATTCATCTTTTGCAAAAGATCCATTGTGTTAAACTCTTGTGGCACATAACCTTGAAAACCTTGAGGTTGGAAAGGTAAAGGTTGAGAGTTAAATCCTTGATTTGGTGGATAAAAGGTATTTGCTTGAGGTTGAAATTGATTGGGTGCCTTGTAGTTATTTCCTTGGTATGGTTGTCTTTGCCCTTGATTCCTTGCTAAAATTTGAGGAGGATTTTGTGGAATTTGGGTGGGTGGTTGGGGTGGGAAGCCGGGTGGAGTAAGGTAATTTTGGGATTTGTAAGAAAGATTATTTGGATTGATGTTAGGCTTGAAGTGTTCATGATGTTCCTCTTGGTAAGCATAGCATTCCCCTTGATACCCTTGCACCTTATCACATTGTTCATAAGAGTGGGGGCCTCCACAAGTAACACAAGACATGGTGATGGCATTCACATTATTTGAGGAATTGTTCAATGTCATGCTCTTAAAATCTTGAATCATGCCTTGAGTCATTTCTTGTCCTTGTTTGACTGTTTGGAGGATCTCTTTAAGAATTTGGAGTTCACAAGGGGTTTGAGAAGTGTTTTGGATCACATGAACTTTTTCTTCAAATGGATTGTTTGTTTGAACCATTGCCTTAGTCTCAATAATGTTCAAAGCCTCGTGGTATGTCTTGAAAAGAATACTCCCTCCCGCGGAAGCATTTAGTGAATCTTGGTGGTGAGGTTTAAGGCCATTATAGAAGGTATTGATTTGGCTTAGATCATCCATTCCATGGTTAGGGCATCGCCTCAACAACTCACTATACTCTTCCCAAGCATCACCAAAGGATTGACTAGGTTTTTGTGTAAAGCCCATAATTAAATTCCTCAAAACCATAGTCTTTTGTGGAGGAAAGAATTTGTTCAAAAACTTAGTGGTAAAATCATCCCATGTGGTGATACTATCGGGTGGTTGGGTGTCTAACCAATGCTTAGCACTCCCATCTAAGGAAAATGACACTAACATCAATCTAATGACCTCAGGTGGAACCCCATTATGCTTAATGGTATTGCAAAGTGAAAGGAATCTCTTAAGGTGAGCATGGGGATCCTCATTTTGTTTTCCAAAGAAAGGTGATGAAGAAACCATATTGATCATAGATGTATGTAGCTCAAATGTGTTAGCGGGAAAGTCGGGAATCTTAATGGCACTAACATATCCATGAATGTTGGATTGCATACGCTCATACAAAGTACGATTATCAATAGCCATGGCTTCTTGTGGTGGTGACAAAGCACGATTCTCGTGATCGGCTTGGTGGACGGTGGTGGTCTTACTCTTTCTCTTTTTCTTCCTTTTCGGAGGAAGAGGTTGTACACCAATCGGTATTTGTGCACGCCCGCGAGTGAGCATGCAACTCAATACGAGGAATGAGAGAGAAGCTCTCGTGTGACTTTGAAGAGAAATGGATTATCCTCTTTGAGTTTCAATATTAAATATCCACAAGAAAGTAACAATATATGTATTTACTACTTTGGGTGCAAGACCCTCAATGAAGCCTTCCTTCTTAGAATACTCCCAAGTGAACGGGGGGTTAGGTGGCGCGAAGCACTTAAGTACCTATTGACCCTTAGACGGCATTTTATAGCACGTCGCCTATCTATTCACTTTGTAGTTTATATTCTTCGAATTATTGCTTTTTGAGAGTATTTATCTATTCTTGCTTTATTTTGTTTGATCGATACGCGTGTCAAGGACCGGAACGCCCCTCAACACGGTGTATTGCCTCGGCAATACTTATGGAAGATATGTAGATTGGTTGTTCTTATACGTATACTTATTTACATATAATAATATATAGAAAATATTTTTGTATGTAAAAACCGATAAAAACGAATAATATATATTTTTGGGTGTAATCTTTTAGGAAAAAGATTACTTTTTGGATTTTTTTTATTTTTTTGGTTCAATTCTTTAGGAAAAGAATTGTTTTGTTATTTTTTTATTTTTTATATATTTTTATATTTTTGATTTTTGATTTGTTTTTGATTTATGATACGTAAAAATAACGTTCATAAAATGAACGGATCCCAAAAGCTAATGAAAACCGTCAATCGATAGTCTCTCGTGTAGTCAAAGAACCGGCAGCGGCGCCATTTGAAATGTGGTATAATGCAAGTTCGTTTTCTCAGTTCTTAACCAATAGAAAGTCCAATCAATATCAGATTTATTATTGTTCTTGGTTGTTCAAGCTTGCTTGGTAATCTATTGCTAATTCAAACAACACTATTCAAAAATGAAAAATATTAAACTACTTATACGTAAAACACTTTGCAAATACCAATTTTTATTCAAGTAAATGTCTAAAATGCAAAATATAAAACTAAAAGGACTGAAAATGTAATTTCTATGAAATGTAAATGCTTGAAATGTAAATTCTAAAAATTATAAGGACTAAAAATGCAAAGCAGTTAACTACAAGGACCAATTATGTAAAACTAGTAACAAACTAACCAAAAATGTAACTAATCAACAAACTTCTAACTGAAAACTAACAACTTTCAAATGTAAAGGACTAAATTTTGCAAATACCACAAAATTAGGAAGTTTAGCTAGGTTTTGAAACTGATTAAACTTCTAGGGACCTAAGTGCAATTTTTAAAAACTTTTAAACAAAACCGGGACACAATGAAGATTAAGCTCGTTTGAGCTTATTACTCAACCAAATCAGCTGAAACAACTTGCAAAACTCTTAAAATCCAATTAAGACTACGTGTGTTCAAGGAGATAAGCTAAAAGTCAAAAATAAGCAAATGAGTGCTTATTGATAAGCACAAAATAAGCTACAGCTTATTCCAATCAGTCACAACTTGATTTTTGTGATGAAACTGATTAAGCACTTGATTTAAAGAACGGGAAATCAAACTAGAAACATTTTCATCCAGAAATGAATTAGAAATCTGAAATAAGCTCTTTTGAGCTTATGTTGACCAAGTTTGACCAACTTTTTGCAAAAAGCTCAAAACTTCAAAAATCAATATTCAGCACTTACTAACTAGATTGATGAAAGAAAATCACAACTTTTGTGAAGTAGAATTGGAGAACTAAGAAAACAGTAGGTACTTTATATCAGAGAATGACAAATGCTCAGACCTTGACCAAAAAGCTTATTACCAGCTTATTACCTAAAACTGTAGAATTCCTTTTAGAAACTAAAAGTTTATGTTGTAAGCTAGAACTAGAAACAAATTTGAGGAAATTTAATTAAGTAATGAATGAATACTAGGCAAATGAAAAAGGCAAGTTCATAAGACCAAAGCTGAATGATATCTAACCCAAACTATTTTAGTGCCAATTGCCTGATTGACTTTTTATTTGACTAGCAAATGACTTAAAACTACTTGTTACCTCTTAAAGACTAGAAATGAACTCTTAAACACAAATTTCCAATACTTGAAAACTGATTAAAAGCTATTCCCAAACACTCCTTTATCTGTTATGATCAAACTTTAACAAAGAATTTTAAAGCACTGGATTGAACTGATTAAAAAACTATAGCAAACTAGTTTTAATGGACTAAATGAAATGTATAAAAACTGTAAACAAACAATAACCAAGGCTAGAACTCAATTAAGCTATTAAGCTAAAAAGTGACTGAAATTATGCAGAAACTACAACTCAGAACACAAGAATGCAAGATTAAGCTACAAAACACTCAAAGTACAATCAAACAACAACTATTATCAAGTTTATCATGCAGCCATCAATTTAACTAGGAAAACTATCATGCAAAGACTGTTTAAAGGAACAAAAATAAGCACTTTAGAACCTAATGTAGAAATCCTTTGGGAAGAAGAGGAGCGCTGAGCTCTCTTGCCCTAGTGATAACCACCACCTATCACTAGTAATCAACAAGTATCAACCATCAAATCAGCTACAATCATCTATAATCATCATTCTGCTACAAATCTCCAAATGAACAATGGTATGGACTGAATTCTGATCAAACAGCTACAAGACTTCACCGATGTCAGTTATGATCAATGTATGATCATAACAAACACCAATCAGCAACAATAATACTCAACAGCAACTAGATCAAACTGGAATTTGAATAACAGAATTTGGCGGGAAAAAGGAAATTTGAATTTTATTGAATGAATTCAGTTATAAAGGTTGTTACAAGCTACTAACTAACTAACTGACTCAAGAGTTTGTCAGACTCTTGAGTAGTTAGAGGAAAAGTGAGGGAAAAAGGAAAGGGAAAATTGAACTATGTGTTTTTACAATTTTAAGCTACCCTCAAAAATGAAGACTAGTCTAGGTATTTATAGGCAAGAAATGAGAGTTTGTTGGAGTTGGTGACGTGTCAGAACCAGTAATAGCTTGCCACGTGGAAAAATTCTGCATTTGGCACTTGAAGATATGAACAATGATTTGGGGGTTTTTGATTGAGTGAGTGATATGTTAATTGGTTAACACCATTGAACTCGTCTCTCCAAAACGATCATCTTTGGTGTTGAAGTCGTGTCATGAAATGGCCTCTATCAAAAACGCGATCCTGGAAAATTTTTCTTGTGAAGAAGAAGACACGTGTCACTTCCTGGTTGGCTTAAAAGATGTCACACGGATTAAACTGTTTAGATATGGTGTAATAAATGTGGCGGCAGTTAGTGGATATTTATTGTGCTTAAGTGGCAATCCGTGTGAAGCACTTTCTTTCTTCCCATTGGCTAAATTCTTGACACATGGATTAAACTTGCATTTCTTTCCAAAGTTGGCAGATTTGGTCCCTATACTTGGCAGATTCTTATTTCAAGCTAGGATCTTCATTCCTTTGTCATTTTTGGTCCTTTAACTTTGATAACTTGTAGAAAATGGTCCTTTGACTGAGTTGACTTGATAGTTGACCAGGTTTGACTTGAATCTTGACTTTTCATTATTTGCACTTCTAGTCCTTCAACTTTCATAACTTGTCAAGATAGGTCCTTGAACTTCAAAGTCTTGTCACTTTTGATCCTCTTTTGTCTTTTTCATCCATTTGAGCTTGAATTTTCCTTGTTTGCTTGAAAATGTATCTTTATACCTACAAAAGTGCACACAAACACAAACATACCACATAATACTGTTTTTGCCAAATAATTTGGTATTTTGCTTCATGTTTTAGGGTTATTTGTTGATAAAAGGATATGAGTTTAAGCTCATATCAAATTCCCCTACACTTGAGCATTGCCATGTCCTCATGCAATATTATATTTCAAGGTTTAAAAATTTACATTTCCCTCATAATTAATCCACCTTGGCCATATGAGATGCATCTACACTACTCTAAACTAAATGATGCATGATTTTGACTTTTAATAATGCAATGAATCAAAATACAATTCTATCTATATCTTTTTGATTTTTCTTGAAATGGTTTTGATGGAAATAACTCATAAAGAATTCAATGACTTAGATTAGGGCTTGAGTACCATGAATACTTATCACCCTCAAGTTTCACTTTCCCCATACCAAGCTTATAAATGGGATCATTGCATTCACAAGTAAAAAGTGCATCAACTTATTCATGTCAATTAAATGTGGAACCGGTTATTAATTGAGCAAATTGCTTGTGGGCAAATTTGTCATTATTCAAGTGTGAAATATAAGAAGTGTAAAATCCGAAAATAAGGAAGCACGGTTTTAATCCTAAGTAATCTTCTCATCCATTACTTGAAAAACCGCTCACAATTAATACAAGTCCGTATTAAGAGTAATAAGTCATTCGCCTTATGTGTAAAATCCTCATGTCATGCTTTCATAAGTAACTACACACTCGCTAAGGAAAGAAAAATAAAACTCACGCAATAATTTACATCCGCATCTTTTTGAGATTTTGGATCTTCAACCCCGCAACCCGTCAAGGTAATATTGGATTGGAGCAATCTATTGAATCCCCGCAACCCGTCAAGGTAATATTGGAACTCAATAGTCACTATAATTAACACCACACTGCCCCTCTTGGGAGTCTTGCATTATTTTTTTTCTTTTCTTTTTCTTTCTTTTTTTTTTCTAGCCACTCATTTTTTTTCATAAGCCGCTCTTATTTTTCTTTATTCCTCACTAAGAAATTTGCAAAGAAGAAAAGGAAAAACACCCGCTAAATATGGAGCATGACATAAGTCTAGTACACATAAAACGTGCTAACTTAGAATCTTAAGACGTACTCATATCAACCATAAATGATTAGCCAAAAATGCATAAGAGATTACAAACCAATTAAAACCGTACTTGATTATTTTTTAACAATTATATACATGCGAAGAAAGTAGAGATAAAGAAGAGAAGGGTTTAGCCACAAGTAATTGCCATGAAGTCTATCTAGCCCTTTTACACTTGCTTCAACTCTATCATTTCCCATTCTCCACAAATTTAAAATTTCAAAGAATGAAATTGGTGGAAGCTTAGCCTAATAGACCAATGAAGGACTACATGGTTAAGGATACTAGCTAGAGAGTGCTAAAATAAGCAAACTCGGGTTGAGTCAAAATACCCATGGCGGGCCTAATATGTCAAAGAAGTCTAAACTTGTTAAAACCATGTTTTTTTTTTTTTTTATATATTTTTGATGAAAAATAAAAGAAGAAATATATACAATGCAAATGTGCTATGCAAATGAAAAATTGATTGATGCAAAAATCATGAATGCATATTTTTGGTGGCCAAAGTAGATCAAAAATTTGAAAAATGTTGAAAATTCAATTTTTCCATGTTATCATGCAAGACAATGACAAGTTCTAGGTAAGGTCACTTCGATAGAAGACCCCCCTACACTTAAGCTAAACATTGTCCTCAATGTTTAAGAGCATGGAAGTATAAAAACTTCCCCTACACTTATGACAATGAATAGACTTTGCTTAACCCAAGTTAAGGAAAGGACAACTATTAGTGAAATCATGTTTAAGCACAAAGTGTCAATGAAAATTCACTAAAGTAACGAAGTGAACCGGATACAAGGGCCTCCTCCATAAGCTCCAAAGCATGAAATGAGTGAGCAACCCTACAAACAAGCATGAAGACAAAAGAAGGTCTCCCCTACACTTATCTCCAAGTCTATGCCTTTATTACTAACCTACCACACTCTAAACCTAGTTATACGATGCTTGAGTTAATGAGTCTCTAGCTCGACTCGTCCCACACTTAAAAGTGTCTAAAACCTATCATGGAGTAGAAAATTTTTGCCCTTTTTAAGAAAAATCTCCATGATGAGGTAAAACAAGTGTTCATTTATCAAAACTCCATAAATATCCACCAGGATCAAATACATCATTACCCTCCCACTTATAACACAAGCCAACAACTAGCTTCCCAATCAATGGTGACAAGAATGAGGTGGAGTTCTCTAAAATGGTTTCCCATATGTTCTTTCCAAGGTGATGGTGTAAAGTTCTCAAATCTTTCACAAGGTTTCCTTTTGTTGCATCAAATGGATACTGAGATGGTTTAGCAAGCTCTATGCCAGGATCAAAAATCCGTTCCTTGATGGGAAAACAACAAGTGTTTGTTGCCTTAGAAGATTCTCCTTTGTAGTTCACATGGTGAGAGAAAGGTTGTGAAGTGATTGGTTGTAAAAAGGTTTGGGTGGACAAAGAAGGGAAAGGATCTTCAAGCAATAAAGATTCTAGATAGAGTATGTCCCCCTCCTCATCAAGATAACCAAGAGTATACTCAAAAGATATATCCTCCAATAAAAACTCATCACTCTCATCAATGATAGAATCCTCCTCATCACCATAAACATCATAGATTGGTCTATCAAAGATGGGTGATCCCTCAAAACCAAAGGAAGGATGATCATCAACAAATGGAGAGTCACAAGTAGAAAGCTCATCATCACTATAGTCATCATATGTTGGTGAATCACAAAGAAAAGATCCCTCATTACTTAAGTCCTCATCAAAGTGATTAGTATTGTGGAAAAGTGGGGTGTCATATGGAATTTCACTAAAGTTTAGCTCTTGAGGTTCATGAAAATCCAAGGAGGAAGTAATGGAAGCAATGGTCTCAATATGAGGGTAATTATAGTCTCCACTTGAGCAAGCGTCATAAAAGTACTCATCACAAACTTCATCAAGAAGATCATCTTGTGTTTCCTCCTCATGCACAACATCAATATGTTTTACCGCTTCGGGCTCATTAGACTTTTTGGACAACTTTCCCATGTTAAACACAACTCTCTCATCTCCTACCCGCATTGTAAGTTCTCCTTCCGCCACATCGATTAAAGTACGACCCGTTCTCAAAAATGGCCTACCAACAATCAAAGGCACTCTAGGATCCACATCATAATCAACTACCACAAAATCCGCGGGAAATGTAAATCTATCAACCCCAACAAAAACATCTTCCGCAATTCCCACCGGATAAGCTATAGTACGGTTAGCTAACTCAAGAGTCATCTTAGTAGGAGTGAGCTCGGGAAGTGAAAGTCTCTTCCAAACCGATAATGGCATAAGATTTATGCTTGCTCCTAAATCCGCTAAAGCCATACAATTTTCCACCCCCGGAAAATTGTAAGGAATCAAAAACCGCCCCGGATCTCCAAGCTTAGTAGGCAACTTCTTAAGCAACACCGCGGAACAATTTTCATTCAAAGAAGCATTAGGCAAATCCACCAATCTTTCCTTGTTAGAAAGCAAATCCTTAATCATCTTAGCAAACTTAGGCATATTGGCTAAGGCTTCCGCAAAGGAGATATTGATGTTAAGTTGCTTGAACATCCTCAAAAAGTTAGAAACTTGGATATCATCCTTGTTCTTAAGCTTTTCTTTTCTCAATCTTGAGGGATAAGGAAGACTTGGTTTTGGTTGTGGTTGAGGTGTGGATGAAGGAATTTCCTTATTGAGTACTTCATGAATAGGCTTTGAAATTGGAGAAATGGGAGCATTTTGAGGTGGTGAAGTAGAAGTAGAGGGCTTGTCACAAGTAGGAGCACAAGTTGGTTGAACAATAGTAGGTTTAGGAGGTGAAGGATCCTTTGTTGTTGTTCCACTCCTTGTTGTAATAGCATTGACATTGGCCCTAGGGTTTGTTTGTGTGTTGGAAGGTAAAGCCCCTTGTGGTCTTTGAGTTACCGCCATTAAAACCTTATTGAATTGGTCATTGATTTTCTTTTCTATAGCTTGGAATTTCCTTTCATTCTCTTGATTCATCTTTTGCAAAAGATCCATTGTGTTAAACTCTTGTGGCACATAACCTTGAAAACCTTGAGGTTGGAAAGGTAAAGGTTGAGAGTTAAATCCTTGATTTGGTGGATAAAAGGTATTTGCTTGAGGTTGAAATTGATTGGGTGCCTTGTAGTTATTTCCTTGGTATGGTTGTCTTTGCCCTTGATTCCTTGCTAAAATTTGAGGAGGATTTTGTGGAATTTGGGTGGGTGGTTGGGGTGGGAAGCCGGGTGGAGTAAGGTAATTTTGGGATTTGTAAGAAAGATTATTTGGATTGATGTTAGGCTTGAAGTGTTCACGATGTTCCTCTTGGTAAGCATAGCATTCCCCTTGATACCCTTGCACCTTATCACATTGTTCATAAGAGTGGGGGCCTCCACAAGTAACACAAGACATGGTGATGGCATTCACATTATTTGAGGAATTGTTCAATGTCATGCTCTTAAAATCTTGAATCATGCCTTGAGTCATTTCTTGTCCTTGTTTGACTGTTTGAAGGATCTCTTTAAGAATTTGGAGTTCACAAGGGGTTTGAGAAGTGTTTTGGATCACATGAACCTTTTCTTCAAATGGATTGTTTGTTTGAACCATTGCCTTAGTCTCAATAATGTTCAAAGCCTCGTGGTATGTCTTGAAAAGAATACTCCCTCCCGCGGAAGCATTTAGTGAATCTTGGTGGTGAGGTTTAAGGCCATTATAGAAGGTATTGATTTGGCTTAGATCATCCATTCCATGGTTAGGGCATCGCCTCAACAACTCACTATACTCTTCCCAAGCATCACCAAAGGATTGACTAGGTTTTTGTGTAAAGCCCATAATTAAATTCCTCAAAACCATAGTCTTTTGTGGAGGAAAGAATTTGTTCAAAAACTTAGTGGTAAAATCATCCCATGTGGTGATACTATCGGGTGGTTTGGTGTCTAACCAATGCTTAGCACTCCCATCTAAGGAAAATGACACTAACATCAATCTAATGACCTCAGGTGGAACCCCATTATGCTTAATGGTATTGCAAAGTGAAAGGAATCTCTTAAGGTGAGCATGGGGATCCTCATTTTGTTTTCCAAAGAAAGGTGATGAAGAAACCATATTGATCATAGATGTATGTAGCTCAAATGTGTTAGCGGGAAAGTCGGGAATCTTAATGGCACTAACATATCCATGAATGTTGGATTGCACACGTTCATACAAAGTACGATTATCAATAGCTATGGCTTCTTGTGGTGGTGACAAAGCACGATTCTCGTGATCGGCTTGGTGGACGGTGGTGGTCTTACTCTTTCTCTTTTTCTTCCTTTTCGGAGGAAGAGGTTGTACACCAATCGGTATTTGTGCAAGTTCGTTTTCTCAGTTCTTAACCAATAGAAAGTCCAATCAATATCAGATTTATTATTGTTCTTGGTTGTTCAAGCTTGCTTGGTAATCTATTGCTAATTCAAACAACACTATTTAAAAATGAAAAATATTAAACTACTTATACGTAAAACACTTTGCAAATACCAATTTTTATTCAAGTAAATGTCTAAAATGCAAAATATAAAACTAAAAGGACTGAAAATGTAATTTCTATGAAATGTAAATGCTTGAAATGTAAATTCTAAAAATTATAAGGACTAAAAATGCAAAGCAGTTAACTACAAGGACCAATTATGTAAAACTAGTAACAAACTAACCAAAAATGTAACTAATCAACAAACTTCTAACTGAAAACTAACAACTTTCAAATGTAAAGGACTAAATTTTGCAAATACCACAAAATTAGGAAGTTTAGCTAGGTTTTGAAACTGATTAAACTTCTAGGGACCTAAGTGCAATTTTTAAAAACTTTTAAACAAAAACGGGACACAATGAAGATTAAGCTCGTTTGAGCTTATTACTCAACCAAATCAGCTGAAACAACTTACAAAACTCTTAAAATCCAATTAAGACTACGTGTGTTCAAGGAGATAAGCTAAAAGTAAAAAATAAGCAAATGAGTGCTTATTGATAAGCACAAAATAAGCTACAGCTTATTCCAATCAGTCACAACTTGATTTTTGTGATGAAACTGATTAAGCACTTGATTTAAAGAACGGGAAATCAAACTAGAAACATTTTCATCCAGAAATGAATTAGAAATCTGAAATAAGCTCTTTTGAGCTTATGTTGACCAAGTTTGACCAACTTTTTGCAAAAAGCTCAAAACTTCAAAAATCAATATTCAGCACTTACTAACTAGATTGATGAAAGAAAATCACAACTTTTGTGAAGTAGAATTGGAGAACTAAGAAAACAGTAGGTACTTTATATCAGAGAATGACAAATGCTCAGACCTTGACCAAAAAGCTTATTACCAGCTTATTACCTAAAACTGTAGAATTTCCTTTTAGAAACTAAAAGTTTATGTTGTAAGCTAGAACTAGAAACAAATTTGAGGAAATTTAATCAAGTAATGAATGAATACTAGGCAAATGAAAAAGGCAAGTTCATAAGACCAAAGCTGAATGATATCTAACCCAAACTATTTTAGTGCCAATTGCCTGATTGACTTTTTATTTGACTAGCAAATGACTTAAAACTACTTGTTACCTCTTAAAGACTAGAAATGAACTCTTAAACACAAATTTCCAATACTTGAAAACTGATTAAAAGCTATTCCCAAACACTCCTTTATCTGTTATGATCAAACTTTAACAAAGACTTTTAAAGCACTGGATTGAACTGATTAAAAAACTATAGCAAACTAGTTTTAATGGACTAAATGAAATGTATAAAAACTGTAAACAAACAATAACCAAGGCTAGAACTCAATTAAGCTATTAAGCTAAGAAGTGACTGAAATTATGCAGAAACTACAACTCAGAACTCAAGTATGCAAGATTAAGCTACAAAACACTCAAAGTACAATCAAACAACAACTATTATCAAGTTTATCATGCAGCCATCAATTTAACTAGGAAAAATATCATGCAAAGACTGTTTAGAGGAACTAAAATAAGCACTTTAGAACCTAATGTAGAAATCCTTTGGGAAGAAGAGGAGCGCTGAGCTCTCTTGCCCTAGTGATAACCACCACCTATCACTAGTATTCAACAAAAATCAACCATCAAACAGCTACAATTCATCTGGAATCAATCAAACTGCATTGAAATCTCCAAAAGAACTAGGAATGAACAACTCTTGATCAAACAGCTTCTAATCTTCACAAATGTTAGTTATGATCAATGTTGATCATAACAAACATCAATCAGCAACAATAACACTCAACAGCAACAAGATCAAACTGGAATTTGAATAACAGAATTTGGCGGGAAAAAGGAAATTTGAATTTTATTGAATGAATTCAGTTATAAAGGTTGTTACAAGCTACTAACTAACTAACTGACTCAAGAGTTTGTCAGACTCTTGAGTAGTTAGGGTAAAAGTGAGAGAAAAAGGAAAGGGAAATTGAACTATGTGTTTTTACAATTTTTAAGCTACCATGAAAAATGAAGACTAGTCTAGGTATTTATAGGCAAGAAATGAGAGTTTGTTGGAGTTGGTGACGTGTCAGAACCAGTAATAGCTTGCCACGTGGAGTAATCTGCATAATTGCTCTTTGAAGGTGATGAACAAATTTGGGTGTTTTTGATTTTACTGGATGATTTGTTAATTGGATTGCACCATTGAATTCCTCTCTTCAAAACGAGCAATATTGGTGTTTTGATCTTCTCATGAAACGGCTTCAATCTCAATCCCGATTCTGGAAATTTTCTTTGTGAAGAAGATGACACGTGTCATCTTTTGGTTGGCTTAAAAGATGTCACACGGATTAAACTGTTTAGATATGGTGTAATAAATGTGGTGGCAGTAGTGGGTATTTAATGCGCTGAAGTGGCAATCCATGTATCTCAAATGCTGGCTTCTGATTGGTTGCTTTTCTTTTCACATGGATTAAGCTTTAATATCTTTCCAAACTTGGCAAAACAAACCCCTTGACTTGGCAGATTGCTGTTTTAAGCTAGGATCTTCATTTCTTTGACATTTTTGGTCCTTTATCTTCCATAACTTGTACAAAATGGTCCTTTGACTGAGTTGACTTGATAGTTGACCAGGTTTGACTTGAATCTTGACTTTTACAATATTTCACTTTTAGTCCTTCAACTTTCATAACTTGTCAAGATAGGTCCTTGAACTTCAAAGTCTTGTCACTTTTGATCCTCTTTTGTCTTTTTCATCCATTTGAGCTTGATTTTTCCTTGTTTGCTTGAAAATGTATCTTCTTACCTACAAAAGTGCACACAAACACAAACATACCACATAATACTGTTTTTTGCCAAATAATTGGGTATTTTGCTTCATGTTTTAGGGTTATTTGTTGATAAAAGGATATGAGTTTAAGCTCATATCAAATTCCCCTACACTTGAAAATTGCCATGTCCTCATGCAATATTATATTTCAAGGCTTAAAAATTTACATTTCCCTCATAATTAATCCACCTTGGCCATATGAGATGCATCTACACTACTCTAAACTAAATGATGCATGATTTTGACTTTTAATAATGCAATGAATCAAAATACAATTCTATCTATATCTTTTTGATTTTTCTTGAAATGGTTTTGATGGAAATAACTCATAAAGAATTCAATGACTTAGATTAGGGCTTGAGTACCATGAACATTTATCACCCTCAAGTTTCACTTTCCCCATACCAAGCTTATAAATGGGATCATTGCATTCACAAGTAAAAAGTGCATCAACTTATTCATGACAATTAGATGTGGAACCGGTTATTAATGGAGCAAATTGCTTGTGGCAAATTTGTCATTATTCAAGTGTGAAATATAAGAAATGTAAAATAAAAAAATAAGGAAGCACGGTTTTAATCCTAAGTAATCTTCTCATCCATTACTTGAAAAACCGCTCACAATTAATACAAGTCCGTATTAAGAGTAATAAGTCATTCGCCTTATGTGTAAAATCCTCATGTCATGCTTTCATAAGTAACTACACACTCGCTAAGGAAAGAAAAATAAAACTCACGCAATAATTTACATCCGCATCTTTTTGAGATTTTGGATCTTCAATCCCGCAACCCGTCAAGGTAATATTGGATTGGAGCAATCTATTGAATCCCCGCAACCCGTCAAGGTAATATTGGAACTCAATAGTCACTATAATTAACACCACACTGCCCCTCTTGGGAGTCTTGCATTATTTTTTTTCTTTTTTTTCTTTTTCTTTTTTTTCTCGCCACTCATTTTTTTTCATAAGCCGCTCTTATTTTTCTTTATTCCTCACCAAGAAATTTGCAAAGAAGAAAAGGAAAAACACCCGCTAAATATGGAGCATGACATAAGTCTAGTACACATAAAACGTGCTAACTTAGAATCTTAAGACGTACTCATATCAACCATAAATGATTAGCCAAAAATGCATAAGAGATTACAAACCAATTAAAACCGTACTTGATTATTTATTAACAATTATATACATGCGAAGAAAATAGAGGTAAAGAAGAGAAGGGTTTAGCCACAAGTAATTGCCATGAAGTCTATCTAGCCCTTTTACACTTGCTTCAACTCTATCATTTCCCATTCTCCACAAATTTAAAATTTCAAAGAATGAAATTGGTGGAAGCTTAGCCTAATAGACCAATGAAGGACTACATGGTTAAGGATACTAGCTAGAGAGTGCTAAAATAAGCAAACTCGGGTTGAGTCAAAATATCCATGGCGGGCCTAATATGTCAAAGAAGTCTAAACTCGTTAAAACCATGTTTTATTATATTTTTCCTTTTTATTTATTTTTGATGAAAAATAAAAGAAGAAATATATACAATGCAAATGTGTTATGCAAATGAAAAATGATTGATGCAAAAATCATGAATGCATAATTTTGGTGGCCAAAGTAGATCAAAAATTTGAAAAATGTCGAAAATTCAATTTTCCATGTTATCATGCAAGACAATGACAAGTTCTAGGTAAGGTCACTTCGATAGAAGACCCCCCTACACTTAAGCTAAACATTGTCCTCAATGTTTAAGAGCATGGAAGTATAAAAACTTCTCCTACACTTATGACAATGAATAGACTTTGCTTAACCCAAGTTAAGGAAAGGACAACTATTAGTGAAATCATGTTTAAGCACAGGGTGTCAATGAAAAATCACTAAAGTAACGAAGTGAACCGGATACAAGGGCCTCCTCCATAAGCTCCAAAGCATGAGATGAGTGAGCAACCCTACAAACAATCAAGAAGACAAAAGAAGGTCTCCCCTACACTTATCTCCAAATCTATGCCTTTATTTCTAACCTACCACACTCTAAACCTAGTTATACGATGCTTGAGTTAATGAGTCTCTAGCTCGACTCGTCCCTCAATGAATTAATTCATGGGGAAAATGGGGACCTCTTGGACCATTTCAACGGAAATGTCCTCCCCAAAGTAATGTTTAACACGGTGACCATTCACTTTAAAATTTGGACCATCGGGTTGGGACAACTCAAGAGTTCCATATGGAAACACTTGAGCAATAGTGAATGGACCGGACCATCTCGACTTAAGCTTGCCCGCAAAAAGCTTCAATCTTGAGTTAAAGAGGAGAACCGGCTCTCCAACTTTGAACTCACGATTCTTGATCTTAGCATCATGCAATTTCTTAGTCTTTTCCTTGTATAGCAAAGAATTCTCATAGGCATTGGCTCTCAACTCATCCATCTCATTGATTTGATCTTTCCTATGTGAACCGGCTTGGTTTAAATCAAAGTTAGCCCACTTGAGAGCCCAAGATGCCTTATGTTCTAACTCAAATGGAAGGTGGCACGCTTTTCCATAGACAATCCTATAAGGAGTACAACCAATTGGTGTCTTAAAAGCCGTCCTAAACGTCCACAAAGCATCATCAAGCTTATCCGACCAAGAAGCTCTATGCTCTCCCACCGTTCTCTCTAAAATCCTCTTTAAACCACGATTTGTGACCTCGGTTTGACCATTTGTTTGAGGGTGATACGCGGTAGAAAGTCTATGATTCACTCCATATTTCTTCATAACTCTCGTGAATTGATCATTACAAAAGTGCGTACCACGATCACTTATGATGGCCCGAGGTACACCAAATCTAGCAAACAATTGTTTCAAGAACTTTACAACCACTCTAGCATCATTAGTAGGTAAGGCTTTAGCCTCCACCCACTTGGACACATAATCCACCGCCACAAGTATATACTTGTTTCCCTTAGAGGATGGAAAAGGTCCCATGAAATCTATTCCCCATACATCAAATATCTCACACTCTTGGATAAAATTTTGTGGCATCTCATCACGTTGTGTAATTTTTCCTTGTCTTTGACAAACATCACAAAATTTCACCATCTCTTGGGCATCCTTGTAAATGGAAGGCCAATAGTAACCCGAATCAAAGACTTTCTTGGCGGTGTAGTTAGGCCCAAAATGTCCACCCGTAGGTCCTTTATGACATGCCTCTAAGATCTTAAATGCCTCGGGCCCATCTACACACCGTCTAATGATTTGGTCCGCACATTGCCTAAAAAGATATGGATCATCCCAAAAGTAATACTTAACTTCCTTAAGAAACTTTTTCTTTTGTTGATAAGTAAGACCCTCAATAAGCACATTGCCCACAAGATAGTTTGCAATATCCGCAAACCAAGGTGTGGCATCCTCTTGGGAAGAGATAGACATGAGCTCCTCTAGTGGAAAGGATTCATTGATTTCTTGATGTGGGAAATCTCCTTGAAAAGGATGCTCAAGTCTACTCAAATGATCCGCCGCTAAATTCTCGGCCCCTTTTTTATCACGAATCTCTATCTTAAACTCTTGAAGCAACAAAACCCATCTCAAAAGCCTAGGCTTAGCATCTTGTTTTGTCATAAGATACTTGAGAGCGGAATGATCCGTATACACTATGGTTTTGGAAAGCACAAGGTATGGTCTAAACTTCTCAAAAGCATATACTATAGCAAGCAACTCTTTTTCCGTGGTAGTGTAATGAAGTTGTGCACCGGTCATGGTTTTACTCGCATAGTGTATAGGTTGAAAATGCTTATTAACTCTTTGTCCTAAGACGGCCCCCACCGCATAATCACTAGCGTCACACATAAGCTCAAAAGGTAATTCCCAATTTGGAGAAACCAAAACGGGAGCTTTTGTCAATTTTTCCTTAAGTGTCTCAAAAGAGTCTAAACAAGCTTGATCAAAAATGAAAGGAGCCTCTTTCTCCAAGAGATGAGTCATCGGTCTAGCTATCTTAGAGAAATCTTGTATAAAGCGCCTATAAAATCCCGCATGACCTAAGAAACTCCTCACACCTTTAACCGAGGTGGGTGGGGGAAGCTTAGCAATCACATCAATTTTAGCTCGATCAACTTCTAATCCTTTATTGGATATCTTGTGTCCTAAAACAATCCCCTCTTTCACCATAAAGTGACATTTCTCCCAATTAAGCACCAAACGTGTTTCCTCACAACGCTTAAGCATTCTCTCAAGATTGGTGAGACAAGAGCTAAAGGAGTTCCCAAATACGGAAAAGTCATCCATAAAAACCTCCATGGTTTGCTCTATCATGTCATGGAAAATCGCCATCATGCACCTTTGAAACGTCCCCGGTGCATTACATAGGCCAAAAGGCATCCTCTTGTAAGCAAATGTACCGTATGGACAAGTGAATGTGGTCTTTTCTTGATCCTTAGGGTCAATGGGTATTTGAAAATAACCCGAAAAGCCATCAAGAAAACAATAGTACTCATTTCCCGCTAAGCGTTCAAGCATTTGATCCATAAAGGGAAGCGGGAAATGGTCTTTCCTAGTTGCCTCATTAAGTTTTCTATAATCAATGCAAACTCTCCAACCGGTTACAAGTCTCGTGGGAATAAGCTCATTGTTCTCATTAGGTACCACGGTGATTCCACCCTTCTTTGGAACACAATGAACCGGGCTAACCCATGGAGAGTCGGAAATGGGGTAAATCATACCCGCATCTAAGAGTTTAATCACTTCCTTCTTAATAACCTCATGAATTTTTGGGTTAACTCTCCTTTGGTTTTGAATGGCGGGTTTATAGTCATCCTCCATAAGGATTTTGTGAGTACAAAAATGTGGATCAATTCCCCTTATGTCGGATATTTTCCATGCTAAGGCTTTCTTGTGTTTCTTAAGGACTTCAATAAGTTGCTCCTTCTCACCCTCTTTCAATTCCTTAGCAATAATCACCGGTAATTGGTCTTTTCCTTCTAAGAAAGCATATTCTAAGTGGGATGGAAGTTCCTTAAGTTCAATGGGAGGTGGACTCTCTATGGAAGGTTTTACTATAGAAGGTTCCTCAATGGTAATCTCTTGTGGAATAGGAGAAGGAATAGGGTCCTCATTGAGCAACTTTTGGATTGTAAGAATATCTTCTTCCCAATTAATGGGAGAATCATCATCACCAAGAAAGTTGGACTCAAATTCCTCCAAGAGGAAATCACTCTCTCCAAAAGGTGTTAAAGAGGGAGCAATTGAGGCCACGGTTTCAACATGTGGAATCTCATCACTAGCATTCTTACAAGCATCATGAAAGTGTTCATTACACACTTCATCTAGCACATCCACAATGTTAATCGTCTCACAAGGTCTAGACTCCTTAACCTCTTTTCTATCACAAACTTTCCCTAACTTAAACACCACTTTCTCATCCTCTACTCTCATAATTAATTCTCCTTCCGCCACATCTATCAAAGTACGACCCGTTCTCAAAAACGGTCTACCAACAATCAAAGGCACTCTAGGATCCATGTCATAATCGACCACTACAAAGTCGGCCGGAAAGGTAAACTTATCCACACCTACAAACACATCTTCCGCTATACCTACGGGGTGAGCTATGGTTCGGTTGGCTAGTTCAAGAGTCATCCTAGTGGGAGTGAGCTCGGGAAGAGATAGTTGTTTCCAAACCGATAAAGGCATGAGATTTATGCTCGCCCCTAAATCCGCCAAAGCCATGCAATTTTCAACACCGGGAAAATTACAAGGTATCAAGAAGCGCCCCGGATCTCCAAGTTTTGTTGGTAAGGTTTTAAGTAACACCGCGGAACAATTTTCATTAAGTGATGTGTTGGGCAAATCAACCAATTTTTCTTTGTTTGAGAGCAAATCCTTGAACATCTTAGCAAACTTAGGCATATAAGCAAGAGCTTCGGCAAAGGATATGTTGATATTGAGTTGCTTGAACATCCTTAAGAAATTGGAGACTTGTATGTCATCTTTGTTCTTTAACTTGTCCTTTTTCAACCTTGAAGGGTATGGAAGAGTAGGTTTTGGTGTAGGTGGAATAGGTGTTGTGGTGGAAGATTTGTCTTTGTTAGCCTCTTCATTGGGAAGTGTGGAAGGTAAAGGAGAAGTATGAGTGGGTTGAGAAGGTGTGTTTGAGTGAATAGGAGCACTTTGAGGAGGTGGAGTAGAAGTAAAAGGCTTATCACAAGTAGGAGCACAAGTGGGTTGAACAATAGTAGGTTTAGGAGGTGAAGGATCCTTTGTTGTTGTACCACTCCTTGTTGTAATAGCATTAACATTGGCCCTAGGGTTTGTTTGTGTGTTGGAAGGTAAAGCCCCTTGTGGTCTTTGAGTTACCGCCATTAAAACCTTATTGAATTGGTCATTGATTTTCTTTTCTATAGCTTAGAATTTCCTTTCATTCTCTTGATTCATCTTTTGCAAAAGATCCATTGTGTTAAACTCTTGTGGCACATAACCTTGAAAACCTTGAGGTTGGAAAGGTAAAGGTTGGGAGTTAAATCCTTGATTTGGTGGATAAAAGGTATTTGCTTGAGGTTGAAATTGATTAGGTGCCTTGTAGTTATTTCCTTGGTATGGTTGTCTTTGCCCTTGATTCCTTGCTAAAATTTGAGGAGGATTTTGTGGAATTTGGGTGGGTGGTTGGGGTGGGAAGCCGGGTGGAGTAAGGTAATTTTGGGATTTGTAAGAAAGGTTATTGGGATTGATGTTAGGCTTGAAGTGTTCACGATGTTCCTCTTGGTAAGCATAGCATTCCCCTTGATACCCTTGCACCTTGTCACATTGTTCATAAGAGTGGGGGCCTCCACAAGTAACACAAGAAATGGTGATGGCATTCACATTATTTGAGGAATTGTTCAATGTCATGGTCTTAAGGGCTTGAACTATCTCTTGAGTCATTTCTTGTTGTCCTTGTTTGACTTGTTGAAGGATCTCTTGGTGATATTTAAGGAATTGGTTATCACAAGGTGTTTGAGAAGTGTTTTGGATAACATGAACCTTTTCTTCAAATGGATTGTTTGTTTGAACCATTGCCTTAGTCTCAATAATGTTCAAAGCCTCGTGGTATGTCTTGAAAAGAATACTCCCTCCCGCGGAAGCATTTAGTGAATCTTGGTGGTGAGGTTTAAGGCCATTGTAGAAGGTATTGATTTGGCTTAGATCATCCATTCCATGGTTAGGGCATCGCCTCAACAACTCACTATACTCTTCCCAAGCATCACCAAAGGATTGACTAGGTTTTTGTGTAAAGCCCATAATTAAATTCCTCAAAACCATAGTCTTTTGTGGAGGAAAGAATTTGTTCAAAAACTTAGTGGTAAAATCATCCCATGTGGTGATACTATTGGGTGGTTGGGTATCTAACCAATGCTTAGCACTCCCATCTAAGGAAAATGACACTAACATCAATCTAATGACCTCAGGTGGAACCCCATTATGCTTAATGGTATTGCAAAGTGAAAGGAATCTCTTAAGGTGAGCATGGGGATCCTCATTTTGTTTTCCAAAGAAAGGTGATGAAGAAACCATATTGATCATAGATGTATGTAGCTCAAATGTGTTAGCGGGAAAGTCGGGAATCTTAATGGCACTAACATATCCTTGAATGTTGGATTGCATACGTTCATACAAAGTACGATTATCAATAGCCATGGCTTCTTGTGGTGGTGACAAAGCACGATTCTCGTGATCGGCTTGGTGGACGGTGGTGGTCTTACTCTTTCTCTTTTTCTTCCTTTTCGGAGGAAGAGGTTGTACACCAATCGGTATTTGTGCACGCCCGCGAGTGAGCATGCAACTCAATACGAGGAATGAGATAGAAGCTCTCGTGTGACTTTGAAGAGAAATGGATTATCCTCTTCGAGTTTCAATATTAAATATCCACAAGAAAATAACAATATATGTATTACTACTTTGGGTGCAAGACCCTCAATGAAGCCTTCCTTCTTAGAATACTCCCAAGTGAACGGGGGGTTAGGTGGCGCGAAGCACTTAAGTACCTATTGACCCTTAGATGGCATTTTATAGCACATCGCCTTTCTATTCACTTAAATGTTCGTATTCTTCGAATTGTTGCTTATTGAGAGTATTTATCTATTCTTGCTTTATTTTGTTTGATCGATACGCGTGTCAAGGACCGGAACGCCCCTCAACACGGTGTATTGCCTCGGCAATACTTATGGAAGATATGTAGATTGATTGTTCTTATACGTATACGTATTTACTTATAATAATATATGGAAAATATTTTTGTATTTATGAGTTTTTTAAAGGAAAATACTATATGTACATAAAAACCGAGAGAATCCAATAATATATATTTTTGGGTGCAATCTCTTAGGAAAAAGATTGCTTTTTGGATTTTTTAATTTTTTTTTTTGGTCAATTCTTTAGGAAAAGAATTGTTTTGTTACTTTTTTAGTTTTTATATATTTTTATATTTTTGATTTTTTATTTGTTTTTGATTTATGATACGTAAAAATAACGTTCACCAAATGAACGGATCCCAAAAGCCAATGAAAACCGTCAATCGATAGTCTCTCGTGTAGTCAAAGAACCGGCAGCGGCGCCATTTGAAATGTGGTATAATGCAAGTTCGTTTTCTCAGTTCTTAACCAATAGAAAGTCCAATCAATATCAGATTTATTATTGTTCTTGGTTGTTCAAGCTTGCTTGGTAATCTATTGCTAATTCAAACAACAGTATTCAAAAATGAAAAATATTAAACTACTTATACGTAAAACACTTTGCAAATACCAATTTTTATTCAAGTAAATGTCTAAAATGCAAAATATAAAACTAAAAGGACTGAAAATGTAATTTCTATGAAATGTAAATGCTTGAAATGTAAATTCTAAAAATTATAAGGACTAAAAATGCAAAGCAGTTAACTACAAGGACCAATTATGTAAAACTAGTAACAAACTAACCAAAAATGTAACTAATCAACAAACTTCTAACTGAAAACTAACAACTTTCAAATGTAAAGGACTAAATTTTGCAAATACCACAAAATTAGGAAGTTTAGCTAGGTTTTGAAACTGATTAAACTTCTAGGGACCTAAGTGCAATTTTTAAAAACTTTTAAACAAAAACGGGACACAATGAAGATTAAGCTCGTTTGAGCTTATTACTCAACCAAATCAGCTGAAACAACTTGCAAAACTCTTAAAATCCAATTAAGACTACGCGTGTTCAAGGAGATAAGCTAAAAGTCAAAAATAAGTAAATGAGTGCTTATTGATAAGCACAAAATAAGCTACAGCTTATTCCAATCAGTCACAACTTGATTTTTGTGATGAAACTAATTAAGCACTTGATTTAAAGAACGGGAAATCAAACTAGAAACATTTTCATCCAGAAATGAATTAGAAATCTGAAATAAGCTCTTTTGAGCTTATGTTGACCAAGTTTGACCAACTTTTTGCAAAAAGCTCAAAACTTCAAAAATCAATATTCAGCACTTACTAACTAGATTGATGAAAGAAAATCACAACTTTTGTGAAGTAGAATTGGAGAACTAAGAAAACAGTAGGTACTTTATATCAGAGAATGACAAATGCTCAGACCTTGACCAAAAAGCTTATTACCAGCTTATTACCTAAAACTGTAGAATTTCCTTTTATAAACTAAAAGTTTATGTTGTAAGCTAGAACTAGAAACAAATTTGAGGAAATTTAATCAAGTAATGAATGAATACTAGGAAAATGAAAAAGGCAAGTTCATAAGACCAAAGCTGAATGATATCTAACCCAAATTATTTTAGTGCCAATTGCCTGATTGACTTTTTATTTGACTAGCAAATGACTTAAAACTACTTGTTACCTCTTAAAGACTAGAAATGAACTCTTAAACACAAATTTCCAATACTTGAAAACTGATTAAAAGCTATTCCCAAACACTCCTTTATCTGTTATGATCAAACTTTAACAAAGACTTTTAAAGCACTGGATTGAACTGATTAAAAACTATAGCAAACTAGTTTTAATGGACTAAATGAAATGTATAAAAACTGTAAACAAACAATAACCAAGGCTAGAACTCAATTAAGCTATTAAGCTAAAAAGTGACTGAAATTATGCAGAAACTACAACTCAGAACACAAGAATGCAAGATTAAGCTACAAAACACTCAAAGTACAATCAAACAACAACTATTATCAAGTTTATCATGCAGCCATCAATTTAACTAGGAAAACTATCATGCAAAGACTGTTTAGAGGAACAAAAATAAGCACTTTAGAACCTAATGTAGAAATCCTTTGGGAAGAAGAGGAGCGCTGAGCTCTCTTGCCCTAGTGATAACCACCACCTATCACTAGTAATCAACAAGTATCAACCATCAAATCAGCTACAATCATCTATAATCATCATTCTGCTACAAATCTCCAAATGAACAATGGTATGGACTGAATTCTGATCAAACAGCTACAAGACTTCACCGATGTCAGTTATGATCAATGTATGATCATAACAAACACCAATCAGCAACAATAATACTCAACAGCAACTAGATCAAACTGGAATTTGAATAACAGAATTTGGCGGGAAAAAGGAAATTTGAATTTTATTGAATGAATTCAGTTATAAAGGTTGTTACAAGCTACTAACTAACTAACTGACTCAAGAGTTTGTCAGACTCTTGAGTAGTTAGAGGAAAAGTGAGGGAAAAAGGAAAGGGAAAATTGAACTATGTGTTTTTACAATTTTAAGCTACCATGAAAAATGAAGACTAGTCTAGGTATTTATAGGCAAGAAATGAGAGTTTGTTGGAGTTGGTGACGTGTCAGAACCAGTAATAGCTTGCCACGTGGAGTAATCTGCATAATTGCTCTTTGAAGGTGATGAACAAATTTGGGTGTTTTTGATTTTACTGGATGATTTGTTAATTGGATTGCACCATTGAATTCCTCTCTTCAAAACGAGCAATATTGGTGTTTTGATCTTCTCATGAAACGGCTTCAATCTCAATCCCGATTCTGGAAATTTTCTTTGTGAAGAAGATGACACGTGTCATCTTTTGGTTGGCTTAAAAGATGTCACACGGATTAAACTGTTTAGATATGGTGTAATAAATGTGGTGGCAGTAGTGGGTATTTAATGCGCTGAAGTGGCAATCCATGTATCTCAAATGCTGGCTTCTGATTGGTTGCTTTTCTTTTCACATGGATTAAGCTTTAATATCTTTCCAAACTTGGCAAAACAAACCCCTTGACTTGGCAGATTGCTGTTTTAAGCTAGGATCTTCATTTCTTTGACATTTTTGGTCCTTTATCTTCCATAACTTGTACAAAATGGTCCTTTGACTGAGTTGACTTGATAGTTGACCAGGTTTGACTTGAATCTTGACTTTTACAATATTTCACTTTTAGTCCTTCAACTTTCATAACTTGTCAAGATAGGTCCTTGAACTTCAAAGTCTTGTCACTTTTGATCCTCTTTTTTCTTTTTCATCCATTTGAGCTTGATTTTTCCTTGTTTGCTTGAAAATGTATCTTCTTACCTACAAAAGTGCACACAAACACAAACATACCACATAATACTGTTTTTGCCAAATAATTGGGTATTTTGCTTCATGTTTTAGGGTTATTTGTTGATAAAAGGATATGAGTTTAAGCTCATATCAAATTCCCCTACACTTGAACATTGCCATGTCCTCATGCAATATTATATTTCAAGGCTTAAAAATTTACATTTTCCCTCATAATTAATCCACCTTGGCCATATGAGATGCATCTACACTACTCTAAACTAAATGATGCATGATTTTGACTTTTAATAATGCAATGAATCAAAATACAATTCTATCTATATCTTTTTGATTTTTCTTGAAATGGTTTTGATGGAAATAACTCATCAAGAACTCAATGACTTGGATTAGGGCTTGGATACCATGAATATTTATCACCCTCAAGTTTCACTTTCCCCATACCAAGCTAATAAATGGGATCATTGCATTCACAAGTAAAAAGTGCATCAACTTATTCATGACAATTAAATGTGGAACCGGTTATTAATTGAGCAAATTGCTTGTGGGCAAATTTGTCATTATTCAAGTGTGAAATATAAGAAATGTAAAATCAAAAAATAAGGAAGCACGGTTTTAATCCTAAGTAATCTTCTCATCCATTACTTGAAAAACCGCTCACAATTAATACAAGTCCGTATTAAGAGTAATAAGTCATTCGCCTTATGTGTAAAATCCTCATGTCATGCTTTCATAAGTAACTACACACTCGCTAAGGAAAGAAAAATAAAACTCACGCAATAATTTACATCCGCATCTTTTTGAGATTTTGGATCTTCAACCCCGCAACCCGTCAAGGTAATATTGGATTGGAGCAATCTATTGAATCCCCGCAACCCGTCAAGGTAATATTGGAACTCAATAGTCACTATAATTAACACCACACTGCCCCTCTTGGGAGTCTTGCATTATTATTATTTTTTTTTTCTTTTCTCTTTTTTTTCTTTTTTTTTTCTAGCCACTCATTTTTTTTTCATAAGCCGCTCTTATTTTTCTTTATTCCTCACCAAGAAATTTGCAAAGAAGAAAAGGAAAAACACCCGCTAAATATGGAGCATGACATAAGTCTAGTACACATAAAACGTGCTAACTTAGAATCTTAAGACGTACTCATATCAACCATAAATGATTAGTCAAAAATGCATAAGAGATTACGAACCAATTAAAACCGTACTTGATTATTTATTAACAATTATATACATGCGAAGAAAATAGAGGCAAAGAAGAGAAGGGTTTAGCCACAAGTAATTGCCATGAAGTCTATCTAGCCCTTTTACACTTGCTTCAACTCTATCATTTCCCATTCTCCACAAATTTAAAATTTCAAATAATGAAATTGGTGGATGCTTAGCCTAATAGACCAATGAAGGACTACATGGTTAAGGATACTAGCTAGAGAATGCTAAAATAAGCAAACTCGGGTTGAGTCAAAATATCCATGGTGGGCCTAATATGTCAAAGAAGTCTAAACTTGTTAAAACCATGTTTTATTATTATTTTTTTCCTTTTTCAACTTTTGAAGAAAAATAAAAGAAGAAATATATACAATGCAAATGTGTTATGAAAAATGATTGATGCAAAAATTATGAATGCATATTTTTGGTGGCCAAAGTAGATCAAAAATTTGAAAAATGTTGAAAAATCAATTTTCCAGTTATCATGAAGTTAAGGCAATGGTCTAGGTAAGGTCACTTCGATAGAAGTCTCCCCTACACTTAAGATAAACATTGTCCTCAATGTTTAAGAGTATTGGAGTGAACTCCCCTACACTTATGACAATGAATAGACTTTGCTTAACCCAAGTTAAGGAAGAGACAACTAAAGGGTATTCATTTTAAGCACAAATGTTTTGAATATCACAATAGCAAAAACTAATCGAAGTGAACCAGATACACGGGCCTCCTCCATAAGCTCCAAGCATGAAATGAGAGAGAGCAACCCTTGAAACAAACACGAAAAGACGAAGAAAGGCACCCCTCCACTTCAACTCGACTATAACATCCTTTTAATTAAACCTAACCTATTGAAAATCTACTCTACGTTTTCTAACCTAGTTATTCATTGCTTGAGTTTTTTTAACCCTAAGTCGCTAGCTCGACTCGGCCCCGAATTAAGTTGTCCTTGGGGAAACCATCATGGAGAACAAAGGATATACACTTTAAAGCACGTCTCACATGATACACTCAAACTTAGCACGTTGCCATTTACTATAAGATTTACCAAATCCGCCTCGATAAATGGAACGGTCCAACGTGTCTCAAGTTTGTCCAACATACAAAATCTCTCAAATATAAAGCACCCCAGGATCAAATACAAAGTTTCCATCTCGACATGTGAACAACTCCAAAGTAGGTAGTATCACCAAAGTAAGCTCATACAAGAAGTCCATATCAATCGAATGCACACTCTTAAGTGAAGTAGATGAAAACCAAGGTGTCTCAAATTTATGTATCCCAGGATCAAAAACCTCTCCCTTCATGGGAAAATAAGAAGATGAGCTCATATCAACCATATAAGATTCCCCCTTAGTGATCAAAGCATCATGAGAATATGAAGGTGTAGGTATCAAAACATTCATAACAAGTATATGTTGGGTCAAAAAGTTGATGTGGCAGAAACTCAAAAATGAAGAAAACGTGAAGTATTTGTCTAGGCGTTGACAAGAGCATTCCAAGCGTTGACAAGAGTTATTTAGGCGTTGATGGAATCAAGCATTGTCAAGAGCAATCCAAGCATTGTCACATGCAATTCAAGCATTGACAAAACGTAGACAAAAGAAGCTAATGGAAGCTTCTATTTAGATAAACATGCAAAAGATATTCTGCATAAGTTTATTTAAATAGAAGATTTACTTGTTTATTCATTCATATCTCTTGTAAACCCTAATCCTTACACTATAAAAGGAACCAAGGGTATTAGGTTTATTCATAATATTATTCATTCACAATGTAAACCTAAAGTGTGTGTCGCACTAGACGTGGAATTCAATGTATACACGTCTAGTGGATGTTTGTTATTAATATAATGAACATCCCCATTTGTTTTAATTCTTGTCTTATGTGCCTAAACACCTTGTCATGATCATTGTTCTTTTCCGCTATGTTATCATATGAACGATGATCAAACCTAGATATATGGTTCATAACCATTGAGCCCAACGATCATAGGACTCAACAATTGGTATCAGAGCCTAAGGCTCGTGATATCTAGGTCCGACGAGGTGTTCGTGTATGGTGAAGAAGAAAAATTCGTATTGAATTTTTCTGGACGTTTTTGTGTGTGCAGCAGTATTCAGAATGTCATAACTTTTGATCTAACCGTTGGATCGTCACGAAATTTTAGATGTGTTTTCTATATACATAGATCTAAACATCCACCGGAGGGATTGTCGAGTTTTATCCCCAGGCAAAAGTTATTAAGCGTCGAAGTTGGCTGATGGAAGATTTTCAGTTTTCTGCTTTCACATGAAATCATGAACTAGGGTTTCTTCAAACCCTAGATCTACATAAAAAGCAGAATTTTATGATGTTTGTGGCTGTTAGAATGATGTTTGTTGCTGTCAAATATATGATCAAGAAGTAAATTAGGGTTTATCATAAAACCCTAAATCCTTGAAGTAACAAGCAGATTGTGGCTGCTGTGATTGTCGCTTGCTGCAAAGAAAAAATAGTATGGAACGTAAAGTACGCATGTATGATACGTACAAGGCAAGTGATGTTACAAAGAAACAAAGCATTCAAACACGTGAGTACGAATGAAGCTTTCTGTTTTCACAAACTAAAGAGAAGGGTTCCTATTGGTTTAAACAGAATGTATTCACACGGCCAAGGATAAAAACCCTAATTTGCTATTTAAAGCTTTGATCTCATGCATGCTAGTGCACGGTATTCCCATGAGCCTCTTGTTTCCATTGGTGGAGGTTTATTGTGTTCACACGGTATACATGCTCTAATTGGTCAAAGATTGCTTTCACACGGTTATATGGCAAATTGTGTTCACACGAAGCAAAGTCTCTTATTGGTTGAAGATTATAGCATTCACACGGCTCACTTATTCTAATTGGTGGAAAGATTTTGTTTGCGTTCACACGATTGAAGATATGCATTCACACGGCTAAATAATTCTTATTGGTTAAAGGATAATTAAGTTTATTATCTTTAACGTAATATATAACGTTGCTGTTTGTTAGCTAGACGCTGACAAAGTCTTGGAGCAACGTTGACAAGGAAAAGTGAATGCAACGCTGACAGATTATGACGCTGATGTTTGAAATCTAAACGCTGACAGCGTATATTATTGACGCTGACAAGAGTTATGGTTGGCGCTGACGTGTGTAATTCAAGCGCTGACAGGAAGGGTTTCGACGCTGACAGGAATAAGTCAACACTGATAGGTTGACAGTGTCGTCCGATATATGAGCTTCAACGCTGATACGTATTGTCAGATATTGGACAATACATCTGACCAAGATATTGGACAGAAAAGATATTGGACAACACAAAGTTTGCTGCTGTTTGAGAAAACTAGTACGTTTTAAGCACACAAAAAGGAGTTATTTACACACAAAGGTACATGGAATCTCCGTTTAATTCAGAATATCATTATGATATTTATGGCTCGGATATTTTTAAAAGGATTAATGATTTTAAAGTGAGTTAGCAATTATTCGTGGGAATTTGATGGATATTTAAACTATGTAATCGGGATAGCCTTGCAAAAGAGTTATTCAAATAACACTTTTACATATGGTATGAAGATGTTATTTCATTCAAATTCGTCATGAAGAAGTGTTAGCTTAAGGGGAAGAATTCTTATGGGAAGTTTGATGATTGAAGAAGATTTTCGCGAGTTTGTGTTTCATCATATTGTTAAAGTGGTGGACATCAGCCATTTACTTTAACAATAACTTGTTCGTGCTTTACATGGTTGGTGATGAAGACTTGTCATAAACACTTGAAGGAGTTACATTATCGTGCTCAGTGTCTCACAAAGGATGATAATATTGACAAGGGATCGAGGTCTACTTATATTTTCTATCTGGTATAAGTTCTTCATCACATGGATAAACAAGACATGGAACATAGGTTTGTGGTATTCTACTTCTGCTTCAAGACTACTTTATTTATTTTTCTTCAGGATCATTACATAGAGCTACTTTTGGAGAATTTTCAAGATTGCATACATTGTTTACTTCCTTGTTGATGTGACAAAAAGGGGAAGAAAATACGTGCTACACTTGAGGGGAAGCAATCTGAAGATCATGTACAACTTACAAGAGATATACATAGAGTTTTGCCACTATCAACTAGGGGAAGATTGTTGGGTCAAAACGTTGATGAGGCAGAAACTCAAAAATGAAGAAAACGTGAAGTATTTGTCTAGGCGTTGACAAGAGCATTCCAAGCGTTGACAAGAGTTATTTAGGCGTTGATGGAATCAAGCATTGTCAAGAGCAATCCAAGCATTGTCACATGCAATTCAAGCATTGACAAAACGTAGACAAAAGAAGCTAATGGAAGCTTCTATTTAGATAAACATGCAAAAGATATTCTGCATAAGTTTATTTAAATAGAAGATTTACTTGTTTATTCATTCATATCTCTTGTAAACCCTAATCCTTACACTATAAAAGGAACCAAGGGTATTAGGTTTATTCATAATATTATTCATTCACAATGTAAACCTAAAGTGTGTGTCGCACTAGACGTGGGATTCAATGTATACACGTCTAGTGGATGTTTGTTATTAATATAATGAACATCCCCATTTGTTTTAATTCTTGTCTTATGTGCCTAAACACCTTGTCATGATCATTGTTCTTTTCCGCTATGTTATCATATGAACGATGATCAAACCTAGATATATGGTTCATAACCATTGAGCCCAACGATCATAGGACTCAACAGTATATCCATATTAGGCTCATCATCATCAAAAGGTGGGTAATCTTCCATAGAAGGCATAGAAAAATGAGGATCAAAATGAATAGTGTCTTGTGAAGGAAGTGTAGGCTCTATGTTCCCAAAAAGCAAATTCTCACTAAGACGAATCTCCTCTTCCCAATTAGAATCACTATCATCAACCTCAATATCAATTTTAGCAAGATAAGCCTCTATGGTGTCATCAATATCCATATGAGAATCCATATCAAAGGTTGTAGGTTCTAAAGGTGCCATATGTGAAAAAGGATCAATCTCTAAGAGTATAGGATCCTCATCAATAACCAACTTCAAGGGTGGTAGGGTGGGAATAGAAGGCTCAAAAGAAGGTGTATTGAGAGAATCACTCAAAGGGATGATATCATCATAAAAATCAATAGGTGCAACCTCAAAAACCGGTGAAGAAATGTCAATGAAAGGTTCTTCTTCTATGGACTCATCATTATGGTTTTCATTCAAAGCTTCAATCGAAGAGATAAGATTATAGACGTTTGATAAAACCTCTCGAATATGAACATCTTCCACTTCTTCTATATGATCAACATCATCATCCAAATTAGGAAGGTCATCTTGACATGAAAAATCCTCGGATAATATATCATAAGATGCCTCACTAGAATCACAATCATCATCCTCTATATCTTGCATAAACTCTTCCTCAATCTCATTATCCATTTCTTTGAACAATTCAAGAAGATCAAAATCACCAAAATCACTAGTAGTAGCATGAAAGTCAACATGGGATGAAATCTCAATGTGATCGTGAGGAGAAGAGGTATCAATACAAAGCTCGTCACATAGTTCATTGGAAATACCCTCAAACTCTCTTTGGATTGGGATAAGGTTCTCAACACTAGAAACGGTTAATTCTTCTAAATTGGTGTTTGTATTAGTGCTAAGAGGCTCGTCCCCCATGGTTAAAGAGTCGGTGGGTGCCACGTGAGGTAAAGGTGATGAAGGTGTGTCATCATTAAGTGTCATACAACTCGAAGGTTCCTCAGCATCTTCATCTATTAATGGATCAGGCCTACGAGTAAAAGTAGTCATGTATTGTCCGTCTTCCTCGATTATAAGAGTCTTAAGGAAGAAATCATTTGAATATTTCATGAGGCGACAAGAAAATTTGTTCAACGATTCACGATACAAATCACCGAATTCCTTGTCATCATATTGCCGAGACTCAATTTCCTTTTCCTCAGTAGAGTTAATTAATTCCTTTAACAATCGATGCGTGTCTTTCATTTCCTTGTAGCTCATGTTTTTCATACCATCAAGCATCTTATAAACGTCATCTTACGACTTGTGGTGGTCCACACGATACGTATTTATGTGATCAAAATAATGGTTATTATGGGGAGGGATATGCTTACAATGGAACCGAGAACCCTAATTTTCAACCTAACACTCAAATGGACTACACTTGTAATGACTATATGGGATATTCCGGTTTTTCATCACAACCTCCACCATCATTTCATGATCAAACCTTTAATGTGCCATACAAAAACCAAGGATTTTCCAATTATGAAAGTTTTCAAAATAATGATACTTTTCAAGGCTATGATCAAGAAACCTTTCATAATCAAGGATTTTCAAACAATGAAGGTTTTCAAACTGATGAAAATTTTCCATGCTATAATCAAGATACTTTTCATAATCAAGGATATAATCAAGGGTTTAACCAAGAGAATATGCAAAATGTCTCTCAATTTCGTGAATCCTTTGAGAGGAGACTTCAAGAGATGGAAAGGAGAATACTTGGATGTTTCGAGGAAAATTGGCAAAGACAACTTCATAGTGTACAATCTTATCTAACTCAAGGAGCTTTACCATGTGATATTGAGCCGTCATTGAGAATTGATGCTGAGGATGATACTATTAGTGATCAAGGGAATTTTCAAGGTTACAATCATGAGAACTTTCATAATCATGACTCTTTTCAAAACTATAATCCACCTAATTATGGAAATCCACCTCCACCCTATTCTTCGACTTATTCATGTGAGTTTTGTGGAAAAGAACCCCATTATGGTTATGATTGTAGACCGAGGGATCCGCCATCCTATGTCCTTGATAATGTCAAGAAGTTTCATTCTTTACTTGAGAAAATGAACAAGTCGTACGATGACGTTTATAAGATGCTTGATGGTATGAAAAACATGAGCTACAAGGAAATGAAAGACACGCATCGATTGTTAAAGGAATTAATTAACTCTACTGAGGAAAAGGAAATTGAGTCTTGGCAATATGATGACAAGGAATTCGGTAATTCGTATCGTGAATCGTTGAACAAATTTTCTTGTCGCCTCAGGAAATATTCAAATGATTTCTTCCTTAAGACTCTTATAATCGAGGAAGACGGACATTACATGACTACTTTTACTCGTAGGCCTGATCCATTATAAGATGAAGATGCTAAGGAACCTTCGAGTTGTATGACACTTAATGATGACACACCTTCATCAACTTTACCTCACGTGGAACCCACCGACTCTTTAACCATGGGGGATGAGCCTCTTAGCACTAATACAAACACCAATTTAGAAGAATTAACCGCTTCTAGTGTTGAGAACCTTATCCCAATCCAAAGAGAGCTTGAGTGTGTTTCCAATGAACTATGTGACGAGCTTTGTATTGATACCTCTTCTCCTCACGATCACATTGAGATTTCATCCCATGTTGACTTTCATGCTACTACTAGTGATTTTGGTGACTTTGATCTTGATGAATTGTTCAAAGAAAGGGATAATGAGATTGAGGAAGAGTTTATGCAAGATATAGAGGATGATGATTGTGATTCTAGTGAGGCATCTTATGATCTATCATCCGATGACTTTTTATGTCAAGATGACATTCCTAATTTGGATGATGATGTTGATCATATAGAAGAAGTGGAAGATGTTCATATTCGAGAGGTTTTATCAAACGTCTATAATCTTATCTCTTCGATTGAAGCTTTGAATGAAAACCATAATGATGATTCCATAGAAGAAGAACCTTTCATTGACATTTCTTCACCGGTTTTTGATCCATATTAGGCTCATCATCATCAAAAGGTAGGTAATCTTCCATAGAAGGCATAGAAAAATAAGGATCAAAATGAATAGTGTCTTGTGAAGGAAGAGGTGTAGGCTCTAGGGTCCCAAAAAGCATGTTCTCAATAAGACGAATATCCTCTTCCCAATTAGAATCACTATCATCAACCTCAATATCAATTTTAGCAATATAAGCCTCTATGGTGTCATCAATATCCATATGAGAATCCATATCAAAGGTTTTAGGTTCTAAAGGTGCCATAGGTGAGAAAGGATCAATCTCTAAGAGTATAGGATCTTCATCAATAACCAACTTCAAGGGTGGGAGGGTGGGAATAGAAGGCTCAAAAGAAGGCGTATTGAGAGAATCACTCAAAGGGATGATATCATCATGAAAGTCAATAGGTGCAACCTCAAAAACCGGTGAAGAAATGTCAATGAAAGGTTCTTCTTCTATGGAATCATCATTATGGTTTTCATTCAAAGCTTCAATCGAAGAGATAAGATTATAGACGTTTGATAAAACCTCTCGAATATGAACATCTTCCACTTCTTCTATATGATCAACATCATCATCCAAATTAGGAATGTCATCTTGACATAAAAAGTCATCGGATGATAGATCATAAGATGCCTCACTAGAATCACAATCATCATCCTCTATATCTTGCATAAACTCTTCCTCAATCTCATTATCCCTTTCTTTGAACATTTCATCAAGATCAAAGTCACCAAAATCACTAGTAGTAGCATGAAAGTCAACATGGGATGAAATCTCAATGTGATCGTGAGGAGAAGAGGTATCAATACAAAGCTCGTCACATAGTTCATTGGAAACACACTCAAGCTCTCTTTGGATTGGGATAAGGTTCTCAACACTAGAAGCGGTTAATTCTTCTAAATTGGTGTTTGTATTAGTGCTAAGAGGCTCATCCCCCATGGTTAAAGAGTCGGTGGGTTCCACGTGAGGTAAAGGTGATGAAGGTGTGTCATCATTAAGTGTCATACAACTCGAAGGTTCCTCAGCATCTTCATCTAATAATGGATCAGGCCTACGAGTAAAAGTAGTCATGTAATGTCCGTCTTCCTCGATTATAAGAGTCTTAAGGAAGAAATCATTTGAATATTTCATGAGGCGACAAGAAAATTTGTTCAACGATTCACGATACGAATCACCGAATTCCTTGTCATCATATTGCCAAGACTCAATTTCCTTTTCCTCAGTAGAGTTAATTAATTCCTTTAACAATCGATGCGTGTCTTTCATTTCCTTGTAGCTCATGTTTTTCATACCATCAAGCATCTTATAAACGTCATCGTACGACTTGTTCATTTTCTCAAGTAAAGAATGAAACTTCTTGACATTATCAAGGACATAGGATGGCGGATCCCTCGGTCTACAATCATAACCATAATGGGGTTCTTTTCCACAAAACTCACATGAATAAGTCGAAGAATAGGGTGGAGGTGGATTTCCATAATTAGGTGGATTATAGTTTTGAAAAGAGTCATGATTATAAAAGTTCTCATGATTGTAACCTTGAAAATTCCCTTGATCACTAATAGTATCATCCTCAGCATCAATTCTCAAAGACGGCTCAATATCACATGGTTAAGCTCCTTGAGTTAGATAAGATTGTACACAGAGAAGTTGTCTTTGCCAATCTTCCTCGAAACGTCCAAGTATTCTCCTTTCCATCTCTTGAAGTCTCCTCTCAAAGGATTCACGAAATTGAGAGACATTTTGCATATTCTCTTGGTTAAACCCTTGATTATATCCTTGATTATGAAAAGTTTCTTGATTATAGCCTTGAAAATTATCATTAGTTTGAAAACCTTCATAATTGGAAAATCCTTGGTTTTGGTATGGCACATTAAAAGTTGGATCATGAAATGATGGTGGAGGTTGTGATGAAAAACCAGAATATCCCATATAGTCATTACAAGTGTAGTCCATTTGAGTGTTAGGTTGAAAATTAGGGTTCTCGGTTCCATTGTAAGCATATGCCTCCCCATAATAAACATTATTTTGATCACATAAATAAGTATCGTGTGGACCTCCACAAGTCGAACAAGACGAATAATTAGCGTTGGCAGATCGTTGTTGCAAAATCTCCAACATGGAACGAGTATCCATGTTTAACAAGTTGGCCGAATGTATATACAAGTATAATGACGTTTTAAAAGCTTCCTCGGGGAAGGAAGTAATACACCAAAGGTGGTATGTTTACACGTGTGCGAGTACACGTGTAAGTAAACACGAGGAATGAGGGAGTAGCCCTCGGTCGACTTTGAAGAGAAAAGGATGATCCTCTTCGAGGTTCGATATGAAATATCCACAAGAAAGTATATATATATATAATTACTACTTGGGTGCAAGACCTCCAATTAAGCCTTCCTTCTTAGAATACGCACTAGTGAACGGGGGGTTAGGTGGCGCGAAGCACTTAAGTACCTATTGACCCTTAGACGGCATTTTATAGCACGTCGCCTATCTATTCACTTTAGTAGTTTGTATTCTTCGAATTATTGCCAATTGGAAGTATTTATCTATTCTTGCTTAATTAAATTTTATCGATACGCGTGTCAAGGACCGGAACGCCCCTCAACACGGTGTATTGCCTCGGCAATACTTATGGAAATAGGTAACTTGGTTGTTTTTATACTTATACGTATCTACATATAATAATATATAAAAAATATTTTTGTATTTATTTGTTTTTTTAAAGGAAAATACTATATCTACGTAAAAAGCGATGAAAATCGATATAATATATATTTTTGTTTGTAATCTTTTAGGAAAAAGATTACTTTTTGGATTTTTTTTTTTTTTTTTGGTTCAATTCTTTAGGAAAAGAATTGATTTTGTGATTTTTTTTTATTATTTTTTTTGTATTTTTATCTTTTTGATTTTTTTTCTTTTTGATTTATAATACGTAAAAATAACGTTCACAAAGTGAACGGATCCCAAAATCCAATCGTCTCACTCGAAATCGTTAATCTTCACGAAAAGAACCGGCAGCGGCGCCATTTAATATTTCGTTTTTTAGTATAGTTGTCTTCTCAGCTCGATTCGAATTGATATAACGTTTTCTAGCAAAGACTTAATTGTTTTTGGTTAAAAGTCTTGTTTGGAATTCTATTTCTACTTGGCACGAAAAAAGCATGTAAAAAGGTAAAAATATTAATCTCTACATAATACGTACTACGCTAAAACACTTTGCACGTAAATCATTTAATGCACAAAATTAAAAAAAATGAAAAATACAAATTTATTCTACAAATGAAATTTCAAAATTCAAAATATAAAACTAATTCAATTTTGATAAAACTAGAAACTCAAGTTTATAAAATCTAATTTTGTAAAAACTAATCTTTATTAAAGCTAAATTTAATTTTGAAATCAAAAATCTTTAACTACTAACTATTTTGAAAATTTGTTTCTAATTCAACTCTAAAAGGAAAAACAGGCCCAAAGTATTATCAAAGCCCAATATATCCTACAATCCACTAACACTGATCCATTAGTCTATCAAACAGTCTTAACGAAAAGGACTAGATATGTGACAAACATAACAGTATTAAACTAACAAGCTTAACGAATACTAACTAAAGGACTAACGATGCAACAAATCTAACAGGAATCTCTAACGAAAGGACTGTGGCTGTAATAGAAGTATACAAGTACAGGGACCTAACGTGTACAATCACAAAACTTGTATAAAATTGAAGCTAAATCAGTCTGTCTATTACAATATACCTCTAAATCTGACTATACCAAACACACCTTATCAGACTTACTTTAAACAAATGAATACTACAAGTAATGAGTACAGGTTGCACGAAATCTCCACACTATAATTACGACTAGCACAACTATCAAAGATTATACTAAACATATACAGAAAATATAAATCTGTGCTTAACCGACACATCCGAAGCCTGTCCGTTGAGTAGAGAAGCGCGGCGCTGAGCCGGCTTAAAATCAACAACACCTTCGAAAATAAAACTCCGCTATTGAGCTCTACTGATGATCTGCTACTTTATCACAGCTAATCCAAACACCTGCAAGACTAACAAACAAACGAGAAAGAAGCTTGCTAGCGAGTTAAGCTGCGAGCCGAAAACAGAAAGTTGTAATCTACTCTATGTATTTTTTATATTATTTTACTTTGATCTTTAAAACAGCTCCCAAACCAAAATTCTTTAAACGAAAGATTATCTCAATTTCAATTCCTTTTTACTGACTGAAAATGCTTAAAATGACGGAACAAAATTATCAAAAGCTAACATCAAATTTTAAACTACGAATTCATGAAACAATGAAATTAAAAACAGAAGATTGAAAGCTTTTTATAAATGTCTAGCTGAATCCACTTTGCGAACACAAAGAATCTAACTGCTGGAATGTCATTAACTATGAGCTTACCAAATCTGATTAGGCTTACTTAATCAATCCATTAAATTCTAATTTACTGACTGGAAACGTATGAGTATTTAGAAACAATTTGGAAGTGAAATTAAGCTTGAGAGAAATTAAAAGCTCAACAATGGAGAAATCGGTTAAAACTGTATTAACTGAATTAAACTAACATCTAACCAAATCAACTAATGGAGATTCACGAAACAGAACTTAAAGAAACATGTATTTCATCTACTGATTTAACTGAAACTAAAACGAATATCACTAAAACTGGAAAGCTGAAAATGAGTAACATCATTACTACAATCTTACGTGAACAGTAACATCATTACTAGGCTTAAGATCAATTCAAGCAGATTAATACTCAGTGAACAGTAACAGGATAAGAAAATCAGAATCAAAAGATTATTAAGAAAACATCTAAGAAAGCTTTTGAGAGAAAAGAAAATTCCATTAATGGCAGAAAACAGATTTCGGTTACAAAGATTAACTAATCTCAACTGATTTCTAAACAAACTTTAAACTGAAAGTTTAACTGAAAATCAATAAGCTTTTTTGAGAGAAAATTAAAACTAACTAACTAACCTAACAACTATGTGTATTCTACTCCTAGTCTAACCGGGTGCAAATGAGGCTCTCGTCTTCTATATATAGCCGTCTGGAGAGGGTGCTTTGACGTGTTCTATCCAATAAACAATCGACACGTGGAAAATACGAGGTTTACTCGTCCATCTTCATCTTCATCCCATTTGGGGATTTCTTCAATTCTTGATTCCAATATAATTAACTTGTATCTTCGTGTAGAGGAGAATGAGATGAACATCTTCTCTTCTTTAATCTTTGGCTGATTCTTATTGGATCTTCATTAATAATCGATTGCAGGTTTAGTGGAAAGAAAAAGATGAAACCGTCTCTCTCTCTTATCTTGGAGAAGAAGAAGACGCGTGTGGGTTGTGTTTGACCGGGACTTGGTCAACAGACCAAGTTTAAAGTAAATACTTTTCTTATTTTGCCTTTTGGTCCTTAATCTTCTCATTTCTCTCCCAAAAGTGTATAAAACTTTTATCTCATTTCCATTTCATCCTTAATCTTTGTAGAAAATTGCAAGTCTAGTCCTCCATCTTGTAAAAGTTGAAACTTAAGCCCTTGAAATTTGTGAATAATGCCAAGTATGGTCCTTGAAAGCTCGTGTTTGTCTCAAATGTACCTATATTACCTGAAAATACACAAACACCAAATACACGCGTAATTCTGATAATTTACAGTTTAATATCAGGTATTTGACAGTGTTTTGAGTGGTATTTGGATCATTATTGATGAGTGTTTTCACACTTATCAACTCCCCTCCACTTGACCATTGCCATGTCCTCATGCAATGCAGCATTTTAAAGCTCTAAATTACACTTTTCTCATAATTAACCCACCTTGGCCATTATGGAATGCATCTACACTACTCTACACTATATAATGCATGATTTTGAATATTTACAATGCAATGCAAAGAAAACAATTCTATTAATATCTTTTTGAATTTATTGAAATGGTTTTGATGGAAATAACTCATAAAGAATTCAATGACTTAGATTAGGGCTTGGGTACCATGGACACTTATCACCCTCAAGTTTCACTTTCCCCATACCAAGCTTAAAAATGGGATCATTGCATTCACAAGTAAAAAGTGCATCAACTTATTCATGACAATTAAATGTGGAACCGGTTATTAATTGAGCAAATTGCTTGTGGGCAAATTTGTCATTATTCAAGTGTGAAATATAAGAAATGTAAAATCCAAAAATAAGGAAGCACGGTTTTAATCATAAGTAATCTTCTCATCCATAACTTGAAAAACCGCTCACAATTAATATAAGTCCGTATTAAGAGTAATAAGTCATTCGCCTTATGTGTAAAATCCTAATGTCATGCTTTCATAAGTAACTACACACTCGCTAAGGAAAGAAAAATAAAACTCACGCAATAATTTACATCCGCATCTTTTTGAGATTTTGGATCTTCAACCCCGCAACCCGTCAAGGTAATATTGGATTGGAGCAATCTATTGAATCCCCGCAACCCGTCAAGGTAATATTGGAACTCAATAGTCACTATAATTAACACCACACTGCCCCTCTTGGGAGTCTTGCATTATTATTTTTTTTCTTTCTTTTTTTCTTTTTTTTTCTAGCCACTCATTTTTTTTCATAAGCCGCTCTTATTTTTCTTTATTCCTCACCAAGAAATTTGCAAAGAAGAAAAGGAAAAACACCCGCTAAATATGGAGCATGACATAAGTCTAGTACAAATAAAACGTGCTAACTTAGAATCTTAAGACGTACTCATATCAACCATAAATGATTAGCCAAAAATGCATAAGAGATTACGAACCAATTAAAACCGTACTTGATTATTTATTAACAATTATATACATGCGAAGAAAGTAGAGGTAGAGAAAAGAAGGGTTTAGCCACAAGTAATTGCCATGAAGTCTATCTAGCCCTTTTACACTTGCTTCAACTCTATCATTTCCCATTCTCCACAAATTTAAAATTTCAATTAATGAAATTGGTGGAAGCTTAGCCTAATAGACCAATGAAGGACTACATGGTTAAGGATACTAGCTAGAGAATGCTAAAATAAGCAAACTCGGGTTGAGTCAAAATATCCATGGCGGGCCTAATATGTCAAAGAAATCAAACTTGTTAAAACCATGTTTTATTATATTTTTCCTTTTTATTTATTTTTGATGAAAAATAAAAGAAGAAATATATACAATGCAAATGTGTTATGCAAAATGAAAAATGATTGATGCAGAAATTATGAATGCATATTTTTGGTGGCCAAAGTAGATCAAAAATTTGAAAAATGTTGAAAATTCAATTTTCCATGTTATCATGAAGTTAAGGCAATGGTCTAGGTAAGGTCACTTCGATAGAAGTCTCCCCTACACTTAAGATAAACATTGTCCTCAATGTTTAAGAGTATTGGAGTGAACTCCCCTACACTTATGACATTGATTACTTTGCTTAACTCGAGTTAAGGAAGAGACAACTAAAGGGGCGCCATTTAATATTTCGTTTTTTAGTATAGTTGTCTTCTCAGCTCGATTCGAATTGATATAACGTTTTCTAGCAAAGACTTAATTGTTTTTGGTTAAAAGTCTTGTTTGGAATTCTATTTCTACTTGGCACGAAAAAAGCATGTAAAAAGGTAAAAATATTAATCTCTACATAATACGTACTACGCTAAAACACTTTGCACGTAAATCATTTAATGCACAAAATTAAAAAAAATGAAAAATACAAATTTATTCTACAAATGAAATTTAAAAATTCAAAATATAAAACTAATTCAATTTTGATAAAACTAGAAACTCAAGTTTATAAAATCTAATTTTGTAAAAACTAATCTTTATTAAAGCTAAATTTAATTTTGAAATCAAAAATCTTTAACTACTAACTGTTTTGAAAATTTGTTTCTAATTCAACTCTAAAAGGAAAAACAGGCCCAAAGTATTATCAAAGCCCAATATATCCTACAATCCACTAACACTGATCCATTAGTCTATCAAACAGTCTTAACGAAAAGGACTAGATATGTGACAAACATAACAGTATTGAACTAACAAGCTTAACGAATACTAACTAAAGGACTAACGATGCAACAAATCTAACAGGAATCTCTAACGAAAGGACTGTGGCTGTAATAGAAGTATACAAGTACAGGGACCTAACGTGTACAATCACAAAACTTGTATAAAATTGAAGCTAAATCAGTCTGTCTATTACAATATACCTCTAAATCTGACTATACCAAACACACCTTATCAGACTTACTTTAAACAAATGAATACTATAAGTAATGAATACAGGTTGCACGAAATCTCCACACTACAATTACGACTAGCAAAACTATCAAAGATTATACTAAACATATACAGAAAATATAAATCTGTGCTTAACCGACACATCCGAAGCCTGTCCGTTGAGTAGAGAAGCGCGGCGCTGAGCCGGCTTAAAATCAACAACACCTTCGAAAATAAAACTCCGCTATTGAGCTCTACTGATGATCTGCTACTTTATCACAGCTAATCCAAACACCTGCAAGACTAACAAACAAACGAGAAAGAAGCTTGCTAGCGAGTTAAGCTGCGAGCCGAAAACAGAAAGTTGTAATCTACTCTATGTTTTTTTTATATTATTTTACTTTGATCTTTAAAACAGCTCCCAAACCAAAATTCTTTAAACGAAAGATTATCTCTATTTCAATTCCTTTTTACTGACTGAAAATGCTTAAAATGACGGAACAAAATTATCAAAAGCTAACATCAAATTTTAAACTACGAATTCATGAAACAATGAAATTAAAAACAGAAGATTGAAAGCTTTTTATAAATGTCTAGCTGAATCCACTTTGCGAACACAAAAAATCTAACTGCTAGAATGTCATTAACTATGAGCTTACCAAATCTGATTAGGCCTACTTAATCAATCCATTAAATTCTAATTTACTGACTGGAAACGTATGAGTATTTAGAAACAATTTGGAAGTGAAATTAAGCTTGAGAGAAATTAAAAGCTCAACAATGGAGAAATCGGTTAAAACTGTATTAACTGAATTAAACTAACATCTAACCAAATCAACTAATGGAGATTCACAAAACAGAACTTAAAGAAACATGTATTTCATCTACTGATTTAACTGAAACTAAAACGAATATCACTAAAACTGGAAAGCTGAAAATGAGTAACATCATTACTACAATCTTACGTGAACAGTAACATCATTACTAGGCTTAAGATCAATTCAAGCAGATTAATACTCAGTGAACAGTAACAGGATAAGAAAATCAGAATAAAAAGATTATTAAGAAAACATCTAAGAAAGCTTTTGAGAGAAAAGAAGATTCCATTAATGGCAGAAAACAGATTTCGGTTACAAAGATTAACTAATCTCAACTGATTTCTAAACAAACTTTAAACTGAAAGTTTAACTGAAAATCAATAAGCTTTTTTGAGAGAAAATTAAAACTAACTAACTAACCTAACAACTATGTGTATTCTACTCCTAGTCTAACCGCTTCCAAATGAGGCTCTCGTCTTCTTTATATAGGCGTCTAGTGGTGGTGGAGTGACGTGGTTAATCCAATGATTGGATGCCACGTGGAAAATACGAGGTTTGCACTCGTTCTTCATCTTTCTTCAAATTGGGGCTTTCTTTATCTTTAACTTTTGATCTAATTGATTGATCCCATCTTGTAGAGGAGAAGGAGAGGAGTATTTTTCTAGTTGTAATCTTTGGCTGAAACTCTCTTGATTGTGCTTGATATGGGTTTGCAGGTCTGTGGTGGAAGTTGAGATGAAACCGCCTATCTTCTTTCTCTCTCTCTTCAAGGTTGAAGAAGAAGCGTGTTTTATGTGTACACGTTTGTGTTGGTTTTGACCGGTCTTGGTCAATGTGACCAAGTAAATAACACTTGTTTACTTTTCATTAAATTTCTTTTTAGTCCCTTCTTATTTCATTTCTTTGCAAATGGTTTTGTAAACTTTTAAATCAAGTTCTTTTCATCCTTTGTCTTGTTGAAAATTGCACTTAAGTCCTCGATCTTTGAGAATATTGGCAAATATGGTCCTTGAAAGCTCTATTGTCCTTTTCTTCGTCTTTTCTTCAAATAAATCCCTTAAAACGTGTCTTTGCTCCAAAATGCATCTACTTTACCTGAAAACACATGAAACACAAATACACGCGTAATTCTGATATTTTACAGTTAAAATAATGTATTTGACTATGTTTTGGGTGGTTTCTGGTTCATTATTGATGAGTGTTTTCACACTTATCAACTGATCCCAAAATCCAATCGTCTCACTCGAAATCGTTAATTTTCATGAAAAGAACCGGCAGCGGCGCCATTTGAAATTTGTCTTTTTTAGTTCGTTTTTCTCGGTATCTTAACGAATTGATTGCACGATTTTAAGCTCGACTTAATTGTTTTTGGTTAAAAGATATTGATATGGTATTTATACTACTTACGACAATTTGTTAAATCGACACCAAAATCAAGAAAGTATACTACTATTGTATTCTATTATTATTATTATAATACTATACTAATTTTAAACTAAAAACAATTAGTGAAAAAAAACATTATTGCAATTATGAAATCATGCAGACTAACACATATTACGAAGATTAATAAGTTGCAGCCCAAGTACAAGCCCAACAGGCCTTAACTAATCCTATAACATCTAACGAGAATACATTTTCTAATGCATTTAAAGGACCTATCATTTAACTACTGTCTAACTAGCGGGGTAACTGAGTACTAACAAGGACTGTGAGTGTAACGCATACATACAAAGTGAAGGGCTAAACACGTACAAAAACCTAAACTTATATTTTTTATCAGAAAAGATTTGTTGGTTCGATTATAACTAATAGCTAGTTTACAACAGCAAATTTTCTATTTAAAAACTCCAATCAATCCTATATTTAAACTTTTTCAACTTGATTATTACAAATATCAATTCACCATCTAGTCTAAACTAGGATCAAAGTAAGACAATACCAAATCTGACTTTGCTACTTCCTATTTGAAAATCTAAAAGAGAGCTTGAAAGAGCTTATTTTTAAGCTAGCTTATCAAATTCTTCAAAGCATTTAAACTAGACATACTTACACTACTTACTTGGTAACAAAATTACACTATCTAACAGCCTTATACCTTGAAGATCTAACCATAAACTATCTGCAAGTCTAATGACTGTACCAACATCTAAGCTTTAAACTTGATTTGATCTGCTACTATTCTATTAGCACAAAAACTAAACCATGACTTCGATGATCACTACTCAGTATAAATCGAACTAATAAACTAATCTAAGGCTGATCAAACTTATATCTACTACGGCCTTCCTTCAATTGAGTCAAAGTTCTGCTATCCCAAACGCTCTAGTACAAACAGCTATTCAAAGTTCAAAAAGTAAAGCGATATGATCAACTAACAGAATTAGTACAGCTATATAATAACACGTAGCAAAGAAATATCAACAAACAACAAGCTGAATTACACAAGACTAGAACAACCAATCTTCAGGCAGTTTATTAATGATCTTACACTACAAATGCAGAAAATAAAAGAGAAAACTTCCTGCATCCAGGCCCGCCCGCTGATGTCGAAGCGCGGCGCTGAGCCGGCTTAGCTAATATTGAAACTAAATCTACACCTTTCTGCTGAGATCAATCTTGAAACACCAACCAATCTCCAACTCTATCAGTCGAAACATTACTTGAAACGGTAACCTGCTCAATATATCAAACTAAAACAGAAAACTGATTAAAGCTCATAAGCTATGAGCTTATGAACTATTTAACAGATTAAACTAAAAGATCAATCCTGAAATCCTTTGTTCTAAAAGAAATATCAATGTAAGTTCGTAACAGCTTATCTAATCAGCATCAAATCCAAAACGTCTCGACTAAACTGATAATCTGAAACTACCAAAACGCTAAAATTCAAAGGATTGTAACAGCAACTCTAAACTAACTGCAAATTTCTTATCCTGCAAACTGAATATCCAACAAAAAGCTACACACCCTGCGTGAACAGTAATAAGCTAAGAAGAGCAGAAATTAAAGATCATTAAGAAAACATTGAAGAAAGCTGTTAAGAGAAAAGAAAGATTCCATTTAACGAAAATATTAATCACAACAAGATTACTGACTACAATCGAAGCATTAGAGTAGTAGAGAAAGAATAGAACTAAGTAAACTTCAAGCTTCGTTAATGGAGAAATTGGTTACAGTATTATAACAGAAATGTAACTGATTTTACAAACTGAAAACTAACTGAATGTGCGAAAATTAAACTAATTAACTAATCCTACTAACTAATTAACTATGTGAAACTACACCTAAGCTAACCGAATGCAAATGAGAGCTTCATCTTCTTTTTATAGCCAGCGAGTGGATTGATGTGACGTGTTTCATCCAATGAAAAGTGGACACGTGGAAAATACGAGGATAACTCGTTCTTCATCTTCAATCCAAAATTGGGGCTTTCTTCGTTCTTCCTTCTTGATCAAATTCATTGGCATCATCATGAAGAGGATAACGAGAGGAGTATTTTTGTAGTTTATGTCTTCACTTGATTCTTCATGTATCTCTTGTTATCCCGATTTGCAGGTGTGATGGAGAAAAGAATAAACTCGACTGTTTCTTTCTCTCTCTTGAAACGCGGTGAAGAAGACAGACGTGTATGTTTGTGTTTTGACCAGTTTTGGTCAACTTGACCAAGATAAATAAATCTTTTCTCTTGATTGCCTTTTGGTCCTTTATTTTTTACTTCTTTCCAAATGTGTAAAAAGGTTTTCAAGTAATTTCTTTTCATCCTTTTATCTTGTAGAAAATTGCAACTTAAGCCCTCCGTCTTTGTAATCTTGGCAAATAAAGTCCTTGAAAGCATCTTTCGTCTTTTTCTTCATCTTTTGTGATATAAATCCCTTGAAAACGCGTCTTTGCTCAAAAATGTATCTTTTTACCTGAAAACACATGAAACGCAAATACACGCATAATTCTGATATTTAACAGTTAAAATAATGTATTTGACTGTGTTTTGAGTGATTTATGGATCATTATTGATGAGTGTTTTCACACTTATCAACTCCCCTCCACTTGACCATTGCCATGTCCTCATGCAATGCAGCATTTAAAAGCACCAAGTTACACTTTTCTCATAATTAACCAACCTTGGCCATTTTATGATTTAATAAACTAAACTATACTACATGATGAATGGTTTTGAATATTTACAATGCAATGCAAAGAAAACAATTCTATTTATATATTCTTGATTTTTCATAAATGGTTTTGATGGAAATAACTCATAAAGAAATCATCGACTTAGATTAGGGCTTGGGTACCATGGACATTTATCACCCTCAAGTTTCACTTTCCCCATACCAAGCTTATAAATGGGATCATTGTATTCACAAGTAAAAAATGCATCAACTTATTCATGACAATTAAATGTGGAACCGGTTATTATTTGAGCAAATTGCTTGGAGCAAATTTGTCATTTATTTCAAGCGTGAAATATAAGAAATGTAAAATCCAAAAATAAGGAAGCACGGTTTTAATCCTAAGTAATCTTCTCATCCATTACTTGAAAAACCGCTCACAATTAATATAAGTCCGTATTAAGAGTAATAAGTCATTCGCCTTATGTGTAAAATCCTCATGTCATGCTTTCATAAGTAACTACACACTCGCTAAGGAAAGAAAAATAAAACTCACGCAATAATTTACATCCGCATCTTTTTGAGACTTTGGATCTTCAACCCCGCAACCCGTCAAGGTAATATTGGATTGGAGCAATCTATTGAATCCCCGCAACCCGTCAAGGTAATATTGGAACTCAATAGTCACTATAATTAACACCACACTGCCCCTCTTGGGAGTCTTGCATTATTTTTTTTCTTTTTTTTTTCTTTTTTTTTTTTTTTTTCTAGCCACTCATTTTTTTTTCATAAGCCACTCTTATTTTTCTTTATTCCTCACTAAGAAATTTGAAAAGAAGAAAAGGAAAAACACCCGCTAAATATGGAGCATGACATAAGTCTAGTACACATAAAACGTGCTAACTTAGAATCTTAAGACGTACTCATATCAACCATAAATGATTAGCCAAAAATGCATAAGAGATTACAAACCAATTAAAACCGTTCTTGATTATTTATTAACAATTATATACATGCGAAGAAATAGAAGTAAAGAAGAGAAGGGTTTAGCCACAAGTAATTGCCATGAAGTCTATCTAGCCCTTTTACACTTGCTTCAACTCTATCATTTCCCATTCTCCACAAATTTAAAATCTCAAATAATGAGATTGGTGGATGCTTAGCCTAATAGACCAATGAAGGACTACATGGTTAAGGATACTAGCTAGAGAGTGCTAAAATAAGCAAACTCGGGTTGAGTCAAAATATCCATGGCGGGCCTAATATGTCAAAGAAATCTAAACTTGTTAAAACCATGTTTTATTATATTTTTTTTTTCTTTTTATATATTTTTGATGAAAAATAAAAGAAATGATATATACAATGCAAATGTGTTATGCAAAATGATTGATGCAAAAATTATGAATGCATATTTTTGGTGGCCAAAGTAGATCAAAAATTTGAAAAATGATCGAAAAATTAGTTTTCCCAATTATCATGAAGTTAAGGCAATGGTCTAGGTAAGGTCACTTCGATAGAAGTCTCCCCTACACTTAAGATAAACATTGTCCTCAATGTTTAAGAGTATTGGAGTAAACTCCCCTACACTTATGACATTGATAACTTTGCTTAACTCGAGTTAAGGAAGAGACAACTAAAGGGTATTCATTTTAAGCACAAGTGTTTTGAATATCACGATAGCAAAAACTAATCGAAGTGAACCAGATACACGGGCCTCCTCCATAAGCTCCAAGCATGAAATGAGAGAGAGCAACCCTTGAAACAAACACCAAAAGACGAAGAAAGGCACCCCTCCACTTCAACTCTACTATAACATCCTTTTAATTAAACCTAACCTATTGAAAATCTACTCTACGTTTTCTAACCTAGTTATTCAATGCTTGAGTTTTTTTAACCCTAAGTCGCTAGCTCGACTCGGCCCCGAATTAAGTTGTCCTTGGGGAAACCATCATGGAGAATAAAGGATATCACTTTGAAGCACATCTCACATGATACACTCAAACTTAGCACGTTGCCATTTACTATAAGATTTACCAAATTTGCCTCGATAAATGGAACGGTCCAACGTGTCTCAAGTTTGTCCAACATACGAAAGCTCTCATATAGGAAGCACACCAGGATCAAATACAAAATTTCCATCTCGACATGTGAACAACTCCAAAATAGGTAACATCACCAAAGTAAGCTCATACAAGAATCCCATCTCAATAGAAATCACACTCTTAAGTGGACTAAATGAAAACCAATTTTTCCCAAATTTATGTATCCCAGGATCAAAAACCTTTCCCTTCATGGGAAAATAAGAAGATGAGCTCATATCAACCATATAAGATTCCCCCTTAGATATCAAAGCATCATGAGACAATGAAGGTGTAGGTATCAAAACATTCATAACAAGTATATCCATATTAGGCTCATCATCATCAAAGGGTGGGTAATCTTCCATAGAAGGCATAGAATAAGGAGGATCAAGATGAATAGTGTCTTGTGAATGAGGTGTAATCTCTATGTTACCAAAAAGCAAGTTCTCACTAAGACGAATCTCCTCTTCCCAATTAGAATCACTATCATCAACCTCAATATCAATATTAGCAAGAGAAGCCTCTATGGTGTCATCAATATCCATATGAGAATCCATATCAAAGGTTTTAGGTTCTAAAGGTGCCATAGGTGAAAAAGGATCAATCTCTAAGAGTATAGGATCTTCATCAATAACCAACTTCAAGGGTGGGAGGGTGGGAATAGAAGGCTCAAAAGAAGGTGTATTGAGAGAGTCACTCAAAGGGATGATATCATCATGAAAGTCAATAGGTGCAACCTCAAAAACCGGTGAAGAAATGTCAATGAAAGGTTCTTCTTCTATGGAATCATCATTATGGTTTTCATTCAAAGCTTCAATCGAAGAGATAAGATTATAGACGTTTGATAAAACCTCTCGAATATGAACATCTTCCACTTCTTCTATATGATCAACATCATCATCCAAATTAGGAATGTCATCTTGACATAAAAAGTCATCGGATGATAGATCATAAGATGCCTCACTAGAATCACAATCATCATCCTCTATATCTTGCATAAACTCTTCCTCAATCTCATTATCCCTTTCTTTGAACAATTCAAGAAGATCAAAATCACCAAAATCACTAGTAGTAGCATGAAAGTCAACATGGGATGAAATTTCAATGTGATCGTGAGGAGAAGAGGTATCACTACAAAACTCGTCACATGGTTCATTGGAAACACCCTCAAGCTCTCTTTGGATTGGGATAAGGTTCTCAACACTAGAAAAGGTTAATTCATCCAAATCGGTGTTTGTATTAGTGCTAAGAGGCTCGTCCCCCATGGTTAAAGAGTCGGTGGGTTCCACGTGAGGTAAAGGTGATGAAGGTGTGTCATCATTAAGTGTCATACAACTCGAAGGTTCCTCAGCATCTTCATCTAATAATGGATCAGGCCTACGAGTAAAAGTAGTCATGTATTGTCCGTCTTCCTTGATTATAAGAGTCTTAAGGAATAAATCATTTGAATATTTCCTGAGGCGACAAGAAAATTTGTTCAACGATTCACGATACAAATCACCGAATTCCTTATCAAAATATTGCCGAGACTCAATTTCCTCTTCCTCAGTAGAGTTAATTAGTTCCTTTAACCATCGATGCGTGTCTTTCATTTCCTTGTAGCTCATGTTTTTCATACCATCAAGCATCTTATAAACGTCATCGTACAACTTGTTCATTTTCTCAAGTAAAGAATTAAACTTCTTGACATTATCAAGGACATAGGATGGCGGATCTCTCGGTCTACAATCATAACCATAATGGTGTGCGTTCCCACAAAACTCACATGAATAAGTCGAAGAATATGGTGGAGGCGGATTTCCATAATTAGGTGGATTATAGGTTTGAAAAGAGTCTTGATTGTGAAAATTCTCATGATTGTAACCTTGAAAATTCCCTTCATTTTGAAAACCCTCATAATGTGAAAATCCTTGATTTTGAAAAGTATCTTGATTATAGCATGGAAAATTTTCATCATTATTTTGAAAGCCTTCATTGTTTGAAAATCCTTGATTATGAAAGGTTTCTTGATTATAGCCTTGAAAAGTATCATTATTTTGAAAACCTTCATAATTAGAAAATCCTTGGTTTTGGTATGGCACATTAAAGGTTTGATCATGAAATGATGGTGGAGGTTGTGATGAAAAACCGGAATATCCCATATAGTCATTACAAGTGTAGTCCATTTGAGTGTTAGGTTGAAAATTAGGGTTCTCGGTTCCATTATAAGCATATCCCTCCCCATAATAGCCATGATTTTGATCACATAAATACGTATCGTGTGGACCTCCACAAGTCGAACAAGGCGAATAATTAGCGTTGGCGGATTGTTGTTGCAAAATCTCCAACATGGAACGAGTATCCATGTGTAACAAGGTGGCCGAATGTATATACAAGTATAATGACGTTTAAAAGCTTCCTCAGGGAAGGAAGTAATACACCAAAGGTGGTATGTTTACACGTGTGCGAGTACACGTGTATGTAAACACGAGGAATGAGGGAGTAGCCCTCGGTCGACTTTGAAAAGAATAAGATTATCCTCTTCGAGTTTCGATATGAAATATCCACAAGAAAGTATATATATATAATTACTACTTGGGTGCAAGACCTCCAATTAAGCCTTCCTTCTTAGAATACGCACTAGTGAACGGGGGGTTAGGTGGCGCGAAGCACTTAAGTACCTATTAACCCTTAGACGGCATTTTATAGCACGTCGCCTATCTATTCACTTTGTAGTTTGTATTCTTCGAATTATTGCCAATTGGAAGTATTTATCTATTCTTGCTTTATTAAATTTGATCGATACGCGTGTCAAGGACCGGAACGCCCCTCAACACGGTGTATTGCCTCGGCAATACTTATGGAAATAGGTAACTTGGTTGTTTTTATACGTATACTTATTTACATATATTAATATATCAAAAATATTTTTGTATTTATTTGTTTTTTTAAGAAAAATACTATATCTACGTAAAAAGCGATGAAAGCGATATAATATATATTTTTGAGTGTAATCTTTTAGGAAAAAGATTACTTTTTGGATTTTTTATTATTATTTTTTTTTTGGTTCAATTCTTTAGGAAAAGAATTGATTTTGTGATTTTTTAATTTTTTTGTATTTTTATCTTTTTGATTTTTTTTTTCTTTTTGATTTATAATACGTAAAAATAATGTTCACAAAGTGAACGGATCCCAAAATCCAATCGTCTCACTCGAAATCGTTAATCTTCACGAAAAGAACCGGCAGCGGCGCCATTTAATATTTCGTTTTTTAGTGTATAGTTGTCTTCTCAGCTCGATTCGAATTGATATAACGTTTTCTAGTTAGACTGAATTGTTCTTGGTTGTAAAAACTTGTTTGGAATTCTATGTCTAATTGGCAAGAAGCAAGTAAAAAGGTAAAAATACACTTTTAACTACGTATACATACTATTCTAAAAAAACACATTGCAAATACCGCAAATAAGTGCTAAAAATGTAACAATGTAAAATTGTAAAATACACAATACACATTTATACTACAAATGTAAAAATATAAAGCTAAATCTATAAAAAAAATCTTTTTATTAAATCTAAATTTATCCAAACTAAAATCTTTCAAAAGAGTAAATTTCAAAATCTACAAAAGTTTGAAATACGAATTTTGAAAATTAAAATAACATGAAACAAAGCTTGCAAAGTATAGCCCAATAGCCAATTTGGCCCAACTACACTAACAGACAATACTAACCATTCTAGGCTCGTTAACTGTACAGGACTAGTGATGAAATGACATGAAACAAATGCAGGGACCAAATGAGTTAAACTACCAAACTTTTACCAACATATTAGCAAGAACAGTAGAAAAGAAGATAAAGAAAGAGATTAAGAAAACTTAAACTTCAAGCGTTCTGTAATCGAATTCTAGGCAGTAAAATAATGCAAACAAAATTCAAATAAGCAATCACAATACTTTCTTACTACTAACAGATTATACTACAAAGAAAATGCAGAAAATATAAATCTCTGCTTAACCCGAACATCCAGGCCAAGTCCTTTGACGTGAAGCGGAGCGCTGAGCTCGCTTATCACAAAACACCGCCATCTTTTTTTATCTACCGATATCGACAAATTGAACTTTCTGAACTGCTAAACATGAATCTGCATAACCTTCACAATAAACCTGCAAAACAATTCGAATACAAGAATCCAACTATATGTATGCTGTCTATCTTACAGCTAAACAGAATTAACTAGGAAAACTTAATCAAAAACTATGAATTTCACTCACTGATTTTCAGAAAACTTATCTATATTATCTAAACTTATAAGAATCTGATACTAAAAAAAAACTGAAAACTTATCTAGATTATAGAATCTGATTACTTTTTGGTACTTTTAACAACAAGCTTATGATGAAAAATTCTATTTAAACTGATTAAACTGAAAAGCTTTTAAACCTATAAATCCCAAACATACTGTAAACGCTAAGTATTCTATATATCATCGACTGATTCCTAATGTAACTATATCCAAAAGCCTCAAAGAATCACTAGTAAACACTTACAATCTCACGAACTACGAGCTTAACAGAACAGAATTAACAAGCTTATAAACTGAAACAATCCAATGAACAGTAATCCAAAAAAAATCCTCTTTTACGCTGCAAATCAAAAGTTTAAAGAAAGAATAAACCTGTATAACTAAACTGCCTAATATAGTAATCAAGTGAACAATTTCATGAACTATTTTAACAAAATCGACTTAACAGAATTACCTTGTATTAACAGTAATCAATAACAAGAATCTAACAAGAACTAAAGATATATCTAAAACATGTAATTCAACATCAGAACAGTAACTCATTGAAATCTAAAGAAACAGTTAAGAAGAAAGATTAAATCGAAAAACTTGTTATTCCATTAATGGTGGAAAGAAAACATTCGGTTACAACTGTATTAACTGATTAACATAAAGCTTAACAAGAAAAGATGAGAGAAAATCTAACTAACTATTTCTACTCCTAACTAACTAGGTGAAACTACTCCTATGCTAACCGCTTCCAAATGAGGCTCTCGTCTTCTTTATATAGGCGTCTAGTGGTGGTGGAGTGACGTGGTTGATCCAATTAGCAATCGACACGTGGAAAATACGAGGATAAAACTCGTCCTTCATCATCTTCCAATTTGGGGCTTTCTTTGTTCTTCCTTCTTGATCTAATTAAGTTGTACCTTCATGTAGGGAAGAAAGAGGGGAGTATTTTTGCTGTTGAAGACTTTGGCTGAAACCTCATGAATCTTTTGTTATCTTCGATTGCAGGTATGATGGAGAAAAGAAGAAACCGTTTATCACTTTCTCTCTCTTTAAGGAATGGAGAAGACGCGAGTTTATGAGTACACGTTTGTGTTAGTTTGACTGGTCTTGGTCAAATTGACCAAGTTAAGTAAACTTTTTCAAACTTTCTATTTGGTCCTTTTCTTTTAATCTCTTTTCAAATGGTTATAAAACTTTTAAGTAATCACTTTTCCATCCTTTATCATTGTAGTAATTGCACTTTAAGCCCTTGATCTTTGGAAGTTTAGCAAATAAGGTCCTTGGATCATCTTTTCGTCTTTTTCTTCGTCTTTTGATCAAATAAGTCCTTGAAAGCTCGTGTTTGTCTCAAATGTACCTATATTACCTGAAAATACACAAACACAAAATACACACGTAATTCTGATAATTTACAGTTAAAATAAGGTATTTAACAGTGTTTTGAGTGGTATTTGGATCATTATTGATGAGTGTTTTCACACTTATCAACTCCCCTCCACTTGACCATTGCCATGTCCTCATGCAATGCAGCATTTTAAAGCTCTAAAGTTACACTTTTCTCATAATTAACCAACCTTGGCCATTTTATGATTTAATAAACTAAACTATACTACATGATGAATGGTTTTGAATATTTACAATGCAATGTAAAAAAAAACAATTCTATCTATATATTTTTGATTTTTATTGAAATGGTTTTGATGGAAATAACTCATAAAGAAATCAATGGCTTAGATTAGGGCTTGGGTACCATGGACATTTATCACCCTCAAGTTTCACTTTCCCCATACCAAGCTTATAAATGGGATCATTGCATTCACAAGTAAAAAGTGCATCAACTTATTCATGACAACTAAATGTGGAACCGGTTATTAATTGAGCAAATTGCTTGTGGGCAAATTTGTCATTATTCAAGTGTGAAATATAAGAAGTGTAAAATCCAAAAATAAGGAAGCACGGTTTTAATCCTAAATAATCTTCTCATCCATTACTTGAAAAACCGCTCACAATTAATATAAGTCCGTATTAAGAGTAATAAGTCATTCGCCTTATGTGTAAAATCCTCATGTCATGCTTTCATAAGTAACTACACACTCGCTAAGGAAAGAAAAATAAAACTCACGCAATAATTTACATCCGCATCTTTTTGAGACTTTGGATCTTCAACCCCGCAACCCGTCAAGGTAATATTGGATTGGAGCAATCTATTGAATCCCCGCAACCCGTCAAGGTAATATTGGAACTCAATAGTCACTATAATTAACACCACACTGCCCCTCTTGGGAGTCTTGCATTATTATTATTATTTTTTTTTTTCTCTTTTTTTTCTTTTTTTTTTTCTAGCCACTCATTTTTTTTTCATAAGCCGCTCTTATTTTTCTTTATTCCTCACCAAGAAATTTGCAAAGAAGAAAAGGAAAAACACCCGCTAAATATGGAGCATGACATAAGTCTAGTACACATAAAACGTGCTAACTTAGAATCTTAAGACGTACTCATATCAACCATAAATGATTAGTCAAAAATGCATAAGAGATTACGAACCAATTAAAACCGTACTTGATTATTTATTAACAATTATATACATGCGAAGAAAATAGAGGTAAAGAAGAGAAGGGTTTAGCCACAAGTAATTGCCATGAAGTCTATCTAGCCCTTTTACACTTGCTTCAACTCTATCATTTCCCATTCTCCACAAATTTAAAATTTCAAATAATGAAATTGGTGGATGCTTAGCCTAATAGACCAATGAAGGACTACATGGTTAAGGATACTAGCTAGAGAATGCTAAAATAAGCAAACTCGGGTTGAGTCAAAATATCCATGGTGGGCCTAATATGTCAAAGAAGTCTAAACTTGTTAAAACCATGTTTTATTATTATTTTTTTCCTTTTTCAACTTTTGAAGAAAAATAAAAGAAGAAATATATACAATGCAAATGTGTTATGCAAAATGGTTGATGCAAAAATTATGAATGCATATTTTTGGTGACCAAAGTAGATCAAAAATTTGAAAAATGATCGAAAAATTAGTTTTCCCAATTATCATGAAGTTAAGGCAATGGTCTAGGTAAGGTCACTTCGATAGAAGTCTCCCCTACACTTAAGATAAACATTGTCCTCAATGTTTAAGAGTATTGAAGTAAACTCCCCCACACTTATGACATTGATAACTTTGCTTAACTCGAGTTAAGGAAGAGACAACTAAAGGGTATTCATTTTAAGCACAAGTGTTTTGAATACCACGATAGCAAAAACTAATCGAAGTGAACCAGATACACGGGCCTCCTCCATAAGCTCCAAGCATGAAATGAGAGAGAGCAACCCTTGAAACAAACACCAAAAGACGAAGAAAGGCACCCCTCCACTTCAACTCTACTATAACATCCTTTTAATTAAACCTAACCTATTGAAAATCTACTCTACGTTTTCTAACCTAGTTATTCAATGCTTGAGTTTTTTTAACCCTAAGTCGCTAGCTCGACTCGGCCCCGAATTAAGTTGTCCTTGGGGAAACCATCATGGAGAACAAAGGATATACACTTTAAAGCACGTCTCACATGATACACTCAAACTTAGCACGTTGCCATTTACTATAAGATTTACCAAATCCGCCTCGATAAATGGAACGGTCCAACGTGTCTCAAGTTTGTCCAACATACAAAATCTCTCAAATATGAAGCACCCCAGGATCAAATACAAAGTTTCCATCTCGACATGTGAACAACTCCAAAGTAGGTAGTATCACCAAAGTAAGCTCATACAAGAAGTCCATATCAATCGAAGGCACACTCTTAAGTGAAGTAGATGAAAACCAAGGTGTCTCAAATTTATGTATCCCAGGATCAAAAACCTTTCCCTTCATGGGAAAATAAGAAGATGAGCTCATATCAACCATATAAGATTCCCCCTTAGATATCAAAGCATCATGAGACAATGAAGGTGTAGGTATCAAAACATTCATAACAAGTATATCCATATTAGGCTCATCATCATCAAAGGGTGGGTAATCTTCCATAGAAGGCATAGAATAAGGAGGATCAAAATGAATAGTGTCTTGTGAAGGAAGTGTAGGCTCTATGTTCCCAAAAAGCAAATTCTCACTAAGACGAATCTCCTCTTCCCAATTAGAATCACTATCATCAACCTCAATATCAATTTTAGCAAGATAAGCCTCTATGATGTCATCAATATCCATATGAGAATCCATATCAAAGGTTGTGGGTTCTAAAGGTGCCATATGTGAAAAAGGATCAATCTCTAAGAGTATAGGATCTTCATCAATAACCAACTTCAAGGGTGGGAGGGTGGGAATAGAAGGCTCAAAAGAAGGTGTATTGAGAGAGTCACTCAAAGGGATGATATCATCATGAAAGTCAATAGGTGCAACCTCAAAAACCGGTGAAGAAATGTCAATGAAAGGTTCTTCTTCTATGGAATCATCATTATGGTTTTCATTCAAAGCTTCAATCGAAGAGATAAGATTATAGACGTTTGATAAAACCTCTCGAATATGAACATCTTCCACTTCTTCTATATGATCAACATCATCATCCAAATTAGGAATGTCATCTTGACATAAAAAGTCATCGGATGATAGATCATAAGATGCCTCACTAGAATCACAATCATCATCCTCTATATCTTGCATAAACTCTTCCTCAATCTCATTATCCCTTTCTTTGAACAATTCAAGAAGATCAAAATCACCAAAATCACTAGTAGTAGCATGAAAGTCAACATGGGATGAAATTTCAATGTGATCGTGAGGAGAAGAGGTATCACTACAAAACTCGTCACATGGTTCATTGGAAACACCCTCAAGCTCTCTTTGGATTGGGATAAGGTTCTCAACACTAGAAAAGGTTAATTCATCCAAATCGGTGTTTGTATTAGTGCTAAGAGGCTCGTCCCCCATGGTTAAAGAGTCGGTGGGTTCCACGTGAGGTAAAGGTGATGAAGGTGTGTCGTCATTAAGTGTCATACAACTCGAAGGTTCCTCAGCATCTTCATCTAATAATGGATCAGGCCTACGAGTAAAAGTATTTATGTATTGTCCGTCTTCCTCGATTATAAGAGTCTTAAGGAATAAATCATTTGAATATTTCCTGAGGCGACAAGAAAATTTGTTCAACGATTCACGATACAAATCACCGAATTCCTTATCAAAATATTGCCGAGACTCAATTTCCTCTTCCTCAGTAGAGTTAATTAGTTCATTTAACCATCGATGCGTGTCTTTCATTTCCTTGTAGCTCATGTTTTTCATACCATCAAGCATCTTATAAACGTCATCGTACAACTTGTTCATTTTCTCAAGTAAAGAATTAAACTTCTTGACATTATCAAGGACATAGGATGGCGGATCTCTCGGTCTACAATCATAACCATAATGGGGTGCGTTCCCACAAAACTCACATGAATAAGTCGAAGAATATGGTGGAGGCGGATTTCCATAATTAGGTGGATTATAGGTTTGAAAAGAGTCTTGATTGTGAAAATTCTCATGATTGTAACCTTGAAAATTCCCTTCATTTTGAAAACCCTCATAATGTGAAAATCCTTGATTTTGAAAAGTATCTTGATTATAGCATGGAAAATTTTCATCATTATTTTGAAAGCCTTCATTGTTTGAAAATCCTTGATTATGAAAGGTTTCTTGATCATAGCCTTGAAAAGTATCATTATTTTGAAAACTTTCATAATTGGAAAATCCTTGGTTTTTGTATGGCACATTAAAGGTTTGATCATGAAATGATGGTGGAGGTTGTGATGAAAAACCGGAATATCCCATATAGTCATTACAAGTGTAGTCCATTTGAGTGTTAGGTTGAAAATTAGGGTTCTCGGTTCCATTGTAAGCATATCCCTCCCCATAATAACCATTATTTTGATCACATAAATACGTATCGTGTGGACCACCACAAGTCGAACAAGACGGATAATTAGCGGTGGCGGATTGTTGTTGCAAAATCTCCAACATGGAACGAGTATCCATGTTTAACAAGGTGGCCGAATGTATATACAAGTATAATGACGTTTAAAAGCTTCCTCGGGAAAGGAAGTGATACACCAAAGGTGGTATGTTTACACGTGTGCGAGTACACGTGTAAGTAAACACGAGGAATGAGGGAGTAGCCCTCGGTCGACTTTGAAAAGAATAAGATTATCCTCTTCGAGTTTCGATATGAAATATCCACAAGAAAGTATATATATAATTACTACTTGGGTGCAAGACCTCCAATTAAGCCTTCCTTCTTAGAATACGCACTAGTGAACGGGGGGTTAGGTGGCGCGAAGCACTTAAGTACCTATTGACCCTTAGACGGCATTTTATAGCACGTCGCCTATCTATTCACTTTAGTAGTTTGTATTCTTCGAATTATTGCCAATTGGAAGTATTTATCTATTCTTGCTTAATTAAATTGGATCGATACGCGTGTCAAGGACCGGAACGCCCCTCAACACGGTGTAATGCCTCGGCAATACTTATGGAGATAGGTAACTTGGTTGTTTTTATACGTATACTTATTTACATATAATAATATATCAAAAATATTTTTGTATTTATTTGTTTTTTTTTTAAGAAAAATACTATATCTACGTAAAAAGCGATGAAATCGATATAATATATATTTTTTTGTTGTAATCTTTTAGGAAAAAGATTACTTTTTGGATTTTTATTTTTTTGGTTCAATTCTTTAGGAAAAGAATTGATTTTGTGATTTTTTTTATTTTTTTGTATTTTTATCTTTTTGATTTTTTTTTATCTTTTTGATTATAATACGTAAAAATAACGTTCACAAAGTGAACGGATCCCAAAATCCAATCGTCTCACTCGAAATCGTTAATCTTCACGAAAAGAACCGGCAGCGGCGCCATTTAATATTTCGTTTTTTAGTGTATAGTTGTCTTCTCAGCTCGATTCGAATTGATATAACGTTTTCTAGTTAGACTGAATTGTTCTTGGTTGTAAAAACTTGTTTGGAATTCTATGTCTAATTGGCAAGAAGCAAGTAAAAAGGTAAAAATACACTTTTAACTACGTATACATACTATTCTAAAAAAACACATTGCAAATACCGCAAATAAGTGCTAAAAATGTAACAATGTAAAATTGTAAAATACACAATACACATTTATACTACAAATGTAAAAATATAAAGCTAAATCTATAAAAAAAAAATCTTTTTATTAAATCTAAATTTATCCAAACTAAAATCTTTCAAAAGAGTAAATTTCAAAATCTACAAAAGTTTGAAATACGAATTTTGAAAATTAAAATAACATGAAACAAAGCTTGCAAAGTATAGCCCAATAGCCAATTTGGCCCAACTACACTAACAGACAATACTAACCATTCTAGGCTCGTTAACTGTACAGGACTAGTGATGAAATGACATGAAACAAATGCAGGGACCAAATGAGTTAAACTACCAAACTTTTACCAACATATTAGCAAGAACAGTAGAAAAGAAGATAAAGAAAGAGATTAAGAAAACTTAAACTTCAAGCGTTCTGTAATCGAATTCTAGGCAGTAAAATAATGCAAACAAAATTCAAATAAGCAATCACAATACTTTCTTACTACTAACAGATTATACTACAAAGAAAATGCAGAAAATATAAATCTCTGCTTAACCCGAACATCCAGGCCAAGTCCTTTGACGTGAAGCGGAGCGCTGAGCTCGCTTATCACAAAACACCGCCATCTTTTTTTATCTACCGATATCGACAAATTGAACTTTCTGAACTGCTAAACATGAATCTGCATAACCTTCACAATAAACCTGCAAAACAATTCGAATACAAGAATCCAACTATATGTATGCTGTCTATCTTACAGCTAAACAGAATTAACTAGGAAAACTTAATCAAAAACTATGAATTTCACTCACTGATTTTCAGAAAACTTATCTATATTATCTAAACTTATAAGAATCTGATACTAAAAAAAAACTGAAAACTTATCTAGATTATAGAATCTGATTACTTTTTGGTACTTTTAACAACAAGCTTATGATGAAAAATTCTATTTAAACTGATTAAACTGAAAAGCTTTTAAACCTATAAATCCCAAACATACTGTAAACGCTAAGTATTCTATATATCATCGACTGATTCCTAATGTAACTATATCCAAAAGCCTCAAAGAATCACTAGTAAACACTTACAATCTCACGAACTACGAGCTTAACAGAACAGAATTAACAAGCTTATAAACTGAAACAATCCAATGAACAGTAATCAAAAAAAAATCCTCTTTTACGCTGCAAATCAAAAGTTTAAAGAAAGAATAAACCTGTATAACTAAACTGCCTAATATAGTAATCAAGTGAACAATTTCATGAACTATTTTAACAAAATCGACTTAACAGAATTACCTTGTATTAACAGTAATCAATAACAAGAATCTAACAAGAACTAAAGATATATCTAAAACATGTAATTCAACATCAGAACAGTAACTCATTGAAATCTAAAGAAACAGTTAAGAAGAAAGATTAAATCGAAAAACTTGTTATTCCATTAATGGTGGAAAGAAAACATTCGGTTACAACTGTATTAACTGATTAACAGAAAGCTTAACAAGAAAAGATGAGAGAAAATCTAACTAACTATTTCTACTCCTAACTAACTAGGTGAAACTACTCCTATGCTAACCGCTTCCAAATGAGGCTCTCGTCTTCTTTATATAGGCGTCTAGTGGTGGTGGAGTGACGTGGTTGATCCAATTAGCAATCGACACGTGGAAAATACGAGGATAAAACTCGTCCTTCATCATCTTCCAATTTGGGGCTTTCTTTGTTCTTCCTTCTTGATCTAATTAAGTTGTACCTTCATGTAGGGAAGAAAGAGGGGAGTATTTTTGCTGTTGAAGACTTTGGCTGAAACCTCATGAATCTTTTGTTATCTTCGATTGCAGGTATGATGGAGAAAAGAAGAAACCGTTTATCACTTTCTCTCTCTTTAAGGAATGGAGAAGACGCGAGTTTATGAGTACACGTTTGTGTTAGTTTGACTGGTCTTGGTCAAATTGACCAAGTTAAGTAAACTTTTTCAAACTTTCTATTTGGTCCTTTTCTTTTAATCTCTTTTCAAATGGTTATAAAACTTTTAAGTAATCACTTTTCCATCCTTTATCATTGTAGTAATTGCACTTTAAGCCCTTGATCTTTGGAAGTTTAGCAAATAAGGTCCTTGGATCATCTTTTCGTCTTTTTCTTCGTCTTTTGATCAAATAAGTCCTTGAAAGCTCGTGTTTGTCTCAAATGTACCTATATTACCTGAAAATACACAAACACAAAATACACACGTAATTCTGATAATTTACAGTTAAAATAAGGTATTTAACAGTGTTTTGAGTGGTATTTGGATCATTATTGATGAGTGTTTTCACACTTATCAACTCCCCTCCACTTGACCATTGCCATGTCCTCATGCAATGCAGCATTTAAAAGCACCAAGTTACACTTTTCTCATAATTAACCAACCTTGGCTATTTTATGATTTAATAAACTAAACTATACTACATGATGAATGGTTTTGAATATTTACAATGCAATGCAAAGAAAACAATTCTATTTATATATTCTTGATTTTTCATAAATGGTTTTGATGGAAATAACTCATAAAGAAATCATCGACTTAGATTAGGGCGTGGGTACCATGGACATTTATCACCCTCAAGTTTCACTTTCCCCATACCAAGCTTATAAATGGGATCATTGTATTCACAAGTAAAAAATGCATCAACTTATTCATGACAATTAAATGTGGAACCGGTTATTATTTGAGCAAATTGCTTGGAGCAAATTTGTCATTTATTTCAAGCGTGAAATATAAGAAATGTAAAATCCAAAAATAAGGAAGCACGGTTTTAATCCTAAGTAATCTTCTCATCCATTACTTGAAAAACCGCTCACAATTAATATAAGTCCGTATTAAGAGTAATAAGTCATTCGCCTTATGTGTAAAATCCTCATGTCATGCTTTCATAAGTAACTACACACTCGCTAAGGAAAGAAAAATAAAACTCACGCAATAATTTACATCCGCATCTTTTTGAGACTTTGGATCTTCAACCCCGCAACCCGTCAAGGTAATATTGGATTGGAGCAATCTATTGAATCCCCGCAACCCGTCAAGGTAATATTGGAACTCAATAGTCACTATAATTAACACCACACTGCCCCTCTTGGGAGTCTTGCATTATTTTTTTTCTTTTTTTTTTTTCTTTTTTTTTTTTTTTCTAGCCACTCATTTTTTTTTCATAAGCCACTCTTATTTTTCTTTATTCCTCACTAAGAAATTTGAAAAGAAGAAAAGGAAAAACACCCGCTAAATATGGAGCATGACATAAGTCTAGTACACATAAAACATGTTAACTTAGAATCTTAAGACGTACTCATATCAACCATAAATGATTAGCCAAAAATGCATAAGAGATTACAAACCAATTAAAACCGTTCTTGATTATTTATTAACAATTATATACATGCGAAGAAATAGAAGTAAAGAAGAGAAGGGTTTAGCCACAAGTAATTGCCATGAAGTCTATCTAGCCCTTTTACACTTGCTTCAACTCTATCATTTCCCATTCTCCACAAATTTAAAATCTCAAATAATGAGATTGGTGGATGCTTAGCCTAATAGACCAATGAAGGACTACATGGTTAAGGATACTAGCTAGAGAGTGCTAAAATAAGCAAACTCGGGTTGAGTCAAAATATCCATGGCGGGCCTAATATGTCAAAGAAATCTAAACTTGTTAAAACCATGTTTTATTATATTTTTTTTTCTTTTTATATATTTTTGATGAAAAATAAAAGAAAAGATATATACAATGCAAATGTGTTATGCAAAATGATTGATGCAAAAATTATGAATGCATATTTTTGGTGGCCAAAGTAGATCAAAAATTTGAAAAATGATCGAAAAATTAGTTTTCCCAATTATCATGAAGTTAAGGCAATGGTCTAGGTAAGGTCACTTCGATAGAAGTCTCCCCTACACTTAAGATAAACATTGTCCTCAATGTTTAAGAGTATTGGAGTAAACTCCCCTACACTTATGACATTGATAACTTTGCTTAACTCGAGTTAAGGAAGAGACAACTAAAGGGTATTCATTTTAAGCACAAGTGTTTTGAATATCACGATAGCAAAAACTAATCGAAGTGAACCAGATACACGGGCCTCCTCCATAAGCTCCAAGCATGAAATGAGAGAGAGCAACCCTTGAAACAAACACCAAAAGACGAAGAAAGGCACCCCTCCACTTCAACTCTACTATAACATCCTTTTAATTAAACCTAACCTATTGAAAATCTACTCTACGTTTTCTAACCTAGTTATTCAATGCTTGAGTTTTTTTAACCCTAAGTCGCTAGCTCGACTCGGCCCCGAATTAAGTTGTCCTTGGGGAAACCATCATGGAGAATAAAGGATATCACTTTGAAGCACATCTCACATGATACACTCAAACTTAGCACGTTGCCATTTACTATAAGATTTACCAAATTTGCCTCGATAAATGGAACGGTCCAACGTGTCTCAAGTTTGTCCAACATACGAAAGCTCTCATATAGGAAGCACACCAGGATCAAATACAAAATTTCCATCTCGACATGTGAACAACTCCAAAATAGGTAACATCACCAAAGTAAGCTCATACAAGAATCCCATCTCAATAGAAATCACACTCTTAAGTGGACTAAATGAAAACCAATTTTTCCCAAATTTATGTATCCCAGGATCAAAAACCTTTCCCTTCATGGGAAAATAAGAAGATGAGCTCATATCAACCATATAAGATTCCCCCTTAGATATCAAAGCATCATGAGACAATGAAGGTGTAGGTATCAAAACATTCATAACAAGTATATCCATATTAGGCTCATCATCATCAAAGGGTGGGTAATCTTCCATAGAAGGCATAGAATAAGGAGGATCAAGATGAATAGTGTCTTGTGAATGAGGTGTAATCTCTATGTTACCAAAAAGCAAGTTCTCACTAAGACGAATCTCCTCTTCCCAATTAGAATCACTATCATCAACCTCAATATCAATATTAGCAAGAGAAGCCTCTATGGTGTCATCAATATCCATATGAGAATCCATATCAAAGGTTTTAGGTTCTAAAGGTGCCATAGGTGAAAAAGGATCAATCTCTAAGAGTATAGGATCTTCATCAATAACCAACTTCAAGGGTGGGAGGGTGGGAATAGAAGGCTCAAAAGAAGGTGTATTGAGAGAGTCACTCAAAGGGATGATATCATCATGAAAGTCAATAGGTGCAACCTCAAAAACCGGTGAAGAAATGTCAATGAAAGGTTCTTCTTCTATGGAATCATCATTATGGTTTTCATTCAAAGCTTCAATCGAAGAGATAAGATTATAGACGTTTGATAAAACCTCTCGAATATGAACATCTTCCACTTCTTCTATATGATCAACATCATCATCCAAATTAGGAATGTCATCTTGACATAAAAAGTCATCGGATGATAGATCATAAGATGCCTCACTAGAATCACAATCATCATCCTCTATATCTTGCATAAACTCTTCCTCAATCTCATTATCCCTTTCTTTGAACAATTCAAGAAGATCAAAATCACCAAAATCACTAGTAGTAGCATGAAAGTCAACATGGGATGAAATTTCAATGTGATCGTGAGGAGAAGAGGTATCACTACAAAACTCGTCACATGGTTCATTGGAAACACCCTCAAGCTCTCTTTGGATTGGGATAAGGTTCTCAACACTAGAAAAGGTTAATTCATCCAAATCGGTGTTTGTATTAGTGCTAAGAGGCTCGTCCCCCATGGTTAAAGAGTCGGTGGGTTCCACGTGAGGTAAAGGTGATGAAGGTGTGTCATCATTAAGTGTCATACAACTCGAAGGTTCCTCAGCATCTTCATCTAATAATGGATCAGGCCTACGAGTAAAAGTAGTCATGTATTGTCCGTCTTCCTCGATTATAAGAGTCTTAAGGAATAAATCATTTGAATATTTCCTGAGGCGACAAGAAAATTTGTTCAACGATTCACGATACAAATCACCGAATTCCTTATCAAAATATTGCCGAGACTCAATTTCCTCTTCCTCAGTAGAGTTAATTAGTTCCTTTAACCATCGATGCGTGTCTTTCATTTCCTTGTAGCTCATGTTTTTCATACCATCAAGCATCTTATAAACGTCATCGTACAACTTGTTCATTTTCTCAAGTAAAGAATTAAACTTCTTGACATTATCAAGGACATAGGATGGCGGATCTCTCGGTCTACAATCATAACCATAATGGGGTGCGTTCCCACAAAACTCACATGAATAAGTCGAAGAATATGGTGGAGGCGGATTTCCATAATTAGGTGGATTATAGGTTTGAAAAGAGTCTTGATTGTAAAAATTCTCATGATTGTAACCTTGAAAATTCCCTTCATTTTGAAAACCCTCATAATGTGAAAATCCTTGATTTTGAAAAGTATCTTGATTATAGCATGGAAAATTTTCATCATTATTTTAAAAGCCTTCATTGTTTGAAAATCCTTGATTATGAAAGGTTTCTTGATTATAGCCTTGAAAAGTATCATTATTTTGAAAACCTTCATAATTGGAAAAATCCTTGGTTTTGGTATGGCACATTAAAGGTTTGATCATGAAATGATGGTGGAGGTTGTGATGAAAAACCGGAATATCCCATATAGTCATTACAAGTGTAGTCCATTTGAGTGTTAGGTTGAAAATTAGGGTTCTCGGTTCCATTATAAGCATAACCCTCCCCATAATAGCCATGATTTTGATCACATAAATACGTATCGTGTGGACCTCCACAAGTCGAACAAGGCGAATAATTAGCGTTGGCGGATTGTTGTTGCAAAATCTCCAACATGGAACGAGTATCCATGTGTAACAAGGTGGCCGAATGTATATACAAGTATAATGACGTTTAAAAGCTTCCTCAGGGAAGGAAGTAATACACCAAAGGTGGTATGTTTACACGTGTGCGAGTACACGTGTAAGTAAACACGAGGAATGAGGGAGTAGCCCTCGGTCGACTTTGAAAAGAATAAGATTATCCTCTTCGAGTTTCGATATGAAATATCCACAAGAAAGTATATATATAATTACTACTTGGGTGCAAGACCTCCAATTAAGCCTTCCTTCTTAGAATACGCACTAGTGAACGGGGGGTTAGGTGGCGCGAAGCACTTAAGTACCTATTAACCCTTAGACGGCATTTTATAGCACGTCGCCTATCTATTCACTTTGTAGTTTGTATTCTTCGAATTATTGCCAATTGGAAGTATTTATCTATTCTTGCTTTATTAAATTTGATCGATACGCGTGTCAAGGACCGGAACGCCCCTCAACACGGTGTATTGCCTCGGCAATACTTATGGAAATAGGTAACTTGGTTGTTTTTATACGTATACTTATTTACATATAATAATATATCAAAAATATTTTTGTATTTATTTGTTTTTTTAAGAAAAATACTATATCTACGTAAAAAGCGATGAAAGCGATATAATATATATTTTTGAGTGTAATCTTTTAGGAAAAAGATTACTTTTTGGATTTTTTATTATTATTTTTTTTTTGGTTCAATTCTTTAGGAAAAGAATTGATTTTGTGATTTTTTAATTTTTTTGTATTTTTATCTTTTTGATTTTTTTTTTCTTTTTGATTTATAATACGTAAAAATAACGTTCACAAAGTGAACGGATCCCAAAATCCAATCGTCTCACTCGAAATCGTTAATCTTCACGAAAAGAACCGGCAGCGGCGCCATTTAATATGTGGTATAATGCAAGTTCGTTTTCTCAGTTCTTAACCAATAGAAAGTCCAATCAATATCAGATTTATTATTGTTCTTGGTTGTTCAAGCTTGCTTGGTAATCTATGCTAATTCAAACAACACTAGTTAAAAATGAAAAATATTAAACTACTTATACGTAAAACAAGTTGCAAATACCAATTTTATTCAAGTAAAGTCTAAAATGCAAAATATAAAACTAAAAGGACTGAAAATGTAATTTCTATGAAATGTAAATGCTTGAAATGTAAATTCTAAAAATTATAAGGACTAAAAATGCAAAGCAGTTAACTACAAGGACCAATTATGTAAAACTAGTAACAAACTAACCAAAAATGTAACTAATCAACAAACTTCTAACTGAAAACCAACAACTTTCAAATGTAAAGGACTAAATTTTGCAAATACCACAAAATTAGGAAGTTTAGCTAGGTTTTGAAACTGATTAAACTTCTAGGGACCTAAGTGCAATTTTTAAAAACTTTTAAACAAAAACGGGACACAATGAAGATTAAGCTCGTTTGAGCTTATTACTCAACCAAATAAGCTGAAACAACTTGCAAAACTCTTAAAATCCAATTAAGACTACGTGTGTTCAAGGAGATAAGCTAAAAGTCAAAAATAAGCAAATGAGTGCTTATTGATAAGCACAAAATAAGCTACAGCTTATTCCAATCAGTCACAACTTGATTTTTGTGATGAAACTGATTAAGCACTTGATTTAAAGAAGGGGAAATCAAACTAGAACGTTTTTCATCCAGAAATGAATGAGAAATCTGAAATAAGCTCTTTTGAGCTTATGTTGACCAAGTTTGACCAACTTTTTGCAAAAAGCTCAAAACTTCAAAAATCAATATTCAGCACTTACTAACTAGTTTGGTGAAAGAAAATCACAACTTTTGTGAAGTAGAATTGGAGAACTAAGAAAACAGTAGGTACTTTATATCAGAGAATGACAAATGCTCAGACCTTGACCAAAAAGCTTATTACCAGCTTATTACCTAAAACTGTAGAATTTCCTTTTAGAAACTAAAAGTTTATGTTATAAGCTAAGTCTAGAAACAAGTTTGGATGAATTTCATTAAAGATTGAATGAGAAATTAGCTATTGAAATGGTAAGTTTTTCAAACCAAAGCTGATATAAAGGCTACCCAAACAATTTTAATGCCATTTGCCTGATTGACTATTTATTTGACTTGTAAAAGGTATAATTCCACTTGTTATCAACTAAGAACTAGAAATGAACTCTCAAACACAAATTTCCAATACTTGAAAACTGATTAAAAGCTATTCCCAAACACTCCTTTATCTGTTATAATCAAACTTTAACAAAGACTTTTAAAGCACTGGATTGAACTGATTAAAAAGCTTTAGCAAACTAGTTTTAATGGACTAAATGAAATGTATAAAAGCTGTAAACAAACAATAACCAAGGCTAGAACTCAATTAAGCTATTAAGCTAAAAAGTGACTGAAATTATGCAGAAACTACAACTCAGAACACAAGAATGCAAGATTAAGCTACAAAACACTCAAAGTACAATCAAACAACAACTATTATCAAGTTTATCATGCAGCCATCAATTTAACTAGGAAAACTATCATGCAAAGACTGTTTAGAGGAACAAAAATAAGCACTTTAGAACCTAATGTAGAAATCCTTTGGGAAGAAGAGGAGCGCTGAGCTCTCTTGCCCTAGTGATAACCACCACCTATCACTAGTAATCAACAAGTATCAACCATCAAATCAGCTACAATCATCTATAATCATCATTCTGCTACAAATCTCCAAATGAACAATGGTATGGACTGAATTCTGATCAAACAGCTACAAGACTTCACCGATGTCAGTTATGATCAATGTATGATCATAACAAACACCAATCAGCAACAATAATACTCAACAGCAACTAGATCAAACTGGAATTTGAATAACAGAATTTGGCGGGAAAAAGGAAATTTGAATTTTATTGAATGAATTCAGTTATAAAGGTTGTTACAAGCTACTAACTAACTAACTGACTCAAGAGTTTGTCAGACTCTTGAGTAGTTAGAGGAAAAGTAAGGGAAAAAGGAAAGGGAAAATTGAACTATGTGTTTTTACAATTTTAAGCTACCCTTAAAAATGAAGACTAGTCTAGGTATTTATAGGCAAGAAATGAGAGTTTGTTGGAGTTGGTGACGTGTCAGAACCAGTAATAGCTTTCCACGTGGAAAAATTCTGCATTTGGCACTTGAAGATATGAACAATGATTTGGGGGTTTTTGATTGAGTGAGTGATATGTTAATTGGTTAACACCATTGAACTCGTCTCTCCAAAATGATCATCTTTGGTGTTGAAGTCGTGTCATGAAATGGCCTCTATCAAAAACGCGATCCTGGAAAATTTTTCTTGTGAAGAAGAAGACACGTGTCACTTCCTGGTTGGCTTAAAAGATGTCACACGGATTAAACTGTTTAGATATGGTGTAATAAATGTGGCGGCAGTTAGTGGATATTTATTGTGCTTAAGTAGCAATCCGTGTGAAGCACTTTCTTTCTTCCCATTGGCTAAATTCTTGACACATGGATTAAACTTGCATTTCTTTCCAAAGTTGGCAGATTTGGTCCCTATACTTGGCAGATTCTTATTTCAAGCTAGGATCTTCATTCCTTTGTCATTTTTGGTCCTTTAACTTTGATAACTTGTAGAAAATGGTCCTTTGACTGAGTTGACTTGATAGTTGACCAGGTTTGACTTGAATCTTGACTTTTCATTATTTGCACTTCTAGTCCTTCAACTTTCATAACTTGTCAAGATAGGTCCTTGAACTTCAAAGTCTTGTCACTTTTGATCCTCTTTTGTCTTTTTCATCCATTTGAGCTTGAATTTTCCTTGTTTGCTTGAAAATGTATCTTTATACCTACAAAAGTGCACACAAACACAAACATACCACATAATACTGTTTTTGCCAAATAATTTGGTATTTTGCTTCATGTTTTAGGGTTATTTGTTGATAAAAGGATATGAGTTTAAGCTCATATCAAATTCCCCTACACTTGAGCATTGCCATGTCCTCATGCAATATTATATTTCAAGGTTTAAAAATTTACATTTCCCTCATAATTAATCCACCTTGGCCATATGAGATGCATCTACACTACTCTAAACTAAATGATGCATGATTTTGACTTTTAATAATGCAATGAATCAAAATACAATTCTATCTATATCTTTTTGATTTTTCTTGAAATGGTTTTGATGGAAATAACTCATAAAGAATTCAATGACTTAGATTAGGGCTTGAGTACCATGAATACTTATCACCCTCAAGTTTCACTTTCCCCATACCAAGCTTATAAATGGGATCATTGCATTCACAAGTAAAAAGTGCATCAACTTATTCATGTCAATTAAATGTGGAACCGGTTATTAATTGAGCAAATTGCTTGTGGGCAAATTTGTCATTATTCAAGTGTGAAATATAAGAAGTGTAAAATCCGAAAATAAGGAAGCACGGTTTTAATCCTAAGTAATCTTCTCATCCATTACTTGAAAAACCGCTCACAATTAATACAAGTCCGTATTAAGAGTAACAAGTCATTCGCCTTATGTGTAAAATCCTCATGTCATGCTTTCATAAGTAACTACACACTCGCTAAGGAAAGAAAAATAAAACTCACGCAATAATTTACATCCGCATCTTTTTGAGATTTTGGATCTTCAACCCCGCAACCCGTCAAGGTAATATTGGATTGGAGCAATCTATTGAATCCCCGCAACCCGTCAAGGTAATATTGGAACTCAATAGTCACTATAATTAACACCACACTGCCCCTCTTGGGAGTCTTGCATTATTTTTTTTCTTTTCTTTTTCTTTCTTTTTTTTTTCTAGCCACTCATTTTTTTTCATAAGCCGCTCTTATTTTTCTTTATTCCTCACTAAGAAATTTGCAAAGAAGAAAAGGAAAAACACCCGCTAAATATGGAGCATGACATAAGTCTAGTACACATAAAACGTGCTAACTTAGAATCTTAAGACGTACTCATATCAACCATAAATGATTAGCCAAAAATGCATAAGAGATTACAAACCAATTAAAACCGTACTTGATTATTTTTTAACAATTATATACATGCGAAGAAAGTAGAGATAAAGAAGAGAAGGGTTTAGCCACAAGTAATTGCCATGAAGTCTATCTAGCCCTTTTACACTTGCTTCAACTCTATCATTTCCCATTCTCCACAAATTTAAAATTTCAAAGAATGAAATTGGTGGAAGCTTAGCCTAATAGACCAATGAAGGACTACATGGTTAAGGATACTAGCTAGAGAGTGCTAAAATAAGCAAACTCGGGTTGAGTCAAAATACCCATGGCGGGCCTAATATGTCAAAGAATTCTAAACTTGTTAAAACCATGTTTTATTTTATTTTATTTTTTTTTTCTTTTTATATATTTTTGATGAAAAATAAAAGAAGAAATATATACAATGCAAATGTGCTATGCAAATGAAAAATTGATTGATGCAAAAATCATGAATGCATATTTTTGGTGGCCAAAGTAGATCAAAAATTTGAAAAATGTTGAAAATTCAATTTTTCCATGTTATCATGCAAGACAATGACAAGTTCTAGGTAAGGTCAATTCGATAGAAGACCCCCCTACACTTAAGCTAAACATTGTCCTCAATGTTTAAGAGTATGGAAGTATAAAAACTTCCCCTACACTTATGACAATGAATAGACTTTGCTTAACCCAAGTTAAGGAAAGGACAACTATTAGTGAAATCATGTTTAAGCACAAAGTGTCAATGAAAATTCACTAAAGTAACGAAGTGAACCGGATACAAGGGCCTCCTCCATAAGCTCCAAAGCATGAAATGAGTGAGCAACCCTACAAACAAGCATGAAGACAAAAGAAGGTCTCCCCTACACTTATCTCCAAGTCTATGCCTTTATTACTAACCTACCACACTCTAAACCTAGTTATACGATGCTTGAGTTAATGAGTCTCTAGCTCGACTCGTCCCACACTTAAAAGTGTCTAAAACCTATCATGGAGAAGAAAATATTTGCCCTTTTTAAGAAAAATCTCCATGATGAGGTAAAACAAGTGTTCATTTATCAAAACTCCATAAATATCCACCAGGATCAAATACATCATTACCCTCCCACTTATAACACAAGCCAACAACTAGCTTCCCAATCAATGGTGACAAGAATGAGGTGTAGTTCTCTAAAATGGTTTCCCATATGTTCTTTCCAAGGTGATGGTGTAAAGTTCTCAAATCTTTCACAAGGTTTCCTTTTGTTACATCAGATGGATACTGAGATGGTTTAGCAAGCTCTATGCCAGGATCAAAAATCCGTTCCTTGATGGGAAAACAACAAGTGTTTGTTGCCTTAGAAGATTCTCCTTTGTAGTTCACATGGTGAGAGAAAGGTTGTGAAGTGATTGGTTGTAAAAAGGTTTGGGTGGACAAAGAAGGGAAAGGATCTTCAAGCAATAAAGATTCTAGATAGAGTATGTCCCCCTCCTCATCAAGATAACCAAGAGTATACTCAAAAGATATATCCTCCAATAAAAACTCATCACTCTCATCAATGATAGAATCCTCCTCATCACCATAAACATCATAGATTGGTCTATCAAAGATGGGTGATCCCTCAAAACCAAAGGAAGGATGATCATCAACAAATGGAGAGTCACAAGTAGAAAGCTCATCATCACTATAGTCATCATATGTTGGCGAATCACAAAGAAAAGATCCCTCATTACTTAAGTCCTCATCAAAGTGATTAGTATTGTGGAAAAGTGGGGTGTCATATGGAATTTCACTAAAGTTTAGCTCTTGAGGTTCATGAAAATCCAAGGAGGAAGTAATGGAAGCAATGGTCTCAATATGAGGGTAATTATAGTCTCCACTTGAGCAAGCGTCATAAAAGTACTCATCACAAACTTCATCAAGAAGATCATCTTGTGTTTCCTCCTCATGCACAACATCAATATGTTTTACCGCTTCGGGCTCATTAGACTTTTTGGACAACTTTCCCATGTTAAACACAACTCTCTCATCTCCTACCCGCATTGTAAGTTCTCCTTCCGCCACATCGATTAAAGTACGACCCGTTCTCAAAAATGGCCTACCAACAATCAAAGGCACTCTAGGATCCACATCATAATCAACTACCACAAAATCCGCGGGAAATGTAAATCTATCAACCCCAACAAAAACATCTTCCGCAATTCCCACCGGATAAGCTATAGTACGGTTAGCCAACTCAAGAGTCATCTTAGTAGGAGTGAGCTCGGGAAGTGAAAGTCTCTTCCAAACCATACGTACCGATTGGCGTATACTCTTAAGCAAGACTTAATTGTTTTTGGTTAAAAAGACTTGTTTGGTATTCTATTTCTACTTGGCAAAAAGCAATTAAAAATGTAAAAATAGCTATAATTCTATGTATACGTACTAACCTAAAAACATATTGCAATTACCAATTAAAATGCACAAAGTATTAAAATGTAAAATGCACATTTATTCTACAAAATAGACATAAAAGTAAAATGACAAAATTAAAATACAACTAATCTTTAAAGGTACACACTAACTGTTACTATTCAATATCACTTTAAAAATGATCCAATTTAGCAAACTGTGGCCCACCAAAATGATGTTTCAGTCAAACAAATAAGGATACCAAAAATGACCAGCCCGTCATTAAAGTGACCCAAATAGAAACTAAAACTGAGTTTGTATTTCATTTAATATTTTGTAAGCAGAAAGTGACAAAAAATAACAGCAAAATCATACTCTATTCCTACAACTAATCAAAGTTGACCTCAACTTGCAAATAAACGTAATCAGTGTGTAATTGAATGACACCAAAGGACTGTTATACCTAGTATAGTGCAACAAAACTACAACAACTAATCTTTATCAACTAAATGCAAAAATACTCTTAGAGCTTAACTGATCCAAACACACTATATCAGAAAGAATAGAAGTCAAGCAGAATTGAAAAGTTACTATGGCAAATCTGATAAGATCAAGTTAAAAACAGAACAGTAACATTTAGAATCACACTACAGCTTATAGCCACAGATTACACTAGCAATATTACAGAAAAACGAAATGTGCTTAACCCGAACATCCGTCGTTTAGTCCGTTGAGTCGAGAAGCGCGGCGCTGAGCCGGCTTGAAACAAAACACCACCACACCTCTTATCTACTGATGTCGACGAATTGAGTCTTCTAATCTATCAATCACGAAATCTGTATAATCTTCACAATAAACCTGCAAAATCGAAATAAAACCAGAAACGCATACGAGTATATGCTATCTAGATAACAGCTTAACAGAATACTGTGCAAAACAAATCCTGCAAAAACTTAAAGAGTACGAATTCTATGCTAACGGAATGATAAGATCAATAAAAGTGCTCAAAACTGAAATCATTCAAGACTGAGTGAACATCACTGATTCGAGAAACTAGTTCTAATCAACAGCTTATCCAAACTCCTCATTTAATCTGCTGCTCCTGCATAAACTTGATACATCTAAAAGCAAAAAGCTATGACCTGCTTATTATATCAACAAAAATCAAAACAAACACGCCTGTATGTACTTTATTCGCTGAATGCCTGAACTATTCTGCCTCAATTTGAGATGCTAACTGTTCTTACTGAAATCAAACTACATCCGATTTAAAACTTCATAGAAAATATATTTCTTACAAATTCATTTAAGCTACAAGATCATAACTCTGTTAATTCTCAGAATCGATTTAGAAACATAATATTTGAAAACTGAAATCAAAACCATTACTCAAAATCCTAAACAATTATCTTTTAAATGTAAACAAACTGAGCAGCTATCATTAACTAAGCGAAGACTATTAGATTTTTTTGAATGAAATCAGAAAGAAGAATATGATTTGTAAAACTCTGAAACTTCATTAATGGAGACATAGAAATCCGTTACAACTATTCTAACTAAAAACAGAATTCGGTTTCAACTAATGATCAGTTGCAAACAGAAAATTATAACGAAAGGATGAAATCAATTGAGAAAGGAAGAAAAATTCTAAACTTCATTAATGGAGAAAATCGAATTCAGTTACAACTGACTAAGAAAAGCTTCAACTGATTTCCTAACTAACTAAACAGAATCATGATAACTGTGATGAAACTTATCTAACACTACTCCTAACAACTATGTGTATTCTACTCCTAGTCTAACCGGTTGCAAATGAGGGCCTCGTCTTCTATATATAGCCGTCTGGAGAGGGTGCTTTGACGTGTTTCCTCTAATCATGGTGTGCCACGTGTAAATACGAGGAATCATCTTGTTCTTCATTCTTCTCAACGAATTTGGGCGTTTCTTCTTCGTCTACTTTTGAGCCAATTAATTAGTGTCATCATCAAGAGGGTGAAAAGCTGATCAACTTTCATGTTTTGTTCTTCCTTTGAATCCTTCTCGATCCTTCGTAAAAATGAGTTGCAGGTTTGGAGATGAAAAAGGTATAACCGTCTTCTTTCTCTCTCTTAGAATGTAGAAGGAGATGAAACGTGTAAATGTGTTCTGTGAGTTTGACCGGTTTGGTCAATGTGACCAAGTTAATAAACTTGTTAAATTTTCATTAAATTTCTTTTTAGTCCCTTCTTATTTCATTTCTTTGCAAATGGTTTTGTAAACTTTTAAATCAAGTTCTTTTCATCCTTTGTCTTGTTGAAAATTACACTTAAGTCTTCGATCTTTGAGAATATTGGCAAATATGGTCCTTGAAAGCTCTATTGTCCTTTTCTTCGTCTTTTGATCAAATTAATCCTTGAAAACGTGTGTTTGCTCCATAATGCATCTACTTTACCTGAAATACACAAACACAAAATACACACGTAATTCTGATAATTTACAGTTTAATATCAGGTATTTGACAGTGTTTTGAGTGGTTTATGGATCATTATTGATGAGTGTTTTCACACTTATCAGTTGCATTCTCTTATAGTGGACATGACCAACCCTAGCATGCCATAGTGATGAATCATTCAGTCTAGTGGTTGACATAAAGGCTGAGCTAATGTTATTATAAATAATATTAAGCCTGGTCATTTTATTGTTCAAATGACTTATTTATATAAAACAAATTTATTATATTCAGTCACTTGTTTACAACCACAATTATTCAAAATACAACTTCACACCAAGTTCTTCCTAATATTAGGAACATGTAAAACATTCAACAAGAAACAATCTTTCCAGAAGTAAATCTAAGATCTACAAAACCGCGTACATGCACCCGTTGTTGACTCATTTCCCATGTGAAGAATAGATCCATCATTCACTGACGCATAGGTCCTAAACCAAAATCTATCTTTACACTCGTGAACAGTTGCTCCAGAGTCAGCCCACCACATAACATCATCATCTTGCACGAAATAAGACTTAATATACATATGCAATATAATAATCCTGAACATATTTATTAAACATATTCTGACCTTTCAGTGAGTTGTTAGACCTAATCACTAAACCATTTGTGTCTGATCCATTAGCTATGCTTCCAATACCAACACCTTTGCAATCCCTTTTCAAGTGGTCAAGTTTCCCACACTTCCAACAAGTCACTTCCAACAAGTAGTCTCCTTTGCAATCCCTTTTGGTGTTATATTGATGCTTACGTTTGCCTCTATCATTGTACTTGGAGGAGTTGTTATGCTCCACCTAACAACAGAGGACAACATTGTTGCTCTTTGGCTTGTCATTGTCCTGTACTCTAAGATATTCCTCTATGCGTAGATGATTGTCCAACTCAACAATAGTTAAATCCTCTTTCTTATGTTTCAAGGTATGCTTGAAACATTTCCAAGAAAGGGGAGTTTATTAATGATAAAAGAGACCTGAATGGTCTCATCCATGTTCATTTTGTGTTGTGTAAATCTACCAAGTATAGCCAGAAGTTCATTGTATTGTTTTGTGGCTGGTCTTGAATCTGTCATTTTGTAAGTTGTGAAATCACTCACAATAAACTTCTTACCTGATGCATCCTCCCCAGCTAGAGGTGTCGACAAAGCCGACCCGGCCCGAACCCGAATAAGCCAATCCAGGTCGGGTCACTCGGTTCCAAAAACAGATTCTGGTCTATTCGGGTTGACCCGAATTGACCCGAGTTATAATTAGGCTCGGGTTCGGGTTTATATTTTTTAGCCCTGGCCCGAATTAACCCGACCCGACCAGAACCCGGCCCGAATTGACCCGAACCGAATTAAACCCGAACCCGAGTGACCCGGGTTCTAATTAGGCTCGGGTTCGGATATATTTTTTTAGTCTTGACCTGACTTAACCCGCCCCGAATCGACCCGAACCCGGTTGACCCGACCCGATTCCCACCCCTATCCTCGGCCATATACTTGGCTTCAAAAAAACCAATATTTCTTTTCAAATTCAATATATTTGTGGATCTCATCAGCTAAATTTTCAATATTTTGGAATAGTTGAACAATACTTAACTAAGTGTTTGTAGACACAATATCTTTGACGCACACTTGTGCTCCTTGCTTGAGACCGGGCTTGCAGGTCACTTGGGGTTGGGCTGACATTTGGGTTTTAGCTTGGGCTATAAAAAGTTTGAATGTGCTTTAACCTACTTTTATTTGTTTCGTCAAAGATTAGCTAAGCTAGTCTCATCTAGTTTTCCAGTATGCATCCAGCAAGTCGTCATTTAGTAAGTCGCAAAAATATAAAATAATTGTACAACGACACAGTACGCGAACACCCCACGGCGTAACTTGTTCGCAAACCTCTGTTATTATATCTTAAAAGCAATTCTTACGGGGACCCGACAGTACCCGTTTGGGGAACGTCCAGTGCCAAAGTCACTGAATGAGTAAGTCGCCAATCCCTAAAACGGACTATGTAATGTACTTCTTCATGTCATATAAAACACAACAAAATTAGAATAAATTTGGTCAATATTCAAAGCCATTAGTAAGCCCATTGTCTTTGAACAGCCCATTCGCATTGAAAGCCCTCTGTAGCTAGCAATTGATGAATGACAATGAGGTTTCCTAAGACGTGTATTTTGGAATGGCTTTCAATAAACAAACACAACATAAATCGACAAATGCACAACTATCCTAATATAAGTTGCCAATTTGTATACTTACAATGCATAATAAAGGGGAATTGATTCGCACATTCATTTTTTTGATTGGGACACTCCCCTGTGTGTATAAGATAGTTATACAATGTGCTTTATATACTTATACTGTGAGTATCCCAATCAAAATAAAAAATATGCAATCATCTCCCATAATAAAGTTATTATGTCAAAAACTTCAAAGTAAACCATTATAAAGTTTTTGGTGATATCTTACGATATAATAAGACGTTTTTATAAAAGTAAAAAAAGTGGTGTCGGTATCATGAAGAATTAAATTAGTGTAATAATATAAAATGTCGTAATCAAAAACAAAATGAAAGATAGATAGAAATATATGTGTCAGTGTGTATATGCAAGGATGAGTATTTGGACTCGAATTTTGGATTAAATCTGAATCGTTCTCGGAACCGTATCGATTCCTGATACCTAAATCCTGTTCAGTTCGGTATGGTACCAGGATTACGAAATAAGGTGAAAAAAAATTCGGAACCACTAATTCGGGACGGGACCGGTAATAAATCGGGAAATTCTCGATAAAGAATCGAAAAATCCCTATTTCCCGGTACCGGTACCGATCCCCGTACCGATACCGATACCCAAATCCCGTTTAATACGGTACCGGTACTATAAATTTATGCTCGGGAAATAATCGGTACCACTAATTTGAAACAGGTTCAGAATAAGACCGGTACCGAACTGAACTCATCCGTAGGTATATGTATCATAAAGAAGCCATTTGACTAGTCATTTTCTTGTTTTCGTCAATCCACTATTTTTTTTTTCAACCACATCAAGAAACTCAATTCCAATATAACTATTTTCATACTTTTTTCTTGAATGATTATGTGTTAGGGTTTTTGGACCATCTATCTCTTTGCTACACCTAATTTAGGTGATGTTTACGGAACGTTGTGAGTTTCTACAGGTGTTCGAAAACTCCATGTGTTTTTTCAGCGTATTGTTAATTTTAGAAAAAAAACATTAACTTTCTCTAAATACGTTTTAAATACATCCGTTTATCAAAATGGGTTTATAATATTACAGTTAAAAACATTATGTGCACCGGTTTATATTTGGTCCTAATTCTATCTCTGAATTACAAGATAAACATTATGATATGTCACTATAATTAATTTCCAAATTTACGTGATGTTCGTAAAGAACACACGCACTCTCATCAATGCCTCATCAGATAACTCGTCAAGCTGCTGGGCACGCGTAGGTGGAACAAGATGTTGGAGAAAATCTTCGGAGACGGATCTATGGTTCAAGTCACATGATCGCGTGCACCCCCATCGAGGACGACTGTTCCTAACAGCAGCCGCGCTCGTAGTAGCTTTGCACGTTTCCTCCACGGGGCTGCGACGGTTGTACAAACAAAAGTTAAAACACGGTGATATTCTCAGCAAAAATGTGGTTTGGTGAGACGGTATGATATGTTACCTTTGAAGAGTGGCCTCCGCGGAGGGTCCGGCGTGCAAGCCCCATGCAACGATTTGGTGCGAGGCTTGGTAATACATGAGCGAATTCTCTTGTAGATTCCCTCAAATGGCGAGGGAGTAACCTTTTGAATCCAGGAATGGGAATGTCGACCCCACGCAAGCTAGTGGTGGGGTTCTCCTCAGAAGGCTTCTCCCTATCTAAATCTTCTGCTCCCTCAGAAGATGTTTCTTCTATGCCAAAAGGTATACTACGAACAGGGGTCACGTTAAGTGCGACAACCCTCTCCGCACTAATGGGAGTGTCGGGAGAAGGAGATTCAAGGGCGATAGTGTGTCTACTCATAATCGACCCACTAGAGAATTAATTAGGGGTGCATGGCCGAGGACGCATGGTTACTTCGCAAGGACGTTCTCGCTTCACAAGCTGCGAGTAAGTAATTTCTACAAAGGCAATGCGCAGAGTTAGATATATATATATGGGCGCACCTAACTTTAGAACATATGAATGGAACCTTTACCATGGCCGAAGTTGTCATAATATTGAGTGAGGTGATTCAAAGGAATGGGAGAATTGAAGCTTAACCTTAGGGTGTACAATAGCGACTATGGATATTCTTGCATTAGTATACGGTCAGCCTTTATTTTATCCGCATCTTCTGCGTTATAGTCGCTCATCCTTTATCATTGTCTGGGGGGGGTAATGAAGTCATAGTCAAAGGGAATGCGATGTTGTCTATCCAGAAGAATTTGTTGTTCCAGTTCTTCTGGGAATCCTGCTTCGTCTCTTAAAACTGAAGTTGACCAGGGCGTTTGGCGAATGATATCCATCCGTTAATCTAAGAGGGACGATAAAAGGCACGAAATAGGTTTATGGTCGGATCAACATTCTTCAAGCAACAGATGATTTCAAAATTGGATATTTTGGCCACACCAATACAGTGCAGCTGAGAGAGGTGGATGTTATAGAAGCTTAACACATCAATTAAGAAGCGGCTTAGGGGTATGCGGTTGTTAGCAAACTCAAAGAATCTTGTGTACACACCAATTTTCCTACCTAGGAAGCTTCCTATATGCGTTTTCTAAAACTGTAGGGTGAAGGTCCATGGATATGTGGTATTTCGTGATAAATTGGGAGAGCTCTTGCTCGGTGATATGGGATTCTACATCGAATAGTTGTTGACCCGTCTATTCTTTGCAGCAAAATGTGGTTTAGAAGATCTTTGTTTCACGAATGCAAGGACATGGGATTGTGCGACGTGTGTTGGGTGCTCATTTTGATCTAACGGTGGAATATGCATAGTTGGGACGGCGTGGCAAGCATTTTTCCCAGGTTTCGTGGTGTTAGGTAAAAGGGGGATGAATGTTATCTTGGTGGGAGAATTTGAAAGTGTCTGAGCTACGTTTAGCAATACTTGTTTTGCGGTGCCATTTATGTTATCTTGCTTCTACATTTTATAGTCTAGTAGCCGTGGCTAGGGCCTGTGACCACTAGACTGGGGGACATGATGACGTAGAGTCCCTAGTCGGGCTGGATAACCCGGCCCGTGGGTACTACCTATATCCATTGGGTATGGATCAATACTTAGGCAGCGCGCGTGAGGCCCGAGAAGCTGTTGTTGCACGTGGTGGATTCCTTAACCGTGTCCTCGTCGCACTACGATAGGATAAAAAAGAATATAATCTATCTTTTGATTATATTCGCCTAAGGAAAAGAGATATAGACTTACTATAGCTACGTGAAAAAGATCAATCTATTTTCGGTCATTATTCATTCCTTAGGCCGCAAGATCAGGAGGGCCCAGGCTAGGCCTCTCTCAAGTATAAAAGGAACTCCCGAGATTCCACAAAGGGACGATATTCACAATACTCAAAACCCTCACATATTCTCAAACCAATTACTTACTCTCACGCCAGAGTCTAATCGTGGGACACACGCCCACGATAATCCTATCGGTGTCTGTTTATTAGTGTGCAGGGTCTCTAAACAAATTCACTTGGTGCGAGAGCCGGAACCCACAAGACCGCGAATTAGACTTAATTCAGGTCAAGCGCGACCCATCCAACTTTTGAATCAACAAAGTTAATCTAATGTTGTGATATTATTCGTTCTATTTGTTGTTAGTTGTTGGTTTACTAACTGAATGTTGTTTTGGTGGTATAAAATGTTTGATAAGGTAATGTATATCTAATTTCTAAACCTTAAGGAGGAGTCACTATAATTTCGATAGTGCAATATTTTGGAAAGTTGCTATCGAGTTGTTGACTAATCGGTAGAATTTTTACTGATGTTGTGTTTGGTATAGGATTCAATCTCTCTAGAAGTTTAGAAAGAACATATTGTAATATAACGTGTTCCTAACCGTTTGAAGTTATTCAAAAGCTCAATAAGCCCGTAAGCTAAATAAGCTTAAACAAGCATCTTGATAAAGATATTAATTATATTAATGAATTGACTTGGAATTATATCAGATATAAACGAGTTTGAGTCGTGGTTCTTTTAGTAAAAGGTAAATTGTGTGTATGCCTTGGTGTGCGCACACACAATATGGTTAGGCTACGAACAATTGATTTTACCTAGGCAAAATGTGTATTCTAATGGTGTTGCAGGGTTGCGATACTAAGCGTTTTTAGGCTGGAATTAAGGTCAAGATAATACAGGTTAGAATTATAGATGTATGACCAGACACGACCTCTTTTATTCAACTAAACATGAATGGTAGATACGTAGGGGAACGATACAAGGAGACTACTTTTTCGTTTGAGTTATTTAGGATAAATCATTGTTTTCATTGTCTTTTTGTGGACTATTATTATCTTGGGCTAAGCCTAAGAGCCACAACTGCAACATTTATACTTTTGATGAAAGTAGATAATTTTTCAAATTTGGTATGTTATACAACTTGGTAGTAATTTGTGGTGGCAAAATGGGTCGCGATAGACTTTGGGTTTAAAGGTTCACCTACTTCCTAAGTTCAGAATCATTCAAGTATTTATGAAGATTCTCGTTATTTCTAATCAATTGATTTCAGGCGATGATGTTTTTATACTTTGGTTTCCAAAGTGTACACAGGCTCATCGACTTATCACTCGGTTCGTCACTTTATAAGTAATTAGCAGTTGCTAACATGATAATATTATTGTTATTAATAAGACATTGAATAGTTGTACAGGTTGAACATGTAATTGATTTATAATAAAGACCAATGTTTCGATCCAGTTCATGCGACCAGTCCATAAGTGTAAGGTAAAAAAACTATTTTGTTACTATGTTGCATCCACTTATGTGGTTTCTACATATGTCTGGGCGTTTGAATTTGGGACGACATCTATTGTTGACATAATGTGGTTCATTGGGGGAGCGTTGGCTTTTGGGTGTACGTTTTGATATTATAATTTTCTTGTGAGCGTTTGGTTATCGTGTGGCCTAAAAATATGTTTATTAATGGGCCATTTTTATATTAATTTTGAGAATTCAAGACATGAAAAGATGGTATAATCATCAAAATCGTATTTGTTTTATATCTTTGTCGTATAATTTGCGAGGGATTTAAGGATGAGGAGGATAACTTAAACTTGAAAGATAACTTTTACAATCGCGTTTTAAGACACTCAAAATCACACTATTATAGTGAATATGAATGGCCCAAGCAATATGCTAGAATTAAGAATGGTTTAGTCTTTCAAGTGGAATGTGTATATATTTAGTATAATGTTATCTAAGGAAAATTGTCATGTAATTAAATATCTATCCACTTTCATGTAATAAAAAAACATTTGAAAATGTAGGTTTCTTGTGGGGACACCTAAGAATGGTGAATATCTCAATTCATTTGATGTTGAGTTTGTGGAAGTGGATTGAGGTACATGTCTTTCTTGGAATACTTGTTTTCGGTTCTGATTTGTGGTTAGATAACATATATCTATATGTACTTATTAGTTTTGCACTATTAATTAGATATGATTCGAACCTTTTGTTTCTTAATGCTTAGTTTCGTCAATATGTATATATTGTTAAACAATTGTTTGAAATGTTGCAGGCTGCTATCTATCTCAAAATTAAGAGCTTCATGGATCTGAAAGACATGATTTACAGGCAAGACACCGGAAGAGCTAAGTAAGTTATTCAACATTGTAAATGATGTCACTCTTCATGAGTTTAAAAAATGATCAAGAGTTACACTATCATGGAAGAGTAGTCACCCATCTACATATGAATGGATCAGTTCGTGTTAAGTTTTTTCGTAAAAGGGTTAAATTAAAACATGAAGCCTATTAAAGAATGCAATATGACAAATTCAACTTACTTTTCCTTTTATCTGTAATCTGTTTTTAAGAGCTTTGAATTCTAAGTTTTGTTTACATGGTATAATAGAAAGAGTAAGCCTTAGAGTATCTACAATGCATCAAATTATAAAGACTTGATGCATTTAATGCCATTACTGCTAAACTCATTCAATGATTTGAGTTTTTACCAAAGACTTGGTATTCACCAAGTCATTGTAAAAAGTTAGTCCAAAAAGCTTTTGCTACAATGGTGAAAACTACTAAAAATAGTTTTTTGAAATAGTACCAAGTCTTTAAAGACTTTCTCCATTGCATATGCTCTTAGAAGAAATATTTAAGTTAGATAATTAGTATTCCTAAAATCACACTCTTATAATTTGACTGTTTATCTTTTTACTCTATGATGTTGACGGGTTGATGAGGTATTACAAATTATAGACATGTATACTTTTTGAAGGAATAACGTCGTTTATGATTAAAAAAAGAACATAACAATTAATCGAGTTTGTGTTTTTATGGGATATATGAGTTATATGATATGTGAGTTTATTCATATATGTTTTTGGTAAATAATATAATACTACTTTTGTTATGATAAATAATTTGAGAGAATCGTTACTCTGTTTATAACCGAAATTTGACATAAATATATGTCGAAAGTTCTGCTCTTATAACAGTAAATCGATTATAATAAAAGTTAATCGATTTTCATTTGTTTACCGTAAATTTTCATACGCAAAGTTCTGCTCTTATAACAGCGCAATGATCTATTTCTCTTAAGGCTGCGTGATTTCACGGGTCAATAAACTAGTATTTAGTATAATTGATTAGAGGTGGCAATTTTTGACCCATGGTTATTTTTTGGGTCAACTTGGTTAAATTAGAAAAAGAAAGGGGTCTAGTTGGGTTTCCCTTAAAATCTTAGATGGGTCTAGATGGTTCAAACAAACTCCTTCTTAAAATTATAAATGGGTCTACTTGTGTCTCATCATTTGTCACATGGGTCTAGATGGGTCTCCCTTTATATTACTAATGGGTAAAGATGGGTCACCCAATAGGTTTAGTAATATCAAAAGTGTTTTTTTTCCATTTTTTTTCACAAGCTTGTCAAAATTTCACACACTTGTTATTTTTTTACGTCTTCACCGTATTTTTACGTTTTCATCATAAATTTACGTTTTGGTCAAAAAATTTACGTTTTCGTCAGAAATTTTACGTTTTCACAAAAATATTCTACGTTTTCGTCAGGAATTTTACGTTTTCATCAGAAATTTTACGTTTTCGTTAGTGAATTTACGTTTTTGTCAGAAATTTTACATTTTCATTAGAAATTTTAAATTTTTTGTCAAAAATTTAACGTTTTCTTCAGAAATTTTACGTTTTCTTCGGTAAATTTACGTTTTCGTCAGAAATTTTACGTTCTCTTCAGAAGTTTTACGTTCTCATCAGTAAATTTACGTTTTCGTCAGTAAATTTAGGTTTTCGTAAGAAATTTTACGTTTTCGTCAGAAATTTTACGTTTTCGTCAGAAATTTGACATTTTCATCAGAAATTTTACGATTTCGTCAGAATTTTACGTTTTCGTCGGAAATTCTACGATTTTGTCAGTAAATTATACGTTTTCGTCATAAATTTTACGTTTTCGTCAGTAAATTTAAGTTTTCGTCAGTAAATTTACGTTTTCGTCAAAAATTTTACGTTTTCGTCAGTAAATTTACGTTTTCGTCAGAAATTTTACGTTTTCTTCAAAAAATTTACGTTTTCGTCAGTAAATTTTACGTTTTCGTTAGAAATTTTACGTTTTCGTCAGTATATTTACGGTTTCATCAGTAAATTTTACGTTTTCGTCAGAAATTTTACGTTTTCGTCAGTAAATTTACGTTTTCGTCAGTAAATTTACGTTTTCGTCAGAAATTTTACGTTTTCGTCAGTAAATTTACGTTTTCGTCAGAAATTTTACGTTTTCGTCAGTAAATTTACGTTTTTGTCAGAAATTTTACATTTTCATCAGAAATTTTACGATTTCGTCAGAATTTTACGTTTTCGTCAGAAATTCTACGATTTCGTCAGTAAATTTACGTCTTCGTCAGTAAATTTTACGTTTTCCTCAGAAATTCTACGTTTTCGTCAGTAAATATTACGTTTTCGTCAGAAATTTTACGTTTTCGTCAGTAAATTTAAGTTTTCGTCAGTAAATTTACGTTTTCGTCAGAAATTTTACGTTTTCTTAAAAAAATATACGTTTTGTCAGTAAATTTACGATTTTCTCAGAAATTTTACATTTTCATCAGAAATTTTACGGTTTCGTCTGAATTTTACGTTTTCGTCAGAAATTCTACGATTTCGTCAGTAAACTTACGTTTTCGTCAGTAAATTTTACGTTTTCCTCAGAAATTCTACGTTTTGGTCAGTAAATATTACGTTTTCGTCAGAAATTTTACGTTAGTAAATTTACGTTTTTGTCAGAAATTTTATGTTTTCATCAAAAAAATTACGTTTTCAGAAATTTTACGTTTTTGTCATAAGTTCTGATTACGTAAAAATACGGATGAAAACGTAAAATTTATGACGAAAACTTAAAATTCTTGACGAAAACATAAATTTATAGTCTAAAACGTAAAATTTTAGACGAAAACGTAAATTTACTGACGAAAACGTAAAATTTTTCGATGAAAACGTAAAATTTCTGAAGAAAACGTAAAACTTCTGACAAAAAGTAAATTTTTTACGAGAACGTAAAATTTCTGATGAAAACGTAAAATTCCTGACGAAATCGTAAAATTTCTGACGAAAACTTAATATTTCTGATGAAAACGTAAAATTGCTGAAAAAACGTAAAATTGCTGAAAAAACGTAAAATTCCTGATGAAAACGTAAAATTCCTGACGAAAACGTAAAATTTCTGACGAAATCGTAAAATTTCTGATGAAAACGTAAAAATAAGGAAGAAAAAGTAAAATTTCTGACGAAAACGTAAAATTCCTGACGAAAACGTAAAATTTCTGACGAAAACGTAAAGTTTCTGACTAAATCGTAAAATTTATGACGAAAATGTAAAATTCCTGATAAAAACGTAAAACTTCTGACGAAACGTAAATTTTTTTGATGAAAGCGTAAAATTTCTGACGAAAACGTAAAAATACGGATGAAAACTTAAATTTTTTTATGAAGACGTAAATTTACTGACGAAAACGTGAAATTTCTGACGAAAACGTAAATTTACTGATGAAAACGTAAAGTTATTAACAAAACGTCAAAAAGTAAAAGGCTAACCTCCTAAAAACTCATTTAAAACCAAAAAAACCAAAAACCCATTTAAACCCAAAAAAACCCAAAAACCCAAACTTTTCCTAAAGACCCATTTACACCCAAACCCATCTAAACCCAAACCCATCTAGACCCAACCCATCTAAACTCAACCTCTTAAAAGACCCATCTAAACCCATACCCATCTAAACCCAAACCCATCTAAGACCCATGACCCAACCCAACCCAACCCAAACATTTTGCCACCTCTATAATTGATGATGAAAGAAAGTTGATTAGTGAAAATTTTCAATGAAATAGATGGTGGATCCTTATCAAACAATCAACTGATTTAAGTGAAAATCGTCAACTGATAATTAGATCAGATAAGAACACTTTCATCAGCAGTATAGCAAATGTTTATTATACGTTTATACAAATAGCCTATGTTTTAACCCAAATTATTGTCCCTCTTTCTTTTCAAGACTGGCAACAATTTTCATATCACTTTGATACATTCGAATGTCTAATTCACCGCTAAGTTCCATACGAATGATGTTCAGCTCATGTGAAATATCTTTTTTTTTCCTGTAAACAAACAACTTGAATCCTCTGTTGGCTGATCGTGACATTAATATGTCTCCGTCTTTGTTCCAGAAACCAATAACCTTGTCACATTCAGTATTGTTATCAAACTCACAGTGCATCACCCATTCTTTCTGCTTCAATACCCACACCTGTGTTTTCTTATAGCCACGCATGTAGACAGTGTACACAAGTCCAACTTCACCGTTTAAATCCACCAACTGTTCTCCGTGGTTTCTAACTGTGGGAGGGTTAATCAACCCAAATTCCTCCTTCATCACGTCAAAGTATACTATTTCATGAGCCTCTGGCCAGTTTTTGTATTTACTAGATAACCAATAAACACATCCATGAGCAAATACACCTTCACCCTTCATGAAATATGGTGGGACTTTTTGTATCTTGCGCCACGAATTTGTGCCCAAGACATGCACCGCTGTAGATACCAGGTCTCTATCTCCCTTAGAAACACACACAATCTTAAAACTGTTGTTAGAATCATCAAAACCAAATCCGTAAATCATGTTTGATGAAATGAAAGATGACAGTTTATTGATGTTTGGTAACTCATACCAATATTTCGTCAGAGGGTGGAACACAACATAAGTGTTACAGTAAAACCGTGATAACAAAATTAGCCCATTGCAAGAACCTAGAACATGGATTGATGGAAAAAACCAAAGAGATTTTTTACGTGGAAACTCGAATATCAGGTCCTTTTCCAAGTCTAAAGATGTACTCAACTTATAGACTCTGCATTTTGCGTAGTGATTTTCAGAACCAAATTTGTGGAACATGATGGGCATGGGTTCTTTATTAACATGAATTTTCAAAAGGTAAGGATCGTCGATATATTTGCACCATAGCTTGCATACACACCGGAAACGGTACAGAGATTGGACAGGCAACCTTGACAATATGTAGTATATAATTTCCCAACTGAAATCAACCATGTTTTGTTGATTTTGAAGATTGCTCATCAACTCAAAACCTGCATCAAGATAGTGATATAAATAATTTGTGTGGCTAACTTGCTATGTTCTTTTAACGGCTAGGTTTTCACTGATAAAAAAATCACCGAGGCATACTTAGAAAAGAAATGTAAAAGAAAAAAAACACCTCATATATACACTATGGTTATCAGTGTATACGCCTATACCGGTAATCTTATAACCCAACCAACATCGAAATTAGATGCAATATTGCTTGAACGTGTAAAATATGGAAATATGTTTGGGCTAAAATAAAAACCAAAACTACATCTCTTACTCATATTATGGGTGACTCTATTTATAGAGTTACAAAGAAAACCTACGTGACTAATCAAACTAGCTCCTAAAGACTTTGGGTATGTTTGGCGTTTTAGGAGCTGGAGTGGATCGCTGGAGCGGATTGCTGGAGCTGGATGCTGGAGCATGTAGCTTGAGCTTATTTTTTATATGCTATTTTAACTAGCATGCCATTTAGGAGCTTATTTTTTTAACAAGCTTCTTCAAACTCAGTCAGCCAAACGAGACCTATTTTTTATAGTAGCTTATCTTTACAAACAATAAGCTCATGCTACGATAAACTCTAATAAGCTTACGCGCCAAACATAGCCTTGGTAAATCATGACCCCTCTCCTCAACTACCTAAAATACTCGGTCAAATTTACAATACTAATTCAAACTTATAAAATACTGATTAAACTAATTTATCCATGCCATGCATTGCTTACTTGAACCCAACTTATAAACGATTAAGCCAACAGAACGATCCTCCAATTCATAAAACCGAACTCGACATATGCACAAGATGACAAGAAGGCTAACTTGTTATGTACCTCCACTTAATTTTGCTTCAATTATATTTGTTTTCTTTTCACAAACTATCATCTTAATAACTTTATCTTTTTTTTCTAATTGCAGTCATAAAACACTTTTCACGCCGCACATTAAAATGCAGTATTGATCTCTATCCGGCAACTATGTAAATATGCAATTTGATTAAACTGTCAGTGCAGTCTTATAATATAAACATAAAATTGCATACGACTAATGAATAAACTTAAAAAGATAAGTATCGAAATTACCTTAAAATAATGACATTCACGATCAGCGTATTTTTCTGCGAATCTTTGATGCCCCTAATCTTCCATAACAAAAAAATACTATATAGGCTGCAATACAAAACTACCGACACTAGAATTTAAGCCCATTAAGTTGGCCCAAACAATCTAACACAACGCTTGTGATTTGTTTTAGTAGGCAAAACTCCCAAAAATCTATATCTATATCTATATTATAATTAAATCAAGATAAGAATGCTACAGGTGGCACAATTCTAGATAAAGCAAAATTAAAAATTTTTGACGTGGCAAGCTGAGAATGACTTATGGATGGATTTATCTTTGTCCCAAAAAAAAAAAAAAAAACTAACGGTGTACCAACCACTTCATTCATAAAATAACTGATATTTCATGTAACCATCTTATTAACCGTCGATCTTTAAAATACTCTAAAAAAAGATTAGCCGGTTTAAAGTAAGTTCATGATTCAAGATCAAGCCTAAATTGAATTATCAAGCTTTTGGGTAAGTTTTAAGGTTTTAATTTTTCACTTTTGTTTTGTAATTGTCATACCCTTTTTTATTAATATCTTTTTAGTTGTTGAAAAAAGTTCAATTGATCTGTCTATTGAAGCAATAAAAAGCAGGGTTCTAAATAGCGCGCCTTATAGCGTGCTATAGCGTGAAGCGTGGCCTCCACGTAACGAAACAGACTAAAGCGTCATCTCTAGGCGTAGCGTGCTAAAAGGCGTCATATAGCGCGATATAGCGTGCTATAGCGCGTAGCGTAACACTTTTTTTTAATCTTTTTGAAAATTTACAAGAATTAGGCTTGTTTACTAGTTTTGGGCTATTTAATAGACTTGGGTTTAGTAATTTTATTATGGGGAAAAATCTTGAGTAAATATAAGCCGATTTTGTTTTAAATTTGAATTAAAGTATTGCTATATTTTGTAAACTCGCTATATAAATATTCATTTATAAAAATTTTGTGCCGCTATATATCACGCTTCAGAAAACGCCATAGCTTCGCTATAGCTTGTGTAGCTTGAAGCTTGACAATATCGCTACGCTACGCTTCACGCTATTTACAACCTTGATAAAAAGTGAGTGCTTGATGCAAGTGCGTGATTGAATGTTTAATACTTATAGTAAAAACGAGTTTGATGTTACTGATTTGTGTGATTTAGTTTATTACGAAGTTTCTGATTTATGTTGATATTGTTGTATGGTGACATTCCCTCTTTTTCAAAGTGTGAATCAGTATTTGAAGGCACTGATAGCTACTATTCTTTTGAATAAAATTGCATTCCACTTTTGATTTGGATTCGGGAGGACGTTTGTTAAAGGAGTTGCTTGAAGAGCATTGTTGTAAGAAATGGTCACTTACTAACAATCATTTGTCTTATTGAATTGGCCAGGCAATACCAGGAGAGGTATGTAGTGTTACTGTTTTACAATAGTATATTGGTATGTGATCTAACAATTTGTAGTTTCAAGAATAAAGAACTGACTGGCTCTCTTCTTTCAATTAATTGGTTTATGTGATTACAATGTAAGAAGATGTCGATAACCTATTTTTTATAAATGACAGACTTAATTCTAGCTTTTTAAGTCCAAAATAATCGAGTGGGTGTTTGTTTCGGCTTATGAAACATAAGCCGAAATGGGTGTTTGCATTAGCTTATTTTCTGGACCTTATGGGCTTCTAAATAGATAACATGGTCATCTTTTATAAGCTTAAGTTAATAGGCTATATTATATATTTAAGTTAATTGACTCGAGGTATAAATATTACTCCATCCGTCCCTATTTAAATGTTCATTTTTGACTTTCGTAGTTATTCTTTTTCAACTTTGACCTTAAATTATATTGTTTGTGTTGTATAATATTTGATGAAAATTATATCAATGAAAATACGTTTGAATCTCAATCCATTCATATAATATGCATCAAGTATTATACAACGCAAACAAAATAATTTAAGGTCAAAGTTAGAAAGGATTGACTTCGAAAGTTAATAGTGGATATTTAATTAGGAACGGGGGGAATATATAGTTAGATCCAGGGTGTTTGTTTTCTTATTGATTATATCGGAACCACGACATTCACTATTTTAGTACGGGAGGAATTCACTCACTGTTGTGTGGTTAATATAGTAGTAGAAAATAAGAGAGTTGAGGAACTTGGCGGTTACTATAGGTACCTGAATGGTGAACTTGTTGTGCTGCAGTACTCATTATTGTAAATTTGCATAGGCTTTACAATTTCCAGTAAGCTGAGATAAACCACTCACTTAATATAGTATTTCTTACTTCTCTGTAGTTATATGTGTATGAAACATGGGAAACAAGTGAGCGTAATGTAGACAATGAAGGCAGATAGTTTAGGCAGTCACATATTAGTAGCTTAATTACAATCTATTTACTTATAGGTTTGATACACGCAAGGTTCTATCGTGTAGAACCCTATGGTTTTAGCCCTGAATTCTTGCCTGGCTAAAGTAAAGCAACTCTAAGGCCTGATATTTAACTTATAGCGCCATGTATATATAGGCCTAGGCGTATATAAGTCCTTAATATTCATGAGCATATTATCTGAGCTCTCGATTATTAGTAGTATTTTTTAGTACACCGTAAACTTAGTTAATTTTATTGACTGATGTATAAGGTATGTATTTCTTTATACATGTCCTAAGAATATTAATTACACCAAATCATATAGAAACTCATATTTTGTTTCTTGGTGTTCATTCTATAGGCTTCAAGTGTTGTTCATTCATGATGACTCCAAGAGCTAAACATGGTCTTGCTATAGGTTGAGTTTGAATTTCTTTTAAGGTAAAACAGCTTTATGGAGAGTAGGAGAATTGAGATAATTTTGACTACAGTTACACGTACATAGTTTAAGTTATATTTTCTTTGTTTGTTCTTAAGGTTTAATACAGATGGTTCTAGGGCGTTTAACGCACTCTTCAGATAGCAACACACCCCTTCTATATTCATATAACATGATATCCAAGTGCACACATTGCGCAACACCCACCCTTATAGTTTTTTTTTCAAAACAAACCAGAATGAGTATGACTTTTTTATTTCAGACATCGCCATGTTTAATCTTGTAATGAATCAGCCGAAGCACATGTCGTTTTCTATACTCACCAACATGGAAATCTAACAATTAAGCTAATGCAAACACCCATTTCGGCTTATGTTTCATAAGCCGAAACAAACACCCACTCGATTATTTTGGACTTAAAAAGCTAGAATTAAGTCTGTCATTTATAAAAAATAGGTTATCGACATCTTCTTACATTGTAATCACATAAACCAATTAATTGAAAGAAGAGAGCCAGTCAGTTCTTTATTCTTGAAACTACAAATTGTTAGATCACATACCAATATACTATTGTAAAACAGTAACACTACATACCTCTCCTGGTATTGCCTGGCCAATTCAATAAGACAAATGATTGTTAGTAAGTGACCATTTCTTACAACAATGCTCTTCAAGCAACTCCTTTAACAAACGTCCTCCCGAATCCAAATCAAAAGTGGAATGCAATTTTATTCAAAAGAATAGTAGCTATCAGTGCCTTCAAATACTGATTCACACTTTGAAAAAGAGGGAATGTCACCATACAACAATATCAACATAAATCAGAAACTTCGTAATAAACTAAATCACACAAATCAGTAACATCAAACTCGTTTTTACTATAAGTATTAAACATTCAATCACGCACTTGCATCAAGCACTCACTTTTTATCAAGGTTGTAAATAGCGTGAAGCGTAGCGTAGCGATATTGTCAAGCTTCAAGCTACACAAGCTATAGCGAAGCTATGGCGTTTTCTGAAGCGTGATATATAGCGGCACAAAATTTTTATAAATGAATATTTATATAGCGAGTTTACAAAATATAGCAATACTTTAATTCAAATTTAAAACAAAATCGGCTTATATTTACTCAAGATTTTTCCCCATAATAAAATTACTAAACCCAAGTCTATTAAATAGCCCAAAACTAGTAAACAAGCCTAATTCTTGTAAATTTTCAAAAAGATTAAAAAAAAGTGTTACGCTACGCGCTATAGCACGCTATATCGCGCTATATGACGCCTTTTAGCACGCTACGCCTAGAGATGACGCTTTAGTCTGTTTCGTTACGTGGAGGCCACGCTTCACGCTATAGCACGCTATAAGGCGCGCTATTTAGAACCCTGCTTTTTATTGCTTCAATAGACAGATCAATTGAACTTTTTTCAACAACTAAAAAGATATTAATAAAAAAGGGTATGACAATTACAAAACAAAAGTGAAAAATTAAAACCTTAAAACTTACCCAAAAGCTTGATAATTCAATTTAGGCTTGATCTTGAATCATGAACTTACTTTAAACCGGCTAATCTTTTTTTAGAGTATTTTAAAGATCGACGGTTAATAAGATGGTTACATGAAATATCAGTTATTTTATGAATGAAGTGGTTGGTACACCGTTAGTTTTTTTTTTTTTTTTGGGACAAAGATAAATCCATCCATAAGTCATTCTCAGCTTGCCACGTCAAAAATTTTTAATATGCATCAAGTATTATACAACGCAAACAAAATAATTTAAGGTCAAAGTTAGAAAGGATTGACTTCGAAAGTTAATAGTGGATATTTAATTAGGAACGGGGGGAATATATAGTTAGATCCAGGGTGTTTGTTTTCTTATTGATTATATCGGAACCACGACATTCACTATTTTAGTACGGGAGGAATTCACTCACTGTTGTGTGGTTAATATAGTAGTAGAAAATAAGAGAGTTGAGGAACTTGGCGGTTACTATAGGTACCTGAATGGTGAACTTGTTGTGCTGCAGTACTCATTATTGTAAATTTGCATAGGCTTTACAATTTCCAGTAAGCTGAGATAAACCACTCACTTAATATAGTATTTCTTACTTCTCTGTAGTTATATGTGTATGAAACATGGGAAACAAGTGAGCGTAATGTAGACAATGAAGGCAGATAGTTTAGGCAGTCACATATTAGTAGCTTAATTACAATCTATTTACTTATAGGTTTGATACACGCAAGGTTCTATCGTGTAGAACCCTATGGTTTTAGCCCTGAATTCTTGCCTGGCTAAAGTAAAGCAACTCTAAGGCCTGATATTTAACTTATAGCGCCATGTATATATAGGCCTAGGCGTATATAAGTCCTTAATATTCATGAGCATATTATCTGAGCTCTCGATTATTAGTAGTATTTTTTAGTACACCGTAAACTTAGTTAATTTTATTGACTGATGTATAAGGTATGTATTTCTTTATACATGTCCTAAGAATATTAATTACACCAAATCATATAGAAACTCATATTTTGTTTCTTGGTGTTCATTCTATAGGCTTCAAGTGTTGTTCATTCATGATGACTCCAAGAGCTAAACATGGTCTTGCTATAGGTTGAGTTTGAATTTCTTTTAAGGTAAAACAGCTTTATGGAGAGTAGGAGAATTGAGATAATTTTGACTACAGTTACACGTACATAGTTTAAGTTATATTTTCTTTGTTTGTTCTTAAGGTTTAATACAGATGGTTCTAGGGCGTTTAACGCACTCTTCAGATAGCAACACACCCCTTCTATATTCATATAACATGATATCCAAGTGCACACATTGCGCAACACCCACCCTTATAGTTTTTTTTTCAAAACAAACCAGAATGAGTATGACTTTTTTATTTCAGACATCGCCATGTTTAATCTTGTAATGAATCAGCCGAAGCACATGTCGTTTTCTATACTCACCAACATGGAAATCTAACAATTAATTTTAGACGACAATGGTCCAGGAATTTACCTAGGTAGAAACATGGAAAGATATGGATGGGGCGCCGTTGTCTCAGGTGTGCCCGTGTAGATGGGATCCCTCAACTAAAAGAGTTGTTATGTCTGATGGTGCTTGGGTCTCTTTTGGGAAATTCTTGGAACTTAGTTTCACAAACCATGCAACTACTAATTGCATTGCTGGTTGTGGTCATTCCTTGCAAAGAGACTGCCTACGTTCCCATGGGTACTACCTTCTTTCTAATGTTTTACTTACACAAATTCACCAGCCATAAATGTTTTTTTATTGTATATCAAGCTATTCGATTTTATACCTAAACAATCCTTAATTCCATAATGACAAATTTTATGACATTTTGTTAAAAAAATCATATGTAACACGGCTACTTTCATGATATTCCTTTTTTACATATTTGTCTACATACGTGATTAATTAAACTTCTATTTTCCTTGTAGCTTGGGAAGTATGATTGTATTTTCCCGATACTCTCCAATTGATAAGATTTATGTCTGTATGCCACTATATGTACTGTAGAATTTAGTGGCCATGTCGACCAGAGCTGGTAAAAAAAAGAAGTAGCAGAAGGGGTGAGGGAAATGATCTGATTTCATCATTTTATTGATCTTATACGTGTAAAGATGCTTAACTTTCTTTGTTTTCGTGGATCATCTTTTGAGCAAGACAAAAACTTTGTACGATGAGATATTTGATGTATTATATGGGACCGGACAGAATTCTGTAGCTGGTGGTCATTATACAACACATAGACTCAATAAGATCAAAAGAAATACATTTTATTCCATTTATCTATTATTTACTCACTCTTTTACCGCTTCTATAAATAGGGTCTTCTTCAACCGTGTTGTGAAGAAGAAAGTGTGGCTGAAATTGACGTTTTTGAGCTTAATTGCTTGAGGCATTTCCTGACCATCGGTTTGCATGTTTGGGATTGGAGGATCATGACTCTGAATTCTATTATCCAACGCAATGTGGATGTCAAACACAGGAGAAGTTATTCAACTATTGAGGTTAGTTGACTATACTCAAGCAGCTGTGATATTTGGAATCCCATCAGATTGATCCGAAGGAAGAGACCGACGGTGTTATTTCTGAGGACTCCAGTTTAATACCTTTTGGTCAGTTTGACGAGGGAGATGCATCTGTTGCATCATTTCTATCTGAAAAATACGACTCCGCATGGGCCGACCCTCTGACTCGACCTGAGAATCGACAATTTAGAAGGTTGACGTCCTCACCTGCTCAGGTTCGTTCCTTTGATTATGCCATTTGCAGCATAATCAAGAGTCAAAGCATTATATGAAAGAATCAAGATCCCATTTGCAGCATACACAGGAGTTACTCTTGAGCTTTCCCACGTGACCAGAAGTTGGATTTCTTATGGAGGAGTAAACCTTCTTTATTTCATATACTAGCAACTCTTATTCGATATGAATTGTTAAACATGTACCCAAAATATCATGTTATTTTTTTTTACTCTTCTAATATTATTCAGTGCCAAGTGTGTATACCGAATCTTTAACACAATTATATGTTAATTACATATTTTTAATCAGTAATTAAGAAAACCGTCCATCGGACGGGTTGAGACCTAGTTAGATAGAAAACGAGAAGGATAAACCCCTTAAAGCAGACTAAGACTCTATGAAAATAAGAGAGAAACTAGACTTCGATTAATTTCTTCTTGTTCTCTTTCAAATGACAAGTACATTATTTAAACGAAACAAAGATAAACTACTCACAATGGACATACGTGTAACTTACTCTTAACAAATATAAGGAACATGAAATATGAATTAATTGACCATATCAGCTTGCACCAACCTAAAGGGGTTCCTGTTTGGTTTTTTTTATGATTAAATCGGTTCGGTTTTTGATTCGGTTTTTCTAAAATTTTAGTTTGGGTTCCGGTTTGATTTAATTCGTTTCGGGTCCGTTTCGACCCGATGCTCAGCCTTAGAAACAATCGTATAGATCACTCCACATTAACCTCCGTATGTTACGAACAACTCATATAAGTGAAAATACCAACCCTTTCTAATAGTGAGCAGTTCTATACAATGTTTTAAAAATCGGGTTTTCAATTGACTCGGTAAAATCATCGGGTTAGTAGTACCACAAGGTCAACCGGTCTTCAGCACTAAAAGAATAAAAAAAAAGTTGCGATAAATAGAAAAATATATATAATATCATAAAATATTTCATGTATCGACCATAAAACTATTTTGACACAGAAACGGAACATTTAAGGGGTTTAGAGGAGTGATGGCTCGTCCACAAATTTAATCACCATGTGTAATTCTTTAAGCACCATTATCTATAAACATATTCAATTCATATAAAAAGAAATATACTTTTATTTCGACCCCTCTAATAAGTTAGTGCAAGTTCCGTCACTGCTAGTGCCGACACGTATAGGGCTATAATCAAGTAAAGCTTTTATCAAGCAACTTGAGTTTGAGTTTGGCTTGATCAAGCCAAGCTTTTATCAAGTTTAAGTCCAAAAAATAGCTTGAAACATATATCAAGCACAAGCTCAAGCTTTTGATAGCTCGGCTCGAACTCTTATTAAGCTTTATTGAAATGTGTTTTTATTATTAATTCATATTAACAACTTATGCTTAATGTGAGTATTAACTTAATTATAAGGGTTTATTTCATAAATAAATAATATATTCTTTGATTAAATTTATAATTTATTTCATCGTATTTTAAATAATTTATTTAATTTTATAAATTTATTACATGTACTTGGTACTAGGTAAAATATAATACGTATAAATATTTTTTGTACTCTTTTTAATGCGAGAGTAACAAAATTGCGTTGCAATCACATCGTTTTTGGGACCTTAATCGCATTGGATTACAAAACATATTTTGAAACCAAGACTGTACGATTATTTTATTTTTGGTTTAATTAATGCTTAATAAATTGAATAAAATTTTGAGTTATGGTTTTTGTTTATTTTACTTTATACGTATGTTTTTATTAATGAGTTTTTTATTATAAAATAATAATTTTATACACATTCAAGATTTTCAAGCCAAGCTCAAGCTTTTATCAAGATTATTAAAGCTTGACAAGCTATCAAGCCAAGCTCAAGCCTACAATTGTATTATCAAGCCAAGCTCAAGCCTTATAAAGTTTGAGCTCAGCTTGACTCGATTACACCCCTAGACACATATAACGTCCAAAAATAAAATTACGTCGCAAATATTTATAATTAACTTTTTCTATTTGTAAAAACGCGAAAAAACTAAAACTCGGTCGGGTTGACCTGGGTGACTTGAAACCCAACGGGTTTACCTAGGTTTCAAAAAACTTGTTTTTTAGAACGGAAAAAGTTAGTGGTTAGTAGGTCGAGTCGTGTAATGTCATCCAAGCGGACATATGTCTTCTTCAAACTCTCACTTAGTTATGTTTAACTTCTTATACATTTCGTTTGAGAGAAAGAGCTCATGACAAGTCTTGAATCTAAAACCTCTAAAAAACTTTTTCCAAAAGAAATCTGTGACATCCGTCAAATTTCCATCTTAAATTATTCATGTAGTACGAGTACTTTAACTGTTTACCGACGAGTTGTCGACGTGAATGTGTTAATTATTTTGCTTTGCGGACAAAGCCCTTTTTAGGGAGAGCATATGTAACATCTCGAGTTTTCGCGATTATTAAGTTGAATGCAATACACGAAATTGGTGGGCGTATTATGTTTGCCGTATGTTTATTTGATATACTTACTAGATCACGTGAAGTCTCGCATAATTGCCTTTGTTTTGGATCGTGTGTCAAACGGTTATAGAGTCGTGTTTATTCAGTTTCGCGTCTAAACTTAAACACCCGTCGAACCCGAGTCGAGTTATATAACTGATACATCAGGTACAAATATTTAAGTATAAACCTTTATTCATGTTTATTGCAAAACTTGCTTAACAAGTGTCCCAATTTCAGTCACATTTCCAATTACAATTTAATCCTATAGTTTATTACCCACTAACCACTACAAGACAGCACACATGCCTAGTTTACCCAAATTGGGTATATCACAAGTTACCAATTTCAGCTTGAGTCTAACCCTAGACTAACAATACATGATTAAATACAAATCCAAAGTTGACCTAATGTCCAAACACAACACACAAAGTTTTTCACAGTCCATATTACAATTCCAAAATCCTGTACAAGTCTTCCAAATACAAATTCCTGGGTAAGTGAAGGAAGTTCCAGCCGACCCATACATCTTGTCCAAACCTGCAAAACCGAAAGAGTCAAGCCGTCCATCTCGTCCGAACCTGCAAACCGAAACTTAGCATCCCATTGTGAGTCTTTTCGTCTCTTCGTTTTTCCTATATGAAATCTTAGTTGTGCTCGTCTTTGACAAACCTGCGAACAATCAAACAAATGTGTTAGTCTTTGTAACGGTCTTATTCTAACTAAAAACTGAAAAGGTTAAACCTTAGCATTAATACTTGAACATGACCATGACCTTACTTTTCTGTCAACCAAACCGAGACCCCGACTTAGACCAAACCGAGACCCCGACCTAGACCAAACCGAGACTCAACCGAGACCACAAACAAGAACAGACCAAGAACCAAACCGAGACCCAAACCAAACCAAACCGAGACCCAAATCAAAACCAAACCGAGAACCAAACCAAGCCAACCAAGTTGCTTGTTTTCTGCCGAAACCATCATCAATCAATGTCACATAATCCAAATGTCTTAACCACTTTCATTTTACAGAAACATCATAAAAACCCCCTTTTCAAATCGAAACCCTAGAAATTAAAAACCTTTTAAACATGAAATTAATATTTTCTATATTCCAAAAACACCACATAATCATGAATTATCAACCGAATATAAAAACCCCAATTTTGTATAAACCCTAATTTGACTTTTATTAATTAAACTCTAATTAAACCTAATCTAAACCCGAATCCAATAGTTAATTTGATTGAAAACGAGATATGCAAAAACCCCCAATTGACCGAAACCCTAATTTTTTATAAACCGATTATATGTTGAAATTAGTTTGATTTTATACAAGAAAACATCAATTAATTGCATTTAAACCCGAGATTTATAGAAACCCCCAAATATTTCGAAACCCTAATTTATTTATTTCAAATCCGAGAGCCATATGGTTCTCAACAAGTTTATAAAAGTTATTAAACCCACTGATCTTTTATAAAACGAAAATCAATTAACTTTGTTAAAAGAAAATAAGGAGAAACAACTTATCTTTGATTTTGGCTGATGATTAACGGTGACCATAAGGATGAACACCATCAGAAACCCAATCGGTTTGATGTGGGGATGAAACCCCACATCTCACGCGATCTAAACACCACAAACCACCCCATCTATGATTGTTATATTCAAACTGAAACATGATAGCCATGGAAGAGGATGAACCGATCCAGATTAGGAAGAGAGATAAGAGTGGGGCGGTGGGGATGTTTCGAGAGAAGAGAGAGAGAGTAACTCTCTGTTTTTGAGAGTTGTGTGAATAAACACACGTATTTACTCCTTGTTTCCTTGTTTATATCGCCTATGGGCCGGGCCGGGTTATTTAACCCTTGGGCCGGTTTGTGGGTGGAAATATTGGACTCATTTTGGGCCAAGTGTATATATTAAGTTTATTTAAAGCCCATGAACGAATTTTGTAAATTAAGGGTATAATTTAACCCGTAAAACCCGAACGTTTAATAACCGATTTTTATGTGTCGTATTTTTCCGTAAACGTAAGGTTTTGTCAAGCACAACTAGGGTGTCGTGTCTTTTATTAATATAATTCTTCGTATCGTAACCTGATCCTTATAACTGAATAGGTCGCGGCTAGCATAACCATACTCTCGAGCTACTTTTACTTTCGTCCTTTTTTGCTGAATTACGAGGTGAGTTTATAGCCCCATACTTAACTATTTTTACTGCTTTTTGGGGTGAGACATTGCTTGATTTTAACGTATGAACACAAGTGCATTTACTGATTTATATATTAGTCTAAGTCCCACTAAAAACCCAGTTGCTTTGGCCCGTGAATCGTGAACCGTTAATTACTTTGTGTAAGCGCGAATGTTATGGATAGATCTATCGGGATTGACGTCCCTGTCTGTCTTGTCCAACAAGGGGACAAGCGGGCATAGTTTCATTTGAGTCTGAGATAAGATGTCGTGGGTTTAGGCATCTAATTTGGGCTACATTTATATGATTATACTGCCGGTGTTGTTAACGCTTCGGTGTCACGAGCTTAGACTGTAATAAATACTTTTGGGATGACTTTGTATCTGTTATATTGTCATCACTTTTGGGAAAATCTTGTGGTTCATTAAACATTTCAAATTAACTAAACCTATGAACTCATCAACTTTATGTTGACACTTTAGCAATGTTTTTCTCAGGTATTAAGAAGGAAGATGCTAAATGAGGTCTCATGCATTGCCGTCATTTCTTTGAAACAAAGATCATTTGTACCATTTGAGAAAACTATGTTTTGTAACTGTATTCAGTTCTATGCTTCCGCACCTTGTTAAAACTATTTATTTTATTAATTACAAGTGATCTATTTTTCCGAACGTCTCACTTAGAGGTCGTTCTTTGTGACTATGTGTGTATGATAATCATGACGTCACCACTCCCTTGTCGCCATTGTACTCTGATATTTTGGGAGTGTGACAGATTGGTATCAGAGACTGGTTATAGAGAACTAGGTTGCATTTAGTAACTCTAGACTATAACTGCTATATGTTTAATCGATTATCATACGGATTGTAAGTATTAAGTATATGTAGATACATAAGTAATAAATGGGATACATGTGATTTAACAATTACGAGGTATATTTACATGGGTTACATGTGCAACAACAAAATCTGAATTATGTTATATGGGATACATGTGGATTCAACAATGATTGCTATGTTATGATTAATGTCCCTTTTTACGGACTAATTTTATAAGATATTTACACACATTTATTTTGTTTATGATTACAGCGATGTCTTCTTCTGATGATTCCACGTCTACAGGAGTGTACTACAACCGTAGTTCACAGTCGACTATCAGTTCATCAGTAGGACTACCTAGAGGATCACCATCAGGATATCCGTGGTACCGGATGGTTTCAGATGATGATACAGAGAGAGAGACTGAGGAGGTTCGTCGTTCACCGATCCGCATTCCTGATGCATCAGCTGACGATGTACTTAGCCTAGAAGGCGGAGGAGAGGATGACTTAGACACTGATGTGGTGCAGTCACCAGGTCAGACATCAGTTACTAGAGATGAGACGGTAGAGGAGACAGAGGATGATGAGATGGAGTTCACAGATGGGGAAGGAGAGCCCATGGAGGTCACAGACATTGAGGACCCTCCTACTGCATATGCTGCTACTCCTGAGGTTTCCCTAGCACACATCTCCTCATCTTCATCTGAAAACGAAGGAGAAAGGACTGCTATTCCTGCTCCAGCACCTGGTACTCTACCTTTCTACTATGTGAGACGACGTCTTCGGGGGAGAGCTGCTCGACCACCACTTTCACCTTACCGACCTCTCATACCTTTCACTGCCACTGACAGGCATGCAGCCCGCACACCTGCCAGTCCTGTCCCAGAGACACCACTACTACTACCACCACCAGAGACTGTACCTGCTGTGTACCAGGAAATGCTTACTGATGCTGGTATCTCTATTGGGCGAGAGCTACGACTCCTCTTCCTAGGAGAGCTACATCGACGGTGGTGATGCTTGGGGCGGCAGATGGATGTGTGACGACACGATTGAACAGATTGGAGGATGCTGTAGAGGCTTTAGGTGAAGAGTATAATGAAGTGCAGGATAAGTTGGAGGCACTGGCAAAGAAGAGTCCAGTTAGGGATGAGACAGTGTTGACGGTATGTGTGACCCGTCTACGAGGACAGCTTCTTACTGTTCTTGATCAGATGGAATCCATGCCGAACGCTCGTCTTGAGGAGATCGGGAGCCTGATGACCCGTTGGGGAGTAGAGCCATTGGTGGAGACAGGCGGACTAGAGGCACCAGTGGAGGACCCTGTTGCAGACTTGGATAAGAGGTTTAGAGCCGCTTGTTATGATACCGATGTTAGACTGAGAGATTCCCAGGCTCGTGAGCTCGTAGTTGAGAGGAGGTTAGCAGAGTTGGAGAGAGAGCTTCATCAGCGCCGTGAGGGCACTAGTTAGATTTATCTTGTACCATCGACCTATCCTTGTATGACCACTAAGCTTTGAAGTTTATCTTAGCTAGTTGGTATTTTATTTTCTTTTATTATATTATGTATGACAAACTATGATGTACTATCAAACGATTCTATGAATGATATTATGGGTTACAAAAATTGTGAGATCATTATATATTGTGTATTATACCCTAGAGCATTTCATAATTGTATTGTGTGTGCCATGCATGTTATGTCTGGCAAAACTCATTGTCCTATTACCTTTTTAGATTATGACGCCAGTTAGAAGATCCGAAACGCAGAATCCACCAGCCGCTACCGGTGGAATTGACACCGTCATGCTAAGCCAAATGATAGCCGAACGAGTGGCCGAGGCACTCGCAACAGCTGAAGCAAATCGTACAGCTAGCACACAGGAGGAGACCAACCAAGGAGCTACTAATGCTATTGCACGGACTTGTACCTACAAGGAATTTCGTGCAGTTACGCAAGTAAGTTTCCGCGGTACTGAAGGAGCAGTAGGATTAACCAGATGGTTTGAGAAGCTAGAATCCCAATTTGGGATTAGCAATGTTGCTGAAGCTGATAAGGTGAAGTTTGCGTCAAGCACGTTAGTGGATGGTGCTCTGACTTGGTGGAACGTCTATGCTCGTGCAGTGACCATTGACGTTGCCCAAGCGACGCCCTGGAGTGAATTTAAAGCTATGCTTGTGAGGAAATACTTCCCACGAAATGAAGTCAAGCAGATGGAAGTTGAGCTGTGGAACCTGAAGGTCAAGGGTACTGCTCTTACTGCTTACAATCAGCGCTTTCAAGAGCTGATCTTGTTATGTCCTGAAATGGTGCCCAACGACGACCGATTGTTGGAGCGATACATTGAAGGACTACCTTTGAGCATCAAAGGGAATGTGACTTCATCCAAGCCAACTGATTTGCACGAGGCAATCGATATGGCTCAAAGTCTGATGTACCAAGTAGTACAGGAGTTGGGAGAAAATACTGGGGATAAAAGAAAGTGGTCTAGCAACCACTACAACAACAATACCAACAACAACAACAACACAAACAACTACAACCAGAACAAGCGACAAGAAGTAGCAAGGGTGTTTACTGCTGGACAAGGTAATACTGGAAACTACGCTGGAAGACTTCCTTTTTGCGGAAAATGTGGCCGACACCACGAAGGAGCATGTCCCCCTACGTGCTACAATTGTGGGAAGGCCGGACATAAGGCAAAGGAATGTCGAGCACCACCTCGTTCTACTAACCAAAGAGGACCTGGAACGCAAGGTGGCCAAGGAGCAAATGTCACTTGCTTTGGATGTGGAGAGAAAGGTCACTACAAGCACAAGTGTCCAAGCAGTGGGAACCAAGGTCGTGGTAACCAGATTCGAGGGAATCAGAATCACAACCAAGGGAACCAGAGGCAGAATCAAGGGAACCGAGGAGGGAATAACCGAGCCACAACTAGTACTCCTGGAGGATTCACGGCACCTAGCAAAGTGTATCATCTCTGTGCTGAAGCTGCAGTGCAAGACAACAATGTTGTGACTGGTACGTTTCTAGTCAATAACAACTATGCTTCAGTACTATTTGATTCTGGTGCGGATAGGAGTTTTGTGTCGTCTATATTTAGTGAACGCCTAAATGTTACCCCTACTGCGTTAGACGTTAAGTATAATGTAGAATTAGCCGATGGGAAGTCAGTAACCACCGACGTTATTCTGAAAGGATGTAGTGTAAGGTTGCAAGGTCGTTCGTTTAGTATCGACCTACTCCCTATAGAATTGGGAAGTTTTGACGTCATCATTGGAATGGATTGGATGTCGAAGCATCACGCGGAAATTGTATGCCATGAGAAGTGTGTCCGTGTTCCTTATGGAAACGACGTACTCATCATACAAGGCGAAAGAAGTGGAGTGAAGAATGGATCAAGATTGGAAGTCACCTCATGTATCAGGACCCAAAGATACATTGAGAAGGGATGTCCGGTATTCTTGGTTCAAGTAACACAAAAGGAAGAAGAAGAAGATCACGAGAAGAAGGTGGAAGATGTACCGATCGTTAGAGACTTTCCGGACGTATTCCCAGAGGACTTACCAGGACTACCACCAGCACGGCAAGTAGAGTTTCACATCGAGCTTACACCAGGAGCCGCGCCTGTTGCTAGAGCCCCATACCGTCTAGCACCGGCCGAGATGACAGAGTTAGCTGAACAGATAAAGGAACTTTCTGACAAAGGTTTCATTAGACCAAGTTCCTCACCTTGGGGAGCGCCGGTCTTGTTTGTCAAAAAGAAAGATGGATCCTTTAGAATGTGTATCGATTACCGAGAATTGAATAAGCTGACGATAAAGAACCGTTACCCATTGCCAAGAATTGACGAATCTTTTCGACCAATTGCAAGGATCTAGCATATACTCGAAGATCGATTTAAGGTCAGGATATCATCAACTAAGGGTTAGAGAGGAAGACGTTCATAAGACAGATTTTAGAACCCGGTACGGACACTACGAGTTCCAAGTTATGCCTTTTGGTTTGACAAACGCGCCTGCGGTATTCATGGATCTCATGAACCGAGTTTGCAAACCATACTTGGACAAGTTTGTGATTGTATTTATCGATGATATTCTCATCTATTCTCGTAATGAAGAAGAACACAAGGAACATTTGAAGACCATATTAGAGCTGCTAAGGAAGGAGAAGTTATATGCAAAGTTTTCCAAATGTGAGTTTTGGATAAACACAGTGCAATTCCTTGGGCATGTGATCGACAGCAGTGGTATTCACGTTGATCCTGCTAAGATCAAGGCCGTGAAGGATTGGGCGACTCCAACAACACCCACGGAGATCCGCCAATTTTTAGGTCTTGCTGGTTACTATAGGAGATTCATTGAAGGTTTCTCCAAGATAGCTAAACCAATGACGGAATTGACTCAAAAGGATAAGAAGTTTGAGTGGAAAGGGGATCAAGATTTGGCATTCCAGACATTGAAGCAGATGTTGTGTGAAGCACCTATACTAGCCCTACCCGAGGGTAATGAAGACTTTGTGGTGTATTGTGATGCATCCATAAAAGGGTTGGGTGCAGTACTGATGCAAAGGACTAAGGTCATAGCTTACGCATCAAGACAACTAAAAGTGCACGAGAAGAACTACACAACTCATGACCTAGAGTTGGGAGCAGTGGTGTTTGCCTTGAAGATTTGGAGACACTACCTTTATGGTACTAAGTGTGTTGTATTCACTGATCATAAGAGTCTACAACACATTTTGAATCAAAAGGAACTCAACATGAGACAACGACGTTGGCTAGAGTTGCTCAGTGATTACGATTGCAAGATCCGTTATCACCCCGGCAAGGCAAATGTCGTGGCCGACGCTTTGAGTCGAAAGGAGAGAGTTCTTAGGGTGAAGGCTTTGGTGATGACCATTGACTTAGACCTTCCATCCTTAATTCTCAAGGCTCAGAAAGAGGCAGTCGAGGAAGAAATTCTCAAGACTGAAGATGTTAAAGGGATGATAAAGAAGTTAGAAGCACGTTCGGATGGAACGTTATGCCTTGATAATAGGAGTTGGTTACCATGCCATGGTGACCTACGATCCTTGATTATGCATGAGTCGCATAAGTCAAAATACTCCATACATCCGGGATCTGACAAAATGTATCATGATCTGAAGATGTTGTATTGGTGGCCGAACATGAAGGCGGATATTGCTACATACGTTAGCAAGTGCTTGACTTGTGCCAAAGTCAAAGCCGAACATATGAAACCATCAGGATTATTGGTCCAACCCGAACTGCCAGAATGGAAGTGGGAAAGGATCACTATGGATTTCATTACCAAGCTACCAAAGACCGCAGCCGGATTCGACACGATTTGGGTAATCGTCGACCGACTCACCAAATCGGCTCATTTCCTACCCATCAAGGAGACTGATGGAATGGATAAGTTAGCAAGAACATACTTGGAGGAAGTAGTCACGAAGCACGGTGTGCCTGTGTCTATAATCTCCGACCGAGACAGCCGATTTACTTCGCAGTTTTGGAAGTCACTGTAGAAGGCATTGGGAATGCAGTTGGATATGAGCACTGCGTACCATCCCCAAACTGACGGTCAAAGTGAAAGGACCATTCAAACCTTAGAAGATATGCTGAGAGCTTGTGTGATTGACTTTGGAAATAGATGGGATAGACACCTACCTCTGGTGGAGTTCTCATACAACAATAGTTATCACATTAGCATTCAGGCAGCGCCGTTCGAAGCACTGTATGGTAGGAAGTGTCGTTCACCCGTGTGTTGGGCAGAGGTCGGTGAAGCACAACTCACTGGACCCGAGATCATACACGAGACTACTGAGAAGATCTTTAAGATTAAGAGCCGTATGCAAGCCGCAAGAGATCGACAGAAGAGTTATGCTGACATGAGACGCAAACCCCTTGAGTTTGAGGTTGGTGATAGAGTCATGTTGAAGGTCTCACCTTGGAAGGGTGTGATTCGCTTTGGAAAGCGTGGAAAGTTAAATCCTCGTTACATTGGACCCTTCAAGATTATAGAGAGGATTGGCCCCGTAGCCTATCGTTTGGAATTACCCCAAGAACTTAGCCGAGTGCATAATGTGTTCCACATTTACAATCTGAAGAAATGCTTAGCCGACGAGACACTCGTTACCCCTTTGGAAGAGATTCAACTCGACGACAAACTCAACTTTGTAGAAGAACCAGTAGAAGTTATGGACCGTCAAGTCAAACAACTCAAGCAAAGCCGTATACCTATTGTGAAGATCCATTGGAATGCGCGTAGAGGTCCAGAATACACGTGGGAACGTGAAGATCAATTCAAGAGCAAGTATCCTCATCTTTTCGCTAACCATCCTACTACAACAACGTCTTGATTTCGTGACGAAATCTCTAAAACATGGGAATACTGTGACATCCGTCAAATTTCCATCTTAAATTATTCATGTAGTACGAGTACTTTAACTGTTTACCGACGAGTTGTCGACGTGAATGTGTTAATTATTTTGCTTTGCGGACAAAGCCCTTTTTAGGGAGAGCATATGTAACATCTTGAGTTTTCGCGATTATTAAGTTGAATGCAATACACGAAATTGGTGGGCGTATTATGTTTGCCGTATGTTTATTTGATATACTTACTAGATCACGTGAAGTCTCGCATAATTGCCTTTGTTTTGGATCGTGTGTCAAACGGTTATAGAGTCGTGTTTATTCAGTTTCGCGTCTAAACTTAAACACCCGTCGAACCCGAGTCGAGTTATATAACTGATACATCAGGTACAAATATTTAAGTATAAACCTTTATTCATGTTTATTGCAAAACTTGCTTAACAAGTGTCCCAATTTCAGTCACATTTCCAATTACAATTTAATCCTATAGTTTATTACCCACTAACCACTACAAGACAGCACACATGCCTAGTTTACCCAAATTGGGTATATCACAAGTTACCAATTTCAGCTTGAGTCTAACCCTAGACTAACAATACATGATTAAATACAAATCCAAAGTTTACCCAATGTCCAAACACAACACACAAAGTTTTTCACAGTCCATATTACAATTACAAAATCCTGTACAAGTCTTCCAAATACAAATTCCTGGGTAAGTGAAGGAAGTTCCAGCCGACCCATACATCTTGTCCAAACCTGCAAAACCGAAAGAGTCAAGCCGTCCATCTCGTCCGAACCTGCAAACCGAAACTTAGCATCCCATTGTGAGTCTTTTCGTCTCTTCGTTTTTCCTATATGAAATCTTAGTTGTGCTCGTCTTTGACAAACCTGCGAACAATCAAACAAATGTGTTAGTCTTTGTAACGGTCTTATTCTAACTAAAAACTGAAAAGGTTAAACCTTAGCATTAATACTTGAACATGACCATGACCTTACTTTTCTGTCAACCAAACCGAGACCCCGACTTAGACCAAACCGAGACCCCGACCTAGACCAAACCGAGACTCAACCGAGACCACAAACAAGAACAGACCAAGAACCAAACCGAGACACAAACCAAACCAAACCGAGACCCAAATCAAAACCAAACCGAGAACCAAACCAAGCCAACCAAGTTGCTTGTTTTCTGCCGAAACCATCATCAATCAATGTCACATAATCCAAATGTCTTAACCACTTTCATTTTACAGAAACATCATAAAAACCCCCTTTTCAAATCGAAACCCTAGAAATTAAAAACCTTTTAAACATGAAATTAATATTTTCTATATTCCAAAAACACCACATAATCATGAATTATCAACCGAATATAAAAACCCCAATTTTGTATAAACCCTAATTTGACTTTTATTAATTAAACTCTAATTAAACCTAATCTAAACCCGAATCCAATAGTTAATTTGATTGAAAACGAGATATGCAAAAACCCCCAATTGACCGAAACCCTAATTTTTTATAAACCGATTATATGTTGAAATTAGTTTGATTTTATACAAGAAAACATCAATTAATTGCATTTAAACCCGAGATTTATAGAAACCCCCAAATATTTCGAAACCCTAATTTATTTATTTCAAATCCGAGAGCCATATGGTTCTCAACAAGTTTATACAAGTTATTAAACCCACTGATCTTTTATAAAACGAAAATCAATTAACTTTGTTAAAAGAAAATAAGGAGAAACAACTTATCTTTGATTTTGGCTGATGATTAACGGTGACCATAAGGATGAACACCATCAGAAACCCAATCGGTTTGATGTGGGGATGAAACCCCACATCTCACGCGATCTAAACACCACAAACCACCCCATCTATGATTGTTATATTCAAACTGAAAACATGATAGCCATGGAAGAGGATGAACCGATCCAGATTAGGAAGAGAGATAAGAGTGGGGCGGTGGGGATGTTTCGAGAGAAGAGAGAGAGAGTGACTCTCTGTTTTTGAGAGTTGTGTGAATAAACACACGTATTTACTCCTTGTTTCCTTGTTTATATCGCCTATGGGCCGGGCCGGGTTATTTAACCCTTGGGCCGGTTTGTGGGTGGAAATATTGGACTCATTTTGGGCCAAGTGTATATATTAAGTTTATTTAAAGCCCATGAACGAATTTTGTAAATTAAGGGTATAATTTAACCCGTAAAACCCGAACGTTTAATAACCGATTTTTATGTGTCGTATTTTTCCGTAAACGTAAGGTTTTGTCAAGCACAACTAGGGTGTCGTGTCTTTTATTAATATAATTCTTCGTATCGTAACCCGATCCTTATAACTGAATAGGTCGCGGCTAGCGTAACCATACTCTCGAGCTACTTTTACTTTCGTCCTTTTTTGCTGAATTACGAGGTGAGTTTATAGCCCCATACTTAACTATTTTTACTGCTTTTTGGGGTGAGACATTGCTTGATTTTAACGTATGAACACAAGTGCATTTACTGATTTATATATTAGTCTAAGTCCCACTAAAAACCCAGTTGCTTTGGCCCGTGAATCGTGAACCGTTAATTACTTTGTGTAAGCGCGAATGTTATGGATAGATCTATCGGGATTGACGTCCCTGTCTGTCTTGTCCAACAAGGGGACAAGCGGGCACAGTTTCATTTGAGTCTGAGATAAGATGTCGTGGGTTTAGGCATCTAATTTGGGCTACATTTATATGATTATACTGCCGGTGTTGTTAACGCTTCGGTGTCACGAGCTTAGACTGTAATAAATACTTTTGGGATGACTTTGTATCTGTTATATTGTCATCACTTTTGGGAAAATCTTGTGGTTCATTAAACATTTCAAATTAACTAAACCTATGAACTCACCAACTTTATGTTGACACTTTAGCAATGTTTTTCTCAGGTATTAAGAAGGAAGATGCTAAATGAGGTCTCATGCATTGCCGTCATTTCTTTGAAACAAAGATCATTTGTACCATTTGAGAAAACTATGTTTTGTAACTGTATTCAGTTCTATGCTTCCGCACCTTGTTAAAACTATTTATTTTATTAATTACAAGTGATCTATTTTTCCAAACGTCTCATTTAGAGGTCGTTCTTTGTGACTATGTGTGTATGATAATCATGACGTCACCACTCCCTTGTCGCCATTGTACTCTGATATTTTGGGAGTGTGACAAAATCATTTAGTGAATATTTAATGACCAACTAGACTATGCCAGTTGATTTGACCATGTAAGTCAAAATTACATTTCTCTAGAACAAAATGGACCGTGGGGCAAATAAGTAAAAGATTCGTAAATAGATAATGACACGTCAAAATGGACCGGGCTTGCGGGTCACTTGGGTTGGGCTTGCATTTGGGCTTTCACTTGGGCTAAAAGTTTTTATTAGAGTTTATGGATCAGTAATCAGGTTTTTTGGACCTATATATCTAATGATCTACCAGGCATTGCATACACTAGAACAAACATATCAATTGCAGCAGACACAACAAATGCAGTTGACCGAAACACACATAATTTGTTTACCTTTGATAACCTCTTCATCTTTCATAAGCTAGATCTTCTAAATCATCCATGTAGATGTTTTTTTTTTTGATGTACGAGCCCAACTTTGAGTGCATATCAGTGCTTCTACAACTACTGCTCACTGTTTTACAAATACTTTTGCCGAACACGTGTTTAACATGAGGAAATATGACTCAAACAAAATCAATAGTCGATGAACCACGGCCAATTCACACAAGTCTCGACAACACAGGCTTCGCTACATGTGTTCTCTCTACAATACAAATTATATATAACAAATTTGACATAAATTCTGAAATTACATTTGCTTTAGTACTACTAGTATATTACAACAACAGCACCAATCTTATGATTGGTTTTAATACAATTTTACATGCCCAACAGTCTATAAACATACAAGAATTCTAGAAAATATGTCTGATGCATCAAAGCTCCTTTATGTCAAGGGAAGTGGTATTAGAACAGAAGCTTTCCAAACTTTTCGCGGTCGTCTCTTGATTGCATACCAACATTGAATGGCTCGGCGTCACTCAGCATCTTCACGACCTCTCTCATGCTCGGCCTTAGATTTGGGAGCTTCGTTGTACAAACCAAACCAATCATCAACATCTTTTTCATGTCATCAACTAAATCTTCGTCTGCCTCGTCCGAGACTAATTTGGGGTCAAGAAGTTTGAGAATGTTTTCTTGGTCATTAACGTTAGACAATACCCAATACACTATGTCTTTTCCTTCCCCGTACTCCTCGTCTATGGCTCTTTTTCCCGTCACCAATTCTAGTAACACTACCCCGAAACTATACACGTCACTCTTTTCTGTCACTTTGAGAGTGTACGCCAATTCTACAGTACAAAAAAGAAACCAAACAATGATAGGTTTATAATCTGTGCTTGCAATAACAAAGAAGAAATAAGGAATGTATTATGGAGATAATACTCACCGGTGCGATATAACCATGAGTGCCCACAAAGCAGTTGGACTCTGACCCTAAACATTCCTCGTTAGCGATCCTTGCCACCCCGAAATCTGCAATCTTTGGTTCAAAATCCTTATCTAGCAAAATGTTACTTGATTTGATATCTCGATGTAATATAGCCGGAGTACAATCATGGTGCAAGTAAGCTATCCCTTTTGCTGACCCGAATGCAATCTTGTATCTCTGAAACCAATCCAACTCGGGTAACCCGTTCTTCACAACTCGACCCAATGCCTCGTACAGATTCCCATTAACCATATGCTCGAAAACCAAAAAATTGGAACCCCCCTTAACCAAACAAGCATAAAGTTTTAGTATATTCCGATGACGAATTTTCCCCAGGATCCCGATTTCCGCTGCCATGACTTGCACTTTATTTCCTTTCCAAATTTGCTTTACTGCAACTGTTAGCCCGGACTTTTTTGACTCGACCCGATACACTTTTCCAGTACCTCCAACCCCTATCAAGTTACCTTCATCCAAATCACATAATTCATCTGCGTCAAACTCGATTTGATGGTAATTTTCGAGTTTCCACTTAGGATTTTTCGTGCCTTTCTCGTCATCAAACCTATCTTTGGTGTCGTGACGCATCTTGAAGTTTCTGTAGCTTACATACATCAACCCTCCAATAAGTACCATTAGACTGAATAGAACGAAACAAAACATAAGTAGTTTCGTTTTGTTAACTTTGCGATGATGATTTTTACCATCACAAATGTCCAGCCTCAAATTTACTTTCCTCCCCGAATTTTCGTTAACACATAATCCTTGGTTCCCTGCAAAAGCATCGTCTCCTCCCATATTTAAAAGATCAGACGGAACTCTTCCTGACAAACGATTAACAGAAAGATCAATGGAGCTTAACCTTAAAGCTCGAAGCTTGTCAGGAATAACACCTGTCAAAAGATTTCGCGACAAGTTAAGAGCGTTTAGGGACGTTATATCCCCCAAGCTGTCAGGGATCGTTCCTGTAAGAAAATTCCTTGCAAGATTTATATCAACTAACTTGCCACATTCTCCCAATTTGGCGGGAATTGAACCAGTAAACATATTGTTTTCGAGGTTCAAATACGATAACTGCTTCATATTCTGAATTTCCGTTGGGATTATGCCCGAGAACTTATTGTTGGATAGATCGAGCTTGTCAAGCTGAGCTAACTTCCCGATTTCGGATGGGATTTCACCCGAAAAGCTGTTATCATACAGGAGCAGTTGAGTCAAGCTGGTGGAAATACCAATCATTGGTGAAATTTGGCCACTGAAATTGTTATCACTGAGATCGATCAAATCGACAGAAGGCAAACCCCATAACCCATCGGGTACTTTTCCAGATAACTGATTCTGATTCACTCTAAACCTCGTTAAAGATTTGCATTTCACGTATGTTTCGGGCAATTCACCTGAGAAATCATTTGAAAGAGCCAACAACTTCTGAAGTTTTCCCGACCCGCATAAGAACTTTGGAAACGGACCTGTGAACTTGTTCTCGGATATGTCTATTTCAACCAAAGGTGCAAACTTTGCAAAATTCTCTGGGAATTTTCCTGTGAAATTATTTCGGTAAATAGAGAACCCCTTGAGACGTTGCATATCTCCGAAACCAGGAGGGAGTTCACCCGTGAAATGGTTCATAAAGCATTCAAAAACCGTCAAATTCTTCATGTTTCCGAGCTCAGTAGGCAGCTCTCCGTGCATCTGGTTCATAGAAATATCAAATTCCTGCAAAAGGTTCAGCTGAGCAAAATCGGGTGGGATCACTCCTGTCAACTCATTCCCAGCAAGCTCTATTTTCCACAGCTTTCGTAAATTCGTAATCTCCACGGGGAACTCGCCAGATAACTTGTTACCAGCGAGATCAAGTGCTGTTAATCCTTTCAGCCCAAATAACGATTTTGGAATTTGACCCGTTAACTGGGAGCCTCTTAAATAAAGGAAATTCAAATTCTTCAAATTTCCGATGGCATCCGGTATGCTACTCTCTTCAAAGTCGTTATCTCCGAGACTAAGCTGTGTTAAAGCCGTCAGACTTCCTATCCAAGCAGGGAACTTTCCGCTAAAATAGTTACCCGAGATATCAAGTACCTCCAATTTGGTGAGCTTTGAAAGATCAGGTAAGGACCCCGTGATGTTGTTCAAAGAGACGTTTAACGCCCTAAGCTCAGCGCAGTTGACAATGGACGCAGGCAGCTCCCCGGAGATAAAGTTGGAAGGGACGACGAGAGTCTGGAGGCTGTCAAGTGCGGAAATAGCAGGTGAGATCTTTCCCGTGAGGGACTCGTAGTTGAGTGAAATCTGGATGACTCTACCCGTTTCGTTGTGGCATAAAACCCCGTGAAAGGCGCACGGGGAATCCGTTGCTTTCCAGGAAGCCAAGTAGTCGAAAGGATCTTCAAACTCTTTCTTTAGTTCAAGCAACGCTTTCACTTCATCGCTCGGAGAACAAGAACCTAACGAGCATAACACGAAGAAACAAAAGACTAGTACAGCTGAGAATCCGCGCGAACATTTTTCCATTTTGGAAAACACGAGTCTCCCTCACTCAACACCCCACAACTTCCATTATTGGACTTCTTTCGTTCTTTCGTCGACCTGTTAAAAAAAACACATTTAAAACTCAATCCATTCGGACCGACACAAACGTAGTTGTACTATGTAACATTTTGAAAACTCGTTTTTGGTACAAAAATAATATTCGGAAAACAAAAGATACAACAATAAATCACATGTCATGGGCCAAGGGGATGGTGACATTATTTATATATTGAGTCAATTATAATAGTGATATTAGAAAATGAAATATATCTACTTCAATTCATCATATCTTGTGTGCACATCTCATTGTCTTTCACCTCACTCCTAATCATTTTTTTTAATTTTTAAAACGGTACTTCAATCTCGACTGAAATTTGATCTCGAATTATACCATCTATAATGATAGGCCTTAGGACTCGAACTACTAGAAGAAATCCGCGAAAAAAAAACCTTTAAAACTCACGACTTTACATTAAAAAAATCATAAATTTTTATCCTTTGCAACACAACTCACCTAATCATTGTAATCAGTTAATTAATAATTCAATCAATTACTCTCTCCGTTCCAAAATTATTGTCCCCGACAAAAAACACACAGTTTTAGAAAGTACAATCTTTTCAGTTTTCTCTCTCTTACTTTTTGCAGAAAGACCATTTTACCCTTAACCAATTAATTTAAAACTTTTTAAAAAGTTTGTAATTATGATTTCAATTAACGGTAATCTAGTAATCTCGATTTAAAATTCATACTTATTTTTAAAAGTTTTAAAAGTAGACAATTAATTTAGGACAACCCAAAAAGAAAACGTAAACTATAATTTTGAAACATAGAAAGTATCTTTTTATTGATAAGAAAAGAAAACAATAATAAACATGTCACTGGTGTTGGTAGGATTTAACACTGAATGTTTAGACTTATTATTCAGTCACTATATATTCCCTATTTTTTAATGCTTAAAAAATGTCATTTGGATTCTAGTTTCTACACGTTCTATATTGGAATGTATTTTTTTTAATGTCATGACGTTGATCTAACATGTCATGTAACCTGTGGACATCTATAATAGACCAAATTGAAATGTATTTTTTCTAAGAAATGTTTTGTTAAAAAGCAAAACAATGTGTATGTGTCATGTTGCAAAAGTGTGCAACCAGATTGGTTTCTTTCTTGAAACAAGTAGTTATTTATAGAAATATTTAGTTGCATATAGTTTGAAGAAAAAGTATTTGATAAAAAAAGTAAGGCAGCATCTAACATCGTCATTCACGGGTTATGAATCTCAATATCGTCTAGGATGATGTATACAGGAGGTTGAGCCAGAGAACTATACCGCTATCAAAAGTAGAGAGGCTGGTTTCGATTTTATAGAAGATCAAACCTATGAATTGTGTCTCTATTTGATGTTTTCCCGAATTGATAATGAAAGTAGGGTTATGAAATTCTATCTTTAGAAAAAAAAAATTACCTATAAACAGTTTTCTAAAGTTGTAAACTTGAAAAGTGTTTAGTGGATGTAAAAATCTACTCCAAATTCTTACTACTCCGTATAAGATAAGTGTGCTAAGTTATTACCTAGCTAGCAATTCTTATAAATACTATACTGAAATTTGAGACGTTAGGAATGAAAAGTAGATATATGTGTTAAGTTATTACCTGCTAGCTGATGGAGATAACTTATTTCTTCCCGGTTGGTTGATGAATGATAGAGAGAGAGAGAGAGGTGTGCATGTATTTGATGAGCTAGCTAGCTTAGACAAATGATTTGAAGATATAAAAACATGGGAGAATTTGGTGGATTTGTATTGGGATAGAGAAGCTAGAGATCGAATGAACGCTTTTCAATAAAAGAAAATCCAATCAATCTTCTTTTTCCAATAACAGAGAGGATGGATGTATGGATGTATTATTATTATTGAGAGAGAGAAAGTTTATAGTAATAGTAGTATATACTAGTGTAACTTTTTTTTTTTTTTTTTTTTTTTATATATCAAAAGGCAGGCAGGGAGGCCTACTCATGAGAAAAATATATTCATGTCATTTCAGGTATAGTTGGCAACTTGGCATCAAGTGTTTCCAAGTATGGGCACAAAATTAAATCATTGGGTTTAGCTTAATGAATAGTGTATAGAAGTTTTGTGTTCTATTTCTGAGAAAAAAAATAATTTTTTATTGGTTATTGTGGGGTTTAATCCCTACAATCCTGGTAATCTAGATGCGGAATATCGATCAAGAACACGCACACCAACAGAATCGACAGAAAAGTTAATCGACGCCCACACAAAGTAAATCCCTAATCCAAACGATTAGTATTATGAAAGAATGACGTGTTTGGTTCGTTCCCTCTCACCTCCTTTTATAGAGATGAGGGGGAACCGACTATAACAAGTCTTACGGGTCGGGTTGGGCTTATACATTGCCAACCGACCTTTATTCTTAGTTATTAGGCTACTCGACTCTTAATCCCTAGATGTGATTTAGGCGAATATCATAACTAAACATAACAGTTACGAAAGTTAACATGCCTTGAGGCTATTTAAAAAAATAATCGACTTGCAATGTCAAATCAAAACATTACTTTTAGTAGCATTTTCACGAAGTCATTATACCGTATCAATCGTTTCATTAAAACAAGCAACTGAACGTATCAAGAATACGTACAGCAAAAGCACACATTAGAACAGGAAAACAATAAACCCTACCTAACACGTATACACTTTTTATTTATTGAAAAAACATGACTTAAAACTTCAATTGGATACAATGTAAATCCTAAACCTATGTGGTATATATAGATTAAACAAGATGTACTATAAATGTATTTACATTATCAATATCCTAAATAAATAATTAGGACGGGTCGGATTTTCACTCCAACTAACACGACATTCATGATAACTATCGAACACGCTTTGCAGCCACATCCAAATGATCAGGAATTTTCCAACTATCACCCTCTGAATTCTGAGTCGTAGAGGACAATTCTTGCACACCAAGTAACGATCTCATCTTCTTCAACTTTATGCGCGTTGAAGCCTTCGTTAACGGGTTTGTCCTTTGGTTATCTTAGGATACATGCTCAACGATTACCCGCTCATTCTCCATCACTTCTGCCAATACCTTCCTCAGCCAAATTGCTTGACGCGCAACTTGAGTGGCTACCATGAACTTAGCTTTATCGAAGATAACGTCATGCTAATTTACTTTTGTGAGCACATGAAATAGGTGATGTATCGAGATAAAAAAAACATGTCTAGTAGTACTCCAATGTCAACATTATGACTGTTATATCCCATTGTTCTCATGTCATCACCTCGCTTTTATTTAATACATGATCACACCAACAAGACTCTCATTTGTTCAACTCATGGAACAAATGAGCACAGGCAAGGGTGCAGCCGCTGACACTTCATTTCTAGCCCCTAACAGATTAATGTTTGTTTCTGGTGTATCCCAACCCCCATTGACAATTAGAGAGTTGTCCACACAGGTACCAACTACTTTACCTTCCATTGATTCAATAGATAAAGGTAAACGCTGGTAGAAGAACATGTTCCCAAGGAGAGTGCACAGGTGAAGTTTGATCAACTATAGGCACAACAATTGCAAAAGGAAGAACTCAAAAGGGAACAAAAGGGTTCTATTGAAGCTCATATACTTAGTTCTGATTCAGGGAGCATGGAAGCTGGTAATGATGATGATGATGATGATGATGATGGTAGTCCACACAGCTCTAATCCTGATGTAGGTCATGAAGAAGAGCCAGAGTAGTTAGAGTATGGTGAATATGAAGCAGCCAAGGAATAGCTTAGGAGCTTGGCTTTGATGTTTGATTATGATATGCCCCAGATCGCAAGTTTATATCATAGGTATGGAGAAACTGCTACAGAGCAGAACATTTCTACTTCTATGAGAATATGGGGATTGGAGCAATTATTGAGAGTTCAAAAGGATTTGAAGGTGACTAAGGCTAATAAAGCTGAAAACATTTTGATGAAGCCTAGATTACACAATAGAGAGTTGTACAAGATGCTACTAAGAAGTAATCAGTCTAGAGGGATATGAATAAAATTTCAAGGTATGACATTTAAATAATTAGAGTTCAAAGTATATCCTATCTAGGTTGCCATTTGTAAGCACAACACTTATCTCAAGCTATCTACTAAAAGACAAGAGAAATTGAAAGAACATATGAAGCTGAAGAAGGCTGAACAAGAACCTAGACCAAGAAAGAAAGGAGTCAAGCTTAACTTTCCTGAGTTTGACTTGTTGGACTCAAAGTTTCCTAATTAAGGTACATTAAAGGCAAATTTGCATCTTTCTTCTTTGGATAATTCTGTCATTGAACCTGTGGAACTTAGAAATCCTGTGATAAAGTATGAGAAAGATCAAGGCACATCTAGAAGTTTACAAGGCATGGTGGTAAGGGTCAGGTATTTACTTCTCTTATATCTTTGTTTGGGAGTATGGATAGAGAAGACTTAGAGACCATTTGGGGTATGTTGAAGGCAAAGTATGATGTTGAGGTTCCTTCAACTATTGGTGAAATAAGGATCTAGTCAACCTCTAGAAGGTTGTTTGACCATGATCAGGATGATCCAGTATAGCTAGATTTGGATGATTTAAGTGGTTTGGAGTGACGTTTGTTTTCTACAGCTGGTGTATTTCATCTTTGCACATCAAAGTTTTTAGAGTATTTGTTGGTGGACAAGATTTATCCACTGACACAAGAAGTATTGAAGAAGATGGTCTGCCCAAAGCTAAAAGTGAACTTCACCAGTGACTTGAGAATTGATTTTCTAAGGTTTATTCATACTCAAATTCTAGGATAGACATGTTTGTAAGAATCTTCTCTATATAGTTTTGTTTTATTCAGAAACTTGATAGTTAGTATAAATATCAAGTTTAAGGGAGGATTGTTGGGAATAAAATGACTAAGTCCCTAGCCGCTGACAAGTAAGATTATAGACGCTGACAAGACATATTGTAGCCGCTGACAAGAAGAATCTTAGCCACTGAAAGATTACATGAGCTGTATGGATCAACACGTTTAGTTAAATTAGGAAGATATGTTCAAATATTGTATTTTCTATATTTATCTATTCCTAGAATAGTTGATCTTACCTTTTTGTTCAAGGCTTCTTAACATATAAAAGGAGGCCTTAGGGTTTGTTTATTGTAACACTTTCATACATTGTTCACCGTTTTGTTTATCAATCAAGTAGAAAGTTTATACGTGCTTTGTTTGTTTGTTCTTTGCTCTATGTATTAAATTCTGCATAATATTTAGATTGTTGAAAACACAAAGTTTCTCTACGTATTACACTTGATTTAATATCGTTAATACCAAACTAATCGATCTATGTTTGAGATTAATAGTTTCTCATAGGAGATAGTTATATCATCAAGAATGGTTTTGACACTATCATATTCAAAGACGTTTCTAGAAGACTTATAACCATTGTTTAAACTAGTAGAATGACATACGCAGCCATAACATCTAAAGTGAGAAAGCTTAGGTGCAATTCCATGACTTATTTTAGAAAAATAATTCCCACCAAAATCATAAGAGGGAGTAAACCTGCATACACTCCTTGTGAAAAGAGTGATCCATCCCTGAAACATATGGCACCTAGCTATACCTAGAAGGTGTCTGTGTTTCATTTCAGAGAGAGTGGAAGAGGGAAACATGGTTCTCTAATTAGAACATAATCCATACAAAAAAAGATAATAACAACAAGCTAATATGTGTTCTGAATAATGCAATTATGAAGCACACCACCTATGAACATTATAAGAAAGAAAACACAAGAAGCAAACAACATAAAACAGATACTAACAGATAGGCCGACCAGAAAAGAAGCAGCACAAAAACAGGTAATGAAAGCAATCTCTGAACAATAGACGAAAGCAGCTGGGAACACCTGAAAAACTAACAGGGCTAATGCTCAAACACGAACAACAAACAAACATATACTACCATAAGAGACAGAGCACAAGCCAAACAAAAGACAAAAGAAAAAAATAGAGACCAATGAAGATCTAACAACAATCATAACAATGACATAGAGAGAAAAAAAGAGTAATAATGAATAACCATCACAATAACAGGACAACCAGCCAATAGCCATTTTTCAAGGTTAAATTGAGAAGAGCAGGACACAAAAGACAACAGAACATACAGGCAACCTCAATTAATTAGACATCACCTTCTACGAGCTAGTATGAGAAATCAAGAGTAGATTAGAGATAAATACAACAATTACTAGCAAAAACATCAAGCATAAAAGGAACAAGGTTACACACAAGACTAATAAACAGACAAGAATGCAACTAGACAGCGAAAATAGACCCACCGCATAACAGAGGTAAAGCAAGTAACAGACACAGTTAATGACCCTCACTTCAAAGATGTAAAAAGACAAGCGGAAAAAATAACAAGAACCATCTCAATAGATCATAGCGTAAACAAACAATAATCAACATAAACAAACACTATAAGATTCATCAATAGATAAATATAGAACAATATCAAGTCATAAACTTTAACGTATATAAACATGAATACATGGCAAAAAAAACACAAGGAGAAAGGGTGTGCGAGGTATTACAGTGCATGCATATGAAGATTGACTCGTTTCATCTACATTCACTAAGTCAAGATGGCAACGAGTCACTCCAAAATCACCAAAGGCGAGACGCAGCAGAACACATATCTCCAAAATAACCAGGAATTAAGGTTTCGCAAACCCTAGTATCAATCTCCACAAAAAACAACGTCACCAACGACAGAAGCTACCAAATTACCTTGGAATACCACATCAAGTAACCATGAACAAAAGCCCCAAAAAATAAATTAGGGTTTCCCAAACCCTAATTTACAGAAAATCCAAAAACCAAACAATAATACCCAGTAGGGAGCTAGATCGAGAACCTGTCTCTAATACCATGATAAATATGATAAACATGTACCAAAGAGACAATACTGAATCACCCAACCATCCTCCCTATAGCAATTTTATTCATTTACAAGGTACAAATTGGCGATTAGTTCTCAAACGAGTGCTAACCGAACGATTACAAAAAGAAAAGGGTGAGATCTTCCCAAATAGGTTGATCCGATCTCCTCACTACATAAGTCACTCGACACTCAATGATAGCTTAAGACCAAAGATCACATCTAAACAAATTGCACAATATCTCTTCAAATAAGAGAGTGAGAGAGAATCCCCTTTTTATGTGTATGTGATATGTGTGTTGTTTTATCATCTTCTGCCAACGGCCCTTGTATTAACAATGATGATAAAAGACAAAAAATGCACTTCACCCCTTGGTCTTTAGCTTGTGACAACATCAACACCAGTTTAAATAACTTTTGGGATTTGGCACATTCAGTCCATGCACATATGAAACACAAAAAAGAACTAGACCAACACTTGTTAGTTTGTAAAAGTTAACACCCTGACTCAAACTAAACAAGTGTAACCATTTAAATAGACACTATCTCAAAACTATACCTACTGTATAACCTTTAAAGTTGTGCATGGCAGAATTGCATATTACACATGAGATGTGAAAGTTTGAAACTTCCAACAGGCTTCATGGATGGCATCAACTTGTTGATACAGAAGTTTGAGTAGGTCCTTAGTAGCTCGAATAACAAGTTATTCGGGTATGGATTGCTAGAATCTTGCATCAAGTGAATGTGTTTAGATCTTCTACAATAGAAAGAACATCGTTAATCTTGCCGTGAGGACAGACCCTACAATTAGACTCCGACGTGAGAGTAAGAAGACATTCTTAGATTATCACATTATCTTTAAGGTATATGAGATACCTGTCACAATGCATACATCATTCCTTTTATAGCCGAAGTAAGGTTTTCTAATCTTTCTGCCCAAGTCATGACTCGTGATATTCGAGATTTACACTAGTCCGAACTCTTTAAATAAGTAAAGTATATCTTTTACTTAATTAGGTTCTCTTCCTCCTATATACAAATCATCGGACACTCGTTGAATATCGCGACTCAAATAAAGCACGTGCGACCAGCCATAGCTGAGCTTAATAAGCTATTCGTATAAAATCTCAATCATTAGTAAATAAGCACATAAAAATAAGTAATGAGTCAGACGGTCCATACTATACCTCATCATCAAAATATAACCATCATCTAAATTAGGTGTAGCAAAGATATAGATGGTCCAAAAATCCTAACACATAATCATTCAAGAAAAAAGTATGAAATAGTTATATTGGAATTGAGTTTCTTGATTTGATTGAAAGAAAAAACAGTAGTACATAGTGGATAGAAGAAAACAATAAAATGACGACCCAAACAAATGCTTCTTTGGTCCACGCACTGACACATTATATATTTCTATCAATCTTTCATTTTGTTTTTGATTACGACATTTTATATTATTACACTAAAAATGTCTTATTATATCGTAAGATATCACTAAAAAGTTTATAGTGGTTTACTTTGAAGTTTTTGGCATAACTTTATTATGCATAGTAAGTATACAAATTGGCAACGTATATTAGGATAGTTGTGCATTTGTCGATTTATGTATGTTTGTTTATTGATAATATACGGCTTAAAACGACACTAATCCACAGTCATACACTCATCGTGTAAATGCGGATTAGGGTACTCACGTGTTATAACGACGAGTATTTCAATGATAATTTCAACTATCAAACAAGACATTAGGACAAACTTTACGGTATTTGAAAGATTTGTGTGCTATATTAATTTTTTCTACTTTAAAAAAGCTCATGTAAGCTAGTGGTCATTCATCAATAGCTATAGGGCTTATTTAATCAGAGCATGGGAATGGGCTGTTCTAGAACAATGGGCTTCTTAATGAGTTCGATAAGACAATAACTAAATGACTCAATACATACGAATAAAAAAAACAATAACATGGAATTTTTGCGCGAGATATTCGAAAAACTAAAGCTTTTAACGATAAAAAGTGACACAAGTGTTTTATGCAACGTTTATATATACAAAGTAAAATGATCAAAATGTAAATGAAAATTGTTGTAACATGTGATAACAATTCCAAGAATAATTCTTAAAATGTGCGGAAAACGTATAGAAATATTTAGTGAAACTGAAAATGACACGATCCGTCGGTTATATGGTGGTGGCTTTCATAGTAACGTTTTCAGACAAATTTTTAGAAATTATTAACGTTGGGATTAAGCAAAAAGAAAGTCTCATTTTTTTCTAAAAAAACTACTGTACATTAAAAAGAGTTGTCAAAATTGTCATGCATATTTTCAAATTTTCATTCAGAATATTATTCAAACATCTATGTCATTGAAACGAGCAGAGCCGGGTTTGAGCATGTGCGAGGTGATTGATCACATAAGGCCTCAAATTTTACAGAGGCATCATGATTACAGATGTGTATGTACATCTAGTTCGACTTTGATCATAAATCTGACTCATATGTGTAATTATAGTGTGACCGAATTGGCAACTACATTAAAAAAAGATGAAAAGCTTTTTTTTTAAGTAATTTTGAACATGAAGAATTAACATAAGTTGTGAGAGTCTTTTACAAGGTAGGAGATGATAATTTTAGCTTATATACTTTGACACTATTCTTTAATACAACTATTATTTGTAGTAACATGTTTTATAAATATGACAAATTCAGTCCTCATATTTGATAAAATAACTAAGGTTACTATGATAGGTTGGTGTATGTATAAATTATCAAAATCTTGTTTCAAACGTGGATCAGATCTTCTGACGTAACAAGTTTGAAGTTTTTTTTTTAGTTTTTGAGACTTGATTAAAGCAACATTTGGCATCAGTTTTTAATAAATTTACAAATATATATATATTTTCTCGTATTTAAGAAGCGTACATGATAATGGCTGCACACGGGCATCCAAAAACGACGGGACGACTCTATTTATGAGGAATGCAAACTGTTGGAACATGTAAAGTTCTTGTCTCACATCGCCAGAAAAAGGAAACCAAAACATGTTTATAAGGACCTTGAATTTATACCTACTAATTACTTAAAGTCCATACTAATGGACATCCTAGTAAATGGTGACTGGTAGGCTCGTGAACTCAATTAAGAAAATCTGGATATTACTTTTTATTTATCCAGAATTAGGTTTTCCTTTTGTTTCTGTCATAATACAACGTAACCAAACAACATAACGTTTCTTTTGGCAGTTATACATATGACGGTTGTAACTATTTTCTGGAAGATCGTGATGGTTCATTAGGTGACGTTTCATCAAGCATATATACCACATCCGAATCCATCAAGAAGAACAATTCAGATTCGTCAGATTCGAGTTTATCTTTATTTGATTGTTGTATCCTCTAAACAGCTCGTACTAGGGACGATTTTTTTTAAGGACACTGCATATTGTTGCAGGCCTCAATCTGTTATTTGTAATCTACGATTCTATACAATACAATTTGTATTACGTTTATTTATTCCTAACACAAACTGTAATGTATTGTTACATCATCGGAAGAAATCTAAATTGAGAAAAGTATATGACGATGTATGGGCATGCACAGGGGTGGAACTAACTAAAAAAATTATAATGTAATATTTTTTTTTTAGTATCTGTGATATTTTTGGAATATGACCCACCTTGAAAAACGTTTCTCTTATCTAAACTAAAACTCAAAATAAGATTTAAGCAGACTTTATGAATATTGGAGCTTATTTAGATGTTTGTGAATGTGAAAAAGAAGGAAAATGTTTAAGATTGAAGAAGAAGAAGAAGATGAAGGAGGAAAAAGTGAAAATGAGCATTGGGGTGTTGCTGTGAATTGTTACAACGTGTTCAAGCTTGTTAAACGGATGCACGCTCTAAAGAAACCATTTAGAAAGCTTTTACTTTCGCAAGGCAATTTACATAATCGTGTAACCAAGCTTCGTCGACGACTTAGTCGTCCCTAGGTATTGAATACCTGGGCATTTTTAAACCTAGGGACGACTAAGTCGTCCCTAGGATAATAAATATTTTTTTTTATTTTCTAAAAATGTTTTTTTTAATATTTATAAAAAAGATTTTATTAAAAATAATAAAAAAAAGAATTTTTAAGAAAAATTTTGAAAAAGATTTTTTTTATTTATAACCTAGGGACGACTTTGTCGACCCTAGGTTACAAAGAAGGTCGTCCCTAGGTTAGTCAATTTTTTCAACGTAGTGGGTTGCGGGACCCACTAAGTCGTCCCTAGGATACAAAAGGGAGTTCGTCCCTAGGATCCTAGAGACGAATTTTTAGGCACAACCTCCTAGGGTCGACTTAGTCGTCCCTAGGAGTTTAGGGTCGAAAAAGTGCCTCCCTAGGGACGAATAAGTCGTCCCTAGGGTTCAAAATTGTTGTAGTGGTCATGAATTAGATGAAGTTCAAATGGCTCTTGAGTCTTGACAAGGATCCATCTTCTAGTATTCTTCGGGAAGAGGAAGCGGTGTATTTAACAGCGTTTACACAAGCTTCCTTGGACGAAGAGAAGTTTCTAAAGCAAAGATCGAAGACTGAATGGCTTCATGTGGGGGATTGAAACTCGGCCTATTTTCATAGGTCGGTCAAATCCATAACTAGGAGAAGTCGAATTAATTGTATTATGGGTTAAGACAATGTGTTATATGAAGGAAACTCAGTTCCTAAGGTTTTCGTTGATCATTACATGCAATTCTTAGGTGTCGAAGCTAATGTTGTTGTTTTGGATAATCGTGGGTTCTTGGGGTGCAAGCTAAGCCATATTAAAGTAGAAGGTATGGTTCGTATTGTTTCTAATGAGGAAATTTGATTGGCTATATTTTCTATTGGAAATGGCAAAGCCCCGGTCCGGATGGCTTTACTTCGGTTTTCTTCAAGAAAGTGTGGGAGGTAGTAGGTGGTGATGTTTGCAACGCAGTTCGTGTCTTCCTAAATGGCAAGCTTTTGCAAGAGATTAACCATACCATTCTTTGCATACTTCCGAAGGTCTCTACCCCATCTCGTGTTAACGATTTCTGTCCTATTTCGTGTTGTAATGTTATCTACAAGGGCATTAGCCAGATTAATACTAACCGAATTGTTAATGCAACCGATGCCTAAAAACATTATTTGTAATAACTAACCTCTCTTGGTTTTAATCACGATAAAGTGTGAAAACATTTATCGTCAAAGATAACCGTAAAACGAATTATTTAACGAACACTATCATTAAGGTAATAATCATTTAAGTCTTACACAAACATATCTCATACATGTTTAGTGATCATTAAAAGTGATTAACCTTAAAACTCACATTTATACAAATGTGACAAAATATTTGAATAAACTTTCTTTTTAAGAAAATATTTTATTATAAATGGTCACTTAATGTGTTAAGTATGTTTACTTATGATTATCCCTTGATCCCCTTCTTTATATGTCTAAAGAGAAGATCACTCACACATTTGTGATATGATAAAAGATGAAGCTTTGATGAAGATCTCTCTTTCTTAGATCTAGTCATGTTCATTATATTGTTCATTTGAGTCTTGTGTAGATCCAAGGTATATATGTATACTTGGATGTGTCTTGTGCTAGTTCTCGCTAAACTCTAAAGTGATGTAATAGTTAACGTCTTATGTGTTAGTTCTCACTAAACTACAAAGTTATGTAATTGTGAGTATGAGTGTTTGAGTTCTCACTTAACTAGAATGTGATGTGAGTAAAGATTGGTTCTAGCTTTGGATTAGAACTCGGCATCTAGCCTTGTGTCGGAAAAGAAGATGGGCGAAGAAGATGGTTTCCAGCTTTGGATTAGAACTCGACATCTAGCCTTATATCGAAAAAGAAGACGGGCAACGAAGATTGGTTCTAGCTTTGGATTAGAACTCGACATCTAGCCTTGTGTCAGAAAAGAAGATGGACAACGAAGATTGGTTCTAGCTTAGGATTAGAAGTCGATATTTAGCTTAGTGTCGAAAAACATTGTAAGCAATGTTGTAAGGTTTTCTCTGACAAAAAGGGATCTTGTGGATATAGTGGAAATCTCGAGTAAGGTGTACTCGAGGAGTGGAGTAGGAACTAAGAGAGAGCTTCGTTGCCGAACCACTATGAATCCTTGGTGTCATTTCTTAGGTTGTTTCGTTCCCGACTCTTTACTTACTTGCCTTTATATTTACGCATTCCATATCATAATCACTAGACATAGCAAATGATTTGAAACATTGGAAATTGACCTAACTATTATGAAACAAGTTTTCAAGTAATAGTCATTTCTAATGACGAACTTAACCACTCAAGAACTGATGCATACATATAATTTAAATTGAGGTCATACTCGTTGTGCTTTCAAGATTGATATTTTAAAGGCATATGATACGGTGAGTTGGAAATTTTAGATGACATTTTGGTTCGTTTTGGTTTGCATTCGTCTATGGTTAAATGCATTATGTCATGTGTTTCGAGCACTTCATTTTCTATCAACATAAATAACGAATTCCATGGTTATTTTAAAGGTAAGCGTAGGTTACATCAAGGTGATCGAATGTCTCCGTGTATCTTCACTTTTGTCATGAAGATTCTTACTTTCGTCTAAAATGCAAAGTTCGTGAAGAGAATGATTTCATTTATCATAATAGGTGTAGTAAACAAAAAATTATTAATATATGTTTTGCTGATGATCCTATTATGTTTGCTCGTGGTGATGCATAATCAGCTAGAATTTTAATGGAGGCATTAAAAGAATTTAAGGATGTTTCGAGATTGGTTCTGAGTATTCCAAAGAGCACCGTTTTCTTTTGTAATGTATCAGATAATGTAAAAGCTTATCTTCTTCTATTTTTTCCTTTTGAAGAAGGTAGCCTTCCGATCAAGTACGTGGGTGTTCCTCTTATTTCTACTAGGCTCTTATATAAGGATTGTAAAATTCCTATTGAGCGCGTTCGAAGACATATAGGTGATTGTAAGAACATATGGTTATCGTTGGCGGAAAGACTTCAATTGGTGATTTTCGTCCTCTCTTTTATGCATAATTATTGGTGTAAAACCAGAATTTTGAAAATGTGAAACTATCATTTCTTTTCATTTTAAAAATATGGTTTTCATTTCATTTCAAATTTTTTTATTTCATTTCATATGAAGTAAATGTGAATTTTAAGTTAATTAAGAAATTTAAATAATTAAACCTTAGGTTATGAGTTTTTGGAAATAATAGAAATATGGCATAAGGTAATTGTTTTTAAGAAACAAAAGTATATATACGTATATTGTATGTAAATTTCGGCCATGATACTTGCATTTTGGATGGGGTTCAAGATTAAGTCTCGGTATCTCCTCGAATTGATCACGGTTCTAAGTGGAATGATTTGTTCTTGGTTAATAAAAAGGTGATGGTTTGTTTATCTATTTTAAACTAATAACAAATGAGTAAGTGTCGAAGAGTAAAAGTAAAGCTTTAAAAGATTAAACTAAATTGACAAGTTAAAACTAAATACTTGAAAACTTAAACACTATATTAGAAAAATACTAGAACACTTAATAAAACTAACACTTGGAAACTTTATAAAAATCAAGAACTAAACCATCGGAATATGTAAAAGGGAGACTGATCGGAATAACAAACACACCCTCGTCGGAATATGCGAAAATGATACTGATCGGAATGTTACAAACGTTACTGGTCGGAATGATGGGAAGCAAGACTTGTCGGAATATCTTAAAAACAGTGCCAATCGGAATAACTAAAAACGAGCCAATCGGAATATGGGAAATAATCCACAATCGGAATGTATCAAAACTAGTATAATCGGAATGTTTAAATAAAGACCCCGATCGGAATAACCAACTAGGCCCCGTCGGAATAATAAACCCTATTCCGATCTACAGATCGGAATATAGAGATGCAAATCGGAAAGAACCCAAAACCCTTTTCCGATCTAGACGATCGGAATAAAGGGAGTGTAATTGGAATATCAAATCCGAAAAGGGTTTACCTTTTCCGATTACCCTCCTTGATCCGAAAGTTAAGCAAGGTTATAAGCTATGAATAAGCCAACACCAAAACTAGCACGAATCTAATATGAATCGGATCAAATAAGCTCAAATAACAACGTATCTAAACTTCAAATAAACAACTTTTAAATCAAACAATAAAAAGATGAACTTTTTAAGAAAACTTTTAAAAAGGTAAATGAGATAAACATATAAATAAGCCAATAAGCACAAAGATCTTAAAGCTTATTCGTATGAAAACTTAAATAGACATAAAAAGATTAACTTTTTAAGCACGAAAACATAGATGAACAACACGGATCATAAGTTATTCGCACCAAAAGTGAATCAAAATCAAAGAAAGGTAGAAAGAGATGAAAGATTAAAAGCTTAAACTTAAACTTGATTAATGAAATCAACAATACAAAAGTTAAATCTTGAAAGATTAAAAGAAAGAAAGATGAAAACTTAGTGAGAGAAAGTTGAGAACTTTCTCTCTCTAAAACTAGAGAAAATGAAAAAACTAAAACTAACTAAGACTAACTAGTCTAAAATTGTGAAGTGAAATCCTATATAGGCGTCTCTTGTGGGCTTTGTGAATGGGCTTTGTTTTTGGGCTTCTTTTCTTCTTTCTTCTTTAGTCTTTACGTTTCTTTAAATAAACGTTTCCGACTTTGGATTTTGAGAAGTGTCGGTGAATAATTCCAACTCGTCTTATAATCTTTTGTTTAATAGACTCGAGTTCTTTGACATATATGAATCTTCCATCTTTGGCTCTATTCTTCGATAAATCTTCAAATAGGCACAATGACTTCAAATCTTTTGCATTTCTTGGACAATAGACTTCGTCTTGAGTCTTTTTCCTCGATAAAACCCGTGCAATCCCATGTTTTCTTCAATCTTCATCCGGTTGACTCTGAAAACACAATAAACACAAAAACCACGCATAATTCCAAACAAATGATATTAAACACGCGTTTTGGTCTTGTTTTAGTAAGAAATAAGTGGTAAAAAGATGGGTGTTTTCAAACCTATCAAATCCCCTACACTTAACCATTGCCATGCCCTCATGCAATGCTTAGTGATAAAGCAACTTTACACTCTTCTCATAATCAATCAACCTTGGCCTTATTAAAATACTACTAAACAAAAATTAGAGTACTAAGAGAAATTAAAACTTTAAAGCAAACAAAAGGATAGAAAACCATTTTCACTTGAAAATAGCTATATGGAAATAACTTGCAAAGAGATCAAGGACTTACATTAGGGCTTTGGTGCTGCGAAGATTTATCACCCTCAAGTTTCACGTTCCCCAAACTAAGCTTAAAAACGAGATCATTGTTATTATAAGTTAGCAAATCAAACACTTACACACATGGCTTAATTAAATGCTTAAACTCCCTTATTCCTATAGGTATCTCTTATATTTTAATTTTGGTCTTAGAATGATCATGAAGATGCATTTTTGGACTTATTTCGATAGTTTATTTAGGCTGAAAGCAAAGTAGGACGATTTGATCAATAGTTAGCTAAAGGACAAAATCTCTTAAAACTGCTTCTCGGGATATCAAAAAGTCAATATCTTGGCATAACTCGGTTCACGATTTGAGACCTTTCTCGGGCCGATATTTGGCATGTACTTCATACTTCATATCTTGAGAGACGTTCTTGAGATAATGGTCTTCTCTTCGTAATAGAGTTTCTTCACTTGGAGACTTTTGAGGGGTACTCCAACTTTGTTGACCACGACTTCATGATTATTTCTTCAATCTCTAATTGGGATTTTGAGATACAACGATCCGCCTCCTTTTCGGACTTGGATCTATTTATCCTCATACCTTGTTAGGGTCTTTTCGGATAGACTTCTCCATGATCTTTATGGGAGTTGAATGCTTTTCGTCGTGAGTCTTGATCCTTCATATTGATTTTGAGAATAATGCTTTTCACATCACTTTGGATCTTTAGCAATAAGATTGAATCCTCATGCCTTGTTAGGGCCTTTTCGGACTCGCCAATCTTCGCGCCCCGCTTCATAAGTTATGCCTTGGCTATGAACTCTTATAATTACCGAGCAACTTTTAAACGATCTTGGGTTAGAAGCTAAGTAACTTTTCAAATCGTACGACCTTACTTATTGCAGATAAATTATTAGCAAGTGATGGGAGAATAGGCAAATAATTACACCAAGTGAGCTTGCGCAAGAATACCGACTTATAATTGACTCTATCATTTCTCGTTCTCCACAATTTAAAATCTCAAGAAATGAGACTCGTGGATGCTTAGCCTAATAAACCAATTAAGGTCTACATGGTTAAGGATACTAGCTAGAATAAACTTGGATAAGTCTATTCGGGTTGAGTCAAAATAATCGCAACGGGCCTAATATGTCAAAGATTTCTAAACTAGCTACACCACTTTATTAATATTTTTGACTTTATTGCGGGATATATACATATGAAAGCAACGATAAAAAAATTTAAAAATTACGACTAAATGGCCAAAGTTAATAAAAAATTTGAAAAATGTTGAAAAAGATGATTTTCCGGTTAAATGAAGGCATTTTCATGGAAAAGTCCACTTAAAACTTTGATAGAAGTCCCCCTACACTTAAGATAAACATTGTCCTCAATGTTTAAGCATGTGGGGAAATGTCTCCCCTACACTTATGACATTGTGCACGTTGGTTAAATCAAGCTAAGGAAGAGACGACTAACGTGATCATTTTCAAATGTGAGTATGAAGAAAATTGAATCACGATAGTTGAGAGATAGAACCGGATTTAGGATAACACGGGAGCACGGTTCTTCAAAGGTTCCAAAAGTGCATTCACCCCTGTAATCACATCACCACACAATTACAAACACCTATATAGGTCCCCCTACACTTAGGAGGTTAAAACAGAAAAGGATAGATACTCGGGCTGCCTCCCGAGGAGCGCTTGTTTTTGATAACCGAGTCACGAGCCTGACTCAACCCAAAATTAGTTCATGGGGAACGTGGTGAGGGATGGAATCATCTCATGAGAGATGTCCTCACCAAGGTACAACTTCACTCGTTGGCCATTCATCTTAAAATTAGGTCCATTAGGTTGAGCGAGCTCGAGAGTACCATATGGAAAAATTTGGGCAATGGTGAATGGGCCGGACCAATGAGATTTCAGCTTGCCCGAAAAGATTTTCAACCGGGAGTTAAAGAGTAAAACTTTGTCTCCAACTTGGAACTCTCGGTTCTTAAACTTAGAGTCGTGAATGAGCTTAGTCTTTTCCTTATAGATCAAAGAATTTTCATAAGCCTCATTCAGGAGTTCATTCAGCTCATTGAGTTGGATCTTGCATAGGTCACCGGCTTTGGTGATATCAAAATTAGCCCACTTCAAGGCCCATTAAGCCTTGTGCTCCAACTCAATGGGGAGGTGGCATTCTTTCCTGTACACGAGACAATATGGTATACAACCAATCGGAGTCTTGTATGCGGTACGAAAAGCCCACAAAGCATCATCAAGTGTAGGATAATGTTTACCTTAAGTGTAGGCATAAAGATTCAATAAACATTAATATAAACATTAATATCAAGTTTATCATTAATAAATTCAATATTAAGATAAACATTAATGGAAAATTCAATGGTGTCCCTGGAAGCGGCGCCATTTGATACTTGCATTTTGGATGGGGTTCAAGATTAAGTCTCGGTATCTCCTCGAATTGATCACGGTTCTAAGTGGAATGATTTGTTCTTGGTTAATAAAAAGGTGATGGTTTGTTTATCTATTTTAAACTAATAACAAATGAGTAAGTGTCGAAGAGTAAAATTAAAGCTTTAAAAGATTAAACTAAATTGACAAGTTAAAACTAAATACTTGAAAACTTAAACACTATATTAGAAAAATACTAGAACACTTAATAAAACTAACACTTGGAAACTTTATAAAAATCAAGAACTAAACCATCGGAATATGTAAAAGGGAGACTGATCGGAATAACAAACACACCCTCGTCGGAATATGCGAAAATGATACTGATCGGAATGTTACAAACGTTACTGGTCGGAATGATGGGAAGCAAGACTTGTCGGAATATCTTAAAAACAGTGCCAATCGGAATAACTAAAAACGAGCCAATCGGAATATGGGAAATAATCCACAATCGGAATGTATCAAAACTAGTATAATCGGAATGTTTAAATAAAGACCCCGATCGGAATAACCAACTAGGCCCCGTCAGAATAATAAACCCTATTCCGATCTACAGATCGGCATATAGAGATGCAAATCGGAAAGAACCCAAAACCCTTTTCCGATCTAGACGATCGGAATATAGGGAGTGTAATTGGAATATCAAATCGGAAAAGGGTTTACCTTTTCCGATTACCCTCCTTGATCCGAAAGTTAAGCAAGGTTGTAAGCTATGAATAAGCCAACACCAAAACTAGCACGAATCTAATATGAATCGGATCAAATAAGCTCAAATAACAACGTATCTAAACTTCAAATAAACAAATTTTAAATCAAACAATAAAAAGATGAACTTTTTAAGAAAACTTTTAAAAAGGTAAATGAGCTAAACATATAAATAAGCCAATAAGCACAAAGATCTTAAAGCTTATTCGTATGAAAACTTAAATAGACATAAAAAGATTAACTTTTTAAGCACGAAAACATAGATGAACAACACGGATCATAAGTTATTCGCACTAAAAGTGAATCAAAATCAAAGAAAGGTAGAAAGAGATGAAAGATTAAAAGCTTAAACTTAAACTTGATTAATGAAATTAACAATACAAAAGTTAAATCTTGAAAGATTAAAAGAAAGAAAGATGAAAACTTAGTGAGAGAAAGTTGAGAACTTTCTCTCTCTAAAACTAGAGAAAATGAAAAAACTAAAACTAACTAAGACTAACTAGTCTAAAATTGTGAAGTGAAATCCTATATATAGGCGTCTCTTGTGGGCTTTTTGAATGGGCTTTGTTTTTGGGCTTCTTTTCTTCTTTCTTCTTTAGTCTTTACGTTTCTTTAAATAAACGTTTCCGACTTTGGACTTTGAGAAGTGTCGGTGAATAATTCCAACTCGTCTTATAATCTTTTGTTTAATAGACTCGAGTTCTCGACATATATGAATCTTCCATCTTTGGCTCTATTCTTCGATAAATCTTCAAATAGGCACAATGACTTCAAATCTTTTGCATTTCTTGGACAATAGACTTCGTCTTGAGTCTTTTTCCTCGATAAAACCCGTGCAATCCCATGTTTTCTTCAATATTCACCCGGTTGACTCTGAAAACACAATAAACACAAAAACCACGCATAATTCCAAACAAATGATATTAAACACGCGTTTTGGTCTTGTTTTAGTAAGAAATAAGTGGTAAAAGGATGGGTGTTTTCACACCTATCAGGCCCTATGGATGTTTTTACATCAAAATCTTTGATTTTTATAGTTAAGCCTAATGAAGTGTAAGCATAAATACAAAATTTTTTATATTTTATGCTTTGGTTATTATAGGAAAAGAGTGTAAACAATTTAGAAATGTATCTCTAACTTTAGAAACATGTTTGTTTGTCCAAATCCCCTCTAAAACTCATACCAAACCGTTCATAGGGTCTTCCATCAATCCTCCATTGTAAAAAAATATCAAGCTTCATTTTTGTGAATCCTCCATTGAAGGTTTAGGGTTTTCTAGTAATTTTCTTGGTGTTTTCTTCCTCCTCCATCCTTGATGTTTTATTGTTGTGGTGATTCTCTAATCACCATAAACATCTCTTATCTAAGTATATTCAACCCCTAATTCATGTGTCATCATGGAATGATTATATTACTACTACAAAAAAGTTTATATAGAACGGTTGAAAAACCTTATATAGAACGGTTATGAACCACTCTATACAAGGGTAATCTTTTTAAGAGGAACACAAATAGATCGGTTGATAACTGATCTATTTAACGTCATAATAAGATCAGTTAATACATAAGAGCCGTTCTTTATAGAGAATTTTCAAACAAAAAAAAATTATTCTTATTCTTATTTTTCATCAGACGCTATATCTTCAAAGAATTTCCCTTCACTCTTAACAAACACTACAATAAATACTACAAATGGTTACAACACAAACAACTAGCTACTATCTGAAACGAAATGGCTTTATAAATGCAACGCCAATAAAGTATCAAAACACATAATTCAATTAAACAACAATAACATGTCCATTCAAAACCCAAACCCACTTGGCTGCATCTCGAGACGAATCTTCCGGTGACAGTTTAAAGTGACTTCATAATGACAAATCTGCAAATAGCGATGCTGTAAAAGAACAAAATGTACTTCTTTTTGTAGTGAAAAGAAACTTATCGACAAATAGCAAGGCTGTAAAATCACAAATCATAACTGTTCAAGATGTTAAAACGATAATTTACATTATTGAATCAAGCTTAATACAGTCCTTATCAATCAAAAAATATGACACATGATTCAGTAATCATTTATTCATGTTAAAATTATGCACTGTTTCTACTAAAGAATCCTATTTGTACCTTTTCGATGTCTTCTCCAACAAGATATGAATCAATGCCTCCAACAACTTCCACGCCCCTTGATTTGGTGACTGCTAAAATTACAGACATTCTAGACTCCTCAGCTGCTGAATTAATTGACCATGTACCCACGTAGACATTCCAATCTCCTTGATTTAGTGACCACTAAAACTTCTGACATTCCAGTCTCCTTAGCTGCTCCATTAATCAACACCTGACCCACGCGAGAAAACATACATTGTTAAGTCTGGTTTTGTAGAGGTTGTTGTTGCATTGAGTAAGATGGTATGATAATGAACTTTAAGGTAACCTGAAGTCATACATTGTTTTTGGCATGGATTTGGATTCTATGAGAAACCTTGTTGCTCCTTGAAGTTATAACAGGAATCAGATATTTGGCTGTGTTTGGTTCTGCTTATAAAGTCGGCTTATAACTTATTTGGTTATGAGCTCACTTGTTGTGGCTTATTTGGAAACATTCCGGCTTATATAAGTTTAGTATGTCATGAACTTATATAAGCCTAAAAGTTTCAAAATAAGCCATATATAAGTGATGTTATCAAACATAAGCCACCAAAACCAAATAAGCCATAAACCGCTATAAACAAACACCCCTTTAGCATAAAAAGCCATATAATAGCAAAGCCCCAAATTATTACTACAATACATTAATTATTCAAAATCAAATCACAAGAAGGGATAAAAAAAGTAGATCTAAAAGAATGCCAAGATTTGATTACATCTTAATATATAATTAACAAATAGATCTAAAAGCGTACAAGAAAATAAATATATGGGTAAAAGTTAAAAATACACAATGTACTTTCTAAAATGATCCATTATATCCACTGAACTTTGTTATGTTCGAAATTCACACTCGCCACGTAAGATTTTGGTCCAACTAGTTGACTTTCACAGTTTAACCAATTTGGATTTGCAAAATTAATCCATTTAACAATAAAAAAAGTTTATAATGTTAACCCTTTTAAATCCAAACTGTTAAACTCTTCCATCTTCTTCACCAACATCCATCTTCTTCAACCCTCCCATCACCACCTCCTCCAACCACCATCACCGCTCTTTAAACCATCTACTTCTTGTCGCATCTTCCTAAACTAACAACAACAAAAAACAAGATATATTTGATTTGATATCTCATGATTGGAAAAGTCAATTTGGATTTGCTTGAAGAAGATATATCTTGTTGTTTGTGTTGACCAATTCCAAGTCTATGACCAATTCCAGTAACGTCATCTATGTGACCTTCCAACCGTGCCAAGATTGAGAGACCAGTAGCATCGAACCACGATTGCAGATTCACCTTGTTGTTGTGATTTGTGTAGTTGTTGACAATTGTAGTGTTTTCATCATTCGTGCAGCAGTTCACCTTCTTGTTTTGATCGACGGCAATTTCTTCTGGGTTTTGGAGTTTTGTGTAATGATCCTCCTCTTCCTCTTTAGTGTTGTCAATAGTTTGTGTTTTTGTAGTCAAATTCTTTACTTGTGGGTGACTCGCAGGATTCTTCCAAGAGTACTGTTTTGACTTGATAATTGTTGAATCAGAAGATGATGATTTAGGGTTTGGGTTTGGGGGGTGAAAAAATCTACAGGGATTTCTAAAACACCTTCCCTGTAGCCAGTACTTGCATAAGATATAATTAACAACATTAGTTGTTGTTGGATTTTGTTCAAAAACCTTAATTCTTTCATGACTTACACAACCGAGTCTTTTGAAAACTGACATCGCTTGACTGAGAATCTTTCAGCTGCAAGTGTTGCCATTGATTAGATTCAATTTAAAATTATAATCAAGAATCGCTATCAAGAATAGTGAGAAAATGATAAGGAATTCAATCGAAGAAGAAGAAGGGTGATATTTGAATGATGTGATTTCAACAAGATTGATTATAAGGGTGGTGATGGTGGTTGGAGCAGGTGGTGATGAGAGGGTTAAAGAAGATGGATGATGGTGAAGAAGATGGGAGAGTTTAACAATTTGGATTTAAGAGGGTTAACATTATAAATTTTTGTTATTGTTAAATGGACTAATTTTGCAAATCCAAATTGGTCAAACTGTGAAATTCAACTAGTTTGACCAAAATCCTATGTGGCGAGTGTGAATTTCGAACATAAAAAAGTTTAGTGGGTATAATGGATCATTTTAGAAAGTACGTTGTGTATTTTTTACTTTTACCCTAAATATATCAATGGTGCCTTTTGGAATAAAAAATTATACCGTACGTGACTTGAACACAGTGAAAAACTTTCGTCTTGGGCTTTCACAAGTGGAAATTGCAAGAAAATTTAAGCAACGCTATTGAATCATGTCAACACACTATTAAAACAAAATAGTAAATGCGCAAGACCAAGTAATTTTGTGGTTGAATCTTCAAAAGAAGAAATTTTTTGTTATCTTCTTCAAAGAAAAAATGTAAATAAATTGATAAACAAAAAGAAATTGCACACCGATTCTGTTATGGGAATAATAAATCTCACATTGTTTTGATTCGATATTGATTTATTCATCACAGTGACTCATAGGGCGGCGGTTGCATAAGAGAAGAATAAGAGGGTGTTTTGGAAGGTATGGTTGAGTGGTTTTTTTTGTGAGGATAATAAGTGTGATGTGAAAAAGTTTACAACGAAAAAAGCCGAGGAAAAATCCCGCTTAATTTATTTGGGTTCTTTTGCTCCAAAATAAGATTGTCTTTTCAAGGCCCGCCCATGTTTATTAATAGAACGGGTGCTTACAAAAATGATCTTTTTAAAGTGATCTAATTATATCTGAAACTAGTTAGAACGGTTTTCATCGTAAAAGCTGATCTTTTTGTTAGATTTTCCTTTACTTCCTCTTAAATAGATCATTTTTAACAAAATCACATTATATGGAGTGATCTATATAAGCTTTTGTGTACTAGTGTATGCATTTTATTTTTTGAATTAGGGTCTTATAAACCGTAATTATATGTTTATGGTGGTTGATTAGTTTTGAAAAGTAATAATTATTTAGATCTATGTTTAAACAACTCTTAGAGGTTTAAATTAGTTATTATATCATATTAAACAAGATCTAGACATTATAAAGTGATCTAGATAGGTAAAGCATACCTTTTAAAACTATGGTTGTGGGCTGTGTGAAAAAAAGGGTGATCTAAAAACTTCATAAAACGACTTTTACAAAAGCTTTTAACATGATTCTTGAGTCTAAGATTAACTACTTTGAGTCTAGTTTTCAGATCAGTTGGCCTTTTATTTTTATGAGGCTTATAGATACGAATTTTTTATTTTACAATTTAAGGTGTCAGAAACTGATACATGAGACTAAAAATTGTTAGATCCATCATATAAATTCTAACTCCTTAACCATAATGAATTTTATTAATCCAATTAATAGGGATGTTGTTCATATGTTGCGACATCTCCTGGATTTTTTTATAAAAATTAAGAAGGTGTTTAAGTGGGTCAAAATCGTCATTACTTTCTGTATGGTCTGACCAGAAATGATTTTGGGCTAGTTTTGGGCATTTGGGTTATACCATGGGTTGGGTAACTAATGGGCTTTACAAAGGCCTTATAGAACCATAAGAAAGCTTCTGTAGTTTTTATAAGAATTTATGGAAATTTATGTATGGCGTAACTATGTAGTGGTACTTACCTTAAATACCGGCATAATATTTTAAATATGAAAACTATAGTTTTTAGTATGTCAATCACCTATATATGGTAACTTTGTAGTATAAATTATTTTATGTTATATGATGTGTATGTACATATACTTTGTAGTTTCGGTGACAATTGATTAGTCTCGTTAGCATTTGAGTGCGGTTTCGTGTGTACGCGATTGCTAAAGGTACAAATTTCCGTCCTTTCAGCAAGGACCTTCCTATCTCTTTTTATATTTGTTTTGTATGATCCCTTTGAGCCATTTCTATGATTCTCTTTATGATACTCGTTGATTTGATATAATCTATTTGACTATTTTGTTTCACTATGATTCATGTGCTTCAATTGTTTCTGTGTGTTTCATATGTTTTGTTTGATGATTTCTTTGATTTGTATGCTTTATGATTATGTTATGCCTTCCTTTTGTCAGAGCTATTTGAACTAGTCATAGAGGTACCATGACCATGTAATCCGATGCACCGGTGGCATGACACTATTTGGGGCGGTGTGATTAGTCCCTGACGTTCCCTTTCATGAGCTTAAATTATATGACGCAATTATGGGTGTGTATGCTAGCCACGAGCTAGTGTACATACTATAACTTTGTTTTACAAGGGGGCGTATGGATGCATCCTAGGGTTCGTATGATTATGTGATTTAGTGAATGGGTGGTATATGCTATATGCCCCATATAGCTTTCGGTACATGGGAGTAGCTACCCATGTACACCTATATGAATATGTCTTATGATATGATGTGATGTGTGATATGAGCTCGTGGGTACTTCCTTTATCTTTCCTTCATTCTCTTTTGATATTGCTTACTCTATCTCTCTACATTAATTATGATATATCCCGTAACTTTCATTACATCTCTTCACTTTACGGCCTTTGTTATCATATCTGTTCACTGAGCGTTAGATCAGCCGCGTTTTATTTTTTTATGCGACATGTATTAAGCGGGAAGCTTGGCTTTGAGAGTTGGGTTAGAAAGTTACCTTAGAGTCACCCTTATGTCTTGATACATGTTTTGAAGAACTTTAAGTTTTGAAGATCTACATTTTGTACCCTCATATTTGGGATTGTTACTCCTTCTGTAAAGTTATTTTGATATTTAACAAATTAAGACTTCTGCTTGTGTTTTATATGTTTCTGATATGATACCATAACGTGACACTTTGTCTCTTTATCGGAGCGGGTGTTATAATTGGGCTATGGTTTTCATTCTTCCTGTTGGTATTATCCATGATTTAGATCAACTACTGTGTGATTTTTTATGGTGCCAAGGAGATATGAAGCGTGGTAAAGCGAAAGTCTCTTGGGAGAATGTTTGTCGTCAAGAGTATGAAAGTGATTTAGGGGTAGAAGGCTTGATATGTTTAATGTGGCTTTGATGTCGTCTCATATTTGGAAGCTTGTATATCCTAATGAGTCTCTTCAGATAAAGTAGATTCATTCTTATAAGCTTAGACATTAGATTTAATGGGATGTTCGTATTCCATCTAATGATAGATGGGGATGGCGCAAGATATTGCAAATTCGCAGTCTTGTTCATCCTCATACATGGTATAAGCTCGATAATGGAAAAAAGCGTCGTTTTGGTTTGATATGTGGAATGAAAAATGCCCGTTAATGAATTGTATGCCGAACATAACCATTTGTAATCTGGGGTTTATTTTGCAAGAAAAGGTTTCTGATGTGGTGTCTAACGGTCTGTGGTCGTGGACTATTGCTTAGTTAGACACTTTTCCTGTTTTAAATACCGTTCATATGCCATCTCTAAATGAAGCACATGTGGATGCATTGTGATGGAGGATGAGTGATGGTTTTTTTAATCTCTTTTTGGGTCCGAAATTCTTGGAGTACAATTCGCGAGCGAGGTAATGATGTAGATTGGCACCATTTAGTTTGGTCTCGCTATACCATTTCGCGACATACAATTCACTTGTGGCTCGTATATGGAGGTGTTTTAAGACACATGATCGAATGAGGCTATGAGATGTTGGAAATGATGTTGACGTAAACCTGCTTCGTTGTGTGTTGTGTAAAACTCAACCCGCCTCGCATGAGAATTTTTCTTTTGAATGTGTGTACTCATCTTAGTTTGGTTTCGCGTTTTGCAAATGGCTGAAATTCAATTTGAATCAGATAATGGAGTGACATCATGGCTTCTTACTTTCTTTCTTTCTTTTAGGTCCACATATTTCTATCTATATTTTATCTTTTGTTACGATATTTTATATTATTACACTAGTTTAATTTTTCATGATACCGACATCACTTTTTATTTATTTATAAAAATGTCTTATTACTAGTATATCATAAGATATCATCACCAAAACTTTTTAATGAATGGTCTACTTTAAAGTTTTTAGCATAATAACTTGATTATGCATAGTAAGTATAAAAATTGGCAACATATATTAGGATAGTTGTGCACTTGTCGATTTATGTATGTTTGTTTATTGAAAGCCATTCCAAAATACACGTCTTAGGAAACCTCATTCTCATTCATCAATTGCTAGCTATATATAGAGGGCTGTTCAAAGATAATGCGCTTACTAATGGGTTTGAATACTGACCAAATTTATTCTAATTTTGTTGTGTTTTATATGACATGAGGCCCTCTAAGAATTGCGGTTCCTACAGAAGATATAATAACAAGGTTTGCAATCGCGTTACGGGACGGGGGTGTTTGCACACTGTTATATCTAGTCTTATATTTTCGCCTAAGTCGTGTCTAGGGTAATAAGATTCGTGTAGCCTAATAGCTAAGAATAAAGGTCGGTTGACAATGTCTAAGCCCAACCCAACTCGTAGGACTTGTAATAGTCGGTTCCCCCTCATCTCTATAAAAAGAGGTGAGGGGGAACAAACCAATTACGCATTCTTTCAATAACTAATCGAGAATCAGTTAGGGTTTACCTTTTGGGCGTTGCTTTTACTTTTCTGTCGATTGCTCTGTGTGTGTTCTTCGATCGATATTCCGCATCTAGATAACCAGGATTGTAGGGATTAAACCCTACAAGTGGTATCAGAGCGTTCAGGTTCGTGGTCTTGCTGGTTTGCTAGGATCGATCGAAGAAGTGGTGTTTCTGGTTCGTGAAACATCAAAGTAGCAGCAGAAGTAATCGATAAAAAGGAGTGTTCTTCTTCAGATCGCTAGGTGGTGGTGGTTTTTGTGACGGCTGAGTTAAAGAAAGAGAGGAAGAAGAAAGGTAGTTGTTCTTTTTTTTAAAAAAGTCAACTGTGAGAAGGAAAAAAAACTACGAAGGAAGGGTTTAATAAAGATTGGTTAATAAAGATTTGGGTCCAAGGTTTGGGGGCCAAGTTTTTATTTTTAGTCTTATATTACTTTGGGTTTTAAAAGATTTATTGGGCCGGGATCAAAAAGATTAGGCCAAAACTTTGTTTTTTTGTTATTTTTAGAAAAAAACAAAGGGTGTTACTTCGTAGGGATTTTACACAAGGTGACTTCGTAATTCGTGATTGTGAGGTAAAATATATCACAAGGTTTAGCGACTTATCGAAGGGGATTTGTCGGTTTGTGATTGTGAGGGTTTATCACAAGGTTTAGCAAATCAACAAAGGAATAAAGAATGACGGGAGCCAAGTTTGACATCGAAAAATTCGATGGAACTGGTGATTTCGAGTTATGGAGAATCAAGATGCGTGCTTTATTAATCCAGAATGGATGTGAAGCAGCTTTGGAGGTTTTACCCGCAAATATGGAAGCTGAAGAGAATCTAAGCTTGACAAGAAAGCTCACAGTGCCATGATTTTGTGATTAGGTAACAAGGTCCCGAGAGAGGTTACCGGGGATAAGACTGCAGCGGGGGTATGGTCAAAGCTCGAGTCTTTGTACATGACAAAGTCATTGGCCAACAAGTTGTACCTGAAGAAGAAGTTGTATACATTATACATGCCGACTGGACGAAAGATTTCCGAGAATATAGATGAGTTCAACAAAATCGTTCTTGATTTAGCAAATATTGAGGTAAAATTCGAAGATGAAGATCTTGCTTTATTGTTACTCACGTCTTTACCAGCATCATACGAACACTTTGTGGATACCTTGCTTTATGGACGGGAAGATTTGACTTTGGAGGACGTGATGGCCACACTAAATTCAAAGGAAATCAAAGAAAGGTTCAAGGCGAAGGGGATGATGGTGAAGGGTTATATGTGAGGGGAAGAACTGATCGCAGGAATTCGCATCAGTCAAAGGGAAAGTCAAGATCAAAATCTCGAGGTGGAAGACTCAAATGCTTTATTTGCCAATCTGAGGAGCACTTGAGAAGAGACTGTCCGAAGAACAATCGCTAGAAGTCAAAAGGTTACGTCAAGAAAGATGATCAACCAAGCTCCATTGGTTCGATTTACGACGATTCTGAGGTGATGATAGTGATGAGTGCAGAAAGACTGCAAGATTGGATCATGGATTCAGGAGGTTCATATCACATGTCACCCAGGTTAGATGTATTTTTTGATTTTATGAAATGCGATGGGGGCAACGTACTGTTGGGAGACAACAGGGAGTGCAAGATCAGGGGTATTGGCAAGGTATAGGTACAACTGAAAGATGGGTCAAGTTTTGTGTTACACAATGTCAGGTACATTCCTGAATTGAAAAGAAACTTGATATCGCTGGGAACTCTTGAAAAAGAGGGATATACCGTAAAATTGCAATCGGGCAAAGTCAAGGTGATTAATGGTTCTAGGGTTATTATATCTGGAACCAGAAGGGAGAACTGTGTGTACTCTTTGGATGGTCATGCATTGGCCGGTGAGCTTAATGCTAGTGTTGAAGAAAAAGACAGTCTTGTGCAGGTTTGGCATAAAAGACTGGGACATATCAGTGAGGCGGGACTACACGTGCTGGAAAAGCAGGGTTTGTTTGGCAAGAAGATTCTAGGTAAGCTCGATTTTTGTGAGAATTGTGTTCTGGGAAAGTTACATCGAGTCAGTTTCGGTGTAGGAAGGCACACTACTCAGGGAGTGATAGACTATGTCCATTCAGACTTATGGGGTTCGTCTTAGGTGTAATCATTAAGAGGTAAGAGGTATTTCTTATCTATTGTTGATGATTATTCCAGGAGGGTATGGGTTTATGTTCTCAAGTTCAAACACGAAGCATTAGGGAAGTTCAAAGAGTGGAAGTAGTTAGTAGCGAATCAGACTGGGAGGATGGTTAAGAAGCTTAGGACGGATAATTGTCTTAAATTTTGTAACCGGGAGTTTAATCAGCTATGCACTGAGAGTGGGATTGCTAGACATTTGACAGTTGCTGGGATGCCGCAATAAAATGGTTTAGCAGAACGGATGAAAAGAACTCTCATGGATAAGGCACACTGTTTATTAATACAGTCTGGATTGCCCAAGACCTTCTGGGCGGAAGCGACATGTACGGCCGCATATATTATAAATAGGTCACCATCGACAGCGATTGAGAAGAAGACACCTATGGAGATGTGGCCGGGACATCCTAGTGATTATGGGATGTTGAGGGTTTTCAGCTATGTCGCGTATTCACACGTTAAACAAGGTAAGCTCGAGCCGATAGCGGTAAAATGCGTTCTTTTGGGGTATCCTGAAGGTGTAAAGGGATACAGACTATATAGGCTTGATAATGAACCACCTAAAATCGTCACAAGCAGGAACGTGGTCTTCAATGAAAGTGTCATGTACAAAGACACGTTGAAGGATTTTGGTGCAGGTAAAGATAAGTATGTTGAGGAATTACAGATTGAGGTGTAACTGCAGAGGTTAAATAATCATACGCCTGAGGAAGACTGTAAAACCCACAAAATAAGGTCATTACTTAATTCTTACTTTTCAAATATTTTTGAAGTATTTTATGACGTTAAATATTATTATGTTTAACGGTTTAAGTTGAAATCGATATTAAATATGTTATTTTAATATTTTGACGAGCAACGAGGACTACTAGTGATCACGATACCGACGGATGCCCACAATTTTATATTTCATTATCGATCGTTTAGATATTTAATATTTTCGACGATATTGTTTTAATTATGTACTGAGTCGTTTTATTATTATTTTTCGTGTGCGTTTAAACTTTTACGTATTTTTACGAAACCCGAGTCTCGTAAATATTTTCAAAAATTGACTAGTAATTATTTCCCACTTTTGACTAACTATTTACATTTTTTAGCCAAACTTTTGCCAAATTGTAATTTGGTCCCTACCCCACTAAATAAAATTTAAAATTAAACACACACTTTATTTTTTTTTTACTTCCAAAAATCCACTTTCTCTCTCCCTTTTCTTGCTTTTACCGAAACTCCACCCATCACCCTAAATCCATTCATTTTTCAAATTATCTTGAGTTTGAGGTTGATTCTAGCTAAACCAAGCTTAGACCCATCTCTATTTTTGATCAAGGATCACATAGGTATAAAAATTTTACACATGCAAGCACTTTTTATTTTCTTGATGTTGGTAGGTGGAAGCCATGGTTATGCATGGTGTTTTTAGCATGATCCATGGTGGTTCTTGCTAGAAATCTTGTTAAAAACTATATTTTGATCCAAAGATTTTTATTTTTGTTATGATTTTGATGTTATGGTGGATGTATGATGATGTTAGAGTATAGGAATGACCATTTCTATGGTTGGTTGTGGTCAAAAAGTTGATTTTGTACAAGATTTTGGTACCCATTTTATAGCAGTAGGTAAACTGAAAAATCCGAATTTTTATGTTTTGAAAATGACTTAACTTATAGCCTAGGGTTGTAGATAATTTCCTTAGCTTCGATTTGATATAAGGTAGAGCTTCTAGCTCAAAATGAGCGCGAAGTTATGATGTTTTGAATGATCGTGTACCGGGAGACGAGTATCGGCACTACATGTAGTTGTTGTCGATATTTGGATCGAATCTCGGGGACTTTTGATACTAAGATTTTTCTCATTTGAAAGTTCGTTCTCGGAATCTCCTCGAATTGATCACAGTTAAAAGTGGAATGATTTGTTCTTGGTGACAAAAAGGGGTTTTGGTTTTCTATTCTATTAAAAAGGGAAATGAATAAAGTAAATAAAGACTTAAACTTAAAACAATTAAGAAGTAAAACTTGAATTAAAAAATTTAAAACAAAACAGCAACTAAAAACTAACCTAACTGAAAAACATCCTATTCGGAAAAAGGCCCTATTCGGAAAGAAAGTCCTATGCGGAAAAACTGGGCTATTCGGAAAGTAAGGTCTATTCGGAATGAAATCCTATTCGGAGTAAAATTCAATTCGGAAAAAAAGTTCCTATTCGGAAAAACAATCCTATGCGGAATAAATGTCCAATTCGGAATAAATGCTCAATTCGGAATAAAAATAGCCTATGCGGAATAATTTTTCAATTCGGAATATACAAGATATTCCGAATAAGGAAAAAGGAAAATTGGCTATTCGGAAAGTAAGGTCTATTCGGAATATGTAAAATATTCCGAATAAGGGTAAAACAAATGGACTATTCGGAATGTCTAAACATTCCGAGTAAGAGAATAGGAAAAATGCTATTCGGAATAATTCTGGGCTACGAACAGTAACAGAACAGGGGAAATGATTTCAAACCGAATCAAACCAAATAAGCAAAAAGGTTTTACCAAACTAACCAATAATCATTTAAATACCATAAACAACAAATCCCAACAATAAAAACACAAAATCAACAACTTTTTAAAATCAAACTTGAATCAAATAAAAACTTAAGAACTTGCAATAAAAAGATGATGAAGAACAAGACGAATGAAAAGATTAAAGGATAGCATGTATTGATGATTAAGATTCAGTGAACAAAAGGAAAAGATCAAACTTACAAGATCAAAAGAACAAATCAAGAAGATGAAGAACCACTCCTTAAGGGAGGTGGTTTTCCTACGAAATAGGAAAAGTAACAGAAAGAAAAACTAGATACTAAGTGTGTGAGGGGAGGGCTTTATATAGTCTTGTCTTTTGGTTGGTGAGTGGGCTTTCTCCCGTTCTTCTTGTCTTCTCGTCTTTTTAGAAAAGTTGACGTTTTCGATTCTGATTCAGGATTTGTCGTCGATTAAATTCGACTCGTCTTTTAATTTCTTCGTTTAATAGACTTGAGTTTCTTCGACTTATATAAATCTTCCATCTTTGGTCCTTTTCTTCGATAAATCTTCGAATAGGCCCAGTGACTTCAAATCTTTTGCATCTCTTGGACAATAGACTTCATCTTGAGTCTTTTTCTTCAATAAAACCCGTGCAATCCCTCGTTTTCTCCAATATTCATCCGGTTGGCTCTGAAAACACAATAAACACAAAAACCACGCATAATTCCAAACAAATGATATTAAATACGTGTTTTGGTCTTGTTTTAGCCAGAATTAAGTGGTAAAAGGATGGGTGTTTACACACCTATCAAATCCCCTACACATAACCATTGCCATGCCCTCATGCAATACTTAGTGATAAAGCAATTTTTACACTTTTCTCATAATCAATCAACCTTGGCCTTATTCAAATACTACTAAATAAAAATTAAAATACTAAGAGAAATTAAAATTTTAAAATAAACAAAAGGATGGAAATAACTTGCAAAGAAATCAAGGACTTACATTAGGGCTTTGGTGCTGCGAAGATTTATCGCCCTCAAGTTTCACGTTCCCCAAACTAAGCTTAAAAATGAGATCATTGTTATTATAAGTTAGTAAATCAAACACTTACACACATGGCTTAATTATATGCTTAAACTCCCTTATTCCTAGGTGTATCTCTTATATTTTATTTTAGTCTTAGAATGATCATGAAGATGCATTTTTGGACTTATTTCGATAGTTTATTTAGGCTGAAAGCAAAGTAGGACGATTTGATCAATAATTAGCTAAAGGACAAAATCTCTTAAAACTGCTTCTCGGGATATCAAAAAGTTCATATCTTGGCATAACTCGGTTCACGATTTGAGACCTTTCTCGGGCCGATATTTGGCGTATAATTCATACTTCATATCTTGAGAGACGTGCTTGAGATAATGGTCTTCTCATCGTTCATAGAGTTTCTTCACTTGGAGACTTTTGAGAGGTACTCCAACTTTGTTGACCACGACTTCATGATTATTTCTTCAATATCTATTTGGGATTTTGAGATACAACGATCCGCCTCCTTTTCGGACTTGGATCTATTTATCCTCATACCTTGTTAGGGTCTTTTCGGATAGACTTCTCCATCATCTTTATGGGAGTTGATTGCTTTTTGTCGTGAGTCTTGATCCTTCATATTGACTTTGGGAATAATGCTTTTCACATCACCTTGGATCTTTAGCAATAAAATGGAATACTCATGCCTTGTTAGGGCCTTTTCGGACTCGCCAATCTTCGCGCCCCGCTTCATAAGTTATGCCTTGGCGATGAACTCTTATCATTACCGAGCAACTTTTAAACGATCTTGGGCTAGAAGCTAAGTAACTTTTCAAATCGTACGACCTTACTTATTGCAGATAAATTATTAGCAAGTGATGGGAGAATAGGCGAATAATTACACCAAGTGAGCTTGCACAAGAATACCGACTTATAATTGACTCTATCATTTCTCGTTCTCCACAATTTAAAATCTCAAGTAATGAGACTCGTGGATGCTTAGCCTAATAAACCAATTAAGGTCTACATGGTTAAGGATACTAGCTAGAATAAACTTAGACAAGTCTATTCGGGTTGAGTCAAAATAATCGCAACGGGCCTAATAGATCAAAGACTTCTAAACTAGCTACACCACTTTATTAATATTTTTGACTTTATTGTGGAATATATACATATGAAAGCAACGATAAAAATTTAAAAATTACAACTAAATGGCCATAGTTAATAAAAAATTTGAAAAATATGATTTTCCGGTTAAATGAAGGCAATGGAAAAGTCCACTTAAAACTTCGATAGAAGTCCCCCCTACACTTAAGATAAACATTGTCCTCAATGTTTAAGCATGTGGGAAAAGTATCCCCTACACTTATGACATTGTGCACGTTGGTTAACTTAAATTAAGGAAGAGACGACTAAAGTGATCAATTTCAATATGTGAGTATGAAGAAAATTGAATCACGATAGTTGAGAGATAGAACCGGATTTCGGATAACACGGGAGCACGGTTCTTCAAAGTTTCCAAGAGTGCACTTATCCCTTTAATCACATCACCACACAAATACAAACACCTATGTAGGTCCCCCTACACTTAGGAGGTTAAAACATAAAAGGATAGATACTCGGGCTGCCTCCCGAGGAGCGCTTGTTTTTGATAACCGAGTCACGAGCCTGACTCGACCCAAAATTAGTTCATAGGGAACGTGGTGAGGGATGGAATCACCTCCTGAGAGGTGTCCTCACCAAAGTACAACTTCACTCGTTGGCCATTCACCTTAAAATTAGGTCCATTAGGTTGAGCGAGCTCGAGAGTACCATATGGAAAAATTTGGGCAATGGTGAATGGGCCGGACCAACGAGATTTGAGCTTGCCCGAAAAGATTTTCAACCGAGAGTTAAAGAGTAAAACTTTGTCTCCAATATGGAACTCTCGGTTTTTGATCTTGGAGTCGTGAATGAGCTTAGTTCTTTCCTTATAGATCAAAGAATTTTCATAAGCCTCATTCCGGAGTTCATTGAGCTCATTGAGTTGGATCTTGCGTAGGTCACCGGCTTTGTTGATATCAAAATTAGCCCACTTCAAGGCCCAGTAAGCCTTGTGCTCCAACTCAATGGGGAGGTGGCACGCTTTCCCGTACACGAGACGATATGGTGTACAACCAATCGGAGTCTTGTATGCAGTACGAAAAGCCCACAAAGCATCATCAAGTTTATCAGCCCAAGAGGCACGATGCTCTCCCACGGTCCTTTCAAGAATTCGCTTTAGTCCGCGGTTGGATATTTCAGCCTGGCCATTAGTTTGTGGGTGGTAGGCTGTGGAAAGACGATGATTTACACCGTACTTAGCCATGACTCTAGCGAATTGGTCATTGCAAAAATGAGTCCCACGATCACTAATAATGGCGCGAGGCACACCGAATCTAGCGAATAGAGCTTTCAAAAAGTTACAAGCCACCCTTGCGTCATTAGTAGGTAAAGCTTTGGCTTTAACCCACTTTGAAACGTAGTCAACGGCTACAAGGATGTATTTGTTTCCTTTAGAAGAAGGGAATGGCCCCATAAAGTCGATACCCCAAACATAAAAAATTTCACACTCTTGAATGAAATTCTGAGGCATCTCGTCTTTATGTGTGATAGTGCCTTGTTTTTGGCAAACATCACATCGTTTAACCATAATGTGAGCGTCACGATATATGGAGGGCCAATAAAATCCCGAATCAAACACTTTTTTGGCGGTGTAGTTAGGACCAAAGTGACCACCGGTGGGTCCTTTGTGGCAAGCATCAAGGATTTTCAAAGCTGCCGGTCCATCAACACATCGGCGGATAATCAGGTCGGCACATTGTTTGAATAGGTAAGGGTCGTCCCAAAAGTAAGTCTTAATGTCGGTGTAGAACTTTTTCTTTTGTTGAGACGTCAACCCTTCCTTGAGAATTCCACCCGCCAAGTAATTTGCAAAGTCCGCAAACCACGGGGTAGCATCAGCATTCGAATTTATAGACATTAAGGTCTCCAAGGGAAAAGAATCATTGATTTCTTTGTTCGGATGATCCCCTTGGTAAGGATCTTCAAGTCTGCTGAGATGATCCGCGGCTAGGTTTTCAGATCCTTTTTTATCGCGAATTTCGATTTTAAATTCCTGGAGCAGCAAAACCCAGCGAAGAAGTCTTGGTTTGGAATCTTGCTTTGTCAACAAGTACTTCAACGCGGAATGATCGGTATACACGATTGTGGTGGAAAGGACAAGATAGGGGAGGAATTTTTCAAAGGCATAGACAACAGCTAAAAGCTCTTTTTCTGTTGTCGTATAATGCAATTGTGCCCCCGTCATTGTCTTGCTAGCGTAATGGATTGGTTGGAAGTGTTTGTTCACTCTTTGTCCCAGAACCGCTCCAATAGCATAATCACTAGCATCGCACATCAACTCAAAGGGAAGTTCCCAATTAGGGTAACCAAGACGGGTGCCTTAGTTAGCTTATCCTTAAGCGAGTTGAAGGCTTCAAGACACTCTTTGGAAAAGATAAAAGGAGTATCTTTTTCCAAGAGGTGGGTCATCGGGCGAGCGATTTGAGAAAAATCTTTGATGAATCGACGGTAGAAGCCCGCATGACCCAGGAAACTTCTCACACCCTTCACGGTTGAAGGTGGAGGCAACTTGGCGATAACATCGACTTTAGCACGGTCGAATTAAAGACCGGCTTTGGAAATCTTGTGTCCCAGCACGATGCCTTCTTTTACCATAAAATGGCATTTTTCCCAATTCAGAACAAGGCGAGTGTCTTCGCACCGCTTGAGCATACGTTCCAAATTGGCAAGGCAAGAAGAGAAGGAATCCCCGAAGACCGAGAAATCATCCATGAAGACTTCCATGGTTTGTTCAACCATGTCATGGAAGATAGCTAACATGCACCTTTGGAAAGTCCCGGGCGCATTACATAAGCCAAAAGGCATTCTTTTGTACGTAAATGTTCCATAGGGACAAGTGAATGTTGTCTTCTCTTGATCTTGGGGATCGATGGGTATTTGGAAATAACCCAAGAAACCATCAAGAAAGCAGTAATATTCATTACCCGCTAAACGTTCAAGCATTTGGTCCAAAAAAGGTAGAGGGAAATGGTCCTTTCTCGTGGCATCATTGAGTTTGCGGTAGTCTATACAAACTCTCCACCCAGTAACGAGACGAGTGGAAATCAACTCGTTGTGTTCATTGGGAACAACGGTTATTCCACCCTTCTTGGGCACACAATGGATTGGACTAACCCATGGTGAATCCAAAATAGGGTAAATCATACCCGCATCAAGAAGTTTAATAACCTCTGTTTTGATGACTTCATGGATTTTTGGATTCACTCTTCGTTGGCTTTGAATTGTGGGCTTAAAGTCGTCCTCCATGAGAATTTTGTGTGTGCAGAAGTGAGGATCAATTCCACGAATATCAGAAATTTTCCAAGCAATAGCTGTTTTATGCTTCTTCAACACGGCGACAAGTCGAGTTTTCTCTTCATCTTTCAAGTCCTTAGCAATGATGACTGGCGACTTCTTCTCTTCTTCAAGGAATAAATAATTGAGATGGGGCGGCAACTCCTTAAGTTCTAAATCCGGAGGATTTTCGACGGGAGGCGTATTCGAAGTCGGAGTATCGATAGCAATAACCGTGGGAGATGGTGGAGAAAGGTTGTCTTCGTTGAGAAGGTTGTCAAAGAAATGCATGTCTTCATCCCCATCGGTGGGAGAATCATCAGTAGCTAAGCTCACATCTCCCATGGTGGCTTCAAGATTGTTCCAAAATAAATCACTTTCTCCAAAGAGAGACAGTGATGAATCAATAGAGGACACGGTCTCAACATTGGGAAGAGAGGTAGGAATACTTTTGCAAGCATCATTAAAGTGTTCTTCACAAGCCTCATCAAGAACGTCAATACAATTAACACTCTCATATGAATAAGGCTGTTTAGACAACTTTCCCATGTTGAAGACTACTTTATCGTCACCCACTCTCATGATAAGCTCACCGGCTTCAACATCAATGAGAGTGCGACCGGTCCTCAAGAATGGACGACCAACAATTAGTGGCACACGAGGGTCAATCTCGTAGTCGACGACAACAAAATCAGCAGGAAAGGTGAATTTGTCGACTCCTACAATGACGTCTTCGGCTATCCCTACTGGATAAGCAACCGTACGGTTAGCTAATTCCAAAGTCATTTTGGTGGGGACTAGCTCTGGGAGAGATAATTGCTTCCAAACGCTTAGAGGCATAAGATTAATACTGGCACCTAGATCGGCTAGGGCCATGCATTTCTCTACTCCCGGGAAGTTGCAAGGGATAAGGAAATGACCCGGATCACCAAGCTTGGTTGGCAATTTCCTTAAGAGCACTGCAGAGCAGTTCTCATTAAGTTGGGTGTTGGAAATATCGAGGAGCTTTTCCTTGTCGCTCAGAAGATCTTTAAACATTTTCGCGTATTTGGGCATGTGAGCAAGAGCCTCGGCAAAGGAGATGTTAAAATTCAATTGTTTAAAAATTTTGAGAAAGTTTGAAACTTGAATATCATCCTTGCTCTTTTGCTTCTCTTTCCTCAACCTTGAAGGATAAGGTATATTGGATGAAGAAGAAGGCTTTAGGGGAATAGGATCACTCACAACCACGGGTGGTGGGGAAATGGGGGTAGAAGGAAGAGGTGGAGAAATTGGGGAAGGAGAAGGATCAGGAATAGGAGCAGGTGACTCGTTCTCCTTAGTCACAACCACCGGTGGAGGTATAGGAAGCTCGGGTTCCTTGGTACCTTTGCCACTTCGAGTGGTGATTGCTTTCATCTCCCCTCTTGGATTCGCAACGGTGTTACTCGGAAGAGTACCCGAAGAAGAGGGTTGATTACCTTGGAAGAAACTAGCCATCATGTTCTTCAAGTCATTTGTTTGGCTATCCAACGTATTTCTCATGTCGGCTCTCAAATCGTTCCCTTGTTTGACCAAGTCTGCTTTCAGGTTGAGCACTTCTCTCTGAAGATTTCCCACTATCACATCGTTAGTCCTCATGTAAGTTTCCACTTCTTGGTGAAGAGCGGTGGGTTGGTTGGGAGGAGCATTGTATGCGGGTGGTTGATAAGCAGGTTGTTGGTAAACTTGGTTGTTACGTTGAGGAGGTTGTTGCTGCTTGTAAGGAGGAATGTATGGTGTACGAGGTTGTTGTTGTTGTTGAGGAGGGCGGTTGAGGTTTTGTTGTTGGTTTGGGTTGGTAGGAGGAAAACCGGGTGGGGAAAGATAATTGTTAGAGCGGTAGCTAAGCAAATTATGGTCACCTTGAGGTCTAGCTTGATAAGCAGTTTGAGGATAGGTGCCATATGCCGCATTCACATTCTCAGCAGGGTAGTCGTGGGTGGCGGTACAAGTTGTGTAAGAGTGAGGACCACCGCATATCTCACAAGGTTGGCTGACAGCGTTAACTTGAGCGTTTTTAGCGTTGTTGCTGTTGTTGTTGCTAACGGTGTGGGTGATAAGCGATTCAAGAAGCGTAGTGATTTTGTCAAGTCGCTTGTCGCTGTCATTAGTGCTAGCACTAGCGACATTGGTCCTAACACTCTTGGTTTGCACACGAGATTTATTCTCAATGATATCCCAAGCAGCATTGGAAGTCTTAGCCAAAAGATTACCCCCCCGAGGCACTGTTTAGTGAATCTTGGTCACTCATGCTTAAACCATTGTAAAAAGTGTTAATTTGGTGTACTTTGGTAAAACCATGTTGTGGGCATTTTCGTAAAAGATCTTTAAAACGATCCCAAGATTCACTAAACGACTCATCGTACTTTTGTTCAAAATTTATGATTTCATTCCGCAAAGCGGTAGTACGAGAGGGTGGGAAAAAGTAATTTATAAACTTGGTTTCCAAATCCGTCCACGAGAGAATACTTTGTGGCGGTTCTTTAGCAAGCCAATGTCGGGCTTGTCCCTCTAAAGAAAAGGGAAAAAGTTGTAACCTGATAACTTCTTGTGGAACACCATTGAGCTTGACCGTGTTGGTGAGTTGCAAGAATATCTTGATATGGTCATGTGGATCATCAATGGTACGCCCCAAGAATGGTTGAGCGGAGACCATCTGGATAAAGCCTGATTTGAGCTCAAAATTGTTGGCGGCAACTGGAGGTATGACAATTGGATCGGTGTTGCCATCTACATGAGCTTGCAGCAATTCAATCATCGGGCGATTATCCGGTTGAGGCTCATTGTTGTTGTTATTCATGTTGTTGAAAGGTGGGTTGTTGTTGTTATTATTGTTGTTTGGAGGTGGTATGTTGTTGTTGTTTTGTACACCAGCCATGTCTAAGTGATCGAGAGGCTCGGGCTCTTGATAAGACGTGGATCGAGTGCGCATACACCTGCAAAAGAACGAACAAAGAAAAACAAAGCAAAAATATTTTTGGTTTTTATGTTTTTTTAATTTTTTTGTATTTTTGAAAATTTTATATTTTTTAGGATTTTTTTGAAAATTTTTATGAAAAAGTAACGTTCACGGGGAACGGATCCCAAAATCCAAGTTCTCACAAAAAACTTTTGATCTTAACGAGAAGAGCCGGCAGCGGCGCCATTTGATACTAAGATTTTTCTCATTTGAAAGTTCGTTCTCGGAATCTCCTCGAATTGATCACAGTTAAAAGTGGAATGATTTGTTCTTTGTGACAAAAAGGGGTTTTGGTTTTCTATTCTATTAAAAAGGGAAATGAATAAATTAAATAAAGACTTAAACTTAAAACAATTAAGAAGTAAAACTTGAATTAAAAAATTTAAAACAAAACAGCAACTAAAAACTAACCTAACTGAAAAACATCTTATTCGGAAAAAGGCCCTATTCGGAAAGAAAGTCCTATGCGGAAAAACTGGGCTATTCGGAAAGTAAGGTCTATTCGGAATGAAATCCTATTCGGAATGAAATCCTATTCGGAGTGAAATTCAATTCGGAAAAAAAGTTCCTATTCGGAAAAACAATCCTATGCGGAATAAATGTCCAATTCGGAATAAATGCTCAATTCGGAATAAAAATAGCCTATGCGGAATAATTGTTCAATTCGGAATAAATGCTCAATTCGGAATATACAAGATATTCCGAATAAGGAAAAAGGAAAATTGGCTACTCGGAAAGTAAGGTCTATTCGGAATATGTAAAATATTCCGAATAAGGGTAAAACAAATGGACTATTCGGAATATGTAAAATATTCCGAATAAGGGTAAAACAAATGTACTATTCGGAATGTCTAAACATTCCGAGTAAGAGAATAGGAAAAATGCTATTCGGAATAATTCTGGGCTACGAACAGTAACAGAACAGGGGAAATGATTTCAAACCGAATCAAACCAAATAAGCAAAAAGGTTTTACCAAACTAACCAATAATCATTTAAATACCATAAACAACAAATCCCAACAATAAAAACACAAAATCAACAACTTTTTAAAATCAAACTTGAATCAAATAAAAACTTATGAACTTGCAATAAAAAGATGATGAAGAACAAGATGAATGAAAAGATTAAAGGATAGCATGTATTGATGATTAAGATTCAGTGAACAAAAGGAAAAGATCAAACTTACAAGATCAAAAGAACAAATCAAGAAGATGAAGAACCACTCCTTAAGGGAGGTGGTTTTCCTACGAAATAGGAAAAGTAACAGAAAGAAAAACTAGATACTAAGTGTGTGAGGGGAGGGCTTTATATAGTCTTGTCTTTTGGTTGGTGAGTGGGCTTTCTGTTGATCCCAAAGTCAGATCTTAAACCTTAATAGCTTGTTTAAGGGTTGTGATAGAGAGAAAGAATTCAATCTAACACTAGAGAAACTTTGCAAAACAAAGTAACTAAACAAGATGCGGAATGTAATGTTTAGCACAAGAACAAATGAGATTCAAACGTTGAACTTTAATATATCAAAGATATACGAATACCCAAAATGGTATTAGGGTTTACAAAACCTTAAAGTAATAATAATGAAAAACGAAATGAGAAAGACACACTTTGCATGCTAACCTAGTGAGTCCTTTTATAGGCACAAGGACTCACGTACAAGATCACTACTAACAAACTATGGAAAGTATTAAGGAATAATAACTGAAACGCGTAAAAATCTATTCCATGTTTATCTTTGACGGCAGGGCCTTTGACTTCAGCAGGGGAACCAATCCCCCTGCCTTTGTTATTTAGCAGGGGGAACTTACTCTAGCAGGGGTATGAATAATCAACTAGCAGGGGAAACAAATAAGCATAGATTTATTCCCAACAATCCTCCCCTAAACTTGTGCTTTCCCCTAAAGACAAGTTTCTGAATAAATGCTAGTTGATGAGGATGCTTACAAACTCTCTGGCCAAATCTGACTATGAACCATTCTTACCAGATCATAAGCAACAGGCTTCTTGGCATCTACAATTAGGTTAGCCTGTGCCAGTTTCTTCAAGGTGTCCTGAGAGAAGGGATAATACCTATGATTGAGTAAATAAACACTCACACCTTCCATTACTACCTCATAGACCCCAGAATTTGTAAATAGCTTCCAATACACCAAATCTCCTTTGTTCACTGCATCAAATAAGGATCAAATAATTCATGTTCATACATTCTATGCATGCACTCCCAGATTACCCAATCCTTCTCCACACCATCCATGGTAGGAGGTTTTGCAGCAAACGTTTTCTTCAATATTTTCCACAGATCTTCTAAGTCTTCACTATCCAAAATTTGAAACATGACATCTAGGCTTAGAAATGTCTGTACTGTATTGTCAGCCCTTGTAAGCTTCCACCAAGTCCTCCCTTTGTGTTCATAAACAGCATACTCTATAATAGCAAACTTCTTTCCAAGTTCACTAGGTGAGATTTCATCATTTTCCTGCACAATCACCTGTTTATCAATTTCATCATTTGATGACCCTTGAGACTCTTTAGTAATTATGCCAACTTGCTCCATTCTCTTGATTCTCTTCGCTGCTCTTTGTACATTAAGTACAGACTTCTCAAGTACTTCTGGAAAACTTCCACCTGCTTGATGCGATGCCCCTGCTTGGGATGATGCACCTGCTTGTGTAGTCTCTCCAGCTTTTCTTTTCTTTGTTTCTCTAGCTTTCTGTAGCACTTCACTTTGTCTCCTAAGATACTCAGCTTCCTCAGGAGTGTTGATAGTCATCCAATCCTCCACATCATACAACTTTAGAACTGGTCTGACTGCTCTCTTTATGGCTTCAAAGCTCATATCTCTGAATTCACCATCCTTCCACTTTCTATGCCTTTTAAGCAGAACTTTGTAGTGATCAAGTTGCCCTTTCTCTGATGTTTGATACTTCTCACTCTGAGTTTGCATTGCCCTTCTTTCCAGATATTCAGTTTGATATTTGTAAACAAGGCAAGTCAACTCATACCTGTCTTCTAAAGGAGCATTTTTCAACTCCTTCTCCCATTGATCAAGAAACTCTCTAACATGAGGTACCCTGTCATCTAGTTCTCTATGCATAATCTCAACCTGCTTTAGCATATCCTTGGACCTCATCTTCTCCATTCTTTGATCCTGCATATCCATTTCCTCTTGTTGTAGCCTGAGAGCTACTTGTGCATCATGTGCTTCTTGGGCCTTTTGCTGTTCAGGAGTCAGATGCTTGTATTTTCTCTTGGGCTGTTGCACCATGATTCCTTTTCCTTTGTCTTTTGGATTCACTGCTGGTGCTGGTTTTGCTTTAGATGCAGGTTCCTTGATTGTTATCCCCTTCTGAGCTGGTTGCTTTCTGTTCTTCCTAACAAATGTTTGAGTAATGTGCTTAGCAGGGGATAAACTTACAGCAGTGGGATCAGCAATGGCAGGGGAAACTTTTGAAGCAGGGGCTTCTTCTTGATTGCCCATGGTGAGCAATGTTTGAGCAATATCTTTGGTTGCACTCCCCTTGTCACTTCCCTTATCAGCACTTTCTCTCTCCATCCCTTTCTTAGCACTTGTTATCTTTCCATGCTCCCCACCAGGATATGAATAATACTCAGTAGATCCTTCTGTGTGTGGAATTTCCTCCCCTTTGGAAGCATCCTCATCTGTGGAAAGAATCAGTCTGGGCTTTCTCCTCCCCTCAAGAGTAGCAAGTCTGATTTCCAGTTAAGAGATAACCAGACCTTGCTTTTTGACATCTTGTACTAGTTGTGCATTCTGCCTTTTCAGACTCATGCATATTTTCGTCAATTCCAGATTTGTCAAAGGTTTCATACTGCTCTCAATCCTAGAAGGGAATTTCTCCCCTTGTTGGATATCATGGAGTGGGGGAGAGGACTTATTGATGGTGTCACTGTCCTGCTCACCCCTTGAGGATGAGACAGTAGTGGCAGCCAAACCCCCAGGTTGCTCCAAACTCTTGGAGACTCTCCTTTCTGCTACTTGTGAAGATTCACCAGGCAAGGGAGACCTGGCAAACCTGGATTTTGAACGCCTTTCTTGTTGTGGATCAGCAGGTGGTAGATTCTTGGCAGGGGAATCAGCAGGTGGATTTATGGCTGTTTGATTTTTGGCTTCTTCCCGTCTGATTTGGTCTATCATAATTGAAGTGAATGGAATGTTTCTACCAGAAAACAAAGGTGATGGTGCAAGTAATGTGGTGAAGAGTTTGGTGGTGTGTTGGGTTGTTGAAAAATAGTATCTGTGTGTAATGGGACCATGATCACTCATATTCAACAAAATTTCTATAAACCTTGGATGCATACAAAACTTTGAGGTGCTTGAAACATTTTTAACCATGCCTTTAAAAATCATTTGAGAAAAACAATACTTCCTTCCTGTTGCAAAGCAGATCAGGGCAGAAGCTATCTCACTACCAACCTCATTAAAAGCAGTGGTTTTTGGTGACAAACATTGCATTATAGTATGAATCAAATATTTCCAATGAGGGGCAAACTGGCCTTTAGCAAACTTACATTTTTGATTTTCAGAAAGTTTGTACCCCAATTTAACAAGACCTTCAAAAATTTCAGCCTCAGAAAAGTTGGTTATTCCATCCTCATCATCAAGGAGAAGATTCTCCCTGATGGAGGCAAGTGTGATTACCTTGGAATGACCATCAACTGTGCTTTGGATTATGACCTCTCCATTCACTGTTTTGGTCATGGCTTTAGACCAGAACTGTTGAATGTGTGAGCTATAAATGCGAGGATTGATGAGAAGGGCCACTCTGAAGTACGAAGACTTTAGAAAGGCCACAGCCTCAGCAAACTCGGCTGGTTCATCATGAAGCAAAGCAATTTGGTTATGATTAGGAGCAATTTTAAGGGTCATGATGAATTTTGAAAATAGTTTGGAGGTTTATAGAGATGAGAGGTAAGTGGGATTAGGTCGAGAGAGATGTATGGACCTGCTGGTAAAGGGAATTAAGTTTATATAGACAAATTGAAGGGCTGTGATTGGACCAAAATTTTCAAATTGCAAAAATATCAAGGATAAATCTTGATAAAAAATTAATATATTTGAAATAGAAGGAAAAGATTACCAATCAGCGAAGAAAGCGCCTTAAATATCTTTTAAAAATAATAAAATATTCCCTAACCAAAAATTAAGCAAGCAGGCCCAACGGCTATGAACAGGGTAACGGTATTGTCGGTCAACGGTCAAACAAGGGAATGTTGTGAAAGCAGGGGAATAAAAGATAAAAGCAGGGGAAACTTTCCTAGGGGTATTAAACTAGTCATGGAAGGACTAATGCTAACTAGCTCTGCTCTAATGCACACACTTGTATACACAAGATAGATACATAGAAACTCAAGAGTCCTCTATTCAGCAATGGTCCCAATACAAAAAGTTAATACATAAGTCCCCCTACACCAGGTAATCCCAAGAAATCATGCATACCCCAGTCACCATCCCAACCTTGTCCCTTACTTATGGTCAGTCAGTCTTGGCAGTGTGTGCCACAGGTCTGTATTTGAACAGCAAGTTGTTTTAATAAAGAAATGTAAGTACACACTACAGTGCCTCAAGGTTTCAGAGTTCTGACAAGCTTTGCAGCAAGTCATCATTAACCTGAACCCTCACTCACCAGTGGATATGATCTAAGATCATATATGAGCATCCTAAGGATACCCTGAGTCCTAAAGGTGTGACCTAACCTCCCCTGAAACATAGAGTATATACCTGATCCACCAACGAGAATAGTATGCACCATATGAACCTCTGCATTGTTAGTCTAAAACCACATAAAACCACTTTTGTAAAAAGAACACACCCAACTTAAGAGAAAATTCCTCTTGGCAGGGGAATGAACCCCAAGCAGGGGAATCAGTGTTAAAAAGCAGTGGAATGAAGGAAATGGTAAAATTGACTAACAATTATACAACAACAGCAGTGAAGTAACCCTGATTATACATGACAAAATAGACATCAGATTTTAAGGAGTAACCATTCCAATACCTGCAACCAGATACTAAAACCTCCCTACATCAAAAGCTTTTGTTAAAAGATCAGAAACATTTAGTTCTGTATCAATTTTCTCAGGGACAATCAGTCCTTTTTCAAAACAATCTCTGATAATGTGATGTCTAATTTCAATGTGTTTGGTTTTGCTATGAAAAACAGGGTTCTTTATGATGCAAATAGTGCTGTTGTTGTCAATGAATATCTTGGTTTTAAGAAAGTTATACCCATAATCAAGCAATTGATTTTGCACCCAAAGAACTTGACCACAGCATGCAGCAGCTGCTACATACTCAGCTTCAGTTGTGGATGTTGCCATGATAGTCTGCTTCTTACATTGCCAAGATATAAGCCTGCTCCCCAAAAATTGGCATCCCCCTGTTGTAGACTTCCTATCATTGTTGTCACCAGCATAATCACTATCTGAATAAGCTATCAGCTCAAATGGTGACTCCTTTAGATACCAGAGTCCTAAGGTAGGATGACATTTTAGATACCTAAAAATCCTTTTCACAGCAAATAAGTGACACTCTGTTGGTGACACCTGGTATCTTGCACATAAGCAGACTGCAAACATGATGTCAGGTCTTGAAGTAGTGAGATACATAAGAGACCCAATCATAGACCTGTAATTCCTGACATCTATAGGCTTTCCAGGACCATCCTTGCCCCATGGATGATCCTTGTCCATGGGAGTGGACACCTTCTTCCCATCAGACATGCCAAACTTCTTTACAATCTCAGCCACATATTTGTCTTGTGAGATAAATATCCCATCTTTCCGCTGCTGAACCTGTAACCCCAAAAAGAAGTTTAGTTCTCCCATGGCACTCATTTGGAATTTATCCTGCATCAATTTGGCAAACTCTTTGCTGAGCATGGAGTTAGTTGATCCAAAAATGATGTCATCCACATAGACTTGTACTAGCAGAAGGTCACCCTTTTGTTTCTTGGTAAACAGGGTCTGATCAATCTTCCCCCTGCTGAATCCATTGTCTAGGAGATATTTAGAAAGAGTACCATACCAGGCTCTGGAAGCTTGGTGAAGGCCATACATGGCCTTTTTCACTTTGTATACTTTGTCAGGATGTTCTGGATCTTCAAACCCTGGTGGTTGCATGACATAGACTTCTTCATCAATGGTTCCATATAAGAAAGCACTTTTCACATCCATCTGGAAAACAGTGAAGTCTATGAATGAGGCATAAGCAAGAAATAATCTAATAGCTTCAATCCTGGCTACTGGAGCAAACACCTCTTCATAATCAATCCCTTCTTCCTGAGTATACCCTTGTGCCACTAACCTTGCTTTGTTCCTGACAACTATTCCCCTTTCATCCTTTTTGTTCCTGAGTACCCACTTGGTCCCAATAGGCCTTGCCCATTTGGGACAATCAACCAGAATCCAAACCTCTTGTATGTCGAATTGTAAGAGCTCCTCTTGCATGGCTTCAACCCAGCTTGGGTCATTTAAAGCCTGAAAAATCTTCTTTGGCTCTTCTTGTGACAAAAATGCAGTGAACAGACAACATTGCATGTTGTCATGATTGAACTTCATGGTGATATTAGCAATGAAGCTGTGCTCCTTTGCTGTATACCTTGTATGTCTGGGGGCTTCAGGATTGCCAATGATCTGAGAGATAGGATGATCCTTGTTGATTCTATAGGTAGGCTGCATGATGACTTCTGTTTCATCTTCTTCCAAATCAGAATTGATGGGTCTATTTTGATTAGGAAAGAAGTCCTCAAAGGAACTTCCAAATGAGACAGCATGACCTAGAGATGGGTGCTGGTGAGCAGAATGAAGCTCTGAATAACTAGGGCCTCCACTCCTGATGATTCTGCTTCCACTGCTGGATATGATAGGACCATCATTTATGGGTGTAGATGATGAGATGAGTGGGGATTCTCTTTCTGCATCAGTAGTCTCATTAGCATCATGATCCTTTGTGAAAGAGGAATCTATTCCTCTAGCAGGGGAATCCTGGATGCCACTGCTTTCAGCCATTCCACTGCCTTCAGCCATAGCAGGGGATGAGATTGGCTGTTCTTTTCCTGGAGCAGAATTATCTTCTTGATCATCAGCTTCACCAGGAAACAATGAGGGTACATTCATGTACCTCAGAGGTGACTTCTCTGCACCAATTGTTTCTTGAGTACCTGAAATGTTAGTGTTCTGCAAGACAACAGGTACATAGTTCATGGACTTGGAAAGTACATCTATATCAAAGAACCAGTCAGGACCTGTTTGAACATCTTCAGGTTTGTCTTCTAGAAAGTTCACATGAAGATTTTCTATGATTTTGCTTGTCTTCTTGTTGAAGACCCTATATCCCTTGCTGTTTAATGAATAACCCACAAAGTATCCATCATCACCCTTTTCACTAAACTTACCTTGATTGTCAATGGTGTTCAAGATGATAACATGACACCCAAAAGGTCTGAAAAAGTCAATTAAGGGAGGTCTTCCATTAAACAGCTGATAAGGGGTCTTGTTGTGTGCCTTGACAACCAAGGCCCTGTTCTGTACATAACAAGCAGTGGATACAGCTTCAGCCCAAAAGATAACTGGAAGTTTGGAATCAGACAACATAGTTCTTGCAGCTTCAATGAGTGTCCTATTCCTTCTTTCTGCCACTCCATTCTGTTGAGGTGTTCTAGCAATGCTGAACTGCCTCTTGATGCCTTTGTTTATGCAGAAAGAATCCAGTTTCTGATTTCTGAACTCACCACCATTGTCTGATCTCATGGTAACTACCTTCATACTTTTTGACAGTTTAATTTGATTGATGAACCCAATGAGTACATCAGCAGTGTCACTCTTTTCAAATAGAAAGAATGTCCATGTAAACCTTGAAAAATCATCAGTAATCACTAAGCAGTACCATTTCTTCATTATACTTGCCACAGAAGTAGGACCAAAAAGATCCATATGCAGTAGTTCCAATGGCTTGGTGGTGGACATACTTGTTTTTGACTTGCAAGATGCTTTGTGTTGCTTCCCTTTTAGACATGCTGCACAAGTATGTTCAGTGGCAAAAGACTTGGAAGGAAGACCATGAACCAGATTATGCTTTACTAGTTTGTTCATGTTCTTGAAATTAAGATGACCAAGTCTTCTATGCCATTTCTTACATTCATCTGCTGAAGCTTTGGCAATGAAACATGTTTCATTGTCTTGGAGAGATATGTCCTTGAGATCAATTGTGTACATGTTCTTCTGTCTTGGTGTTCTGAGAACAATTTGAGTGTCTTTTGGCAAGACAAACTCCTTTCCTAATACCAAGCATTCAGTGTCAGTAAACAAGACAAAATTCTTGTTATCAGTCATCTGTGACACACTGAAGAGATTATACTTGAGTTCTTTGACCAAGTACACATTGTCAAAAGTCATCCCATTTGTGACAATAGTTCCTTTTCCTGTTATAGTTCCATGCCCATCTCCAAAAGAAACACCATCATTGTCATGCAGGGGCACAAAGTTCGACAAGTAAGCTTTTTGTCCAGTCATACTTCTTGAGCATCCACTATCCCAATATGCTCTATCATCCCTTGTCTTCTTTGTCACCTGCAAAAGGAAAAACAAATTAGTTTTTCTTGGGGACCCAAGCCATTACAGACTTGGATCTACCTCGTGTATCAATGTAGGATAGCTTTTCAAAAACTAGAGATACACCATTAGATTGAGTACCCCTTTTGGGTGCCCAAACCCAACGAGCTGAGGCTTTCACAGCTTTTCCCCATCTTCCCATGTTCCTAGAATGTACAACTTTTCTAGCAGGGGATACCCCAGTTTTAGCAGGGGAATCCTTATGCTTAGCAGAGGGAACCCACCTTTTGTTTTGGCCTCTATTTGTGTGTTGGTAAGGTCTAGAGCCAGATTTATATGCAGTATAAGGTGTTGGGGTGGTCACAGAAGTGTTAGGCTTTGGGTGAACATCATTTTCCTTTCTAAGGGTCGGGACAACATATTTATCAGTCACCCTATTTCTCAAGGCAGGGGCAACATACTTGGCAGGGGAAAAGGATTTTGCCCCTGCATTCAGAAGAATGGTTTTAGGTTGCATATCCTTTAAGGGATTTGCAGCCACCATCTCCATTGGTGCCTTACACTCTTGATAAGTGTGTTCAAAACTGCCACATGTGAAGCAGGGCTTGGTATTGATCACAAAGTCTTCTCCTAATTGGTGAGACTTTTGATCATTCCAATTTCTTTGATTACCTCTGACATTCCTGTACATACCAGCATATTTAATGGTAGGCTTAGGAGACTGTGGCCTAGCCTTAGATTTGGGAGAGATACTCTTAGAATTTGGATTGCTGCTAGAAATTCTTTATTTTGAAAATCGAACAGGGTTGTCAATTTGCTTTAAGCCAACCTGTTCCTGTTTAACATCCCTAATGACACTAGTTTTAACTAGAGACTCTTCTGTATCAAGATTATTAGGTATATAAGCACTCAAGTCAAACTCAATGTCATCCTGTTTTTCAAAACAAGGGAGACCAGTCCATGACAAGTCTTTTCTAGGATAGGGAGCATGGATGTTAGCAGGGGGTGGTGGTATGGTAGCATTCATATTCTTAATTCCAAACCCTGTTTTGTCCTTAGGAGATTGACCAATTTCAAATGCCTTGGTTAAATCTTTTGAAGCTTTTCCAAATTTTTTAACAGTTTCTTCATCTATCTTTTGGTTAGCTTTGAAAATTTCAAGTTCAGCAGTTAAAACATTTATAGATTGGTTATTCTCCTTGGCATCTCTTTCTAGAATCACAATGTGATCCCTATAATCACTTTCTCTTTGCCTATACTCTCTTATGGTGGACTCTAGTTGTTCTAAAGCACGTTTGTAATTATCAAGATCATTATCACAATTGATATAGTCAGCTTTTACCTTTCTGATTTGATCATTCAAAGACTCAGTATTTTTCCTACAAGCTTTAGTACAATATGAGTCATCATATACCTCATTGTCAGAACTGGAACTTGACATAGCCATAAGTGCAAAGTCTTCTTCCTTTTCCTCAGCAATCAAGGCTTGATTTCTTTCCACATTCTCTGTCATAGCACTCCAGTCCCATCCATTTGCTCCATCTATTCCCTGCATGGCTACCATGGCTTTAGCACCAGAATCATCATCTCTTGTTTCCTTTCTGTAGCTATTTCCAGACTTAGGTCCTCTGCATTCCCTGGCAAAATGACCCTTCTTGCCACAATTGTAGCATTCAACTTTTGTTTTATCAAACCCAGCCACATCAGAGGGATTAATTGTGATCTTCTTCCCATACTTCTTGTGGAACCTGTTGGCTCTCATGCTGAGCAAAGCCATATTCCACTTGATATCCAACTCTTCTAGCGCTTGCTTACTGATTTAATTTAGATCTTCATGTAATACTGTAGATCCTTGTGGCCCTTGTGATGCTATAAAAGCACATGCAGTATCAAGGCTGAATGTAGCTGGTCTTTCTTCATCATAGGAAGGTCCAGATCTTGTAGCAGGGGAATAGGTAGCAGGGGCTACTTCTATTCCACTGTTCTTGGAGATTCCACTGCTTTGTGATATGAATGCCATGTTAGCAGGGGAATCAATGATTCCACTTGAGTTGGTAGGGATTGTTCCTTTTGACTTCATTTCATTGACAATAGGTTCAAAAACCTTTAAGTTATTGTATATGTCATCAATGTCTTTTTCATCCAAATCATCCTTATTCTGCCAAATTGCCTTATAGACAAACCATTCTTTCTGGAGACTGTTGAGAAACCTGGTGTTCACCTGCTCTTTTGATACCTCAATATCAAAGAATTCCAAGTGGGCCACCATGTCTTGAAGCCTATTGTAAATAGATCCAATTGATTCATCACCAATTGCTTTGAAAGAAGCAAAATCATTCAGCATTTGATTTTTCTTCTTCTTCTTTGTGGCTTCATTTCCTCCAAAGGTTTTGCCTATGGCTTCCCATAGTTCCTTAGCTGTTTTGTATTTCCTGAATCTGAGTTGATGTCTATCTGGTAGGGCCAACAGCAATGAGCTGTGAGCCCTGACATCATGCCTTCTAGCCAGTATTTCCTTATCACATAGAGCAGCAGATTTCTTCTTGTCCTTACCTTTGGAACTTTCACCTTCATCCTTGCCCTCTTCAACTGCCACCATTTTGTTGAATTGATCACCAAACTCTATGATCTCCCAGAGAACATAGTGTTCCATTTTCAGGTATTGTTGGATTCTGAATTCCCATAATTCAAAGTTTTCAGGATCCAACATGGGTAACTTGAGGTTATTATGGTTGTTGCTGTTTGTGGATGAATCTGAAGACATGTTTGCTATGAGGATTTTGTTCTTGATTTAGACAAAGTTTCTCAACAAGCTCTGATACCACTTGTTGATCCCAAAGTCAGATCTTAAACCTTAATAGCTTGTTTAAGGGTTGTGATAGAGAGAAAGAATTCAATCTAACACTAGAGAAACTTTGCAAAACAAAGTAACTAAACAAGATGCGGAATGTAATGTTTAGCACAAGAACAAATGAGATTCAAACGTTGAACTTTAATATATCAAAGATATACGAATACCCAAAATGGTATTAGGGTTTACAAAACCTTAAAGTAATAATAATGAAAAACGAAATGAGAAAGACACACTTTGCATGCTAACCTAGTGAGTCCTTTTATAGGCACAAGGACTCACGTACAAGATCACTACTAACAAACTATGGAAAGTATTAAGGAATAATAACTGAAACGCGTAAAAATCTATTCCATGTTTATCTTTGACGGCAGGGCCTTTGACTTCAACAGGGGAACCAATCCCCTTGCCTTTGTTATTTAGCAGGGGGAACTTACTCTAGCAGGGGTATGAATAATCAACTAGCAGGGGAAACAAATAAGCATAGATTTATTCCCAACACTTTCTCCCGTTCTTCTTGTCTTCTCGTCTTTTCAGAAAAGTTGACGTTTTCGATTCTGATTCGGGATTTGTCGTCGATTAAATTCGACTCGTCTTTTAATTTCTTCGTTTAATAGACTTGAGTTTCTTCGACTTATATAAATCTTCCATCTTTGGTCCTTTTCTTCGATAAATCTTCGAATAGGCCCAGTGACTTCAAATCTTTTGCATCTCTTGGACAATAGACTTCATCTTGAGTCTTTTTCTTCGATAAAACCCGTGCAATCCCTCGTTTTCTCCAATATTCATCCGGTTGGCTCTGAAAACACAATAAACACAAAAACCACGCATAATTCCAAACAAATGATATTAAATACGTGTTTTGGTCTTGTTTTAGCCAGAATTAAGTGGTAAAAGGATGGGTGTTTACACACCTATCAACTCTAAATGGATGTTTTAAAAGGTGTAACCTACTGATAATGAGGTATTTATTTATTAGGTTGAGTTTACTTTAAAACCCGAGCGTCGGTTTTGTAAACGGATTCGTTTAAATAAGTTAAAACGGTTGTATGAAAAATTAACGTAAATCTGTCCGGATTTTGTGGTTTGAAAATGAGTCGAGAAAAGGACTTTAAAAGTAATTTCATTTGATAAACTTGTAGGAGGACTTTCTATATATAGTAAGTTAGTTTATCGAGTCGTTTCATTAACGGTTGACGAGTTTAAAAAGGGGTAAATAGGCTAGTACATGTAGTATGTACCGGCGGATTTTGTTAAAAGTATAAAATGGTAAAGTAAATGAGTAGTAAAGTATAATAAAGTTATTTATATCGTTTACTCTCGAGTGTATTGTGGTTTTATGAGTTCGAGTTTGATTTTATTAAGTATCATTTATTTCTCGAGTCTATTATTAAAGTACGCACCTTATTTGCTAGGTTGCGGTTATCGTGATTATCGAGCATCTACTATCGTCGGCGATTGTCTTCAACTACTATAAGTACTAAGGTGAGTCTATAGCCTCGTTTGAGCTCATTCAAATATTTTAAAACCCGCGAGGGGGAATACATGTTTTGTAAACTTAGAACACAAGATTTTTATGGTATGCTTGTCCCTTTATGAATGGACCCGTGGTTGCCTTTAAATTGCATTAAGTGATTGCCTTTGTTAAAGCCTCAATTATGGACCGTTAATTAACCTATGATGGGTTAACCACTAGTACAGTTAATAGATCTATGGGGGAAGCCGCCCCGGTTCAGTTTTTGTGGACTTGTCATAGAAGCTTAGGCCCGACCTCCACACTGTTTGAACATATTGTATTGAGAAGTCAGGTATACGGCAATGTACCAATAATCTGGAGGTTATGACAATTAATAAATCTCCTGTCTTATCAGACCTCAAAAGGGAGTGTCTAAGGGCTCGGTTCCATGAGCTTATTGCAATTTATGCTATATACAATTATTATTGTTGATGCAAAATTATTATTTGATGCTTGTTGCATTCAAGTATGCCACAAACTTATAATCTTGGCTTGTGTTCAAAATGATTATATAAACCTATAGATTCACTCGGCATTTTTGCTGATGATTTTCTCACATGTATTTCAGGTAATCAGGAAGGGTGAAGCTTGGAAGCCACGGGAATGAATGTTGTGCACTACTTTGTATATAAACTCTTTGAATGTTTGTCGTTCCTTTTGTTCAAAACAATTTAAATCTTTTGTTTTGGTTGTACTTCGGTTACGATGTCTTGGGACTACGCTACTCTGACAAATGTTTTAGGAACGATAAATTTAAAACGTCTCTTTTTGAGTCGTTCTTTATAAAATTATGTGTTGTTGTATCATTGTTTAGCACCCAAAGATGTATTCCGCTGCATGTAAATTTGGGGGCGTTAAAGATTGGTACCAGAGCCATGAGTTATAGAGAACTAGATCTTTTTTCTAAAAACCTAAACTATAACTGTCGGTTTTTATTTTTCAAAGAGTCGGTGCACATGATTTCGCGTGACTTCAGGTTCAAGCTACTTCTGGGATTAAAACTTTAGTATACATTATTATGTATGCCTTATTGCTAAGTATTTCTAAATAAATACTATAATCTTTTATCGATATATATATTGATATCGTTAAACTTTTCGATAAGAGTTGTCATTTATTAATGATTTACTTAAATAAATTTCTGGAATTTTTCCTGTAATTATTTTGAAGGATTTTCTACATTTATTTAAATTTTTGGAAATTATTCTATTTCATTTTATTATGACCTTATACCCATTTTGTGAAATTTACCACCGTCAAATTACGTCTTCGATGTGGAGGAAGCAGGTTTCACTGCTGCAAGCGAGACACAGTCAACTAAGCCATGTGGATCCCCACGTGACTAGTGTTTATTATTTTGTGTCGTTGTACTCTATTTGTCTTTAAGATCATTCCTTGTTGATCGATGATAATAGTTTCCTTTGATCCTTATAATGATTGTGAATCCTTGTATTGATAATGTGTATGCATTTGATGATTGATTTTGTACATGATATGACTATATCATGAATACAATTAACTCATTCATTTTATCTTCTCTTTGTGATGTGACAGAATCATGCCACCTAGGAGAATGACAAATGATGCCATTGCAAGGCTAGTTGCTGAAGAGGTTGCGAAAGCATTAGCTGCGGATAGAGCTGCGCGTGTTAACACTGAAGGAGCAGGTGGCTCTGGAGGTGCGGGTGCTGAAGGTGAAGGTGAACCTGCTGGACCTGAAGCTGCTGGAGGAGCAGGTGTAGCTGAGAATCCTGCAGATGAGGCTGCTCCGGCTGCTGCTGCGGTTAAAGAATGTACTTTTGCTGGATACATGAAGTGTGGACCTACTACATTTCAAGGAACTGGTGGAGCACTGGAACTATTCAGGTGGATTGAGAAAACAGAAACAACATTTGAGATTAGTGATTGCTCAGAAAGGAACAAGGTTAAGTTCGCAGTTGCTACTTTCAAGGATCGAGCTTTAAGCTGGTGGAAGAATCAAGTTGCTACAGTTGGTTTAGAAGCTGCAAATAGGAAACCTTGGGATGAAATTAAAAGGTTGTTAAAGGAAGAGTTCTGTCCAGAAGAAGAGTTATCTGCTTTGGAGGATGAGTTAAGGCACCTGAAGCTGAAAGATAACAACATTGCTGCATATACTAGCCAATTCAATGAGTTGGTTTTGTTGTGTCCAGATGCTTTTGCTACTGAGAAGAAAAAGATGGATCAATACATCAAAGGGATGCCTGGGTACATTAAAGGTGAGACGACTTCATCTCGACCCAAGAACTTTGTTGAGACTGTAAGAATGGCTCATACACTCATGGGGCAGAAAGTTCAAGATAGGGCTGAGAGAGCTGCTGAAGGTAGTAAAAGGAAATGGGAGAATTCTTGGAGTGGTAATCAAGGTAGTAACCACCATAGGCAGTACAATCAGAAGAGAAATGATGGGGCTAGAGCTGCGACTAACAAGAATGATAATACTGATCATGGGGGACCAGCCCAAAAATGTAAGAGTTGTGGTGCTTGTCACTTTGGTAATTGTCCACCGAGGTGCACTAAGTGTGGAAAGGTTGGTCATGTTGTGGAGAAATGTAAGACAAGGGTCCCTGCTACTGGAGCGAATGCTATTCCGATCAGGACTTGTTTTGAATGTGGAGAACGTGATCATCTTCGTCCTCAATGTCCGAAGTGGAAGAACAAGAAAGCAGGTGAAACTGCTCGGGCAGTTTATGTTGTTAAGGATGCTGATCAGGCACAAGGTCCAAATGTGGTGACGGGTACGTTCTTACTCCACCATCGTTATGCTAGTGTGTTGTTTGACTCAGGATCTGATAGGAGCTTTATAAGCACTTCCTTTAGTCGTTTAATTGATGTTGAGCCAACAAGCCTAAATGCTAGTTATGAGGTCGAGTTAGCTGATGGACAATTAGTTAGTACTACCACTATATTTAAGAAGTGTCCTTTGAAATTAGCAAATCATTTGTTTGAAATTGATTTGATGCCGATTGATTTGGGTTCGTTTGATGTGATTGTTGGTATGGATTGGTTGGTTGCTCATGATGCGGTAATTGTATGTGGGGAGAAAGTTGTTCACATACCGGTTAAGGGTAAGGTGTTAGTAGTTAAAGGTGATGTCGGTAGATCTCGTCTGACGGTGATATCTTGTATCAAGGCGAGGAAATATGTAGAAAGAGGTTGTCACCTGTTCTTGGCTCAAGTAGTGGAGAAAGAACTATCGGTAAGGCGTGTGGAGGATGTTCCGGTTATTCGTGATTTTCCTGAAGTATTTCCCGATGACTTGCCAGGGCTTCCGCCTCAGCGAGAAGTCGAATTCAAGATTGATCTAGTGCCGGGAGCTGCACCGGTAGCGCGTGCACCTTATCGTTTGGCACCGTCTGAGATGAAGGAGTTGGAAGATCAGTTGAAGGAGTTAACGGAGAAGGGCTTCATTAGACCAAGTTCGTCACCTTGGGGAGCTCCAGTATTGTTCGTGAAGAAGAAGGACGGATCGTTCAGAATGTGCATAGACTACCGAGAGTTGAACAAGTTAACTATCAAAAATCGTTATCCACTTCCTAGGATCGATGATTTGTTCGATAAACTTCAAGGTTCGTGTGTGTACTCGAAGATCGACTTGATGTCTGGTTATCATCAACTTCGTGTTAGAGAGGAGGACATACCTATTACAGCTTTTCGGACGCGTTATGGACACTTTGAATTTCAAGTGATGTCGTTTGGGTTAACTAACGCACTTGCGGTAATCATGGACTTAATGAATCGTGTGTGTAAACCATACCTCGACAAGTTTGTGATTGTATTTATCGACGATATCCTGATTTATTCCAAAAGTTGGGAGGAGCATGAAGGTCATTTGAAGATTATTTTGGAGTTGTTGAAGAAGGAGAAGTTGTATGCCAAATTCTCCAAGTGTGATTTTTGGTTGGATTCAGTCCAATTCCTTGGGCACGTGATCGATAGTAGCGGTGTTCATGTTGATCCTTCCAAAATTGAAGCTATTAGAGATTGGGATAGGCCTACGACCCCGACTGAAGTTAGACAATTCTTGGGATTAGCTGGATACTACCGGCGATTCATAGAAGGATTCTTTTTAATTTCTAAACCTCTTACTAAACTCACCGAGAAAAACAAGAAGTATGAATGGGGTTCAGAAGAAGAAGAAGCATTCCAAACTTTGAAGCGGAAGCTGTGTTCTGCACCAATTTTGGCTTTGCCCGACGGAGAAGACTTTGTGGTATATTGTGATGCATCACGTAAGGGTTTTGGTGCTGTGTTGATGCAAAGGGAGAAAGTGATCGCGTATGCATCTCGTCAATTAAGGAAGCATGAGGAGAATTATACTACACATGATTTGGAATTAGGAGCTATTGTCTTTGCTCTTAGACTTTGGAAACACTATCTCTACGGTACAAAGAGTGTGGTATATACCGATCATAAAAGCCTGCAACATATTTTGGATCAGAAGGAGCTCAATATGAGGCAGAGAAGATGGGTAGAATTGTTGAGTGGTTACGACATTCAAATTTGTTATCATCCCGGCAAGGCGAATGTAGTTGCCGATGCACTTAGTAGGAAGGACAGAGAAATAATCAAAAGGGTTAGAGCTTTAGCTATGAAAACTTATTCTGATTTATCTAATCGAATACTTAAAGCTCAAACTAAGGCGATGGAGGAAGAGAATGTGAGAATTGAAGACTTGGGTAGAAGGATGACACCTATATTCGAAATTCGTGATGACGGAATTCGGTATTTCGAGAATCGTGTGTGGTTACTGGTGTATGGAGGACTGAATGATCTAGTTATGCACGAATCTCATAAGTCTAAATATTCGATTCACCCAGGATCGGATAAAATGTACCAAGACTTGAAGAAATGTTACTGGTGGCCGAATATGAAGGCTAACATTGCTACTTATGTTAGTAAATGCTTGACGTGTGCTAAGGTGAAGTTTGAGCACAAGAGACCTTCGGGTTTACTGCAACAACCTAAAATTCCAGAATGGAAATGGGAGAAGATCACTATGGACTTTGTTTTGGGACTTCCGAGGACTTCTAGTGGTTATGATATGATTTGGGTGATTGTTGATCGGTTGACTAAGTCGGCTCATTTCTTGCCGATAAAGAAAACTGATGACTTAGACAAACTTACTCGGTTGTATTTGAAGGAAGTTGTTTGTAGACATGGAGTTCCTTTGTCAATTATTTCTTATCGAGATAGTCGGTTCACATCTGAGTTTTGGAAATCGCTTCAGCGAGCTTTGGGGACTCAGTTGGACTTGAGCACTGCGTATCATCCAGAAATGGACGGACAAAGTGAGAGGACTATTCAGACCTTGGAGGATATGTTACGAGCTTGTGTAATGGATTTTGGAGGAAGTTGGGATCGACACTTACCTTTGGTGGAGTTCTCATACAACAACAGTTATCATGCAAGTATTAAGGCTGCGCCTTTTGAAGCACTTTACGGGCGAAAGTGTAGATCACCAGTTGGTTGGTGTGAAGTTGGAGAAAGTCAGTTGACGGGTCCTGAATTGATTAGAGAAACGACTGAGAAGATCGTGCAAATCAAGAATCGTTTATTAACAGCTCGTAGTAGGCAGAAGAGTTATGCGGATAAGAGGAGAAAACCATTGGAGTTTGATATTGGCGATATGGTTATGTTGAAAGTATCACCTTGGAAAGGAGTAATTCGATTTGGCAAGCGAGGAAAGCTTAGTCCACGTTATATTGGTCCATTTAAGATTATTGATCGAGTTGGTCCTGTGGCATATAAGTTGGAATTGCCAGAGAAGTTAAGTGTTATTCACAATACTTTTCACGTTTCAAATCTTAAGAGGTGTTTGGCGGATGAGAATTTGATAATTCCACTTGAGGAGATTCAACTGGACGACAAGCTGCATTTTATTGAAGAGCCGGTGGAGATTATGGATCCAGAGGTGAAACGGCTTAAGCAAAGTCGGATCTCGATAGTTAAAGTGCGATGGAATTCCCGACGTGGACCCGAATACACTTGGGAGCGAGAGGACTACTTCAAGAGCAAGTATCCGCATTTATTCGTAGACGGACCTAAGGATAAGTAAGCCCCGGGACGGTGCTCTCCTAAGGTGGTGAGGATGTAAAACCCACAAAATAAGGTCATTACTTAATTCTTACTTTTCAAATATTTTTGAAGTATTTTATGACGTTAAACATTATTATGTTTAACGGTTTAAGTTGAAATCGATATTAAATATTTTATTTTAATATTTTGACGAGCAACGAGGACTACTAGTGATCGCGATACCGACGGATGCCCACAATTTTATATTTCATTATCGATCGTTTCGATATTTAATATTTTCGAAGATATCGTTTTAATTACGTACTGAGTCGTTTTATTATTATTTTTCGTGTGCGTTTAAACTTTTACGTATTTTTACGAAACCCGAGTCTCGTAAATATTTTCAAAAATTGACTAGTAATTATTTCCCACTTTTAACTAACTATTTACATTTTTTAGCCAAACTTTTGCCAAATTGCAATTTGGTCCCTACCACACTAAATAAAATTTAAAAACACACACTTTATTTTTTTTTACTTCCAAAAATCCACTTTCTCTCTCCCTTTTCTTGCTTTTGCCGAAACTCCACCCATCACCCCAAATCCATTCATTTTTCAAATTATCTTGAGTTTGAGGTTGATTCTAGCTAAACCAAGCTTATACCCATCTCTATTTTTGATCAAGGATCACATAGGTATAAAAATTTTACACATGCAAGCACTTTTTATTTTCTTGATGTTGGTAGGTGGAAGCCATGGTTATGCATGGTGTTTTTAGCATGATCCATGGTGGTTCTTGCTAGAAATCTTGTTAAAAACTATATTTTGATCCAAAGATTTTTATTTTTGTTATGATTTTGATGTTATGGTGGATGTATGATGATGTTAGAGTATAGGAATGACCATTTCTATGGTTGGTTGTGGTCAAAAAGTTGATTTTGTACAAGATTTTGGTACCCATTTTATAGCAGTAGGTAAACTGAAAAATCCGAATTTTTATGTTTTGAAAATGACTTAACTTATAGCCTAGGGTTTTAGATAATTTCCTTAGCTTCGATTTGATATAAGGTAGAGCTTCTAGCTCAAAACGAGCGCGAAGTTATGATGTTTTGAATGATCGTGTACCGGGAGACGAGTATCGGCACTACATGTAGTTGTTGTCGATATTTGGATCGAATCTCGGGGACTCTAAATGGATGTTTTAAAAGGTGTAACCTACTGATAATGAGGTATTTATTTATTAGTTTGAGTTTACTTTAAAACCCGAGTGTCGGTTTTGTAAATGGAGTCGTTTAAATAAGTTAAAACGGTTGTATGAAAAATTAACGTAAATCTGTCCGGATTTTGTGGTTTGAAAATGAGTCGAGAAAAGGACTTTAAAAGTAATTTCATTTGATAAACTTGTAGGAGGACTTTCTATATATAGTAAGTTAGTTTATCGAGTCGTTTCATAAACGGTTGACGAGTTTAAAAAGGGGTAAATAGGCTAGTACATGTAGTATGTACCGGCGGATTTTGCTAAAGTATAAAATGGTAAAGTAAATGAGTAGTAAAGTATAATAAAGTTATTTATATCGTTTACTCTCGAGTGTATTGTGGTTTTATGAGTTCGAGTTTGATTTTATTAAGTATCATTTATTTCTCAAGTCTATTATTAAAGTACGCACCTTATTTGCTAGGTTGCGGTTATCGTGATTATCGGGCATCTACTATCGTCGGCGATTGTCTTCAACTACTATAAGTACTAAGGTGAGTCTATAGCCTCGTTTGAGCTCATTCAAATATTTTAAAACCCGCGAGGGGGAATACATGTTTTGTAAACTTAGAACACAAGATTTTTATGGTATGCTTGTCCCTTTATGAATGGACCCGTGGTTGCCTTTAAATTGCATTAAGTGATTGCCTTTGTTAAAGCCTTAATTATGGACCGTTAATTAACCTATGATAGGTTAACCGCTAGTACAATTAATAGATCTATGGGGGAAGCCGTCCCGGTTCAGTTTTTGTGGACTTGTCATAGAAGCTTAGGCCCGACCTCCACACTGTTTGAACATATTGTATTAAGAAGTCAGGTATACGGCAATGTACCAATAATCTGGAGGTTATGACAATTAATAAATCTCCTGTCTTATCAGACCTCTAAAGGGAGTGTCTAAGGGCTCGGTTCCATGAGCTTATTGCAATTTATGCTATATACAATTATTATTGTTGATGCAAAATTATTATTTGATGCTTGTTGCCTTCAAGTATGCCACAAACTTATAATCTTGACTTGTGTTCAAAATGATTATATAAACCTATAGATTCACTCGGCATTTTTGCTGATAATTTTCTCACATGTATTTCAGGTAATCAGGAAGGGTGAAGCTTGGAAGCCACGGGAATGAATGTTGTGCACTACTTTGTATATAAACTCTTTGAATGTTTGTCGTTCCTTTTGTTCAAAACAATTTAAATCTTTTGTTTTGGTTGTACTTCGGTTACGATGTCTTGGGACTACGCTACTCTGACAAATGTTTTAGGAACGATAAATTTAAAACGTCTCTTTTCGAGTCGTTCTTTATAAAATTATGTGTTGTTGTATCATTGTTTAGCACCCAAAGATGTATTCCACTGCGTGTAAATTTGGGGGTGTTAAAAAGATCAGGAAGACCAGACAGATCAAGAAGATCAGTCAGATCAAGAATATGGCGATGATGAAGATGCAGGGGTTCAAGAGATTGATCATCCACCGGATCTCACAGATTATCAAATCAGGATAGAGAGCCAAGGACAAGAACGAAACCGTCGAGGTTTCAGGATGAGAGTAATATGGTTGCTTACGCGTTTGCTGCAGCAGAGGAAGAAGATACTCATGAACCATTGACATACCATGAAGCAGTTGCTTGTAAACACAGTTCTAAGTGGAAAGCTGCTATGAAAGAAGAGATGGATTATCTGAAGAAGAACAAGACCTGGGTGTTAGTAGATCATCCATATGGGCAAAAGCTGGTGAGCTGCAAATGGTTGTAAAAAATAAAGGAAGGGGTTAAAGGTGTTCAAAAGCCTAGGTACAAGGCTAGTTTGGTGGCTTGTGGATTCTCACAAAGAGCAGGTATTGATTACAATGAAGTATTTTTGCCGGTAGTTCGACACACATCTATTCGGGTTATACTTGCATTGACTGCGTGTAAAGATTATGAGCTGGAGCAACTTGATGTAAAGACGGCTTTTTACATGGAAATCTTGAAGAAGTGATCTACATGAGGCAACCACCGGGATTTAAACAAGGTAACAACTAACAAGGTATGTTTGTTAAATAAATCTCTTTATGGTTTGAAGCAGTCACCTAGGCAATGGTACAAGAGGTTCATGAGTATAAGTTGAGCAACGGGTTTAAGCGTATCAGTTACGACAGCTACGTATATTACAGGAGTTATGCACCAATGGAGTATATCTATCTATTGTTATATGTAGACGATATGCTGATTGCTTGAAAAAGCAAGGCTGAGATCGCGGCTACCAAGTCTTTGCTTAAAAGGGAGTTCGACATGAAAGAGCTCGGGGAAGCAAAGAAGATTCTTGATATGGAGATCGTCAGGGATCAGAGTCGCAAGATTCTGAGGGTGTCACAATCCGGGTACGTTTCTAAAGTTTTAAAAAGGTTTAGAATTGACAATGGGAAGTTGGTTCAGACACCATTGGATGCACAATTCAAGCTGTCGTTGAAAGATTGACCGGTTAGGGATTGTGATGTTTAAAGAATGAGTAGGGTTCCATATTCAAATGTGGTTGGGAGCTTGATGTACTTGATGGTATGCACGAGGCCAGACATAGGGTATGCAGTAAGTGTAGTTAGCATATATTTGGCGAATCCAGGTAAACTCCATTGGAAAGCAGTGAAGTGGATTATGAAATATTTGCAGGGCATTGTAAACGTGGGTTTGGTAAATGGGACAAATCGTGGCAACCATGTGGACGTAACAGGTTTTGTTGATTCAGACTACACTAAGGATCCGGATAAAGGTAGGTCTCTCACTGGTTACGCATTTTTAGTACAAGGATGCGTTGTAAGCTGGAAGGCAAAGCTACAACACGTGGTGGCTCTTTCAACTATAGAGGCAGAATATATGGCCCTTACGGAGGCTGTGAAGGAAGCTGCTTGGCTAAGAGGACTCTAGGAAGAGTTGGGCGTGAAGCTCAACACTGTTGCAGTTAATTGTGATAATCAGGGTGCGATTCACTTATCGCGGAATCATGTTTTTCATGAAAGGACAAAGCACATCAATGTGCGTTATTACTTTATCAGAGAAGTTTTAGAAGAAAAGACGGTTGAAGTTCTGAAGGTGGGTATTGAACACAATGCTCCGGATGCCTTGACGAAGGTAGTGCCTGGACGTAAGTTACAACACTGCTTAGAGTTGCTGAGTGTTGGGATAGGCTAATATAAGCCTAAGGTGGAAATTGTTATATCTAGTCTTATATTTTCGCTTAGGTCGTGTCTAGGGTAATAAGATTCGTGTAGCCTAATAGCTAAGAATAAAGGTCGGTTGGCAATGTCTAAGCCCAACCCGACCCGTAGGACTTGTAATAGTCGGTTCCCCCTCATCTCTATAAAAGGAGGTGAGGGGGAACAAACCAATTACGCATTCTTTCAATAACTAGTCGAGAATCGGTTAGGGTTTAACTTGTGGGCGTCGCTTTTACTTTTCTGTCGATTGTTGTGTGTGTGTTTTTCGATCGATATTCCGCATCTAGATAACCAGGATTGTAGGGATTAAACCCTACACGCACAATGGTCGATGCAAAAATGGATTGTGGGGGCAAAAATTTTCTGTTACAATAGTAAAACAAGAGTAAAAAACCTATTAAAAATGAAAGATTTTTAATTTTAGAGTGTTAAATATTGGACTTTAATGTGTGAGTGAGGGGCAATCTGACTTTCGAGTGGGGTATTTAAAAAACCCCCTCAAAATTGATTAAAATATACACTGTAATATCCTTTTTTTACGAAATCACGAGGGGCACCGCTCCTCGAAAAATAGATTAAACGAGTTTAGCCAAATCATTGACGAAATAAAAATTTCTTAAAACACATTCAAAATTTTCATTTAGCCCAAGTTAAAGCCCAAATGTGAGCGCAACCCAAGTGACCCGCAAGCCCTTTCTCAAGCAAGGAGCCCAAGTGTCCGTCAAAGGTATTGTATCTAGCAAACTTGAACTATATTTGAACCCTTTGGAGACTTGGATTTACACTGAACAGTGAACACTAGTATATATCTTGATGATCTCTTCCTTGATTTGCAGCTACGGATAGTTGTGAGCCTCGGAAGACATGCAAATCAAGGACAGAATGGCATGCACGCACTACAAGAAAAGATAGTTCGAGCGGCTATGATTTCTTCGGCGGCTATTGTCACCGAGAAAAGTCCGCTAAACGACAACCAGAATTTGACGTGGCACAAAGTCAGGAGAGAATTTTTAGTTAAAGATTGATCGACTATTCTCCGCGATACATTGCCAAGGAAAAGTCGGTCTTTGACTATAAAAAGTCTACCAAAAAACGGGGGAACAATTACCATGATATCAGTATATAATTAGGGTAAATGTTATAAATACACAATGTACTTTCTCAGATTATCCATTATTCCCATCGAACTATTTTATTTACAAAATACATACTTGACTGGAAATTTACCTTTGACTTAACTGAACAACAAGTTACTTTCGTTAACTTGGCCACACTTTTCATCCTTTCGTTAACTTAGCCACATTTTTCATCCTTTACTTAACCAGACAAAGAGCTAACATCTGGGTTCATAAACTGCATCTTCATCATCTCCATTTCAAGAACTTCCATCTAGCTATTAACCATACACTAAAAAAATAGAACCAATCTTACTAAAACTCAAATCATTTCAATATACTCATATCATCATCTCTAAGTAATTAATTCACACACTTCACTCCTAAATCAAAATCACATATCTAACGTCGTTCTGACACTGCAACACCATAAACCAAATCAAGATCTGACACTGATAATCAAGATCTTGGTTACCCAGATCCAATTGGTTATCAAGATTTGGTTATGAGTGATTAATTATTCGTGGTAAATCGAGCAATTCAAAACGCAAGATTTGGTTATCAGTGATTTGGTTATCATCTGACTTTGTTGTGTTCACTACAAGAAAAAAAAAGTCAAAAGCATTGTGCAAAATTCCAGCAAGGACAAAATCTGGATCCTTATAAACTTTAATCATCAAATCAAGTTACACTAAACTGATAATGACCATAGTCTTAAATCGCTCATAAATTTAGACTTTAGAGCGTTCTTTTCACATAATTTCTTTCGCATCAAACACCTCCTTAGTGGGTTTCTTATGGATAAGAATGATGGTGCATAAACTGAAACCATAAAGAATGGTGGTACAGATGTGGGTTTCTTATGGGCAAGAATTGTGGTACATAAACTGAAACAATAAAATATGTTGGATAAAGATTTTAAGGAATGGATCCTGAGATGGATAAAGATTTTAAAGATTCCAGTTGGGTCTTGAGGCAAGCAATGGCAAACATACAAATTATCTCAGGAGCTTCCATCTAGTTAGTATTTGCCATCATTACTCGATATCATCTATCTTGGTTTAGGAATTTAGATCAACTATGTTCATCAAACTATTCGTTTGGATCTGGGTTTTTTTTAATCTTTGTTTTTTTATTCTTGTTCTTACTGTTTTGGATCTGTGTTTTTTTTATAATGAAGAACAAGAAGAAGAAGAAGAAGAAGAAGAAGATGATGATGATGATGATGTGATGTTAAGTAAAGGATGAAAAATGTGGCTAAACTAACGAAAGGATGAAAAGTGTGGCCAAGTTAACGAAAGTAACCTGTTGTTCAGTTAAGTCAAAGGTAATTTTCCAGTCAAGTATGTATTTTGTACATAAAATAATTCGATGAGCATAATGGATAATTTGAGAAAGTACATTGTGTAGTTATAACATTTACCATATATAATTATAACGGAAATAGGTAAGCTACCTGGTGTAGTTTGTACAATTTTTTTTATGTTGAAGTGTATATAAGTTGACTTGGCAAATCATTAATCGTTTGGCATGTGTAAGGGGGTTATAAGGTTATATGACATATTGATAATTAATAATCCACAGGTTTTATTTGAAACACATCATGACACACCAAAGACTATGTGTCGTAGCAATTAGACCATTTCATACAAGCTTCATCTGAAATATTCAATAAAATGTTATAATAGGTCAACCTTCGGTATTTAATTAATACTAATTACTAATTGTACCAGATAATATCATAATACCATTTCATACATCATTAACAACTAATAAGCATTAAATATTTTTCTTATTTAAGCTCCAAATGATTCATATTCTCTCATTCAGCTAGAAAACATCTTCACACGAAGAGCCTCTATCTATTCACCTTCATCTCATTTTCGATACCGTCACCACATCATATCGTAAGGTACGTACGTACACGGAAAAGGTGCAAACTGATATGGCATCGAGGGTTTTGTTAACGATGATGCTAGTATGTTTGCTGTTACCGGCGACGAGATCAGCTGGAGATACTACTAGTCATAAAAGAAGGAATGCATACGCGACCATGATGTACATGGGCACACCAAGGGACTATGAGTTTTACGTTGCTATACGAGTCATGCTTCGCTCTCTATCGTTCAAGCTTCATGTCGATGCAGATCTCGTTGTCATTGCTTCAATGGATGTTCCAGCTCATTGGATACATACACTGTACGTTCATTAATTCTTCATTAATTCTTCATTAATACTATTACTAACTTTATCTTTTTCTGTAAAAACTAAAGTTAAGTGCAATGCATTTGTATTATACTATATATATTGTATCCTTGTTGATTACGGATACACCTATTTGGCGTAGTTTTGCAAGTTTCTAAACTTTCCATCAAAGGCAAATTATTTGTTGGCGTTACACATTACCATTACTACCAATATACGTAATTAAGTTCACAATAATTCAGATTTAGAATCATGTCTTCTCGAAATTTAATAGTTTTATTGCATATATATATGATGTGTAACGTGAATGGTTTAATATCCTTAATTTAATGTCTTTAAGAGCAGGGGAATCCAGTGTCATGGTCTGGCGCCATGGCCAAAACGCAGGAAAATACAATGGCTTAGGACTCCCTCCCCTTGCGCCGTCGGCTTGGTGCCATGGCCACCAGCCCTCGCCATGGGCCTTTCTGATTTTTTTTTTAATTATTAAAGTGGGTATATGTGGATCCCTTATACCAATTTTTACTCCCACGGCACCAGTTTTCCCACGGCTCAGCGATACCAGTGAAAACTGGTGCCGTGGAAAAAACTGGTGCCATGGGAAAAATGCTGACGTGACAGCACCTTTTGGGCCATGGCACCAAACCATGGCTTACAGATTCCCTGTGCTCTAAAGTGCTTGCAAATTATAAAAGCTTTTGACTATCATTATTACAATTTGTAATGTGAATGGTTTTATGGTTTAAACGTGTTTGGCACAAAACTTGAAGTAGTCAAAAATGGAAATTCCAGTTTAATAACAACAAAAGAATGAGTTCTGATTCAGGGTTCGTACTAATTTTCAGATATGTGTTGCCTAATTTAGATAACCGGATAATATAATTAAGGTTAAGAAATTTTTTCATGAAATTACTAATCACCAGTCTTATGTTATAATGCTCACGAGTAAACGCAAACGAAACTACTAATCACCATAGTCTTTGCCGAGATTAGCTACTTTCATATAATGTAAACGAGTAGATGCTTGAGTTTACGTAGATCATGGTTAACATAATTTTCAATAAGTATTTGTTCATACCTTTTAAACGCATTTGTTAATTGATAACAGTGAAGAGGAAGATGGTGCAAAGGTGGTGAGAGTTGCTAACCTAAAGAACCCATACAATAAACATGACAGATTCAAATTAACGCTAAACAAGCTCTATGCGTGGAGCTTAGTTGAATACGATAGGATTATCATGCTTGATGCCGATAATCTTTTTCTCCAAAATACGGATGAATTGTTTCAATGTGGCCAGTTTTGTGCGGTCTTTATCAACCCTTGTATCTTCCATACGGGCCTTTTCGTGTTGGAGGTATCTTCTTTCTTTATACTTTATATCTATGAGGTGGATTTTGATTTCTTTTTATGGTAGTGATAACTCATTTGAACATTGCAGCCATCGTCAACGGTCTTTAAGGACATGTTACACGATTTAGAATTGAGGAGAGATAATCCTGATGGGGCTGATCAAGGTTTTATTGGAGGTTGCTTTCATGATCTTCTTGATCAACCGTTGTTCCATCCACCACCTAATGGTACCAAACTGAATGGTACTTTCAGACTTCCTTTGGGCTACCAAATGGATGCGACATATTATTGTAAGTATGCATGCACACATGTTACGTACTCTTGTATGATTAGATCTCTGATCTCCCATTGTTTTAGCTCAAGAAAAGAAAACATATTTGTTGTTTGATTTTGTGATATTGTGTGTAGATCTCAGATTAAGGTGGAGTGTACCATGCGGACCTAATAGTGTGATTACATTTCCTGGTGCATCATGGTTAAAGCCATGGTACTGGTGGTCATGGCCTATTTTACCACTTGGCATTCAATGGCATGAACGACGAAGAGAAACTCTCGGGTATGTATAGTTTGCAAGTTACTTATATGAGATAATATCTACGATTAGTAAAAAGATATATAGTGTACGTTTAACGAATGTCATTCAAACTTGAATTCATGTAAGACTATCATATTTTTTTTCCATAGCACATGCCCTCAAAAACATATTTTAGAGGTTTGCGTTCACTTTTTTAGCATGACAACATTCTTTGTTCTTGACAGGTACGATTCAGAGATGCCGTTTGTACTAATCCAAAGTATACTTTACCTAGGGGTTATAGCAGTCACTCGTTTGGCTCGTCCAAGCCTTACAAAGTTATGTTATCACGATGCAGACAAACCTACAACCATCATTCAAATAATCTCTAAAACAATAGCCATATTTTCCATTTTCTTATCCTACACACTCCCATTCTTGCTAGTTCCTCATACAGTTCATCCGGGATTGGGGTGGACACTGTATTTATTAGGGTCCTTTGCACTCTCATGTATAGCAATCAATGCCTTTCTTCTCCCAATGCTACGGGTCTTGACGCTTTGGGTAGGGATTGTAGGAGCTCTTATTGTCATGGCTTACCCATGGTATAACGACGGTGTGGTGAGGGCTTTGTCAATTTTCGCTTATGCAGTTTTTGTTGCACCAATTTTGTGGATTTCAATGGCCAAAATTGGCTCGTCTCTTCATATCTCACTTGAAAGAGAAGCTTTTTTACCGAGCAGGATCACCGAATCAACTCAGCCTACTAGCTTTAACAAGTTATACTGAAGAAAGAAGATATTAATTAAGAACGTAGGAAATTTATACATTGTTTTGTGAAATGTGAAATTTTTTATAGTTGTGAATGGAACTACATTGGGATATTACTTTTGTTACCATTATGAATTTGTTATCTTTGTAAATGGGGCTGCCATGCATCTAAGTTTACATGCAAAATTTCTCAAAATCACTAACAAAAATGACATTTTGATTTTTGTTTTTCAAAATTTGAGTAATAAAACTAATATGCATTTTGTTTTTCAAAATTTGAGTAGTGAAACTAATATATGCATAGTAAAACACTTTTCAATGATGAATTAAATAAAAATATAGTTGAATCGAGAACTAATTGGTCACTTGATAAAAACCCTTAACAAAATGATGTAAAAAAAATACATGTTTCAAAGTGAATCCAAATTTAGTGATGTTGTGATGATTGAAAAACACTAATATTGTTAAAAGATATAAATGAGGTGGATTTCACGTTTTTGTTGTTAATACAATGAAATTTGTCATAATTTTGCATGTAAGCTTAGATGATGCATGACACCTTCACCATATTACTTTGTCATAGGTGAAAGACATGAAAACTCTAAAAACAAATTTGGTAAATATTCAAACCCATTAGTAAGCCCATTATTCTTGAACAGCCCATTACCATGATCAGATTAGAAAGCCCTCTATAATAGCAGATTATAACAATACAAAAACATGACTTTTTGATGCGAATGACTTTTTGATGCTTTTTATATGATAGCCATGGCAATCTGTTGGTTCCTTGTATCCATAAATAAAGATTAATGTAGTAACCAGTTGACAGTCCAACGTTGATTCATGTCATATTTGTATGTATACTTGATGGTGATATGAAAAAATGGACTTGGTAGCGGTAGAAGTAGTATTCTTCGGACTCAGACCAATATGTAGAATTAGCTAGATACAGTAGTATAATAGGAGCAGTTTTGAGTTTGTTATAGAATATAAATGGAAGGAAAAAGTTATTTTGGAGCCTTGTTTTTTTGGTGGAAACCAAGGGACAAATCCCCATCCTTCATTTAGCTTTGATCTAAGGGTGGGGATTAATCTAAGATTTAATTCAATTAATCATTTTTTATTGCCAATATATAAACTCTTTTCCCCCAAAATTTTTATCACTTCGCTCCTTTTTTCACACACAGTTCGTGTGTGTTTCTCTCAACCGTTTCAGTTACAAAAAAAGAAACCGCTTTTCTCATTCTGTTATACCGATCCACAAATTCCGCTTCACCATTGATCATCGTTATCATTTTACTGCTTATTATTCCACAAATTCATTTATATTATGGCTTTTGATTTGAATGAGCCTGCAGTTCCAGATTTAGATGCTGATTTAGTAGGTTTGGATGTTAATAACGGTTCTACTGTATCCGGATGCGGTTCTACTTCTCTTTTGGCTGATCATGATAACTGTGATTGTAAGTTTGTAGATTAACAACTTATTTTTTACTCTATTTTGTTGTTAATGCTTAGTAACTGCTTATTTTTTTTATCATGTTTTTGTATCAATTGTGATATGTTGATGTTTTGTTACTAGTTAACCTGTTTTTGTTGATGTTTTTTATGTTTTATCACTATTGATATATTGATCTTTTCTTACTCTTTTGTTGATGTTTTTGTATGTTGTATCACTATTGATATCTAGTTTAAAAGTTTTTTGTTTTTGCTGCCCTTTTTATGTTTTTTTTGTTTTATCAATAGTGATATATAATGTGTTTTATCATTTTATGAATGTTTTCTGTTTCATATAAGGTATTTAAATGTTTTTGTATGTATTATCACTATTGATATTTTAGTGTAAACTGTATGTTTTTAGTTCTTTTATCATGTGTTATCACTAGTGATATATGATGTGTTTTATCAGTATGTGTTTTTTGTTCCAAACAATAAAAGGTATTTAAATGTTTTTGTATGTTTTATCACTATTGATATTAGTTTAAACTGCTTTTGTTTTTTTGTTCCTCTTTTATCATGTGTTATCACTAGTGATATATGCTGTGTTGTGTTATATTTTTATGATATATGCTGTGTTGTGTTATATTATTTATGATATCTGTCCATGTTTATATTATATTGATATTAGTTTAAACTGCTTTTGTTTTTTTGTTCCTCTTTTTTTGTTTATATTATATTCATTTTTCTTTGTTTTATTTTCTACAGCTGGTAACAGTGATAAAACATCTTCATCCTTTGATCATGATGAGATTCTTGACGGTCCAGATGGTTCACTTATAGTTGTTCCTAGGGTTTATGCTAGTGATTTACCAGTTTTAGGGACTGAATATGATAGTGTTGATGAATGTATTAGTGTTTATAAGAAATACGCTTCAGTTGCGGGGTTTGGCATTAGACTATCTACTCAGAAACGATTACGTGGTGGTTTTGTGAAACATAAGACGTTAGTTTGTAATCGGTATGGTTGTCCGAAGAATATATCCTTGAATACTTTAGAGCCTAAAAAGACTGATAAACAAGTAAGGACTTCAAATATTAGGATATGTGGTTGCAAAGCGCGTGCTGTCTTTGATTTGGTTCGTGGTACAATAAAGTATTCGTTGACAACTTTTAATGTTGAACATAATCATGAGCTTGATAAGCCTGAGTATAAACACTTGTCCAAATCTGAGAGGAAGTTAACATACGTCGAGCAGCTGTTTATTATCAAAGCTATGAGTTCAAATATTGGTGCAGTTAAAGCGCATAAGTTTTATACTGGGTTGAAAGGGTCTGTATTTCTAGTTCATGGCGCTCAGGTGGATTTTAAGAATTTTGTTAATGGCTTGAACTTGTTCATAGGAGATAGTGACGCTCAGATGTTGATTAATCGTATGGAGGACAGGAAAGAGTATACAAAACTATTTTATTTTGAATTTTTTGTTGAGAACGCGGAGTTGTGCGGTTTGTTATGGGCTGATGAAGTTGCGAAATGTAATTATAAGGAATTTGGTGATATTGTATCATTTGATGCCACGTACAGAACCAACAAGTATGTTTCATTATTATCGTTTTCTTCATTGTTTTTTTTATTACTTTGTTAAAGTTTATACTATTTTTAAGGTACAAAATGGTGTTTGTACCATTTACGGCTATAGACAACCATAGAAGGTCTGTTACTGTTGGTTCGGGGTTGTTGAAGAAAGAAACAACTGAATATTATGGATGGTTACTTCGATCGTTTAAGAAGGCAGTTGGTCGAGCGCCACAGATTGTTGTTACTGATCAAGACGGTGCTATGCGTATCGCTGTTGCTGAGGAGTTGCATGAATCTAAGCATAGGCTTTGTATGTGGCACATCATGCAGAAAGTCCCAAAAAAGGTATTCATTTTTGTTTGTTTTTATATCACTTGTGATAAATTATTAATGTTTCATATAACAAACCAAAAGATTATATAGTTCTTATTTGGCATTTTTCTTATCACTAGTGATAATGCATTAACAAAAAAAATTATTTTGTATATAATCTTTATTGTTATATCACTATTGATATTGCATTCTTTTCCCAGATTGTTTCTGAAATTTATGATAACACAAAGTTCAAAGAAAAGTTTGGCAAAATTGTTTGGAATATGTATATCCAACCTGATGAGTTTGAGCTTAGATGGAACAGTCTTATGGAGGAGTTTAATCTTGTTGGACACAAGTGGCTAACGAAGATGTATAATATTAGAACATCATGGATCCCTGCTTTTTTGTTGATTCACCACTTTGTGGGTTAATGAGGACTACTTCCAGGTCAGAGAGCGAGAACTCTTTCTTTAATTATTTTTTGAGCTCCCGTGCAACCCTTGTGAAGTTTATGCTTAGTTACGAGTCTGCAATGGATAGGCAGAGATACCTTCAAGAACAGTTGGATCATCAGTCTTTTGACTCGTTCCCTACTTTGCTGACTTCATTACCAATCGAAAAACATGCTGCTGGTGTTTACACCCGTAATATTTTTAATCGTGTTCAAAAAGAGATTGTTGCAGATTCATGGTTGTGTTCGGTAAATGGTATGAGTTCAAAAGAGGGTGTTTTTGTTATTCTTATTGAAGAGGAAGTATCTCAAAAGGTTGTTCCAGAAGTTATTGATAAAGAAAGTAATTCAGAGAATCTTGAAGAAGAGATTGAGTTGTATAAAAAAATTTCACGGAAGTATGAGGTATATTTTGTTATTTTTAATTTCTAAAGATTCATATGTTTTATCACTATTGATAGTGTATACATTATTTTTTATAGCTATTTTAATATAAATTATCTCTTGTTTGATATATGATTGTTTTGATGTTTTTTTAGGTGATATATAACAGTCAAGATTCTTCAGTTTCCTGCTGTTGTCAGCTTTTTGTTCGTGTTGGGATTTTATGCCGTCATGTTTTTTGTGCTTTCAAGAACTGTAATGTGTCTCGTATCCCAGATCAGTATATACTTAGGCGTTGGACAAAAGATTTGATTCCAACTGATTTGAGGAACAAAAAAAACCGATATGGCGAGAAAAATGAAGCAATTGAGAAGCTTTCTATTAAGGCCGCAAATGTGTTTGAATCATGTATTCATATGTTGAGTAATAATGAGCCTAAGCTAAATTCTTTTCTGGGCAAGATGAAAGCATTAAAGTTTGAGTTCGAAGCTGGTTTGCCTCCTGTTCCAACACGTACAACTGCTCAGATTGTTGAAAAGTTTATGGGCGTTAAGGAGCCTAAGAAGAAGCTTGTGAATAATCCAACAGATGTTCGGACAAAGGTGCGTGAGAAGCAGCCACAGAAGCAGCCGCAAAAGCGTATTAAGAGTGGAAGAGAGATTTCAGTGGCTAAAAGCAATAAAAGGAGGAAGATGGGTTGTACTCTTTGTTCAAGTACTGACCACACCTATAGTACTTGCCCACTCAAGGATAAAGCTGATTTTTCTTATTCTGCATCAGTTTCTTCTGCTGGTCGTGATGATAGAGACGGTTGTCATGTTGCTTAATTTGTTCAACCTGTATATTCTGGAATCCAATGCTGTTTATCTACTATCAATTGTTTTTTTATTATCACAAGTGATACTTTTATTTTCAATAATGTTGAAAACTTATGTTCATTTGTTTTATCACTAGTGATACTTTCCTTATGTATGTTCTATCAATTGCTTTCTTGATGATCAGTTTTATTTTTAATAATTGAGTTCAGTATGTTTTATCACTAGTGATTCAATGTTTAAAGTAGATAGTTTGTTTTTATCACTAGTGATTCTATGTCTTAAAATATCATGTTTGTGATTTGTTTGTCTTATGTTATATTCTTTGTGTTATTATTTCATGTAATTTGACTGTTTTTTAAGGTCTTCATTAAAAATATTTTTCGATTCAATGAATGTGTTTCTTTCTATTAAAAATTTATAGTTTTTAATTTTACTTGAAATACCACAAGTGATAATTATTTTTTTTTTGTGATAAATTTTAGTACTATGTTTTTTGGTTTTTATCTATGAAATTTACTTTCAATATATCACCATGGATAATGTATTTAGAATCTCGTGTGTTTTTAATCACAAGTGATTTTATAAAGATTTGATGTAAAATGTTCATTTTACTTTAAAAAAAGTGTAGGGATGATGAACACTTTCACACACACACATATGACGAACACTTTCACACACACACACATGACGAACACTTCTTAAATGTTCAATATCAAAATTATTTTAAACAAGTTTCTCCTACCATTAAAATCAAAAAGACTAACCAAAGATGAATCAAATTTAACAAAAATTAACAAAAACATGGAAGGATCATCGAGTGTACCTCCTATTACAACAGATCCAATAGTTCAAAGCGAATGTACTGGAAATGATAAAGGTATTTCATTTTGAAAAGAAAAAAAACATTTGTATTTGTTCTATTGATTTTGCATTTGATTTATGTATTGTTCTTATTTTATGATGTTTTGTGATTCTATATTTGTTATATTTATATTTGCGTTTAAAATGTTTGTTAAAGTTCCTGAACTAATTATATGTCATTTTAATTTTCAGTTAATCAAAAATCTGTTAGAAGAAAACAATTGCCTAGACGTAATTGTAAGAAACGAACTGGCAGTATAAGTTTTAGGGAAAAAGAAGAGAAACGTAAAAGAGAATTTGATGAAGAAGAGAAAAAATTGAAAGAAGACAGTTCTTTTGTTGATGATAAAAGAAGGTGAGAAGAAAGGGGAAAGGAAAAAATTATTGAAGGAAATGATGATTTTGTAATGAATGATTCAGAGAATAAGAGCCAGCAAAGGGTTAGAAAAAAAGAATATAGGTCATTGATATCACGTGCGTCAGTTAGGCCTCTTTACGAAGTAATGCGTTGTTTAACAGCCCAAAGAAAGAAGGTTATCAAAGATATGGGTTTTGGAGCTTTGATTGATTTTCCGATATTTGATATTCCAAGCAAACTTGCATTCTTTGTGGTTGATATTCTTGATACTACATCAATGCTATTAAAGTGTCCATCAGGAGACATATTACTTACTCCGAAAACAGTTAATCAAATTTTTGGACTTCCAATGGGTAACAGGAACTTGCAACGAGAAGGAGAACGACAATATGGTGATCCATTTATTAAAAAATGGAAAAGTCAGTTCAAGAATGTCAACATGGTAAAAATCAAAGAATTATCAGATGTTATATTGGAGACTAAAAATGATGATTATATGTTTAGGATGAACGTCTTGACTTTGATTTCAAACACTTTAGGAAGTTGTGATGTATCATCAACTATCAAATTCACAGTCCTGAAGAATGTGTTTGAAGGTGATGACGTTAATGATATAAACTGGTGTGAGCACATTCTTGATTGTGCTAGTTTATCGAAGCTTGCATGGGAATCAAGGTTGAATCATAGGAAGAGTGTTGTGTATTATGGACCAGCTATGTTCCTGATGGTAATTTACGAACATTAGTATTTTTTATACCAACTTTGTTGTCTTATATAATATTTGATATTAATGTTATAATACATTTTATGATACAGCTTGCATATGTTCATTACACAAAGTGTGATCAGATGAAAGTAACGAGACGAGTACCATCGATTAAAAGCTGGGATTCAAGTCTGCTGAACCAAAGAGAAACAATTGAAGTCAAGAATAATTCTATGGGAACATCCGAAATTCTTCCAGATTTGGATGAAGTAGAGCAAAATGTACAAAGAGAGGTTAGTTAAGTTAACATTTTATCACTCGTTATAAATCAAATTCTTTTTTAAGTCTGAAATTGTGTGTATTTTTTAGTTTAATCACCTTTAAAAGATTATCATTAGTGATTTATCAATAGTGATTAAATTAAGTAATAGATTATCAATAGTGATATATATGATCAGGGATATATGTAATCAGAATTAACTAACAGATTATCAATAGTGATTATCACTAGCTACAAAAGTATTAGTGTATTATCACTATTGATAGTATATTAAAGTTAGCTTTTCTATTAGTATTTAAATTTTTTAATGTTTTATCAATAGTGATTATCAATAAGTATATTTTTCTTGTACATTACAGGAATTGTATGGTTTGATTCATCAGAGTATTGAGAACATATTAATAGATAAATCAGAAATAGAAGAAACAATCAATGACAATTTGTTGAAGTACCAAGATGATTCTAAGCTGATTGAATTTAGGGCCAGACTAAAAGAAATTTTCAAAGAACCCGACATTCCAGAGTACCACACTTCTTCTTCAGAATCTGGCGATGAGAACGATAATCTTTCAGGTGGTGATCAAGATATGAAAATCAGTAGTCAAGATAATGACGGTTTTAATGATGTAAATCTTGGTTCTGAGGTACAAGATGTAGGCACGAAAACAGAAGCTGGGGGTAGTAAGAAATTGGAATCCAGACTAGAAAACGTTCAAAGTGTCGATGAAACCATTTTTAGTGGTGGCACGTACTCTGTTGGTGATCAAGATGTGAATATGTGTAATCAAGATGAACAAGGATTGAATGATCATAATGTTGTTTCTGAAGGACAAGATGGAGGCACCAAAGCAGAAGTAGTTGGAAGTAGTATGAAAGTGGAATCTGGGCAAGAAAATGTTCAAGATGGGGAAGGATTGAATGATCAGAATGTTGTTTCTGAAGGACAAGATGGAGGTGCCAAAACAGAAGAAGTTGAAACTAGTAAAATAATGGAATCTGGGCAAGAAAATGTTCAAGATGGGGAAGGATTGAATGATCAGAATGTTGTTTTTGAAGGACAAGATGGAGGCGCCAAAACAGAAGAAGTTGAAAGTAGTAAAATAATGGAATCTGGGCAAGAAAATGTTCAAGATGGGGAAGGATTGAATGATCAGAATGTTGTTTCTGAAGGACAAGATGGAGGCGCCAAAACAGAAGAAGTTGAAACTAGTAAAATAATGGAATCTGGGCAAGAAAATGTTCAAGATGAAGAAGTATTGAATGATCAGAGTTTCATTTCTGAAGGGCAAGACGGAGGCACCAAAACAGAAGAAGTTGGAAGTAGTAAGAAAATGAAATCTGTGGAAGAAAATGTTCAAAATGTTGATGAAAGAATTTGTAGAAATGATTCATTTTCATTTTCCGAACAAGAAACGGAAATTGTCAATCAAGATGAGGTACTATTGAATGATAAAAAATTTGTTTCTCAAGTGCTAGATGAAGGCACTAAAACAGAACACGCTGGAAGTAGTAAGAAAGTACAAACTGGGCTAGAAAAGGCTAGCAACATAAAGTGCCTTGCAGATTCTGATGATTTTGATTATGATGATCTTGCATTTTTGAAGCAATCAGTTGAAGCAATAGATCGAGTTTGCCAAAGTCAATACGATGAAGGATTAAATGGTCAAAATTATGCTTTTAAAGGACAATATGGATCCGCAAAAACAGTAGAAGCTGGAAGTAGTAAGATAATGGAATCTCGACAAGCCAACGTTCAAAGTCTGCATGAAAGTATTTTTAGAAATGATTCATATTCAGTTACTGAACAAGACTTTGAAATAGATAGTCGAGATGCAGTACTATTGAATGATCAAGCTGGAAGTTTTAAAAAAACAAATCAAGCTGGAAGTATTAAGAAAGTAGTTATTGGGCAAGAAAATGCAACAAACCAAAAAATCAATATAGATGTTGATGATCCTCAATTTTTGAAGGAACAAGTTGAAGCAACTGGTAAATTTTACCAAGGTCAAACAAGTACTTTCTTGGTTCATGATTCGGATTCAGACGAATCGATGAATTATTATTTTGAATTTGTAGAGCCAAAACTTTTAGCTGAGCTTGCCGCGAAACATAAAGCCGAAGAAGAAAAAAATCAAAAAGGAGATAATGTACTAGTTATTGATTCGGACACATTATCTGGTACATCACCAACTGATTCCAGTAGTCCTTGGACTCCTGGTTCCCAGCCAAGTTTTGATTTGCATATAACACAAAAATTGAAAGGCAGAAACTCAGGGCAGAAAGAAAAAGAAAAAGGGAAGAACAGAGAAGTCGACGCAAGAACAAGTTTCAAAAAGCAGCAGTGGAAGGAGGAATCAATCAGCCATGATGAGTGATTTATTTTATGTTTTAAAAAATATATCTACAATCCAGATTGATGTTTTGAATGATTTTTTTTTCTAGCTTCACATATTGCACTTTTAATAAAATTTGGTTATCATATTCAATGGTTTTTTTTTGTTCAAGGGTCACCCTGGTAAACATTGTATTTATCATATAGACATATAAGTACAATGGAATGTTGCTGCATGCTTTGTTAAATTTTTTTAATATTTATGTTCTACAAGTATATATTCATTTTCTATATTTTATCACCAGTGATATCACACGTAAACAGTTTTTAATATTCATGTTTTACAAGTATACATTCATGTTTTATTTCATTTTCTATATTTTATCACCAGTGATATCACACGTAAACAATTTTGTATAGTTATGTTTTACAAGTATTTATTTTATATACTTTATCACCAGTGATATGACACGTAAACAGTTTTTAATATTCATGTTTTATAAGTATTGGTAATTTTATACACAGTATTTTTTTAATTTTTTTTATAGTTAGTGATAATACAGGTAGATATATTTTTAATATTGCAATGTTTTCTATCATCTTTTTGTGTTTGAAATATTATTTTTGAATTTAAAGTTGACATCTAAGTTTAATCAGCAAAAGAAGGTTCAACAATTGTTTAAGATACATCATTTGTATATCACAAGTGATATACTACAGAATCCTGTTCTAATAAAAAGTACTAGCTGTTATGTTAACATAAGACTTGGGGCTTATCATTCATTTGCTATCTTTTTGTTGATAGCAGCTTCAACGATTTCTTGGGCTTATCATTCATTTGCTATCTTTTTGTTGATAGCAGCTTCAACGATTTCTTGGACTGTTTTTTCGTCTTGGTCCTTGTTTTCATCTTCAAACTTCTTTGCATAGTCCGTCATCACTCCTCTCTTTGTGTTTACTTCATGCATTAAAATCTTTGTCACATACCTCTTCCTCATTATGTTTACTTGCAGTTGATGATCTCTGTTTGTTTCGGGAACAATTTGAGGATTCCATTTAGACGCCATCTCTCCTTGATAAAGCTCCATATGCATCATTGTGTACAAGCCACTGTCGATTTTGTTTTCCAGAGTTTGCCATTTGAATTTCATCACTTTTGGCTGTTTGTCGTTGCTTAGCTTCTTAACACACGTGTTTCCATGCTTCGTCAAGTAGTTGATCAACAAATTTTTCTGCATAAATTAAAATTTAAGAAATTAGTTATTGTGTATAGCCATGTAATTTATCTGCATTTTTATAATTCTACATTCAAGTAACATTATATATTTACTTACTATTTTGCCAAAGGCGTCTTGATACTTTTTCTTGTATTCCACATTTGAGTCGTTATCCAGTATCATAGCATTTGCTTTCTCAAGGTTGAAGACGATCACAAAATAATCACCTCCAACTATTGTTGGGAAAAACACAATTCTCACATCTTTCATCTTCTTCTTAGCTTGTGAAGAAATCATGTATTTGTGCAGCAACTTTTCAAACTTCTCATCATCGATCTCATTCAAACTCTCATTTTCCATCAGTTCCAAATCCTATAGATAAAAGATTTTTTAAATATAAATTTAGTTCTTATATTGTTTAAATGATAGAACATTTTTTTTTCGTTATAAATTTTAAATGAACTTACGAAGTCAGTTGTTGCAAAGTATTGCCTTCTTAACCCTTTGCCTCCTGTGTGTATCCTTTCCTCGTAATTTAACACTTTAACAAAAGTGTCAATTACTTTTTTATGTATCTTGAATCCAGGTGCAAGAGTTTGAATTTCTTCTCTGTTTGCTATAGTTCCACTTCCATCATCGAGTACTTTTTCACTGCAAAACATTTATTATGTATTAGATTTATCACTAGTTTCTAATGATAATTATCCACGACTAAATAGTAAATATTAAAATTGTTTACCTGATCTGTCCTTGCATACAGAAGATGTTGTTTGCTGAAATCATTTCATCATAGTGCAACTTATCTTGTGTTCTGGACATCTCGTTCATGTACAGCGATTTATAATACATCGATGGTTTTGTGATCCTTTTTCCTCTTCCTTGTGCTTCCTCCTGGGCAATGCTTTCTATCTCGCTTTCTTGTTCTGTAACAAATGCATTCTCTTGGACTTTCGGGCTTTCATAATTTTTATCATCTGTTGCATAATTTTTTGTTAAGGTTTTTTGTTTTTTATATAATCTATAAGTGTAAAAACTGATACGTTTTTTGATAAAAATTTATGTTTTTACCTTTAGTTTTTTCTGCATCCTGTTTTGCTTGTTGCCTTGTATTTTTCTTTGGTGTTGTTTCTGTTTCTTTTTTGTTGCAGCTTCTTCTTTGTTTTTTTCCTTAGATGTCTCTTTGTTTTCTTCTGTTTGTGCTTTTGTTTTTTCTGCAACAACAGCTTCATGTTTGTCCTCTGCATGTTCCTTTGTTTCTGTTGGAGCTTCATGTTTGTCCTTTGCATGTTCCTTCTTTTCTAGTGTTGCTTCCTTTATGGGCTCTATTGTTGAAGCTCCTTCTTTGTTTGTTTCTGTTTGAGTAGATGTTTTTTCTCCATCTTTATCTGCTTTTGGTTTTTCTGAACTTTTCTTTTTTGGTGTTTGCTTTCCTGCAACTTTTTTTGCTGGTTTTTGAGCATCTTCTTTTGCAGTTGCATCCTTTTCTGTATTTGTAGCTTTCTCTTCCGCCTGTTTTTTCTTTGCCTCTTCTTCCTCTTTCTTCTTATTTTCACCATCAGCATTCCTTTTTCTTTCAGCCTCCTCTTTCGCAGCTTCTTGCTGCTTCTTCTTTACATCTGCTTCTAAAAAGGATTTTTTTCAACTTCAACATTTATACATTTCTAGTTACATATCACTAGTATTTGTTAAAGCATCATTATATTTTTGTTGTTTTTGCTAGCCATAGTTTGTTAAAAGTATTATTATACATTATTAGTCATTTATCATTTAACATTGATCAATAGTGATTTAACACTAGTTTATTTTTATGACTAGTGGTTAATCACTAGTGATTTGTCAATAACATGAACATGCTAAATTATTTGATTTTACTGACCTCTTTGAGCTTTGATTTTCTTTGCATCTTCTTGCTTTTTCTTTTTATCTTCAGCATCGGCTTTCCTTTTTCTTTCCGCCTCGTCTTTCGCAGCTTGTTGCTGCTTCTTTTTTTCAAGTGCTTCGTAGTATATTTTATCAGCTTCGGCAAAGTCTGATTTGTTGTTGTTGTTCTCCTCGTGGACAGATTCAATAAACCCAACAGGACTATGAATATCATTTGTTGTTGCAGCTTTGCTAGTTGATGCACTAGCATAGTAATATGAATAATCCTTGGGTTCATCTACTTGCACTTCATTTCTAAACTCTCTTTTGAATCTTTGTACAAACAAGTTTAATCTTTCATCACCTTCAAAGACCTCTTGCATTTGCAAGTTTTCATTAATCAAATCTTGAAGCTCTCTTCTCTCTTTCAAAACTCTTTCAAACTTTTCTTCTATCGTCTCGTATATAAGCTGTGATGGAAAAAAACACGTGTTAGGAATTTTACATCACTGTTAATAATCTATTATCACTATTTTTTACTATGACCTGATTAAATATTATGTTAATTTTTCAACTTTAATGTATTATCACTACTGATAATATATTAAAAATCAACTTTTAATGTATTATCAATAGTGATAAAACTAAAAAAGAAAGATTCAACAGATTATCTATAGTGATAAGATTATCAATAGTGATAATCAGTATTTTAAGTAACTATTGATCAAATATTATGTTAATATTTCAACTTTAATTTATTATCACTATTGATAATCTATTAAAATTAAATTTAATGGATTATCAATAGTGATAAAACTAACAAAAAAATTCTGCATATAAGATTCAATAGCCATAATCACTATTGATAAACTATTATCACTATTTTAGTTTTGTCTATTGATTAATTATTATGTTAATTTTTTCATCTTTAATGTATTATCACTATTGATAACCTATTAAAATCAACTTTATTGGATTATCAATAGTGATAAAATATATTTGATTTTACTGACCTCTTTGAGTTTTTGCTTCTCATTTTCCTGTTCATCAGCATTATTTTCTTCATCATCTTCTATCACTGAAACCAATCCAAACCGTCCATTCTTGATCTCCAAGTTTTCTCTTTCTTCTAAAAGATCAAAAGTCGAGTTTCTATGCCAGGCCATTTTCGTGGTACATTCATCTCAGCAAACTTTGTGTGATGCAAGTAAACCAGCTGTTTACAGTATAATATTTAATAAAAAGTGTCATGCATTAATAATATGATATTAGACATAAATAAATAAAAAATTAAAGTGTAGATTAAAATTACCATTAGCCCAACGTTCGGGCCGTAGTACCAGTTTTCTGCTGTCGTGTCTTTCCAGTTGACCTTGCTTACTCGAATGCATTCCCAAATGTAAGTGCACCAGTCAAAGTCGCTAATGACATCATCATGTTGTATGTTGTTTATCACATGATAGTTTATCCTCGAACTGTTATCACATTTTATCATGCAGTTTGCAAAGAGCATGAGGTAATTCATTTTGAACATGAAGTCTGTATCGGTTGTCTTCTGAATCTTTGAAATATCTGTTGTTGTTGGATATTGCTTCTCTCCAAACTGTTCTTTGAATCTGTTTAAGAACACATCATTGTTTTCTCTTTCATGCTCAGATTCTAGTCTTCTTTTTCCCATTGGGATTCCTGTTGCTTCTCTGATTTTCTTTGGTGTGAACTTAATTTTTTTGCCATTTGCAAGTGGCAGCTCCATGTTCTGTGTGTCTAGGTTTTTAAGTACAAAATACGTGATCCGTGCCGGTACTTTGCTAAATCGAAGTTCCAACAAACTACCAAAGCCCATTTGTCTAATCACCCTTTTCCTTTCTGTCGATAGATTTCGATTAGCATTGAAGAGAGGCTGAACAGTTGTTTTAGCCCTCAATGGCTTGAATTTATCTTCATTTTTTACTACCATTAGTTCCATCTTTTCTTCATCAGATTCTTCTTTCTTTTTTCCTTTTCCTTTTACTGTTCTTTTTTTCCTTTCCTCAACTTGATTTGCTTTTTCGTCTCTTTTCCTTTTGTTTATATTCTCTTGTTTTTCCTCTTGTTTCTTTTTTCCTGCAGGAACTCTTGTTGGCTTTTTTCCAGGTTCTATGTCAGTGGCTTTTCTTTTTCTTTCTGTTACTTCCTTTAAAGCAAACGCGACTACTTCTGTTGATGTTGTTTGTTGCTCAACTAAATCTAGTTGCTGTCTTTTAGCATCAATTTTTCGTCTGTATGTTAGTTTTTTCGATGTCGAAGATGGTGTTTTGTTACCTTCAGTATTGCTTTCTGTGTTCAAATCTGCACAAATATAGATGTATTATGTTAGTCATTCATTTATATTTTTTTAAATATATTAAATGTGATACATAAGAAGTTTATAAGTATGCATCATACATTTTATGATATTTAATTTGTTAGTTTTATCAATATTGATAATCCATTGAAGTTATTTTTAATGGATTATCAATAGTGATAATACATTAAAATATCAATACAAGTATGTCGCATTCTCACATATTTGATCACATTTATATATTTATAAAGAATAAATATTTTTTTATTTTCTTTTAAATGTACCTAGTGTTTTACTAATCTGCGGAGAAAGGTTTAGAATCGGGCATGTATTCAGAACTGCAGTTACAAAACAATTTTTTATGTAAGTTTTCGTTTGAGTTATGAATTTTGTAATTTTTTTTTAATAAATACTAACCCGATAAAGCATCTTCTATTTGAATTTCAGTACCTGGCAAATCTTCGAGTGGTGTTAAATCGAGAAAAATATCTCCATCTACATTTTTTTAAATAGAAACTAATAAATTTGTTTTTTATTTCGAAACATTTTTGATAAATTTTGTTATATAATTTATCAATCCTTTCAAGTTTCTTATTCTAAAGACTCTTATCAATGTTGATATACATATACCAAAACTTACATTGTGCTTTTTTGTTTATATTGATTATAATAATCTTATATAAACCCATAAGTGATAGAATAATTTAAAAAAAAAACTGGGGCTTATAGTTTTTAAATTTATATGAACTTAAAAAAATAATAAACCTAATAAACTTCACATAAATCTTTCTTTAAAGTTATAAATTATTAAAAAGTTTATAAAAATAATCAAAAAAATCAATACAATATGACTTTAATTGATGATTAGAATCTAAAATTAACAATACATAACAAATCATCACAATATCCTCGAAATACCCAATTTAAACTCAGAAGTAGGTTATTATAATCAATATATGGATTAAAACATCAAATTAACAGATTAAATTAATTAAATTTAGAATAAATGTTCTAATAATCATCAAAACTAATAAATTATGAGTTAGAAAAACCATACTTTCTTCCTGACTTGGTGTTTGTTCGTTTTCCATCGTTTTTTTAAGGTATTAGATCCGTCTTGTTCCGATTCATCCATTTCTTTCGATTTCCCTTTGTGATTGAAGGTTTTGATTAGGTTTGTTTTTTATTTTAGAGAGGGTTAGGGTTTGTTTTGATTATAGAGAGAGAAATGATAGCGGTTTGTGTTTTGTAGAATGAGAATGAAAGTGGTTGGGATGCATTATGATTGGGCGGGTTTTATTATTTTTATAAATTCCAACTTCCGCTTTTGTTTAGTGTAATATCAATGCTGATAGTATGATAGTGATTGATGATAAAAGTTTTTTAACTTTTTCAGTTAAAACGGTTTATTTTTTATTGACAGTTATGTTTTTTGATTTATCAATAGTGATAAATAATAAATTTTTTATTTATACATCAATGGTGTTAGTATTATATCTTTAGTATGTGTAATATCAATGGTTATATTATCCTTATTTTAAGATTCACTTTTTTGGTTAAAAAATGTATTTTTATATTGTTTTTTGATTTATCTATAGTGATTAGTGATAAATTTGTGGTTTTTTTTAACTAATGCAATAGGGTTTGTCTAACGAGTGCCCACAGGGCACCAATTTAAATGATTAAATAAGGAAACTTTGAGTTTATTAATTACAAATCAAAATTAATTAAGGTAAATTATAAGATCAATTAATGTGTATTAAATGCGTATTAAATGCATATTTTGATGTAATAGGCAAGTTTAGGATGAATTAATGCACCTTAAACAATGCCTTAATGGCACTTGTTAGACAATCCCAATGCAATATTACTGTTGAAAAATATCACTGTTGATAAATGTCTATGTTTTTTGTTATTCTATATCAACATTGATAAAGATATAATTTTTGTTTTTCCTTCAATGTTGATATAAGCATATACTATCACACTATATGCAATATCACAGTTGATAAAGTCAACATCATTATTGATAAAAGTATAAAAAACATCTATTTTTTAATTTCTACAAATATTCCAGTGAATATCACTATTGATATAAAGTATAAGCTGAACAAAACATCATGATAAATATTGCCTTGATAATATTAAGATGCATTTTCAAACCAAAAGTACCAAGTTTTCATACAGATCATACTGTTTTAGAATACATAACCAAATTGTTCAATGTGTTAAAAGTTACACACATTCAAAATAAAAGTAGCAATTTTGTTACACAGAATGACACTCATGACAAATCATTTTTGTTCACTTGGTCCTGCTTCTGTTCCTTCTCCTTGAATGTTTAATGCTTTATCAGACATCAACTTCCTGTGGTTGTTCATTTCATGGAGCAATATTTTTGTTGCAATTCTTGCTCTCAAGGTATCAATCTGCTTTCGGTGATCTTTATGACTTTCGTTGTAGATCCCTGTTTTCCATTTTCCAGCAGTCTCTCCTTGATACAGCTCCATATGCATCATCATGTATATAGCACAGTCTACTTTTTCTTCTTTTGTCTTCCACTTCATTTGCATCACTGTTGCTTTCTTAATTTTCTTTCGTAATTCTTCTCCTTTTGGATGTTGATACGCCATCAGGTGGTTGACAAAGATTTCCTTCTGAAATCGTAAATATATAAAGATCGTTAGATATGTTTTTATTTTTGCTAATTAGACTAATTTTTTAAAGGTTACTTACCACAAAATCAAAATTTTCCTTGTATTTCCCTTCGTATGTGGCATCTGAATCGCTGTTGTCTAGTATCACAGCCTTGACTTTATCCAGGTCAAAAACTATGACGTAGTAATGCCCATGTGCTATGATTGGAAAGAAGACCTGTGTATTTTATCATAAATTTCTTAGACTATACCTATTTTAAGATAATATAATAATCATATTAGTAGAATCTAATAGACTGTTTTTTTACCAGTCCGACGTCCATCATTTGCATTTGTTTGACATTGTTTTTTGTCTGAATCTCAAATAATTTGCTAAACAATTGGTACTGGGAGTCTAACTTCAAGGCTCTGTCCTCTTTCTTGTCTTGTAGTACTCCAGGTAGTTGTTTCAATTTTTTTTTCAAAATCAAATGTTAGTGCAATATTTAGATGTTTTTTTTAATTTTATTTAATATCTTACCGTCATTCCTGTATAAAAGAATTGGCGTCTCAAATTGTTTTCTTTGAAACTTTCTTCATAATTCAGAATTGATACATATGTGTCGATCACTGAAGTTTCAACTTTCGTTCTTGGTGCCAGCGTCTGGAGACTTCCTTTCATCAACATATTACCTACTCCATCGTTAAAAACTTCATCCCTGTGTAATATATCACAAGTTATAATCATAAAGCTTAATAATGATAAAGTTTTAAAAGTTAAAAGCATCATTTAGATGATTACCATTCGTTTTTGTTGTCTCCAAAGATGGTTGATGTCAAAAGCTTTTCATCTTCTGTTATTTCAGCCTTTGTGTCTATGTTCTTGTTGATGTAGTTTGACCTGAGAAATCTGTACTCTTTTTCAGATTGCTTCCTGGCATTTTCGTCTTCTTGGTTTTGAATTTCTTTAATTAGCAAACTAAAACCAAGATTGATGTTCTCGTGGGAAGCTTCTGGCTGGTTTTCCTTCACTCTCTTTCCTTTTCTTTCGATTTCTTCTTCAACTTTTCGTTTTCCTTCATTTTTGTTTTCAGCATCATCTTTTTCTGACTTTTTTGATTCATCAACATCATCATCATATTCACTATTCAGATTCATCTCTTGTGTTTCCATCATCTCTGTATCATAATAATCTTCTGGTTGATGATTGTCATTTTTTTCTTTTTGATTTGTTGCCTTTTCATTTGATGTTCCTTGTTGCCTGTTCGATCCAGTTTCTGAGACCCATTCTTCATCATTATGCTCATCGGTGTAGTGTGGGTCGTTTCTTTCTTCTACGTCAGCTTCTATTTCCAATTCATCATCGGAATCTGTTTCACTCTCATCTTTTGGAGGTTTTGGACCTTCCTCATCTTCATGATTTCCTGCATCATCATCATCATTGAAATCGTTGTCTTCATATTCTGTTGATGATGATGAGTAGTACTGTTCCCGTTCCTCCTCTTTGAAGATGTTTTTCAACTTTTCTTGAATTTCTTTTAGTTTCTCATCAGATCCAAATTTAAATAAATTCTCGTTGATCTTCTCTTCTATCTCCGCTTTTTCTATCAATATGCTTTTGATGCTCTCTTCAAGCATCTCATACAGTTCCTGCAATGATTATTAATATACATATTTTAGTATGTCAAAACTTTTTTATATATTACATCTACACTGTATATCACTATCGATAATGTATTAAATTAACTTGCTTCTATAATATAGTTATTATTGATGATCTATTTAAATTTTAAATGTATTATCAATAGTGATAAATTTATCTTAAAGAAAAGTCCTCATGTATTAACAAAACAAAAATGAACTTTAATAAGACTATCAATAGTGATAATCACTATTAATCTATTCACTAATTTAACAATCACTATTGATTAATTTTTATCTGATTTTTTCTTTAATGTGTTATCACTATTGATAATATATTAAAATGAAATTTATTGGATTATCAATATTGATAAAACAAACAAAAGAAGAATTATCTAATAGATAATCAATAGTGATAAGTTTAACAAAGAAATGAATCAATATTTGAGTAGTTAATATCACGATTGATAATGTATTAAATTTAACTTGCTTCTATAATTTTTTATTTATCAATATTGATAAATTTATCTTAAAAAAAAGTTTATTATCATTAGTCATAAAATTTACACAACATAAATGAACTAATAGATTATCGATAGTGATAATTATTATTTATAATCTATTCACTAATTTAACAATCACTATTGATTAATTTTTATCTGAGATTTTTTCTTTAATGTATTATCACTATTGATAATCTATTAAAATGAACTTTAATGGATTATCAATAGTGATAAAACAAACAAAAGAAGATTTTTCTAATAGATAATCAATAGTGATAAATTTAACTTAAAGAAATATTACTAGATAAAATATTATTTTAATTTTCTTTAATGTATTATCAGTATTGATAATATATTGAAATACAGTTTTTTATCTTACTTGTTTCTGTGCTTCTTCTTCTGCTTCATTCATATCATCCAGTATTTCTACTTCTCCCATCGATTTGTTTTGTAGTTCTTCTGTTTCTCTTCTTTTCAGGAGACTTGAATTCCAGCTTTTGAATGTTGGTGTTCGTCTCATCACTTTGAAATTCTCGAGGTTTGTATAGTGCAAGTATGCTAGCTGTTTCATAAAATATAGAACGTATTAATAGTGTGAAAGATAAAATTCATTAAAAAAAATTAGAATTTTTTACTTACCATCAAGAAAATCACTGGACCGTCATAAACAACATTCTTTTTGTTTTTTTTCTTGTTATCCCATCCAAGCTTTGATGTACTCACCCCATTTAGTACATGTGTGCACCAGTCTATTTCACTTACGGCATCTCCTTCAAAGACATTATTCAAGACTGTGAATCTGACAGTTGAACTGTTGTCACAGCCTGCAAATGTGTTTGAGATCAACGACAAAACGTTCAACCTGAACATGTAGTCCGAGTTTTTTGACTCAATTATTACATCAGATAAAGCTTTCAATGTTAGCTTGTTTACGTTGTTGAATTGCTGTTTCCACGTCAGTATAATTGGGTCATTGTATTCTCTTTGCCCTTCTCTTTCCAACTTTTTGTGTCCCATTGGAATTCCCAGAGTTTGATTAACTGATTTTGGAGTCAAAAATATGTCTCCTGTTGGACACTCTATCGTCATTGTATTTGTGTTCAGCTTGTCTACAACAAAAAACGCCAGTTTTGTTGGAATTTCATATATTGGAAAGTCTATTAAGCATCCAAATCCCATGTCCCGTATGAATTTTTTTCTTTGTGCGGTCAGTCCCCGCATTGCTTCGAATAAAGGTCTCACGGTTGCGCGTGATGTCAATACAAGATGTTCTTTTTCTGTTTTCTTTTTGTTCTTTTTCTTATCTTTCTGCTCTTCTTCTTCTTCTTCTTCTTCTTCTTCACTTTCATCAATTTTTTCAGCTTCATCACCTGCTCTGCATCTTGATGTTGATGCTTTGTCCATATTTGTTCCAAATAGTTTCTTATACTTACTTCTGATTTTCATTTTTTTTCTTCCACCAGTTTTCTCTTCTGCGATTAGATTGCAAGTTATTTAAATTTTGTTAGTAATGTCATTATAAGATCCAAATATCATTGATACATTAAATAAACATAACATTTCATAAACAAATAGGATTCAGTAGTTACTTTGGCTTGTGATTAATGATTATACATTCAAATAACTAACACATCTAGTCTCTGAATAGAAGATGGACGAGAGGCTGTTAACTAGTTGTATTAATGTACTGGTAACTATGTATCTAAAGTAAAGATGCACTTTGATACATAATAACTTTACATACAAACCTAAATGTATATAATTTGTTTCATTAATGTTTTTAAATCAACTAGCATTCCTAAATTTTTAAAATTACCAAAACCAAAATGTTGTTACACTTTTGTCATTATTACATATTTTTCATTGTCTAATGCTTTTTATCAATAGTGTTAAAGCACTTAGCAATGTTTTGTAAACCCTATTATCACTACCGATAAGCCTCTTAAAATTGTTAAGTTGATGTTTTAATGATAACCCTCTTATCAATAGTGATAAAGTACTTACCAATGCTTTTATCAACTATTTTTTTAAAACCTTTTTTTGTAATGCTATATCACTATTGATAAACCACTTCTCATTGATAAATCAGTTTTATCTATTTTTTAAATTCCTTTCTGTAATTCTATATCACTAGTGATATACCACTTCTCGTTGATAATCCCAGTTCTAACTATTTTTTTAAAACCTTTTTTCTGTAATGTTATATCACTAGTGATAAAACTTTTATCATTGTTGATAAACAAAAGTTTTAACAATATTTTTTGCATTTTAATTGTATATCAATAGTGATAAACCACTTATCTTTCGTTATAAGCTATAATTTTTAGTGGCAAGCGTTTTTATTGGTTTTAAGCCAAAAATCATCAATTTAATTGATTAAATCAATTATAATCATAATAAGCATATTAATTTTCTCAATAATCATCAAAATACTTTATAAATCATCAATTAAACAGATTTTAATCATGAAAAATATAAATAAGCATTCTAATCTTCACAAAAATCGTTTAAACATCATGTAATCAAACTCATAAGCATGCATGTAATTATCTAAATATCATATAAATCAATTAAATCATATTAATCATAATTAAAACTTAAAATCATCAAATTAAAACTATAAAATGTTGTATAAATTGAATAAATATGTTTTACCCTCTAGTTTTGCTTCAGTCACGTCGATTTTCACTGTTTTTTTGCTCGAATCAGATGCAGTATTCTTCTGTTCTTCCATTCTTGTGTTTTTTTGTTAGATTTTGAAGGTTTTTTGTGGCTTTTTTGATGATTTGTAGATGTTTTTAGTCAGAGAAAATATATGGGAGACGGTTTGTTTCTAGAGAGAGAGAGACTGTGTGGTTTTTATTTCAAAAAATGAGCGAGTGGTTACGTTTTAATTATTGGTATATTTTCAATCTTTCACTCAAGTTTGCAAAGTTAACAGTTTTGGTCCCTCCGTGTTTTTTATCCTTTGATCTGGTCCCTCCCAAATGGATGGTCCAGATTAAGCCCTTGGTTTCCACCAAAATACAAGTTTCTTTAATAACCGGACTCTTATCTAAATATCATATAAATCAATTAAATCATATTAATCATAATTAAAACTTAAAATCATCAAATTAAAACTATAAAATGTTGTATAAATTGAATAAATATGTTTTACCCTCTAGTTTTGCTTCTGTCACGTCGATTTTCACTGTTTTTTTGCTCGAATCAGATGCAGTATTCTTCTGTTCTTCCGTTCTTGTGTTTTTTTGTTAGATTTTAAAGGTTTTTTTGTGGCTTTTTTGATGATTTGTAGATGTTTTTAGTCAGAGAAAATATATGGGAGACGGTTTGTTTCTAGAGAGAGAGAGACTGTGTGTTTTTTATTTCGAAAAATGAGCGGGTGGTTACGTTTTAATTATTGGTATATTTTCAATCTTTCACTCAAGTTTGCATAGTTAACAGTTTTGGTCCCTCCGTGTTTTTTATCCTTTGATCTGGTCCCTCCCAAATGGATGGTCCAGATTAAGCCCTTGGTTTCCACCAAAATACAAGTTTCTTTAATAACCGGACTCATAAATGGAATGTTTATGCATGTAGAATTAGATAGCAACTGTAAAACCAATACATAATTTGCAACTGTAAAACTATTTTGCAGTCATAATGCATACAACATTGCAAACTTTGGAGGATCAATTATATAAATAAGAGAAAAAAAAAAGTGCTAGTGGGTCAAAACCAGCTAAATCTGACCCATTTTTGTTGAATGGTGAATAAATTCGTGTAGAGTACAGAACAAAAATTCTAATGGACCCTAAGCCCACAGACTAGACTTGGGACAATTTATCATCTAACACTCCCCGACAGTTCGAGCGACGAAATCGCGAAAGCTCGAACCGGACCATATAACCAAATACAAAATAAATTAATGAAAAAAAAGACACCACATTACCCAAAGTATCACATATTCCTACTTGTTTAGGGATAACCATTTTATCTAAAGGATAACCAAAGTATCCCGATTTTTTCTTTTTACGAATAACCAAAGTATTCGAAGGATAACCAAAGTATCCCGATTTTTTACGAATAACCAAAGTATCCGAAGGATAACCGAAGGCCAGTCCAGACTAGGTCGACTAGGCCAACAGAGAATAGGCCATCACAGACTAGGCCAGCGGAGACTACGCCATCAGAGGGTAGGCCAACGGAGACTAGGAACCGTGCCGGTGAAGGACAATCAAATGATACCCCTGCTGATTTAGCTATCAATGACAATACCAATGGAACGACAACTGAGAACATCATTGAGAACTCAAATAATTCATCAAATGGAAGAAAACAAGTGCTAGTTGTTAATGGATTGTAAGTACTTTAAATATATAATTTGACCTTCACATATTCTTATTCTGTTACTTTATTCCATTTTTATCAATTTTACAGATTAGACAGATCAAGCGAGTGTTCGCGAGAGATTACAAAGATATTCCAAGAAAGAATTGATGAGACCGGGTACTCTTGGACAAAGGTGTCTCAATCTACAAAAGACTTCTATTTTGGAGAATTTAAGGTATTATTTACACTTCAGTGGATTCTTAAGATTTATTTTTCTTCTATAAATACTAATTACTTTGCTTTAAAATAGAAACATTTTGTATGGGACCCGGAAAGTGAGACAATAGTGAGGAAAGCATGGGATGCAAAAGCTTCTGGACGCTATGCTGATTTCTTTAGAGACATAAGAGCTACAATGGTGAAACCTGTATTCATGAATGATATCGCATGGACAAATTTCACAACTCATTGGAACACACCAAAGTATAAGGAGATTCAAGCAAAAAATACACAAAATCGTCTAAAAGGAGAAGGTTCCTCAACTCATACTGGAGGCTCAATCTCATTTCACGAGCATGCCAAAAATCTGGTAAGTATGTTAATAGTTGTTGGAGTCATTAGGAATTTGCTCTACATATCACAGTAACATATAACTATATCGAGTTACTTGTATGTGACGAGGAATGCTAGTCTGTATTTAAAAGGCCAAAGTAAATAATCCTTGAACCAATCACCCCTTTTTATCATGTAATGTATTTTACCTTGTTTGCATTTAATCCAAGTAAAAAAGTGAGCCTTTTACAGTGAGTATGGGTCGGGGGTGATATGATTTTTCCAACAGGTCGGACATGTTACTTAGATTTGCATATTGATTTTTTAGCGAAGTTGTTTAATCGGGATGATAATTGTTTATTGTAGGTAATAGACTGCATTCGTAAGACTGGTCATTTAAATTGCATCTGTAAAAAAGCGACATATACTAAATGCATCATTTGTATTTCAAGGCACTCTTCTGATTAGTATATTCAAATTTTTTTATTCTTTAGTTTTTTTAGTCACAGGACTATAAGTGGTGTCATGTTTTGCATCAATTGTAATACATCATTACTATTATAGCAATATGTATCCAAAGATTTTATTAATCTCTTACTTACCCATATGTGATGTAGGAATCAATATACAAGCGTCCACCAACGGGATTTGAGCTTTTTTTGCATACTCATACTAGCAGCCATGACAAGATAACATTAATTAATGAGAAGTAAAAAACAATTCTTGTAAGTTCTGAGCTCCTAATTATACAATATGGTTCTTAATTCTGTCATAACTCATTATTAAATGGACAAACTTCTAGGAAAGAAAGGGAGAAAGATCCAGCTTTTGCACAAATTCAAGTAGATGAAACTAAACTTTACATTAAGGCAGCAGGTGGTGCACAGAAAAGGAACCTGTATGGTGTTGGGTCAAAAAAGTTGATTATCTTAAAGATATGCATTATGGAAATGGAAATGATACAGTTGGAATTACCAAGGCAGACGACGGGCGGGACAAAAAGTATATGAAGATGGAGAGAAAGGTCAACAAGTTAAATAAAACTCTTGAGATTATGTGCAATCGTTTCAACATAACACTTCCAGATTCCGATTTTGATAGTGAAAATGCGGATGAGGGAGATGCTCATGAAGTTCCTTTGACTAGAAACCCCCAAGCAGGTGAAAGTAACTCTGAAAGTAACTCCCAAGCAGGTGAAAGAGAGGAAGATGACAATGACAGTCGCATGATCGTGAGTTGATAAGTGGTACTTAACTTTCTGTTAATTGTTTGAGACATCTTTATGGTGATTGTTATGGTTTGTTTTCGGTTGATTTTATTTGTTTGAGACATCATTAGAATGATGGTTTGTTTCAATTCTGAGACTATATATTTATTATCGTACACTACAACAAAATAGAGTTAAGGCAACACTCATAAAGTGTTGTTTTATGTCTTTAAAATGTTGCATTATGCATAAGGCAACACTTTGTCAAGTGCTATATTATGCAACATCGCCTTAGGTATATGCAACACTTATATTGAAATATGCAACATTTTCACAAAGTGCTGCCTATATTTATGAAATTGTGATACTTTAATGTGCAACACTTCAAACATATAATGCGACACTTTTCATAATAAAATGCAACACTCATACACTCAAATGCAACATTTTTACACACATATGCAACATTTTTAGTTCCAAAAACAACACTTTTCACATTGATCAATGACACTTTTTATTTCTAACAATTAAATATGCAACACTTTTAGTATCAACGACAACACTTCCGGTGTTTTTATCATATTACTGCAATTCTTTTCTAACAATATGTAACACTTTTATTTTATGCAACGCCAATATAATAAATGTCGTATTGTCACTATAGACTAATATTTGTTTATAAGTCTAGTTTATAGACTAATATTGCCATTTATTCAAAGTCATAATCAAATAGGATACAAAATATGATATTGTATTTTGATTCATTTCGCAATGTAAAATAACTAGCATACAACGTATTTGACATACATTCTCTGATAGAACAAAAATTTATCTAATTAAAATCCTATAGAACTTGACTTCTTCTTTACAACCTCCAAGTATATAGCTTTTTGTTGGTTAAGTGCGCCCAAGCAACGTAGCCTGCTCCAAAGCAACGTGACCTGATACACATGAATATGAGGTATGATTAATTTATATTTATTATTTTGGGAAGGAAAAGGCAAGCTACGGGTACTAAATATATTACTCTATAAATTTAGTTTTAAAAACAAAAAATCAAATAGCATTCATATAGAATTCTGAAAAACGCAATAATAAAGAAAAGGAACCAATAGACCTTATAGCATACATGAGGTTTAGGTTCTTAGAGTATGAGGCCTAACGAAATTGTTACTTTTATCACCATATAACCATTTATAATCCTATAATAATGTTTATGTTCTTGTTCACAACTAATATATGCAGCAATTAATTTGAACAGATCTTTGTGCTTCTAGTTAAACTAGCACTACATAGGATAGTCACTTACACTATTGCAACATGTAACATGTGGTATCAAATAGAATACGAGTTAAGAATTTATACCTTATACCAAACATTGGTGATAACTCACCTTCAAGCAGTCACACTTCTCCATACACTTATTTTTTATATGCTTTTAACGAAAACTAACCTGTCTCACTGGCCGTCAACTTCTTTTTTGATAATCACATTCAATATGTTTTGCATTCCAACATACCGGAGTGTTTTCACCAAAATCTCCACTAGAACCAAATTAGATGTCTCGTCGCCATCCCTTTCCTTGTCAGCTTATTAGTAACACCGTTACCGTAAAGTATACTCATTTTCATCATGTTCCAAAGAGACTATAGAAGCATTACAATCCTTTAAAGACATTTATTTTTCGTTTCTTCCTCACTTCCTTCATTATTAATTTCACCAAATCTACAAATAACAAATAGTATACTTGTATACTATTAAGACAAATAGTATACTTGCATACCTTTTTAAGATAAAGTTTACTAACAAGCTTTTATACTTCTAAATTTTGTATATACCTACATAATGTATATGACCATTTAACTATGGATATAATTTAGTACTCCAGCTATTAACAATAGGAGAAATATTGTTACCTATAAAGTGTGCTTCAAAGAATACCTGCAAATGACAAGAATCTGTAGGAAACAAAAAATGTACTAACAAAACGATAACTAAACATAGTTGTTTATAGTAAGGGTCATTCAGCTAAAACATCCATCAATCTTGACAGTACATCATCACTATGACTTTAACAGCTGCTATATTGCTGTTTTTTTCCTGGTATAAGCGGGTCGGCCCAGTGGTTGAATGGTAACATGGTGAACCGATGACGCGACTAGGTTAGTAGAAAATCGGGTTTTAAAACATTGAATAATAGTCTAAATAATTACTCTGTAATCGGTAGCTTTAATAGCTAGATTTAGAGGTGGCAAATCTTGTCCATATTGCTAATAATGGGCACTTTTTGACACATTTAAAAAAGGATGGGGCACTTTTTGCTCATTCAACTATTATCGATGGATGGCCTAAACGGACGCACATGTAACACACTAAACGGGCTCGATGGACGTAAATGTAAAATACTAAATAGGCTACTCGTCAAATCTTTTATATTTATCTTTTTTCTCGGCTTTCAAACAAGTATTATTGTTTTCTATTTCTACGTTTTAATATGTTTTTTTCCGTTTTAGCCTACGCCGTTTTACCCGCCGTCCCTTTTGCCCGATGCCCATGCCCGTCCATTTTGCCATCTCTAGCTAGATTTATAATTGTTTGAAATATTGGGGAGACATGTAAATAAGTGACGGAGAAAATTAGATGTTGCTTAATTTATTCCATTTGTTACTTGTATCTTTGTAATTACTAATCAAGTAGTTTGTATTTTACTGTTTTTCAATCGTGGCAGTTCCTATTTGGGTTTCTACCCAAACTCGAGTATAAGAACATCATCAAATCGTAAATTTTTCTATTACCAATAAATTAAGAATTTCATCATCTCGTACCAACTCTAATACAGTATCAAAATAATGTTATTGAAATAATATGAAAAACAGATCGAATTAAAAAGTTACCTGATGATGCCTATGAACACAAGGTGGAGGAAGGCAGGCGGCTGCACAATGACTCGCACTTGACGATTGTCTATATACTTGATGGTTTTTTTATAGATTTGAAAGGAACAAAAGGGATCGATGTGATTAGGTGACTTGGTGGTTACATGAAATGAGGAGGTTTTGCTCTCGTCAATATGAAGGATGTTTGTTTGGCTTTTTCTTCGGTTTGGTTGTTATATTAAAGATAGAAAATGTCATAAGATTCGAATCGTTCGACCGATTTCATTATGTAACTTTTGCGACCAGCTTAAGTGACATCGATACGGTGCGTTATGAATCGGTCAACTGATTTATTGTGCAGCTGTTGCGACCAGCCTAAGTGACATCAATACGGTGCGTTATGGCATCCGTTGTGGCCACGGAGCGAGCCTACAGTGCCAGCCATCGAATCGTGGGAGGTGTAACAAATTGTATAGAAGGCTCAGGTATATAGATAATCGAACAAAAAAGGATACACCTTCTTCTATGGATACAACCGTAAGGTCTCTGTGCCAAAGTGCAAATAATCGTATCTTTTCCGAACCCTAGATAATAGTAAGTTAGTCACCATCAACTAGACATGTAATATGGTACTACAGATCGTTCATTGCAGAACTTTCATTGCAGATCATATTAGACACAAGTAAGTTCTTTTGGCCCTTGGTTAGATGACTGGAGATAACTTACTAAACCGTGGATAATAGTCACCATCAACTAGACATGTTATATGGTACTACATATCTCTCATATCACTATTATAATAATAATGTTCTACCAATTCCTCACTGGCATACTCTAATAGTTCAGCCGTAAAACTGCGCATACTTATATTTTGTAAACGCACTTGAAATCTAGAAAGGGGTGTACACAGATCTTTAAATAACTCATGAACTTCTAAAAATAAAACAATACGCCGGTAAAGTGGGAACGAAATGCATATATGCCTCTTATGTGTAAGAGGAAGTATACAGGGTATGTAAGTTTAAAAATTAAGTCAGCTAACAATTATTGTTGGCTGAAACACTCATATAAGACAGAAAATGTACATCTACGTTTCTGTATATAGGCTTTCCTGTAAAGTGTAAACAATGGATTATAGTAGGTTATGGTCTTTCTATGTCTAAGTGGCTATAACAAAAGAGGACAAGTAATACCTCATCCATCCATATCTTACATTTGTCAAGCTCAAATGTCCTGATGGGTGTATTATTTCAATCCTAAATTCTGCTCATCCTGTTTGGAATACGGAATTTTTGTTAGATTATTTGTTATGTTGCAAAAATAAACAATCCCTCGAGCAATTCCAACAGCTACTTTACCTTCGTACCCAATGGAAGAAGCCTATAGTTCCTAACACCCACAAAGATAAAATTGCTTAGAAAACTCTTACCATTATACCTACGTTCCTAGAAAAATAAAAATGGCTTGTGTTTAGGTATACAAAGGGGGTTTTCAAAGTTTTCATTATGTAAGAATTCAGACACAAGTTATTATTATAAAACTGATATTTCTGATGTGTAGTGTGAAATGTTAAATCGATAAGATTGGTTATTTGTTATAGTTAGAGTAGTTCCAGTTTTATCGTACACCATTGCAAATAAACACAAAGTATTAGTAGAAGGACAAAAGTGTACAACAAAATAATATATGCATCAATTTAAATACAAGAACATGAAGGATTTCCGAAAGTAAATTCACAAGAAAATTGGGCGAAGCACAATATCAACAAATTCTGCCCCATTTGCATTCAACATACTATAATACTCATACATCTTTGTACAATTTGGTATGTACTACAACGTATCTTCTTTAACATGTTAAACGTCTTGTTTTTTTTGTTCATGTAAAAAATACAGAATCATACAAAAAAAACTTATTTGAAGCAAATACTAAAACTAAGATACTAGCGAAACCCAAATTAAAGCTAAGGATGGTAAAGCCAATAATTGTAAATTAAGTAAACCAACTCCCTCATTCAAATACCATACTAGCTTTAAGAATAATACTTACAACAACATGATTAGACATAAGATCATACTCACATCAATTACTTAGATCTCAATTTATTTGAATTTATATCTGATGAATTAAAATATACGAAAAGTATGACAATTTTACCTATGACGCCAACTATGATGATGCAAGTGAATATCGAAAAAAAATTGGTAGTTGCCTTTTTAAATTTAAGTGGATGAATCAGTTTCTGTAGAAGAGGACACCTGTTACTAAAACAACAACCTGAAACAAATGAGAGTTATAAAGTTCCTTAAAGTACAGACTTACTAGTGGGCAAATACATACTAAATGGCAACAAAGTCGTAACAAAGCACATTACAATATTAAAGTTACTACAACAAAGTAAAATAACATGTACATATGGTTATAATCAAGTATCCATCTCAATGACGTTCAAATATTATCCTGAAGCTCACTTGTCCTTTTTAATTAATCAAAAAATTATTGCAATGGTTGTTGATTATTTGTTATATAAGGTATACATTAACGAACTAAGAAAACCATAAATAACAAAAAATGTGTCTCATATATGCTACTCTTTTAATAACACATTTTTATTGACTAGATAAGTTATCATTATAATTTTCATTTAAAGTTGCAACCTTTTTTATGCCAGCTTCACTAAAAATGAAAAACAAACTAAAAGTTACATAATCACATCATTTATGTTTGAATAGTCTTATGTATGCCAATTACCAAAACAAGATGGGTAGCAATACTTATTTGGTCAAGTAACATAATTAAAAAGCCAAGGCACTAAACCTCATAAAATTATCTACAAAATCTTACATATATTGTTAATATTATCCTCTTTGCTTGTCATCCTATCATAAATTCCTAATTCCTCATATTAAACAGATATAACATGTAAAACGAGGTGATTTAAAAAAAATAGATCCCTAATTTTGGTATACTAGTTTCTAATTTCATAAAACTCCAGCCATTGGAGAGATGATAGACACGTAATTAAAACCAATTAAGAAGTTCTAGCTAATAATAGAATTAATATTATATGATTTTCACATACCCTGATAGATCAAGAAGAAACTCAAGAAGGCAAATGAATTTGCAAGTAATAAAAGAAACATATAATAGGGAAAATCAAGAGCTCCATATGGGGTTTTACTTTTTTGTGAATCTGCAAGTAATAAAAGGGAAAGTGGAATATAGATGGATAATGGATGTGAATAAAACACTTCCGTGTATGTTTTTTCCATTTTTTTAAACATATTTTTTTTTGAATATCGGGTAAAAAAGAGGGGCGGGGGACTAAAGAAAAAAAGAAAAATATAAGCGGGACTTCAAATTTCCAAATTTTTGTGAAATTTTTGTTTAAATTTGAATATTTAAAGTGTTAGATTTTATGCATAACTTTGCAGTACTTTTTTAATGTGTTTCTTTATGATTTTGGAGTTGCAACACTTCGGTTAAAGTGTTGTCTTTGTATAGTAATATGCAACACTTATTTTTAAAATGTTGTCTTATCATTAATTTTGCAAAAATGTAACATATTTAAAAAGTGTTGTTTGTAATATGTTGCATTAGGCTCATTTTCTTGTAGTGGTATGTTTTATATTAAGAGACCTTTTGTGTTTAATATGTGGTTTTCATAGACGTAAATATTTAGCCATAGTTTACTCACAAACCACTTGTGGGTAGTTTCTATGAATATACCCACAAAATATTCAAGGCAACGATGTCATGTTTGCCCATGATATTTACACATGGTCATATGTGTGTGGGTAATATTACCCACGAATTATGACGGGAAAATTCACCCACGTTTTTTAGACACGACGAATCCGTGGTTAATTATATTCTAGGATTATTGTGGTAGTTGACTTTTAAATTTTACCCGCAAAATACCCACGGGTATGTCTATGGGTGTTTCGTTGTGACTTAGAAAAACCCACAAACTATTTACCCATGAATGCAAGTCAAATACCCACACAAAATGACGTGGGTAAACTTACCCAGTGTACGAAAATGTCGTGGGCAAACAATTAGCCTCGAAGGTTTTACCCATATCTCGTGTATCGTGGGAAATTTGTGGGTATTACTCGATTACCCACGAAAATATGGCTTTTACCCACAAATTTGGTCCATGGCTATTCGCCTGAAATTTTTGTAGTGTGAGGATGTTAAGTGTTTATGATACCAAAGCCCTAATTAAAGTCTTTGATTTCTTTATGAGTTATTTCAATTAAAACCATTTCAAAGAAAAATCCAAAAATATATAAATAGAATTGTTTTCATTTGCATTGCATTGTATAAATCAAAATCATGCATCATATAGTGTATTGTAGTGTAAAAACATTTCATATTGGCCAAGGTGGATTAATTATGAGAAAAGTGTAAATTGGTGCTTTAAAATGTGGCATCGCATGAGGTCATGGCAATGGTCAAGTGTAGGGGATTTGATATGAGTGAAATCTCATATCAATTATATCACAAATTATCCTAAAACACAAAGCAAAATACCTGATTTTGATTCATAAAAGTAGTATTATGGGTATGTAATAAGTGAAATTTTGTATGATTGTCTAATCGTTCTCGGTGTCTAATCGAATTGATTACTGGTTTAAGTGCGACTCAGTCGTCTTTTGGTGGAAATAAATAATTGTTCGTTGTACTAAAATTAAATTACGAAACGTTAAAGTAAATGACGGTAATTAAAGCTAAAACTAATTAAAACATAAATGGTGCAATATTAAAAACTCTTAAAAGTAAATGACGAGAAATTAAGACTTTAAAATTAAAACTCGACAAAAAGTAAATTAGACAATGTAATAAAAACGAAAATTTGATAACTTAAAATAATGCAAACTTAAAAATTAAAGTAAGACAAAATATTAAAACAAAACCAAATCTATTGGAATCCACCTATCGGAATCCGATCGGAATACCTATCTGAATCCGATCGGAATACCGATCGGAATGTAAGCCGTCGGAATGCACTGTCGGAATGAAGGCTAAGTATCGGAATAATGACAAACAAATCTATCGGAATGTAAAAAATGAAACCTATCGGAATGTAAAAAATGAAACTGTCGGAATACTAAAAAGAAAATCTGTCAGAATACTCTCCCATCGGAATGTTGCTTCTGTCGGAATATGGCTGTCAAAAATTTGGCAGCATTCCGTCGCAATACAGCCTTAAGCCCCGTCGCAATATATGATCACAATGAGCGATCGCAATCTTGATCGGAATAAGGGGGAGTATCGCAATACTGATCGCAATGTAGAAACCCTGATGGTTTTTGCGATCGTAACAAGCAGTCGGAATCCAAATCCCCTTTCAGATGGAATGAAATTCGCAATAAGCAAACCAAATAAGCACTTAGACAATAAGCAAATACCAAAAACTAAACCAAAACAATAATAAGACGAACAAAATAAGCTACAAATTTAAAGACTATCAAGACACAAAATAAGCAAACTTTTTAAGCAAACTTTAAAAAGATAAAACTTTTAAGAAAACTTTAAAACAAATAAGCTAAATACAAAATAAGCCAATAAGCATGTCAAACTTAAAGCTTAAATCGTATAAAAGCCTAGATTGGAATAAAAAGATAAACTTTTTAATCAAATAAGCAATAAGATCAAGCAAAATGAATGCTTAATCCGAATAAATAATCAAAAAAATAAGAAAAGTAGAATAAGAATGATAAAGAAAATCTTGATTAAAGGAAAATAAAGATTCAATCAACAAATTAAAAGACTTACTTGGAATTAAAGGCAAGAAATTTAAGGTGCAAAACAAGGGAATTAAATTGACAATTAAGTAAATAACATGAAATTAAAATGTGCAAGTAATTAAAGGTGGAGAGCTAAGTTGTCAAATTAGCTAACAAGAAGCAAATGAGATGAAAGGCCTCTATTTATAGGGAGAATGGAGGGTAGCATGTGTTGGAAGCTTCCTTCTTTCTTTCTTTCTTTCTCGTCTTTTCGTCTTCTTAATTCTTCGACTTTTTCGACTTTGTCTCGGGATTAAGTAAACTCGTCTTGTAATTTCTTCATTAATTAGACTTGAGTTCTTCGACTTTATTAAACTTCCATCTTTAGACTTTTCTTCGATAAATCTTCAGAATAGGCCTTGGACTTCCGTTCTTTTTGCACTCTTGATCTTTTGACTTCGTCTTTTGTCTTTTTCTTCGATAAAAGCCCGTGAAAGCCCGTGTTTTCTTCCCTTTTCACATTTTGATCCTAAATCACAACAAAAACATAAACCACGTATAATTCCGACATTTACGACATAAAATACACGTTTTGGCTTGGTTATTATTATAATTAAGTGGTAAAAGGATAAGTGTTTTCACACTTATTAGTATGTTTTGTTGTTTGTGCTTGTGTAGGTAAAAAGATACAATTATGAAGCAAAAAAAGGAATCAAGCCTTTATTGATGAATAAAAGACAAAAGGAGGATGAAAAGTGACAAGTCAACCAAAGACAAAGGACCTTTCTTGACACAATTCAAAGATGAAGGACTAAAGCTGCAAATTTGGAAAAGTCAAGAACAAAGTCAAACATGGTCAAAGTACAAGTAAAAAAGTCAAAGGATCATTTAAAGAATGAAGCTCAAAGGACCAGAATTGACAACTCTATAAAGATTCTAGCTTAAATAAAAAATCTACTAAACACAAGGACTGATTTTGCCAAAATGAGGAGAAGTTTATACTGGATCCGTGTGTTATTGTTTTAAACCAATGAGAGGCGCCCATTTCCTTCATTTGAATCACCACGTCATGCCAGCTGGCCACTAAGAGAAGACGGCTCAATAAATGAGCCAATCCCAACAGTGCATCCCACTACTTATATTTTCCACCAATCAAATTTCAGTGTTTGGATAATGATTCGAGTAACTTGTTTTCAACCAATACAAACACAACACGTGGATATTTAAACCCATAACGAGCCCAGATTCAAGATAGAGAAGGAGTGATTTTTAGAGCAAGTGTTTAACATCAAAAGTTCTCTAAATCAAGAGAGGAATCCATTCCAAGTGATCAATTAAGCTAAAAATCACTCAAGAGGAAAGCCCAAATCTGTTCTTCATCTGGAAAAATCAATTGAGCAAACTAGTACACGTGGAAGCTGGGGATTGGTTCCCACACGTCACTCATCCTCAACTAACTTCAATCTTCTTCTATAAATGCCCCTGTATTCATTTCATTTGTGTATAGTAGCTAGTGTGTGAAAAAACACACACTTATCATTTCCTCTCTTATTCAGTTAGAGAATTAGTTTGTAACTAATCTTAAGTGTCTGAAAAACACTTGAGATAGTTAGTTAGATTGTAACAAACTTGTAACCAACTCTTTCCATTAATAAACATTCAATTCACTTCAATCATTTCTTCTTTACTACATTATCGATCACACACAGTTACTATTACTTTCTATTGATCATAACTGATATATAGAACTTGTTTGAGTAATTTGGAAGCTTTCCAATTGAATTAAGCTAGTTTAGTTCATTTCATCTAGCTCAGGCTTAGCAAGAAGTTCAGATTGATGCAGAGTTGATCAGTCTTTGATGTTGATGTTGATTTGATGAGTTTTGGTTGTTGATTTGGTGTCTGGTGTTAGTTTTAGAGAGCTCAACGCTCCTCTACTCCATCAAAGGAGGCTTCAGTGCTAAAAGGCATTAAAATTCCTATTTTTGTTCCTCTAAACTGTCTTGCATGCTAAATTCTTAGTTACGTAGTGTAATTGTGATATTCTGCTTGATTTGGTGTTCATTTGACCTTGCTGATATGTGTTGATAGGTAGATAGTAGATTCATAGCTTTTGATTCAGTTAGACTTGCTAAATTTGGTCTTTCATTGCTCAACTGTCATCAGTTTGCTTATTTGAGTTCTATAGTGTAATCTTGTTGGTTCTTGGTTAGTTTGTGGTTCATTTGAGTTGCCTAACTAGTTCTGATAACTCTCTTATGATTTCATAATCTTTTGACTAATAAGCCTTTGTAAAATTTCCATAACAGTCTGATAAGTAGTGTTTGGATATTGATTTAGTTGTTGAAATTAGTTGCTTTGAGCTCTTACACATTTACAAAACCAGTTCAAGTTACTTTGTAAGATTTTGTAGTCAACACTTAAGTCAAAAAGGCAAACTGCATATAAAAGCATTGGGTCATTTTCATCAGTTAAAACAAGCAATTTTTAAACTCTTGCCATTTCTTCATCAGTTAACGTTAGAAGCTGAAATTTGGTTCTAGATAGATTTCAATATATGAGCCTTCAGTTTCAATAAGGTAGATAATACAGTTTCAAGAATTGAGCTTGGAGTTAGCTTATGAATAAGCTGATGAGCAATTGTCATTCCCTGTGATAAGTCCCAACTGATTTTTTAGTTCCAGCAAATCCACTTCATAAATCTTTCCATTTTCTTGCACATTCTCGTTACCAAACTTGTTTTAAGGCATTCTGGAACTTTTCAGCTTTTTGTCAAATTTTGGTCAACAAAAGTCAACGATAAGCTACTTTTGCTTATCTTGAGATTCCAACTTATTCACTAGATCATTTTCCATAATTTTTGATATTCCAGCCTTGTAATCAGTAGCTTAATCATTTTCTTAGAAAAATCAAGTTGTGGAAGTCAGTTTGAGCTTATAGCTTATTTTTGGCTTATTTTCAAAAAGCTACTTTGAGTTTTAATCCATTTCAGCTTATTTCTTTTTACATACCTAGCTAAATCTTGATTTTAAGAAGTTTGAAAAAAACCAGAGCTGATTTGGTTTAGAAATAAGCTCATACAAACTTAACAAACATTTTGTACCTGTTTTTTTTAAAAGTTAGTTTTAATTACCCATAGGTCCCTAATCTTTTGGAATTAGTGTAATCAGCTTTTGAAAATACACTTTTTAGGGTTTGCAAGTTAAGTCCCTACATTTTGAGTTTGTTACATATTTGTTAGTTAGTTTTACTAATTTGTTACTTGGTTGTTATAGTTTGTTAGAATTTACATTTCTAATGCCTTTACTTTCAGAATTTACATTTCTAGTCCTTGCACTTTACATTCTTTACATTTTGATCTAGTTTACTATTTGTGCATTAAATACTTGTACATTTTGCATTATGTGTGGTTTGTGCAATTTGTTTTAGATTAGTACGGTTGCATAGCTATACTATTTTTACCATTTTTACGTGCTTGTTGAATTAGACCTAGAATACCAAAAATCATTACAATCTAGAACCAAAAACAATTTGTGGACTTAATATCTTTTGGACAATCAATTAGTTGTGAGTTGGGAACGATCTTAAAAAGTGAAATATTAGGGGCTAGGACTAGATTACGTACACAATCGATCAACCAAGAAAAACCAACCGAAACCATTTGTGGGTGTAGTCTTGCGATCGAACCAAATAGAAGGAAGGGAAAAGATTTAAGTTGTGAAGATTATAAGGGATAGGGAGGTGTATTTATAGGCCTTAACCCATTGTAGCCCAAGTTAAATAAAAGGCAACTTTTGCCCCCCCCCATTGGAGCCCTTAACCGACCGACCAAAACACCCCTATGGGGTGTTCCGGAATCTTTCAGCTTGCTTCCTTTTAATTATCTTACTATATATTTATTTAACATTCGTTAATACTTAACTATTAATTAATTAACGATCGTTAACGTTATATAGTTACTTGCTCGGTTTAATTTAATAAATACATAAATATATATATATTAAATAAATTAATAAATACAATAAATATATTTATTAATTAAATTAACTCTTTACGTATTGTGTGCAATCCTGTAATCTCGAGTTTGATCCTATCACACGACTATTAAATATAAGTCCATACTTTCAAAAACAGTGATAAGCAAGTTAGAGTTACAAGGCATAGAATAACGGGTTGCCATGCAAGAATTAAGGTTGCTTTAGACAGTCGTACCGGAAAGTATGAAATAGTTAAATTCATTCCGAGACACAACCGCATAATGATTCCGAAAAAATTTGAGCGTCTTACAAAGAAACAACGAAAGATGACTCAGGCGGAAAAAATGTTCGTTGTCAAAGCTTCAACAATGAAACTTGGTGGAATAAAGGCGCACCACTTGTATTCTACGATGAAAGGGGGTGCTCATTATGTTCATGGCACGAGTGACGATTTAAAGAATCATGTCATTGACGTTAATGAGGTTATAAGAGAAAGCGATGTACATATGATGATAGAAAAGATGGAAAACAGGAAGTTGTTTGCGCCAGACTTTACATTTCAGTATAAGGTTGAAAACAACGTGATAGTTGCACTTTCTTGGGCAGATGAAGTTGATAAATGCAACTGCAACGAGTTTGGTGATGCAATATCATTTGATGCAATATTCAGAACGAACAAGTAAGTTGTTGAATAAAAACTTTTTATGTCCTCTATATATGATTCATGATGAATGATACATGATTCATGAAGAATCATAAATGATTCACTAAATTTTTTTAATAGTTGTTGTTCATTTGCAGGTACGACATGTTATTTGTTCCATTCACCTCCATAGATAACCACATAAAGTCAGTGACAGTCGACGCGGGATTGCTGTTATGTGAGGACACATATGCTTATATATGGCTACTAACTTCGTTCATGACTGCTCACCCAAAGCAACCTGGTATGGTTGTAAAAGATCAAGATGGTGTAATGAAAAGAGCAATTGAAGCAGTGTTTACGCGGTCTAAACATAGATTATGCATGTGGCACATCATTCAAAAAATTGCATCAAAGGTATTCGAATTTCATTAAAATACTTCAATAATGAAAATTTGTATTTTTTGTAGAATCATGTATGTTTCATCATGAATCATGTATGTTTCATCATTAATCATGTATGTTTCATGATGAATCATATATGATTCATCATGAATCATATATGATTCATCATGAATCAATATGGTTCATCATGAATCATGTATCTAATCATTCTTATTTGATTATTTTTACAGATATGTAAAGAAACATATGAAGAAACAAATTTCAAAGAACATTTCAAGAAACTTGTGTGGAATATGTTCATAGAGCCTAAGGATTTTGAAGAAAGATGGAATAAATTAATTCAAACTTCAAATTGCAAGACACAAGTGGATGACGAAGATGTTTACTCTTCGAGAAATGTGGTTACGAGCATACATTATTAGCACACCTTTGTTTGGCTTAATGAGAACCACTTCAAGATCCGAGAGTGAAAACGCATTTTTCAAATGTTTCACGAATCACGGGTCAACATTACTCAATTTCATGATGTACTATGAAGCGGCCATGGAAAGGCAAAGGCACATGAAAGAAGTATTAGACTTTAAAACATTTGAAGCACCTGCAAAACCTTAAACAAGGTTAGAGATGGAAACATATGCGGCTAAGATATATACTAGGACAATATTTCTTCTTATTCAAAAGGAAATATTAGAATCGATTTGGGCTTGTCAAGTTGTAGAGTTTAAAACGGAAGAGGGAGTTGAGATGGTTAAGGTTAAAGACACGAGGGCAGGTACGTACCCGACAATTTATACCGAGAAAGGCAAAGAGATGGTTATACAAGAAGAAAACAAAGTAGCAACCTACAAGGTTAGTGAATTGCTTGTAATTTTTTTTAAAAGATGGTAACTGTTGTTACTGTTACCAAAATAATATATGTTTCATCATGAATCATATATGATTCATCATGAATCATATATGATTCTTGGTAAATCATATACTATTTTGGTAAATGCACAAGTATTAGTTTTGTTTTCTTATGTTTCATAATAAGGTTCTGCGTTATCCACAAGACGGTTCAGTTAATTGTACTTGTAGATATTTTATTCGGTATGGATTTCTGTGTTGACACGTATTCTGTGATTTGAAGAACCGTGATGTTGAAAAGATTCTAGAAAAATACATTCTAAGGCGTTGGAGAAGGGATTTAATACCACTTGGATTGAGAAGAAAGACAAACAGATACGAAGAAAAGAACGAAACCATTGAAAGGTTAACTAATGATGCCAACAACGTGGTCGACGAATGCTTGTTTTGGTTGAGTAAATATGAAGCAAAGTTGGCAGAATTTGTGCAAACGTTGGAAAATATTAAGAAAGAAACACAAGTTCAAGTTCCTAAGCCATCTTCGCAGAAAACGAGTGATGTGATTCAAGATATCTACGCAATTGCAAAGCCAACAAATAAACCGATCATAGGAAATCCAGAAGGGGCTCGAAACAAAGGTGGTCTTAAAGGAGAACGTAAATGAGAACGTATAAAAAGTGCAAGAGAAATCGTTGTAAAAGCTAAAAAGAAGCAGGCTACTAAATGTTTATGTTGCGGAGAGAAGACAAATCAGCATACCAAGAAGACATATCCATTAAATCCAAAGTATATTGATAATTTGGCGCTTATTGCAGCTGCTGAAGCAAAAGAAGCTTGAAACGTTGCTACTACGGAACAAACAACAAACACATCTTCTTGAACATTCTCTATTTTTTCAATTCAAACTTACTTTGAATTGGTTTTTCAATTCATACTTAGTTTCATACTTGGTGCTTATGAGGATCTAATTTGAATCAACTATGTCTCGATCTTTAGTTCAATTCATACTTAATGATTTCTGAATAAATTATCATTTTCTGTTGAAGTGTTTGAAGGATAGTGGTCTCTGTGTAAATTCAATCTAATGAATCATATATGATTCATCATGAATCATATATGATTCATGATGAATCATATATGATTCATCATGGATTCATCAATAATCATATATTATTATTGGTAAAGAAACTCTAAATTGTATAAACTTCAAAAGAAAGTTGGATAAGTCATATATGATTCATGATGAATCATATATGATTCATCATGAATCATATATGACTCATCATGACACATGTATCATTTTTGGTACACAAACTTAAACCTGGTAAATATTTAAACACTTAGAAGATTTCAACATGTAATTCATAATAAGTACCAATTCACACCGTACAGACTACCTTGTTCAAAATGCATTTACAAGAATAGAAACTGATCATGGGGCCCAACAACTATAACTACCAAAACAGACCCATGTTAGTGTTTTTCCTAGCCTGTTACCATTCACAATCATTACAGAATACCTACATTAGTTAGATAAAGTCACTGTTCATTTTCATTCGATGGATCGCCCTTGATACAATGATTTTGTATGGGTTCAGATTAAATCTCGGTATCCTCTCGAATTGATTACAGCTCAAAGTGGAATAGTTGTTCTTGGTACAAAAAGGGTTGTGATTTTCTATGCTACTTAAAAAAGATCAAATGCATGAAATAGAGAAAATAAGCCAAAAATAACTAATAAAAAAAGTTCTGAATGAAGGAAAAAAAAGTTCGGAATGAAGGAAAAAAAAAAGTTCGGAATGAAGGAAAAAGTTCGGAATGAAGGAAAAAGTTCTGAATGAAGGAAAAGTTCTGAATGAAGGAAAAGTTCTGAATGAAGGAAAAGTTCCGAATGAAGGAAAAGTTCCGAATGAAGGAAAAGTTCCGAATGAAGGAAAAAGTTCCGAATGAAGGAAAAAGTTCCGAATGAAGGAAAAGTTCCGAATGAAGGAAAAGTTCCGAATGAAGGAAAAAGTTCCGAATGAAGGAAAAAGTTCCGAATGAAGGAAAATGTTCCGAATGAAGGAAAAAGTTCAGAATGAAGGAAAAAGTTCCGAATGAAGGAAAAAGTTCCGAATGAAGGAAAAAGTTCAGAATGAAGGAAAAAGTTCAGAATGAAGGAAAAAGTTCCGAATGAAGGAAAAAGTTCAGAATGAAGGAAAAAGTTCCGAATGAAGGAAAAAGTTCAGAATGAAGGAAAAAGTTCCGAATGAAGGAAAAGTTCATCCGGAACCTGGGAACATAAAAACAGTCGTTTACCCGAAGAACAAGGAAACCAATTTTGATCCAAAAATCACCAAGTTTTTCACCAAAAACTTAAATAAACTAATCACAAAGCATCTACTAACCATAAACTACAAATCCCATCAACAAAAACACAAAACCCAACAACTTTTGAAGATCAAATCAAGAAAATGAAAACTTAAAAACTTGAAGATAAAGATGATGATGAACAAGATGAAATGAAAGATTAAACAAGAACTTAGTATTGAATGATTGATGTTTTGACAAGATGAAACAAAGATTAAAATTACAAGATTAAAGAACTAAAGATAAAAATCACCACTCACCCTAGTGGTGGTGGTGTTACACGAACCAGGAGAAGGAGTGGGGAGGAAGAAAGAAAAACTAGCTTAAAATGTGTGTGGGATGGCCTATTTATAGGTGTTTCCTTTGGTTGGTGAGTGGGCTTTCTCCCGTTCTTCGTGTCTTTTCGTCTTTTCAGAAAAGTTTCCGTTTTCGATTCTGATTCGGGATTTGTTGTCGATTAAATTCAACTCGTCTTTTAATTTCTTCGTTTAATAGACTTGAGTTTCTTCGACTTATATAAATCTTCCATCTTTGGTCCTTTTCTTCGATAAATCTTCGAATAGGCCCAGCGACTTCAAATCTTTTGCATCTCTTGGACAATAGACTTTATCTTGAGTCTTTTTCTTCAGTAAAACCCGTGCAATCCCATGTTTTCTTTAATATTTATCCGGTTTTCTCTGAAAACACAACAAACACAAAAACCACGCATAATTCCAAACAAATGATATTAAATACGTGTTTTGGTCTCGTTATAGCCCGAATTAAGTGGTAAAAGGATGGGTGTTTACACACCTATCAAATCCCCTACACTTAACCATTGCCATGCCCTCATGCAATGCTTAGTGATAAAGCAAGTTTACACTTTTCTCATAATTAATCAACCTTGGCCTTATTTAAAATTCTACTAAACAAAAATTAAAGAAATAAAACTTCAAAGATTAACAAAGGGATAGAAAACCATTTTCACGTGAAAATAGCTATATGGAAATAACTTGTGGAGAAATCGATGACTTACATTAGGGCTTTGTTGCTGCGAAGATTTATCACCCTCAAGTTTCACGTTCCCCAAACTAAGCTTAAAAACGAGATCATTGTTATTATAAGTTAGCAATTCAAACACTTACACACATGGCTTAATTAAATGCTTAAACTCCCTTATTCCTAGGTGTATCTCTTATATTTTATTTTTGTCTTAGAATGATCATGAAGATGCATTTTTGGACTTATTTCGATAGTTTATTAGGGCTGAAAGCAAAGTAGGACGATTTGATCAATAGTTAGCTAAAGGACAAAATCTCTTAAAACTGCTTCTCGGGATATCAAAAAGTTCATATCTTGGCATAACTTGGTTCACGATTTGAGACCTTTCTCGGGCCGATATTTGGCATGTACTTCATACTTCATATCTTCGAGAGACGTTCTTGAGATAATGGTCTTCTCATCATAATAGAGTTTCTTCACTTGGAGACTTTTGAGGGGTTCTCCAACTTTGTTGACCACGACTTCATGATTATTTCTTCAATCTCTAATTGGGATTTTGAGATACAACGATCCGCCTCCTTTTCGGACTTGGATCTATTTATCCTCATACCTTGTTAGGGTCTTTTCGGATAGACTTCTCCATGATCTTTATGGGAGTTGATTGCTTTTCGTCGTGAATCTTGATCCTTCATATTGACTTTAGGAATAATGCTTTTCACATCACTTTGGATCTTCAGCAATAAAATTGAATCCTCATGCCTTGTTAGGGCCTTTTCGGACTCGCCAATCTTCGCGCCCCGCTTCATAAGTTATGCCTTGGCTATGAACTCTTATCATTACCGAGCAACTTTTAAACGATCTTGGGCTAGAAGCTAAGTAACTTTTCAAATCGTAAGACCTTACTTATTGCAGATAAATTATTAGCAAGTGATGGGAGAATAGGCAAATAATTACACCAAGTGAGCTTGCGCAAGAATACCGACTTATAATTGACTCTATCATTTCTCGTCCTCCATAATTTAAAATCTCAAGTAATGAGACTCGTGGACACTTAGCCTAATAAACCAATTAAGGTCTACATGGTTAAGGATACTAGCTAGAATAAACTTGGATAAGTCTATTCGGGTTGAGTCAAAATAAACGCAACGGGCCTAATATGTCAAAGATATCTAAACTAGCTACACCAATTTATTAATATTTTTGACTTTATTGCGGGATATATACATATGAAAGCAACGATAAAAATTTAAAAATTACGACTAAATGGCCAAAGTTAATAAAAAAAATTTGAAAAATGTTGAAAAAGATGATTTTCCGGTTAATTGAAGGCATTTTCATGGAAAAGTCCACTTAAAACTTCGATAGAAGTCTCCCCTACACTTAAGATAAACATTGTCCTCAATGTTTAAGCATGTGGGAAAGAGTCTCCCCTACACTTATGACATTGTGCACGTTGGTTAACTCAAGTTAAGGAAGAGACGACTAAAGTGATCAATTTTAAATGTGAGTATGAAGAAAATTGAATCACGATAGTTGAGAGATAGAACCGGATTTCGGATAACACGGGAGCACGGTTCTTCAAAGATTTCCAAGATTGCAGTAATCCCTGTAAGCACATCACCACAGAAAGGCAAACACATATAGAAGTCCCCCCCCCCCCCCCCTACACTTAGGGGGATTAAAACATACAAGGATAGATACTCGGGCTGCCTCCCGAGGAGCGCTTGTTTTTGATAACCGAGTCACGAGCCTGACTCGACCCAAAGTTAGTTCATGGGGAACGTGGTGAGGGATGGAATCACCTCCTTAGAGGTGTCCTCACCAAAGTACAACTTCACTCGTTGGCCATTCACCTTAAAATTTGGTCCATCAGGTTGAGTGAGCTCGAGAGTACCATATGGAAAAATTTGGGCAATGGTGAATGGGCCGGACCAACGAGATTTGAGCTTTCCCGAGAAGATTTTCAACCGAGAGTTAAAAAGTAAGACTTTGTCTCCAACATGGAACTCTCGGTTTTTGATCTTGGAGTCGTGAATGAGCTTAGTTCTTTCCTTATAGATCAAAGAATTTTCATAAGCCTCATTACGGAGTTCATTCAGCTCATTGAGTTGGATCTTGCGTAGGTCACCGGCTTTGTTTATATCAAAATTAGCCCACTTCAAGGCCCAATAAGCCTTGTGCTCCAACTCAATGGGGAGGTGGCACGCTTTCCCGTACACAAGACGATAAGGCGTACAGCCGATCGGGGTCTTGTAAGCAGTACGGAAAGCCCACAAAGCATCATCCAATTTATCAGCCCATGAGGCACGATGCTCTCCCACGGTCCTTTCAAGAATTCGCTTCAGCCCTCGGTTGGATATTTCAGCCTGGCCATTAGTTTGTGGGTGGTAGGCTGTGGAAAGACGATGATTTACACCGTACTTAGCCATGACTCGAGCAAATTGATCATTGCAGAAATGAGTCCCACGGTCACTAATAATGGCGCGAGGCACACCGAATCTAGCGAATAGAGCTTTCAAAAAGTTACAAACCACCCTTGCGTCATTAGTAGGCAAAGCTTTAGCTTCAACCCACTTTGAAACGTAGTCAACGGCTACAAGGATGTATTTGTTTCCTTTAGACGAAGGGAATGGCCCCATAAAGTCGATACCCCAAACATCAAAAATTTCACACTCTTGAATGAAATTCTGAGGCATCTCGTCTTTATGTGTGATTTTGCCTTGCTTTTGGCAAACATCACATCTTTTGACCATATCGTGAGCGTCACGGTATATGGAGGGCCAATAAAATCCCGAATCAAACACTTTCTTTGCGGTGTAGTTGGGACCAAAGTGACCACCGATGGGTCCTTTGTGGCAAGCATCAAGGATGTCCGACGCTGCCGGTCCATCAACACATCGGCGAATTATCAGATCAGCACATTGTTTGAATAGGTAAGGGTCGTCCCAAAAGTAAGTCTTGATGTCGGTAAAGAACTTCTTCTTTTGCTGGAACGTCAACCCTTCCTTGAGAATTCCACCCGCCAAGTAGTTTGCAAAGTCCGCAAACCACGGGGTTTCATTCGGCTTCGAGTTTATAGACAATAAGGTCTCCAAGGGAAAAGAATCATTGATTTCTTTGGTCAGATGATCCCCTTGGTATGGATCCTCAAGTCTACTAAGATGGTCCGCGGCTAAGTTTTCTGCTCCTTTTTTATCGCGGATGTCGATTTTAAATTCCTGGAGCAGCAAAACCCAGCGAAGAAGCCTTGGTTTGGAATCTTGCTTTGTCAACAAGTACTTTAACGCGGAATGATCGGTGTACACAATGGTGGTGGAAAGGACAAGATAGGGGCGGAATTTTTCAAACGCATAGACAACGGCTAAAAGCTCTTTCTCGGTTGTCGTATAATGCAATTGTGCCCCTGTCATTGTCTTGCTAGCGTAATGGATTGGTTGGAAGTGTTTATTCACTCTTTGTCCAAGAACCGCTCCAATAGCAAAATCACTAGCATCGCACATCAACTCAAAAGGAAGCTCCCAATTAGGGGTAACCAAGACGGGTGCCTTAGTTAGCTTATCCTTAAGCGAGTTGAAGGCATCAAGGCACTCTTTGGAAAAGATAAAAGGAGTATCTTTTTCCAAGAGGTGGGTCATCGGGCGAGCAATTTGAGAAAAGTCTTTGATAAATCGGCGGTAGAAGCCCGCATGACCCAAGAAACTTCTCACACCCTTCACAGTGGAAGGCGGAGGCAACTTTGCTATAACATCAACTTTAGCACGGTCGACTTCAAGACCGGCTTTCGAAATCTTATGTCCAAGCACGACGCCTTCTTTTACCATGAAATGGCATTTTTCCCAATTTAGAACAAGGCGAGTGTCTTCGCACCGCTTTAGCATACGTTCTAAATTGGCAAGGCAAGCAGAGAAGGAATCCCCGAAGACCGAGAAATCATCCATGAAGACTTCCATGGTTTGTTCAACCATGTCATGGAAGATAGCTAACATACACCTTTGGAAAGTCCCTGGCGCATTACATAAGCCAAAAGGCATTCTTTTGTAAGCGAAAGTGCCGTAGGGACAAGTGAATGTAGTCTTCTCTTGATCTTGGGGGTCGATGGGTATTTGAAAATAACCCGAGAAACCATCCAAAAAGCAGTAATATTCATTACCGGCTAATCGTTCAAGCATTTGGTCCATGAAAGGTAGAGGGAAATGATCCTTTCTCGTGGCATCATTGAGTTTGCGGTAGTCTATACAAACTCTCCACCCAGTAACGAGACGAGTTGGAATCAACTCGTTGTGTTCATTGGGAACAACGGTTATTCCGCCCTTCTTGGGCACACAATGGATTGGACTAACCCACGGGGAATCCGAAATAGGGTAAATCATACCCGCATCAAGAAGTTTGATAACCTCTGTTTTGATGACTTCATGGATTTTTGGATTCACCCTTCGTTGGCTTTGAATAGTGGGCTTGAAGTCGTCCTCCATGAGAATTTTGTGTGTGCAGAAGTGAGGATCAATTCCACGAATATCCGAAATCTTCCAAGCAATAGCCTTCTTATGATCCTTCAGCACAGCAACGAGGCGAGTCTTCTCTTCATTTTTCAAATCCTTTGCAATAATGACGGGTGACTTCTTGTTGTCGTCCAGGAACACATACTCGAGATGTGGCGGCAACTCCTTAAGTTCCAAATCCGGAGGATTTTCGACGGGAGGCGTTTTCAAAGTCGTGGCATCGATAGCAATAACCGTGGGAGATGGAGGCGAAGGATTGTCTTCAGTGAGAAGATTGTCAAAGAAACTCATGTCTTCATCCCCCTCGGTGGGAGAATCATTAGTGGCTAAATTCGCATCTCCCATGGTATCTTCAAGATTGTTCCAGAATAAATCACTATCTCCAAATAGAGACAACGATGAATCAATAGAGGACACGGTCTCAACATTGGGAAGAGAGGTAGGAATACTTTTGCAAGCATCATTAAAGTGTTTTTCACAAGCCTCATCGAGAACGTCAATACAATTAACGCTCTCATATGAATAAGGCTGTTTAGACAACTTTCCCATGTTGAAGACTACTTTGTCGTCACCCACTCTCATGATAAGCTCACCGGCTTCAACATCAATGAGAGTGCGACCGGTCCGTAAGAATGGACGACCAACAATAAGTGGCACACGGGGGTCCATCTCGTAGTCGACGACAACAAAATCAGCAGGGAAGGTGAATTTGTCGACTCCTACGATGACATCTTCGGCTATCCCCACTGGATAAGCAACCGTACGGTTGGCCAATTCCAAAGTCATCTTGGTGGGGACTAGCTCTGGGAGAGATAATTGCTTCCAAACACTTAGAGGCATGAGATTAATACTGGCACCTAGATCGGCTAGGGCCATGCAATTCTCTACTCCCGGGAAATTGCAAGGGATAAGAAAACGACCCGGATCACCAAGCTTGGTTGGCAATTTCCTTAAGAGCACTGCAGAGCAGTTCTCATTAAGTTGGGTGTTGGCAATGTCGAGGAGCTTTTCCTTGTCGCTCAAAAGATCTTTAAACATTTTAGCATACTTGGGCATGTGAGCGAGAGCCTCGGCGAAGGAGATATTGAAATTCAGTTGTTTAAACATTTTAAGAAAGTTAGAAACCTGAATATCATCCTTGCTCTTTTGCTTCTCTTTCCTCAACCTTGAAGGATAAGGTATATTGGAAGAAGAGGAAGGCTTTAGGGGAATAGGGTCACTCACAATCACGGGTGGAGGAGGGGTAGAAAGAAGAGGTGGAGAAATTGGGGAAGGAGAAGGAGGAGGAATAGGAGCAGGCGACTCGTTCTCCTGAGTCACAATCACCGGTGGGGGTATAGGAAGCTCGGGTTCCTTTGTACCTTTACCACTGCGAGTAGTGATTGCTTTCATCTCCCCTCTTGGGTTCGCAACGGTGTTACTCGGAAGAGTACCCGAAGAAGAGGGTTGACTACTTTGGAAGAAACTAGCCATCATGTTCCTCAAGTCATTCGTCTGACTATCCAACGTGTTTCGCATATCGGCTCTCAAATCATTTCCTTGCTTTACCAAATCGGCTTTCAGGTTGAGCACTTCTCTCTGAAGATTTCCCACTATCGCATCGTTAGTCCTCATATAAGTTTCCACTTCTTGGTGAAGAGCGGTGGGTTGGTTGGGAGGAGCATTGTATACAGGTGGTTGGTAAGCAGGTTGTTGGTAGACTTGGTTGTTTCGTTGAGGTGGTTGTTGTTGCTTGTGAGGTGGGATGTATGGTTGTCGAGGTTGTTGTTGTTGTTGAGGAGGGCGATTAAGGTTTTGTTGTTGGTTTGGGTTGGTAGGAGGAAAACCAGGTGGGGAAAGATAGTTGTTGCTGCGGTAGCTAAGCAAGTTACGGTCACCTTGAGGTTTAGCTTGATAAGCAGGTTGTTGGTAGGTGCCATATGCCGCATTCACATTCTCAGCAGGGTAATCTTGGGTGGCGGTACAAGTTGTGTAAGAGTGGGGCCCACCGCATATCTCACAAGGTTGGCTAACAGCGTTGACTTGTGCGTTCTTAGCGTTGTTGCTGTTGTTGTTGCTGACGGTGTGGGTGACAAGCGATTCAAGAAGCGTAGTGATTTTGTCTAATCGCTTGTCGCTGTCATTAGTGCTAGCACTAGCAACATTGGTCCTAACGCTCTTGGTTTGCACACGAGACTTATTCTCAATGATGTCCCAAGCAGCATTGGAAGTCTTAGCCAATAAATTACCCCCTGAGGCACTATTCAGTGAATCTTGGTCACTCATGCTTAAACCATTGTAAAAAGTATTTATTTGATGTACTTTGGTAAAACCATGTTGTGGGCATTTTCTTAAAAGATCTTTAAAACGATCCCAAGATTCACTGAATGACTCATCGTACTTTTGTTCAAAATTTATAATCTCATTCCGCAAAGCGGTAGTACGAGAGGGTGGAAAAAAGTAATTGATGAACTTTGTTTCCAAATCCGTCCACGAGAGAATACTCTGTGGCGGTTCCTTAGCAAGCCAATGCCGGGCTTGTCCCTCTAAAGAAAAGGGAAAAAGTTGTAACCTTATAACTTCTTGTGAAACTCCATTGAACTTGACCGTGTTGGTGAGTTGTAGAAATCTCTTTATATGGTCGTGTGGGTCATCAATGGTGCGTCCCAAGAATGGCTGAGCGGAAACCATCTGGATAAAGCCTGACTTGAGCTCGAAATTGTTGGCGGCAATTGGTGGTATAACAATTGGATCCGTGTTGCCATCAACATGAGCTTGCAGCAGTTCAATCATTGGGCGATTATCCGGAAGGTGCTCATTGTTGTTGTTATTCATGTTGTTGAAAGGCGGGTTGTTGTTGTTATTATTGTTGTTCGGAGGTGGTATGTTATTGTTGTTTTGTACACCAGCCATGTCTAAGTTATCGAGAGGCTCGGGCTCTTGATAAGACGTGGATCGAGTGCGCATACACCTGCAAAAGAACGAACAAAGAGAAACAAGGCAAAAATATTTTTGGTTTTTATTGTTTTTTACTTTTTAGGATTTTTGAAAATTTTATATTTTTTTGTGATTTTTGAAAATTTTTATGAAAAAGTAACGTTCACGGGGAACGGATCCCAAAATCCAAGTTCTACAAAAAACTTTTGATCTTAACGAGAGGAGCCGGCAGCGGCGCCATTTGATACAATGATTTTGTATGGGTTCAGATTAAATCTCGGTATCCTCTCGAATTGATTACAGCTCAAAGTGGAATAGTTGTTCTTGGTACAAAAAGGGTTGTGATTTTCTATGCTACTTAAAAAAGATCAAATGCATGAAATAGAGAAAATAAGCCAAAAATAACTAATAAAAAAAGTTCTGAATGAAGGAAAAAAAAGTTCGGAATGAAGGAAAAAAAAAAGTTCGGAATGAAGGAAAAAGTTCGGAATGAAGGAAAAAGTTCTGAATGAAGGAAAAGTTCTGAATGAAGGAAAAGTTCTGAATGAAGGAAAAGTTCCGAATGAAAGAAAAGTTCCGAATGAAGGAAAAGTTCCGAATGAAGGAAAAAGTTCCGAATGAAGGAAAAAGTTCCGAATGAAGGAAAAGTTCCGAATGAAGGAAAAGTTCCGAATGAAGGAAAAAGTTCCGAATGAAGGAAAAAGTTCCGAATGAAGGAAAATGTTCCGAATGAAGGAAAAAGTTCAGAATGAAGGAAAAAGTTCCGAATGAAGGAAAAAGTTCCGAATGAAGGAAAAAGTTCAGAATGAAGGAAAAAGTTCAGAATGAAGGAAAAAGTTCCGAATGAAGGAAAAAGTTCAGAATGAAGGAAAAAGTTCCGAATGAAGGAAAAAGTTCAGAATGAAGGAAAAAGTTCCGAATGAAGGAAAAGTTCATCCGGAACCTGGGAACATAAAAACAGTCGTTTACCCGAAGAACAAGGAAACCAATTTTGATCCAAAAATCACCAAGTTTTTCACCAAAAACTTAAATAAACTAATCACAAAGCATCTACTAACCATAAACTACAAATCCCATCAACAAAAACACAAAACCCAACAACTTTTGAAGATCAAATCAAGAAAATGAAAACTTAAAAACTTGAAGATAAAGATGATGATGAACAAGATGAAATGAAAGATTAAACAAGAACTTAGTATTGAATGATTGATGTTTTGACAAGATGAAACAAAGATTAAAATTACAAGATTAAAGAACTAAAGATAAAAATCACCACTCACCCTAGTGGTGGTGGTGTTACACGAACCAGGAGAAGGAGTGGGGAGGAAGAAAGAAAAACTAGCTTAAAATGTGTGTGGGATGGCCTATTTATAGGTGTTTCCTTTGGTTGGTGAGTGGGCTTTCTCCCGTTCTTCGTGTCTTTTCGTCTTTTCAGAAAAGTTTCCGTTTTCGATTCTGATTCGGGATTTGTTGTCGATTAAATTCAACTCGTCTTTTAATTTCTTCGTTTAATAGACTTGAGTTTCTTCGACTTATATAAATCTTCCATCTTTGGTCCTTTTCTTCGATAAATCTTCGAATAGGCCCAGCGACTTCAAATCTTTTGCATCTCTTGGACAATAGACTTTATCTTGAGTCTTTTTCTTCAGTAAAACCCGTGCAATCCCATGTTTTCTTTAATATTTATCCGGTTGTCTCTGAAAACACAACAAACACAAAAACCACGCATAATTCCAAACAAATGATATTAAATACGTGTTTTGGTCTCGTTATAGCCCGAATTAAGTGGTAAAAGGATGGGTGTTTACACACCTATCAGCCCTCTTCTTTCTGAGCCATCTCATCCTCTTCGTTCTTGGCTGAAGTCTTCTCTGGATCACGCTTCTCTCTATTTTTGAGCGCATGAATAATGATTTTAATTCTTGTTTCCTTATCAATATTTGACTCAAAAGCATAGGCTAACTTGAACATTTTGGCCTTTTCCTTGTTGAAATCAAGCAAAATAATCTTTGTAGCTAACTTAAACCTCATTCGCATCAACAATGATCTTTGCTCATTTGATTCTTCACAAAGACCAACATCAACTTTTCTTATTGTCGCTAGTGTAGTTCTCCAATTGAATCATAGCAAATACCCTACAGTCTACATGGTTAGCAGTCGTAATCTATTTCAACTTTGGAATATAACTTTTTAAGGTTCTAATTTTAGAGTGGCTTGGATGCTTATGCCCTTTCAAATACCTTGCAAATAACTTTATCTACAAAAAGAAAAAGAAAAACACAAAAACATATTAAATTAAAAAATGTATATGTAACAAAATACAACCATTATTCGAATCAAATATAATTCCTCATAAAAAACTTACCAATAGATCGCAAGCTTGCTTGTATTATGTTGTATAGGTATGTCCATAAGCATTATCAAGAATTAACATTGTTGTTGGATTCTTAAGTTTGGAAACAACCACATTAATATGATTTAATGCACAAATAAGGAAAAACACCAACTCAACGTTCTTGAGAGAGGCATAAGCTTCATCACCTTCAAACTGAGCCAAAATCGCAGCCTCAAAAATTTCCCATGTTGCTTCCTCGTGAAGAACCTTGTTAATCATATCTGGTGTCTGGGTATAAAAAATAAGTCTTAATGAAACACAAAACTAATAGACATAAAAATAAACACATACATATATGCTAAAAAACAACTTACAATACAACCCGTCGAAAAATAGTGAAATTTCCTTTTTGGAAGTTTCGAATCATGCTCAGCATTTAGGATTGCGACAAAACAGTCGATCACACTTGCATCTATCCACAGACCCGGTGCCAAAGTCTCCATATTGACACGTACTGTTGCGAGATGATATCCTGAACGAGTTTGAAAAAAAGTTTCACTACAAATAAGAAAAAAATGGTGTTATCCAGTAATTTACCCAAAAATTATGGATGAATCATATATAAGATTACTGAGGAAACATATATGATTGATGATGAAACATATATGATTCATCATGAATCATTAATGTTTCATCATGAATTATATGTTTCATCATGAATCATATATATGATTCACAACAGTTAATAGAAAAAATATATAAGATATAACAAAGAGAGCTTACTATTTGTCGCCTTGCATAGCAAACAAGCTATTTCCCAAGATAAACTCAAGTCTGTTGATCGAGCATGCAACATTGATCCTCTTATCTTGATAAACAAAAGTTAGTTGAGAATCTGGCTGTACGATAGTTACTTTCTTGTTCTCCAGTGGTGAATATAGAGTCTGTTATGGAGGAGTCACAGGAGGCACAACACCAGGCACCAGTGGAGGAGTCCCAGCAGGCACAACACCAGGAAGTGGAAAATCCGAAGGCCAAGCAAAATACTCCTCCTGAAACATTAAATTTTTTTTAACTAGAACAATTCATAATAACAGAAAGTAAAAATATAAATAATTATGAGAGTTTAACAAGGTACTTCATGGCGAAAAGATTCGACAACAATATCAATCACCTCTACATACCAAATGATGTTCTTTACAATCCACTGAGTAAAGGTTTCCTTATTTAATTCATTAACACCGCCTCCTTCTCAGCAACAACATTCATAGTATGAGACATCTCCTTGCCTCTGTCTTCTTTTATAGCCGCATCAACAGCCGACTCGTCTCTCCTCTCAGCCACATCAGTAGCTGACTCGTCTCTCTTCTCAGCCGCATTAGCAGCCGACTTGTCTTTCTTCTCATCATCTTTATTCTCATCATCTTTCTTAGGATTAACATCAGCAAAATCGTCAAGATGAAGTGACTTTTCTTCCAGCCATAAAGTATCTCTAAACAATCCAACATATCTATGGTACAATTCATCAACATGTACATCATTCGGGAAGTCTTTGTTAGCCCTTCTCAAGAGAGTTTCTAATTCAGCCTTCTCCTTGGATACTCTCGACAGCTTCTCTTCAATAACTGTGCAGATACTCTATAAACAAACGTAAATATACTCAAGTTAGAATCAAATACGATTAATGGTGAATCATATATAGTATTATAAACATGTAATTGCAGATAAAAAAACAATTAAAAATGTTGATTCATACCTTTTTTTCCTTAGGAGGTACGCCTGAAGCTTTCTTCTTCTTTTTAACATCACTAGCACCAAAGCAACCCTCTGTTTGCTTTGCCTTAACCGCACTTAATTTTCCATGAAGCTCCAGTTTACCAAAAACTTGATCTTCCAACTCAAGATCTTGCCGAGTATGCATGTCACTAGAACTCCAGTCCTTGATGGCTGGTCTTGATCGAAGGACTGAAAATTGGTCATACTTTGTAGAATCAAGATAAAGGAGCTGCACACAAGAAAAGAAAAAATAGGTTGATATAAGATCAAAATATGATAACTGTTTAGTGTAACAAACATATATTATTCATGATGAAACATATATGATTCATGATGAAACATATATGATTCATGATGAATGTTAAAATCAGTTAAAAATGTAAAACATAAAAAACAAATAAAAGTTAATAAAAAAGATAAGGGACTTACAATCAGAAAATACAACGGACCTGTGTAAAATCCTACGAGAATTTTAGGTTCTACACCTTCTCGAAGACAACAAGAGTAAATGAAACGGCACTAGTCCACTTTAGCGATATCCGTTTCTTCATAAATATGGCGAACCACGCTAAGCCTAGGAATTTCTTTCATATTGTCTGCGTCACCCATTAGAGTCGCAAAAAGCTTCAGGAAGTTGAGCTTAAACATAAAGTCAATTTCCTTCCCCTTCCTCAACTTCTTAACAATGTCCTTAGTCGTGATTTGTTTCAGACCCTTTGGCGCAAACTGTTGTTGCCATGACTTCACAACACTATCATCTATAGATCTCTCCGACAAATCAAACAAGGAAATTCCACCAATAAGAAGTCCTAGAATTTCATGGATCTTCTTGGGCGTGACTTGAATGCTGCCTGTATCAACCTTAAAGTCGTAGGTGGACCTTTTGAAAGCTCTCACAACAACCCTCGCTAAACGATTTGACTTTTTGAAATAAGGCTTACTGTCTAGGTAGGATATATCGATGTGATCGAATGGCTAAAGCTCTGCCAGCTTCTAGCCCTATTTTTAGGCTTGGTAATTGCTGTAGGCTCGAGAAGGGTAGGCTCGCAGCTTCGCTCAGCAGAAGAGCCTGACTTTCTATTAGTCAAGCGCTAGCGCCCAACCGGGCTTTGAAGGGATAGGGAAAGGGAAGAAAAGAAAGATGGCCACTCCTTTTAGGAACATGGCTCGTTCATTCACTTGCTCTTACAACAACCCTCTCAAAAAAAGTTTAATTTTCGAAAAAAAAAAGTTTTATTTCGAAAAAAAAAACTTATTTTCGAAAAAAAGGTTTTATCTTTTTCAAAAAAAATAAAAAACATTTTTTCCAAGAAAAAAGTTAATTTTTTTTTTAAAAAATTTTCAAAAAAAAAAAGTTAAACTTTTTTTAAATAACTTGTTTCGAAACAAAGATTTTTAATAAAATAATTTAATCTTTTCTCGAAAAAAAACCTTTTTTTTCAAAACTTAAACTTTTTTTCGAAAATAAAACTATTTTTTTTGAAAATAATTTTTTTTCCGAAAATAAAACTTTCTTTCAAAAATAATTTTTTTTAAAAAAAAATTAAACTTTTTCTCGAAAACAATTTTTTTTTAAAATAAAACTTTATTTTTCGAAAATAATTTTTTTTTTCGAAAATATTTTTTTTCGAAACTAGTTATGATAATGTTCACCATACATCACTGGAAAAGGAAAAAGAAAAAAACGCCCTTTCTTTAAACCTTGTTAATTCTTAGCAAGAAAAACATTTGCACCGTTAGTCCATGAGGGATGTATTATACCCCGCGCACTAACTGAGGGATGGCTTTTGTCCAAAAATAACGAATGATGTAATTCGATTTTTCAACATAGCATAAGGATGATTTTTGCACTTCCCTCAATAAAAATACTTTGGTTTTTCTTTGTTTAATACTACAAGCACATATATATATATATACATCTACGGATGAGCACGGTACCGGTCCCGTCTCGAACTCGTCCCGAATTAATGGTACCGATTATTTTCGGAGCATAAATTTATGGTACCGGTACATCTATATATCCGGTTAGTTTAGTGTTGTTCAAATGTAAGATTTATAGTTAGGAATAGTCATATCCCAAGGAGACCAACTTATCTTGGCTTGTGACAGAAAACGTGGGTTTAGGTAAAGGTACAAAAGTTTGCTTCTCCAATGTTTGACTTAGGGAAAGTATCTTGTGCCAAAGGTTTATACATTGGATTTTTGGTAAGTAGGAAAAACATGATGTGAATTGTGAAGTATAAGATTGTACATGAAAGAAACGGTGTTGTGTTTAAATAAGAGTAGAGTTTAAACATAATGGTTATGGTTTTTAGTGGTTTTAGGATTTAAATTTTAGTTTAGTTTTACTACGGGACATAAGGATAGTAGACTATTTGGTGTTGTGTTTAAATAAGAGTTGAGTTTAAGAAAAAAAGTTAAATTATTTTGTAGTTTTTGTTTTTTTACATGTTAAATGACTAATTCTAATCATTTTACTTTGGATTAAATCTTTAAATAAAATACAGAAAGATCATTCTTTCCAAAACGCTCAAATGTTGTAAAAAGCCCATAGAGTGACTAAATTATAAATGTTACGAAAATTGGTCATCATATTTCACTCGTGATAAAAGTAATGAAATATCACTAGTGATAAGATAATGAAATATCACTAGTGATATTTTATAAACATAATTATTGTGTACACCAATGATATTTCATTAATTTATCACTAGTGATATTTCGTTACTTTATCAGTGGTGAAATATCACTAGTAATAAAAAAATATTTCTATCATATTTACAAATTTAGTCCATCAACCCGTTTTTTGAAACTTTTGACCAGTTTGGCAAAAAGTGTCCTTTTCGTTTTTTTAATCTGAGATTACTCTCTACCATTAGATTAAACTAAAATAAATGATGTGGTTTGTCTCTTATAATGTGAGAAAAACAATGATACATATGGACTTTTCCTAAGATAAAAGTATAGGGTTAATATACACACTCCATTTGTTAAATTTTTCCTGATATGTCGATTATGTTAATAAAGTTTAAAAACAAACACATTGATTACTCATGTATTGTTTACCTGAAAATAAAATTACCTATAAAGTTTTTATCTGTATTAAAAGGTAGCAATCTACCTGGATGCCAGCGTGAAGTTAAACTAGCTTACGTGCAGTCAACATCTATTAAAAAAACCACGCACTAAAAAACCCTAGATTATAGCACATCCTCTATTTCATTAAAAACACACTTAATCACTCCTCTCTCGATCCAACATGATAAAATTCACAAACCCATTTAATTTAATCGATTTAGTTTAGGGGTTCCATCTTCTCAATGAAAGGTAACTTCAAGTTCTCTAATTGTATTATTTTTTTATTTTTTCAAGTTATTCTTTAATTGATAAATCAATTTAGGGTTATGAATTTAGGTTTAATAAGTGTGTTATTTTTTAATGTTTCTAGTAATTCTTTAATTGAAAAATCAATTTAGGATACTTTAATTTGGGCTAATAATTGCTTTGTTTGTTGATTTTTCAGATGGCATTAGAATCTTAGTTGATAAAATATCATCATGGTGGTATTTTTGTAAGAAACCTTTTACTCTATGAATTTGAAATTTTATCTTATTTTCATGATGTTGATCTAGTCTCATTAGATTTAGGTGGGATTTTTAATCGTTTAAATATTAAGTTTAGTACTCGTGTTAAGTCTTTGTATTATATTGTGTCTGAATTAGAGTTTTATTTAGGTCTGAAACTCTTAAAACCGAAAATGACTTTCAAGGTTTTGTTAAATGGAAGGAAAGTGAGAAAGTAATGCATGTTTTTGCTTTCAACACTGAGTTTGTTTTACACTCAAATTTAGAAGAAAATGATGATACTATAAGAGATAATATTGATCTTGATAGTGTTAGTAACTTAGATAATGAAGATACAAATGTGTATTGATTATTGGAGTGAGGAAAAGAGTGACACAACATCTATTAATCATTTGTCTGAAGGTAAAAAGGAAGAATTTGCAGTTAGGACTAAGAAAGCAGAGCGTGCACCTAGAAAAAAAGCAAATAAAATGTTTGATGAATTTTTTAACAAGTGTTTACAATGGGCTTCCTAGGATTGACTTTGATTATTATAGTGTTCTTAAGACAGATGAACAAGATATCATAGGTAATCATTATCCATCCATGCAGTTGATCTACTAGAGATGAAATAATTCAAAAGGTACAAATAGAATGATAATTGCCACCGGTGCAACTCTTAGCCATTATGAGACCATGACTATAATTTCTAGCATAAAAGTAGTCATGTCATGTTCGCCTCATCTAGTACCACGGGAAAAAGGTCTGACCAAACATATTTTATGTAAGCTATCCGATATTTAATCTACAATTTTATAGCCTCGGGCCTGACCCGATGGTTATTATATTGCCTTGGCTTGATTAGGACTTAAGACCGTCTTAATGAATTAACCAAGCTCAAGTGAATTAGTACATTGGATAATACACAACTTACTTTAGTGGGTATTAAAATTTTGAAAATCATGACAAAATTTGTATATAAGGAAACATGTAATACTTCCTTTTATAACGGGTTTTTAAAACAATGAATTTTCTATATTTTTAAAATTTCCTTAAATAAAACATATGCCTTGGTTTCATGAATTCTCCGGTAATCCAAAGCCGAGATACAAATTATTTTAAGTACGTTGTACAAGTTTCATAAACGTGTCATAGGTTTGTTCGACCGGGTTTCCCTCAGAACTCTGATGAGTACTGATGGAAAACTCAAACGAACCTTGATACAGTCACATTTGACTCTATGGCCTCTTGGAAGACACACAAAAAGGACCCGGAGAAGTTGGTCAGCGCGTAGCTAGTTAAGCATCCTTCTTTAGGAATGCAAGGCGATCCGCCTATTCATTTCTAGTGTAATTTAACTAAAACATTATAAAACTCAAACAGAAGCTTATTTTTTATATGGTTCTAGAGTAATAAGATATTAGGTCAAAAGGCCTAAGATTTACTTACCCTAGTTAGTCCGTATTAATTCATGGAATTTTTTTTGCATATATTTAAGATAAACTATTTAAAGCAAATAAAGTAAACATTTAAACAAGAATTTATTAAGACAATAATATCACATATTAACCATAAATAGCTAATACATTTACTACATAAAGAGCTTATTTTAGGCACTAATTTAAAAAATCTTCTAACTCCAATTTAAAATTTTTATTCTGATTCTATTTTGCAACACAAAATTCGGTAGAAAGATATTTTTCAGCTTAAGACTAAAACTAAAAAGTTATGCAGAATCGAGTTTTTAGTGTCCAATAGGGACCAGAGTTAGAAGATATACAAATTATTTTATAAAAATATTTAAACCTTAACAACACATTACATCCTCACTTATACATTTACTTTCTCTCTCTACAAAATACACACACCCTACCTACCTCCTACCCATCTCACCGGAAAATAACAACCATGCCGGAATAACCACAAAACCTCGTTGGAATCCTTAACCACCTCCACAACTTCATCCAAAATCAACGCGCCTCGCTAGAATCAAAACAAAACATCTTCTAAATCACAAAAGGTCGCCGGAAAATAAAAACTTCGCCGGAAAATAAAGAATTTTCTGCGGTCGTTAGATCTAGTCACTGTCTCTATAGTCTTTAGATCTGTTGCACAAAGCCAATGATCCGTCACAATCTTTGATCATCATCCCCTTGAGAATGATTAGTATAAGATCGTAGTAGTGAAACACACTCAACTAGTTCTTCCATTAAACATTTTGGGTTTACTTTCTTGTGATGAGTTAACAGTGTTTGTTGTATCTTAATAATTAAGAACCAATGTTTAATGGAATTGAGATTGTTTATTGATTAGTGTGCAGTTTTTAATAACTGAGACTCATAAACTTTTGAATCACTTTTCTAGTGGATTATTTAAGAAAATCAAGGCTTGTGATTTTAATTTTATTTTAATATTAAAAATAAGATTTGCATCGTCACTTTTAGAATCCAGTCGATATTAAAATGAGTTAAATGGAAAAAAGAAATGAGTTAGATTTTAGATATTTTTTTTGTTTGCATATGTGATTTTTCTTTGGGATTAGTTCATTATTAATAAAAGAAAATTATATGTGATTTTGGTTAATTACATGTTATTTTGCTTTAAAATTATTTTATTATAATTAAATAAAAATTACATGTTATCCACGAATAACATGTGATTTTGATTTGAAATTGTTTTGTTATTAACAAAATAGGTTTTTATCTTTTAAGGAATGAATAAATACATAACAAACAGTTTGTTACTTGAATAAAAATAACATATTTTTAGGTTAACTGGTCATTTGATAAGTAAAAAAAGGTTACATGAGATTCAAACATAATTACATGAAATTCAAGCAGAATTGCATGTGATTCAAACAAAATCACATGTAATTCATAAGCCGGTTTATTTTATATATGCTACATGAATGAAATAGACACTTTAATATATTGACAAAATTGCATGTGGTTCAAAAAAAATCACATGTGATTAATCTAAAGCGGGTTTGTTAGAAGCAGTTAAGTTTTCAATATGCTCGAATCACATGTAATGCAAGCAAAATCACATGTAATTATCACTGAATCACATGTAATTCAAGCAAAATTCATGTAATTCATACAAAATCACATGTAATTCAGAAGGCAATTTGTTTCATATATTTTACACAAATGACAATAAACATTTTAATATATTAACAAATTACATGTGATTGAAACAAAACCATATGTGATTCATCTAAAGTGTATTTGTTAGAAGAAGTTAAGTTTCAAAATGATTTAATCACACGTAATTCAAGCAAAATTACATGTGATTCCAACAAAATTACATGCAATTCAGAAGCCATTTTGTTTTATATATTTTACATGAATGACAACACATATTTAATCTATTGAAAGAATTACATGTGATTCAAATAAAGTTACATGTGATTCATCTAAAGTGGGTTTGTTAGAAAAAGTTTAAGGTTTGAAATGCTTTGCTATGTCTTCTAAAATTCGTCTTACTTTAGAAAGTAAAAAATGGATTAAATCACGTGTGAAGACTTTCAATCATTATAGATCCGGGATTAACATTATAGATTTGTGATTATCATTTTAGGAGTTCGTACACAATGCCCAAAATCCATTCAACCCACGTAAACAAAGTAAAATTTATAGCCAAATGTAATTTTTTTAACTAAAAATGATACACAAACATGATATATATGTGCTAGTCAAATTTAGCACAAAATGACTCTTCATACGACAATTGCTTATGTAAATCTGCATGTGAGTATTCTTACTAAATCACATGTAATTCGCACCAAATCTCATGTGATTTACACTAAAAGTGATCCATGATCGAATCACATCAGTTAGCGCGACCCTAATTAGTTTCTTCAACATTCTTAGTTGCATAATTTTTGTTTACCTTCATAGTCTATTTTTTCAGCATTATTGGTTGCACAAATTTTTTCACCCTCGTCGTCGATTTCTTCAACTGTCCGACGAATTAGGGCTTTCATCCATCCTTACACCATCATCTCCCTATTGACAATCAATATAAATGTTAGAGCTTTGCCCAGAAATACGACCATCTCTGAATTCCACTACAATATGATCACCCTCATTTCTATTAGGACTTTCTTTTGAAAACACGATTTCTAAAACATCAATTATGATATCAGCACAATCACTTTCTTCTAAAACAACCCTTCTAAATCCTCATTTACAATACGAGGACAATCACTCTCTTCACATAGCTATCACGTTTGTACATCCTTACATCATCGTCACTTCCTTTACACTTTCCCCACGTTACAACAACGCCTTCTAAAACATCATTTACAACACCATCACAATCCTTCGCCCTTTCCAAAACATCCACTCCTAAAAGTTCATCATTTACAACACCATCACTATCACTACTTGCTTGCATCCTAACATCATCATCACAATCCACTACACACTCGTTAATGGAAAATGTTACCTTGACAATGAACATATAGTTTTTTATCAAGTGATTTGTTTACAGATATGATGTAGTTATGTAAGTCGTCGTAGTCATGGCGGAGATGTGATGGAGTTCGACGATGGACGGGGGTGGTTGCGGTGGTGGTATGGTTTGATTTTTGAGATTGAACAGTGGTTGTGTGGTGGTGATTGTGTATACTGACGATGGTTGTATGGTTGATATGGTGGTAATTATGTCAACTGATGGCGGTTGTGCAGTTGATATGGTGGTGATGGTTTTATTATAGGTGGGTAGTATGTGTTTGAGAGTGTGTGGATGGAAGTGAGAGAGGATAATCTGATGCATCTCAACCGTAGGATTTTTTTAATGAAGGGCCCAGATTTAGAGAATCGTACTTTTTTTAGTGCATGTTCCTTATGAAACTTTTGTCTACGAATAAAACTAAAAAGTTGTGCAGAATCGAGTTTTTAGTGTCCAATAGGGACCGGAGTCAGAAGGTATAGAGAATATTTTATAAAAATTATTTTCTGTTCGGGTGTCACAATTCGCGAACCTAAAACAATTTTATAAAACTACCTTTAAGCATGCATACATCAATCCAATTAGCGTTTTCTTAATCTCATAGCAATCCTAAGTATGTCAAGCAACTAAATCATACATCATAATAATTTGTAATCATGGTTTATAAATTTAAACGATTTAAACATGCATAACATACCGGAAAACACGTAAACTACACACGTAGTTGTAAATAACATTTTTGCTATCAACTAAAATACATTCAAACTCATTTATCTCAGAAAAATATGGATCTAATTATATCAAATTAACCAATTTAATTATTTATAATTAAATAATAATTAACTATTCAAGAAAAAATTGTTTTTGCACCAATTTTAGTCGTTTTTATGTAATTAGATGGCATAGATTTGGCTCATGATGCCATTGTTGGAATTTAACAACCTAATATATCTAATATACATGCATTAAGTGTAAACACAACGGATAAGATCGATTAACTATGTACATAATGGAATTAACATAACCATAAAGAATGCGTACCTTTTCTCTATGAACGATGACCAAGAACGCAAAGATCACCAAGACCAAACGAAACCTTAATACGTTACACCAAATCCGATTCACTAAAACCAAAGATCAAGTTAGATCTTCTCTAAGATAGTCCACACGACACTTCAATCAACCTCCTTCGATTGATAGATCTTGATTAAGTTTATACATAATAAAAATCAAACCCGAGTACCCCTTGGGGGTTTCTAGACGTCGACCATCAAGACAATAAAGGAGAAAAAGTTTGATTTAAAGTTATGAAACAATGAATCACATTCATGTGTTTAAATACTCGAGTCTTAGAATAATTATGGCCAAGATCTCATCTTAACCTCCAAGTAATAAATCTTTCTAGAAGAAAATAATATTTTCTTCCCATTCCTTGTAGCTTAATTCGGCCGGCCATCCCTCTAGGGGTGTTTGGTTTGACTTTTTGACTTTCTATAATACTAGTGATGGTTTATGAAGTTCATAACAATTATAAAAATACAAGTAAAGCTCAAATCACGTAATAGCGGAAGCGATTTAAAACATAGAATCACAATAACACGTTCATAATTAATCGATTAGGGTTACGTACCTTTTGCAAAGCAATTCCAATGAACAAGAACAAATCTACAATTTGGGTTTATGAGGATCAATGATTAACCCCTTACCGATTTGTTAATCGATCCAAGATATAATCTATAATGAGATTATATTAGGTTCTTGTACACATGTATAATAACGAGTTAATCGTAATACTAGTACGTATAAAACGAGCAATACGTTAAGTGGAAAAATCAAACTGAACAACCTTAGAGAGGGGTTCGGACGATCACAAGAGAGAAAGAGAGAAAGAGAGAAAAAGAGGGTGAAAAGTTATGAGGGATATCAACAATCCCATGAGTATTTATAGTGGAACCAAACTTAGCCTTCAAGTTAAGAAATCACAATTTAAGAAAGAAAAAGCTTTCTTTTGCCCCTTGCTCTGATAGATCGAAATACACCCCTTCTAGGGTGTTTCCAGATCTTTCTTTTCTCTTCTATTAAATGTCCACTTTAAATATTTTTAGTTTCTTTTTTTTTAATTTTAACCTTAAATATTTTTATGTGTGATATATAATATTTAATTTTCATCGAGTATTATGTAATAAAGAAACCATTATTTTGGTCAAAGTTAAAAAAAAAATAAAAAATCAAATGTAGATATTTAATATGAAATGGAAGGAGAGTATTCGTTTAGGAGTTTCATGAGAAAGAAAAAAAAGAAAAAAAAAAGTGATGTTGTTTCGAGTGGTTTTATCTTTTGAAGGGAGAATTTCATATATATCCTTGTAAAAACTTCAAATTACATCAATATCATTGCTAAATTTCTAATTACGTTAATATCCTTCCAAAACACAAATAATTCACAAATATGTCCAAATATATAAATTTACTATAAATAATTTACGTAAACTTTTAATCTTTTTTTCTAAATATTAAATGACATAACTAATTACATTTATGTCCTTTGGATTAACTAAAGAAATGAATGCATGTTCAATCTCGTGGTCATTTTGTCTTCTACTCGTCTGCACATTCCGTCCTAATTACAACTACTGCAAAGTGTTACACTATTTTAGTTGGATCATTATTATAATCATGTTAACAATTAAAAATGAGATTTTGAACCACTGTGACGAAATGTTCTTATTACTTTAATTAAAATTATTGTTTTAATTAAAATTATTATTTTAAATTTTATTTGCGATAACATAAAAGAATTAACAAATAAGTGATCTTATACAGGTATTCTTAGGAAAGGATATGTTATCAAGAGTTTAAGAGAAGGGTACAACAGTCATATGCATAATTAAAATAGAGTTTTATATGAAGTTTAATTTATATTTGGGTATTTATGTGAGTTTTACTAGTTTTGAAAGGATATTTACGTAATTAGAAACTTTATAAGGATATTGACGTAATTTAAAGTTTTTGTAAAGATATATATGAAATTCTCCCTATTTTGAAAATGGGTAATGTTATTGTACCCTTTAACATTTTTTTAATCACCAATACCCTTTAATACTCGGTATACTGACAGGGAATGCCAGTTTTTTTTATCTTTTTTGTTCCGTATTTTTTACATTTTATAATTTTTGAACCGTAAAACTTTATAATCTCAATGCGACATATTTTTACATCAGTTTTACTCACTTTATTAACCGGAGAAGACAGCTTACGACTCCGCATTTTTCATATTTTACAGTTTTTTGCTTATTAAACTTTATAATTTTCCGTTTCTTTTTTTATTTAAAATAAAAAATAAAAAAAATAAAAAAATAAAAACTTGTAAAAAAGGAGGGGTATTGTTTTTCTTTTTTCGAGATAAGAAAACAAACCACGTTTTTCTCTTTGTTTCTCTTTCCCACTTCAGAAAACAAACTCAACATGAACCTGAACCCTCCAATTGTTTCACTCGGATCATGTAATTCGAAATAAAGGGCCAAGATCATTTGTAAACAAACACAAATAAGTTAATGGCCATTGGGTAAAACTCATATTTCTCTCTTTATATACAACAACAACTTATCTCACCAGCTTATCTCATCAACCAAATAAGATCTTCAAACCTAACTCTTTTCTCTTAAATCACAAACTTAACAATTGTGTTCTGCTTTCTTTAAGTGATGTTGATCAAAGTCGGAACCATTATTTTTGGTGTGGATGCTTTCTTTGACATGTTCATTTTTTCATGTTGATCCAACTTACTTACACCTTGATTCCTCTGTTTAAATCATCCTCCAAGAAGCTGCTGATACTAAACTCAACAAGATGTTTAGCACCGGAGCTTCTTTACTGCTTGTGATACTCATTTATCACCGGACTCCTTGCTTCGGCATTGCTCATAAGTTGCATCCTGTTGCACAACAACAGTTTAATGAAGCATGCCAGAAGAACGGTTTGAAGCCAAAATCTATTGATATGTGGAGTCAAACAGGAGAGTTTGACATCTACATAGACGATAAGCTGGTTGGGACTGGAAAGTATAAGTCGGAGAAGATGGTTGCATTGAATAGGGCTGCAAATGATGCGTACAATTACCTATTTGGCGAGGTTAATTGGGTTGCTTCGTTTAGCATGGGGGCTTCTTTTCTGCTTGTTCTACTCACAACAAACTTTGTCTTTTCAATGGTGATAGCTGAAAAAGCTCATGTGTCGAGTACAATAGGTGTTCTGGCTTCTATCATTCTTTTTGTCATCAGTCATCTAGCGTCGTTGGTGCTGATTGCAATGGGCATGATGGAAACACGCGTTGTGATGAAGAGGAGTGTATTGGTGTACATGGCTGCTCTTCGCTACGATTGGTAGCCCGGCCTTGAAACGACAACAAAGGCCCAGATGCACGGTGGTCTCCAACACAGAGAGTACAACTGATTCTGCAATAGTTAAAAGAGATTGACGTTTGTAGAATCAGTTTTACTAACTGTCTTTGTGTTGGAATCAGTCCCCTTACCTCCAAAGACAAAACTAGCAAAACGCCAATCAAAACAGCAAATGGGGTTTCAATGTCTTTTGTATATTAAAAGGAAACTGAATACACCTTATAATATGAACTTTCTACCTATTTATATACTACATTCTAAAATAAAACGTGGGTACTACATGTGCCAATAGTCCTACAAAACAGGAAACCAACAAGGGAATAGGTACACTTCAAGAACTGGTAAACTCCAACTTCTAAAACCCCCTTATTCTCCGCTCATTGGCATGCACTTTCAAGCTAAAAACTAGGTCTAACATATTTCCATAGTTGACAACAAACGATTAATCCAACATTCACCCCTTAATCGTTTGTTCGATTCTTTACCACAACAGCTTCCAAGACCTTTCCCGAACACCCGACTCAAAACCGCCTCCTTTGATGTCTTTCTCGGTCTCGGTCTTCTCGGTCTTGAATTTCTCGGTCTAGGTGCCATCGTGCCGCCGGTCTTCTTGCGGCTCCTCGGTCTTCTTGGTCGGAACTTTCTGTCTTTCCCATTCTTCTTTCTTTAGTGACCAAGGTCAGCTTCTTTCTTTCTTTTGAGGCCTTCTTTCTTTCTTGTGAAGCGACACTAGCCTCTTTCATTCTTTCTTGTGACGCCTCTTCTTCCTTTCATTCTTTCTTGCAAGAAATCTTGCTACTTTCTTGTCGACTACTTTCTTGTCGACGACTTTCTTGTCCGACTCTTTCTGTCGAATCTTTCTGTCGACTCTTTCTGTCGACTCTTTCTGTCGACTCTTTATGTCGACTCTTTCTGTCGACTTTCTTTCTTTCTTTCTTTTTTTTCTTATTCTTGCTGTGATTCTACACCTTCCGATGTGACCAACACTTACTGCTTGCCTTCACCTTCCTTGCTGCATCTGCCATGCAGCGAAGTGTTACGTCGGTTCTCAAAACCGACTCTCAAACCGGCCTTCTAACAAACTCAGCTCTGATACCAAATGTTGGAATCAGTCCCCTTACCTCCAAAGACAAAACTAGCAAAACGCCAATCAAAACAGCAAATGGGGTTTCAATGTCTTTTGTATATTAAAAGGAAACTGAATACACCTTATAATATGAACTTTCTACCTATTTATATACTACATTCTAAAATAAAACGTGGGTACTACATGTGCCAATAGTCCTACAAAACAGGAAACCAACAAGGGAATAGGTACACTTCAAGAACTGGTAAACTCCAACTTCTAAAACCCCCTTATTCTCCGCTCATTGGCATGCACTTTCAAGCTAAAAACTAGGTCTAACATATTTCCATAGTTGACAACAAACGATTAATCCAACACTTTGAGGGTTATTTGTTGATTGCATTCGAGGTCTGGTTGTTTGCTGTTCTTAATATTTGTGTTAGTATTAGTATAGGTTTTGGGCATGTCCAAAATCATGAACTTGTGTCTTATTAACCTTAACTGGCATTAGTCAAATGAACTTATGGTTTGTAGATGCATTGACTTATTATTAGAAATTTGAAAGAGAATATATATATGCAGATGGGATGATCAGTACTTTTTTCTATATTAAAGCTGTTCAAACATGGGAATCCATACTAACCACAACTTTAGAATTACTTCAGGACCAAGATGTTCCCATATGTTTCGCAGTTGAAAAATGTCTGGATTTGTACCCAGATAGTGAGCGATGTGGCCGAAAAAGGGCTGGATTTGCTCAACATTCGGTTGAGAGGAAGAGGGTTCTGTGTTTAACAAAGTATTTGGGATTGTCACAAGGCTTTTGAGTGACACCCACATGTGAAACGGCTATAGTATATTAATTTGGTGGTGAAGGAATCAAACTTATTTTGAAAAACACATGGCTGCGGTATCAGTCTTTTTGCTCTGGTGAAGGGAATTGAAAGACGGAATTAGATGGAGGTGATACTCATATGTGCTGTAGAAGTTCGAGTTTATTATCTCTTCTGAAATCAATGTGAGGACATATCCATCGTTCTTTTTATTGTTTTCTTTAGGATTTAATAATAGCTTTTGAAATCAATTTCACGCATCAATAAACTTTATGTGAACAGATATGAAACAAACTTCACCTATGGCGAAAATGAATTAATCTGGTCTACTTTGGTTTTATGCTAATCTTTGGTTTTATGTTAGAGAAGTTTGTAATGCAGGTCAAAACGGGTCAGATTGAGCTGGTTTTGACCCGCTAGCACCTTTTTTCGCTTTTTAATTTAGTTGATCCTCAAAAATTTGCAATGGTGTATGCGTTATGACTGCAATCAGTTTTACAGTTGCAAATTATGTATTGGTTTGACACAAACTCTGTTATGCTATCTAATTCTACATCTTGGTCAGAACCGTACTACTTCTACTGCTACCACGTCCAATTGTTCAAATCCCACCTACATAGAAATACGACATGAATCAACATAGGACTGTCAAGTGGTTATTAAAGTGTCCAATGTTTAAACAAGTCTCTTTGCTTGCATTCTCTAGTCTGCCTCCGAACACTTTCCTCCCACATTGCGACTGTTCGTGGTTGTCACAAGGCTATCAAGGGGCCTGCTGAGGCGTCTGTGAATGCGGTAACTCAAAGAAAACAAAAAGCTTTCTCATTTTCTCAAACAAGTTTACATGCAAAGAAGCTAACTTTACAACATCTCAGGTTGATATAATCTTAAAGGAGCTTGTTCGAAAAGCAGTCAGCGAGACCATGGTGTGTTTCTTGTAGCATTCTTTTACAAATTATTTTTTTTACCCAAATGACCCGTATGAAAGTAAATGACCCAAGATTTCCACCTCCCTTCTTTATTAGTATTATAATTTGATCAGGAATTGAAGCAGTATCCAAGTTTGTGGAAAGAAGTGCAACGGGTCGCAAATGAATCACTTGAAAGAATGAAAATCGAAAATAGAAAAGCTACCCTAATGCTAGTTAACATGGAAGGCTGCTACTTAACAGTTGACTTCTTTCGCAACCTTCCTCAAGATTTTGAGAAAGGTGGGAATCCGACGCAGTCTATGTTTGACAGATATAACGAGATGTACCTTAGAAGAACTGGTGAGCTTCTACATTATAAAACTGTTTGACACTAAGTTTGTGCCACAACTTTGAAAACAAAGTTGGTTGCTAAGTATTTTGGACTCGAATGCAGGAACGTCTGTTTTGCAGTATGTGAATATGGTATTTCAGGGCTGGTGCACTCAGTTCCAAAATCTGTTGCATATTGCCAAGTGCGAGAAGCAAAACGCGACCATTTCTTTGCTGACTTGGGTCAACGAACAATACGTTACTACAATACTACTTTGATCCTGTATGGTTTAATATAGGAAGTGTCCATTACTCTCTATTATATTGATCATGCTTGTTGGTATGCTTCCTTTCTTTGTGTCCTTGTATAGTAATATTGCTTATTTTGTTGCAGCCAAGTCAGTTATCAAAACTGTTGGATGAAGATCCAGGGATCATGGAAAGGCGTTCATCGTTGGCAAAGAGATTAGAGTTATACAGAAGCACACAAATGGAGATCAGTGGAGTTTCATGGTGATCTATAAAAGGCCACGAGAAAAACAACTTGTCTGTTCTGTCTCAAGTTCTATGGATTTATATTTGTCATTGAGCTTAAGGAAGTTACGTTCAATATAATCTATAACATCCTAAAGCAGTCTTGTTGTTTAATACTCGAAATTGAAAGCTTTGAATATGCAGAAACAGAACGCAAGCAGTAGCTAAAATAACTCGTCCTTATCTTACTAGCAGTACTTACATTAATACTAATGGTACTTAGCATGTACCGCGCTAACACTAACAGTACTTACTATAACTCACGGTACTTGGTACTCAACTAACGGTACTTGGTACTTCACAAATAATTCTCCAACATTACATCTGTATGAAAACTAGGTTCAGAATAGAAAGGAGTCCTTAGAGTGAAAATTTTACTATTTAGGGTGTAGACATCCTAGTTTCAAAAATATTTAGCTTATGCTTTTAGTAAAGAAAGAAATGTGGCTCTCTAATATTACAAATTAAATTTGAGAAATATTAAAAATATTTATTGAATTATTTGATACTTTTATTTTAGTCTTTAATAACGTACTTTAAAAATGAGAACATTCAAATTGAATTATACTTTTTTGAAGGCAAACTATTCGAGATACCGATAAATAGTAACTATTGTAAATAAAGATATAGAACGATTACAAAATATTAATCGAACAAATACTTTAATTTATTGGAAAACTTATTTTAAAATAAATGGTGCGATTTTTAAAAATTCAATCAAATTTTATAAGACACGAACGGTCTCGAACTATATATTAACAAAAGTTATATGAAAATTACACTTTCAGTCCCTGTATTATTGAAAACCTTTCATTTTATTTTTTTTATAAAACTTGAGAATTTATTTATAAATAAGAGACTAGGGCACACTATTTTATATATCAAACCCTAACCCTAACCCTAATTTATCACACACACATCTCTCTCTAAAAAATCCGGTGCCGTCATTTTTCCGGCGGCCGGAATCCGGTCACCACCACTTAAAAATCTATCATCGTTCACCGATCTAACCGCCATACATCACTCCGCCTTGAGTGATGTTGATCAAAGTCGGAACCATTCGTTTTGGTGTGGATGCTTTCTTTGACATGTTTATTTGTTGATCAAACTTACTTACACCCTGATTCCTCTGTTTAAATCATCCTCCAACAAGCTGCCGATACTAAACACAACAAAGTTGTTTAGCATCGGCCCTTCTTTCCTGCTAATACTCCTTGGGTTATTCACTTTATTGCTGCTAATAGGTGTTCGTTTATCACCGGACTCCTTGCTTATGCATTGCTCATAGGAATGGGCATGATGGATACTCGTGTTGTGATGAAGAGGCTGCTGTTCGCTACAATTGCTAGCCCAGCCTTGATGGGCATTGATGCTGTTCGCTACAATTGCTAGCCCAGCCTTGATGGGCATTGATGCTGTTCGCTACAATTGCTAGCCCGGCCTTGATTGGCATTGAGATTTTACCAAACGACAACAAAGGCTTAGATGCACGGTGGTCTCCAAGACAAGGAGTACAACTGATTCTGCAATCGTTAAAAGAGATTAACGTTTGTAGAATCAGTTTTGCTAACTGTCTTTGAGGGTTATTTCATTCGAGGTCTGGTTGTTTGCTGTTTCATAATGCTTGTGTTAGTATTAGTATAGGTTTTGGGCATGTCCAAAATCCTTGAACTTGTGTCTTATTAACCTAGCTTAACTGGCATTAGTCAAATGAACTTGTTGTGTATGTCTTTTTAACATTACTTATGGTTTTTAGATGCATTATTGACTTTTTATTCAGAAATTTTAAAGAGAATACATGCAGATGGGATGATCAGTACTTTTTTCTATATTAAAGCTGTTGGAATCCATACTAACCACAACTTTAGAATTACGTTTGTACAGTGTTTGAATTATTACTCGTTCGGTTTTGGTTGGACCGATTAGGTTTGGTTTTCGGTCGGTTTAGCTCACCCCTAAGATAAAGTCAAGCAATCGATGCCCAAGGCTTCATCAGCACATAAAATCTATTAGTACTCCAAAACTAGCAATAATGGTCCACATCTTAGATTCAGACAATTATATTTCAGTAAACAATACGATAACTTAGATCTCCTAGGCTCATAATTCAAATTACAAGATTATAAAGTTTCGGAGCATGAGCACCTTACTGTTGGGTTAATCGTTTATAAAAGGGTCACGTATGCATGTCACGGTTTAGAATTTTATGATATGTTTTAATTACTAGTTTGTTAGTTTGATTTGGTAGTCACTTTGACCGAGTATAAAGGAAGTTGAGAGTGTGTGTACCAGGTCTTTAGGAAGAGTTAGTGGGTAGTTTTGTTCACTACTTGTATTCTTGTATAGGTTATATAAAGCCTTATGTAGTTGTTCTTCATTGTATCAGTTTCCAATATTAATACAGAAGCATTGAAAACAAACTTGCCGGTTTGATCGGTGTTCGTGAGGTGTGAGTTTGGGTTCAAGAGGGACTGATTCCAACATTTGGTATCAGAGCGTAGGGCTCGTACCGGGGAAGCCTCCGCCACTGGCGGGTGTGTCGGTCGGTGGAGGGAAGGTGTTGAGAAGGTTCGGACAGCGGGGGTTGTTTCATGACTGTTTAAAGTGCCGTAAACGGAGGCTTTATGGTGTTTTTCGGTTGGCCGTTCGGTTAAGATGACGGGGTGACTAGTGATAAGCACTTGTGATCCGCGGCTGTTAGTAGTTGATTACATGGGGTGAACACAACAAACAAGAAATCAGAAAGGTTGATCACCTAGTGATTAAAAGGAAAGAAAGTTGCAGCAAGAAAGAATGAAAGACAGAAAGAAAGAAAGAAAGAAAGAAAGAAAGAAAGAAAGAAAGAAAGTCGGGTGTCGTAGAAAGTTCGATGCCGTAAAGAAAGAAGAAAGTAAAGTCAGGTGCCTCGAGAAAGAGAAAGAAAGTCAGGTGCCATGACTTGAATAAGAAAGTGTGAGACCGAGAAAGAAAGAAAGACCGAAGTTTCAACAGTTGAAGACCGAAAGATACACTGTTGATTCAAATACCGAAGACCGAAGGTCAATGACCGTGAAGGCCAAAGACCAAAGACCGAATACTGTTGAATCATAGGACCGAAGATTGACAGAAAGACCGAACAAAGTTTTCTTTCAAGAGAAAATAAGAACGAGAAAGAAAGCAAGAATTATAACGAAAGGGAAGATTGCAAAAGCAAGACGCGTGAAGAGTAGTTCTCGTGGAACAAAAAGATATCAAAGCAGCGACTTTGATTCAGTTGGCCGACGCAGGTGGTGTTGAATCATTTAGTTTCGCGTTGGAAGTTGCATCACAGCACGTGGATTTGATTTGGTTCCTTCATATTACAGATTATGGAGAGACTTCAGCACATGTGGTCTTGCATCGCTTATTTCGGTGGTGAAAGCTGCATCAATGAGATGGCTTTAGATGTGCCTGAAAAAAAAAATCAAGAAATGAGATGGTTCGAATAAAGGTGTTCAGAATGTGACTGAGGTGACATGGCTAAACGATTAAGGGGGTGATTGTTGGGTTAATCGTTTATAAAAGGGTCACGTATGCATGTCACGGTTTAGAATTTTATGATATGTTTTAATTACTAGTTTGTTAGTTTGATTTGGTAGTCACTTTGACCGAGTATAAAGGAAGTTGAGAGTGTGTGTACCAGGTCTTTAGGAAGAGTTAGTGGGTAGTTTTGTTCACTACTTGTATTCTTGTATAGGTTATATAAAGCCTTATGTAGTTGTTCTTCATTGTATCAGTTTCCAATATTAATACAGAAGCATTGAAAACAAACTTGCCGGTTTGATCGGTGTTCGTGAGGTGTGAGTTTGGGTTCAAGAGGGACTGATTCCAACACTTACAACAACATGCTCACATCCGTGGGAAGGCATGAGCGATAGCCATAATCCTAATGCATCGATTTTGTCAGAAAGTCTTCAGCATAACGTGATGCGTCCTCAGGTTTGGGCTGTACATGAGCGACAATTACATCCAAAGTTATCATAATTTGTTCTTTACCGAAAGCTCGCCACTGGATGAATCAAAAGTGGGTCACTAACGGGTGCTCATATAGTCATATGTACACAAACTACTCAGTCACATTAATGCGCATTGAACAGCATTTGTGGAAGCCATGTCTCAAAATAAGGGGTACTACATGAGAACTATCCATTCTGGGAATTTTCTTACAATTCATAACAAAGCATTCAAAATCTCGCTTATGAAACTTAGTGCGGAGATATATTCTATGCATGTGTAATAGCACGTCATATTTACCAGAACTGCAGGCCCTGCCAAGGAAGCATACCCTCAGCACCAGCATAGAATGGCTCTGATATCAAGAGATCAACCTGTAAACAAGGCAATAAGTGAAAAGGCGTCTAAATGTGAGGTCAAATTAGTACAGTAATGAACGACCACCACGCAAACACCAAGTGTAAACTTTTGATGAGTACAGTACACTTGGCAGAATCACAATATTCAAACTATGAAGAATATGAGCAGTAACCTTCTTTTGATGAGTATCGCTCATGGTCCATTGTTGTTTATTTGCGTTTATAACTTCCAATCGATCCATTGAGTAACCATTTTCATCAGCCACAGTTTGCATGTATCGGGCATCCTTCTCCCACAGACCAGGTAACAATGATATTATGCCTTGTTCTTTTGCATACTTGATGAATAATTTGGAAGGTAGGGAATGGATGTCAAAAGGAGTGAACTTGGTATCCTGTTTTCTCACCTTTCCTATAGACCTCTCTATAACGCTAGATTAGCCCATGACTGCTGAAAGAGATGATTGACGGAAATGGCTTGAGGAATGGTTTGAAATGTTTCCTCAAATTTATGGTTTACATCTACCTGCTTTAGTCCCAAATAAGAATGATCAGCTGCTTTGGAAGACTCAACAAGTGAAGTTTACTGTCAAGCGGGTTAATTTGGGTCAAGAAGTGAAATTTATGGTATTCGTATTCCCAAACATACCTTTATTCTATGGATTGTTGGGTAATCTTGATGGGTCAAGTCGAGTCACGGGTATGGTCATGGATCAGTATTTGGTTTCCTGGCTTGTTGAATAAAGAAGTGCTGATATAGTCCTTGTTTGACCAAAGTTTATGGAGGAATACATGGGTTATAGTTGCCTATTATTCTGGGAGATCATGGGTAGTATGTTGACAGTATACCCACGTTTCATCTATGCAAGTTTTGTGTACTTTTAGTCTATAAATAGTTAGTAGGTTCACACTGAATGTAAGTAGTCAGTTTCCTTATTAATAAACAGAAGCTTTGAAAACCCATATTGCCGTTTTGATTGGCGTGGTCATGGGTGTGAGTCCGAGGTTGTAAGGGACTGATTCCTTCATTTGGTATCAGAGCTTGGATGGGCTCATACCTGGTGGGTGGCAAGAAAGAAGGACTGATTACATGACGCAGCAAGAGAACTCATCATGATAGCAAGAAAACGCGGCAGAAAGATACTAAGAACTGTGTTTTTGGAATGCAAGAAAGTAGCATCAAATCACAGCAAGAAGAATGAAAAAAAAAAAAGGAAGACCAGAAAGAAGAAAGAAGGCAAGCAGCAAGGTAGATCACATGGTGATCAAAAGAAAGAAAGCAAGAGCAAGTCATGGTATTGTCTGTAGCAAGTAGCAGACAAAACAACGATAGCAAGTAGCAAGCAAGAAAATAATCGACAAGCAAGGGTCGATAAGCAAGGATCGACAAGCAAGGGTCGATAAGCAAGAGTCGACAAGCAAGGGTCGACAAGTAAGGATCGACAAGCAAGGGTCGATAAGCAAGAGTCGACAAGCAAGGGTCGACAAGCAAGGGTCGACAAGCAAGGGCCGACAAGCAAGATTCTCGACAAGCAAGAGTCGAGAAAGACTAGCAAGAATGATAGCAAGAACTAGTTTCTTAGAGCAGGAAACTAAAGAAAAGAAATCATAGCAAGAAGCAAGCACGAGAGAGAAAGCATGAGCATGGGAAATAGCAAAAGCAAAAGCAAGAGCAAGGCGCAACAGAAAGCAAGAGAATAAGCGAGACCTAAAAAAAGAATTGAAATTTTTTAGAAAGAATGGGAGAGTCATCAGAGACGTTGGCAATCCGTGATTGGACTGTTTTACAACAGAAGATGAGATTGGTAGTATCGTTCAAGACAGCGACAGAAAGACTTCAACGCGGGTGGTGTTGAATCGGTTCGTTTGGCACGTGAAATAAAATGTTCGAAGCATGTGGTTCTGTTTTCTTGACCGGTGAAGTAATGGCATCGGATGTCACATAAGTGCTGTGAGCAAACGGGTCTTATGTGGTGACAAGCTGATGTGCATTATGGCGTTGGGAGCTCAAACCAAGATGGCTTTGTATGTGACCGAGGAAAAGCTCGTGAATAGGTGAAGAGTCGAGATGGTAATGAGCTATTACGGGGGGTGACTTGGGGAAGAAGCTCAGGTCAAGATCATCAAGATTACGGGGTGAATGTTGGGTAATCTTGATGGGTCAAGTCGAGTCACGGGTATGGTCATGGATCAGTATTTGGTTTCCTGGCTTGTTGAATAAAGAAGTGCTGATATAGTCCTTGTTTGACCAAAGTTTATGGAGGAATACATGGGTTATAGTTGCCTATTATTCTGGGAGATCATGGGTAGTATGTTGACAGTATACCCACGTTTCATCTATGCAAGTTTTGTGTACTTTTAGTCTATAAATAGTTAGTAGGTTCACACTGAATGTAAGTAGTCAGTTTCCTTATTAATAAACAGAAGCTTTGAAAACCCATATTGCCGTTTTGATTGGCGTGGTCATGGGTGTGAGTCCGAGGTTGTAAGGGACTGATTCCTTCATGGATGGCAATTCAAGGAGAATTGTTGACTCAAGACAGGATAAAAAAGTGAGTGAGGAGTATATGACATGATGGTCTGTGCATCGTGTAAGAATATTGAAGAATCCCATTCCCGTTTATTTTTTTACTTGTCCTTTTTCAAGTCAGATTTGGGGAAACCACAGACTGTTTTCTCACCGTTCTTATAGAGCTGCCTCTCTATAATGCTAGATTAGCCCATGACTGCACACTGAAAGATATGATTGACGGAAATGGATGGAAGTGCCTCTCTATAATGCTAGATTAGCCCTTTATGGGGTGTTTGGGTCAGTTCTTATTAATGATTGGTCGGGTACAGATGGCTTGTAATTTGGCCTACTATCTCATGATCTTTAGACTGGAATCCTCTCTATGGGTCTTGGGTGTCGATAGTTTTGGATGGGTCATAAGGAAGTTTCCGGCACTAAGTTATGTTCTGATATGTCTGCAATCTTTTGAGGTATGACTCTCTTATACTATCAAAAGGTTCCGACAGCTGGATAAATACGACATTGAATCGAAAAATAAACTTTAAGGTAAAAATTAATTAAGATAACATATGTTTTTATGCATACCAGTCCGATTTCTTGACTCATTGTATCACAATGCATACCAAACTGCTCTTGTTTGACTCCTAAAGCAGTCTCTTTTCCGTTTGGAACTAGACAAATTCCATCTGCCGCAGTTGCCTCATTGCTAAACAGATCGTGCAGCTTCCAAATCAAACAGATATCCAAACACGCGAAATCAGCTAATAGTAAAACAAGTGTGTAAGAATTTGCAGGTCAAAACGGGTCGGATTGAGTTGGTTTTGACCCGCTAGCACTTTTGTTTCTCTTATATAATTGATCCTCCAAATTTTGCAATGTTGTATGCATATTATATGACTACTGCAAAATAGTTTTACAGTTTTTGTTACGCTATCTAATTCTACATGCTATCTAGCTAATTATGCATCTTGGTCCGAATCCGAACCATACTACTTCTACTGCTACCAAGTCCATTTTTTCACGTCTCACCATCAACTACACATACAAATATGACATGAATCAACGTAGGACTGTCTTTGCTTTCATGAAAGTGTCTCTCTTTGCTTTCATTCTCTAGTCTGCTTCCTAACACTTTCAACCCGCTAGTTTTGATTATGAAATGAAATGACCGTATAGGCATTACTTGGTGATTCCTGTGACCACATTGCCACCGTCAAAGACGTGGGGCAGATGATGTGAATAAGAGATGCACCTAATTCTACTCACTACAGGTAACGCTTTCATGATTAAGCTTTACTTTGAGATACTGGATGCCTAGACAACCACGACATCTCATCAAACTTTTGTCTGTGATTTAAAGAATGCGTTGAGGAGTGGAGTTTCTAGTTGTGGACAAATGGATTCGATTTCGATTCCGTTGTATCTGTCTAAAGGAATAAGGGACCAACATATTGGATTGGTTGGATGGTTTTCAGAATCTTCCATATGTTTCGCTGTTTGAAAAATGTCTGATGAAACGGCTATAGAGGCTCACCCTCTTGCTGAAGTAGGGAAAAAGTATATTACTACGTAATTTGGTGAAGAAATCCAAAGTTATTTTAAAAAACACAAGGCTGCGGGATCAGTCTTGTTGCTCTGGTGACGGAATTAAAAAATGCAGTTAGATGGAGGTGATACTCAAGATGGAAGGTCACTAAAATCTGTTTATAAACTTCGTGAGTGCTTTCAAAGTTATAAAAAGAAGTTATACGCATATGTTCTATAGAAGTTCGAGTTTATCATCTCTTCTGAAATCGATGTAAGGACATATCCCTCATTCTTTTTATTGTTTTCTCTAGGATTTAATTTTAAAATCAATTTCACGTATCAATAAACTTTATGTAAACAGATATGTAAGAAACCTTACCTTTGTTAGTTTTTCACATGCCTATGATTGTTTACCTTCCTCGTTCCTATACTTGTTTTGGACAGTAATGTCCCTCACAAGTGCGATGTGATTGGTTGGTGTTGTTTGTAGCTCCTTCGTTATATACGGAGTAATGTAAAACAAGGTTAAATGACGGTTCAGCGATCTGTTCCACCTAGAAGGATTTATTTTGGTCTTGCGTAGTCTTAACTAGTTACCATAGACGCCAATTTTGCGTTAAATAGAATTGATCTGGTCTACTTTGGTTTTATGTTAATCTCTTGGGTATGTTGAGTGAAACATATATCCAAGCAGGCAAAATGAGCTAATAGTAATATGAGAGTGTGCAGGTCAAAATGGGTCGGATTGAACTGGTTCTGACCCGCTACCATTTTGTTTGTTTCTCTTTTTGATTTAGTTGATCCTCAAAAATTTGCAATGTTGTATGCATTATGACTGCAAATCGCTCGCTAATTACCTAATCTAAAGAAAGAAACTGTATAATTCTTTTTTTTTTTTGCATACATTACATTAATCTTGCTGATCATTATACGTACGCAATATTCTATTAATCTGAAGCAGATTTGGTTTTCATCAGCCTCCCTTCAACAGCTTTTAGGTTTTGTTGATTTGCTTACTGCTAAAATGTAATGACGGACATTTTCCCAACCTTATTAATCTAATCACACAAATCGCTAATTATCTAATTTAAAAAAAGTAGCTGTATTCTTTCTTTGCATACATTACATTCATCTTGCTGATCATTATACGCAATATTTTTTTATTTGAAGCGTATTTGGTTTCCATCAGCCTCCCTTGAATAGCGTAAACCATCTCCATCTGCACTGTTTGGCACTCCCATTTTCACCAAGATCTGCACATTTTCTTTCATCTGCATATCAGATTCTTAATTCCAAAACTTAAACAAGTCTGCCTGCAAACAACCGGTCTAATCTTTCAAAAATGAATTTAGGTGGAAAAGGGCCTAGTACTCATCTTTGGGAAACTGTCGGAAAGATTGAAGCCTATAACTGTACGACACTTGCTAGTTATTTACAGATTCTCAACCCGTTTATTATCAGTTGTACTCTTTCAAACTCAAAATTCATCATCACCTTTTGAAATCCACCACCACCACCGTTTCCTTAAACACCATCGTCAAGTCTCGGTACCTCTCTCACCAGGAATCGACTACATCGTGTCCTTCTCATTAGGAGCAAAACCAGTCACTCTTTAAATGGACACTGGTAGTGACCTCGTTTGGGTCCCATGCAAACCCTTCACTTGCATCATGTGCCAAGGCAAATAAGACCCCAAATCCACACCTTCACCTCACCACCTTTCGTCCTCAGCTTCTCCTGTCACGTGCCAGTCGCATGCATGTTCTTCACTTCTTCTGTCCATATATAGCAACCTCGTACCGGCCTTCTTCTCACCTTTGTGCTATGTCTCGCTGCCCTTTGGAGTCCATTGAGATGTCTAAGTGCCAGAACTACACTTGTCCTTCTTTCTACTACGCTTACGGTGACAGCAGCTTTGTTGGAACACTTTATAAAGATGTTTTGGAACTGCCCATGTTCTTTGACTGTCAGAAACTTCACTTTTGGCTGCGCTCATGAAGCTCTTGCTGAGACGATTGGTGTAGCCGGCTCTCAGATTTCTTATTGTTTGGTTAACCCAGTTAGTCAACCGAGTCCACTTATCTTGGGTTGACACGTTGACTCGCCACAAGTCAACGCTGAAAACAAAGTCAAAGAGATGAATAGCCAACCTTTTGCCTACACTCCTATGCTTGAGAACACAAAGCATCCTTACTATTACTAGGTCGGCTTAGAAGCTGTTACCGTTGGTAAAAAAAGAATAATCGCGCCGGTAAATATGAGGTCCATTGATCGAAAAGGCAACGAGGGTATGGTAGTTGACTCAGGTACGACTTACTCTATGTTGCCCGAAGAGTTGTATAATTCGGTCGTGGGCGAGTTTGGGAAGTCGGGTTATTAAAGGGCCAGAGAAGTCGAGGATAAAACCGGGTTGGTCCCGCGTGTTACTACACGGACCAGCTCGTAAGCGGTACCGATACAAAAAAAAGTATTAGTACCGCAGCTAGTGTTGCATTTCGGAGGGAATTCGAGTGCGGTGATGCCTATAAAAATTATTTCTACGAGTTTACATATGGTAAAAGGGTAAAAAGGAAAGTAGGTTGTATGACGTTGATGAATGCGGGTTATTTTCTAGACTCGGGTGGGCCGGGCGGGTTGTTGGGTAACTACGAGCAACAAGGTTTGGAAGTGGTTTATGACTTGTTGAATAAACCGGTCGGGTTTGCTAGAAGGAAGTGCTCATCGTTGTGGGATACATTGTGACTTTTGAACTTGTAATAGTATTGAGGAAAGAAACAAAGCTGTACAGTATGAGTTGGCTTCTTATCAATTCGTGGTTGAACATTTGTACAGTATGATCCATCTTGATGAACTTGGAACTTGGAACTTGGAAGTTTAAGATATTGATCCCTACCAGGCGCCTATAACGTTTGATGTTTGATGCAAGGTAGTTGAGCATTTAGTTTCATTTTCACTATCAAGGGCAATGTCCCAATTAAACAGAAACATACAGTCGCACACTTTGTATGTGGCCTAATCTAACTTGGACGACGATACAAGGAGCTGCATTTACATCTGCAAGGAAACTAGTTTCGGAATAGAAAGGAGTCCTTAAAATGAAAATTTTACTATTTAGGGTGTACGCATCCTAGTTTCTTTTTCTGGTTACATTTTTCTTCTTTTCTTCTAGTCATGAAAACGTGATCATTATCCCTGTATGTAGGAACTTATGTTTTTATTCATAATATGTGGATACGTTCGCCTTAGCAATCCTTGCCTTTCATTTTGTAGTAGGACTGTGTTTTTCCAGCTTAAATACCACCAAGCATCATTTGCATATAGTAGAATATGTATTGCATATCCTTAAAGGTTAACATTTGCACTATATTTCTCTCAGTTTATGGGTCATGGGTACGTAGCGTTCGAGATTGAAACTAGATGTAGAACCCGTTTTTGGTCATAGTTTTTGCACGTAAATAGGCTGTTAACTGAAACTAGATACATACACAAATAATTACAGTCGAAATCACGGAAAAAAGATTTTGAAATTCATATAACACTTATTTTAGGACAGAGGTTGTATCACTTATCAAATTAAATTGTAATAACCATTTATAGTATACACAATTACATGCGGTCGCAATCTAACCATGCCACTTGAAAAAGACAGACTTTATATCATTCGCCGCTAAAAACTTATCACATGCTCACCATAAAATTAGCCACCGGGTACTCTCTGCCGCATGGCACGGTACTCGGCTAGTTAAACGTAATATGACTAAAACTATAAAGATACGGTGCCATACAAATATTTTACACACGCCAACAAAGTTCATTTAGCCTTTCATTTTGGTGATCCCTTTTAAGATTTTATACTCTTTGTTAAGTATTGAATTAGTAGCTTCTTGATCATAAGCATCTTATCAGGTGTTGGTTTCTGCTTATATAGCAGACTTAGAGATTATTTGGTTTTCGGCTTGAGTTCATAAGCCCAATTTTTATGACTTATTTTGAGACGTGCCGGCTTATATAAGCTTATCATGTCATAATAAGTTTTTTAATAAATAAGGCATGCGTTAATTTGACCTGTTGATACTTGATTCCAGGCAGAAAACTAACCAATTTGCACGTTAAATACAATCTTTTGATTCAAATCTGAATTGTCCTCGAAAGGAATAAACATGAATCTGCTCATTGCTCAAGTTAAAATACTAAGGCACGAATGAAAACAAGGCGTAAATCCGCAAGAGCCAAAACAGCCAAAAAATTATCGAGCAGCTATCGTCTGAGCATGTTCCTTAAGCTGATTCATTAACTTGTAAGTGCGGCCTGATAGTCCTTTTGTGTGGTCAATGAGTTGCTCATACCTGTCAAGAAGAAAGAATCAAATCATCAAGCATCGAATTTAGGCGACTTTTAACAGCTTGAAAGTTAAAAAACCGTTAGATAACTTACACATTAGGATGCTTTGTTTCCATTACAATAGTTCCAGTTTGGGTGTCAATTTTAGCAGCTAGCTTTGAGGTTCGGATTAGATTCAAAATCAAGCTTTCAGCATCTTCATAGTTTAGGTTTAGTTTCTCAGCAAGCACCCTGCAAACAGAATCATCATATATTAAGATTTACAGTCTCCCGTAGAAATTGGAACCATTTACTTTCATCCAAATTTGCCGTTCTAACCACTAACCACAAACATTTGCCGTTCTAAAAAAAAAAAAAAAAAAAAAAAAAGACATACATTTTGAAATACTCAAAAATTAACTTATAGGGATTCTCAATTGACCGACTAGAAGATTAGATTCCTGGAATATAGAAAAATGCAACAAGGAAAGAATTGCGTACCGCATATCAATGTGCTCATGTATCCTGCAATATGTCTCAAAAATAAGAAGACGAGCATTCTCAATAAACTCATCCTTCAATGGTACAACTGTATCAACTCCTAAGAACGGGTCATTTAGTATCACCTGCATGAACGTCATTCAAGCTCAGCAAGTATCACTAATTTATCTTATGTAAAATTGTGGTTAGGAAACGGTTATTGATCTGGAAATAAACTATGCCAAGTATACGTAACTACTTACATCCTCACACTCCTTCATCTTCTTTTGAGCCCCATCAAAATCAAAATTGACATAAACACATGCCAAAAACTCTATAATTGGATCAGAGTGTTGCTGCTCTTGCTGAATGACTTTAATGACATAAACACGTTGACTCGCCACAAGTCAACGCTGAAAACAAAGTCAAAGAGATGAATAGCCAACCTTTTGCCTACACTCCTATGCTTGAGAACACAAAGCATCCTTACTATTACTAGGTCGGCTTAGAAGCTGTTACCGTTGGTAAAAAAAGAATAATCGCGCCGGTAAATATGAGGTCCATTGATCGAAAAGGCAACGAGGGTATGGTAGTTGACTCGAGTACGACTTACTCTATGTTGCCCCAAGAGTTGTATAATTCGGTCGTGGGCGAGTTTGGGAAGTCGGGTTATTAAAGGGCCAGAGAAGTCGAGGATAAAACCGGGTTGGTCCCGCGTGTTACTACACGGACCAGCTCGTAAGCGGTACCGATACTAAAAAAAGTATTAGTACCGCAGCTAGTGTTGCATTTCGGAGGGAATTTGAGTGCGGTGATGCCTATAAAAATTATTTCTACGAGTTTGCAGATGGTAAAAGGGTAAAAAGGAAAGTATACCAGCTGAAAGTTTATGGACTTAAAATTAATAGTCGTGAGATAGGATCGAACTCAGGATCACGGGATTGCACACATAACGTAAAGGGTTAATTTATTTATTAAATATATTATATATATATTTATTAAATCAAACCAAAGCTTAACTAACGATCGTTGATAAATAAAAGTTAAGTTATAACGACCGTTATGGAATTAAATAGAAGCTAAAAGAAGAAGGAAAAATTACACAAACACCCCTTATGGAGGGTGTTGATCGGCGGATTATAGAGGGGGCAAAGGGAAACTTTTGTTTCCTAAATTGTTTATGACTTGGAGCCCAAAGTTTGCTAAGCCTATATAAACAAACCCCTAGCCTCATAATTTTTCATCCCCTCTCTCTTTTTCTTTCCCTTGATCGCCGGCCACTCACAACCCACCTTAGGGTTTCGTTTGGTTTTCGATTAAGTCTATTTTATCTAGTCATAGCTCCTCTCTAGGGTTGTTGGGTAGATATTCCATAAGCGTTGAAGCTCGGTTTGTTCGTGCTAGACTCACGGTTAACTCGCCGTATTACGTGTGTACAAGAGCGTGATATAATCTTCCTTTTAGATTATATTCTTGGTGATGTTTGTGATTAACCCTAGTTGCCGTTTGTTCCGTCGTCTTGTGGATCTTGCTAGGATAAAGGTATGTAACCCTAATCTTGATTAATATAATTGTGTTAAATTAATGATCTTGTTAATCGCTTCCGCTATGCGTTCTTTGATCCATATTAGGGTTTTAAATAATTGTTATGAACTATATAAACCAACAGTGGCATCGAGAGCCGTTTTAACATGATTATAATTATCAAGATCTAAAGTTTTTTAACTAATATTGATTTGTGTTAAAAATTACATGTTGTTTTTTAGGTTTTATAAAAATTAGGGTTTTGTTTTTTATTATTTTAAAATCGGCTATGCCGAATTTTTTATAAAAAAAAAGTTTTTTTTTGTAAACCCTAAAATTACATGGTAATTAACTTTAGATGTATGCATGAATTAATTGTTATGTCATGCGTGGTTACGATCCGTAGTGATTTAATTAAATTGTTAAGTGATTTGGGTGGAATTTTGATGAATTGCATGATTAATTGTTATGTTGTGTAAATTCATGTTTCGATCCATAGAGATTTAATTGTTAAGATATGTGGGAGATCCGTGATGAACATGCATGTTTTTCATGGATCATATGTTTTATGTGGTAATTGTTACGTGTTTTGCTACATGCTTTATTTTATTCAATAAATTTAAAATTAGGGAAGACTTTTATATGACTATATAAAAACCTAGATTTGATATTATTTATTGAATAAATCGTATGCATGTGGCTATTTGATTTATTTATTGCACATATAAATTGTTATTATGTGTTTATGATTTAGTTTTTTTTGTACCTACTTGTTTTCATACGTTTTTTATTGATTGTATGTTGTAAACAAGGGTAATTTTTTTTTCAAGAAAAATAAATATGGACTAAATCATATCAAAATAAATGAATTGTTTTGAGATCTGAATTACATATGATTTGCGTTGATTAGAATTGCAATAGCAACTTAACGGCCTACTCAATTTTGACAAACTATAAAGTGGGTATAACGCACCGCTGGTCATGTACCCGGTTAAGGAAGGAGGTGTTATGCTTCAGCGCTGACCAAATTCCCGGCTCGCCTGTGCGTCAAAATTGGAATTACCTACGGTTGTTATTGGTATAATTCTTTAAGGTTGATTTAACTACATTAATTCACATCCGAAACACAATGAATAAGGTTATTGCTTTGTGCTATAACTAAGTTCTTGAAAAAGTACGGTGTGAATTTAATTGTGTGTAAAATCTTTAATTGGTTTAACCAATACCTCAACTTGCAAGTATATGATGAACTTTTAGTCTCAACAAAAGTTTACTAAACGTTTTATTAAACTTATGTTATGGAGATGTATGCATGCTTCTCCGTACATGATTTTGACACCAAAATCTATACCCTAAAATTTAAGTCATATGCCCTCTAATTAACGAACACTTGAAGTTACAATTGTCGTCATATTAGATATCGGACGATGTTGTAATGGAGAGAAAACTTCATGACTGAATAAGATTGCACATGAAGTTTTTACGTTCTTTAGATTAGTCGACTTAATTGAGTTACTTAGTGAGATCTGGAAACTTAAGGCATAACGAAGGGATGAAACATGTTTACAATGCAAAATGACTTTTGGCAATGTAAATCCCTTAAATATCTAGAAATTGCAAATTTGTTTGTCAATCATTGTTCGACAAGTTACCATCTTGAATACTTTCATTGCTAGCAGATCAACTGATGTGATGAAATTATGTCAATTTGGATTCTAGTTTTCAAGGAAAATACTATGGTTATTATTACCGGGGTAATTTTATTTTCTTGAATGGTATTATCGAAAATACTAAATTGAATTTTGTAAATTCTTTTGCAAATGTATTAATGCAACGTTACACCGTAAACGTGGTTTATTCATTTATTGATCTACAAACCGTATGGTTGAGGATAGAGTCAATTTACAAATGAAAGATAAACCTAAAACTCTTTTTCATGAGTAAAGAAGGAGTAATAAGGATTTTAGAAATGTCAAATTCAAATCCGTAACTCATAGCAAACTTTAAATAGTTAAGAAAAATGCATATTTTGAGTTATTAAAAGTTACCGCAAATTGGTTATAAGGCAAACTAGCATATTTGTCTAGTAGTTGTGCTTTGACCATTTATAGGCACTACATACCATTGTAGGGTTGGTAGACCTATTAAGGAAGAAATTGCATGTCAAATCTTTCAAGTTAAAAAGCAACTGATGGATAAGTCATCATTTACGAAGTAGAGTACACTCTTAAACACTATAAGTAATTGTTGCGAATGTGTTTTTCAAAAGTGTAAGAAAGTAAACACAACACTAATTATTTTCACCGATTATGAAACATTTTCAATGTTGTCAAGTTCAGTGAGAGAATTGTGTTGTATTACTGATTTTGAGTCTATTAGAACATTCTCTAAGTCAGTGGGAGTTACAAGCTTTGTTGTCTTGGTAATAACCCATGTTATCTTTAGTATGTCCTAAGATAATTACTTTCGAATTGTTGGCACTAATATCTTCAAAGATAGTTATGTACTGATTCTTGTTGATTAAGTGGTTCTACATCTACTTGTAAAAGCTAATATATGTGGCACAATCATATTTTGTATAGACGAACGTTAGACGTGATGTTTATCTTATATATGAGGTTGTTCCATGCACAAGTGGGAGAAATGAACATTGTGTGCAAGAAACAACTTATAAAGATATGATTCTCTTGTCTTTAAGATAAGAGACTAACAATCTAATTAATATTTAGATCATGTGTCAATATGATTAAAAGACTACTTAAAAGTATATATATCATTCACTTTAAGAAACACTTGTTATTTTGATTTAGTCATGTAAGAGCTTGGACTAAATTGTAAACTAAAGGGTAAAATATCCACATGTCGTAAGATCGGGCGTGGAATGTTTTGAAGTTTCTTAAAATGGACTAATTCCTGGAATGACATAAGATACATAGAGTAATCTTATACTACTAATGAAACCTAGTGGTGTTCATATAATAGTATAGAAGTAAATTAACTTGAAAAGATTAATGAAACCTAGTGGTGTTCATGATTACTTTAGTTATACATGTTTATGATTTATTGAATAAAGTCACAAACATAAAGTCTTGGAAGACGTATAATATAAAGTAAGACGTTAACGTATTGTCTCTGTTTCACTAAAGACATATACATGAAACGTGTAATGGACTTATAACTTTTATGAAGTGACTTTGTATTAAAAGTACTTGAGTTATAAAGCATGCAAAATGGTTAGGAAATCTATTATACCATTAAGATGATTTAGTTGGTATATAGGTAAGCCTAAAGATATATATTTATCTTAAATATTGTTAAGATTGACTTATAATATTTCCCTAAATGAAATACATCATTGTTATGGTATGTTCATTAGGAGAATCAAAATTCTCAATATGATGGTGATGTTTGATTCAAGATAACTATATCTTCCTTTATTCCAAAAGAAATCAAGGTTAGAAAGTTGAGTATGACTTGATCTAAGAAGATTAATAAGATACCATTATATATGGAATGTGATGAATCACATTATTCTTAAATGAAGTTCGGATTTTGCTAAACTACTTATGAAGTGGATTGTTTAGAAAATAAAGGGTATGGAACTGTCATTGTGTTTTGTAATGTCCCATATAGATAACGTTGGAGTGTTGATCTATTTGCTATGTATTTAAAGAGTAATTTTAAGTTACTAAAAGCAAGTGGGAGTTTTGATCTTGAAAGATAAAATTACAAGATACATGATCTTCTTAAATACACTAGTAATTATCATGAGGTAGGCGTGTAAATGCTAAACCTCGAGATAAAGGAATTTATGTCATAGGTCCGTAAGGATATCTCGCATATGCGATTTATATGCTGAGAATTATGAGTTACAAATAATTGTTATGATTTGTTACCAAATATTGTATTGGGTAAATTACTCATACTATGAACGTTATAGATGTTGTCCAATAAGATAATCAAATTTTGGTTTTGGTTTATCTTAAATAGTTTGACTAGAAATTGGAGATAAGTTTCGTCAAAGGAAGAAAAATGCCAATTGTGGTGGTTTAATCTTTGTGTCGAAATTATATGGACAAAATTGTACACATATTTAATGTATGTATTATGAATAGATTATTAATCACACTTAAGTAATTAATTGTGATTGAGTATTCTGTCTTAAACACATTAAATGTATAAAGATTTTGATGGTCATATTTTAAATTGACAAATTTGGATATGTATGAATTATTTCTTGAATGACTACTTGAGAAAAGGACTTAAGTAATCGAAATGAGTTTATTACTTCAAAATATAAATCTTTGGAAAAGTACAAAATGCAATTATCCGTGAATGGATAAAAGCATGCATCTAGGAGATTATTCTTATGTTTAATTTGAAATCCAAGATTGGATTTAAATTTAAACAAGATGATTTCTAAGTATTCCTAAAAGCTAGTGGGAGTATTATGATTATTTTCTTAAATTATATGTGTCAAATAGACATGTAAGAAAGAAAGATTTCATTCAAATTAAATGTTGATTTGGTTTAGATTTGAGATGAAACTTTACTTTGAAGATTTAGGAAATAAGATATACATAACCTTGGGACAAATAAATTTATTTATTTATGCGGTGGAAATACAACGTAATATTCCATGTAGTATGTTTACATGGATATTTAGGACATGAAGAAATCTAAATCTGGTTTGAGAAATTTTCATGTGTGTCGTGTTGTATTTATATCATTCTTAAATACATGATGATTTGAATATATTAATCTATTTAAGAAGTTATTGAATAACTTGTGTAATGAATATTCTGAAGGAATATGTTTGGAAATAGAATAACATCCTAAATCTTGGATCGGCTTCCATATTCTATAGATGAATAAATTGTCAAATCGTTGTGCAAATTATCATAAGCCAACAAACTTGAAGGTTTTGGTTGGAATCAAACATTACATAATAGATATTAAAGGTAACGTATTTATATCTTTTATGACAAGTTGTAAAACTAGAAAAGATATAACTGAGGTAACACTCAATATTAGTCATGGGATCTTTGGAGATGACATGTTGATTAAAGTTGCATTATACATTAAAGAATTAGAATACTTTGAACTTCAAATGTGTTTTGGAAGTTTAGGAAATTGGTGATCAAGGATGTTTCACAATTTTGATACTATGTGGCAATATCAAAATTATTTGAATGCACATGTACAAGAGTTTCAATGAAATTGAATTCTTGAAGAAAGTATTCTCAAAATTCCAATAGGTCAAGATTGGTTATTTTATGCTTTGCCAAACAAGTATGAATGTCATTACTAGAGGCATGATGCATGTACCAGTTTTATGCATTGATCTATTTTTTAGTATTTGGGATGTAAGACATTATTGAATTGATGAAATAAAGATTGGATATCGTTTATTTTCTGTTATTTGATTTTGTATCCTATTTTACATGTTTTAAATCCATGAGCATTATGATGTTTCTAAATGTCCGTTGTCGATTAATAATATGGGAGTATTATTAAATTAAGACAATTCGAAATAGTGACAGAGTATACTTGAAAGTATATTGGTCAATTTTGGATGATATTTGATGGATCAAATATTGGACTTATCCCAACTATATGATTTTACTTTATGGATCTTTGTCATCAAGTAAAACATAAATAGTTATCCTTAGACCTGAGATACCAGAAAACTGTCGTGGATCTAGTGCATTTCTGTGGAATAATCTAACGCTAAACGTAACTGGTAGCTATAAGGATTATTACCGGAAGTGTTGCAAAGTTCATAAGTTTTGCTTGTAGTCAAAATGGGATTCGTTTCCTTCAAAATTTATTTTGAAGCATAATACAGCTGGGCCCCTCGGGGGAGTAGTAAGATATTTGTGCGGCCGCACCCAAATTTGTTTTGGTGATCTTGCTATATCCATAAACGAGAAACAGAATGGTTAATGAAAGGAGTGACTGAGATCCATATCCTTATTAACGTTGTATTTGAAATGAAAGGATAATAATAATAATAATAATGATTATATATCGTTAAAAGGTTTTGTCCAAGAAACCTTACTCGAGTTGTACTAGTGACATTGCTATTGTAACTAGACGCTAGTCAATGTGATCACGATATTAGAATTTTGTCCAAGTGGGAGCTGAAAGTTTATGGACTTAAAATTAATAGTCGTGAGATAGGATCGAACTCGGGATCACGGGATTGCACACATAACGTAAAGGGTTAATTTATTTATTAAATATATTATATATATATATTTATTAAATCAAACCAAAGCTTAACTAACGATCGTTGATAAATAAAAGTTAAGTTATAACGACTGTTATGGAATTAAATAGAAGCTAAAAGAAGAAGGAAAAATTACACAAACACCCCTTATGGAGGGTGTTGATCGGCGGATTATAGAGGGGGCAAAGGGAAACTTTTGTTTCCTAAATTGTTTATGACTTGGAGCCCAAGGTTTGCTAAGCCTATATAAACAAACCCCTAGCCTCATAATTTTTCATCCCCTCTCTCTTTTTCTTTCCCTTGATCGCCGGCCACTCACAACCCACCTTAGGGTTTCGTTTGGTTTTCGATTAAGTCTATTTTATCTAGTCATAGCTCCTCTCTAAGGTTGTTGGGTAGATATTCCATAAGCGTTGAAGCTCGGTTTGTTCGTGCTAGACTCACGGTTAACTCGCCGTATTACGTGTGTACAAGAGCGTGATATAATCTTCCTTTTAGATTATATTCTTGGTGATGTTTGTGATTAACCCTAGTTGCCGTTTGTTCCGTCGTCTTGTGGATCTTGCTAGGATAAAGGTATGTAACCCTAATCTTGATTAATATAATTGTGTTAAATTAATGATCTTGTTAATCGCTTCCGCTATGCGTTCTTTGATCCATATTAGGGTTTTAAATAATTGTTATGAACTATATAAACCAACACCAGCTACAAGGTTTTGAAGTGGTTTATGATTTGTTGAATAAACGGGTCGGATTTGTTGTTGGGTTGACTTTTTAAGTTGACCACACGTGCATTATGTTTATTTAAGGAAACTTGGTAAATAGTGTAGTATTGAGGAAAGAACCAAAGCTGTACAGTATGAGTTGGCTTGTTATGACTTTGTGTTTGAATATTTGTACAGTATGATCCATCTTGATGAACTCACATGGCTGGAACTTGGAAGTTTAAGATATTGATCCTTACCGCGCGCCTATAGCGTTTGATGTTTGATGCAAGCTAAGGTAGTTGAATGTGCAGTTTCAATTAAACAGAAACAGACAGTCACACACGTACTTTGTATGTGGCCTAATCTAACTTGGACGACGATACAAGGAGCTGCATTTACATCTGCAAGGAAACTAGTTTCGGAATAGAAAGGAGTACGTCCTTAAAATGAAAATTTTACTATTTAGGGTGTACGCATCCTAGTTTCTTTTTCTGGTTACATTTTTCTTCTTTTCTTCTAGTCATGAAAACGTGATCATTATCCCTTTAGGAACTTATGTTTTTATTCATACGTGTATAATATGTGGTCGCAATCTAATCATGCCACTTGAAAAAGACAGACTTTATATCATTCGCCGCTAAAAACTTATCACATGCTCACCATAAAATTAGCCACCGGGTACTCTCTGCCGCATGGCACGGTACTCGGCTAGTTAAACGTAATATGACTAAAACTATAAAGATACGGTGCCATACAAATATTTTACACACGCCAACAAAGTTCATTTAGCCTTTCATTTTGGTGATCCCTTTTAAGATTTTATACTCTTTGTTAAGTATTGAATTAGTTGCTTCTAGATCATAAGCATCTTATCAGGTGTTGGTTTCTGCTTATATAGCAGACTTAGAGATTATTTGGTTTTCGGCTTAAGTTCATAAGCCCATTATTTATGACTTATTTTGACACATGACAGCTTATATAAGCTTATCATGTCATGATAAGTTTTTTAATAAAAGGAATGTGTTAATTTGACCTGTTGATACTGATTCCAGAACACTAACCAATTTGCACAGTATTGACATACTTCAAACAACAAGGTACACGTTAAATAATAATCTTTTGATTCAAATCTAAATTGTCCTCGAAAGGAATAAACATGAATCTGCTCATTGCTCAAGTTAAAATACTAAGGCACGAATGAAAACATAAGACATAAATCCGCAGAGCCAAAACAGCCAAAAAATTACCGAGCAGCTATCGTCTGAGCATGTTCCTTAAGCTGATTCATTAACTTGTAAGTGCGGTCTGATAGTCCTTTTGTGTGGTCAATGAGTTGCTCATACCTGTCAAGAAGAAAGAATCAAATCATCAAGCATCGAATTTAGGCGACTTTTAACAGCTTGAAAGTTAAAAAACCGTTAGATAACTTACACATTAGGATGCTTTGTTTCCATTACAATAGTTCCAGTTTGGGTGTCAATTTTAGCAGCTAGCTTTGAGGTTCGGATTAGATTCAAAATCAAGCTTTCAGCATCTTCATAGTTTAGGTTTAGTTTCTCAGCAAGCACCCTGCAAACAGAATCATCATATATTAAGATTTACAGTCTCCCGTAGAAATTGGAACCATTTACTTTCATCCAAATTTGCCGTTCTAACCACTAACCACTAACATTTGCCGTTCTAAAAAAATAAAAAATGAAAAAAAGACATACATTTTGAAATACTTAAAAATTAACTTATATGGATTTTCAGTTGACCGACTAGAAGATTAGATTCCTGGAATATAGCAAAATGCAACAAGGAAAGAATTGCGTACCGCATATCAATGTGCTCATGTATCCTGCAATATGTCTCAAAAACAAGAAGACGAGCATTCTCAATAAACTCATCCTTCAATGGTACAACTGTATCAACTCCTAAGAACGGGTCATTTAGTATCACCTGCATGAACGTCATTCAAGATCAGCAAGTATCACTAATTTATCTTATGTAAAATTGTGGTTAGGAAACGGTTATTGATCTGGATATAAACTATGCCAAGTACATATAATTACTTACATCCTCACACTCCTTCATCTTCTTTTGAGCCCCATCAAAATCAAAATTGACATAAACACATGCCAAAAACTCGGTAATTGGATCAGAGTGTTGCTCTTGCTGAATGACTTTAATGAATTCTTTAAACTGAGGTCTTCTCTTCTTGTTGACAATGAATGCAAAAGCAAGGTAGCGCAAGAGATGTGGGGCATTTGTTTGAATTGCATTCAAATACCTGGAAGAGATATTTCGTTAGTACAAAATAGCAAGACCACATATACACAGTTGTGCCTGGATGTGATAATAGATACTCGGAAGCACTTATCAAAAAAGCTAAAAGGCCTTACTTGTCCTGATTGAATAGGTCAATGATCAGTGTTGTGCCATTATCATGGTTGAAGAAGATGAATAAGCTCCAGTGCATCAACCATATCCTGCTTTGAACTTGTTTCAATGAAGAGATAAAGTTCTGAAAGAAATAATCTCATTAGAATCTGCGAACAAAAGCAAACAAAACAATGAGATATGGCATAAGATGTCACCTTTGAGTCTATTATCTCCTTCAAATTGTTAAGCTCTTCAAGTGCTATGTCCCAATTATTCATCAAAATTTCAGCTGCAAGCTTTCCCCATAGAGCACTCAGACGCCTCTCAGCATTAGTGCACAGGGCTAGATAGTGATACAAGTTGTTAGCTGCTCCTGAGTAGTTCCCGCACTCAAACTGAAATTTAGCGTACTGATACAATGTTTCGATTTGCTCTGGGCCAATCTGATTAGACATAAAAGTAGAGGAGGAAGCATTTGGATTATTTAGAAAAGTAACCAACGGAGCCGCTGCTTCCTCAAAAAAAGCCAACCTTGAAAATACCTCCGCCTTCCTGTCCACCATATCTAATAACAAAAAAGCCATGGGGTTTTAAGGATGTTTAGCAATCCGAATAACGATAATTTATTAATAAAAAAAAATGAGAAAACAACTAACCTTGAGGGACATGATCAGTGTGGTAAAGAGACTTGTAAATATCCATAGCATAATCAACCATATAAGTATTATTCGAAACCTCAAGCTTTGCTTTAAAAATCTCTTGGTTTGGATTTTCCTGACGGTCTAGTGTTAATAATAACAGATGTCTGTCTAGGTTTGGTGCTATCAATGGTGTTAGATCGTATTTTGACATCTTCTAGGGTTTCTTTTCGTATGAACAAAATAAAAACGATCGAGAAGAAGAGGGATATCTCGCAAGTGGTGCTGCGTTTAGGGTTTCGTAAGGAGAATAGAGTTTTATCAATTGACGAATGCACAACGAACCGGGGGGTATTTATAACAACTTCTTGGGCTTTGCTATTCCTTTCTTTCCTTTTTTTTCTTTTGGATTTCCTTACAACTCATAGTTGTTCTTTCCTTTTTTCTTTTTGGATTTCTATATCCTTACACAAGTCAATGGTCTTCCGCTGCCCGTACTTATATCGATCTCAATATGTTGTGTTCGATCTGTTGGTGCTGAACCCAAATAAATAGCACTAACCTTGTCACAATAGACAATGATGGTAGACCGAGAATAACTCTTGATGATCTTTACCAGATGGATGATGTCAGATGGATTTAAAATGACAAGCTGCTATGGTGTATATTAGATCAAACAGACTCTACAAGAACACTGGAAGGGTTATGTAAGTTGATCCTAGGGAGCCACTGGGATATGACAAAGTCAAACGTAGAATGCTACAACTATGGAAAACATGGACACTTTGCTAGGGAATGCAAAAAGGAGAAGGCTGAAGGAAGCAATCTGATGCAACCAAAATAATGGTAACAATATACTGCTAAGGAAAGGAGAGATTAAATGAACTTGATAATTCTGCATGCTTTATTCCTCACCCAAAAGTGGTTTAAATAAGAAAACAGATAACAACCTATGCTAAGATTAAGGAAACCTATCAACTAGTAATTTGAATATTTGATAACACTAAGAAAAGATAAGAACAAATGAAGGCATGCAAATCCACTTATTCTCCTGCAGACTTGATTACTCCTCAAATCTGCTGGGCCTTGTAATCTTCCTCCTGGGCCGAGCCATAGATCCTGAATCCTGGGCTTCCTTGTGTGGCTCGATATGGGCAGTAGCTGGGCAGCTCGCATCATCACCTCGTCCTGAAGAAGCGACAATGTCCTCAATGTCGAGATTAAAAAACGGATAATCAGTATGCATAGTCTCACGAGTTTCCCAGGTAGCTTCCGCGAGTGGTTTAGACTCCCATTGAACCAAAAACTCCTCCGCGCCGGCAGAGTTAACACGAGTTTGAAGAATAGCTCGTGGTAAATAGTCGGCCATACCATGATCCTGCCAATCGAGTGCTTCCAAGGGTGCTGTGGTGTCGTAACTTTGCTTCAATAAAGAAACGTGGAAAACTGGGTGAATACGGGACCCGACTGGCAACTCCAAACGATAGGAAACATTCCCAATTTTCTCAAGTACCTTAAATGGGCCATAATAACGTTTCGCCAGCTTCTGATAACGTCGGGCAACGACCGATTTTTTGCGGTATGGTTGTAGTTTCAAATACACCATATCGCCAACAGCAAATTCTTTCTCAAGGCGTTTCTTATTGGCTTGTTTGATCATACGTTCCTGGGACTTTGTAATTGCTGCCTTAAGAAGGTCGACGATGCGGCCGTGTTCCAACAGCGTTTGATCAATAGAGTGAGTGGTAGAATTGCCCTTAACATAATGGTGGATGGACGTAACGTTCCGACCATAAAGAGCCTTAAATGGGGTCATATTGATGGTGCTATGATGGGAAGTGTTATAAGAAAACTCTGCCAAATATAAATAACGTTCCCATGTAGCCGGTTCATTAAAGACGAAAGATCGTAAATACGCTTCCAGGGATCGATTAACGACCTCTGTCTGGCCATCGGTTTGCGGGTGGTAGGCGCTGGAATGTAAGAGTTTGGTACCCACTTGCTTGAATAACTCTTTCCAAAAGCGACTTAAAAACACCGGGTCGCAATCCGAAACGATGGTATGACATGTAAACGATATATCTCCGTCAAAAATAGTTTTGCCAATGAAACTGCAGTGTAGCCTGGAGCTAAAGCAAGGAAGTGAGCGTACTTAGTAAACCGGTCGACTATTACCCAAATTGCGACCTTGCCGCGTGATGTGGGTAAACTGGTAATGAAGTCCATCGAAATATCCATCCACGGACCGGCTGGAATCGGCAATGGCTGGATGAGCCCATATGGTCTATGATTATCAGATTTGGTGGTTTGACAAACGGTTTACTCCCGAACAAATTTAGTGACATCACGTTTAAGTCCTAACCAAGCAAAATCTGCCGCTATTCTTTTAATGGTTGCCGTGATACCCCCGTGTCCCCCAAGAGGTGTGGCGTGATATTCCTGTTGGGTCTAAAATTATATGAGTTGATGTGGCAGAAACTCAAAACGAAGAAAACATCAAGACGTTTGTCAAAGCCGCTGACACGGCTAGTTGAGACGCTGACGGAAAGTGTTGAGACGCTGACAGATGTTTACACGCTGATGGAGATTTCTATTTAGGGAATATATTGGATATATTATAAATAATATATTCAGTATATATCTATAGAAATAGAATATTTAGATGTTTATTTGATATTATCTCTTGTAGATTCTGTTCCTTCCACTATAAAAGGAACAAGAGTCTTAGGTTTTATTCATATCATTCATTCACAATGTAAACCTAAAGTGTGTGTCGTACTAGACGTGGGATTCAATGTATACACGTCTAGTGGTTGTTTATTATTAATATAATAAGCAACCCATTTGTTTTAATTCGTGTTCTTTGTGCCTAAACACCTTGTTATGATCATTGTTCTTTTCCGCTATGTTATCATATGAACGATGATCAACCTAGATATAATGGTTCATAACCATTGAGTCTAACGATCATAGGACTCCACAATTGGTATCAGAGCCTAAGGCTCGTGATATCTAGGTCCGACGAGGTGTTCGTGTATGGTGAAGAAGAAAAATTCGTATTGAATTTTTCTGGACGTTTTTGTGTGCGCAGCAGTATTCAGAAGGTCATAACTTTTGATTGAACCGTTGGATCGTCACGAAATTTTAGATGTGTGTTCTACATACATAGATCTAAACATCCACCGGAGGGATTGTCGAGATTTATCCCCAGGCAAAAGTTATTAGGCGTCGAAATAGGCAGCAGAGGTGATTTTCAGTGTTTCATCTTTTACATAAAATCAAGAACTAGGGTTTCTATAAACCCTAGATCGACTTAAGGATGAAACATTTGAGACTTGGAGGCTGTTATGATTCAAGATCTAAGGTTTATTTACAAACCCTAATTAGGGTTTTGGTGCTTAATCTTCTCAAACCCTAGATCTATATAAAACTGCAGCAAGTTGCGGGTTTCTGTCACGTACAAACAGCAGGTGCATATTCTCTTGATTTAATTGACTCACGTCAACATGTTGAGGAGATTTATAATATATCATGAGATATATTATTACTACCTAAGATGTGGGTCGAATCTTTATACTGCTAAAGGTTATATGGCCATGACGTGTTTAAAGAAAAAGGAGCTGTTTGTGACGTGATATAAGCGAATCTGATTGGTGAAAATAGATGTGTTCACACGAAGGTTGTTTGATGATAGCTTTGTGTTCACATGGTTCCTCAAATGTGATTGGTTAAGATCAATTTTGTTTCACACGATTATAGAGACCTGCGTTCACACGGCTATTCCATGGTGTTCACATGAGTCGCTCGTTTTTATTGGTGGAAAGATTTTTGTTGCGTTTATTATATGGCTATCTATGTTCACACGGTGGTTAGTTTTTGATTGGATATTCATGTCTGCATTCACACGATTTAAAGGAAGAATATGTATTTTGTGTTCACATGGTACATTAGTTATGGTGGACTTGCAGGCACATGATCAAAACCCACGGTTTGAATTTAGATGTGATTAATCAACGTTGACAGAGTATGTTTTAGACGCTGATAAAAATGGACGCTGACAAGGGTTATGGTTGGCGCTGACGTGTGTAATTCAGACGCTGACAGGAAAAAGTTTGACGCTGACAGAATAAGTCAACGATGATAGGTTGACAGTGTCGTCCGATATATGAGCTTCAACGCTGATAGGTATTGTCAGATATCGGACAATACATCTGTCAAAGATATTGGACAGAAGAGATATTGGACAACACAAAGTTTGCTGCTGTTTGAGAAAACTGGTACGTTTTAAGCACACAAAAAGGAGGAAAATACACACAAAGGTACATGGAATCTCCGTTATAATTTAGAATATCATGATGATATTTATGGCTCGGATATTTTTGAAAGGGATTAATGATTTTAATGCGAGTTAGCAACAATTCGTGAGGTAATTTATTGGATTTGATTATGTAATCGGGGTAGCCTTGTAAAAGAGTTATCCGTCTTATCACTTTTACATATGATATGAAGATTAAGTTTCTTCATGAAGAGGTGTTAGCTTAAGGGGAAGAATTCTTATGGTAAGTTTGATGATTGAAGAAGATTTTCGTGAGTTTGTGTTCTATCATATCTTAAAGTCATGGACTTCCAGCCACTGACTTTAAAGGTAACTTGTTCGTGCTTTACATGGTTACTGATGAAGTGATACAAGATCTAGGAATATGTGATTTTTCTTATGGTTCTCTATGCACATATTTTCTATCACTTGAAGGAGTTACATTATCGTGCTCAGTGTCTCACAAAGGATGAGGATTTTTGTATCAGCTACACACTTCATCACATTCTACAAGATATGGAACATAGGTTTGGGTTATTTTACTTCTACATCAGGAATACTTTATTTATTTTTCTTCAAGATCATTACACAGAGCCTACTTTTGGAGAATCTTCGAAGATTGCGTACATTGTTTACTTTCCTTGTTGATGTGACAAAAAGGGGAAGAAAATACGTGCTACACTTGAGGGGAAGCAATCTGAAGATCATGTACAACTTACAAGAGATACACAAAGAGTTTTGCCGACATCAACTAGGGGAAGATTGTTGGGTCTAAAATTATATGAGTTGATGTGGCAGAAACTCAAAACGAAGAAAACATCAAGACGTTTGTCAAAGCCGTTGACACGGCTAGTTGAGACGCTGACGGAAAGTGTTGAGACGCTGACAGATGTTTACACGCTGATGGAGATTTCTATTTAGGGAATATATTGGATATATTATAAATAATATATTCAGTATATATCTATAGAAATAGAATATTTAGATGTTTATTTGATATTATCTCTTGTAGATTCTGTTCCTTCCACTATAAAAGGAACAAGAGTCTTAGGTTTTATTCATATCATTCATTCACAATGTAAACCTAAAGTGTGTGTCGCACTAGACGTGGGATTCAATGTATACACGTCTAGTGGTTGTTTATTATTAATATAATAAGCAACCCATTTGTTTTAATTCGTGTTCTTTGTGCCTAAACACCTTGTTATGATCATTGTTCTTTTCCGCTATGTTATCATATGAACGATGATCAACCTAGATATAATGGTTCATAACCATTGAGTCTAACGATCATAGGACTCCACAATTCCCCTAATAGCTTGTGGCAGATATCATTGAGCGGTGGAACGAATATCCGACCCTTGATGAAAAGAGTCCATTCCGAACCTCGTGATGTGGAAATGAAGACTTGTTGGCCAGAATAGAGTGCACCAGTTCTTTTCCATCCTTGTTTTCAGTAAGGTAAGTTTTTATTTCCAAGAGTCAAGTAGCTTGAGGAAATGAGATGGCGAAAAGAGACGGGTTTTCGAGACGACTCAATGTGTCAGCGACGACATTCTCCTTGCCTGGTTTGAAACGAACTTCAAAATCGTATCCCATCAGTTTTGTTAACCATTTTTGTTGCTCGGGGGTCTGAATGGCTTGAGTTAAAATGTGATGGTCGGTATAGATGTAAAAATGGTGACCCAACAAATATTGTCGCCATTTTTTTACCGCTTCCTTGATTGCGAACAATTCTTTAGTATAAATGGATTGGTTTTGCACAGTGGGACATAGCTTTTTACTAAAGAAAGCAATGGGATGGTTTTTTTGGGATAACACAGCCCCTATTGTGGTACCGGACGCATCGGTGGTGACCTCGAATCCTTCTTTGAAATTCGGTAAAGCTAAAGTGATCATGTTGGCCATGTCGCTTTTGAGTTGAAGGAATGCGCGGTGGGCGGCCTCGGACCAAGAAAATTTTTCTTGCCGTAGAATGTCGGTGAGTGGGCTAGCCACATGTGCGTACCCTTTAACGAAACGTCGATAATAACCCGTGAGCCCTAGAAACGCACGTAAAGTGGTCATGGAACTCGGTTTCGGCCAAGATTGTATAGCTTCAATTTTCTCCGGCTCGGGTTCCACACCTTGTGCTGAAATAATGTGGCCTAAGAATGCAAGTCGCTGAACCCCGAAAGTGCACTTAGATGGTTTGGCGTGGAATGCATTCGTGTGCAACGTTTCTAGGACGTGTTGTAAATGCTTAAAGTGAGCTTCTTCATTTGGGCTGTAGACAAGGATATCGTCAAAGAAAACCAGAACAAACTTTGCAGAGGACGGGACGGAAGATGTCGTTCATAGCGGATTGAAAAGTGGATGGTGCATTTGTAAGCCCGAATGGCATTACCAGAAATTCATAATGACCATCAGTCGTTCGAAGGCTGTTTTGTGGATATCTTCTTGTGCCACACGGATTTGGTGGTACCCCGATCGCAAGTCGATTTTAGAGAAAATCGTTGCACCATGTAGTTCGTCCAATAGTTCATCGATCGTTGGTATAGGGAAGCGATCCTTTATGGTAGCCGTGTTTAGTGCCCGATAGTCGACACAAAACCGCCACGTACCATCTTTCTTTTTGACTAGAAGAACCGGAGACGAGAAAGCACTTTGGCTTGGTCGTATGATGCCATCGCGCAACATCTCTTCAATCAACTGAGTCATCACCTGTTTTTGGTAGTGTGGATAACGATATGGTCGCACGTTTACGGCTTTGTTGTCTTGAATGGGTATGGCGTGATCATGCGTTCGTGGTGGTGGTAGACCTGTGGGTTTCTTGAATACGTTAGAAAAAAGGTATAGGAGATGGTTGATGTCGGGGTTATTGTGAGTTGGTGTCTCGTCAATGGAGGCCATAGGTGGTTGATAAGTGATGGTATGGAGGGAGGCTGCGGTACCCTGTCGTATGATGGCAAAAACCAAACTGGAAGAAATTTGGTGGGACATTAGTTCGCCCACTAAGGTGTGTTCTGCCCCGTTTTGTTTGAAAGAAATTTCTGGTATGGAAAAATCGGCGGAGAGTCGGCCCAAGGAACCGAGCCACGAGACGCCCAACACGAGGTCTGCACCTTCGACGGGTATAATGTAGAAGAGAAGATCAAAGTTGGCCTTTTTGAGTCGAAGCGTCACGTTGGGACACACCCCACGACATTGGATACTTTGGCCGTTACCAACCATGACTGAGAATGGAGCGATAGGCTGTGAGGTGAGTTGAAGTGCAGTGGCAACGCGCAGCTGTATGATGTTATGCGTACTGCCACAATCAATAAGTATGGAGACTGGTTTCCCCGAAATATATCCCGTAACCCGCAAGGTTTGGCTCGAAGAAATACCAAAAAAAGCTGCGGCAGACAACGCATAGTATTGGGACGCCAACGTCGGGTGTTTCTGGAGTACTGGTGACGGCGTGACTATCAACTTCATCATAATCCACAACCAACAAGAATTGGGGTGGCGAACACTTGTGACCTGGTGTATTTTTTACGGGACAACGAAAACAGAGACCATACTTTTTCCGTTGTTGCATGGCATCCGGCGATAGGCGAGTAATCGGGAGGGACGATGTCGTGTTGGTGGAGGTGGAAGTCTGCACAGGTAGGGTGGTAGAAGGCGATGATGTCGACAAGGAGTTGCCCGAGAAAGAAGATGTTTTGTAGGGTAACTTCGGTTTGGGTTGTGCTAGTTTTTCCTCCAGTAAGCGGGCCTGTCCATATGCTTGATGAAGTGAGACGGGTTTAAGTAACGCAATCTCATTTTGAATTTCTTTCTTGAGGCCCGAGATAAAGATGTTTTTTAACGTCTGACCCGATAATCCATTAACGCGATTATTCAATCGCTCGAACTCGGTTTGATACAGGGGAACCGTGGTTTTTTGCTTCAACTTAAATAAGGTGGCTTCATGATTCTCGTATGAAGATGGTCCAAATCGGACTTCCAGTTCACGTGTGAATGTTTCCCACGTGCCCAACATCCCGTTTGTGGCGAGATGTTTATACCATGAAAGCGCTTCACCCGTAAAGTAAAAGACTGAATAGGCCGTACGATTCCCGACCGGGGTGTGATAATAATCAAAAAAATTATCTGCTTGAAAGATCCAGTCCAACGGGTTCGAGCCATCAAATAAGGGAAGGGTTATTTTTGGTGTACGAGGTTGCATGGGGGGTTGCATGGTGTTGGCAAGTGGTCTGGTCGGAGCAGTGCCAAGAGGGTACAACGTGTTGTTGTCGTGAAACAGGGAGGGATGTGGTTGGAACGATGACAGATAGGGTCCGGTGTTAGACACAGTTGGATGCGGCTGTGACGTGTATGCGGACGGAGATGTTTGCGGGTGCGTATGACTGGTAAACATAATAGGCAGTGATGTGAAGGGCGAGGGTATTGGACGGGTAGGTTGTGATGGAGGCTGAGACGGGGGTGCTGTGATCGGTGGTGGGATAGGAGGCACTGTTTGAGTGCTCGATTTGGATGACATGAGGTTCTGTAAGTGATTGACGAGCATCGTCGTCGTGTCAGCCTGCAATGCCAGTTTGGCATTGACGTCGTTGGTGACTTTGATTAACGCTGCTAGTTGCGTTGCGTTATCATTCTGAGGTTGATATGATTCTAGAGAAGCTGGTTGGTGGCCGTCGTGGCGACGATTAATTGATCGATCTTGGCTGTAAGAGAAGTGGGATCCGGTGGTGGTGCGTCGTCGCGGATGGGCGACGGTGGTCGTCTTGGAGGCATGATTCGTGAATGAAAGCACCAAGATGATGCAACCAAAATAATGGTAACAATATACTGCTAAGGAAAGGAGAGATTAAATGAACTTGATAATTCTGCATGATTTATTCCTCACCCAAAAGTGGTTTAAATAAGAAAACAGATAACAACCTATGCTAAGATTAAGGAAACCTATCAACTAGTAATATGATTATCTGATAACACTAAGAAAAGATAAGAACAAATGAAGGCATGCAAATCCACTTATTCTCCTGCAGACTTGATTACTCCTCAAATCTGCTGGGCCTTGTAATCTTCCTCCTGGGCCGAGCCATAGATCCTGAATCCTGAGCTTCCTTGTGTGACTCGATATGGGCAGTAGCTGGGCAGCTCGCATCACAATCAGCCAAAAGTAACAAAATTAATAAACTTCATTCACCCACTTCTCCATTCCAAAACAATATTACGAAGTCATAATTTTTGTAATCACAATATAATTAGGCTAACTGTCTTACAAGAATGCAAATAACCAAACTACGTCAAAACAAATAACAAAATACATACCCCTACTACTATAACCATTACCATGTTCATCATTGTTATATACTTTCGATAAACCTTTTTTCGTTCCTTGTTCAAACTTGCATAAATAAATCACATGTAAGATGACACTAATTTGGATATCCGTATAAAATCTTATACGTGGTACGATATAAATAATACTATTATCATATATCATTTTACACTAATATTTGAATTAAAACCAATATGGGTACTAATATCAAATTTTCGTCACTAAAAACGTCCATGGGCCCACTTTTTCAACTACGCTTCTCAAGAGTGTGTTGATTACAAGAAACCTTCGTTTAAGGTCATCTATTAGTATTTTAATTAGTTAATCTATTTACTCTTTTATAAATCATTTTCTTTTATTTATAAGGACGACAATTACGTCCCTAAGTACTTTTTTTTCAAAATTAAATTAATTTATTTACTCATTTATAAATTAATATTTATTAATTTAGAGACGAGATTGTCGTCAATAAGAAATTTTCAATACGTTTAAAAATATTTTCATCTATTTACTCTTTTCTAAATCATTTTTATTAATTTTAGGGACGATAATGTCGTATCTAAGTAATTTTCATATTTTTAAAAATAATGTTAGTTATTAGATAATTTAAAGATAATTTTTTATAAATATTTGGTAAGATAATATCGCCCCTAAGTAATTTCCATATTTTTAAAAATAGTTTTCATGTTTTTAAAAATACTTTCAATATTTTTAAAAATAATTCTCATTTGTTAAAGATAATTGAAGTTGTTTTGTAGTAGTTTCAAAAACAATTTTCTTTTAATCATAAGGCGGCAATGTAGTCCTTAAGTTATTTTTCTTATTTTGTTAATAAAACCCTTGTTAAAAAGAAAAATAAGTTAGCAAAATCCTTAAGAACGATAATTTTAAAAAAAAAATTTAAAAAGTAATTTAAATTGGTTACATTACAATTTATTCAAAATAACCTTGGTAAAAAATTTAAATAACACAACAACAAAACATAGAACGGGTGGCGAGCTATTCCTCGTCGACACCGGTCGTAGGGGAATGCCCGTTAAACGACAAAAACTCGTCATACGTGGCACAAAGTTGGGGAGACTCTTAAATCAAACTTTGAACAAACATTCCCGGGGACATATCGTCGAGGAAAAGTTAGTCATGCCTTGAACAAAAACGTCTACCACAAAATGAGAGTAAAAATTTTCCACCAGGTATTTCCAGTGATATGTCACTGGGAATTATGTGGTCAAAATATTTAGCGTTTGATTAATAATAAGTTCTTGTTTAAAAACATGGCAGCATATCCCGGCGACATGTCGCCGGGGAAAAGCCCCACTAAACGAAAAATCTCAAATATTGGAGCGAAAGTGTTTGCGAGATCTTACCCGCAGTATTCCCGGTGACATATCGCCGGGGAAAAATTTTGTTTAAATTTTTTATATTTATTACTTTCACTATCTATATTTATTTTTTTAAAAAACTATATAATTTTTATTTATAAAATAAAGTGTTACTGTATAGTTATTATTTATACAAAATATAATCATTTTTTATACGCTATCGTGATGGATGTTAACTCGGCAACTGACGTGTCATTTTATATTCCCATTACTCTCCCGACGTTTACAAAATGAGACTTTCGTACAAATAAAGATTTATTTATTCAAAATATTATAAATACTCCTCGTGGAAACACATGGGAGACTTACAAGCAGACACGTCTAAAAATAGTTTTATTCGACTCAGACACTTAAACATGCGCTTAAACATGCATATTACAACGATAATAGACCCATAAACACATTAACGGACACATCACAAAGTAGTTCAAACTAATTTCGCGCATCTCATTGTAAAGGTCGTGTACTAGTACAACTGAATCCATTATGTGCATCTTCGGGATGCCTATAAAGTTCTATTGTTTTCTTAAGTACCTTTATTTATCCCATCAAGTGCACGTAATTTGAAAATGTTGAAGAGCTTTGAGAAGAACTTGGAGCCGTTAAGGTCTCCAAAAAGAGCTTAGAGAAGAAATTGGAGTCGTTGAGGGTCTCAGAGAAGAGCTTACAAAATAACTTTGAGTCATTAAAGCTCCAAGAGAACTGACTAGTAGTCTGACTCATTCGTCTTTCCATAAAAAAATTTACATCCATAATATTTACTTGAGGCTATTAAAGAATAAAGCAACTAATGTTTAAAAATTATTAGAATTATTTGTATATAACACTAATGAAAAATATGTGAGGTTTCACCTGTGAACGTGGACATGCATAGTATGTTTACCAAGGTTTATAGGTTGCAACGATTCTCGTACAACTATATATCCAGCTCCACAATGACACGGAAAAGCTTCATGCTTCAATATATTCATAATAACAATGTGTTTGTCAATCGTTGTGATGATAAGTGTGTGTGTGGGATCTGCTCGTGGTTGTGTTGGTAGGAATGTGTGTAGTTATAAAGATAACATGTGTTTTTATGGTAAAAAAAGGTGAGATAAATGGTTAAATTTCCCGCCAACGTTTTCTCGCCAAGATTTTCATACCAACGAATCAGCCAACATAGTTCTAGTAGCCTCTACTAGTGTTGTTTTTCTCCTTTGAGCAACTCCATTTTGTTGAGGAGTCATAACAATGCTATATTCTCTACTGATGCCTTTAGCTTCACAAAATCCATTCATTACTTTGTTCTTAAACTGAATCCCATTATCACACCTAATGGTTTTAATAGTTTTCTTAGTACGCTTGTCTATTTCAGTAATGAAAATTCTAAGAATCTTTGATGTTTGATCCTTAGAAGTAAGAAAGAAAACCCAAGTAAACCTACTAAAACTATGATGACTAGACAATACTTAATATTATTTAGACTATAGACAAAAGTAGGTCCAAACTAATCCACATGGAGAATTTCAAGAGGCTTAGAGGTCCAGTTTAAAATTTTGGACTTACAAAAAGCTCGGCTTTACTTTCTTTTTCAAACAAGCAACACATGTTTGGTCATTTTAAAAACATTTGGGAGGTAAACCGCTAAATAAATTTTCTTTTACAAGTTTATTAATGTTCTTAAAATTTGCATGACCAAGCCTCCTATACCAAAGCTTTGCCTCATTAGATCTAGCCTGTGCAACTAGAGCAGTTAACCCTTCTATATGAATCATGTCCTTCATACCAATACAATACACGTTCTTCTTTTTCGGACTCTAAAGAGTATCTGATTGTCATCAGGCATCTTAAAGTCTTGTGAAAGAACTATACATTATTTGTTAGTGAAACGTACATAAGTCCTTTTGTCACATATGTGAGATATTCAAAAAAGGTTATACTAAAGCTCTTTCACATAGTATACATCTTCAATGTCAATGTTACCAGCCTTAAAAGTACATTTACCATAGATCCTACCACCACGAGTACCTCCAACAATGACATTTCATCCATCAAAAGGCTTGAAGTCAAATAGAAACTCCAAGATCCTAGTTATGTGCCTTAAGCATTCACTATCAAAGTAACCTTTGTCTTTTAGTTCCTATAGTGAAGTACCCCGCATAATTTAAGAAACAAGTTAGTTTCTTTTGAGAACCTAATCCATAACATACTTGGTACTGCCTCGTACATCAATGTAATTGAGTTTTTGGAGAACAATTGATGCACTATTCGGGTTGTCAAAATTCTAAACCCAACATGCAGAGGGATCAATAACAATGATCCTATTTCCATTTTCCTAGCATTATATAATAATTTTGAATTTGGTCTAAAATTATTTGACCAATTTGACTTTTGAAAACCAATATTACTTTGTGCCACCAGAATTCAACTTTGGATTACTAGCATTAAACTCAGATATAACAGTATTAAATTATTTATAAGATTTTTGGTGATCTAAAGCTAATTTCTTCTGAAAAGGTCCTAATGTTGTAAGAATAGGATAATAAATACATTTACGATTAGTTAAAAACGCAAAACGGATTAAAACACAAATTTATTATACGAGGTGAGGTACGGTGTCAACTAATACGTCTTTTGAAATGTTACGAGATTGGGAAAAGAGATTTTAAACTAAAAACACGAAACTAGACCACGACGGCTAAAAACTAAGTCGAATTACACTTCCACACAAATCGAGATTAAAATAACATTAAAATAATAAAATATTCAAAAATTTTAAAAACTTCAAATCTACTTCATTTTAACTAAATAAAGCTAAAATCAAATTAAAATAATTAGAAAATGGGTTTTGGGCCTTGAAATGGGCCAAAAGCAAAATCAGAAAAGCTTAATGTGCTTTTTAGGCCCAATAAGCAAAATTTTTAGAAAAATGAAAAACAAAAGTGCTACTTGGACTAGAGTATTCGTATTCTTTCATAAACTACAAAGCTAATAAGCTCTAAAGTAGCTTATTGGCCACTTTTGACCAATACTCAATAAAAAGAAAAGAATGTGCTCCTTGGACAGAGAAGTCCCAAGGGCACAATGGTTGGTGTGTTGCTTGTAAGTGTGAAGGATGTGGGTTCGAACCCCACATCTTTTTACTTTTGTTGCTTGTTACTTTTTTGGAATTAAATAAGCCTAGTATAAGTAGTTGGCTTATACTGAGGGTTAGCTCAGTTTAGAAAACACAATAAGGACACACAAAAAGATGCCACAAACACAGATGAAATTAAATCAAATATTGAAAAAATAATAAGACTAGGATACAATACACATACTTAAACTATGTTGATTAGGTCCTATGATCAATTTTTACTTAATAAATAAGCTCTTAATAAGCCAGGAAATCTAAAATCAACCAAAAATAGATCAAGGCTAGTACCCTAACTATCTATGGGGAAAAAATAAAGTCTTAAGTCCTAAAGTCTAAACAGAAAGTGGCGCTGGTGTGTTTTGCACTTGTGATGGTAAAAAATGGCCAAGATTTGTGCTTAACTCATAGACTTAATGAAATGTAGCCTACAAGATTTACAAGACAAGTCAAGTTTATCAGGCAACATAGACAAGCATAAATAAGACAACATTGAAACATATTACAAACCTATGATCAATTCATAACAAAATATTGAAATGAAAGGAAAAGAAGATTCTAACCACCAAAGCCAGAAGTAAAAGCTTAAATCAACTTCCTAAGAACTACTGCAAGTGTGAAAAAGGTCCATAACCTTCAAAGATAATACGAGTTTAGGAAAAGCCATATTTCCAAACACCCATTAAGCTAGCAGACAAGAAATGTAACAAAGCTACATGGTAACAGGCAATGAGAAATCACGAAGCAGTAATATAATCTACAAATAAAGATGAAAAAGCAATGAAATCACAAGATGGTAAGCAAGTAAACAAAAAACTAATAAGAAAAATCATATAAAAGCACAAAAATGGACAGAACATTCTAAGCTTACTTTTGTTGACCTACATCCAGAACAACAAATCAGCTGATGTAAATAGCTTTGGGCTTATCCTGGCTTAATGAGCTTATGGAAAGTAGCTTATAGCTTGCTTGGACTACAACAATCCAAAGCAAGTATGAAAAGAGATGCAATATCTTTAACCTTCTCAAACCTGAATAAGATGAACAAACCACAACGAATAACATGTAATAAAAGTTATTAAGCTAGCTTATTAAAGACTAAGCCGGCTTATTAGCCAAGGTAAAAAGAACAGTTTGAAACAATGATTTGGAAAATCTTTTATAAACAATTGAAATTGACAAATAAGTAACACAAGCTTACAAACTAAACACTTGAACTTATATTGTCAGTATTGGTTCAAGATTTGGCTTATAAATTTGTGGATCTTAAAATAGCTTTAAACAAGATTTTGAAAAAGTATTTTGATAAAAACTGAATTGTAAGGACTTTAAATTAAAAAGTGTAGTAAAATAACTTGACAAGTATTTAAAAAGGACAGGAGTTAAAAAGGGAACTCAATTTTTATATAAATTAAAATTTAATAACATTACAAAGATAATAGAAATTACATAATTTTGGAACAAGATTTAAACTACAAATATTGTCCTAAACCTTAATCCACATGAAATACCCTAAAATGTCCTTTGAAGATGCTTTAGAATAACCACTCAAGGGTGGCCTAATGGCAAATTGGTTTGTGGCTATCACTCTAAAGTGTGTGAGGTCTCAAGTTCAATTCCTGCTAGGTGCAAACAACCTTGAAGTGACCACGCCAACCTTCTGAAAAGGGACGGATTTACCTGGTTTGAGTTTGTGTGGCGGTGGGTTCAAACCCGTAGATTAGTCGGCTAATGTATCGTAAATCACGGGTACCAAAAATAAAATGCTCCAGAATATGCCATCTTGATTCCATATTTGAATTCTTGATTTAGGAGACCATGTGATGGTGCATAGGGTGTATTTGATCATGTACGTCCAATTTATGTAGCCAACAAGCAAACTCTTGTGATCCATAGATGTGGTCTTGATTGTCTGGAAATTCTTGTTTTCTTGTGCTTGTCGAGACAAAGGCTACGGGTGGCAATTGATGAGTTGGAAGAGTATCAAGCATGTGGGTGAGTCTAACATGAGCTTAATTTTCATTTTGAAGGTTCGAACATAAGCGCCTTTGATTTGAGGCCGATTGAGTTGAGTGAGGATGTTGGCGTTTATACTAAATTGGGAAATGATTATGTGAGGTTTAATCCAATTTGAGTAAAGTACACATGTTTCCCACGCTAAAACTAGATTTACTTAATTTGACTTTGGGTTTATTAATAAACCGGGTAAACAAATGGGTTGGGGTGGTGTTTGTTGGGCTGATATTTGAAACCGAGTAGAAAATAATATAATTACTTTGGCAAGTTGCCAAATAATACCCCTCCATTAACTTTTGCTCAATGACTCTTTGGTCCCTCTCAAGTGTTAACATTCATTTCCAAATGTTAACATTCATTAGATCTTTGTTAAATGACATTTTCAGTCCCTTTTTATAAACCAATTTCCAGGACATGAAATGTAATTTCTTCTTTTTTCAAGAACTAAACTTGTATACTATTCAAACTTTAGGGATCTAAATGTACTTTTTGATATTTTAGGGGTATAAAGTGGCAATTTTTTATACTCGAGGGGTCATTCTTGTTATTCTTCAAATCTTTAAGGGTATTTTGGTAATTTCTCATATGGATTTAGTTTTATTGTACGACTTCATTTCCCGTGTTTATTTTGTCTTGTTTTTTTGATTTCCAAGTGAATTAACGATGTATGTGCATGCACATACACAAACAGAGAAAACAAAGGTAGTTTGCATGCATTTGATGATATTTTCCGTTATTTAAGTCCCTTTTAGGACACAAAATGATGTATAATTAGAGCCTCATCAGGCCCCCTATTGATTAGTTGAGCACAAATGGTCTTTGTCTAGCATTACCAAAGTGCGATCTTGGCTGGGTAGTATTACCAGGACTACCAGTATTAGGTTGTTTTAGTATACTCGCATTAACATGACTAGCATGATTATGACTTGTTTTCTTGTTAACGGTCTATACCCTATCTCAACTTTTTGATTAAATATGTATTTAGCCTGTAAATGATCAAAACTACCACATATATATAAGGCTTTATTGTACATAACAAATCCTTCTCCTCCAGTTTCATTGATTCCCTCTAGGTTGATTAGTTCTATACATCTCAACATACTTGACAGACTTTCAAATAGGTTTGTATTTAGGTGCATCAGGATTTGACTTTCCTGAATTTTCAAAAACAATCTTTTCATTTTATCTTGGCAGTGGTTTAATAGTTTGTACTATCTGAACTACTAATATTAGATGTACAGTCCTTAGCATGTGGAATAATAGTACTAGCATTAGTAACTAATGCATCTTGTAAAATTTCAGTACAAAATCTGCTAGAAACAATAGCATGATCATATTTTTTGTTATCATCTACTGTAATAGGCTCAAACTCAAGTTTCTTGTAATGTTGAATTCTGGCACACGAGTGAATGACAAATATTTCAAAGGGGTAAGTAGACAATAAGAGGCTCAACAGTGTGGTAAATTTGATTATATCCTGGACCCCACTTGCAATTTTTTAGGAACTTGAATATCAAAACCTATTAAGCTAGCTTATTAAAGAATAAGCCGGCTTATTAGTCAAGGTAAAAAGAACAGTTTGAAACAAAGATTTGGGAAATATTTTATAAATAATTGAAATTGACAAATAAGTAACACAAGCTTACAAACTAAACACTTGAACTTATATTGTCAGTATTGGTTCAAGATTTGGCTTATAAATTTGTGGATCTTAAAATAACTTTAAACAAGATTCTTTGAAAAAGTATTTTGATAAAACTGAATTGTAAGGAATTTAAATTAAAAAGTGTAGTAAAATAACTTGACAAGTATTTAAAAAAGACAGGATTTAAAAAAGGGACTCAATTTTTATATAAATCAAAATTTAATAACATTACAAAGATAGTAGAAATTACATAAATTTGGAACAAGATTTGAACTACAAATACTGTTTTATATATACTGTCCTAAACCTTAATCCGCATGAAAAGCCCTAAAATGTCCTTTGAAGATGCTTCAGAATAACCACTCAATGGTGGCCTAATGGAAAATTGGTTTGTGGCTATCACTCTAAAGTGTGTGAGGTCTCAAGTTCAATTCCTGCTAGGTGCAAAAAACCTTGAAGTGGCCACGCTAACCTCCTGAAAAGGGATGGATTTACCTGGTTTGAGTCTGTGTGGCGGTGGGTTTAAACCCGTAGATTAGTCGGCCAATGTGTTGGAAATCCCGGGTACCAAAAATAAAATGCTTCAGAATATGCCCTCTTGATTCCATATTTGAATTCTTGATTTAGGAGACCATGTGATGATGCATAGGGTGTATTTGATCATGTACGTCCAATTTATGTAGCCAACAAGCAAACTCTTTTGATCCATAGATGTAGTCTTGATTGTCTGGCAATTCTTGTTTTCTTGTGCTTGTCGAGACAAAGGTTAGTAGGTGGCAGTTGATGAGTTGGAAGAGTATCAAGCATGTGGTGAGTCTATCATGAGCTTAATTTTCATTCTGAAGGTTTGAACATATGCGCCTTTGATTTAAGGCCGATTGAGTTGAGTGAGGATGTTGGGGTTTATACTAATTCGGGAAATGATTATGCGAGGTTTAATCCCATTTATGTAAAGTACACATGTTTCCCACGCTAAAATTGGATTTACTTAATTTGACTTTGGGTGGTGTTTGTTGGGCTGATATTTGAAACCGAGTAGAAAATAATATAATAACTTTGGCAAGTTGCCAAATAATACCCCTCCATTAACTTTTTCTCAATGACTCTTTGGTCCCTCTCAAGTGTTAACATTCATTTCCAAATGTTAACATTCATTAGATCTTTGTTAAATGACATTTTCAGTCCTTTAACTTTCTAAACCAATTTCAAGGACTTGAAATGTAATTTCTTCTTTTTTCAAGAACTAAACTTGTATATTATTCAAACTTTAGGGACCTAAAGGTACTTTTTGATATTTGAGGGGTATAAAGTGGCAACTTTTGATACTTGAGGGGTCATTCTTGTAATTCTTCAAATCTTTAAGGGTATTTTCATAATTTCCCATATGGATTCAGTTTTATTGTATAACTTCATTTCCCGTGTTTATTTTGTCTTGTTTTTGTGAATTCCAAGTGAATTAACGATATATGTGCATGTACATACACAAACAGAGAAAACAAGGGTAGTTTGCATGCATTTGATGATATTTTCCGTAATTTAAGTCCGTTTTAGGACACAAAATGATGTATAATTAGAGCCTCATTGTTGGGAATAAAATAAGCCAAGACACTTAGACGCTGAAAAGAGGAAATTGGATGTTGATAAGAAGAAATCAAGTGTTGTCAGATCAAGCGTTGACAGGAAGAAATCAAGCGCTGATGAGAAGAAGTCCAAGCGCTGATAGAATACTTAGTCTACACGTTTTGTATTTCTAGTAAAGATATGTTCGACATTGTATTTTATATATTTATCTTTATCTATAATAGCTGATAGTTAGACTTTTGTGCAAGGCTCCTTAGTCTATAAAAGGAGGCCTTTAGGTTTTAGTTTAATATACGTTTTACACTTTCATTGTACACAAGTTCAATCATCAATCAAAGTGAAAGTTTGCTTTATTCTGTTTGTGTGTTCTTGTTTTAAGTATTGATTCCGCATAATACTTAGATTGTTTCATATACAACAAAGTTTCTCTAAGTGTCTAACTTGATTCAATCTCGTTTACACAAAGCTAAATTGATCTAAGTTTGGGATCAACAAGTGGTATCAGAGCTTGTTTAGGAACTTTGATCTAAAGAACACATAACCCTAAAAACCCTAAATCACCAAAACCCCTAATTTCTCAAAGAAACCCTAAAAACCAGAAGATGTCTACACTAGAGATGACTTCCTCCTCTAGTCACAATCTAAAAACCCCCATGCTAGACCCTGACAACTTTACGCTATGGAAGTTCAATTTTGAGCAGTATCTTCAAATTCATGATCACACTCTATGGGAAATTGTTGAATATGGAAACACATTCGATAAGGCTGCTAGGATTACTACTGCTATTGCTGCAAGATCTATTCAGAGCTCAACTGAAGAGGATCAAAAAGAAAGACCTTCAGATAGAAGAGCTGTCACAAATGAGGACATTGCAAAGAGAAGGAATGACATGAAAACTCTAAGCATTCTCAAACTTTCTTTGGGACCAGCAAATCAGCACAAGTATAGAGGTTTTGAGTCTGCCAAAGAGCTTTGGGCAGCCCTTCAAGTCAATTATGGTGGTAATGATGATACTGCCTCAGAGAAGAAGAAGCAACTCTTGCATGAGTATGCTGTGTTCAAAGCTCTTCCCAGTGAAAAGCTAAGTGGGGTGAGAATTAGACTTCTTGACATCACAAGCAAATTGTCCTTTATGGGAACAATGTATGGTGATGCTGATATCATTACCACTTTCCATAAAAGTCTTGGTGATGCATGGAAGATTGAAGCAAGGTCTATTATTGCTATCAATTCTCACAAAAGTTCCACCTTTGATGACGTCTACAATAAACTAAAGATTGTAGAGAATGAAATCCTTTTGGATCAAGGAAGCAAATCTACCTCTGGAAACATGGATTTCTTCTCACATAGTGAAGGTCAATTTGATCAAAGGGAGTCATACGTGTACCTCGTTACTGGATCACCTTGTGTCAACGTTGGATCAAGCTTTGTAAGCACCCTACATTCAGACACTGACACATATAATATTGACTCACCAAAGATTAAACCGGTTGGTATTGATCTAGATACAGTGTGTGCATACATTACTGCATTGACCAATGGTTATGTGATTACATATGAGGACCTTGAGCAAATCAGTGATGAGAATTTAGAGGAGATGGACATAAAGTGGAATATGAAACTTGCAAGCATAAGGGCCAATAGATGGAATAAGAGATTCAAGAAGAAGATGACCTTTAATGCTAAAGACACTGCTAGATTTGATAAATCCAAGGTTGAGTGTTACAACTGTCATAGAATGGGTCACTTTATGAGAAAATGCAGATCTCCAATAAGGTCTGATGCTCGAAAACCTTCAAGCTAAATCATCAAGGTTGAAGACACAAAGGCTATGGTTGCCATGCAAGAAATTGATGGTGTTGGCTGGGATTTGAGCTTTATGGCCAAGGAGGTAGAAGAGAACAAGGCTTTGATTGAAGAAAAGGAGGAATAGGAGCATGTTCTCTATGCTCTCATGGCACATTCGTGTAAGAGCTTATGTGAAAACAAGGAAGATTAACCGTTAATCACGAAAACATCAAATCAAACGAATGAAGTATGCAATTCGGATCAAAAGATAAAATAAACCAAGAAATGTAGAAGGAGATTAAAGAACTTAAAACTTAACTTGAACTTGATTAATGGAATCCAAATACAAAAAGCTTAAATTTGAAAGATTAAAAGAAAAGATGAAAGACTTAGTGAGAGAAAGTTTAGAACTTTCTCTCTCTAAAAACTAGAAAGGAAAAAATTAAAAGTGCAACTAGCTAACTACCCTCCTAATGTGATTAGGAGGGTATTTATAGGGAAATGGGAAGTGCATGTGTGGTGCTTCCTTCTTTCTTTTCTTCTCGACTCGATTTAATTCTTTGTCTTTTCTCGACGTCGTCTCGGGATTTGAACTTGTCTTAATAATTTTTCTTCTTTAATTTAGACTTGAGTTCTTTGACTTCATTAAACTTCCGTCTTTAGACTTTTTCTTCGATAAATATTCAGAATAGGTTTTGGACATCCGTTCTTTAAGCACTCTTGATCTCTTGACTTCGTCTTTTCTCGTTTTCTTCGATAAAAGTCCGTGAAAGCCCGTGTTTTCTTCCTTTTTCATCTTTAGGTCCTAAAACATAATAAAAACACAAACCACGCATAACTCCGACTTTTACGACATAAAATACACGTTTTGGTCTTGTTATTATTGGAAATAAGTGGTAAAAGGATAAGTGTTTTCACACTTATTAAATCCCCTACACTTGACCATTGCAATGCCCTCATGCAATGCATTAATTTTAAAGCACGGTTTACATTTTCCATCATAAATAACCCACCTTGGCCTTTATTAAATACTAAACTTTTAAGGAAAGTAAGAAGATAGAAAACAAGTAAAGAAATCAAAGACTTACATTGGTTTTAGGCAGCCATGAACGTTTATCACCCTCAAGTTTCACGTTCCCCATACCAAGCTTAAAAACGAGATCATTGTTATTATAAGTTAGCAAACTAACACGAATTCATGTGGGCCAATTATTTACTTAGACTCCCTTATTCCTAGGTGTATCTCTTATATTTTATTTTTGTCTTGAATGATCACGAGAATTCATTGTTTGACTTATCTCGATAGTTATTAAGTCTGAAAATAAAGTGGGACGATTTAATCAATAGTTAGCTGAAGGACAAAATCTTTTAAAACTGCTTCTCGGGACCTCAAAAAGTTCATATCTTGGCATAACTCGCTTCGCGATTTGAGACCTTTCTCGGACCGATATTTGGCAGCAGCTTCATACTTCAAATCTTTGAGAGACGTTCTTGAAATTATGGTCTTCTCTTCATAATAGGAATTTCTTCACTTGAAGTTTTTGAGAGATTTTTCATACTTGGACCACGACTTCTTCATTTTTCTCCAATCTTTATTTTGGACTTTGATATACAACGATCCGCCTCCTTTTAGGACTTGGATCTATTTATCCTCATACCTTGCTAGGGTCTTTTCGGATAGACTTCTGCATCATCTTTAGGGGAGTATTTTCTCTTCGTCGTGTGTCTCGATCCTTCATATTGATTTTTGACAAATGATTCTTCACATCACTTTTGGATCTTTAGCAACAAAATGTAGCCCTCATGCCTTGTTAGGGCCTTTTCGGACTCGCCAATCTTCGCATCCCGCTTCAATAAGTTATGCCTTGGCTATGAACTCTAATTAATACCGAGCAACTTTTAAACGATCTTGGGCTAGAAGCTAAGTAACTTTTCAAATCGTACAACCTTATTTATTGCAGATAAATTTATTAACAAGCGATGGGAGAATAGGCTCATAATTAACTCACATAAATTCACGAAATAATCCCAAACTTATAATTGACTCTATCATCTCTCGTTCTCCACAATTTAAAATCTCAAGGAATGAGACTCGTGGATGCTTAGCCTATTAAATCAAAGTTTTGGGTTTTCGAGTCGTCTATAGGATCTTGCAAACTCTTAGACTTTTTCAAGTTTAGAAATCGCAATTTAAAGTTCCCTTGATAAACGACTCTCTAGGATCAATTATAGGAGCTTGCGAAAAGTTCTTGTTCTTAACCCGTGAGAGTTAAGACTTTCGCGTTTTAAAGCTCCCTATATAAAAGCCTAGCAAAACTTGACTTAAACATGTTATGGATACTAGCTAGAGTAAACTTAGATAAGTAAACTCGGGTTGAGTCAAAATATTCACGACTTTGAAAAATTTAAAACCACTTTATTAAACTTTATTTTAGCAAGGAAAGAAAATAACCATAACGAAGGAAAATACAACTATACAACCAGGCTAAAATAGATTAAAAATTTTGAAAAACGTTGAAAAATCAAATTTTCCAGTTAAAATGAGGGCAAATTCATGGAAAAGACCACTTACTTCGATGGAAGTCCCCCCTACACTTGATATAAACATTGTCCTCAATGTTTAAGCATGTGGGAGTAAACTCCCCTACACTTATGACATTGTGCACTTTGTTTAAATCTTGCTAAGGAAAGGGCAACTATAGTGATTTCAATGTGAACATAGAAGATATGAAATATTGAATCACGAGAGTTTAGGATAGAACTGGGAAGATGGGTACACGGGATCATGGTTCGTCAAATATCATCAAGAGTGGATCTTTGAAGCTTTAATCCATGCACAGCACAAGAAACAAGACAACCAACACATACGGGGCTCCCCCCTACACTTATTATAAAAGCAGTAAATGATAGATCACGGGTTGCCTCCCGAGAAGCGCTTGTTTTTGATAACCGAGTCACGAGCCTGACTCGACCCAAATTTAGTTCATGGGGAACGTGGTGAGGGATGGGATCATCTCATGAGAGATGTCCTCACCAAAGTACAGCTTCAAACGCTGGCCATTCACCTTGAAATTAGGCCCATTTAGCTGAGAAAGCTCAATGGTGCCATAGGGAAAGACTTTGGTGACGGTGAATGGACCAGACCAGCGGCTCTTCAACTTGCCAGAGAAGATCTTTAACCGAGAGTTAAAAAGTAAGACTTGATCACCAACGTGGAACTCTCGGTTCTTAATCCTTGCGTCATGGATGATCTTGGTCTTCTCCTTGTAGATCAGTGAGTTCTCGTAAGCTTCATTCCTTAGTTCGTTGAGCTCGTTGAGTTGAATCTTGTGAAGATCACCGGCTTTGTTGATGTCGAAGTTAGCCCACTTTAAGGCCCAGTACCCCTTATGTTCCAGCTCGATGGGGAGGTGGCATGCTTTCCCGTACACAAGACGATAAGGTGTACAACCAATCGGAGTCTTATATGCGGTACGGAAAGCCCACAAAGCATCATCTAACTTATCGGCCCACGCGACACGATGCTCTCCCACAGTACGTTCTAGAATTCGCTTCAATCCACGGTTGGAAATCTCGGCTTGCCCATTGGTTTGGGGATGATAGGCGGTGGAAAGACGATGATTAACACCATACTTAGCCATGACTCTTGCAAATTGATCATTGCAAAAATGAGTCCCGCGGTCACTGATTATAGCACGAGGAACACCGAATCGAGCAAACAGCTGCTTCAAAAATTTCACAACCACCCTCGCATCGTTCTTTGGGAGAGCCTTAGCTTCAACCCATTTAGAAACGTAGTCAACGGCTACGAGGATGTACTTGTTCCCTTTGGATGATGGAAATGGCCCCATAAAGTCGATGCCCCAGACGTCAAAGATTTCACATTCTTGTATGAAATTTTGAGGCATCTCATCTTTATGTATGATCTTGCCTTGGCGTTGGTAAGCATCACAATGCTTAACTATTTCGTGAGCGTCACGATAAATGGTGGGCCAATAGAATCCAGAGTCAAACACTTTCTTAGCGGTGTAGTTGGGACCAAAGTGACCACCGGTGGGTCCTTTATGGCAAGCATCAAGGATTTGCAAAGCTGTCGGTCCATCAACACATCGACGAATGATCAGATCAGCACATTGTTTGAATAGATAAGGGTCATCCCAGAAGTAAGTCTTAACATCTTTAAAGAACTTCTTCTTTTCTTGGGATGTTAACCCTTTGATGAGAATACCACCCGCTAAGTAGTTTGCAATGTCCGCAAACCACGGGGTGTCATCAAGATTGGAGTGAATAGACATCAAGGTCTTAAGGGGAAAAGAGTCATTGATCTCTTTGTTCGGATGATCCCCTTGATACGGATCCTCAAGTCTACTCAGATGATCCGCTGCTAGGTTTTCGGCTCCCTTTTTGTCACGAATTTCAATGTTGAATTCTTGAAGGATCAAAACCCAACGAAGAAGTCTTGGCTTAGAATCTTGCTTAGTTAACAAGTACTTCAACGCGGAATGGTCGGTATACACGATGGTGGTGGAAAGGACAAGATAGGGGCGAAATTTTTCAAAAGCATAGACAACAGCTAAAAGCTCTTTTTCAGTTGTCGTATAATGCAATTGAGCCCCCGTCATTGTCTTGCTAGCGTAATGGATTGGTTGGAAGTGTTTATTCACTCTTTGGCCCAAAACCGCTCCAATAGCAAAGTCGGTAGCATCGCACATCAACTCGAAAGGTAGCTCCCAATTAGGGGTAACCAAGACCGGTGCCTTAGTTAGCTTATCCTTGAGAAGATTGAATGCTTCAATACACTCTTTGGAAAAGATAAAAGGAGTATCTTTTTCCAAGAGGTGGGTCATCGGGCGAGCGATTTTAGAGAAATCCTGAATGAAACGACGATAGAAGCCTGCGTGACCCAGAAAACTTCTCACACCCTTCACGTTTGAAGGTGGAGGTAATTTGGCTATGACATCCACTTTAGCACGGTCCACTTCAAGACCGGCTTTAGAGATTTTGTGTCCTAGCACAATGCCTTCTTTTACCATAAAATGGCATTTTTCCCAATTTAGAACAAGGCGAGTGTCTTCTCACCGCTTAAGCATACGTTCTAAATTGGCAAGGCAAGAAGAGAATGAATCACCATAAACCGAGAAATCATCCATGAAGACTTCCATAGTTTCTTCAACCATGTCATGGAAGATAGCCATCATACACCGTTGGAATGTCCCAGGAGCATTGCACAAGCCGAAAGGCATTCTTTTGTAAGCAAATGTTCCATAAGGACAAGTGAATGTGGTTTTCTCTTGGTCATGGGGATCGATGGGTATTTGAAAATAACCCGAGAAACCGTCTAAGAAGCAGTAATAATCATTACCCGCTATACTTTCAAGCATTTGGTCCATGAAAGGAAGGGGAAAATGATCCTTTCTCGTAGCATCATTGAGTTTGCGATAGTCTATACAAACTCTCCACCCTGTAACGAGACGAGTAGGAATCAACTCGTTGTTTTCATTGGGAACAACGGTGATTCCGCCTTTCTTAGGCACACAATGGACGGGACTAACCCACAGTGAATCCGAGATAGGATAGATCAAGCCCGCATCAAGAATTTTGATAACCTCTTTTTTGATAACGTCATGGATCTTAGGATTCACCCTTCATTGGCTTTGAATAGTGGGTTTAAAGTCGTCCTCCATGAGAATTTTATGTGTGCAAAAGTGAGGATCAATTCCACGGATATCAGAGATTTTCCAAGCGATAGCTCTTTTATGTTTCTTGAGAACTTCAATGAGACGAGTTTTCTCATCGGCTTTTAAGTCCTTAGCAATGATAACGGGAAGTTGATCAATGCCTTCTAAGAAAACATACTCGAGATGAGGAGGTAGGTCCTTAAGCTCAAGAGTAGGAGGATCCTCAATAGATGGTGTAACTAACGATGGATCATCATTAGTCACCTATTTAGGAGAAGGATGAGAAAACGGGTCTTCATTGAGAAGTTCCTCAATTGTACGAATGTATTCATCCCAATCGGTGGGAGAATCATCATACTTAAGATCGAGAGGACCCAAGCTAGCTTCAAAATCATCCAAGTCACTTTCTCCAAATGGAGTCAATGACAGAGCAATTGAGGCAACGGTCTCAACATTGGGTAGAGAAGAGAGAGTACTTTTGCAAGCATCATGAAAGTGTTCTTCACAAGCCTCATCGAGAACATCAATAGCATTAACACTCCCATATGAATAAGGTTTCTTAGAAATCTTACCCATGTTGAAGACAATTTTATCGTCACTAACTCTCATGATTATTTCACCTGCGGCTACATCAATGAGGGTGCGACCGATCCTCAAGAAGGGACGTCCAACGATTAATGGAACACGGGGATCCATCTCGTAGTCAACGACAACAAAATCCGCCGGGAAGGTGAATTTGTCAACGCCAACGAAGACGTCTTCGGCTATCCCCACTGGATAAGCAACCATACGGTTAGCTAATTCCAAAGTCATTTTGGTGGGGACTAGCTCGGGGAGAGATAATTGCTTCCAAACACTTAAAGGCATTAAGTTTATACTAGCACCTAGATCGGTTAGGGCCATGCAATTCTCTACTCCCGGGAAGTTGCAAAGAATCAAGAAGCGACCCGGATCACCAAGTTTGGTTTGTAATTTCCTTAAGAGCACTGCGGAGCAATTCTCATTAAGTTGGGTCTGAGCAATGTCAAGAAGCTTCTTCTTGTCACTAAGAAGATCTTTAAACATCTTCGCGTATTTGGGCATGTGAACGAGAGCCTCAGCAAAGGAGATGTTAAAATTCAATTGTTTAAACATTTTGAGAAAGTTTGAAACTTGAATATCATCCTTGCTCTTTTGCTTCTCTTTCCTCAACCTTGAAGGATAAGGTATATCGGATGAAGAGGAAGGCTTTAGGGGAGTAGGATCACTCACAACCGCGGGTGGTGGGGGAATGGGGGTAGAAGGCAAAGGAGGTGAGGAAAGTTGCTCTTTTTCCTTGTTCACAATCACGGGTGGAAGTGTAGGAAGTTCGGGTTCTGTATAACCTTTTCCACTACGAGTGGTGATTGCTTTCATCTCCCCTCTTAGATTCGCAACGGTGTTACTCGGAAGAGTACCCGAAGAAGAGGGTTGAGTACCTTGGAAGAGCGAACCGAACATATCACGTAAATTATCCGCTTGAGTGCTGAAAGAGTCTCTCATGTCTGCACGAATATCATTGCTTTGTTTCGCCATGTCATTCCTTAGCTCGGCTCGAATATCGCTCCCTTGTTTCGCCATTTCTCCCTTCAAGTTGATGAATTGACTCTGAAGATTCGTCACCATCTCTCTATTGGTCCTCATGAACGTCTCGACGTCTTGATTCAATGCCATCGGTTGATTGAGAGGTGGAGCTTGGTAAGCTTGAGAATTTCCTTGAGGTGGGTATGGGTTTCTTTGGGATTGATATTGATTGTTAGCACGAGGTTGGGATTGGTTTGGAGGAGTAAAACCGGGTGGAGCAAGATAGTTGTTTGAACGATAACTTAGCAAGTTACGGTATCCTTGAGGACGAGCTTGATAGCCTCCCGTGGGATAAGTACCGTATGCCGCGTTAACGTTTTCAGAAAAATTGCCTTGAGTAGAAGGACAATCATTGTAAAAATGGGGACCACCGCATGTGTCACAAGAAATAGCAACAGCTTTAGCTTGTTGAGTTTGGTTAGAAGCCAAAATTTGCATACTTTTGCTAATTTCAAGAATAGCACGTTCCATGGCGGACATGTCGGTGGTGGAAGAAGTATATGAAACATTGACTCTCGGATTAGATCTTGAGGTTGTGGATGAATCCCAATTCTTGTGGTGAGTAGTCATGTTTTCAATCAACTCTCTACACTCCTTCGGTCTCCTTTTCATAAAAGTACCACCGGCGGCGGCGTTGATCGTGTCACGATCACAAAAGTGAGACCATTGTAGAAAGTATCAATGAGAGTGACGGGGAGCATGTTGTGATTTGGACAACGGTCGATCAAATCATTGTATCGTTCCCAAGCATGAAAGAGCGATTCATCATTGTCTTGCATGAATCCACTAATTTGGTTACGAAGGCTCGTGACCATGGATGGTGGGAAGTAGCGCGACAAAAAGCGTTGAGTCATGTCGTTCCAAGTATGAATAGAATTCTTTGGGAGACGGTCAAACCATTTTTCGGCATGGTGAGAAAGCGAGTGGGGAAATAGTTGAAGGCGAAGGTCATCCATAGAAACACCGGGTGACTTCATGCTTTGGGTGATGGTAATGAATTTGTCGAGGTGTTTGTTGGCATCATCATCCGGAATTCTGCGAAATGGATTAGTTTGCACTTGTTGGATCATGTGATGCTTGAACGAAAACTCTTGAGCCGTGATGTGCATCGGCACAATCGGGCCTCCGCGCCCGTGCATGGTGGGTTGACACAATTCCTCCATTGTTCGTAAATCAGGTAGGGGAACATTGTTGTTGTTGTTGTTATTCAAATTGGGTAGAGGTGGGTTATTATTGTTGTTATGAACACCAGCCATATCTAAATCTTCACGAGTCTCGGGCTCAGAATAGTTTGAATATCTAGTACGCATACACCTGCAGAAGAAAAATATACAGAGAGAATATCTATATAATCTTTTTGGTGCAAGCCTTTGGAAAAGAATTGTTTTTTTATGATTTTTCAATATTTTTGTATTTTTGAAAAATTATATATTTTTTAGGATTTTTTTTTAATTTTAAAGCAAGGAAAATAACGTTCAAAGAACGGATCCCAAAATTCAATGCGTCTCTCACTAGAAACCGTTAATCTTAACGAAAAGAGCCGGCAGCTGCGCCATTTAATACTTAGGCTTTTACACCAAGTATAAAAAGTTAATCGTCCGATCTCTTCGAATTGATTTCCAGTCTAAAGTGCGACTCAATTGTCTTTTGGTGAACAAGAGAATGGTTTGGTTTAGTTATCTAATTTAAACTTCAAGCAAGTATTAAAATGTCGTTGATTGAAATTAAAGCGTTTAAAAATTAAACTAGAAGATTATTTAGAAAAACACTTAAAGCCTAAAACTTTGTAAAACTTTAAAACTTAGTCTATCGGAATGTTGAAAATCATTTCTATCGGAATGCACCAAAGTCATAATCATCGGAATAAATATCAAAACAAACCATCGGAATATTCATCTGAATACCCATCAGAATAATCAAGGTCAAATCTGTCGCAATGATGCCTATCGGAATGTCCTAGATCGCAATGTTGTTCTATCGGAATATAGTAAACAAAATTTGGGCAGCGTTTCGACTTAAGGTAACCTTGAATCCCGTCGGAATATGCGATCGCAATGTGCGATCGCAATCCCAGATCGGAATAAGGGAAAATAACCAAGTGATCGCAAAGTAAAACCCTCAATGGGTTATTGCTGTAAAACCTGTAAATTTCAGGTTTTGACTATGTCAACATTGTGTACGTCACCTCATGATATCTATATATTATGAGTATTTTAATCATATAAGCATGACCACATTTGTATGACTATATTTCAATAGCATATTGGGCAACAAATGATCTATTGTAAAAGACTTTAAGTCATCTGAACATATGATCACTTGCATACATCCCATTGATTTTCTAAAAATCCAACGCCATCATCACAATTAATAACTGGCTATTTATATATATAAATATTTTTAAATTGGATAGTTTATATATATATTTTTCACACTATAATTGGCTTTAAACTACGATGACAATCACTTTTACACATGAACACTACAATAAATCATTTTATATTTCTTTTATATATTTTTGTAATGATAAAATCACCTAAGGACCATACTTTCACCAAATGCCCTAAACGTAACCAAAATTACTTAAACTCAAACGTACTCACATATTATTATAACCTTAACTCACTTAACACTCACCTGGACACAAAAATTAAACACAAGCATACCCTAGACTTTTATTAAACCGTATATATTCATATATATACTTAACCATAACCCTTTTTACCAAAACTCTTACCCTCCTTACCAAGTGTCTATACTATACACTAAATATAACACCTATGTATACACATTACATAAATCTTACTTCCCTTTTGACTAGAAGCTATGAAACCGCCGGTTTCATTTGTAAACCATGGGAACTTGTACATTTTTGGGCAATTAAGGTTAGTACTAGATACACTATTTGGAAAACTAAGTCACACATCCATTCTTGTTTACTCCTAGCCGTGTATACCCATTCCACCACACACCAAAACTTGTACAACATGCCATTAAATGGAAACACTCAAAAACTTACCTTTTGTCCCTTTGAATCACTTCATGCGACGGCTAAGACAACACCACTAGCAAGCTTGTACATCTTAAGCATTTATGAAATATACTCACCAAGTACCATGTCAAATACACACAATCTCTTTTCCCCTCTCTCTTGCCGTGTCTTACCCCAAGCCACAACCCATCTTTCACTCTTAGATATTTAGGAACCTCACAAACACTCATTCACCCTCACACATTTATATTCGGATCATTAACCCTCCCATATAACACCTTGAGTTAACCAAAAATCCTCCATCTCATTTACTACCAAATCCTAGTACTCCAAGCATTGAAGTCTAGCATTCAAGACTCCTAGGACTCGTCTAGAAGCAAGCCGACGCCAACACCACTCCCCTTTGTCACCATTTTGATCAAACAAGTAAGTAAGACTACACTAGACCTATTTCCATCTTTCTTTTACTTTCCATCTCATAACATGCATGTATAAGCTTAGGAAATGGACCTAGGTTGCCATGCATACGTAAAAACTCCATGAAATGCCATCCATATGACATATAAGCCACGGCTTATATAGTGGGTGAATATTTCGTGCCCTAGAATCCTTAATCATGTTCTAACATGTTGGACACCTTGCTTAAAAACCCTAGAAATGAACTAGTTATAAATGAGTACCTTAAAAATGTGTGTATTGTAAAATAAGCCGAACCACTTAGCATATATAAGCCTATATTGTTATATAAGCCACGTCATTTAAGCCTTAAAAATCTATATAAGCCGAAGTAGTACTAAAATAAGCTAGCTTGACAATAAAATTATATAAGCCGAGACCTAGATAGCTTATTTAAGCTCTTAGGAACTTAAGCCTAAAAATATAAGCCATGCATATATAAGCCGAATATTATAAGCCTTAGAATAAGCCCAAAAGCCCTCAAAATATAAGCTTATGATTAACTAGTAGGAAAATATAAGCTTTAGTCAAAAATAATAAACTTATATAAGCCACACAAATAAGCCGAAATATATAAGCTTAGAACTAAACTAGTTATTTGAAATTAAAACCTAATATAAGCCCACTAGTTAAGGCCCAATAGTAAATAATTAACATTTACTAATTACCTTAAGTTTTACTAAACCCATTAACCTTTTTACCCTAACCGGACCATAATGGGCCGCATAGCCCAACACTAAAATTAAAAAGGTACTTTTTGTGCCAAAAATGTCATATGGTGAAAGTTAGGTCCGAAGGTGAAAACTAGTAAAATTAGGTAAACATTTTGTGACTATTATATAGTCCAAGGGGCGTTTATACCATTTTTGAAACTAAAGGGGTAAACTAAAATCAACCGTGAGACTTAAATAAACCACAAGGACCTTTTGTGCCATTTATTGAAACTCAAAGCAAGCCCTAATCCCACCTTATGTATATGCCGAGAGATTGGAGGGGGTATTTTGCCATTTCTTGAAAGTTTACCAAGCCCTAGGGGGCGTTTTCATAAAATGGAATAACCAACAAGGACTAATGATGTAATGAACTTAACGGATGAAAACCTAAAGTTAATTTTCTAAACAATTATATTTACAAAAATTTATTATAGTTTTATTTAATTAAAAGAAATAATAAAACTTGTCACTTGTAAAATAAATCATTTTAGTTATTTACAAACTCTACGATATTGACAAACCCCGTTAACCACTTTCCTTTGAAACCTTAAAACTTTATAAATTATAATTTATTTCTTTATGATAAATTAAATAAGATATAGTTACTTATTTAATTTACGACCCCTCTTTCCTTAAAACAAATTTATATACACTTATATATATATTTTTCTTGAACAAAAATATATATACATACCTTTATTTCACTATAAGAACAAACACTTAAGCCAACGTAACAATTCATAAATTGTGATCATGCATTTTCGTATGTACCATTCATCATGCATAATTATTGTTGCATTCACTGAGACATTTAAATTACTTAGGTAATTTCTCCAGTTCGTGACTATACTGTGACATCATCCTCACTACCTCATTATCACTAAGGTGAGTTCATGGCCCCATCTTTAATGTTTTATAACTGGGGGAGGAAACATACAAAAACTATTTATATGCAAGCATGCACAGACAACAACAATTTATTTGCCTACTGTTTGCTCCATTCCCGTGGACTGTATTAGTTAATAGTGTAGCGTGAAATGTATGGATAGATCTATTCGGGTATTGACAACACCCGGCCTGTCGTGATCAGCTGTCACGTATTGCTTAGGCCGAGCAGCAGGTTTATGTCATTGTCGGATTTAGGGAAACCTCAATCAGGATAGACCCAAATGGGCTTACTGAGAATCATGTCTAGCTTCTATTACAGGGCAGTAGGAACTATTGTAGCGTTGGGCTGTGATGTCCTGCTACCTTCGTGGTGCTTTGCATATTGATACTTTATTTAATTAATTAAACCTGTGAATTCACCAACCTCGTGTTGACCCCCACATTTTACTTTTATGTTTTCTCAGGAAAGTAAGCAGGTTCATGCATTGGATTCCAGCATTTTAGGAAGCATCATGTTGACCATCGGGCTGGGATATTTATTTCTGTTTTATAATAAATGTGGTTTAAATTTGGACAAGATACTAAATGTGTATGATTAATTCATGTAATATGTTTCCAAATGATATTATGATCATTGCTCTATATGCTATGTGCTATCGATCCACCCAAGTAACACCCCAATTACTATTCCGCTGCATTTGACCAACTTGGGGGTGTTACAGAAATGGTATCAGAGCGCATAGTTATAGAGAACCAGATCAAAAACTTAAAATTTTTTAAATAATAAAAATTTTAAACTGGACTATAACTGAACATAAAAATCAGTCTAAAGAAAAATTGATTTTTGGGGAACCTATAAGTTAGGCATATGGCCTTATAGAGCATGCATATTATGTGAACTACCTTCACATTGATTTATTCCCTCATGGTAAATAAATCACATAAGTATCTATTTATACTTTTGACATCATGGTTAAAAGCTTTAAAACCACATCGCATATGCATCATGAAAACTTTTTAAATTGTGTAAGTTGAAAACTTGCTCAACTTTAAAATGTTACTTTCAGATATCATGACGACGCCCACTATTGTTACTACTTTCGAGGAGCTTATGGTTCCTACCATTATACCTTTGTCACCGACGTCAGTATTAGCTGGACCTGCTTCTGATATAGAGTCCAGAGATGACCAGCAGGACGGGGTCATCGTACTCACAGATTCACCTACTCCTTCGCCACCCACTGTATCTCCTACTACACCACTTCTTGTAGTACCTGCATCCCCTCCTAGAGAGGTGGACCAGGCCGTACCTTCTCTACCATCCTTACCACCACCTTCAGTACCTAGCACTTACCCCACCAGTGTCTTGCCACCTCGTAAGAGGAGACATGACACTATCCCTGACTCGACCTATGAGGTTGGAGAGGGATCAGGAGCCGGGCAGGCTAGACTTAGTTCCCTTCAGGCACAGGTCGATGCACTCACGGCCCGACAGGCACAGGACACCACCCTTATCCACTCTCTACTACAGGCGGACCAGCAGGGTCGCGCCATGCTCCAGGAGAGACTTGACTCTCTCTATTGGGCCATAGCCGGGGAGTTATACATCACCCGGGAGACCATAAACTGGCTATTGGATGAGGTAGCTTACCTCCGTTACCGCTTAGCTTCATTGGAGAGTCATTCCTACGAGACTCGAGCCGCCATCTACACACAGGAGGACACCTTTAGGACCTTTGTGGATTTGACAGATATCCGTCATCAGGGGATCACTACAGAGACAGAGCAGTTACGGAGTGCCGACACTGCACGTCAGCAGCAGCTACTAGAGGCCTTGAGATACACCAGAGAGACCCGGAGTGCCGTGATCCGTATGTAGGATGAGCGTGCACCACCAGCTGGACCACCTGCACCTGCAGGCAGCCATACTAGTGTAGGATAGATTTTTAGTTGTACATCATGACAAGCACTAAGTTGCATCTCAGCTCGCATGATTTATTTCTTTTGTACTTATATTCCTTTCAGTTGTATTCGTAGTACCTAACCTTAGTAGGTAGGATATCTTTTGGTTGTATTACAAACATATGTACCACTATTTCAGACAGGTTGCTATGACCCTGTCTTAGATCGGTTGTACTTGTACTATACTGTTGTTTGCCAGAAATAGCATGTTATCGTCCACTTGTTTGTTTACATTTATATTATTATGAACTCTTAACGGATTATCAAATTTGTTGTGAATTCTATGCATAAACATTACCCATGCAGTTTAATATAACCATCGTTTATCAGCTAACAGATCTCAGTTTTTCTTATTAATATAGAAAAATGCCACCAAGACGCGCACGCCCAAACCCCGCAGAAACACCTACGACGACTATATCTGATGCACAACTCAGAGTACTGATTGAGCAAGGCATTACTGAAGCCTTAGCTGCCAGACAAAACCGCCCCAGCGGAACCCATGGAGACAGTGAAAACTCTAATAACCGAAACCGCGAAGCTCGAGGATGTACTTACCCTGACTTCCTAAAGTGCAAGCCCAGCTATTACAAGGGCAAGGAAGGGGTAGTCGAGCTCATGCAATGGTTTGAGAGGACTGAGACCGTGTTTCGTATTAGTGACTGTACTGAAGAGAACAAAGTGAAATTCGCCACTTGTACACTTTTGGAACATGCACTCACGTGGTGGAACTCACAAGTTGCTACCCTCGGACACGATGGAGCCTATGGGATGACATGGACTGCATTGAAGGAAAAGCTTACCATGAAATACTGTCCACGTAGTGAAATCAAAAAGCTGGAGATTGAATTATGGAACCTCAAATGCACCAACTTCAATATTACGGGTTACAACCAGAAGTTCCAGGAACTAACTTTGATGTGTACCCGTATGTACCCAAAAGTGTCGGATAAGATAGAGAAGTACCTTAGTGGACTTCCAGACTCTGTTCATGACAGTGTGCTTGCATCTCGACCTACTACCATCGAGAGTGCCATTGAGTTTGCCATAAAATTAGTGGACAAACGTGGTCGTGATCATATGATTAGACAAGTAGGGCACAAGAGGAAAGTCGATGATAACTACCGTCATCATCCCCAGACTCAACAGCCCAAGAGGCAGGGTTTAGGTCAAGTCTGCAGTGCTGTTTCCTCAGGATCACCACCATACGTGGGAAACAAACCAAAATGCTCAAAGTGTAACTTCCATCACTACCCCACTATTGAATGCCGAAGACCAGAGCAGGGCAGTGCATATGTTCCGACCAATAGGAACAACTTCAGTGCCAACAACAAGTCCCACAACGGCAACAGGCAGAATTCCCGTGGAAGTGGATACCAAGGAAGCCGCCAGCTCACTGGCAGTGGAAACATGGCTCGTAAGGAAATCCGTTGCTTTGGTTGTGGAGAGATTGGACACATCAGACCTGACTGCCCAAAGCGTAAGAATGAAAGCCAAAGCGGAGCATCCGCCAGAGTTTATGTCATAGGAGAAAACAGGACCAACCCCGACTCCAATGTAGTTACTGGTACGTTCCTTCTGAATAATCGCTATGCAAATATTTTATTCGATACGGGAGCCGATAGGAGTTTCGTATCCACAGAGTTTAGTAGCTTACTAGGCATTTTACCAACCCCGTTAGATAACTGTTACAGAGTCGAATTAGCAGACGGAAAGATCACTGAAACTAATACCATCATAAGAGGCTGTACTTTAAACCTTCAGAATCACCCATTTGATATTCAATTAATACCCATAGAACTAAGTAGTTTCGATGTCATCATTGGTATGGACTGGTTAGCCAAATATCATGTGACCATTGTGTGTGATGAGAAACTAGTCCGTATACCATGGGGAAACGCAGGTCTAATTATCCAAGGAGACGGAAATTCGGATAAAACAGACACTAGGTTGAGTGTGATCTCGTGTACCCAAGCCCAGAAATATCTACTAAAAGGATGTCCTATCTTTTTAGCGCATATTTCTAAAACAGACAAAGAAGAAGAATCCAAGGAGAAACAGATCAAGGATGTACCCATCGTCCGTGATTATCCTGAAGTCTTTCCAGACGACTTGCCAGGATTACCTCCAACTCGTCAAGTTGAATTTCAAATAGACTTGGTGCCAGGAGCTGCACCTGTAGCTAAAGCACCCTACCATTTAGCACCTACCGAGATGAAAGAACTCACAGAACAACTCAAAGAACTGTCAGACAAAGGCTTTATCAGGCCCAGTTCCTCGCCTTGGGGAGCCCCAATATTGTTTGTCAAAAAGAAAGACGGTTCATTTCGAATGTGTATCGATTACAGAGAACTGAATAAGTTAACTGTGAAAAACCGCTACCCGTTACCACGAATCGACGACCTATTTGATCAGCTACAAGGATCAAGCGTGGACTCCAAGATCGACTTACGATCCGGGTATCACCAATTGAAGGTCAGAGAAGAGGACATACCAAAGACAGCTTTCAGAACACGATACGGTCATTATGAGTTCCAAGTCATGCCGTTTGGACTGACCAATGCACCAGCCATATTCATGGATCTCATGAATCGAGTATGCAGACCCTATCTGGATAAGTTCGTGATAGTGTTTATTGATGACATCCTCATCTATTCCAAGAATGAGCAAGAGCACGGAGAACATCTGGCTCAAGTACTAAAACTGCTTAAGGAAGAAAAGCTGTACGCAAAATTCTCAAAGTGTGATTTTTGGATCCCTAAAGTACACTTTCTCGGTCATGTGATTGACGACAAGGGAATCCAAGTTGACCCCGCGAAAGTCGAATCCGTGAAAGATTGGACATCTCCCACATCGCCGAAAGAAATTCGTCAATTCTTAGGTCTTGCCGGTTACTACCGACGATTTATCGAAGGTTTCTCTAAGATTGCTAAACCAATGACCAAGCTCACTCAGAAAGGTATAAAGTTTGTGTGGGAAGAAAAAGAAGAAGCTGCATTCCAGACCATCAAACAAAAATTGTGTAGTGCACCTATTTTAGCCTTACCAGAAGCTAACGAGGATTTCGTTGTCTACTGTGACGCGTCGCACAAAGGGTTGGGAGCTGTGTTGATGCAGAGACAGAAAGTGATTGCTTATGCTTCAAGACAACTGAAGAAGCACAAGCAGAATTACTCCACCCATGATCTAGAACTTGGATCCGTAGTTTTCGCCTTAAAAATTTGGAGGCACTACCTGTACGGGACCAAGTGCACAGTTCATACTGATCACAAGAGCTTGCAACATATCCTAGATCAGAAAGAATTAAACATGAGGCAACGTCGATGGATAGAATTACTCAGCGACTACGACTGTGACATCAAATACCACCCAGGAAAGGCAAATGTAGTCGCAGATGCACTAAGCCGAAAGGGAACTGATCCTCCCATGAGAGTTCGAGCCTTAGTCATGACCATTAACTTGGACCTACCCAAACATATATTAGAGGCCCAACTCCAGGCACAGAAGCCCGAGAATATTAGAAAGGAAGACATAGGAGGAATGCTTAGGATGGACCTAAGCAAGGAAAAGTTAGAAGCTAGAACGGACGGAACATTGTGTCTACACGGAAGAAGCTGGCTACCATGTTACGGAGACTTGAGGAACGTGATCATGCACGAATCCCATAAATCCAAGTACTCCATACACCCCGGATCCGAAAAGATGTATCAAGACGTGAAGAAATTATACTGGTGGCCGAACATGAAAGCAGACATTGCCACCTACGTGAAGAAATGTTTGACTTGTGCTAGAGTTAAAATAGAACATCAGCGACCATCAGGTTTGTTGGTTCAACCCGAAATACCAAAATGGAAATGGGACAATATCACCATGGATTTCATTACCAAACTTCCTACATCGTCCCACGGTTACGATACAATTTGGGTAATCGTTGACCGCCTCACGAAATCAGCCCACTTCTTACCTATCAAGGAAAATGATTCTCTGAGCAAATTAGCCAAAACTTACTTAAAGGAAGTTGTGACAAGACACGGGATACCAGTCTCAATCATCTGCGATAGAGATGGCAGGTTTACATCAAACTTCTGGAAAGCCTTTCAAAGAGCTTTAGGGACAAACCTGGATATGAGTACCGCATACCATCCACAGACAGACGGTCAGAGTGAACGAACAATCCAAACATTAGAAGACATGCTGAGAGCATGTGTGATCGACTTTGGAAAAGGATGGGTCGAACACATTCCAGTGGTGGAGTTCTCCTACAATAACAGCTACCATGCCAGTATTAAGGCGGCACCATTTGAGGCCCTCTATGGCCGCAAATGTCGTTCACCAGTATGCTGGGTAGAGGTGGGAGAATTTCAACTGACAGGACCCGAACTGATCCAAGAGACTACTGAGAAGATCGCCCTCATCAAGCAACGAATTCAGGCTGCCCAGGATAGACAAAAGAGTTATGCCGACAGGAAACGTAAACCAATGGAGTTTGCTGTAGGTGATCGTGTCATGCTGAAGGTATCACCTTGGAAGGGTGTTGTACGGTTTGGGAAACGGGGAAAGCTAAATCCACGTTACGTAGGACCCTTCAAAGTAATTGCCAGAATTGGAGAGGTCGCCTATCGCTTAGAGTTACCCCAGTAGTTGAGCCGAGTACACCCTACATTCCACGTCTCAAACTTGAAGAAGTGCTACGCAGATGAACCATTAGCAATGCCATTGGAGGGAGTCCATTTTGACGACAAACTTCAATTTGTAGAAGAACTAGTGGAAGTCGTGGAGAGAGAAGTTAAGAAATTGAAACGAAGCCAAATCCCGTTAGTTAAAATACGATGGAACTCTAGGAAAGGTCCCGAATTTACTTGGGAACACGAAGACTCGTTTAGAGCTAAATACCCACACCTTTTCACCTGAGCAGTGACGTCATCTTAAGCTTTGAGGACAAAGATAAAATAACGGGTTTATGCTGTAAAACCTGTAAATTTCAGGTTTTGACTATGTCAATATTGTGTACGTCACCTCATGATATATATATATATTTATTCTGTCACCTTTGCATGAAATTCCTTTGAACAATCATATGCATCACATGAGCATACATCATTCTAATCATCTGAACAGGGAAACAACTATATCACAATTTTTATTGTGACTATGAGTATTTTAATCATAAAAGCATGACCACATTTGTATGACTATATTTCAATAGCATACTGGGCAACGAATGATCTATTGTAAAAGACTTTAAGTCATCTGAACATATGATCACTTGCATACATCCCATTGATTTTCTAAAAATCCAACGTCATGATCACAATTAATAACTGGCTATTTATATATATAAATATTTTTAAATTGGATAGTTTATATATATTTTTCACACTATAATTGGCTTTAAACTACGATGACAATCACTTTTACACATGAACACTACAATAAATCATTTTATATTTCTTTTATATATTTTTGTAATGATAAAATCACCTAAGGACCATACTTTCACCAAAGGCCCTAAACGTAACAAAAATTACTTAAACTCAAACGTACTCACATATTATTATAACCTTAACTCACTTAACACTCACCTGGACACAAAAGTTAAACACAAGCATACCCTAGACTTTTATTAAACCGTATATATTCATATATATACTTAACCATAACCCTTTTTACCAAAACTCTTACCCTCCTTACCAAGTGTCTAAACTATACACTAAATATAACACCTATGTATACACATTACATAAATCTTACTTCCCTTTTGACTAGAAGCTATGAAACCGCCGGTTTCATTTGTAAACCATGGGAACTTGTACATTTTTGGGCAATTAAGGTTAGTACTAGATACACTATTTGGAAAACTAAGTCACACATCCATTCTTGTTTGCTCCTAGCCGTGTATACCCATTCCACCACACACCAAAACTTGTACAACATGCCATTAAATGGAAACACTCAAAAACTTACCTTTTGTCCATTTGAATCACTTCATGCGACGGCTAAGACAACCCCACTAGCAAGCTTGTACATCTTAAGCATTTATGAAATGTACTCACCAAGTACCATGTCAAATACACACAATCTCTTTTCCCCTCTCTCTTGCCGTGTCTTACCCCAAGCCACAACCCATCTTTCACTCTTAGATATTTAGGAACCTCACAAACACTCATTCACCCTCACACATTTATATTCGGATCATTAACCCTCCCATATAACACCTTGAGTTAACAAAAAATCCTCCATCTCATTTACTACCAAATCCTAGTACTCCAAGCATTGAAGTCTAGCATTCAAGACTCCTAGGACTCGTCTAGAAGCAAGCCGACGCCAACACCACTCCCCTTTGTCACCATTTTGATCAAACAAGTAAGTAAGACTACACTAGACCTATTTCCATCTTTCTTTTACTTTCCATCTCATAACATGCATGTATAAGCTTAGGAAATGGACCTAGGTTGCCATGCATACGTAAAACCTCCATGAAATGCCATCCATATGACATATAAGCCATGGCTTATATAGTGGGTGAACATTTCGTGCCCTAGAATCCTTAATCATGTTCTAACATGTTGGACACCTTGCTTAAAAACCCTAGAAATGAACTAGTTATAAATGAGTACCTTAAAAATGTGTGTATTGTAAAATAAGCCGAACCACTTAGCATATATAAGCCCATATTGTTATATAAGCCACGTCATTTAAGCCTTAAAAATCTATATAAGCCGAAGTAGTACTAAAATAAGCTAGCTTGACAATAAAATTATATAAGCCGAGACCTAGATAGCTTATTTAAGCTCTTAGGAACTTAAGCCTAAAAATATAAGCCATGCATATATAAGCCGAATATTATAAGCCTTAGAATAAGCCCAAAAGCCCTCAAAATATAAGCTTATGATTAACTAGTAGGAAAATATAAGCTTTAGTCAAAAATAATAAACTTATATAAGCCACACAAATAAGCCGAAATATATAAGCTTAGAACTAAACTAGTTATTTGAAATTAAAACCTAATATAAGCCCACTAGTTAAGGCCCAATAGTAAATAATTAACATTTACTAATTACCTTAAGTTTTACTAAACCCATTAACCTTTTTACCCTAACCGGACCATAATGGGCCGCATAGCCCAACACTAAAATTAAAAAGGTACTTTTTGTGCCAAAAATGTCATATGGTGAAAGTTAGGTCCGAAGGTGAAAACTAGTAAAATTAGGTAAACATTTCGTGACTATTATATAGTCCAAGGGGCGTTTATGCCATTTTTGAAACTAAAGGGGTAAACTAAAATCAACCGTGAGACTTAAATAAACCACAAGGACCTTTTGTGCCATTTTTGAAACTCAAAGCAAGCCCTAATCCCACCTTATATATATGCCGAGAGATTGGAGGGGGTATTTTGCCATTTCTTGAAATTTTACCAAGCCCTAGGGGGCTTTTCATAAAATGGAATAACCAACAATGACTAATGATGTAATGAACTTAACGGATGAAAACCTAAAGTTAATTTTCTAAACAATTATATTTACAAAAATTTATTATAGTTTTATTTAATTAAAAGAAATAATAAAACTTGTCACTTGTAAAATAAATCATTTTAGTTATTTACAAACTCTACGATATTGACAAACCCCGTTAACCACTTTCTTTTGAAACCTTAAAACTTAATAAATTATAATTTATTTCTTTATGATAAATTAAATAAGATATAGTTACTTATTTAATTTACGACCCCTCTTTCCTTAAAACAAATTTATATACACTTATATATATATATTTTTCTTGAACAAAAATATATATACATACCTTTATTTCACTATAAGAACAAACACTTAAGCCAACGTAACAATTCATAAATTGTGATCATGCATTTTCGTATGTACCATTCATCATGCATAATTATTGTTGCATTCACTGAGACATTTAAATTACTTAGGTAATTTCTCCAGTTCGTGACTATACTGTGACATCATCCTCACTACCTCATTATCACTAAGGTGAGTTCATGGCCCCATCTTTACTGTTTTATAACTGGGGGAGAAAACATACAAAAACTATTTATATGCAAGCATGCACAGACAACAACAATTTATTTGCCTACTGTTTGCTCCATTCCCGTGGACTGTATTAGTTAATAGTGTAGCGCGAAATGTATGGATAGATCTATTCGGGTATTGACAACACCCGGCCTGTCGTGATCAGCTGTCACGTATTGCTTAGGCCGAGCAACAGGTTTATGTCATTGTCGGATTTAGGGAAACCTCAATCAGGATAGACTCAAATGGGCTTACTGAGAATCATGTCTAGCTTCTATTACAAGGCAGTAGGAACTACTATAGCGTTGGGCTGTGATGTCCTGCTACCTTCGTGGTGCTTTACATATTGATACTTTATTTAATTAATTAAACCTGTGAATTCACCAACCTCGTGTTGACCCCCACATTTTACTTTTATGTTTTCTCAGGAAAGTAAGCAGGTTCATGCATTGGATTCCAGCATTTTAGGAAGCATCATGTTGACCATCGGGCTGGGATATTTATTTCTGTTTTATAATAAATGTGGTTTAAATTTAGACAAGATACTAAATGTGTACGATTAATTCATGTAATATGTTTCCAAATGATATTATGATCATTGCTCTATATGCTATGTGCTATCGATCCACCCAAGTAACACCCCAATTACTATTCCGCTGCATTTGACCAACTTGGGGGTGTTACAATTGCGATCAAAGCAAGTAATTCGTCGAAATGTTGAAATCCCTAAGATTGCGATAGAATGCACACTTGATCCGAAATTGGTGGTAAGCTTAAAACTCAATAAGCACATACAATAAGCTGACTTATCTGAAACTTAAACAACTCAAAAAGCTTGAATTTGACAACTTGTAAGACATACAAGATCATAAACTTTATGAAAGGAACTTTAAAATGACTAAAACCTTTGGAAATCCGAGAACCAATAAGCTAAAACTTGAAATAAGCCAATAAGCATTAAGAGCTTACAGCTTATACGTGTAAGAACTTATGTGAAAATAAGGAAGATTAACCTTTAATCACGAAAACATCAAATCAAACGAATGAAGTATGCAATTCGGATCAAAAGATAAAATAAACCAAGAAATGGTAGAAGGAGATTAAAGAACTTAAAACTTAACTTGAACTTGATTAATGGAATCCAAATACAAAAAGCTTAAATTTGAAAGATTAAAAGAAAAGATGAAAAACTTAGTGAGAGAAAGTTTAGAACTTTCTCTCTCTAAAAACTAGAAAGGAAAAAATTAAAAGTTCAACTAGCTAACTACCCTCCTAATGTGATTAGGAGGGTATTTATAGGGAAATGGGAAGTGCATGTGTGGTGCTTCCTTCTTTCTTTTCTTCTCGACTCGATTTAATTCTTTGTCTTTTCTCGACGTCGTCTCGGGATTTGAACTTGTCTTAATAATTTTTCTTCTTTAATTTAGACTTGAGTTCTTTGACTTCATTAAAATTCCGTCTTTAGACTTTTTCTTCGATAAATCTTCAGAATAGGTCTTGGACATCCGTTTTTTAAGCACTCTTGATCTCTTGACTTCGTCTTTTCTCGTTTTCTTTGATAAAAGCCCGTGAAAGCCCGTGTTTTCTTCCTTTTTCATCTTTAGGTCCTAAAACACAATAAAAACACAAACCACGCATAATTCCGACTTTTACGACATAAAATACACGTTTTGGTCTTGTTATTATTGGAAATAAGTGGTAAAAGGATAAATGTTTTCACACTTATTACGTTGTCTATGATGTGAGTAATGTGATATCTCGTAACACCAACGAGTCTTCCGTTGTATTTAATTGTGTAAATTTGGGGGTGTTACAGTAGGTAGAAGCCATGATCATGCATGGTGTTCTTGCCATGATCAATGGTGATTGTTGCAAGAATTTTGTTAAAAACTTCATTTTGTTTCAAAGGTTTTTATTTTTATGATGATTTGGATGTTATGGTTCATATATGTTGATGTTAGGGTATAGGAATGATCATTTTCATGGTTGGTTTTGATCAAAAAGGTGATTTTATACAAGTTTTTAATGGTCAATTTATAACAGTAAGTAAACAGTAAAATCCGAATTTTTATGTTTTGAAAATGGCTTAACTTATAGCCTAGGGTTATAGATAATTTTAATAGCTTCGATTTGGTATAAGGTAGATCTTCTAGCTCCAAACGAGCGCGAAGTTATGATGTTTTGATTGATCGTGTACCGGGAGACGAGTATCGGCACTACATATAGTTGTTGTCGATATTTGGATCGAATCTCGGGGACTCTAAATGGAAGTTTTGAAATATGTAACCTACTGATAATAAGGTTTTTACTTTAGAGGTTGAGTTTACTTTAAAAGCCGAGTGTCGGTTTTGTAAACGGAGTCGTTTAAATAAGTTAAAACGGTTGTATGAAAAATTAACGTAAATCTGTCTGGATTTTGTAGTTTGAAAATGAGTCGGGTAAAGTACTTTAAAAGTAATTTCATTTGATAAACTTGTAGGAGGACTTTCTATATATAGTAAGTTAGTTTATCGAGTCGTTTCATAAACGTTTGACGAGTTTAAAAGGGGTAAATAAGCTAGTACATGTAGTATGTGCCTCCGGACTTTGTTAAAAGTGTAAAATGGTTAAGTAAATGTGTAGTAACGTATGATGAAGTTATTTATATTGTTTTCTCTCCAGTTTATTGTGGTTTTATGAGTTTGAGTTTGATGTTGTTATATATATATGATTTATTTCTCGCGTCATTATTAATGAACGCGCCTTATTTGATAGGTAGCGGTTCTCGTGTTTGAAAGGCATCCATTATCATCGACGATCATCTCGCTAGATCTCTTATACTAAGGTGAGTCTGTAGCCTCGCTTTTTATGCTAGCTACTAAATGATTTATACCCGCGAGGGGGATACATTCTATTTGAAAATAAATGAACACAAGTCATGAGTAATTGTTGGACCCGAATGTTGGCTAAAGTTGATTACATTGTATTGAGTACCTTGTTGCTAAAGACCCTAAATTCATGAGCCGTTAAATATCTTCTGACTTGATGTTGTGAGTCGAGAATAGCCGATTATTCTAATGATAGTACTATTGGGTTGACCACCCTATCTGAGACCAGGGCATTACGTTAAGTAACCCGCTGGGAAGGATAATTTTACGAGAATAAGAATGTGGTATTCTAGCAACTGATACCCTAGAGGGGCAATGGTTTTATTCTAGTCATGTCGGCATTTGGCGTGGGTGACTATTTGGTTAAGGGGTTGGTTTCATGAGCTTAAATACAATGTTTTATTATTATTGCCTTGAATATAGATTGTGTGTACGACAATTCTATAAATGATTATGATTGATTTTCTTCTTGTGTTCAAATGTGATTTGATAAACCTATAGACTAGCTCAACATTATTGTTGACTCGTTTTAGCATGTATTTCAGGTAATAGGAAGTGATGGAGCATGGAGCTTTGCTGTGGAGGTTGTGGCTTGGCTTTTGGAAGAATGTTGGTCTAAAAACTATTTCTATCCTTTACTGTTGAACAATTTATTTTATGTTGATGTACTGTACTAAACTTGTTGGTTGTTGGTCGAGATCAATGGGGACTAAACTCTTTACTCTGGTGTCGTTTTAGTACAATTATGGGATGAAATTTATGTTTTAGACCTATTATGAAAATCTTTTTTATATTTTGTGTAAACGTCTCACATTTGAGTCGTTCAATATATCTTGTGTGATGATGCTTGTGTCTAGCACCCAATTGTGTATTTCCGCTGCGCAATGTAAATTGGGGGTGTTAGAGATTGGTTATCAGAACTGCAAGTTATAGAGACTGGGTCGATTTTGAAAATTGTCCTAAACTATAACTTTGATGTCGAAAGTATTTATTCTTCAAAAGCACACAACTCCTCTGCAACGCTCCGGTAAGATCACTTTTAGTTTTGTTTTGTATTGTAGATGTATCACTCATAACTGAAATGATTTCCCGAGTATTTATTAAGTAAATACTACGATATTGTATTGGAATTATTGAAAGTACGCTGAGTGCTTGTCAGTATCATATTTATTTTTTGCTAGCATTGCATAAACATCATTTGCATTGTGTTGCATAGCATGGATATGTATGACATTTGCATAAGCATGGCATACTAATTATTATTTTATTAACGATGACCTTAAGTATCCTTGAACCCTTATAATTGTAGAAAATGGCTGGTTTACCTCGTGAGGATGGATGGATTGATATGACTAATGTATTGGATGGTGAGGAAGTGGATAACTTTGGTGCTAATGATGATGAGGAGCCTTTTGAGTTTTTAGATGATGGGATTCCACTTACTGAAGTTGGTCAGACAGAGCCTGAAGTTATTCAAGGTAGTTATGTTCCAAGGGTTAATGTTGTGCCACAGACTGTTCCCAATTGTCAACGACTTGTTGTTCGTTCTTCAACGCCTACTTGTGATGCTTATATTAGCAGTTTGCCTGGGATTGCATTTGCTACGGGTGATGTTCCTGTTGAGTCGAGTAGTGCTGCTAGTGCTCGATCTATTCATGATGGTATTCCTAAGGTTTATTGTCCAGGTCCTAGGTCTTATGATGATATATTCTGGTTTCTCAAGAAATTTCATAGGTCTTTGTTTGAAAGGTATTTGGTTGAAACCCGTGTGATTAGGAGATTTGAGCAGAATCAGAAAAAGTTTGATAGGTTTGTTGGTAGTGTGAGGAGATCAGAGTTTGTTAGGGCAAGAGAAATGGATGAAGTTGTTAGATTAAGATCTATGGTGTTGAATTTGAGTGGGCAGGTTGAGAGGTTACGTAAGGAGCAAGAAAGGAATGCAAGGTTGGATGCATGGGGTCTGCCGATGAGATCTTTTCCTAGTCGAGGTGTTGTGATTCGTGATGTGCCAAATCAGGTTGAAACTCAAGTGTTGGTGAAACCAAGTGAAGGAAGTAGTCGAAAGGGAAAGGAAAAAGTGGAAGAAGATTCCGAGGATGATGATTGCAGCAGTGATGACGAGCCGATGTACAAGAAGGTGCGGGGATCGGATGTTTAGTTCTTTTATGTTGTTTTTATTAGCCTTGTTGTAATAGAACTTATGTTGACTGATACTGTAGTTTATGATGAAACTTAATGACTTTAAGTTTGCCGTGATGAAGGGTTGTAGTGACATTACTTGTCATAATTTTGTGGAAATTTTCAACGCAATCCAAATTACCTTCATGACTTATGATTTGTCTCATTAGTTCTTTTGTGAATTGGTTAATGATTCATTGTGAACTGTGTTGTTGGTGCATGTAGTATCTATGTTACATCTTGATAGAGAAATCCTTCTTCTTATCTTGATATGAATACTTACTTGTTCTTTTTTTTTCTTGTGTCATTATAGGGAGGAAGGAGTTGGGAGGCATTTTTCTGACTTTACTAAATTGTTGTTTGGTTAGTTTCCTAAAAACATGCCGCCTAAATTGACGACTGCTACTGTTAATACCATGATTGAGCAAGCTATCGCTAGAGCATTGGAAGCTGAATGTGCTGCGAGGAACCAAGAGACTGAGAATAGGAATGCTGGTGGTCAGGTTGTAGGGAATGTTGAAAATCCAGTTGGAGGTAATGCTGATGAACAAGCGGGAGGAAATGCTGCAGGACAAGTTGGAGGTAATGCTGCTGTTCAGTAGGTTCAGAAGGAATGTTCTTATGCTAGTTTCATGAAATGTGGACCTACCCAATTTCGTGGTACTGGTGGTGCATTGGAATTAAGGAGGTGGATTGAAAAGATTGAAAGTACTTTTGAAATTAGTGGATGTTCAGAAGCTAGTAAGGTGAAATTTGTTGCAGCTACTTTTCAGGATGATGCATTAGTTGGTGGAATAGTCAGGTAGCTACTGTGGGGTTGGTTGAAGCTAATGCTAGAACATGGACTGTGACCAAGGGACTGTTAACTGCTAAGTTTTATCCTGAGGAAGAGTTAGGTCAGTTGGAAGATGAATTGAGGCATTTGGTGCTGAGAAACAATGATATTGTAGCTTATACAAGGAGATTCTCTGATTTATGTTTGTTATGTCCTGATGCTTTTACTGATGACCGTAAGAAGATGAAGCAGTATATTAGGGGTTTATCTAGTAATATCAAGGGAGAAACTACATCGTTGAAACCCAAGTCATTTGATGAAGCTGTTCAAATGGCTCATGCTTTAATGGATGTAAGGCTACAGGATCAAAAGGATAGTATTGCTGAAGGGAATAAGAGAAAGTGGGAAGCTGCACACTCAAACCAAGGGCAGAATCAAGGTGGTTATCGTAATAACAATAACCAAGGACCGAACAGGAATCAACAATATAATTTGAGAAGGAATGATGGTGTTCGTGCTGCCACAGGATATCAAGGTAACAAGGTGAATCCGAAGTGTGGTCGGTGTAATATGTATCATGTTGGAAATTGTCCACCTACTTGCAACAAGTGTGGGAAGGTCGGACATATGATGGCAAATTGTAGAAACAAGGATGTGTCCACTGGAGCCAATGCTGTCAAGGTAGTTGACTGTTCTGGATGTGGAGGCCGTGGACATAAGCAAGGGAACTGTCCGAGGGTTGGCATACAACAGGGAGGCAATGTTGCTGTTGTTGCTGCTGTGATTGCTGCTCCAGCCTATATCGTGGGAGATGCTGACAAACCTCAGGGGCCGAATGTGGTGACTGGTACGTTTTTACTTGATGCTTGTTATGCTAGTGTGTTATTTGATTCTGGATCCAATAGAAGTTTTGTAGATGTTAGATTCAGTCAGCTATTGGATAGAGAACCAGTGAGATTGACAACTAGTTATAATGTGGAGTTAGTTGATGGTAAGGTTGTAAGCACTAGTTCTATACTGAAAGGTTGTTCCTTGAAGTTAGGTAATTATGTGTTTAGTATTGATTTGATGCCTATAGAATTAGGATCTATTGACGTGATTGTTGGAATGGACTGGTTAGTTGGTAATGGTGCAGTAATTGTTTGTGGAGAAAGATTAGTTCAGATACCGCTAAGGAATAGGGTATTGACTGTGAAAGGTGATGAATGTACTTCTCGTTTGAGAGTTGTTTCTTGTTTGAAGATGATGAGGTATATAGAAGCAGGTTGTGATGTGTTTCTTGCACAGATAAGTAATGATGGTGTGAATGAAAGGAAATTGGAGGATGTGCCTGTGATTAGAGAGTATCATGAGGTTTTCCCTGAAGATTTGCCAGGATTACCGCCGCATCGTGAAGTGGAGTTTCGTATTGATTTAGTGTTGGGTGTTGCGCCTGTTGCTCGTGCACCGTATCGTTTAGCTCCATCTGAGATGAAAGAATTATCTGATCAATTGAAGGAATTGATGGATAAGGGATTTATAGACCGAGTTCGTCGCCGTGGGGTGCGCCTGTTTTGTTTGTTAGGAAGAAAGATGGTTCTTTTAGAATGTGTATTGATTATAGAGAGCTTAACAAGTTGACTGTCAAGAATCGGTATCCACTGCCGAGGATTGATGATTTGTTTGATCAATTACAAGGGTCATGTGTATACTCGAAGATCGATTTGAGGTCTGGGTATCATCAACTGAGAGGTCTGCTGTATTTATGGATTTGATGAATCGTGTATGTAAGCCGTATTTGGATGAGTTTGTTATCGTATTCATTGTTGATATTCTCGTATACTCCAAGAGTGAAGAGGAACATGAGAAGCATTTGAGAACAATTTTGGAATTGTTGAAGAAAGAAAAGCTGTATGCGAAATTCTCTACGTGTGAATTTTGGTTGAAATCATTGCAATTTCTGGGGCACGTGATTGATAGTGAAGGTGTTCGTGTGGATCCTGCTAAGATTGAGGCAATTAAGGATAGGTTAGTGCCGAAGACGCTGACTGAAGTTCGTCAACTTCTTGGTTTGACTGGGTATTATAGAAGGTTTATTGAGAAGTTTTCGTTAGTTTCTAAGCCGTTGACTAAGCTTACAGAAAAGAATCGAGTGTTTGAATGGGGTTGGAGAGGAATCTGCATTTAGTATGTTGAAGGATAAGTTGTGTTCTGCGCTGATATTGTCTTTGCAAGAAGGATCTGAGGATTTTGTAGTGTACTGTGACGCGTCTCATAAAGGATTTGGGGTTGTGTTGATGCAAAGGGAGAAAGTAATAGCATATGCGTCGAGAAAATTGAGGAATCATGAAGAGAATTACACTACGCATGATTTAGAATCTGGGGCTGTGATTTTTGCTTTTAAGCTGTAGAGACACTACTTGTATGGAACCAAGTGTGTGGGTTTCACTGATCATAAGAGTCTTCAATATATTTTGGATCAAAAGGAATTGAATATGAGGCAAAGGAGATGGGTTGAGTTGCTGAGTGATTATGACTACGAGATTCGTTACCACCCTGGTAAAGCGAATGTAGTAGCTGATGCACTTAGTAGAAAGGAATTAGATAAGTCTATAAGCGTTAGAGCTTTGACAATGATGGAAAGTGTTGATTTGACAGAAGCGACATTGAAAGCCCAAGCTAATGGTTTTAAGGAAGAGAATGTTGAGGCATAAAATTTGGGTAGAATGCTGAAACCATTGTTTGAAGTAAGGTCGAATGGATTGAGTTATTTTGAGAATTGGATTTGGTTACCGTTGTGTCCGTCTAAGGAAGGTTCTTTAGGAGTGCGAGATTTAGTGATGAATGAATCTCATAAGTCTAAGTATTCAATACATCCTGGATCGGACAAGATGTATCAAGATCTTAAGAAAGTTTATTGGTGGTCGAATATGAAGGCAGATATAGCACAATATGTTAATAAGTGTTTAACTTCTGCAAAAGTGAAGGCTGAACATAAGAAACCGTCTGGATTATTAGTCCAACCTGAGATTCCTGAGTGGAAATGGGAGAAGATTACAATAGATTTTATGACAGGTTTGCCAAGGACTGCAAATGGTAGTGATATGATATGGGTGATTATAGATAGATTGACTAAGTCTGCTCACTTTCTGCCAATGAAGAAGACGGATAGTATGGAGAGGTTAACAACAGTGTATGTGAAGAGATTGTTTGTCGACATGGTGTGCCTTTGTCGATAATTTCTGATCGTGATAGTAGATTTACTTCATAATTTTGGAAGTCTTTACAGAAAGCGATGGGAACGGAGTTATGTTTGAGTACATCATATCATCTGGAAACTGATGGAAAAAGTGAGAGAACGATTCAAACGTTAGAGGATATGCTTCGTGCATGTGTGATTGACTTTGGAAATGGTTGGGATAAGCATTTGCCATTGGTTGAATTTTTTTACAATAATAGTTATCATGCTAGTATTAAAGCCGCTCCATTTGAAGCTTTATATGGACGTAAGTGCAGATCACCAGTGTGTTGGAGTGAGGTAGGAGAAAGTCAATTGACTGGGCCTGAAATAATATTTGAGACGACTGAAAAGATTGTACAAATTAAGAAGCGTTTTTTATCTGCCAGAAGTAGACAAAAAAGTTATGCTGAGAACAGAAGGAAACCATTGGAATTTGAAGTAGGAGACATGGTTATGTTAAAAGTATCTCCATGGAAAGGAGTAATTCGTTTTGGAATGAGAGGAAATTTGAGCCCGAGATTTATTGGACCATTTAAGATTATCCAAAGGATTTGATTGGTGGCTTATAAGTTAGAGTTGCCTGATGAGCTTAAGGCTATTCATAATACTTTTCATGTGTCTAATATGAAGAAGTGTTCAGCTGAAAGGGATGTGGTGATTCCATTGGAGGAAATTCAACTTGATGATAAGTTGCATTTTATAGAGGAACCTGTAGAGATAATAGATAGGGAAGTTAAGAAGTTGAAGCATAGTAGAATTCCGATTGTGAAAGTGAGATGGAACTCTAGACGTGGGCCAAAGTTTACATGGGAACGTGAGGATTTCATTAAGGACAAGTATCCTCATTTGTTTAGGAAGGATTAAGCGCCGCAGATGTCGCTTCTTTTAAGAAGGGGGGGATATGACAACCCAAAACCGAGGTCATTTCTTAATCTTAGTTTACGATTATTTTTGAAATTTTTAAATGATATTTATTTTTGGAGGTTTAAGTTTAAACCGATGTTGGAAGGTTTATATTTTATATTTATTAAGTATAAGGAGTATTAGCAAGCGTGATGTCGATGGATGCCAAATATTTTACGTCTTATTTTCGGTTGTTCGATTTTTGTTATTTTTTATGTTTTATTTTAAATGACGTGTTAAGTCGAGTCGGGAGTCGATATTATTATATTTGAGGTACGTTTTAAATTTTTAAAAGTATCTTTATGAAACCCGAGCCCCGTAAATATTTTCAAAATTGACTAATAGTTATTTCCCGTATTTTTAGCTAACTATTTTCATTTTGAGTCACAACTATTGCAAAATTACAACAATGGTCCCTCATGCACTATATAAAAAGCAAAAATTTTTACACAACACATCATTTTCCACTCATCAAAAATTTTATTCTCTCTCTCTTTCTTTCTTGTGTATGCCGTGACCTTCACCACCACCCCAAAACCATACATTTTCAATTTTAACTTGATTTTCATGATGATTTGAGCAATACTAAAGCACGACCCAATCTTAGAAATGATCAAGGATCATTTTGGTATAAGAAAATCTTACATGTAAGGCATTTTTATTTTTGATGTTGGTAGGTAGAAGCCATGATCATGCATGGTGTTCTTGCCATGATCAATGGTGATTCTTGCAAGAATTTTGTTAAAAACTTCATTTTGATTCAAAGGTTTTTATTTTTATGATGATTTGGATGTTATGGTTCATATATGTTGATGTTAGGGTATAGGAATGGTCATTTTATAACAGTAAGTAAACAGTAAAATCCGAATTTTTATGTTTTGAAAATGGATTAACTTATAGTCTAAGGTTGTAGATAATTTTATTAGCTTCGATTTGATATAAGGTAGAGCTTCTAGCTCCAAACGAGCGCGAAGTTATGATGTTTTGATTGATCGTGTACAGGGAGACGAGTATCGGCACTACATATAGTTGTTGTCGATATTTGGATCGAATCTCGGGGACTCTAAATGGAAGTTTTGAAATATGTAACCTACTGATAATGAGGTGTTTACCTTAGAGGTTGAGTTTACTTTAAAACCCGAGTGTCGGTTTTGTAAACGAAGTCGTTTAAATAAGTTAAAACGGTTGTATGAAAAATTAACGTAAATCTGTCCGGATTTTGTAGTTTGAAAATGAGTCGGGTAAAGGACTTCAAAAGTAATTTCATTTTATAAACTTGTAGGAGGACTTTCTATATATAGTAAGTTAGTTTATCGAGTCGTTTCATAAACGTTTGACGAGTTTAAAAGGGGTAAATAAGCTAGTACATGTAGTATGTGCCGGCGGACTTGGTTAAAAGTATAAAATGGTAAAGTAAATGTGTAGTAAAGTATGATGAAGTTATTTATATCATTTTTCTCTCGAGTTTATTGTGGTTTTATGAGTTTGAGTTTTATGTTGTTATATATATATGATTTATTTCTCGAGTCATTATTAATGAACGCGCCTTATTTGATAGGTAGCGGTTCTCGTGTTTGAAAGGCATCCATTATCTTCGACGATCATCTCGCTAGATCTCTTATACTAAGGTGAGTCTGTAGCCTTGCTTTTTATGCTAGCTACTAAATGTTTTATACCTGTGAGGGGGATACATGCTATTTGAAAATAAATGAACACAAGTCATGAGTAATTGTTGGACCCGAATGTTGCCTAAAGTTGATTACATTGTATTGAGTACCTTGTTGCTAAAGACCCTAAATTCATGAGCCGTTAACTATCTTCTGACTTGATGTCGTGAGTCGGGAATAGCCGCTTATTTTAATGATAGTACTATTGGGTTGACCTGTTGATCCCAAACTTAGATCGATTAAGCTTTGTGTATACGAGATTAGATCAAGTACTACACGTAGAGAAACCTTTGCTTATGAATAAAGTAACAAAGTGTTATGCGGAATTAACACTTGATCTAAAACATAAAGATGTTAAACAAACTTTCACTTGTATTAGAATGATCGTACTTGATTACAATGAAAGAGGTTTAACTTGCGAATACTTATGAAAACTGATATCTTAACTTTAACCTAAAAGACCTTCTTTTATAGATTAAGAAGTCTTGTACAATAAGCTACGAATCAACTATTCTAGGTAAAGATAATAATGGAAAATACAATGTCGTGCTTATCTTTACCATACACAATAAAGAAACAAATAAACAAAAGATTCGTATGAAGATATTCCATCAGTGTCAATCTTCAAGGCTGTCAGCGTTGACTTCTTCAATGTCAACGCTTGGCTGTCAGCGTCCAATGTCTTCTTATCAGCGTTGACATTCTTCTTATCAGCGTCTAGTGAACTGACCCATATTTTATTCCCAACAATCCTCCCCTAAACTTGATATCTATTCCAATGATCAAGTTTCTGAATAAAAACTTAAGGCTTAGGAGGAATCTTGCAAAAACTTCTTATGTTGGTGATAAACATATCTAATCAAGTCCTTGGCCACATCACTAGTATAATCAATCTCCAAGGGTGTCTCTAGCATCTTCTCCAACACTTCTTTGGACAAGAAATAGTCAGCATCCACAAGTAGATATTCTGAAAACTTTGTAGAGCTCATATGAAATACACCACAAGTAGAATAAAGCCTCCAATGAAGATTACTGAGATCATCTTCAAGATCCTTCCATATGGCAGGATCTGCTTCTCTTGGACCACACAAAGTTAAAAATGTGTTCCAAAGTCTTATTCCATTTGCTGAAGTAGGTGCTTCAGCTGTATACTTGGCCTCTATTAATCTCCATAGATGCACCAAGTCTTCTCTGTCTATGCTTGCAAATATAGAAATGACTGAAGTGAAAGTATGTACCTCCTTTCCAAATCTGCCAATCTTCCAAAATCCACACTCATCTTCATCAAAACTGATGATTGGATTTCTGTCATCCAGAGGTACTACATTAACCAAATCTGAAGCTTCCAATGGAGAAAGCTTGAGATGCTTCCTTATGACACCTTCAGTTGGAAAATACACATCCATATCTTTGGGAAATTGAAAAGGATCTCCTTTCTTTACTGGTCTTTGAGCAATCCTTATTTCCTTTTGAATCTGCATTTCCTCAGCAAGCTCTTGTTTCCTTTCTTCTGAAAGAAACTATAAAACATTTTGTTCTTGCACCTTCCTCCAAATAGGATGTGCCCTATACTCTAGCTCCTCAAAAGATAAAGCCAGCAACTTCTTGGATGTCCATCTGGGTTGATGGCACCTAAGCAATTTGTAATACAATTGCCTTCTATCCCTTTTGAGCCAGGTCTTGACCTCTTGTGCATTAAACCTCATAATCACCTTTATGTCATCTTGTACCCTAAGAAGAACTTCCAACCCCCAAATTTGATCTGATAAGCTCATTCCTGGGTTGTCCATAACCTTGTCTTTCCAAGCATGGTACATTCTGGTGATTTCAGGAAGGTCCTAATCAATCTGATTCTTCAAATCATTCAACCTTTCCTTTGCTAGCTCATCCCCATATTCAAGCCTTTCTGGATCTTCAATAATTTGAATACTTGAATCTGAGCTATCATCTTCTTTTCCATCACCACTTTCTTCCTCACTCTCAGAAACAACAAATGGTGATTTACCACTCCTTTTCAAATCTCTTTCCAAAAGTTGTGCAGCCAACTGTTCATCAAATGCAATTTGTGCTGCATCTTTCTTTGGAACATTTTCTTCAACCAATTTTCCTTTACCTTTGTCTTTTGGATCAATAGTAGGTAAAGTAGAAGAAGAAACCTGTGTGGACACATCTTTGATGATTGTTGATGGCTGGAATACATCAACACCACCTGCAACTTTATCAGCGTCCAAGCTACCTCTATCAGCGCCACGATTACCTTTGTCAGCGATGGATGTGTCAGCGTCCAAACCTGTATCAGCGCCCAATGTTTCTTTGAAAGATCCTTCCAAGTTTAATGGTGTCACCTTGGATGTATCAATAACTGGGTGCTTCCTCAAGTTGGTGAGTGCTTCAGCAATCTGTAAAGATTCACTAAATTGTGAACTCTTCTCTGAACTCTTTTCACTAGCTGTATGAATCAGCTCATCCTCTTCATCCTCTTCATCCTCCCCTTTGGAAGATTCCTCCATTAGACTCCTGCTACTTGGATTCTCCAAAACAGTTACCCGCTCCCTCAATACTTGGAGTTCACGGCCCTGTTTGTTGACAGTTTGTACAAGGCTGACATTTTGCTTTTGCAAGCTAATGACAGCAGCCGTCAATTCAATTAAAGTCATAGGTTCCAATCTGCCCTCAGCTAGAATGGGGATTTGACATCCCAAAATAGAATCATAGGGCATGGATGAGGTCTTAATGATGTTGGGACTGTCTTGACCAGCATCTAAGCCTGCGTCAATAGTCCCAGCCTCATCCATAGCACCAGCCACACTTGTGGAGGTGGTTCTCTCTGCTACAAGGCTAGGACCACTAGAGGAGAACACTCCAGTAGTCCTTTGGCGTTTATTCAACCTAGATTGTAATGGGGTGGAAGATGAAGTAGATTGTGTGGGTGTGGGTTGGTTAAGGGGTGTTTGGGATTGTTCAGGAATGGTATCAGCGTTGGGATTGGCTGTGTCAGCGCCAACATTTTGAGTGTCAGCGCTGGGTTGGTCAAGGTCCATGTTTTCTGGTGAAGGTAATGGTTCATGAATAGGCTCAAGTTGGGGTTCAGGGTCTGGTTGTGGTTGTGGTTGAGCAGCCTGAATTACTTCAAGCATGGGTTGGGTAAGAGGTATGGATCTGTTTGTGGAGCTCATTTTAGCAAAAATGGTTTTCTGTTGTTTAAGGATCTCATAAAAAGTGTCATGATCCCTAGAACAATATTCTTGTAAATCAAAGACCATTTGCAAAAATCGAGGGTAAGCCAAAGTCATTTTACTTCCCTTGTTTTTACACATCCCTTCAAAAATCATTTTTGAAAAATTATACTTAAGCCCACGTGTTATACAAACCAAAGCACTTGCAATTGACCTGTTTATTTCATTAAAAGAAGTACATTTTGGACTTAAGCATTGTAAAAGGACATGTATCAAATATTTCCAGTCAGAGGGAAATTCCTGCTTATGATATTTATTTAAAGTGACATCAGCAGGAATAGGATAACCCAACTCCCTAAGACCTTGTTCTATTGTTGCAATGGCAAGGGTAGTCACACCATCAGCGTCATCAAGACGCAAAGCTTGGCGAACCAAGGCTTCAGTGACCACCCATGTTCTTCCATGAACAGTAGATGTTAATGTGGTCACTCCATTAGCTGTTGTGGAACTAGCAGTGTTCCAAAACTGTCTAATGTGTGCGACAGGGACTAATGGTGTATGAGAAAGTGCATACCTTAATGAGGATGTATTTAAAAATGCCACCATTTGTGAATACTGAGGGAACAAATCATCATCAGCAGTCAAGTAAGCTACCATATTATGTTGACTCTTGAACTCCAATGTTAAATTCTTTGAGTTGAACTTGGGTGCCATTGTGAAAGCTGTTTAGGTTATGTGATATGGGAAAAATCTAGGAGAAAAGTGTTAGACAAGAAAATATGAATACCCAGAATAAAAAGTTTAACCAAATTTATAGGAGAGATGCATGATTTTGATTGGTCAAAAATGAGGCGGTTATATTCAAAGAGCAATGATGAAAATATTGAATCAAATATAACTTATCTCATGCATTAATTAAAAGTAACAACTCCCCAAAATTACGGCCAAAGATTAGTCAAAAATAACAACTGGGTAGGGCCCACTAGGTGTCAACGGTCAAAAATAGCCCATCAGCGCCCAACGGCTATATTTTCTTGTCAGCGTTTGCCTAAAGCCTTGTCAGCGTCACGATTGGACGTAACAGCGTTTGGAGAAAAACTTGTCAGCGTCTAAAAATAAAAATATTTAAAAAGAAAAAGACCTTAACAAAGTAATTTATCCTAAGGGAAATATCTTACAAGTTGATAATAATTACTGGGCTGCAAGCACTGTCCATTTATACACACTTGCTTAAGCAAGATAGACACAAATGTCCTCTAGTGTCCCTTGCTAACCAAAATACTTACCAACAAAGTTATCTCATAAAATTCTTTGTAACTCCCAGGTAAACCCATAACGAAACTATTCCCAAGTCTCCCATCAGACCACAACCAATTCTAGGCCAAAACTGTCTTGGCAGCATGCATAGTTTATCAACTTTGCATGCTACAGTGCCTCATGGTTTAGTAAAACTAACCCATACTCACCTGTGGACACAATCTAGAATTGTGATGAGAGTATTATAAGAATACCCAAGAGTCCTAAAGGTTCCTTAAACCTCCCCTCAAACTATGATACATGAGTTCTCAAAATATATATGAACATTAAAAATTTATGTCAAGATAGGAATATAAATATTCCAACCATCATCCATAAACAAAAACATGTTCAAATAGCTCTTCAAAGATCCATAAGCAACTCTGTATCCAATGGCATAAAGCTACCACCACCTACACATTTAGATGAAAACCACAAAACTAACATTTGTTGCTGACAGCGTCCCGACAACACTTATCAGCGTTGAAGGAACTCTTGTCAGCGTTAGACAATAATATCTCTAACAACGGCAAAATAACACTTGACAGCGTTACATTTACCTTTGTCAGTGTTAGAAAAATAAAGTGGAAAAATCTAAATCATCACAAAGACCAATAACAATGCATTATCCTGTACATACTTTTACAAAAAGGTTCCAAAACACATATTAAGTGAGATTAACCATTCCAATATTTGTTACCAAATATTGAAATCTTCCAGCATCAAAAGGTTTAGTTAATAAATCAGCCACATTATCTTCTGTGGCTACCCTATCTGGTTGTATTAAACCTTTCTCAAAGCAATCTCTTATAAAATGATGTCTAATTTCTATGTGTTTGGTTTTAGAATGATGTACAGGATTTTTAATAATGCATAAAGTACTGTTATTGTCTACAAAAATCTTGGTATGCATAAAATTATACCCATAATCCAACAGCTGGTTCTGAATCCATAAGACTTGTCCACAACAAGCAGCTGCAGCCACATATTCTGCTTCAGTTGTAGAGTTTGCCACCACTGTTTGTTTCTTGCATTGCCAAGATATCAATCTACTCCCAAGAAATTGACATCCACCAGTTGTGGATTTCCTATCAAACTTGTCACCACCATAGTCACTGTCTGAATATGCAATAAGATCCAATGGAGAATCTTTTGGGTACCACAAGCCAAGATCTGGATAACATCTTAGGTACCTAAAAATTCTTTTCACAGCAAAAAGGTGACATTCTTTGGGAGTCACTTGATGGCGTGCACAAGCACACACAGCAAACATGATGTCAGGTCTTGAGGCTGTAAGATACATCAATGAACCAATCATTGATCTATAGTGCCTAACATCCACATCCTTTCCAGCTCCAATCTTTCCCCAAGGGTGTTCCCTATCCATAGGAGTAGAAGCATCCTTTTCATGTGGAGAAAAACCATATTTCTTCAAGATTTCAGCTACATACTTGTCTTGGGAGATGAAGATACCGTCTTCTTTCTGCTGAACTTGTAACCCTAGAAAGAAGTTCATCTCACCCATTGCACTCATCTTGAATTTATCTGTCATGAGCTTGGAAAAGTCCTCACTCATTTTTGGATCAGTAGACCCAAAAATGATGTCATCAACATAGACCTGCACAAGCAACACATGTTTTCCTTTCTTCTTTGTAAATAGTGTCTGATCTATGGTGCCCCTCTTGAATCCATTGTCCACCAAATATGTAGACAAGGTACCATACCATGCTCTAGGGGCTTGATGAAGTCCATACATAGCTTTCTTCACTCTATAAACCTTGTCTGGATTCTCAGGATCTTCAAAACCAGGAGGTTGCATAACGTATACTTCCTCAACAATTGTTCCATAGAGGAAAGCACTCTTCACATCCATTTGATAAACAGTGAAGTTCATACAAGAGGCATAAGCTAGAAAAATTCTTATAGCTTCAATTCTTGCAACTGGTGCAAAAACTTCTTCATAATCAATTCCTTCCTCTTGTGTATATCCCTGAGCTACCAAACGTGCCTTGTTTCTGACCACAATGCCCCTTTCATCTTTCTTGTTCCTTAGAACCCATCTTGTCCCAATTGGTCTCACATATCTAGGACAATCAACCAGCTCCCAAACATCCTGTATAGCAAATTGGTGAAGCTCATCCTGCATTGCTTCCACCCAACTAGGTTCTTTGAGAGCATCAAAAATTTTCTTGGGTTCTTCCTGTGACAGAAAACAGGCAAACAAACATGCTTGTACAAGAGGGGTATCAACCTTCTTGTGTATATTGGCAATAAATCCACCAAGACTTTGATGGGATCTTCTTGTCTGAACTGGAGCCATAACATCACCAATGATCTGAGATGTGGGGTGATCCTTTGCTGTGGAAGTGAGAACTCCTCCTTCAAAAAGTCTGGTGTCCTCAACTTCACGCTTCATGTTGCCAATATCTTCTTCATCAGACGCTCTTTGATCAACATGAATCTCTTCATGAACATTGGAAGGTCCACCTTGTTCAAAATGTGAAGAGAAAAGATGTGCAAAGGTGTTGTCAAAGTCTGAACTTTGGTTGTCAGCGTTTGGGCTAACAACGCTTGAACTGTTGGTGTCAGCGTCTGATCCATCAGCGTCAAAATTGCTCTTGTCAGCGCTTGATTTCCCTTTGTCAGCGCCTGAAGAAGTATGCATGTTTGTATTTGGTGGTATTTGAAAACCACCATTATCCTTTCTAGCAGCAGCAGCAGCATAATACTCATCTGTCCATATAGGAAGTGTAACATATTCTTGTGTGGGAGATGATTTGACTGCTGGTGGTCCATCCTTCTTAACAACCTGTATACCTGAAACATTACCAATTCTCTTTTCCAAAACACTTGAAGTTACCTTCACAATGTCTGGATCAGTAACAGGCATATAATTTAAAGCTCTAGATAAAGGTTCTAAGTCAAACAACCAATTTGGACCACTTTCAGGATCACTAGGTTTACTCTCTAAAAACCTAACATGTACTTTTTCAAGTATACGTTTTTCCTTTTTAATGTAAACCCTATATCCTTTGCTCTGCACTGAATAACCCATGAAGTAGCCTTCATCACCTTTTGAATCAAATTTACCTAGGGCTTCACTAGTTTCTAAAACAACTACATGACAACCAAAAGGCTTGAGAAAGCCAATATTTGGCTTCCTTCCCCAAAGTAATTCATAAGGTGTCTTATTATGTATTTTGTTGACCAATGCCCTATTTTGAACATAACAAGCTGTGTTAACAGCTTCAGCCCAAAAGGCTATAGGAAAGTGGGCATCAGCCAACATGGTTCTGGCTGCTTCAATAAGGGTTCTATTCTTCCTTTCAGCAACCCCATTTTGCTGTGGGGTTCTAGCTATGCTAAACTGCCTAGTAATCCCTTTCTTGGCACAAAAATCATCTAACAACTGATTTCTAAACTCACCTCCATTGTCACTTCTAATAATTTTGACCTCATTACCATTCTTCTTCTCAATCTGGGTAATGAAATTAATCAGACTTTGGGCAGTTTCACTTTTCTTGGCTAAAAAGAAAGTCCATGTAAACCTGGAATAATCATCAGTAATAACAAAACAATATGATTTACCCTTCAAACTTTCTATATTAGTTGGACCAAAGAGGTCCATATGCAATAAGTGAAGTGGTTTAGAACTAGAGTGCACCTGTTTAGACCTGAATGAGACCTTGTGCTGCTTGCCCTTAAGACATGCAACACAAGTGTGGTCATTGTGGAAAGCCTTTTCAGGCAAACCATCAACTAAACCAAGCCTCACAAGTCTATTGATATTCTTAAAGTTTATGTGCCCTAATCTCATGTGCCAAAGATTACTTTCATCTACTGAGGCTTTAGCATACAGACATGACATTTTATTATTTATCTTAATTCCATTAAGATTCACATTATATATGTCTTTATGCCTTGGTGTTCTAAAATCTATGTATTTTTCCTCAGGTAGCTTATAATCTTTGCTTAACACCAAGCACTCAGTATCTGTGAAAAGAACCTTATTTTTGTTATCACACACTTGTGATACACTAAACAAATTATAATCCAGTTCTTTTACCAGGAAGACATTCTCAAATCGTAGATTGTTGGTGACAAGGGTTCCTTTTCCTGTGATGGTGCCATAGCCCCCTCCAAAGTATACCTTATCACCATCTTGAATAGGAGAGAAATTAGTTAGATAGTCTTCCTTCCCTGTCATGTGCCTTGAGCATCCACTATCCCAGTATCCATAATCATTGATCTTCTTTTGAATGCCCTGCACATAAAGAAAACACATTAGTTTTCTTTGGGAACCCAAGCCTTGGAAGACTTGGATTCATCTGGTTGTTCAACAAGAACAGACTTGGTTCTCATAACAACCCCATTTTCATCCCTTTTAGAATGAAATTCCCAGTTAACCCCAATTGGTGTTGACATTGCTTTTGAAATATAATGAAACATGTTGCATGTCATCGAAACACCAGTAGAATTAGAGTTTTGGTCTTGTTTTGGTCTCCATGTTAAGCTAGTAGAAGCTTTAGACCTATTTCCCTGTGGTTGCAAATACCTAGGTTTGGCAGTGTGTCTGTCAGCGCTGAAATTGATCTTGTCAGCGCCCCGATTGCCTTTATCAGCGTTGAACCTAGGGTTTGCTACAGGAACCCATTGCCTATTGGACCAAGTGTTTGACTTTTGAAAAGGTCTTAGGCCTTGTGTGTTAGACCCTCTAGAAAAGAATGGGGCTGGTCTAACAACTTGTGAACTTTTGTTCACAAAGGTATTGGGTCTGACAGTGTTTGACCTATGTTGACTTTTGTCAGCGCTGAAATGGTTCCTATCAGCGTTGACATTGGAAGCGTTGACACATTTGTATGCCAAATGTGAGAAGCTACCACATGTGTAACAAGCTTTTCTAGACATAGTCTTAGGTTTAGAAGCAAAGAAGCCTGTTCCATGGTTACTAACTTGGCTTTTTGGTGACCTAGTATTCCTATACATCTCTGCATATTTAACACTAGGTTTTCTAACAGTTTGTGGGCCAAGGTCAACAGCTTTGCCAGTGGTAGGGTGTGTGATCTTAATAGGTTTAGGATCATTGGACTCCACAATTGGTATCATGTTTGGTGTGGGCTCATTTGGACTTTCACACAACAACCCTCCCTTAACAAACAAGGTGTGGTTAGCTTTCTTCCACTCATCTAGGTCAGTCAGTTTCTGTTTGTATTCCTCAACTGGGGAAGTCACTCTAGGTGGAGGAATAAATTCCTTCTCTTGAAGTTCTGGCAATCCAGTCCAAGATAAGTCCTTTGATTGGACACCATAGAAATCCCCAGCTGGTGGTGGAACACTAGTATAATTATTCATCCCAATCCCACTCATGTCCTTAGAGTCTCTTTGTTTACTAACACACTCTCCTAGGGATTGTGTGGCCTTATCAAATCTCTGGATTTTAAGACTCACATTATCTTTATTTTTGTTAGCCTCCTCTAACTGAGCTATCAAATCAAGATTAACCCTGTTTACTATATCTTGAACATCTTTACTTTGATGTAACTCATGTTTTAAGATATTTATTTGATCCTTTAAATCAAACTCCATTTTCTTATACTCAGCTACTGTCTTTTCTGTTTGGGTAAGAGCAAGTTGATAATTAGACACTTTGCATCTTTCAGTACTTGCCTCATCTAATAATTTTACTATCTCTTGATTTAATTTTCAGTATTTAAACGACAACCCTTAGAACAGAAAGCATCATCATATACCTCATTATCTGATGAAGAGGAGGAGTGTGCCATGAGAGCATATTCAACATGCTCTTCTTTAACTTCAGCAACCAAAGCTCTGTCCTCTTCCTCATCCTTAGCCATAAAGTTCCAGCTCCAGTCCCATCCTCCAACACCATCAATTTGTTGAACAGCAACCATGGCCTTGGGATCTTGGCTCTTAACCATTTGGCTTGAAGGCTTACCAGCATCAGATCTTCTTGGAGATCTACATTCCCTCATAAAGTGCCCCATCCTATGACAGTTGTAGCACTCAACCTTGGACTTGTCAAAGCCAGCAACATCCTTAGCATTAAAGGTCATCTTCTTCTTGAACCTTTTATTAAACCTGTTTGCTCTTAAACTTACAAGAGCCATAGTCCACTTGATATCCATCTCTTCCAATTGCTCATCACTTATCTGCTCAAGATCTTCATAAGTAATCCTTGAATCACTGGGCAAAGAAGCAATGAATGCACACACAGTATCTAGATCTAAACCAGCAGGTTTAATTCTATCAGCGCCAAAGTTGTGTGTGTCAGCGCTTGAGTATAAAGCGTTGACAGGATATGATCCAGCGCTGACAGACTGACATCCAGCGCTGAAACCTTGAGATCCAGTGGCTGGATGTCCATAGAAGTTCATGGAATCAAATTGGCCTTCACTTTGTGAGAAGAAGGCCATGTTACTGCTGGAAGATTTATTATCACTATCCAAAAGCCATTCATTCTCCAACAGTCTTAGTTTGTTGAAGATGTCATCAAACCTGGAGGTCTTGTGGGTGTTATTGACAAGAATGGATCTTGTCTCAATCTTCCATACATCACCAAGGCTTTTGAGAAAAGTAGCATTCAATTCAGGGTCATCAATCTGTGTTCCCATGAAGGAAAGTTGACTTGTGATGTCAAGAAGTCTACTTCTCACACTGCTGAGATTCTCATTGGGTTGAGCTTTAAAGACAGCATACTCATGCAAGCGTTGCTTCTTCTTTTCTTCTTTTGTGTCAGCATTGCCACCATGTGCTACTTCAAGAGCTTCCCAAAGCTCTTTTGCAGACTCAAAGCGTTTGTACTTGTGCTGATTCTCATGACCTAGGGCATGTTTCATGATGTTCAAGATTTTCATGTCCACCCTCTTCTTGGCTATATCTTCAACAGCTACAGCTCTTCCATCTCCAGGCTTTTCCTTCTTATCAGCTTCAGGACAATTAGGAACAGCTGTCCTTGTGGCAATAGCAGCAGCAATCTTTTGTGCTTTGTCGAATGTGTTCCCATATTCGACAATCTCCCAAAGAGTGTAGTCATGAATAGCTATATATTGCTCAAAATTTGACTTCCAAAGCTCAAAGTTCCTGGCATCAAACATGGGAATTTTGATACTAGGATTTGAGGAGTTGTTTTGTAGCAAAGCTGCAGGTTGATCTGTGCCAGACATGATGTTTTTAGGGTTTTGAGAATTTTAGGGTTTTTAGGGTTTTTGGTGTTTTAGGGTTCTTGCGTTACTTAAAGATCAAAAGTTTCTCAACAAGCTCTGATACCACTTGTTGATCCCAAACTTAGATCGATTAAGCTTTGTGTATACGAGATTAGATCAAGTACTACACGTAGAGAAACCTTTGCTTATGAATAAAGTAACAAAGTGTTATGCGGAATTAACACTTGATCTAAAACACAAAGATGTTAAACAAACTTTCACTTGTATTAGAATGATCGTACTTGATTACAATGAAAGAGGTTTAACTTGCGAATACTTATGAAAACTGATATCTTAACTTTAACCTAAAAGACCTTCTTTTATAGATTAAGAAGTCTTGTACAATAAGCTACGAATCAACTATTCTAGGTAAAGATAATAATGGAAAATACAATGTCGTGCTTATCTTTACCATACACAATAAAGAAACAAATAAACAAAAGATTCGTATAAAGATATTCCATCAGTGTCAATCTTCAAGGCTGTCAGCGTTGACTTCTTCAATGTCAACGCTTGGCTGTCAGCGTCCAATGTCTTCTTATCAGCGTTGACATTCTTCTTATCAGCGTCTAGTGAACTGACCCATATTTTATTCCCAACATGACCACCCTATCTGAGACCAAGGAATTACGTTAAGTAACCCGTTGGGAAGGATAATTTTACGATAATAAGAATGTGGTATTCTAGCAACTGATACCCTAGAGGGGCAATGGTTTTATTCTAGTCATGCCGGCATTTGGCGTGGGTGACTATTTGGTTAAGGGGTCGGTGTCATGAGCTTAAATACAATGTTTTATTATTATTGCCTTGAATATAGATTGTGTGTACGACAATTCTATAAATGATTATGATTGATTTTCTTCTTGTGTTCAAATGTGATTTGATAAACCTATAGACTCGCTCAACATTATTGCTGACTCGTTTTAGCATGTATTTCAGGTAATAGGAAGTGATGGAGTATGGAGCTTTGCTGTGGAGGTTGTGGCTTGGCTTTTGGAAGAATGTTGGTCTAAAAACTATTTCTATCCTTCACTGTTGAACAATTTATTTTATGTTGATGTACTGTACTAAACTTGTTGGTTGTTGGCCGAGATCCATGGGGACTAAACGCTTTACTATGGTGTCGTTTTAGTACAATTATGGGATGAAATTTATGTTTTAGACCTATTATGAAAATCTTGTTTATATTTTGTGCAAACGTCTCACTTTTGAGTCGGTTAATATATCTTGTGTGATGATGCTTGTGTCTAGCACCCAATTGTGTATTTCCGCTGCGCAATGTAAATTGGGGGTGTTAGAGCAGGATATGGTCATTCATCAAGAATTATTTAGATCACTTTTGATAATCAACATCTCATCTTTTAGGGGAATTCTACTCGAGTTCCCATCAATTTAGACAATGACATTATGTCATAGTCAATCAATCCATTCTACTAGCACTACCAGCTTTCCAGTTTCATTATCGTTGATAAGACGTGAGCTTCTCAAAAGACTAATAATAACTCATAATCCTTCATAGATTCAAGGATATCTGGAGACATAACTAACCTTAAAAAGAGTAAGGTTAACGCATGATCTACGCGAGAGAATTTCAAATCAGATACAAACGAAAACATTAACGAATATGAGTCTATCCCATGTTTTCGTGAATTGAGTACGCATTCGAAAGCTCCTCGGATCGTTACCCATGTCATTCAAATGAAATCTAACCAAAAGAATTGATAGGAACGTCGATACATCCATTCGGGTATCAACACTCGGTAATCAGATACTTTTCCAAAGAATCTCACCACGGGAGAATTGGACAAGGAGGCGATATCAATTGTCAATTAAGACAATTTCCAAAGATTATTAAATTTGATTCATAAGAATAAATAGTACGGGCACATATGTAGGTGTTCCAAACAATATGTCCCTATTTTGTACTTCTTGCAGATCTCATAAAATTTAATCTTTCATAACTTCAAAGAAAATGTAGTGTTTATTAATCAATTTTATGGTGACTACTAATCAGCCTTGCATTGTCCCTTCCAAATTGTATGTAGGCGCGCAACTATATACAATTTTAAGATTAACGGTGCAATACTTAGTTCGTCAAAACTTTGTCATCATGTTTAAAATATATTTTCATGTTTAATTCTGGAATAAGAATCAAAATGAATTTACATAAATGTTCTTTGTTATGAAAACAATTAAGTTTTCCAAGGCGTTTCATAAACAACTTTACTTCGATAACGATTATTTATAAGTCTCACTTTAAATAATCCATATGGTGATGAAAACCCAATTTTTCTCAATGAATACTATTATATCTTATAAAAACAATGAGTGATATGCAAAAGAGTGATGAAAAAAAATTGTTCACCAAGAACTAGCTACAATATATTAGAAAATGAGCTTAGCCAATTAATCATGAGGTTCATGACCTCGATGGCACTTAGAAATAGAAAGAGAAGAATTTACAACGCAACTCAAACCGAGATGAGTGCTTGTTCAATGGTTGCATCACTAATGCGAACATTAGGATAAACCAATAAAAGATAGATAACATCGATACATGTAGGATTTAGAAATCAAAGGTAGTCTATTCATTAATCACAAACAAGTCAAAATTGTACCGTAACACATTACGTGTCACTATGTCATATAATTCCAAGAACTCATCCTACCAACTGATGTCTCAATTAAGTTAGGGATTTTTAATAGATACCACAATGAATACTAATCTACAAGAGTCATTAGGTGTTCCACCTGTCCCTGAAGATCCATCATTCCCAATCCAGAAGAAGATTTCTTCAATTTATTTCTTGGACACTCGGCATCCTCGTTAGTGGACAATGGCCTAGGAACAACCCTTAAAACGAATCAACAATCATTTAAAACCTTATAATTCAATCACAGGACTTAACGACTTCCTCTTAATAATCTCATATTCCATACGAGTTAAATTTTTACTTCATTCAAGTTTCAACCAACTTATACTCAATTCGATATCCTACCTCATTCTCCAATACTTTCAACCTTATTCTTAGACCTTGAAAGGGAAATAATAGCTCGATATGAACAATACTTAATTTCCAGTCCTATAGCTCCTTCATCAATAGTTATTAAATGAGTCACTAGTATGATATGACTCACACATTCAGTTAGACTTCTCGGAAAGGTACTAGTGGCATGAGGCTTTTGGGTAAAGGCTCCAATGACAGCCTCAAGTGCAACATTCACCCTTTCGATTTCAAATTTAAGAATTGGGTGATACCGAATCAGATGACATCTCTCTAGGTGGTAAGGTTTTGTCAAACTCCACTCTATAAGTAAAGATCGTCATGACATCGATATCAGATTTAATCTCGCCAATTCTTCTTTAACATCATAATCAACTAATACCAACATTTCTAAGAATATTAACCATTCTGTTGGGATCATAAATATCCACAACTTGGTTTAGATCTAGAATAGCTAGAATTCCTATGGAAATAGCTTCGATTGATTTGCTAGGGGAGTTAGGGTTTCTTGTGACAATCTACGTCGTATAAATACCTCGTATAAATATTAAAATAATCATCAAACACTCATGTAATCAAATTACATCATATATATATATATATAATCCAAGTTATATATATATATATATATATATATATATATATATATATATATATATATATATATATATATATATATATATATATATATATATATATATATATATATATATATATATATATATATATATATATATATATATATATATATATATATATATATATATATATATATATATATATATATATATATATATATATATATATATATATATATATATATATATATATATATATATATATATATATATATATATATATATATATATATATATATATATATATATATATATATATATATATATATATATATATATATATATGTATATATATATATAGATTTTGGTTAAAATAGTTTAGTGTCTTATAATTCTTAAAGTGAAAAGTTTTATAAGCCGTTGGATTTAGTGTATTAACCAAGATGATAACAATTAATAACAATCTTATTAAATGAATATAAAAAATACAATTAATTTATATACGGTATTAATAAGGGTATATTCGGAAATCTGTTAATATCTAATTCATTTATATACATTTCATTTCGTTTCTTATTCATCCGTATGTTACATTATCCCATGTTCATTACTATCAATCTTTCACATTCATTCTTTAACACTGCCATGATTTTAGCTTCCCATCTTCATTAATATCAATCTTTCAGATTCATTCTTTAACACTGCCATGATTGTAGCTTACGTTTTTATTCTTCTACCCATTATATAATGTTCATTCTTTGTCATTCACATCACAGTTCAATCGATTTTGTCTATTACAAATATGAGTTCATATAGCTCACCTATGATTATATATCATGATGATGTTGAAGGTAAAACTAATTCATTTTTATCACTTATTTTACATTTTTCAATTTATTCCATGTTTCTTTTATATATACATAAACATGTACCAGGTTCAAGAATGGTTGTGTTTTGTTTTTCAATTAAAATGTAAATTATTTTATTTTAATTTTTAATTGAATTGAGATCATTTATATAAAATCGTGTATTTTTATAAACATTCATTTGTATCAATAGCCCATGGTTGATTTTAGGTACACATTAATGATTGCATATAAACGTGTACTGGTATTGGATTTAGGAATACCATATTGTACCAATCATTTTTTAAACATACGTTTTGGGGTGTATAACAGTTTAGTTTTTTATAAACGTGTACTGGTATTGTATTTAGGAATACCATACGTGTACTGGTATTGGATTTAGGAATACTATTTTTTATTCATTGATTTTAATCAGTATAGGATAGTTTTATGTTAACATGTTTATAACGGTTTAATTTTTCTTGTTTAGGTGAACCATCAACTCCTCAATCAGGGCCTATTGATCAAGAAGCAGTTGTTGAAGTTAATTATTCATCTCATATCCAAGTTGGTGTTTTACAGCCTTCTCCTCAAGGTACCAAGTATTGGGTCCCAGAAGCTAGCAACAAACCTGTAGAAGGCAAAGTCTTTGATACACTAGAGTTGGCCCTAAAGGCGTATAAAGCATATGCGCGTGAAGCTGGATTTGAGGTTAGGAAAGGTGGAAGTTGGAAGACTACCGCCAAGAAACCAGATCCAGATATTAAGCATTTTCACTGTGTTAGACAAGGTTTTAAACCCGCCCCTAAGCCAAAAAAAACTGACAACGATGCACTCGGTAGTGCTTTATCTGTTACCAAGGTTATAAGAAAAAGAAAGCGTGCATCATGTCGTTGTGGATGTACAGCTGGACTAAGAATTCGGAAAACGGAAGACAATAAGTATCGGGTATATAAGTTTTTCGAAAAACACAACCATAGTTTGGTAAATCAAGACGACATCAAGTACCTAAGGACATCCCGTAGGCTTACTTTCTCGAAGCATATGTTGTTGAATCAGATTTCCAATATCAATATAGGGCCTGTTCGATCGTGGAAAGTTATGAAAGAAATGTATGGTGGATTCGAGAACATCGGGGCAACGGAAGTTGACTGTAAAAACTACAAGCTCGGGCTTAACGGTTTTATCGGTGAGCGTGATGCCCAGATGGTTGTGGATAAGCTATTGAGTAGGCAAGAGTTTTTTAATGACTTTTCGGTTGAATACAAGCTTACCAAACCCGACAATGAACTGGTTGGTTTGTTTTGGGCTGATGAACAGGCCAAGCGCAACTATGAAGCGTTTGGTGACGTTGTGTCATTTGACGCCACGTTTCGCTCAAACAGGTTAGTTTTTTATTTTTATATACTTTTTTTTGTTTCTATTTTTGGTATTTTTTAATGTGTATCAGGAATTTAATTACGGGTGTTAGTATGTCCTGATACATTATGCATGTTGTGTTGTAGGTACAATATGGTATTGGTGCCATTTATTGAAGTTGACAATCACAATAGATGTGTTATTTTTGCCGTTGCATTGTTATCGACCGAATCTACCAAAAGATATAGGTGGCTTCTTAAAAGGTTCAGAAAGGTATTCGTGAAAATACCAAAGGTTGTCGTTACCAACCAGGATCCGGCCATGAAGATTGCTATAGAACAGATACTTCCTGAATCGAGGCATCGTCTTTGTATGTGGCATATTATGCAAAAGCTCACTACGAAGGTCAGCCATTTTTCGACTTTACTAGATTTGATACATATACTACATATATATATAATTTGCTGAATGTTTCCCGTGTACTTGTTTAATCAGTATATATCACTGTCCCAAACACCCATTACTAATTTTTTGTTATATTACAAATGAACAAACCAGCAAGCCATCAGTTTATTTAAAAATCGTTAACCCGTTAACATTTTCAAACCCCGTGCAGGTAGGAGCTACAATATGCAGTAACACTGACTTTAAGAAGCGTTTGTGCAACATAGTGTGGACCGACAAGATTAGCGCAGATAAGTTTGAAGCCAAGTGGAAAGTAGTAATGGAAGATTTTGGTCTTGTTGACAAATGGTTGCAGGACATGTTTGAAATGCGGTCAAAGTGGATACCTGCTTTTTTCCGTCATGAACCTATGTCTGGCCTTATGCGGACAACTTCTAGGTCCGAAAGTGAGAATCATTTCTTTGGCCAAATTACTAACAAACATTTGAGCCTCATAGAATTCTTAAGTCATTTCGACACTGCTATGGACTCTTAATATTCAAGTACGGTAAGAATACCCATGATTCCAACTATACTACACCCGATTTCAAAACTCACCTTGAAATAGAGAAGGAAGCGGCTGAACACTACACGCAGACTGTCTTTTATGATGTTCAAGACGAAGTATATGCGTCACTGATGACTTGCGGTTCAGTTAGCGTTGCAACTGATGGCACATGCTCCATTTTCATTGTACGAGACACTGAAGCAGATTACAAAAACAAACGTGTCTTAGTTGAGGTTACGTTTGAGGTAATATCATTTCCACTATCTTATTTGTTATACTAAGGTTACACGAAAGATACGATTACATTTTTCTAATAGTATGTATCAACACTCTATAGTTTATAAATCATTAATTTTGAAACATATAGGTTAAGTACGTACCAGCAGATTGTACAATCAACTACAGCTGTTTAAAGTACGAGTGCTTCGGGCTATTGTGCCGACATATTTTCTATGTTCTAAGGATGTCTAAGGTGTACAAGTTCCCTCGGCAATACTTGCTGCATAGATGGTCAAAAAATGTTGTACCTATCAACATTGCGGCCACTCCTGTTGATGTTGCCGACTCGTCAAACCCTTTATTTGGTGTAGATGGTGTTGTTAGGGGAATCTACGGTCATGTTGAAGAATCTGTTTGTCGTCTTGTTAATGACATCCAAAAGCTCTCCCTTTACAATGATGATCTTGCGTCTTTGCTTGAGAAAATAAAGCTCAATGTACCAGACATCCCTGAATTGAACAAGAATGAAACTTATGCAGCTGCACTTGGTGTCTCGGAACCAACCAAGGTTATCATAAAGACACCTACTGTCGTACGCAATAAAGGTGAACGCTCTTTAAAACGCCTTCAATCGCACGCCGAGATAGCTATGATCAATACAAACAGAAGTCTACGATTTTGCAAGACTTGTAAGACTAATGGGTTTCATGATTCATGGAATTGCCCAACCAAGAATGATGATACAACCAACAATTCAGCAGGAAAGAAACCAGCATCTGATGAAGCGTTGGATGATTCTGATTACACCCCAGAATAATTACCGTTATACATCTTTTTAAATGCTTTTGCAATTTTTTTTGTGTAATAAGTCCGCTATTAGACTGATACGCGGTTTTTATGTTCTGGTGTGTTTGGATTATGCCTATTTTAATTGAATTCAGTTTTCCTTTTTAATATTATGTTTTTCTTCACACTTGCAACATTTTTTAATTTACATTCAATTTATGAAATAACATTTTTCTGTATCACACATGACCTTTGTTTAACAGTGAGTGGATAACTAATTCGGCTGGGTGTTACTAATGTTGGCCAAACTATTTGCTGCCTTTTTAAGACTACAAAGTGCACTTATTGTAGAGTTTTTTCATACATACTATTGGAAACATGTACCAGGTTCAAGAAGAATGGCTATGTTTTGTTTTTAAAATAAAATGTAAATTATTTTATGTTACTATGCTTTTCGCACTATTTTAATTTTTTATTATGAGTCTTTAAATTGAGTTGATACTAATTTTTTATTATGAGTCTATATAATCGTGTTTTTTTATAAACATGCTTGTGTATCAAGACCATTGTTGATTTTAGGACATAAATTTCCAAAACTTTATAACAGTGACATGTTATTCACTTTATAGTATCAAACACACGCATACCTATATGGGAGATACAAAGCTCCTTTTATCAAACACTCATACAATGGGTTAGGTGGGTGAATGGTCAAACTTGCATATGGATATGCTCAAACATCTGTATAGTCCGCCTCATTTACCCATTAACCAACCTGGTGGAACTGCAACAAAGTCTCAATGTATCAGTAAACATTGTAACCAACCTGGTTATTCATTTTTATCACACACCTGTTTGGGAGCTACAAAGTTGATTTTATAAACCACACTCCTACAATAGGTTAGGTGGATAATTGTGTAACTCGTATATATGCGCAAATTTGTGCATCGTTCTCCTCATCTACTTAGTAACAATCTGGTGGAACTGCAACACTACCCAATCACCCAACCTTATATCGGTACAAGGAGATTTTTAGCCCAAAGTCTCAATGGATCAGGATACTTGTTCCATATAGCAAGTCGAAAATTCTTGGTCATGTAACTATAAAACCTGCATATTCATTTTAGACTAGCCTCCCATCACTAATAACAGACAATTGATTCACTTAGTGTGCAGCTGCATAAGTTTCACTCGTATCACTGTCTCAACAAACCCCGGGACAACAACACATTACATTATGGGTACATCGGACTTTCTAATCCAAACAATTATTCCCATTGCATATTACCTATATGTTAACCAGTCTAAACACTTAATACACAGGTGCAACTAACCCATCAGACCACATTCCTTTTTCAGTTAACTAACATACTAAATTGAATATATACAACTAAACGTATCAAAATTGTGTTGATATATTTATATTGTACAAAACCCAACATATTAGACTTGATACAACCTATGTTGAGCATAAACCCCATTAGGAAAAAAAAACACAAAAAACAACCATAAAGCTAAGTACCAGAACAAACCACAACTGACGCATTTTCACACATTTCTCATACCCATGAAATAAAACACAAAAAAATACCATTCTTACACATCATTCCATAAGCACACATAACAGTTTTATAAAAAAAGGAAAATTATATAATTAACGACATAAGCATAATCTGCATCGCAAATTTTAAACATCGTAACGGAAACACATACTGAAATAAATATTCCAAAAGAGTCTTAACAAGATTTTAACTGTTGGCGTTATGCCAGAACAGAAGCTGAATTATTCATCCAAACACAAAATACCAACCATCTAATTAACTATAGCATGCGCGCTGAACGTTCTAAAATATTCTTGTATGCAGCATCTTTGAGTTGTTGTCTTTCCCTTAATGACAACCGCTTGTATTCATCTGCTTCCTCTTCAAAAACTTGTTTTGCCTGGTTGATCTCCGATAGCATGATTTTTGAAGCATATTTGGTACGGAGCTCATTCAGTTGACTTTTTTGACCAGATTTCTCTCTTTTGAGATCACATAGATCATCATATTCTCCTCCACCAAGATAAGTCTCCATGTGTCTCATAGTAAAGACACCACAGTCAACTATATTCTCTTGAGTCCTGCATCCCAGCCTTAAAATCATACGTGGCGCATTCCTAAATTGACCATGTGACGGGTGATTTGTATGGCCAAGAAAATCCTCGAACCTCGCCACCTGTGTCATTGAACAAAAAACATGTACTAATTACCATTTGTAAAGTAAACAATAAATTACCGGCTGTGTACCATTATAAAGAATGAAATGTACCAGTAAATCAACGACATCACCATATCTATCTCGCACATCGTTGCTTGGTGAATACACATTATCCAGAACATGTACTTCTTTCCTACTCATATGCATACATACAACGAAAAAATGTTTTTGTTGTATCACAGGGAAAAATAGGTGACATTCGTCAAATTTCCATCTTAATTTATTCATGTAGTACGAGTATTTTAACTGTTTACCGACGAGTTGTCGACATAAATGTGTTAACTATTTTTGCTTTGCGGACAAAGCCCTTTTTAGGGAGAGCATATGTAACATCTCGAGTTTTCGCGATTATTAAGTTGAATGCAATACACGAAGTTGGTGGGCGTTTTATGTTTGCCGTACGTTTATTTGGTATATTGACTAGATTACGTGAAGTCTCGCACAATTGCTTTATTTTGGGATCGTGTGTCAAACGGTTATAGTGTCATGTTTATTCAGTTCGCGTCTAAACTTAAACATCGTGAACCCGAGTCGAGTTGTATAAACTGTCACAGCATGTACATATATTGAGTATAAACTTTCATTTATATTTATTGCAAAACTTGCTATACAAGAGTCTCAAATTCAGTCACATGTCCAGCTACAAATAAACTTCATAGTTTATTTCCCCACTAACCACTACAAGACAGCACACATGCCTAGTTTACCCCATTTGGGTATATCACAAGTTACCATTTTCAGTTTGAAGGTAACCCTAGACTATCAATACATGATTATATACAAACCCAAAGTTTACCAAATGTCCAAATACAAAGTTTATCTCAGTCCAATTTACAAACACAAAAATCTGCACAAGTCTTTCAAACACAACTCCTGGGAAAGTGAAGATTAGTGTCCAGCCGACCCACACGCCGCGTCCAACCTGCAAAACCGAAAGAGTCAAGCCTTCATCTCGTCCGAACCTGCAAAACCGAAACATAGCATCCCTTTGTGAGTCTTTCGTCTTTTCGTCTTTCCTTTATGAAGTCCTAGTTGTGCTCGTTTTGTACAAACCTGAGAATAAACAAACCAATGTGTTAGTCATTGTAACGGCCTTATTTTTAACTAAAAACTGAAATTTGTTAAACTTTATTACTAGTACTCGAAACATGGCTACAACTTTACTTTTCTGTTAACCAAACCGAGACCCGACTTAGACCAAACCGAGACCCCGACTTAGACCAAACCGTGACCCAACCAAGACCACAATCAAGACCACAATCAAGAACCAAACCGAGACCCAAGTCAAACCAAACGAGACCCAATTAAAGGCCAAACCGAGAACCAAACCAAGCCAACCAAGTTTCTTACCTTCTGCCAAAAACTATCGACAATCAATACCAACTAATCCAAATGTCTTAACCATTTTTATTTTACAGAAACACTCTAAAACCCTTAATCATGCCGCGGGTATAAAAACCCCCATTTCAAATCGAAACCCTAGAAATTTAAAAACCTTTTTAAACATTTAATTAACATTTTCCACATTACAAAAACACCACATAATCATGAGTAACAGCCGAATGTATAAAACCCCCAATTTTATAAAAACCCTAGATTGACTTTTTATTAATTAAAACATTAATTAAACCTAATCTAAACCCAAACCCCATAATTAATTTAATTGAAAACGAGTTATGCAAAAACCCCCAATTTACCGAAACCCTAATTTTTATAAACCGATTATATATTGAAATTAGTTTGATTTTATAATAGAAAACATCAATTAATTGCATTTAAACCCAAGATTGATAAAAACCCCCAAATATTTCAAAACCCTAATTCGTTTATTTCAAATCCGAGAGTCCCATGGTTCATAACAAGTTTATACAAATCAATCAAACCCACTGATCTTTATTAAATCGAAAATCAACTAACTTTTGTAAAAGAAATTAAGGAGAACAAACTTATCTTTGATTTTTGGCTATTGATTGACGTAACCACAAGGATGAACACATCAGAAAACCAAATCGGTTTGATGTGGGGATGAAACCCCACATCTCACGCGATCTAAACACCTCAGACCACCCACACATGATTGTTGTATCCCAACTGATAAGATATTAGCCATTGAAGGGGATGAACCGATCTAGATTTAAGAGAGAGAAGAGATTGGGGCAGTGGAGTTATTATCGAGGGAAGAGAGAGAGTGTAACTCTCTGTTATGGAGAGTTGTGTGTGTAACACACGCATATCTACTCTTTCGTTCCTTGTTTATTCCGCCCATGGGCCGGGCCGGGTCTAATGACCCTTGGGCCGGTTGTGAGTGAAGTATTGGACCCATTTTGGGCCAAGTTTATAAATTAAGTTTGGTTAAAAGCCCATGAAACAAATTTTGTAAATTAAAGGTATAATTTAACCCGTAAAACCCGACCGTTTAATAACCGACTTTTATTCGTCGTAACTTTCCGTAAACGTATGGTTTCGTCAAGCACAACTAGGGTGTCGTGTCTTTATTAATATAATTATTCGTATCGTAACTCGATCCTCATAATTAAATAGGTCGCGGCTAGCGTAACCGTACTCTCGAGCTATTTTATCTTCGTTCTCTTTGCTGAATTAACGAGGTGAGTTTATAGCCCCATACTTTACTATTTTCACTGCTTTTGGGGTGAGACATTGCTTGATTTTAACGTGTGAACACAAGTGCATTTACTGATTTATATATTAGTCTAAGTCCCACTAAAAACCCAGTTGCTTTGGCCCGTGAATCGTGAACCGTTAATTACTTTGTGTAAGCGCGAATGTTATGGATAGATCTATCGGGATTGACGTCCCTGTCTGTCTTGTCCAACAAGGGGACAAGCGAGCACAGTTTCATTTGAGTCTGAGATAGGATGTCGTGGGTTTAGGCATCTAGTTTGGGCTACATTTATATGATTATACTGCCGGTGTTGTTAACGCTTCGGTGTCACGAGCTTAGACTGTAATAAATACTTTTGGGATGACTTTGTATCTGTTATATTGTCATCACTTTTGGGAAAATCTTGTGGTTCATTAAACATTTCAAACTAACTAAACCTATGAACTCACCAACTTTATGTTGACACTTTAGCAATGTTTTTCCCAGGTATTAAGAAGGAAGATGCTAAATGAGGTCTCATGCATTGCCGTCATTTCTTTGAAACAACGATCATTTGTACCATTTGAGAAAACTATGTTTTGTAACCGTATTCAGTTTATGCTTCCGCACTTTGTTAAAACTATTTATTTTATTAATTACAAGTGATCTATTTTCCGAACGTCTCATTTAGAGGTCATTCTTTGTGACTATGTGCGTATGATAATCATGACGTCACCACTCCCTTGTCGCCATTATACTCTGATATTTTGGGAGTGTGACAGATTGGTATCAGAGCCATAGTTATAGAGAACTAGGTTGCATTTAGTAACTCTAGACTATAACTGCTCTATGTTTAATCGATTATCATACGGATTGTAAGTATTAAGTATATGTAGATACATAAGTAATAAATGGGATACATGTGATTTAACAATTACGAGGTATATTTACATGGGTTACATGTGCAACAACGAAATCTGAATTATGTTATATGGGATACATGTGGATTCAACAATGATTGCTATGTTATGTTAATGTCCCTTTTTACGGACTAATTTTATAAGATATTTACACACATTTATTTTGTTTATGATTACAGCGATGTCTTCATCCGATGATTCCACGTCTACAGGAGCGTACTACAACCGTAGTTCACAGTCGACCATCAGTTCATCAGTAGGACTACCCAGAGGATCGCCATCAGGATATCCGTGGTACCGGATGGTTTCAGATGACGATACAGAGAGAGAGACTGAGGAGGTTCGTCATTCACCGATCCGCATTCCTGATGCATCAGCTGATGATGTACTTAGCTTAGAAGGCGGAGGAGAGGATGACTTAGACACTGACGTGGTGCAGTCACCAGGTCAGACATCAGTGACTGGAGATGAGACGGTAGAGGAGACAGAGGATGATGAGATGGAGTTTACAGATGGGAAAGGAGAGCCTATGGAGGTCACAGACACTGAGGACCCTCCTACTGCATATGCTGCTACTCTTGAGGTTTCCCTAGCACACATCTCCTCATCTTCATCTGAAGACGAAGGAGAAAGGACTGCTATTCCTGCTCCAGCACCTGGTACTCTACCTTTCTACTATGTGAGACGACGTCTTCGGGGGAGAGCTGCTCGACCACCACTTTCACCTTACCGACCCCTCATACCTTTCACTGCCACTGACAGGCATGCAGCCCGCACACCTGCCAGTCCTGTCCCAGAGACACCACTACTACTACCACTACCAGAGACTGTACCTGCAGTGTATCAGGAGATGCTTACTGATGCTGGTATCTCTACTGGGCCGAGAGCTACGACTCCTCTTCTTAGGAGAGCTACATCGACGGTGGTGATGCTTGGGGCGGCAGATGGATGTGTGACGACACGATTGAACAGGTTGGAGGATGCTGTAGAGGCTTTAGGTGAAGAGTATAATGAAGTGCAGGATAAGTTGGAGGCACTGGCGAAGAAGAGTCCAGTTAGGGATGAGACAGTGTTGACAGTATGTGTGACCCGTCTACGAGGACAGCTTCTTACTGTTCTTGATCAGATGGAATCCATGCCGAACACTCGTCTTGAGGAGATTGGGAGCCTGATGACCCGTTGGGGAGTAGAGCCATTGGTGGAGACAGGCGGACTAGAGGCACCAGTGGAGGACCCTGTTGCAGACTTGGATAAGAGGTTTAGAGCCGCTTGTCATGACACCGATGTTAGACTGAGAGATTCCCAGGCTCGTGAGCTCGTGGTTGAGAGGAGATTAGCAGAGTTGGAGAGAGAGCTTCATCAGCGCCGTGAGGGCACTAGTTAGATTTATCTTGTACCATCGACCTATCCTTGTATGACCACTAAGCTTTGAAGTTTATCTTAGCTAGTTGGTATTTTATTTTCTTTTATTATGTTATGACAAACTATGATGTACTATCAAACGATTCCATGAATGATATTATGAGTTGCAAAAATTGTGAGATCATTATATATTGTGTATTATACCCTGGAGCATTTCATAATTGTATTGTGTGTGCCATGCATGTTATGTCTGGCAAAAACTCATTATCCTATTACTTGTTAGATTATGGCGCCAGTTAGAAGATCCGAAACGCAGAATCCGCCAGCCGCTACCGGTGGAATTGACACCGTCATGCTAAGCCAAATGATAGCCGAACGAGTGGCCGAGGCACTCGCGACCGCTGAAGCAAATCATACAGCTAGCACACAGGAGGAGACCAACCAAGGAGCTACTAATGCTATTGCACGGACTTGTACCTACAAGGAATTTCGTGCAGTTACGCAAGTAAGTTTCCGCGGTACTGAAGGAGCAGTAGGATTAACCAGATGGTTTGAGAAGCTAGAATCCCAATTTGGGATTAGCAATGTCGCTGAAGCCGACAAGGTGAAGTTTGCGTCAAGCACGTTAGTGGATGGTGCTTTGACTTGGTGGAACGTCTATGCTCGTGCAGTGACCATTGATGTTGCCCAAGTGACGCCCTGGAGTGAATTTAAAGCTATGTTTGTGAGGAAATACTGCCCACGGAATGAAGTCAAGCAGATGGAAGTTGAGCTGTGGAACCTGAAGGTCAAGGGTACTGCTCTTACTACTTACAATCAGCGCTTTCAAGAGCTGATCTTGTTATGTCCTGAAATGGTGCCCAACGACGACCGATTGTTGGAGCGATACATCGAAGGACTACCTTTGAGCATCAAAGGGAATGTGACTTCATCCAAGCCGACCGATTTGCACGAGGCAATCGACATGGCTCAGAGTCTGATGTACCAAGTGGTACAAGAGTTGGGAGAAAATACTGGGGATAAAAGAAAGTGGTCTGGCAACCACTACAACAACAATACCAACAATACCAACAACAGCAACAACCCAAACAACTACAACCAGAACAAGCGACAAGAAGTAGCAAGAGTGTTTACTGCTGGACAAGGAAATACTGGAAACTACGCTGGAAGACTTCCTTTCTGCGGAAAATGTGGCTGACACCACGAAGGAGCATGTCCCCCTACGTGCTACAATTGTGGGAAGGCGGGACATAAGGCAAAGGAATGTCGAGCACCACCTCGTTCTACTAATCAAAGAGGACCTGGAACGCAAGGTGGCCAAGGAGCAAATGTCACTTGCTTTGGATGTGGAGAGAAAGGTCACTACAAGAACAAATGTCCAAGCAGTGGGAACCAAGGTCGTAGTAACCAGATTCGAGGGAATCAAAATCACAACCAAGGGAACCAGAAGCAGAATCAAGGGAACCGAGGAGGGAATAACAGAGCCACAACTAGTACTCCTGGAGGATTTACGGCACCTAGCAAAGTGTATCATCTCTGTGCTGAAGCTGCAGTGCAAGACAACAATGTTGTGACTGGTACGTTTCTAGTCAATAACAACTATGCTTCAGTACTATTTGATTCTGGTGCGGATAGGAGTTTTGTGTCGTCTATATTTAGTGAACGCCTAAATGTTACCCCTACTGCGTTAGACGTTAAGTATAATGTAGAATTAGCCGATGGGAAGTCAGTAACCACCGACGTTATTCTGAAAGGATGTAGTGTAAGGCTACAAGGTCGTTCGTTTAGTATCGACCTACTTCCTATAGAATTGGGAAGTTTTGACGTCATCATTGGAATGGATTGGATGTCGAAGCATCACGCGGAGATTGTATGTCATGAGAAGTGTGTCCGTGTTCCTTATGGAAACGACGTACTCATCATACAAGGCGAAAGAAGTGGAGTGAAGAATGGATCAAGATTGGAAGTCATCTCATGTATCAGGACCCAAAGATACATTGAGAAGGGATGTCCGGTATTCTTGGTTCAAGTAACACAAAAGGAAGGAGAAGAAGATCACGAGAAGAAGGTGGAAGATGTACCGATCGTTAGAGACTTTCCGGACGTATTCCCAGAGGATTTACCCGGACTACCACCAGCACGGCAAGTGGAGTTTCACATCGAGCTTACGCCAGGAGCCGCGCCTGTTGCTAGAGCCCCATACCGTCTAGCACCGGCCGAGATGACAGAGTTAGCCGAACAGATAAAGGAACTTTCTGACAAAGGTTTCATTAGACCAAGTTCCTCACCTTGGGGAGCGCCAGTCTTATTTGTCAAAAAGAAAGATGGATCCTTTAGAATGTGTATCGATTACCGAGAATTGAATAAGCTGACGATAAAGAACCGCTACCCATTGCCGAGGATTGACGATCTTTTCGACCAATTGCAAGGATCTAGCATATACTCGAAGATCGATTTAAGGTCAGGATATCATCAACTAAGGGTTAGAGAGGAAGACGTTCATAAAACGGCTTTTAGAACCCGGTACGGACACTACGAGTTCCAAGTTATGCCTTTTGGTTTGACAAACGCGCCTGCGGTATTCATGGATCTCATGAACCGAGTTTGCAAACCATACTTGGACAAGTTTGTGATTGTATTTATCGATGACATTCTCATCTATTCTCGTAATGAAGAAGAGCACAAGGAACATTTGAAGACCATATTAGAGCTGCTAAGGAAGGAGAAGTTATATGCAAAGTTTTTCAAATGTGAGTTTTGGATAAACACAGTGCAATTCCTTGGGCATGTGATCGACAGCAGTGGTATTCACGTTGATCCTGCTAAGATCGAGGCCGTAAAGGATTGGGCGACTCCAACAACACCCACGGAAATCCGTCAATTTTTAGGTCTTGCTGGTTACTATAGGAGATTCATTGAAGGTTTCTCCAAGATAGCTAAACCAATGACGGAATTGACTCAAAAGGACAAGAAATTTGAGTGGAAGGTGGATCAAGATTTGGCATTTCAGACGTTGAAGCAGATGTTGTGTGAAGCACCTATACTAGCCCTACCTGAGGGTAATGAAGACTTTGTGGTGTATTGTGATGCATCCATAAAAGGGTTAGGTGCAGTATTGATGCAAAGGACTAAGGTCATAGCTTACGCATCAAGACAACTAAAAGTGCACGAGAAGAACTACACAACTCATGACCTAGAGTTGGGAGCAGTGGTGTTTGCCTTGAAGATTTGGAGACACTACCTTTATGGTACTAAGTGTGTTGTATTCACTGATCATAAGAGTCTACAACATATTTTGAATCAAAAGGAACTCAACATGAGACAACGATGTTGGCTAGAGTTGCTCAGTGATTACGATTGCGAGATCCGTTATCACCCGGGCAAGGCAAATGTCGTGGCCGACGCTTTGAGTCGAAAGGAGAGAGTTCTTAGGGTGAAGGCTTTAATGATGACCATTGATTTAGACCTTCCATCCTTAATTCTCAAGGCTCAGAAAGAAGCAGTCGAGGAAGAAATTCTCAAGACTGAAGATGTTGGAGGAATGATAAAGAAGTTGGAAGCACGTTCGGATGGAACGTTATGCCTTGATAATAGGAGTTGGTTACCATGCCATGGTGACCTACGATCCTTGATTATGCATGAGTCGCATAAGTCAAAGTACTCCATACATCCGGGATCTGACAAAATGTATCATGATCTGAAGATGTTGTATTGGTGGCCGAACATAAAGGCGGATATTGCTACATACGTTAGCAAGTGTTTGACTTGTGCCAAAGTCAAAGCCGAACATATGAAACCATCAGGATTATTGGTCCAACCCGAACTGCCAGAATGGAAGTGGGAAAGGATCACTATGGATTTCATTACCAAGCTACCAAAGACCGCAGCCGGATTCGACACGATTTGGGTAATCGTCGACCGACTCACCAAATCGGCTCATTTCCTACCCATCAAGGAGACTGATGGATTGGATAAGTTAGCAAGGACATACTTGGAGGAAGTAATCACGAAGCACGGTGTGCCTGTGTCTATAATCTCCGACCGAGACAGCCGATTTACTTCGCAGTTTTGGAAGTCACTGCAGAAGGCATTGGGAACGCAGTTGGATATGAGCACTGCGTACCATCCCCAAACTGACGGTCAAAGTGAACGGACCATTCAAACCTTAGAAGATATGCTGAGAGCTTGTGTGATTGACTTTGGAAATAGATGGGATAGACACCTACCTCTGGTGGAATTCTCATACAACAATAGTTATCACACTAGCATTAAGGCAGCGCCGTTCGAAGCACTGTATGGTAGGAAGTGTCGTTCACCCGTGTGTTGGGCAGAGGTCGGTGAAGCACAACTCACTGGACCCGAGATCATACACGAGATTATTGAGAAGATCTTTAAGATTAAGAGCCGTATGCAAGCCACAAGGGATCGACAGAAGAGTTATGCTGATATGAGACGCAAACCCCTTGAGTTTGAAGTGGGTGACAAAGTCATGTTGAAGGTCTCACCTTGGAAGGGTGTGATTCGCTTTGGAAAGCGTGGAAAGTTAAACCCTCGTTACATTGGACCCTTCGAGATTATAGAAAGGATTGGTCCCGTAGCCTATCGTTTGGAATTACCCCAAGAACTTAGCCGAGTGCATAATGTGTTCCACATTTGCAATCTGAAGAAATGCTTAGCCGACGAGACACTCGTTATCCCTTTGGAAGAGATTCAACTCGACGACAAACTCAACTTTGTAGAAGAACCAGTAGAAGTTATGGACCGTCAAGTTAAACAACTCAAGCAAAGCCGTATACCTATTGTGAAGATCCGATGGAATGCGCGTAGAGGTCCAGAATACACGTGGGAACGTGAAGATCAATTCAAGAGCAAGTATCCTCATCTTTTCGCTAACCATCCTACTACAACAACGTCTTGATTTCGTGACGAAATCTCTAAAACATGGGAATACTGTGACATTCGTCAAATTTCCATCTTAATTTATTCATGTAGTACGAGTATTTTAACTGTTTACCAACGAGTTGTCGACATAAATGTGTTAACTATTTTTGCTTTGCGGACAAAGCCCTTTTTAGGGAGAGCATATGTAACACCTCGAGTTTTCGCGATTATTAAGTTGAATGCAATACACGAAGTTGGTGGGCGTTTTATGTTTGCCGTACGTTTATTTGGTATATTGACTAGATTACGTGAAGTCTCGCACAATTGCTTTGTTTTGGGATCGTGTGTCAAACGGTTATAGTGTCATGTTTATTCAGTTCGCGTCTAAACTTAAACATCGTGAACCCGAGTCGAGTTGTATAAACTGTCACAGCATGTACATATATTGAGTATAAACTTTCATTTATATTTATTGCAAAACTTGCTATACAAGAGTCTCAAATTCAGTCACATGTCCAGCTACAAATAAACTTCATAGTTTATTTCCCCACTAACCACTACAAGACAGCACACATGCCTAGTTTACCCCATTTGGGTATATCACAAGTTACCATTTTCAGTTTGAAGGTAACCCTAGACTATCAATACATGATTATATACAAACCCAAAGTTTACCAAATGTCCAAATACAAAGTTTATCTCAGTCCAAATTACAAACACAAAAATCTGCACAAGTCTTTCAAACACAACTCCTGGGAAGGTGAAGATTAGTGTCCAGCCGACCCACACGCCGCGTCCAACCTGCAAAACCGAAAGAGTCAAGCCTTCATCTCGTCCGAACCTGCAAAACCGAAACATAGCATCCCTTTGTGAGTCTTTCGTCTTTTCGTCTTTCCTTTATGAAGTCCTAGTTGTGCTCGTTTTGTACAAACCTGAGAATAAACAAACCAATGTGTTAGTCATTGTAACGGCCTTATTTTTAACTAAAAACTGAAATTTGTTAAACTTTATTACTAGTACTCGAAACATGGCTACAACTTTACTTTTCTGTTAACCAAACCGAGACCCGACTTAGACCAAGCCGAGACCCCGACTTAGACCAAACCGTGACCCAACCAAGACCACAATCAAGACCACAATCAAGAACCAAACCGAGACCCAAGTCAAACCAAACCGAGACCCAATTAAAGGCCAAACCGAGAACCAAACCAAGCCAACCAAGTTTCTTATCTTCTGCCAAAAACTATCGACAATCAATACCAACTAATCCAAATGTCTTAACCATTTTTATTTTACAGAAACACTCTAAAACCCTTAATCATGCCGCGGGTATAAAAACCCCCATTTCAAATCGAAACCCTAGAAATTTAAAAACCTTTTTAAACATTTAATTAACATTTTCCACATTACAAAAACACCACATAATCACGAGTAACAACCGAATGTATAAAACCCCCAATTTTATAAAAACCCTAGATTGACTTTTTATTAATTAAAACATTAATTAAACCTAATCTAAACCCAAACCCTATAATTAATTTAATTGAAAACGAGTTATGCAAAAACCCCCAATTTACCGAAACCCTAATTTTTATAAACCGATTATATATTGAAATTAGTTTGATTTTATAATAGAAAACATCAATTAATTGCATTTAAACCCAAGATTGATAAAACCCCCCAAATATTTCAAAACCCTAATTCGTTTATTTCAAATCCGAGAGTCCCATGGTTCATAACAAGTTTATACAAATCAATCAAACCCACTGATCTTTATTAAATCGAAAATCAACTAACTTTTGTAAAAGAAATTAAGGAGAACAAACTTATCTTTGATTTTTTGCTATTGATTGACGTAACCACAAGGATGAACACATCAGAAAACCAAATCGGTTTGATGTGGGGATGAAACCCCACATCTCACGCGATCTAAACACCTCAGACCACCCACACATGATTGTTGTATCCCAACTGATAAGATATTAGCCATTGAAGGGGATGAACCGATCTAGATTTAAGAGAGAGAAGAGATTGGGGCGGTGGAGTTATTATCGAGGGAAGAGAGAGAGTGTAACTCTCTGTTATGGAGAGTTGTGTGTGTAACACACGCATATCTACTCTTTCGTTCCTTGTTTATTCCGCCCATGGGCCGGGCCGGGTCTAATGACCCTTGGGCCGGTTGTGAGTGAAGTATTGGACCCATTTTGGGCCAAGTTTATAGATTAAGTTTGGTTAAAAGCCCATGAAACGAATTTTGTAAATTAAAGGTATAATTTAACCCGTAAAACCCGACCGTTTAATAACCGACTTTTATTCGTCGTAACTTTCCGTAAACGTATGGTTTCGTCAAGCACAACTAGGGTGTCGTGTCTTTATTAATATAATTATTCGTATCGTAACTCGATCCTCATAATTAAATAGGTCGCGGCTAGCGTAACCGTACTCTCGAGCTATTTTATCTTCGTTCTCTTTGCTGAATTAACGAGGTGAGTTTATAGCCCCATACTTTACTATTTTCACTGCTTTTGGGGTGAGACATTGCTTGATTTTAACATGTGAACACAAGTGCATTTACTGATTTATATATTAGTCTAAGTCCCACTAAAAACCTAGTTGCTTTGGCTCGTGAATCGTGAACCGTTAATTACTTTGTGTAAGCGCGAATGTTATGGATAGATCTATCGGGATTGACGTCCCTGTCTGTCTTGTCCAACAAGGGGACAAGCGAGCACAGTTTCATTTGAGTCTGAGATAGGATGTCGTGGGTTTAGGCATCTAGTTTGGGCTACATTTATATGATTATACTGCCGGTGTTGTTAACGCTTCGGTGTCACGAGCTTAGACTGTAATAAATACTTTTGGGATGACTTTGTATCTGTTATATTGTCATCACTTTTGGGAAAATCTTGTGGTTCATTAAACATTTCAAACTAACTAAACCTATGAACTCACCAACTTTATGTTGACACTTTAGCAATGTTTTTCCCAGGTATTAAGAAGGAAGATGCTAAATGAGGTCTCATGCATTGCCGTCATTTCTTTGAAACAACGATCATTTGTACCATTTGAGAAAACTATGTTTTGTAACCGTATTCAGTTTATGCTTCCGCACTTTGTTAAAACTATTTATTTTATTAATTACAAGTGATCTATTTTCCGAACGTCTCATTTAGAGGTCGTTCTTTGTGACTATGTGCGTATGATAATCATGACGTCACCACTCCCTTGTCGCCATTATACTCTGATATTTTGGGAGTGTGAAAAAATACCTACACAAAAGAATATACTGTTTTATTAAAACGAAGTATCAACCCCTTTTACTGCAAATGGACAGGTATAAGCTTACCAATTCTGCAGTATTCAAGTTTTTGTAGATAATAGTTCTCAATATAGCCTGCATGTTATTTATGAACCTGTCTCTTGATTCGTTTACATCTTTTTTTTGCCGTCAGTTGCAACCACATCCCAGTCATTCTGTGTTTAACACTCTTTTTTATAAATAACAAATACATAAAAAATACAAAACGGAAAAAAAATGATACACACTGAACACTACTATTTTAATGAAAATGACATACCACCATGGTCGTATCACAAAAAACCTTTTTCATCGATTTCAGCGGATTACGATACTGCTCAGCATGGTTCAGTACCTTGGTGAATACATCAATCACACCACTTGCTATCAGTATTTCAGGGCACAATGTCTCCAAAATACCCCTCGGAGCATATGCGTATGCCGTATTGAACACCATGTCACTACATTATCACACAACATAAATGTATCAAAGTCTATATAAAAAACAGGACAAATACGTTTTGAATATTTAAAATCACAGACTTACGTTTCCTCACGCCTAGCACTGAACAAACAGTCAGCAGCTCTCTGCTCGTTAATCGTTGGGCCTGTCGTCAAGCTTACAGCCCTCCTTGTATACAGCGAACACATACCTATACTTGGTCTGATGTTGCGCTTTGGTCTAGCATCAACAACCTTGGGAAGGAGGGTCCGTATCGGTGTAGCGTCACAAATGTTGTAGATACTAATAGCACTATATACATCCTTCTGTACATCTGCTGGTGCCTGTCTATTTAGGACCGGGGTTTGGAAATCATGCTCGTTTACCTGTTTTTGCGAATCATAAAACTTCAACGATTCCAACAACTCTTGTGTACCACCTATATGGTCGTCGGGTTTCGCCAGCTCAGTACTTCTTCTGGTGGCATCAAACTCCTGTGTAATATTCAGATCAAACGATGGCATATCATCAAAGGTTTCTGGTTTCCGACTTTTTTGTTTGCTCAACCGTAACTCAACCTCGTCCGCAAAGGCAACATAAGCAGACGGTGTACCATATACTGGTGTATACCGGAACGGTTCTTTTGACGGTTTTGGTGTTCTGAATCCTACACCAGCCGAATTCCTGGTTTCTGGACAGACATGTTTCTCTTCACAAAGCATTGTCATCATCCACAACTTCAGCATCACCTTTTTGTAACTCACTGCTGCTTCTTGCCCCAAACAAACAGTCTCTGAAATCTTTTATGTCTTAGAGATCCACATCTAGCGGGTTATCAGCAATTGCATCATCCAACATTACGTCCCCTACCTCTATAAATTCGGCTGCAATTTTGTATTTTTCTCTCATATTCTTCTTAAGCTCCTGTATAAAACACAAACAATATTCAGCAAAAGAATACGCATATAATACAAAATTATCTAACGAATGCTCATTGTAAGACTACAATAACTGATACATTATTGAACAATAACTAAAGGAGTGTCGCATAAAATAACGGATACATTGTAAGAAAAAATAATTGATACATTGTAAGAAAAAATAATTGTAAGAAAAAAAATTGTTACTAAGTAAAAAAAAATATTAACTGATACAATAACTGATACATTGTAAGAAAAAATAAATTTTATAATACATAAACATACTACACACTCTTCAATCGGGCTACATTTGTTATATTATACATAAACGGCATTTATTACCTCAATTAAAACTTTTGTTCTCATTTCAGAAAAAGTTCACATCACCTATTAGTAACACTATACAAACTGATACATTAATCGCCAACTAAAAGTAGAGTTCCAGCACCAAGTTATGTTTAATACATTATACCTAGGCCGGCTTTTATTACCTCAAGTCGAATTGTCTTTTCCTCAAGTTGGTTCATCATATCATTTGTCCAGTTATTGACCAAAAGACCATCAGATCCTTCATCCTCTGCATTCGGTTTAGCATAGTGCGCGTACAGAATCTGTTGCATTAACAATGAATGAGTTTTTATATTATATACATGTAATCAAAATGATAAAAACAAATATTAACGAAATTGATCCACATACCAACAAAATAATTATGGGTCCTGGATAGTGGCTACTTCTGACCCAATTTTTCTTTGTTTTGACAAGGCAGTCAAGTACATATGTACACCAATCAAACTTTTGAATGTCATTCTCGTCTGCGATACATTGAAGAAATCGCAGGTTGCAGGTCGCATTCATGTTTGATTCCACTAGTGTAGTGACAAAAAGGATTAAAAAATTCTTCTTAAACATCCACCCACCATCGGGTTGCGTGTACATTAGTTCTTCAAGTGGACCATGCAAATACCTTAATTTCCTACCAAACTGAGCCTTCCAGCCAATTACACGCGCGTCTTGTTGATGCAAAAGTTGGTTGATCCTTGCTAGGCCCGAATTAGGCTTAATTCGGGTTGGCTGGGCTCTGGCTCCTGCACCAATTGAATCGTTTGGTTGGGATCCTGCATACTAAACAACACGCGTTAGGCTTACCGTGGGAATGTTTCCCATGATTAGACTCCGGCGTGAGAGTAAGTAATCGATTTAGGGTTTATGTGAGTTTAGAGTACAAGTCGTAATACCTTTGTAGAACCCTTGAGGGTTCCTTTTATAGGCAGTGAAACCCTAATGGGCTTTCACTGATGCTTCGGCCCCAAGGAAGAGATAACCACCAGAATTAGAATGATTGTTATCTTCTAATTCTGGTAGTGAATATCCTCTTCCATTGGGATAAAAATATACCTAGACAGAATATTATTCTGTCTAACCCTATGTCGGCCATGTCGGCCGCACCGGGCCGTGGGCCGCACACATGTGTGCGGTTACTGTTCATCCGAGCCCATAAGCCTGAATGACATTATTCCACCCATCTGTGATGGGCCGGATAAGGGTAGTACCCATGGGCCGGGTTCATGACCCGGCTGGGGACTATACGTCATCATGTCCCCCCAGTCTAGTTGTTACAACCGTAGGTGGAACTTCTAGACTACCAAGATGCTCCCCGGACGTACCAAGGAAACCATAGTGAATGACAAATTGTCCAAGAATTTGTATTGGCCGCACGTGGCAACCTGGCTTAGGAAGTTATTTCATCAACATCTCAGCCGCATATAGCGACCGAGACAAATTAAATATAACATTAAATGTCAAGTCTTACGGAAGAGCCGCATAACCCGACATGAATAACTGTTCATCTGACTTGTTTGACTGACAAGAGTACAGACAGTCAGAACCTTGAGCAGTGCAAACGTTTGAATCAGATATGACCCGTGGGTCCCACCTGACGTTTCACTTGCCACTTGCCCCCTAGCCACACGATTAAGAATAGTGGCAGACACGTGTCACACATCCAACAGGTCGTGACCCACGAGGCAACCCTATAAATAAGCCACCCCCACGGTTGTGTGAAACACACAGTTATAACCTCCATTTCTGCCATTAAAGCTTTCCTCTTAGCTTGAACCAAATACGCACGGATCCCTTCACACGCAGGTTAGAACACCACGTCCTTACACTCTTTTTTAGTAATGGCTCATAGAAACAGCCCTACCATTGGATCCGTGCTAAATGTCATGACCCAAGACCAATTAAACCACTTTTGTACAAATTATTTCATCCCTACCAACCTACACTCCACACTTCCTGGCGCCGGAGACCTCATAACTGAGGCTCCAGCAGGTAAGATTGGCATGTATACTCGCCTCTTTGATGCGGCTAATTACCGCATTCCCTTCACCCACTTTCTTGTAGATCTGTTAGGATACTATGATGTACACATTAGTCAGCTCCACTGCATAGGTGCCTGTAAGATTAGTCAATTCAAGATCCTCTGCCGTGCAAGGAGAATCCCCCCAACCGTAGAATTATTCCGGCTTTTCTATGTTCCCAACATAGTAAACGGTTGGGTATCTTTTAAGAAACGAGCCTCCAACAGTCCCCAGTCGCACAATAAACCAATGGATTCATTGAAAAATTGGTATGATCACTACTTTTTCATTGACGCAGTGGTATGGCCGGGCGATTACATCATTAGAACTAGGATTCCTCACGACCCCAAGCCGCACACAAGTACATACAACCCCCGTCATTCCCAAGAGTTATATCTGAATAGGACTGGATTCCATAGAAACCTTCCCGAATCATTCCTATGTTTGCTAGGGATTAGCCGCAATTACTTTGGTCCCTCCAATAGGTATCCCGTTTTTTGGAGAAGGCAGGGCGAAGGTAGGCTAACATCCGTACGCAAAAAATGCATACAATTATTTGATAAATAGCTAACATATGTTGTTTTGTGCTGAACAGAAATGAACTTCTTTGGACTTTTGCGCCAGGGCGACCCGAAGCTTGTGCCGGAGGGTCTCCGTCCTCTCCGTGAGAATGAACAACCCCTACTTGAGCATACCCGACCCGTGACGGTTGCTCTTGAAGCCGTGCCCGATCCTCATTCTGACGAGGAAGAGCATGGAGACGATGGTGATGGTGATAACCAGATGAATGAAGGAGGAGCCGGGCCCTCCTCACCGTCCAGGGAACAGCAGGGGGATAACATTGAACGAACCACCTCCAGCATTCGCCGACTGATGGTCGATGATGATGAAGAAGTACAACAACAAGTCAACCTGGAAGAAGAGGAAGAAGAAGAAGTCGAGGAGGAGATCGACGAAGCAATAACGCAGCCCGTCGCCAGGCGTACCCGAAAAAGAAGCAACCGTATGAGAAGAACTGCTTCAGTCGAGATTGGCGAACACAACGCTCCTCCCAAGAAACTTCGAGAAGACCACCCCTTGTATCAATCTGTCGGAAGTGCTACCCAGGGTTCCGAGGCTATCCGGGCCGCTCATGTCGATCCCGTTACTCAGATTGCCCCAACCACCTCCGAACTAGCAAGAGACGACATGTAAGACTCCTTCCTAATATATAAGAATGACCAGTTTCCTTGTAAGCCATTGATTGTAGTGTTTTTGTACCCTTTAGGAAAAGGATGACAAAATAGTGGTAAGCGTTAAGTGTCGGTTTAGGAAAACCGAGCACTAATGACCAAGCAAGTTCGTTTCCCAAGGAGGCAAGTGCGTTGTGTTAAGAGTTGATTAATGACGTTTGTGATTATGAACAAGAGGAAAAGAAATTAGAAGGGAAAGAAGAGACGGTTACGAAAACGAATTAAACTACGACGAAAAAGGCGTAAACGTGAAACCGTAAAAACGACAAAAATAAAAATTTTAACCTAAAAATTCCTAAAAATTCCTAAAAATCCCCAATAATATTCTAAGAGTTTACAAAAAATCCAAACTTGCCAAAACCTTTTAATTAATTAAATAATGACTTTTTAATGCTAATTAAAGCCCTAAAAATCACTTTTAATTATTAAAAAGCCCTAAACAATATTTTATAGTTTGTAAACCTCAAAAATGACCTAATTAAGCTAAAAACTATTTTTAAAAATTTTAAAACCAAATTAAACTATTTTTAAACACTTAAAAACTATTAAAATGTATTAAATCTTAAATTAAATCTAGAAATTAATTGAAAAGCCTAAAAATTAATTGGAAAGTGACAAAGTTCCTAATTTAATGTCTATAACCTAGGAAAAATGAAAAAAAGTTAAAAATAAAACTTTGAATTTTTGGAATAAAATAATATTAAAATAATCAAGAAAAATAAAAAGTTCCTAAATAAATTCTAAAAAATTCTCAAGAATCCTAAATATTCTAACTAGAACAAAAATGCAAACCAAATTTTCTGAAACCTATTAAATAATTTTATATTGAATTTTAAAGTTGCTTAAAAATCCTAAAATCTTATAAAATTAAAAATAAGCCAAATTGAAAACCTAATAAGCTTTAAACCTCAAAAACATAAATTAAAACTTAAAAACTATTTTTTTGTATTTTTAAATTACTGTTTACTATTTTTTAGTTACTTTCTAAAAATAAAACTAAAAAATAATCCTAATAATTAATTAAATAAAGATAAAAATAAAACTTTTAAACAGAAAAGTCCTAAACCTTGATAAGATCCTAGGAAAATTGCTAACTATTCAACAAGCTAAGCCAATAAGCTAAAATAAGCAAAACAAGTCACGGCTTATTTAAATAAGAAGAAAACCAAATCACCTTAAATGCAAGTTGAAATGAAACATAGACGTAAAAAGTCCATCTAGATCACTGGTTAACACGTTAAGTCCCCCAGCGAGGGGTCGCGTGTTCGAGTCCAGGCAGGGTGGACTTTTTACAAATTTTTTATTATTTTTTTTTAAAAAAACTTGAACAGTAACCTTGTAATGATCACAATACACAAAAACAAACCAAAATTATCAAAGATTTAAGCTGCTATGAACACAAAAAGTGACCAGTTCTTAATTCAAGAACACAAGCAGTTTTGCTTGTGTCTGTTTTCTTCACGGATGAATAATACACCAAGAGGACTTGGTGTGTGCTTTTTGGTGGTGTTCTTGGATAAACAAGGCACCCCTACACTCTTTCTGAGTGTAGGGAGTCAAATCAAGTACAAATCAAGCAACCCACTTATCACAAATTCACAAAATCAAGATCACAAAGCAAATTGAAGTTACTGATGTGTTTAGAATGGTCTGGTGGTATTCTTAGCAGATTATATGCACAATAGTGAGTTTCAAATGCCCATATCTTGCATACACATACACCAAATGTTTATCAACCAAACTAACAACATGAACAAACCTATAATCTAGCAGGTTTGAGGATTCAAGCACAAACTTATGAAAAACAAGCAGAAAAAAGAGTTCATACAATTTCAAGCTAACTTTTTAACCTTTTTTACTTGCACACTTGCTTCAACTTGTTCCCAAATGCACTCTAACCTAACAACATGAACATTACTACCCCTATGCCTACTTCTAACAACTTATACTTGCACAATTCAACCTCAAACTCAGTTTAATTCATAAATCCAAACACCCCTTTAAGTTTTTGAAAACATTTTTTAATAAACCAAATCACCTTAAAACTACTCAAAACTGATTTATTTTACTCTAAACATGCATAAAACAACAACTTAACATCAATCAATCCAGATTAACACACTTAAAATACTTTTCATGCAGAAATCATATAGAACACATTTTTTTTTTCAGAAACTTTAAAATTTAAAAAAAATGAATCAAGGAATACCTTGTTGGGCTTACTTCCAAGCCCAACAGTGGCTGATAAGCCACCTCCTACAAGCCCGGGCTTGTGCTGAGGTTTATGATCAAGTAAGCAAAGAGAGGGAGTGGTGGTGGTCACTGTTGACACACACACCACCTATATCTTCAAAAGGCCTTAAGCCTTTTTTGAGCCTGCTAAGATAAAAGAAGATCACAAGGTTGCTGTATCACACAACTAATAAGCCACAAACAAGCTTATCACTTAAGCTGTCTTTGGCTTATTAGAGAGGAAAAAGTGAAACTGATATATATTTTTTTTTACTTAGAAACTTTTTTCTCCAAACCAAATCAACCAAAAACTTTACTCTTCACATAAGCTTGATAATCAATCAGATTATCAGGCTTATGGTTTTAGCTTAAAGCTTTTGGACAAATGTAAAAACTTAACAAATTTAGTCACCAACAGAATTTAAAACTTGAGAATTTAACTTGGAAATGTAAATTGCTTAAATGTAAATTGTGGTCCTTTTGCTTCTCATCAATAATACAATACCAATTTCATTTCACTAAACAAAATGGGATTTACAGGATTTTGACAAATGGAGAAGAAAGAACAAAAAAAAATAAGCTAAGTCCTATTGCCCTTTATATAGGGTCACAATCTTTCTAGAAAGCTGAAAACAAAAGCTAAACCCTAATGTTGAACTACCAAAAGTGCCCTTGGATGATTCCCCGAATATGCTCTTTTTGAATTTTCCTCAAGATCACCATGTGAGATTTTTGGAATGTTGTGAGGATGCCAGTGATGAGAACTGATCCTGGCCGTTTATAGACTCCTTTGGGAGCACGAAATCCTTGTGGGATGTTGATCTGACTGGCAACCTTTGTCTTGGAGTTAAAACGTGGGGCAGGGGAAGGCTGGAGAGTCACATGGGGTGAGTGTGAGAGTGATTGGTGAAGTGGGTTATGGTGGGGTTAAAGGGAATTACCTTTCTGGAAAAATTGGGGTAAACCCCCTTTGATTTAAAGGGTAATTAAGATTTGGGTATTTTAGGGTTTATGGGAGGAGGGTGATTAAACAGTAGGGGTTAATCCATTTGGGGGTTGATTAGATTTAAAAAAAAACGTTTCCCCCACTTTTGTTTAATAAATGTGTTTAATAAAAGAAAGGGTTCAAAAAAAAGAGTTGTGATAGGGTCAAAATAGGTTTGGACTGGTTTGTTTTTGATGAAATGGACTGGTGGGGGTGACGTGTCACAATGTGACTGGTGGTGGGGGTTTGGTGGTTTGGCAGGATAGGTCCCCAATCTTTCTTCTCTTGTTTACTTTGTAAATAAATGCAACAGCGCCCATTTTCCTTTTGTCAACTTTTGGCAGGTTGTCATTTTTGGCACAAATTATTCCAAAAACTTTTCCAAGGGCCTTTAATGTATATTCTTGATTCTCCAAGGACTGGTTTTGAAATATCTTCATACTTCAAGGTCTTGACTTGTTTGTTGACTTCTTGTAGGACCATTATTGACAATTTAGATTTGATGAGGGACTAAATTTGCCAATTCTTCAAAGTTAAGGGTCCTTTTTGTAATTTTGAAAAACTTTAGGGACCAAACTTGTAATTATGAAGATACAAGGGTATAAAGTTTCAATTCTTCAAACTTAGAGGACCAATCTTCAATATTCTTCAAATCTTCAAGGGTTTTCTTTGGAAAATTCCTCACTAGGGCTTGGTTCATCGTGCGGCTTCGTTTCCCGTGTTCGTTTTTACATGATTCTTGTGATCTTTTGTCATTTTCTCAATATCCGTACCTAAAATACACAAGAAACAAACACAAGCATATATTTGGGTATTTTGATGATATTTAATGCATTTTAAGTCCAAAAAGAACGATGAGACCATGTATAAAAGCCGTCTCATCACTCCCCATACTAAACCATTGCCGTGCCCTCACGCAATGCTAGAATAAAGTATTGTAGCATCTCCAAAATTCATTTTTATTTACTTTATTGAAATGATAAACTAGCTATACTACTACTATTACTACTACTTGTGTTATAGACATAATGTATGATTTTCATCGCAAAATGGGACGTTTAGGTTCATAGAATAAGAACACGTGAATGCTTCGTTAGAAATAATTTTATCGTCCTCGATTTTCACTTCAATTCCATGCCAAGCGTGCAACGAGATCATTGTCATTATAAGTTAGTAATGCTAACACTACTCATATGCCCTAATCACGTACTTATTCTCCCATTATTCCTAAGTTGTATCTCTTATATTTTATTTTGTCTTGAATGTTTCACGAGGATACATTGTTTGACTTATGCGATAATAGAGATTTAGGTCTAAAAATAGAGTCCTAACGGTGTAACTAAGACCATCAAATCAATAACCCCTCCTAATAGACAACGATGTAAAAAAATTAAGTTGACAAGAAGAATCGATAAACACGGTTTTATAACGGTTTTGAACATGAGACTTATTACCAAGACTTTTATACGCCCCCTAACGGAAGGGCCTTATTATCTTTGGTTTACCTCCATCTTTTATTCAACTTCGCCATGAAGCTTTTATTATGACTTCGGTCTTGCCTTGCCTTTTATTATCCGCCTCATCGGTGGTTTTATTAGCCAAAGACGTATATCCTCACGCTAAAGCGAATTTTGGATCTTTAAAGCTTCGAAGATTAAGGCTTGATTCACTTTCAATTTTGCATAGATTTTAGGCCTTGTGGGGCTTCAAATTGTTTGCTTGATTTAGGTGAGCACTTGAAATCTTATTATTGGGTGAAGCTTTCGATTATTCGGGTTGCCAATACTTCAAAACCGTGACGCTGGCGATATCTTAATGTCTTCCCAATTTAATTACACGGAAGCTACTAGAAAAGACTAGAAACCCAACAATCCTAACTAAACCGCTAAGTCAATATTTATTAAGCAAAAAATATTTACATGCGAAGGGAGAATAAGCAAACAACGAGAACACATGAGTTTTTGAAAGAATACGAGTACTCTACGTTTAGCATAGTAACTTATAATTAACTCTATCATTTCTCGTCCTCATTTAAGAGACTTAGCCTAATGTGTAGTTAAGGAATCAAAGCTAAGTGCTCAACACGCACGGTCGAGTCAAAAATTACTCTTATTCTCGCCATCGGAAAACCTACATTCTTATCTTCAAACACTTATAAAACATGAGAAAATTTTTAAAATTTGGCCATTTTTAGCCTTATTTTGCAATAAAACGATAAACAAAAAGATAAACTTTGGAAAGCGTGAAGGTTTGGCAAGGCAATTATCTATTCACCCCCCCCCCCCATACTAAAGTTAAACATTGTCCTCAATGTTTCGAGTCTAGGGGTGCAAACACCCCCATACTAGAGACGTAGTCGAATGCTTAATCTAGCATGGAAAGGGTGTAACCATTAAATTAATAGCCGTTTATGAAGTGTGCTAAAAACCTAAGGTTAGAACAATAAAGGATATATCATGGATATTGAGAAATGTCTCCAAAGAAAACGATCGAGTGCTCCCATAAAACGAACACGAGAGGCTCCAATCGTGAAGATCATGATCTAAAAACCACATATCACAAACAACCACGGAAAAAAGGTTGGAAGGGCACGAATCCCCACACGTAAGCTACATTAGACTAAGAAAGCGATAATATGTACATAGGATAAGCATGGGACTCCCCCACGAGGCACCTCGTTTTTGATTACCGAGTCATGAGCTCGACTCGATCCCCTCAATACTAATTATCATTGGGGAAGGTGACTTGGTCGAGGTAGTTCAAGGATGGAACTTCCCCGCCAAAGTAGTGCTTCTACCTATGTCCATTCACCTTGAAGTTAGGACCATCATCTTGAGCTAGCTCGATGGTCCCATACGGAAACACTTGAGTCACGGTGAATGGACCGGACCAACGGGATTTCAATTTACCGGAAAAAATTTTCAATCTTGAATTAAAAAGTAAAACTTGATCCCCAACGTTAAAAACCCGGTTTTTAATTTTTTAATCATGCAACTTTTTAGTTTTCTCTTTATAAATCAATGAATTTTCATAAGCAATGTCCCTTAATTCATCCAATTCATTTAATTGCATTTTCCGGTGTTTTCCCGCGGTCTCCATGTCATCATTACAATGCTTTAGTGCCCAATAAGCCTTGTGTTCTAACTCGATAGGCAAATGACAATTCTTTCCATACACAAGCTTATAGGGAGTGCACCCAATGGGCGTCTTATGAGCGGTCCTAAAGGCCCATAAAGCATCGTCTAACTTATCCGACCAAGATTGTCGGTTTTCTCCTACGGATCTCTCCAAGATCCTCTTCAATGCTCGGTTTGAAACCTCGACTTGCCCACTCGTTTGTGGGTGATAAGCCGTAGAAAGACGATGTGTAACCCCATATTTCCTTAGAACCCTTTCGAATTGGTCATTACAAAAATGGGTTCCACGATCGCTTATGATAGCACGAGGGGTTCCAAACCTAGCAAACAAACTTTTCAAGAACTTAACTACCACACGAGCATCATTAGTGGGCAAGGCCTTCGCCTCCACCCACTTAGAAAGGTAGTCAACCGCAACGAGAATGTACTTATTACCACGAGATGATGGGAACGGCCCCATAAAGTCTATGCCCCAAACGTCAAAGATCTCACATACTTGAATGATATTTTGTGGCATTTCATCTTTTTATGAGGCTTTTCCTTGTCGTTAGCATGAATCACAAGACTTCACAAGATTTTGTGCATCTCGGTAAATAGTAGGCCAAAAGAAGCCGGCATCAAACACCTTTTTAGCCGTGAGATTAGCACCGTGGTGACCACCCGTGGGTCCCTCATGGCAAGCTTTAAGGATGTTAGAAGCTTCGGTGCCAAATACACAACGGCGGATGATTTGATCCGCACAAGTTCGAAACAAGTAAGGGTCGTTCCAAAAATAGAACTTGACATCACGAAAGAATTTTCGTTTTTCTTGAGTTGTCATACCCTTAATGATGAAGTTACCCGCATGGTAATTTGCAAAATCCGCAAACCATGGGGTAGAAGAATCAAGCTTAGAATTCACTATACCAAGTGTCTCGAGCGGAAATGTTTCGGTGATTTCCTTGGGCTCGTAAACACTTTGGTGAGGATCTTCCAAACGAGAGAGATGGTCGGCCGCTAGATTCTCGGCTCCTTTTTTGTCAACGATTTTGTGATCAAATTCTTGAAGGAGGAGAATCCAACGAAGTAATCTCGGCTTTGCATCTTGTTTAGCCATGAGATACTTGATAGCCGAATGGTCCGTATACACTATGCATTTCGTGAAGACGAGGTAAGGTCAGAATTTCTCAAATGCATACACCACGGCAAGGAACTCCTTTTCCGTTGTAGTGTATTTAAGTTGAGCCTCGGTCATCGTCTTGCTAGCATAGTGAATAGGCAAGAAATGCTTATCATGACGTTGCCCCAAAACGGCCCCAATAGCGTAATCACTTGCATCACACATAAGCTCAAAGGGGAGGTTCCAATTTGGAGCAACAAGAATGGGAGCTTCGGTAAGTTTCCTCTTAAGGATCTCAAAGGCTCGTACACAATCTTCGTCAAAGACAAAACGTGCTTCTTTTTCAAGAAGATGTGTAATGGGTCGAGAAATCTTTGAGAAATCCTTGATGAATCGTCGATAAAAGCCCGCGTGGCCTAGGAAACTCCTAACTCCCTTGACGGTTTTGGGATGAGGTAATTTGGCGATGACGTCTACCTTAGCTTGATCTACCTCAATCCCCGCTTTCGAGACCTTGTGCCCTAAGACGATTCCACTCTTAACCATAAAATGACACTTTTCCCAATTGAGCACTAGGTTGGTTTCCTCACAACGTTTTAACATTCTCTCAAAGTTCGACAAACACGAAGTGAAGGAATCACCAAACACTGAAAAGTCATCCATAAAGACTTCCATCGTCTTCTCGATCATATCATGAAAAATAGCCATCATGCATCGTTGAAACGTTCCCGGTGCATTGCAAAGTCCGAATGGCATTCTACGATAGGCAAACGTTCCATATGGACACGTAAACGTAGTTTTTTCTTGCTCACGAGGATCGATGGGAATTTGGAAGTAACCGGAAAAACCATCTAAAAAGCAATAGAAATCGTTTCCCGCAAGACGCTCCAACATTTGGTCCATGAAGGGCAAGGGAAAATGGTCTTTTCGAGTGGCTTCATTCAACTTACGATAGTCAATGCACACTCTCCATCCGGTCACGAGTCTAGTGGGAATCAACTCGTTGGCATCGTTTGGCACAACGGTCATCCCTCCCCTTTTAGGGACACAATGAATAGGACTCACCCAAGGGCTATCGGAAATAGGGTAAATCATTCCCGCGTCAAGGAGTTTAAGGACCTCCTTTTTGATGACGTCGTGAATTTTGGGGTTCACCCTCCTTTGACTTTGGATTGTGGGCTTGAAATCTTCCTCCATTAATATTTTGTGTGTACAAAACTTGGGATCGATTCCCTTAATGTCGGATAACTTCCATGCAATCGCCCCTTTGTGATCCTTAAGAACATCGACAAGTGCAGTTTTTTCATCATTCGAAAGTTCCTTCGCAATAATAACCGGCAACTTGTCGTCCTCCTCCAAATAGACATATTCGAGGTGAGGAGGTAAATCTTTCAACTCGAGAATAGGTGGTTCCTCAAGTGAAGATTTAGGCTCGATACTCATAACCTCCTCGGGTGGAGGAAATGGGAAATCGTTGAGAAAATCCTTGATAATCGAGAAGTCCTCATAGTTGTCGAGGTCTTCATCACAAGTACGTGGAACATCGAATTCTTCCAACGTAAAACCACCACCTTCGAAAGGAGTGAAGGTTGGTGTCGAATTATCAAGAATTGGATCTAACATAGTGGGATTGCCACTAGTTTCTTCATCACCAAACCCTAAAACTTCTTGTGAAAATTCCTCGCAAACCACGTCGATCATATCAACGAGGTTAATAGTAGCAACGGAATAAACATGAGAAAGTTGAGAATTTTGAGTTGCGTTTATAACAAGTTCCTCGTCGTTGAAACGTAAGGTGATCTTTCTAGCATGCACATCAATTAAAGCCATAGACGTATCTAAAAACGAACGACCTAAAATGAGAGGAACTTGAGGATCCGTGGGGATGTCAACAACAATAAAGTCTACGGGATAGTAGAACTTCCCCACTTTCACAAAAACGTCTTCCGCCAAACCACATGCAAGAATCGTGGAATGGTCGGCCAACTCAATAGACATTCGTGAAGGAGTAAGATTAGGAAGATTGAGCGACTTGTAGATTGCAAGTGGCATCAAGTTAATGCTAGCTCCAAGATCGGCCAAGGCATAGCATTCTTCCATATCTTGAATTGCACAAGGGATCAAAAATTTACCAGGATCACCGACTTTTTGAGGTATGCGATTAAGATAAACCGACGAACAACTAGACATTTGGTGTAATTTCTCCTTGTTGTTCAACATACTCTTAAAGTTAGCGGCAAATCGAGGCATCATGACCAAGGCATCGGCGAAACTCACATTAAAGTGCAAATCACGAAACATTTTCATAAAAAGCTCAAATTGGTAATTGTCGCGCTCTTGTCGTTTCTCCTTCCTAAGTCTCGATGGGTAAGGCAAGGGTGGTGCGGGTTGGGGCATAGGCATAGCCTTTGGAATCTCGGGTTCCAAAATGGGTGATGGGTCAACCGTAGGTGTGGCATGAGCGGTACTTTGTGGGCTTGAAATATGCTCCTTTTCGACCACCACCTCGGGTTCTTCCTCAATTTCCTCCACCGTTGGAGTAATTGGTTGAGGAGTTGGTTCTTTAAGTGTCTTACCACTTCCTGTGGTAATCACTTTCATCTCTCCCTTCGGGTTTGAAACGGTGTTACTAGGCAAACTACCTGAAGTAGAGGCTTTGTTTCCCATTACGGCTTCTAAAATTGCATTAAGCTTAGCATCAAAATTATTAAACTTCACATCTTGAATAGCGGCTTTTTGGTCAATTCTTTGTTCAAGCCTAGCATGACTTTGCTCTATCTTGTTGTTTTGACCTCGAATTTGGTTAGCAAAATCATTTTTCAATTCATTTCTCATGGCTAGATTTTCCTTAATAAAATTAGCTAACTCCTTAGCGTTCTTAGCCGTGTCCTTAGCTTGATTAGCCATTTGCTCTTGAATGTTTTCCAAAATCTTATCATTTGAAGTAGCGTAATTCAAAAAGTCTATTGGAAGTTCTTTATTATTTTGAAGACCTTGACTTGCATTTTGAAAATTACGGTTTTGATTTTGATTTTGCAATTGGCTACTACTACTCCCTTGATTCCCATAGTTGTTATTACCCTTAAAATTGTTCCTTTGATTGCTTTGGTAACCAACTTGATTGTTTCGATAATTGTTAGCATTTTGATTTGGTGAAAAACCCGGTGGAGTCAATTGATTAGTGCGAGGAACTTGACCGTTTTGGTTATAAGTTCCTGCGGCCGCGTAGGCACTCGAGGTGTTACCACCGTTGGTAATGCACTCGGAATAATCGTGAGCTCCACCACAATACATACAAGAAACCTCAACCGCTTTAATCGTAGCGGGAGCGGGTTGTTCACCAACTTTAAACTCAACTAACAAGCCTTTCACTATATCAAAAATTTTGTTTTCCAAATTAGCCTCGACTTGGCAAGCATCAACGGTGTGTGACAAACTAGGTGAAGATGAAGACGAAGCCTTACGAACACTCGACGTGCTACGAGGACTATACACCTTAGACCTATTCTCAATGATTAACAAAGCTTCCTCGACCGTCTTACACAAAAAATTACCACCCGCGGCGGCATTAAGATAATCACGCTCATGATCGTTCAAGCCATTGTAAAACGTGTCTATTTGATGCAAGTCGGAAAAACCATGATGAGGACATTCGTGCAATATTTCCTTAAACCTATTCCAAGCCGTTGAAAAACTCTCATTATACTCTTGCGAAAACTTTGAAATCTCGTTTTTCAAGTGCGTAGTCTTAGAAGGCGGAAAAAATTGGTTCACAAATTTTGAAACGAGATCCTTCCACGTCAATATAGAATTGGGTGGCTCTTTCTCTAACCAAATTTTTGCGGGCCCCGCTAAGGAATACGGAAAAAGCATCATCTTAACCGAGTCGTTTGAAACATCCTTAAACTTGCACGTGGCGGTGAGACGATTAAATTGGCGAATGTGGTTATGCGGGTTGTCCTTTTCGTCCCCTCGAAACTTGTTGTTTTGAATCATGGACAACAAACCCGTCTTAACCTCAAAATTCTCCGCAAGGATAGCGGGAATCACAATCGCTTCTCCATAACCCTCGGTGGGTGCTTGAAGTAACTCCATCATAGTTCGATTAGCCATGGGTGCTTCTTTCACTACAATGGGTTCGTCAATAGGAGAGTCCTCACTAGTAGGAGTGAGTGATTTGTTTCTTCGTTTACGAGCACGTCTTGCTTTAGAGCGAGTTTGCATAAACGTCACGTACAACGAGAAGGCGAGTAAAGAAGATTCTTTTTGGTGTTTTTACTTTTTCAATTTTTTTTATGGTTTTTGATTGTTTTTAACTTTTTTGGATTTTTTGAAATGTATTAAGTAGACAATGAGTCCACAAATCTCCTCACTAATCAAATCTCTTGATTAAAAAGGCCTCAAGGAATGAAAACGGTCACGTGGAGTGAACGCCTTCGATGACTTTAGAACGATGGTGAAACACCAAATCGTTCAAGAGGGTTTAATCAAATAGAAACCAAGAAAATATATATGATATGTAATAATACTTTGGGCGGCAAAACCCTCGATTCACTCTCAAAATCAAATACGCACAAGCAAGCGGGGAAACGAGGCGGCGCGAAGCACTTAAGAGCCTTTTTCCTTAGGATATATTTTATAATATCCGCCTTATACCCACCTTATAGTTTGTATTATCAAAATCAAGCTTCACGAAAGTATTTATCTATTTTTGCCTTTTTCTTTGGTTTGAGATTCGAATACAATGATTGGGTAATGACCTCCCAAGTCAAGGTTGTGATTTCTCACGTATTTGGAGTACTTGTAAATTTATTGTTCTACGTATACAATATAGTAATAGTATTCACAAAAATCGAAAAACGATAATACGTATTAATAGAGTGCTATTAATACAATTACTTTTATGGCTATATATAAAAACAACAATGGTTCAACCAAAACACAACACGCCTCCCCGGCAGCGGCGCCAAAATGATTGTAGTGTTTTTGTACCCTTTAGGAAAAGGATGACAAAATAGTGGTAAGCGTTAAGTGTCGGTTTAGGAAAACCGAGCACTAATGACCAAGCAAGTTCGTTTCCCAAGGAGGCAAGTGCGTTGTGTTAAGAGTTGATTAATGATGTTTGTGATTATGAACAAGAGGAAAAGAAATTAGAAGGGAAAGAAGAGACGGTTACGAAAACGAATTAAACTACGACGAAAAAGGCGTAAACGTGAAACCGTAAAAACGACAAAAATAAAAATTTTAACCTAAAAATTCCTAAAAATTCCTAAAAATCCCCAATAATATTCTAAGAGTTTACGAAAAATCCAAACTTGCTAAAACCTTTTAATTAATTAAATAATGACTTTTTAATGCTAATTAAAGCCCTAAAAATCACTTTTAATTATTAAAACGCCCTAAACAAGATTTTATAGTTTGTAAACCTCAAAAATGACCTAATTAAGCTAAAAACTATTTTTAAAAATTTTAAAACCAAATTAAACTATTTTTAAACACTTAAAAACTATTAAAATGTATTAAATCTTAAATTAAATCTAGAAATTAATTGAAAAGCCTAAAAATTAATTGGAAAGTGACAAAGTTCCTAATTTAATGTCTATAACCTAGGAAAAATGAAAAAAAGTTAAAAATAAAACTTTGAATTTTTGGAATAAAATAATATTAAAATAATCAAGAAAAATAAAAAGTTCCTAAATAAATTCTAAAAAATTCTCAAAAATCCTAAATATTCTAACTAGAACAAAAATGCAAAACAAATTTTCTGAAACCTATTAAATAATTTTATATTAAATTTTAAAGTTGCTTAAAAATCCTAAAATCTTATAAAATTAAAAATAAGCCAAATTGAAAACCTAATAAGCTATAAACCTCAAAAACATAAATTAAAACTTAAAAACTATTTTTTTGTATTTTTAAATTACTGTTTACTATTTTTTAGTTACTTTCTAAAAATAAAACTAAAAAATAATCCTAATAATTAATTAAATAAAGATAAAAATAAAACTTTTAAACAGAAAAGTCCTAAACCTTGATAAGATCCTAGGAAAATTGCTAACTATTCAACAAGCTAAGCCAATAAGCTAAAATAAGCAAAACAAGTCACGGCTTATTTAAATAAGAAGAAAACCAAATCACCTTAAATGCAAGTTGAAATGAAACATAGACGTAAAAAGTCCATCTAGATCACTGGTTAACACGTTAAGTCCCCCAGCGAGGGGTCGCGTGTTCGAGTCCAGGCAGGGTGGACTTTTTACAAAAAAAATTTTTTTTTATAAAAAAAAACTTGAACAGTAACCTTGTAATGATCACAATACACAAAAACAAACCAAAATTATCAAAGATTTAAGCTGCTATGAACACAAAAAGTGACCAGTTCTTAATTCAAGAACACAAGCAGTTTTGCTTGTGTCTGTTTTCTTCACGGATGAATAATACACCAAGAGGACTTGGTGTGTGCTTTTTGGTGGTGTTCTTGGATAAACAAGGCACCCCTACACTCTTTCTGAGTGTAGGGAGTCAAATCAAGTACAAATCAAGCAACCCACTTATCACAAATTCACAAAATCAAGCTCACAAAGCAAATTGAAGTTACTGATGTGTTTAGAATGGTCTGGTGGTATTCTTAGCAGATTATATGCACAATAGTGAGTTTCAAATGCCCATATCTTGCATACACATACACCAAATGTTTATCAACCAAACTAACAACATGAACAAACCTATAATCTAGCAGGTTTGAGGATTCAAGCACAAACTTATGAAAAACAAGCAGAAAAAAGAGTTCATACAATTTCAAGCTAACTTTTTAACCTTTTTTACTTGCACACTTGCTTCAACTTGTTCCCAAATGCACTCTAACCTAACAACATGAACATTACTACCCCTATGCCTACTTCTAACAACTTATACTTGCATAATTCAACCTCAAACTCAGTTTGATTCATAAATCCAAACACCCCTTTAAGTTTTTGAAAACGTTTTTTAATAAACCAAATCACCTTAAAACTACTCAAAACTGATTTATTTTACTCTAAGCATGCATAAAACAACAACTTAACATCAATCAATCCAGATTAACACACTTAAAATACTTTTCATGCAGAAATCATATAGAACACATTTTTTTTCAGAAACTTTAAAATTTAAAAAAAATGAATCAAGGAATACCTTGTTGGGCTTACTTCCAAGCCCAACAGTGGCTGATAAGCCACCTCCTACAAGCCCGGGCTTGTGCTGAGGTTTATGATCAAGTAAGCAAAGAGAGGGAGTGGTGGTGGTCACTGTTGACACACACACCACCTATATCTTCAAAAGGCCTTAAGCCTTTTTGTGAGCCTGCTAAGATAAAAGAAGATCACAAGGTTGCTGTATCACACAACTAATAAGCCACAAACAAGCTTATCACTTAAGCTGTCTTTGGCTTATTAGAGAGGAAAAAGTGAAACTGATATATATTTTTTTTTACTTAGAAACTTTTTTCTCCAAACCAAATCAACCAAAAACTTTACTCTTCACATAAGCTTGATAATCAATCAGATTATCAGGCTTATGGTTTTAGCTTAAAGCTTTTGGACAGATGTAAAAACTTAACAAATTTAGTCACCAACAGAATTTAAAACTTGAGAATTTAACTTGGAAATGTAAATTGCTTAAATGTAAATTGTGGTCCTTTTGCTTCTCATCAATAATACAATACCAATTTCATTTCACTAAACAAAATGGGATTTACAGGATTTTGACAAATGGAGAAGAAAGAACAAAAAAAAAATAAGCTAAGTCCTATTGCCCTTTATATAGGGTCACAATCTTTCTAGAAAGCTGAAAACAAAAGCTAAACCCTAATGTTGAACTACCAAAAGTACCCTTGGATGATTCCCCGAATATGCTCTTTTTGAATTTTCCTCAAGATCACCATGTGAGATTTTTGGAATGTTGTGAGGATGCCAGTGATGAGAACTGATCCTGGCCGTTTATAGACTCCTTTGGGAGCACGAAATCCTTGTGGGATGTTGATCTGACTGGCAACCTTTGTCTTGGAGTCAAAACGTGGGGCAGGGGAAGGCTGGAGAGTCACATGGGGTGAGTGTGAGAGTGATTGGTGAAGTGGGTTATGGTGGGGTTAAAGGGAATTACCTTTCTGGAAAAATTGGGGTAAAACCCCTTTGATTTAAAGGGTAATTAAGATTTGGGTATTTTAGGGTTTATGGGAGGAGGGTGATTAAACAGTAGGGGTTAATCCATTTGGGGGTTGATTAGATTTAAAAAAAAACGTTTCCCCCACTTTTGTTTAATAAATGTGTTTAATAAAAGAAAGGGTTCAAAAAAAAGAGTTGTGATAGGGTCAAAATAGGTTTGGACTGGTTTGTTTTTGATGAAATGGACTGGTGACTGGTGGTGGGGGTTTGGTGGTTTGGGAGGATAGGTCCCCAATCTTTCTTCTCTTGTTTACTTTGTAAATAAATGCAACAGCGCCCATTTTCCTTTTGTCAACTTTTGGCAGGTTGTCATTTTTGGCACAAATTCTTCCAAAAACTTTTCCAAGGGCCTTTAATGTATATTCTTGATTCTCCAAGGACTGGTTTTGACATATCTTCATACTTCAAGGTCTTGACTTGTTTGTTGACTTCTTGTAGGACCATTATTGACAATTTAGATTTGATGAGGGACTAAATTTGCCAATTCTTCAAAGTTAAGGGTCCTTTTTGTAATTTTGACAAACTTTAGGGACCAAACTTGTAATTATGAAGATACAAGGGTATAAAGTGTCAATTCTTCAAACTTAGAGGACCAATCTTCAATATTCTTCAAATCTTCAAGGGTTTTCTTTGGAAAATTCCTCACTAGGGCTTGGTTCATCGTGCGGCTTCGTTTCCCGTGTTCGTTTTTACATGATTCTTGTGATCTTTTGTCATTTTCTCAATATCCGTACCTAAAATACACAAGCAACAAACACAAGCATATATTTGGGTATTTTGATGATATTTAATGCATTTTAAGTCCAAAAAGAACGATGAGACCATGTATAAAAGCCGTCTCATCAGCCATACTTAAAATATTTCCTAATACTCGTTGTACAGGAACAACCAGACTGGTGCCGCGCCTCCTTCTAACACCCAAGTTGATAAGGGGAAAGGAAAAGAAATGGAAGGACACCCCACGGCCCCCACAAAGTCCGGCCCTGTTTTTGAAGAAGGTTCACCCACAGCCTCCCAAGACTTCCCCGCGTCCGGCGCCCCTCAACCGTTCAACCCTGTATGGAATATTACCACGGCGTCACGACTGAGGGATGCTGATGAGTGCCGGGAGTACCTCAACAATTGCATACCACCAAGCTTGGTGCGAGAGGTAAATTCACTCAGTCATGCAGACTTGGCGGATGAGTACAATGGTACCCTGGTACACCAAATGGCGATGGGAACCTCGATGAGGGTTAGGTTTGAAGCCGCGCTTGGGCATGTTGACTCTCTCAAGAGGAAGGTTGGACGGAGGGAGAATATGATTGAAGATAATGAAGCTCAAATTGCCGACCTCCAATCCCAACTGGCCAATGCCGAGGCGACCATTAAAAAACAGTCGGCCCGCGCGAATGAGTACGACCAGCAAGTAGCCAATCTTGAGTCACAACTAGATGCTGCAACCACCAAGGTACATATCCGTGCCGCACCACCTATATTATAAAAGGAATATATGCTAACACGTTTTTTCCTTATAGGTAACCACGGCTGAAGCTTCTGCCCACTCGTACTCCAGCCAAGTAGACGTGCTGAACCAGAAACTAGAAGACGCGCACCTGGCCGTCCAAAACATGGAAAAAGTACAAAGGGAACTTGCCGATGAGAGGTCGGTCATCCAAGAGCTGAAAGAGGCATTTGCCCAAAAAGAGTTGATGATTGATGCCCTCACTGCTGAACGTTACAATGTGCTATGCCCCCAACTGTTAACAGCTATTGCCGGCCGTAGGTGGATGGTTGGGCATGGAGCACGCCTGGCCGTCACGAAGGTATTAGAGGCCCCGGAATTTGTGCAACAATTCGCGAGCCTTATGTCTGATGGTATTGACCATGGACGGCATGAGGGAATGGTTGAGGCCGCTGAGCTGATCACGAAGGGGGAGGATGTCACCAATCATGCCTTCTTTAAGCCTGAAGCTGCTAGCAGGATGACTGCCTCTATGGCCGCGATGCGAGATCTGCACTACCCATTCCTGGACGAGCTGGAAGCCACCAAAGATGCGTCAAATATGGCAATCATGGAAAAGCTCAGTCCTAGCGCGTCCTCCCATGCTTCCTTCGCTCCATCCCCCAGCCACCTGACACTTCCCATATATGAGGATGTAACCAGGATCGTGCTTGACGAGGAACCCTTAAGTGTGGTGCTGGAGAGGACTGCAGCTCAAGCCCAGAAGCGGAAAGAAAGTGATGAATGGTTGTCGTGTCTGGTCGAAGAGCAAGTGGAAATGGGTAAGTTTTTCCCCTCCCTGTAGGATGCTCCTACTTTATGATTCCTTTCAGACATTTTGGTTTGTAACCCTTTGAATATTTATTGTTCCTATTCGGCCGTGTATGTACACGGCAAACAACATTTGTATTTTTTTGTATAAGTCCGTGGGTGGCCACGACAATTTTGTTATCTATTTTGGAAACTTGTGCATTTTTACTGTGTATAAATATTGTACCACAATACTGCATGATATATCACGTCTTACACACAAAGAAAGAAAATACATACAAGTCTATAATTTACTAGACATGCGACGTGCGTCTTTATTATGTGGAGCACTGTGCGGCTACAACATATGGAACTTACCCCAACGTCTTGTGAGTAAGGTGTCTAGTAAGGATACATGATCCGTGCGGCTGGGGTTGCATCCCTCTTACGCGGCAAGTTGAATTAGTAGGTTCACTTAATCCTCTTACCCCGCCTTGAGGCGTATAGTACATGTACAGTAATTTGAAAGAATGCATATGAATAAAACATGACATATTATGATATAAGTAAAATTCATACGACTAACAAAAAATCTAAAAAATGATTTGCACGAAACAGGCCGTGGAGCTAGCTAGGCACCACGACAATTTATTAGAACGTTTACACTTTCGTTTGAACAATAATGACAAGTCCTAAAGAACAAGAAAGGAATCTAAACAAACATAAGACAAAACAAAACAGATAAAACCGCATGGTTCTTTATTAAGACCGCTCATAGCGAAGTTCCCATGCGGAAGCCGTAGCTTTCAAAGATAGCACCTTTTGAGATTGGAAATATTCCATGTGCGCTCAAGGTCGCGGCCATCCATATCACGTAGCTTGTACGCGCCTCGTCCCAAGGCTTCAGTGACTTCATACGGTCCTTCCCACTTAGGGCCCAGCTTTCCTGTGTTCTCCGCTCGACTTGCTTCGTTAGCACGATAGACGTAGTCTCCCGGTCGAAAGGAAACACCCTTGACCTTGGCGTCATAATAAGCCTTCATCTTAGCCTTGGACTTAGCCTCATTGATGGCTGCTATTTCCCTTTTTTCTTCCAACAGATCCAGGTTGATTCGCAGCTGTTCATCGTTCGTGACGTCATTAACCTCCGCCGTGCGGATGGTGGGCATTCCTATTTCTGTTGGTATAACAGCTTCAGTGCCGTAAGCTAATACAAAGGGAGTATCTCCGTTGGCTGTTTTAATCATAGTTCTATGCGCCCATAGCACATGTGATAACTCATCAACCCATTTACCACTTCGTTCATCTAGACGCGCCTTGATGCCATTCCCCAAGCTTCTATTAGCTCGTTCAACGAGGCCGTTTGTCTACGGATGCTTAACAGATGCGAAGCGACGCTTGATGTTCAATGATGTACACCAATCTTTGAACGGGTTGTCGGTGAACTGCTTGCCGTTATCCGATATGATTTCTCCTGGTAAACCAAAACGGCACACAATATGTTCCCAAACAAACATCTTAACTTGTTTGCCTGTGATTGACTTGACTGCCTTGGCCTCTATCCATCGTGTGAAGTAGTCCATTGCAACAATCAAGAATTTAACTCCCCCCGCAGCTACAGGAAATGGTCCTGCAATGTCAATTTCCCACTTATAGAATGGCCATGGGGACGTGATAGGTGTAAGCGCCTGCTGCGGGTGTCGCGGTACTGGCCTATGCACTTGGCAATCACTACACTTGCGAATCATGTCGCGCGCGTCTCTGTGCATGGTGGGCCAAAAATATCCTGTTCGTTAGGCTCTGGATACCATGGATCGTGGACCTGCATGCATGCCGCACAACCCTTCGTGAATGTCACTGATTACGTAAGCGGCCTGACGTGGTCTAACACACCGCAACCACGGCTGCAAGAAAGAGCGTTTGTAAAGGATGCCCTCTCGAAGTTCGAAATGCTGCGCCTTCCTTCTTATGCGCCGTGCTGCTTTTTCCTCGTCTGGAAGAGTCTCGCTAGTCAAATAGTTGATAATTGGGGTCATCCATGTAGGTCCATCCTCTTCAACTATAGCAGCAACCTCCCCTTCCGTTATAGATTTCTCCTTGAGTATTTCCACCAAGACTTGTTTAGATAAGTGAGCGAAGCTTGTGGATGCGATCTTGCTAAGAGCGTACGCCTTCTTGTTCTCGCCTCTTGGCACCTGCTTGATGGAAAACTTACTGAAAGTCGCGATTAGCGACTTGACTTTTTCCATGTACCTGACCATGTTGTCCTCCTTAGCCACATACCCACCTAGAATATGGTTCGCTACAAGCCGTGAGTCCACGTAGGCCTCAAGGTTGCGGACTCCCATTCTAGCGGCGATTTTTAAACCCGCAATTAATGCTTCATATTCCGCTTCGTTGTTGGTGGCCGTGAACTCAAAACGGAGGGCATACATGAATTCCATTCCTTCTGGATTTGTGAGGATGAGACCTGCTCCGGACCCGTCCGTACACGAAGATCCGTCCGTGAATAACACCCATGGTTCTGTTGGGATCTCATCTTGCTTGATGATTGGCCCTTCCTCCTCCGGCTTCTCGATCAGGAAATCTGCCAGGATCTGGCCTTTAACAGCCGTCCTTGGCCTTTAAGATATATTGTGCTCCCCCAATAGGATGCTCCATTTCTGTAGCCTCCCTGCCACATCTGGTCTAGAGATAACCTGCTTGATTGGCTGATCCGTAATGACTACAATCGGGTGCGCCTGAAAGTACCGGCGCAACCGCTTTGTAGCAAACACTAGCGCTAATACCAATTTTTCCATGGAGGAATAATTCAACTCCGGCCCTTGTAGTGTTCTACTTATAAAGTAGACCGGAGTTTGTACTGTATCTCTATCCGTCATAAGTACCGCGCTTATTGCGCCATGAGTAGCTGAGAGATACATAATGAGTTCCTCCTTTGGCCGGGGAGCTACTAGCATAGGGAGAGATGCAAGATGTTGCTTGAGTTGGCCGAAGGCTTACTCGGCTTCCTTCGTCCACCGGAAGTCTCCCTTTCTAATGCACTTATTGAGTGTCTTAAATAGGGGTAATGACTTCTCTGCGGATTTGGATAGGAACCTATTCAGTCCGGCTAACTTCCCATTTAAGGATTGCACCTCCTTCCGTGTCTGCGGGGACGGCAGTTGTATCACTGCATCCGTCTTCTCCGGGCAAGGTTTGATGCCGTTTGGATCAATCAAATATCCGAGGAACATCCCCTCAGTTGCTCCAAACGTACATTTCTTTGGATTTAACTTCATGTTAATCCTTCTCAGAGTGTCGAATGTCTCTTGGACATCTCGGAGGAGTGCCTCCTCCGTGTGACTTTTTATCACCAAGTCATCAACATAGACTTCCAAGTTGCGGCCTATCTGTGATTCAAAAGCTTTGTCCACCAGCCGCTGGTATGTAGCACCGGCGTTCTTCAGTCCAAACAGCATTTTTGTATAGTAATACACGCCCTGGCTCGTATGGAACGCCGTTTTTTCTGCATCCTCCTCCGCCATCTGGATTTGATGATACCCTTTATACGCTTCCAAAAAGCATTTAAAAGGATACCCACATAGGGACTCGACCTTCCAGTCGATTTCCGGTAACGGGTAACAGTCTTGTGGGCAGGCCTTGTTTAGATCCGTAAAATCCACACACATGCGCCAACTTTCGTCATGCTTCTTGACCATGACCGGATTGGACAACCACTCGTGGTAGTATACCTCGCGCATGATGCCTGCATCCACTAGTTTCCTTACTTCATCCAATATTACTTGGCTGCGCTCAGGCGCCTGGCCGCGCTTCTTTTGCTTGATGGGTTGGTACCCTTGGCGGATCTGGAGCTTATGCTCTGCTATTGCACGTGGCACACCTATCATATGCTTTGGCTCCCATGCGAATATATCTAGATTTGCACTTAAGAGAGAGCACATGGCCCTTTTGCCGCCATCCGAGAGCGCCCCTCCTATGGATACCTCCTGTTCCAGATAGTCAGGGTGAATGGCCACCTTCCAATTGGGAGGTGGTGATCCATCTTTGGGGGAACGGGTGGAGCCGGTGTTGTCACGATGTGACACTCGGATGCCGGTACGATTGTGTTGTAAATGGTAACAATTCCCCCCTCCACGGGGAATTTGATCATTCCGTGTGCCGTAGAGGTACCGCCCGTATAGCCAAAATGCCCGGCATGCCTATGATCCCATTGTACGGAGAGTGTGAGCGTATCACCATGAAGTTCATCCACGCCGTAGTGGAATGTTCCTCATTCCCAATGGTTACAAGCAAACGTAATTGCCCTATCGGCCAAATAGTGTCTCCACTAAAGCCAGTAAGCGGCGACGTGGCCGGTACTAATTGGCTTCTTATTTCTGGGCATAACTGCACGAAACAGTGTTCATACAGTACCTCTGCTGACGATCCTCCATCCACATACATGTGACGAACATTGTGTGTTCCAATGCTTATCTCAATAGTGAGAGGCGCATCGATCATATCGCTTGCCATGATGAGAGGGAACGAGATTTCCCTGCCGCGTGAAAATTTTTGGCCAACTTTCTGCCTTGTGCGGCGCTGTCTGGATTGGATCATGTATATAGTAGAAGGTTTGTCCTTTTGGGGATCCATCTTATCATACTTCTTGTTGTTGTCTTTTCCATCCTTCCAATACTTAACTAGGTGCTTGAGTTTACCTGATTTGATCAGTGACTCAATATGCTTCTTGAGCTGGATGCACTCCTCCGTGCCGTGGCCTTTGTCATTATGGAACTCGCAGAAGCGACTCCCTTGCCGATGTTCCGGGGGAGTGGTCATTGGGGGAGGCCTTGGGAAGTTCGCCCCTTCTGTCAGCAAGATCTCCCGGTAGGACATCTTTAGGGGGGTAAACTTATCATCCGACCGTCCTCCTTTGCTTTGGCTCTTATAGTCTGAGCCCTTGTTATTGTTCTGATTACCTTGACCGCCCGACTGTCTCCGGGACTGGTCATTTGACCGATACCCATTTCCTCGAGATGGGTAGGCCGCGGCCACAGCTGTTTCTCCTTCTATGAAATTTCTGACCCTTTCCATGAGGTCATCATATCTCTCTGGACGCTTGTCATTGAGGCGCCTGATCAATTCTCTGTCTGTTATGGCGTGCATGTAATCAGAGATTTTCAGGAGCTCCGGCATTGTTCTTGTGCGCGTGCACTCATCATTGAAGCGTTCAGTGAAGGCTTCTGTGGACTCCCCCGGCCGTTGTTTGACAGTTGCCAATGAGACCGGGTCCCTATTATACTTCTTCCTCTGAGTATAATTGTTCTCAAACGCAGTGCGTAGTTCCGTAAAACTATCAATGCTCCGTGGAGGGAGTGCCTCAAACCAGTCACGAGCATTTCCGATCAGGGTTGAATTGAACATTTGGCACCATATAGGCATGGGCCATCGCTCAATTTTAGCCTGCGTGTCGAATATTTTAAGGTGATCCACCAGATCACCGGATCCATCATAGGTCTTAATACACGCCGGCATGCGACGTTTTGTGTCCTTAGAATAGTTCCGTATGCGGAGGGTGAACGGGTCCTCCTTGGGGTCCGCCCATGGCCGGGTGAGCCTAGGATCATCCCATGGCTCACACCATGGACGCGAAAGATCCTCCACTTCTGCGTTTCGATAGTAAGGGCCACCATAATAATCATCATTGTTTGGTGGTGGTGGTGGGGTGCGCCTAGGCCGGCGACGCTTAAGCGGATGGTCATCTGAGTCCTCCCCGGATGGGTCTGGGGACGGCGGTGGTGCCCCGTCCTTTGAATAGGGACCACTTTTTTGGGACGAACCAGGAGCCTTTCTCCTAGTATTCATCCTATCCCACACACTCGGGCGACGTGCGGTTCTGGCCGGCTCTCGATTTGGTCGCTCGGGCGAGCCATCCGACCTTTCTCCCTCTCGAGACTGCGTTAGTTCTTGTATGAGGCGATCTCCTATGCGCTCAAACACATTCCGAGGTTGAGGGGTTTCCTCAAAGGTGCCCTGTTCCTGAGGTCGAGCCCTCCTTTTCCTCTGATTTTGGGAGGAGGTGATTGGTCCGGTTTCACCAAAGTTGAGTCTGGATTGGAGGTTCCTCCCCAGATTCAATCTTGATGTGATTCCCGGGACAATCCTATCGAAGTTCTGCGTGAGAACTCGAGTAAGATCCTCCTCGCTGAGTGGTAGGACTTCCACTTCTTCCACTGTCGAGGGTCTGCGCGGTTCCTTGTTAGGAGGGTTTGGCGCACTCCCTGGGTCAGGGTTATCCAGGGTTGAAGTGGGTGGAGGTGTCACAGAGATCTTGCTCGTCACCCCCACGGGCTGAAAACTGCTACGGTTACCAGGCCCGCCTGCGAGGCGGCTAGGCGATTGATTGGGGATGAGAATCCCTTCCCCTTGGGACTTCCGATTCCCGGGATTCGCATTCCTGGGATTAGCCTATGGATGCCCCTTTGTCATTGAAGATTCGAGATGAGGTTTTGTTCTAGCTTAGTGTAATGGGTCCCACGGATGGCGCCAACTTTGTTGATGCAAAAGTTGGTTGATCCTTGCTAGGCCCGAATTAGGCTTAATTCGGGTTGGCTGGGCTCCGGCTCCTGCACCAAGTGAATCGTTTGGTTGGGATCCTGCACACTAAACAACACGCGTTAGGCTTACCGTGAGAATGTTTCCCACGATTAGACTCCAGCGTGAGAGTAAGTAATCGATTTAGGGTTTATGTGAGTTTAGAGTACAAGTCGTAATACCTTTGTTGAACCCTTGAGGGTTCCTTTTATAGGCAGTGAAACCCTAATGGGCTTTCACTGATGCTTCGGCCCCAAGGAAGAGATAACCACCAGAATTAGAATGATTGTTATCTTCTAATTCTGGTAGTGAATATCCTCTTCCATTGGGATAAAAATATACCTAGACAGAATATTATTCTGTCTAACCCTATGTCGGCCATGTCGGTCGCACCGGGCCGTGGGCCGCACACATGTGTGCGGTTATTGTTCATCCGAGCCCATAAGCCTGAATGACATTATTCCACCCATCTGTGATGGGCCGGATACGGGTAGTACCCATGGGCCGGGTTCATGACCCGGCTGGGGACTATACGTCATCACGTCTCTATAATCAGCTTCATCCGGTGTTTCCAAAACTTGATCTCCCATGGGTAACCCAAGTATGTCTTTAACGGCCTCTCTCGTAATCTGAATGCATTTGACATTAAATTTTATCACCCGTGCTTTTTCGTCAAAGTTATCCAACAACATGTAACTTAAACGAGTTGGCACTTCGCTTAATTTAAAATCTAAAACCGCCCCAAACCCCATAGCAGTAACATCTTCCTTTTGTTTAGGAGTCAAATTTAGTAGTAGTTGATGAAGCGACCTCCACGATACACGCAGATGTATCCTGTCTACTGCGTGTTTGGCCCCAACAGGCGCATCATCTCCTGTATCAGCTGGAACTTTCTCATTGTCTACCACATCATTTTTTCCCTTCTTTTTTCGTCCAACTACCTTCTTTTTCTTCTCAATCACAACATCACCATCCAAAGACTTCTCAGTCTCAGCCATAGACTTTTTTTGCCTTCCTTTTGTGTCCCACCAAAGACTTTTTCCTATCATTCACAAGGTTCTTATCAACCAAACCATTTCGGTTGTCCTTCTCTTCAGCCAAAACCAACCTACGTTTACCATTGCTTTTCTTTTCCGTTGAATCATCACCGCATTCTTTAACAGTTACCGCAAAGTATTTTACTATACCCGGATTGGCAACTGTTTTCGTATGACGTTTTCGTTTGACATTTTTCACCTTCACAACAGATTGACAATGTACATTCCGCAAAGATCTCCTACGCATACTGGATCCTATATCCGGTTTCTTCCTTTTCTTAAGCTTACCATTACACTCACGTGTACCAGCCTCTTCTTCAGCATCCAAAATCTCTACAAAAAAACAAAATTCAAACACATTATTATCAGACACAAATCACAAGCATGGTTTCTACATTTCCACACAATTTTTTTTTGTATAACTAGATGGCTGATAGATATTCGTAAACTCTGATAGTCGCTACATCTAGATTAGTGTTTTACAGATTACAATATACAAAATACAGGAACACCACACGACAACTGATTGACACTGGAAAACCACTATTAAATCGTTCTAGATTATAATAAAATATGATTCTTTCCAAAAAACATCAGCCATTTAATATAACAGATTTTTACATAATATTACTAATTATCAACCACACCCAAACACAAGCTGCCCATATATTATACATGGTACACAATCTTTTAAACAAAATTTAATCAACGAAACCCTCTACCCATTTTGTATATTGTAATCTGACACATTTTAGAACCTTAAGACGTATAACTCAAAAAACTGATACATTTCAAAATCTTAACAAGTATAGTTCAAACAGTTGATACATTTTAACACCTCCTACACTTACAAATACATAAAGACGCATTTGATACACTAGCAAAAAAATGTAATAAATTCTAAAAAAATAATTGTAATCAGATAACCAGTGGTACATAATCGTAATCAGATATAGCAACAACTAGTGATACATAAACTATAAAAAAAGAAATGAGTCTGCCATTTCCATAATACACTGCTTTAACAACTTATAGTGATACACAAACTCTGCCATTTTCATTTAAACTATACATAAGCTGTAACAAAATATACTTCTTTAACAACTTATAGTGATACACAAACTCTGCCATTTCCATAATACAAAAACTGGAAAAAAGGGATAACTGATACATGCATTACACATCATTAAATTAATAAGATTAATCAAATGTTTAAATTACCTTCTTCAAAATCATTATCGTGATCATTGGTTAGATCAATGGTATCATCAGAACTTCCATCATCTTGCCTCATCTTATTATTCAACCGGACACTTCTTCTAACTGTTGAACAACATCCCTAATTAGGATTTGCTTTATGTAAAATTAAACAAAATAATCAAAACATGAATGCTCTATGAACCGTGTACCACTTACCGTATAAAATAGGGAAAGATACTCCAATGGATGGGTCTGGCTCTGTATTCTTCATTATTTATACCAATAGGAGTTATGATCATATGGTACACACGATCCCCAAATTATAGCATAATCAAATGTGTTGATACTATTTTTAATGGATTGAGGAAAGAATTCTGGGATTTTTTGCTCTATAATAATGGAGGGGGCGGTAATGATGGTGGTGGGTGACAAAAACAATGAAAAAGATAAAATGTGTTTATTACTAGTATATGTAACCGGTTGGTTAATTTAGTATAATAATATAAAATAGGACTGTATTATTATTTAAATTAAAAATCGATACATAATACCCTTTTGTTACAAATTTATTACCAAACTGCCAATCATCAGCTATTAAACTGATCTTACACTTAAAAGTTCATCCAATGGTCCATAAAGCTTCTAATTTTAAGAATTTTAAAGAACTAAACCTCATTAACCCAACTATATATATATATATATATATATATATATCAAAATAACATTTCTCAGTCTGGCTTTGTCGGTAACTCGAGAATTCTTCGGCACCGTTATAGTCAAAAGATTTTTAGACATTTTTAGAAAAATGTTTATAGTTAAAAGATTTTGAAATGTTTTATTCAAAACCTTGGTTTTAAAAATCTTTCGTTCTCTATAACGAGAGCTCTGATACCAAACTGTAACACCCCCAAATATTCATACTTTAGTTCAGCGGAAGAGTCGTTGGTGTTACGGGATATCACATTACTCAAACCATAGACAACGCTTAGAATCACGTCGTTTAATAATAAAGCATTTTCCATTCTTGAATATCAAATATACATAGGTCCCAAGTCATAGTATTTCATACAATTTTTACAAAACATTTGAATGGAAATTGTTATTTAAGTGCCGGCCATAAATTCATGTCGTCTTCCCGAGAATTACCTTCAAGTACCTGAGATAAAACATGTTAAAAGAAAGGTCAGCGAAAACGCCGAGTGAATTCATAAAGTTTAATGGAATCCATTAATATATCATTGGTATAAAATTATTACCAAAAATCATTTTTATACAATTCCTTGTCGTAGGCCATAAAATAGTCCAAAAACATTTTATACAAATCTTTGTTGTAAATCATACTATAGGCTTTTGCCTTCAAAACCATTATACGAACCAATGTCGCAAAAACATCATACAATACGTCTTATTACGTTGTATAGAGTTAAATAAAAACCGTTATATGAATATGGTTATGAAAAAACAAAACACGAACATAATATCAATAATAAGACCCCGTATTGCTAGTCAGTCAATATATTGTAATTCAATGCGTATAGCAGTATTTTCGTTATTGGATTATCATAAGCCGCATAACATTGCTACCTTACTATAACAAACAACAAGTAGCTAGCCCGTAATTTCCTTCTTGCCCATCTAAAACAGCGTGTCGTCACAATAATCACGCTTATATAAGTCTTCTCATACATAAATTCTCTTACCAATCAATGTGGCACGACGGGGATCAACCGTCAAGGCGCGAACTGGGGTGATCTTCCCCAAATAGTACTATTATATGCATAACCGTCTACTAAATCCTGGTAGTTCACAATTCATGCTAATGGGACTTTTAGTGACATAACCTAACTGTAATAATCTATTTCATTTCATTTATCGGGTCATATAATCATTCATCGGGTCATACAATCATTCGGGTCCAAATCAATAAGCAAACAATTGGGACAACTGGTGTCCTATTTTATTAAAACTAACATGTTATCTCCCTCGCGGGTTTATAAAACATTTCATACAAACATTTAAAAGAGTGCGAGGCTATGAACTCACATTGATTGGGAAAGGCGGTTATCGGCGATTTGGATGTACGGTACGTGTTTCAATCCCGGAAACCTAGACAAATAATACTCGTCTTAGACTTTTGTCCAATGACTTTATAAAATAATAACTATGTATATATATGATGATATTATAAGCATGATGATGATCAAGTGGGTTTTTATATCTTCATTCAACATTATAATGTTATGTGTTGGTAAATTTTTATACTAGTTTCACTAGTTTAACTTCTTTACAAGTTAAGGCCCAATAAGCCCATTATAAGCCCATTACATTATATCAGTCCAATTATTCTTTTAACTCAGCCCTATACTTACAGGTTGGACCCAAGTGGGTTAAGCCCAATGAGTAAGTCCATTAGTATTTAGCCAAATTAGTTGGGTTAATAGTCCAATAAGGCTAATTTGGCCCGTTAATGTTCATATGCTATAAATCTCGGGTTTTATTGGTTTTTACTTGTCATATATACTTATACATCAGTATATGAGTTATAAAAAGTTTACATTAGACGGGTCCGACCTTCTAAGTTTTAATTGACGAAAACGTTAATTTGTCGATTTTAGCCGAAAAGACGTAAAACTTATGTTTTTAGTTTTATAACATATAAAACTTATCAAATTGTCATTTTTATAAAATGTCCCTTTTATTTATTATTGTACATACTTATATAAATGTTATATATAAGTTAGTGGGTTTTAAGTTTACATTTTATATATTATTTACTTGAGTGCTATTATTATACTATATACTTTAATTTTCACAAATCTGATTTTCACTTTCACTTTCACCATTTTTACCATATCTTGAGTTCTACAAGGATATAGAAGCTAATTTTTGGACACCATAAACTGCATATTATGTGCTACAATTAACTTAGTTTTAGCTACTGCTCAATCCAACTCTAAATATCCCTAACAGTCCTCACAAAACAGACTATTCAGATTAGTACATCAATTTTGTTTTGATCATATCTCACTCATTATAATGATTCCATTGCATGGCCAACTCTCACATGTGTACAAGACTTAATACTTACTGTATATTGATTCAACTATTCCATTTTATCAGTTTAACATATGGTTGTTTACTGTTTTTATACAGCCAACTAATTTAAGCAAGATTTTACCACTTTTACATGTAGTTTTCAATCTTTTTAACCAAGTTTATCAACACATGATCCCCAAACAATATATTTGATCATCATTCATCATCATAAACATATACATAAATGAATAAAATACATGATTATATATTCAAAATAACAAGAGGATAGGAAGAAACAATCTCTATACCACCAATAGTGATGAAAAGATGAGTTTTTGATGAACAAGGCTTGGTTCCTTGTTACCAAACCTTCAACTTTAGCAAGAAACTTATTGAGTCCTTCAAATGGATGAACAACTCCATAAAATCAGCCCTAAACTCCTTCTTGAAAATCAGCCCAAAGACCTCCATGAAAACTCCTTTTCACATGTTTTAATCACCTTCAATCTTCATCTTTTCAAGTAGGCTTCAACATATGTTGATTATAGCCTTTGTTTATGGTTAAATTTGATGAAAATGGTGATAGGAGGGTGGCTATGAACGTTCATAGAGAGAGAAGAGAGTGTTTGAGTGGTTTTACATGTATGAAATGATAAATGGTTTATGGTGTAGCTAGTTTTGTTAGTTTGGTGGTTTGTGTATGCACTAAGGACATGTGTCCTTAGTAAGTATATAAACTTGACACCACATATGGTGTGTTGGCTAAGTCTTGCCACCCATAGTGGGGGTGAGGCAAGTGTAAACTTGTCTCATCTCCACTAATTTACGGGTACTCCTCGATTATAGTTTCCTCGATTTACGTGCCCTTAGGTCGTTTTACGAAAAACGTTTTTATAAATTATGAATCAACGACACAAAACGAATCTAATAAAAATTGTTTCATCAAAAACGGAGTTCAAAAACGTAAACACGTAAACCTAGCGTTTCCGTTTTAGTCGTAAAGGACGTTAAATTATGAACGTAAGTCCTAATCTCTTCTCGTAAATTTGTTAGTTTATGAACCAACACAAATTTAAAATCCCAAAATAATATTCACGGATAAATTTATTTCCTGAAAATGTCGGACCGTCACAAAAAATGGTATATGTAAACGTAAGCACGTAACGTAGAGTTCTCCGGTTTAGACGTAGTCGATGCTACTTCAAGACGTAAACCCAAATTTCTTTCCATAAATGAGTGAGTTCCCAATATAACATTAAAATAATGTTTTTCAATAATACTTGAGAATAAAATATCAACCATAAATTGACGGATTGTCACATCTACTATTTGACAAGCCCAAATCGATTCCATTTTTTCCTTTTGAACAAGCAGAAATATTGTCCTAGTATATATCTTAGCCGCATGTGTTTCCATATATAACCTTGTATAAGGTTTTGAAGCTGCTTTAAATGTTTTAAAGTCTAAAAACTCTTGCCTGTGTCTTTGCCTTTCCATGGCCGCTTCATAGCACATCATGAAATTGAGAAATGTTGACCCATGATTCATGAAATATTTGAAAAATGCATTTTCACTTTCGAATCTGGAAGTGGTTCTCATTAAGCCAAACAAAGGAGAGGTAATAAAGTATGTCGGTAACCACATTTCTCGAAGGGTAAACATCTTCGTCATCCACTTGTGGTCTTGCAATTTAAAGTCTTAAATTAATTTATTCCATCTTGCTTCAAACTCCTTAGGCTCTATGCACGTATTTCACACAAGTTTGTTGAAACGTTCTTTTAAATTTGTTTCTTCGTATGTTTCTTTGCATATCTATAAAAATAATCAGACGAAAATGATTAGAAACATGGTCCATCGAGAATGGTTAGATACATGGTTCATCATGAATCATATTTGATTCATCATGAATCATATATGTTTCAGGACGAATCATACATGTTTCTTGATGAATCATATATGATTCACCATGAATCATATATGATTCATCATGAATCATATATATTTCAAGGTGAACCATACAGAATTCTACAAGAAAAATATAGAATTATGTTAAATGAAATTCACATTTGATGGAGTTTTTTGCATGATGTGCCACATGCATAATCTATGTTTAGACTGCGTAAACACTGCTTCAATTGCTCTCGTCATTGCCCCATCTTGATCTGTTACAACCATATCGGGTTGCTTTGGGTGAGCAGTCAAGAATGAAGTTAATAATCATATATAAGCATCTGTGTCTTCACATAACAGCAATCCCGCACCGACTGTCACTGACTTTTTGTGATTATCTATGGCGGTGAATAGAACAAAAACCATGTCGTACCTTCAAATTAAGTAAATCATAATTAGACGAGAATGATTAGATACATGGTTCATCGAGAATGATTAGATACATGGTTCATCATGAGTCATATATGATTCACCATGAATAATGATTAATCATACATGTTTCCTGATGAATCATACATGATTCACCATGAATCACATATGATTCATCATGAATCATATATGTTTCATAGTGAAACATACAGAATTCTACAAGAAAAATACATATGCTGATAGAGGACATAAAAAGTTTTTATTCAACAACTTACTTATTCGTTCTGAATGTTGCGTCAAATGATATTATGATAGGTGTGTAAACACCCATCTTTTCTACCACTTAAATACAATAATAACCGGACCTAAACGTGTATTTTATGTCTTTTATGTCGGAATTATGCGTGGTTTGTGTTTTTGTTGTAATTTAGGATGGAATTATGAAAAGTGGATAAAACACGGGAATTCACGGGCATTCATGACTTTTATTGAAGAAAAAGATGAAAGACGGAGTCGAGAAGTCAAGAGTGGAAAAAGAACGGAAGTCCAAGACCAATTCTGAAGATTTATCGAAGAAAAAGTCAAAAGACGGAAGTTTATCAAAAGCCGAGAAACTCAAGTCTTTATTATTGAAGAAATTAAAGACGAGTTCAATAGATATCCCGAACCACAAGTTCTTAAAGTCCAAGTTTAAAAGAAAGATTAGAAGAAAAGGATGTTGATCCCAAACTTAGATCGATTAAGCTTTGTGTATACGAGATTAGATCAAGTAATACACGTAGAGAAACCTTTGCTTATGAATAAAGTAACTAAGTGTTATGCGGAATTAACACTTAATATAAAACACAAAGATGTTAAACAAACTTTCACTTGTATTAGAATGATCGAACTTGATTACAATGAAAGAGGTTTAACTTGTGAAAACTTATGATAACTGATGATTAACATTAACCTAAAAGATCTTCTTTTATAGATTAAGAAGTCTTGTACAATAAGCTACGAATCAACTATTCTAGGTAAAGATAATAATAGAAAATACAATGTCGAGCTTATCTTTACCATACACAAATAAAGAAACAAATAAACAAAAAGATTCGTATGAAGATATATTCCATCAGTGTTAATCTTCAAGGCTGTCAGCGTTGACTTCTACAAATGTCAACGCTTGGCTGTCAGCGTCCAATGTCATCTTATCAGCGCTTGAATTCTTCCTATCAGCGTCTAGTGAACTGACCCATAATTTATTCCCAACATTCCTCCCCTAAACTTGATATCTATTCCAATGATCAAGTTTCTGAATAAAAACTTAAGGCTTAGGAGGAATCTTACAAAAACTTCTTATGTTGGTGATAAACATATCTAATCAAGTCTTTGGCCACGTCACTAGTATAATCAATCTCCAAGGGTGTCTCCTTCATCTTCTCCAATACTTCTTTGGACAAGAAATAGTTAGCATCCACAAGTAGATACTCTGAAAACTTTGTAGAGCTCAAATGAAACACACCACAAGTAGAATAAAGCCTCCAATGAAGATTACTGAGGTCATCTTCAAGATCCTTCCATATGGCAGGATCTGCTTCCCTTGGACCACACAAAGTCAAAAATGTGTGCCATAGTCTTATTCCATTTGCTGAAGTAGGTGCTTCAGCTATATACTTGGCCTCTATCAACCTCCATAGATGCACCAAGTCTTCTATGTCTATGCTTGCAAAGATAGAAATAATTGAAGTGAAAGTGTGTACCTCCTTTCCAAACCTGCCAATTTTCCAAAATCCACACTCATCTTCATCAAAACTTATGATTGGATTTCTGTCATCTAGAGGTACTACATTAACCAAATCTGAAGCTTCCAATGGAGAAAGCTTGAGATGCTTCCTTATAACAGTTTCAGTTGGATAATACACATCCATATCTTTGGGAAATTGGAGAGGATCTCCTTTCTTCACTGGTCTTTGAGCAATCCTCATCTCCTTTTGAATCTGCATTTCCTCAGCAAGCTCTTGTTTCCTTTCTTCTGAAAGAAACTGTAAGACAATTTGTTCTTGCACATTCCTCCAAATAGGATGTGCCCTGTACTCTAGCTCCTCAAAAGATAAAGCCAGCAACTTCTTGTATGTCCATCTAGGTTGATGGCATCTAAGCAATTTGTATTACAATTGCCTTCTATCTCTTTTAAGCCAAGTCTTGACCTCTTGTGCATTAAACCTCAAAATCACCTTTATGTCATCTTGTACCTTGAGAAGAATTTCCAACCCCCAAATTTGATCTGATAAGCTCATCCCTGGGTTGTCCATTACTTTGTCTTCCCAAGCATGGTACATTCTTGTGATTTCTGGAAGGTCCCAATCAACCTGCTTCTTCAAATCACTCAATCTTTCTCTTGCCAACTCATCCCCATATTCAAGTCTTTCTGGATCTTCAATGATTTGAACACTTGAATCTGAGCTATCTCCTTCTTTTTCATCACCACTCTCTTCCTCACTCTCAGAAGTGGTAACAAATGGTGATCTACCACTCCTCTTCAAATCTCTTTCCAAAAGTTGTGCAGCCAACTGTTCATCAAATGCAATTTGTGCTGCATCTTTCTTTGGAACATCTTCTTCAACCATAATCCCCTTACCCTTGTCTTTTGGATCAATAATAGGTAAGGTAGAAGAAGAAACCTATGTGGACACATCTTTGATGATTGCTGATGACTGGAATACATCAACACCACCTGCAACTTTGTCAGCGTTCAAGTTACCTTTATCAGCGCCCCGATTACCTTTGTCAGCGCTGGTTTTGTCAGCGTTCAAACCTGTATCAGCGCCCATTGTTGCTGTGAAAGATCCTTCCACGTTCAAAGGAGTTACCTTGGATGTATCAAGAATTGGGTGCTTCTTCAAGTTGGTGAGTGCTTCAGCAACATTTAAAGATTCACTAAATTGTGAACTCTTCTCACTGGCTGTATGAATCAGCTCATCCTCTTCATCCTCCCCTTTGGAAGATTCCTCCATTCTACTTCTGCTACTAGGATTCTCCAAAACAGTTACCCGCTCCCTCAATACTTGGAGTTCACGGCCCTGATTGTTGACAATTTGTACAAGGCTGACATTTTGCTTTTGCAAGCTAATGACAGCAGCCGTCAATTCATTCAATGTCATAGGTTCCAATCTGCCCTCAGCTAGAATGGGGATTTGACCTCCCAAAATAGAATCATAGGGCGTAGATGAGGTCTTAATGATGTTGGGACTGTCTTGACCAGCATCTAAGCTTGTGTCAATAGCCCCAGCCTCATCCATGGCACCAGCCACACTTGTGGAGGTGGTTCTCTCTGCAACAAGGCTAGGACCACTAGAGGAGAACACTCCAGTAGTCCTTTGGCGTTTATTCAACCTAGATTGTAACGGGGTGGAAGATGAGGTAGATTGTGTGGGTGTTGGTTGGTTAAGGGGTGTTTGGGATTGTTCAGGGATGTCATCAGCGTTGGGATTGGCTGTGTCAGCGCCAACATTTTGAGTGTCAGCGTTGACATTTGGTTGGTCAACGTGCATGTGGTCAGGTGAAGGTAATGGTTCAAGGATAGGCTCAAGTTGAGGTGCAGGGTCTGGTTGTGGTTGAGCAGCCTGAATTACTTCAAGCATGGCTTGGGTGAGAGGTATAGATCTGTTTGTGGAGCTCATCTTGTCAAAAATGGTTTTCTTTTGCTTAGGGATCTCATAAAAAGTGTCATGATCCCTAGTACAATATTCTTGTAAATCAAACACCATTTGCAAAAATCTTGGGTAAGCCAAAGTCATTTTACTTCCCTTATTTTTACACATCCCTTCAAAAATCATTTTTGAAAAATTATACTTAAGCCCACGTGACATACAAACCAAAGCACTTGCAATTGACCTGTTTATTTCATTAAAAGCAGTACATTTTAGACTTAAGCATTGAAGAAGGACATGTATCAAATATTTCCAGTCAGAGGGAAATTCCTGCTTATGATATTTATTTAAAGTTTTACCAGCAGGAATAGGATAACCCAATTCCCTAAGACCTTGTTCTATTGTTGCAATGGCAAGAGTAGTCACACCATCAGCGTCATCAAGACGCAAAGCTTGGCGAACCAAGGCTTCAGTGACCACCCATGTTCTTCCATGAACAGTAGATGTTAATGTGGTCACTCCATTAGCTGCTGTTGTGGAACTGACATTGTTCCAAAACTGTCTAATGTGTGCGACAGGGACTAGTGGCTCATGAGAAAGTGCATACCTTATTGAGGATGCATTTAAAAATGCCACCATTTGTGAATACTGAGGGAACAAATCATTATCAGCGACCAAGTAAGCTACCATATTATGTTGGCTCTTGAACTCCAATGTCAGATTGTTTGAGTTGAACTTTGGTGCCATGTTTAAAGCTGTTTAGGTTATGTGATATGGGAAAAATCTAGGAGAAAAATGTTAGACAAGAAAATATGAATACCCAGAACAAAAAGTTTAGCCAAATTTATAGGAGAGATGCATGATTTGGATTTGTCAAAAATGAGGCAGTTATATTCAAAGAGTAATGATGAAAATATTGAATCAAATATAACTTATCTCATGCATTAATTAAAAGTAACAACTCCCCAAAATTACGGCCAAAGATTAGTCAAAAATAACAACTGGGTAGGGCCCACTAGGTGTCAACGGTCAAAAATAGCCCATCAACGCCCAACGGCTATATTTTCTTGTCAGCGTTTGCCTAAAGCCTTGTCAGTGTCACGATTGGACGTAACAGCGTTTGGAGAAAAACTTGTCAGCGTCTAAAAATAAAAATATTTAAAAAGAAAAAAAGACCTTAACAAAGTAATTTATCCTAAGGGAAATATCTTGCAAGTTGATAATAATTACTGGGCGGCAAGCACTGTCCATTTATGCACACTTGCTTAAGCAAGATAGACACAAATGTCCTCAAGTGTCCCTTGCTAACCAAAATACTTACCAACAAAGTTATTTCATAAAATTCTTTGTAACTCCCAGGTAAACCCATAACAAAACTATTCCCAAGTCTCCCATCAGACCTCAACCAATTCTAGGCCAAAAATGTCTTGGCAGCATGCATAGTTTGGCAACTTTGCATGCTACAGTGCCTCATGGTTTAGTAAAACTAACCCATACTCACCTGTGGACACAATCTAGAATTGTGATAAGAGTATTATAAGAATACCCAAGAGTCCTAAAGGTTCCTTAAACCTCCCCTTAAACTATGATACATGAGTTTCTCAAAATATATATGAACATTAAAAATTTATGTCAAGATAGGAATATAAATATTCCAACCATCATCCATAAACAAAAACATGTCCAAATAGCTCTTCAAAGATCCATAAGAAACTCTGTATCCAATGGCATAAAGCTATCACCACCTACACATTTAGATTGAAAACCACAAAACTAACAATTGTTGCTGACAGCGCCCCGACAACACTTATCAGCGTTGAAGGAACTCTTGTCAGCGTTAGACAATAATATCTCTAACAACGGCAAAATAACACTTGTCAGCGTTAAATTTACCTTTGTCAGTGTTAGAAAAATAAAGTGGAAAAATCTAAATCATCACAAAGACCAATAACACTACATTATCCTGTACATACTTTTACAAAAAGGTTCCAAAACACATATTAAGTGAGATTAACCATTCCAATATTTGTTACCAAATATTGAAATCTTCCAGTATCAAAAGGTTTAGTTAATAAATCAGCCACATTATCCTCTGTGGCTACCCTATCTGGTTGTATTAAACCTTTCTCAAAGCAATCTCTTATAAAATGATGTCTAATTTCTATGTGTTTGGTTTTAGAATGATGTACAGGATTTTTAATAATGCATAAAGTACTGTTATTGTCTACAAAAATCTTGGTATGCATGAAATTATACCCATAATCCAACAGCTGGTTCTGAATCCATAAGACTTGTCCACAACAAGCAGCTGCTGCAACATATTCTGCTTCAGTTGTAGAGTTTGCCACCACTGTTTGTTTCTTGCATTGCCAAGATATCAGTCTACTCCCAAGAAATTGACATCCACCAGTTGTGGATTTCCTATCAAACTTGTCACCACCATAGTCACTGTCTGAATATGCAATAAGCTCTAATGGAGAATCTTTTGGGTACCATAATCCAAGATCTGGATAACATCTTAGGTACCTAAAAATTCTTTTCACAGCAAAAAGGTGACATTCTTTGGGAGTCACTTGATGGCGTACACAAGCACACACAGCAAACATGATGTCAGGTCTTGAGGCTGTAAGATACATCAATGAACCAATCATTGATCTATAGTGCCTAACATCCACATCCTTTCCAGCTCCAATTTTTCCCCAAGGGTGTTCCCTATCCATAGGAGTGGAAGCACTCTTTTCATGTGGAGAAAAACCATATTTCTTCAAGATTTCAGCTACATATTTGTCTTGGGAGATGAAGATTCCATCTTCTTTCTGCTGAACTTGTAAGCCTAGAAAGAAGTTCATCTCACCCATTGCACTCATCTTGAATTTATCTATCATAAGCTTGGAAAAGTCTTCACTCATCTTTGGATTGGTGGATCCAAAAATGATATCATCAACATAGACCTGGACAAGTAAGACATCCTTACCTTTCTTCTTTGTGAACAATGTCTGATCTATGGTGCCCCTTTTAAAACCATTTTCCACCAAGTAGGTGGACAATGTACCATACCATGCTCTTGGGGCCTGATGAAGTCCATACATAGCTTTCTTCACTCTATAAACCTTGTCTGGATTCTCAGGATCTTCAAAACCAGGAGGTTGCATAACATATACCTCCTCAACAATTGTTCCATAGAGAAAAGCACTCTTCACATCCATTTGATAAACAGTGAAGTTCATACAAGAGGCATAAGCTAGGAAAATTCTTATAGCTTCAATTCTTGCAACAGGAGCAAAGACCTCTTCATAATCTATACCTTCCTCTTGTGTATATCCCTGAGCTACCAAACGTGCCTTGTTTCTGACCACAATACCCCTTTCATCTTTCTTGTTCCTTAGAACCCAGCTTGTCCCAATTGGTCTCACATATCTAGGACAATCAACCAGCTCCCAAACATCCTGTATAGCAAATTGGTGAAGCTCATCTTGCATTGCTTCCACCCAACTAGGTTCTTTGAGAGCATCAAAAATCTTCTTGGGTTCTTCTTGTGACAGAAAACATGCAAACAAACATGTTTGTACAAGAGGGGTATCAACCTTCTTGTGGATATTAGCAATGAAGCTATCATGAGTCTGGTGAGATCTTCTAGTTTGAACAGGAGTCATGATATTCCTAATGATTTGAGTGGGAGGATGATTCTTCAAGGTAGATCTAGGAATTCCATTTTCAAGAATTCTGTTATCTTCAATATCATCCTCCATGTTGCTAATATCTTCTTCAGACTCTCTTTGATCAACAGGAATCTCTTCATGGACATTGGAAGGTCCACCTTGTTCAAAATTGGAAGAGAAAAGATGTGCAAAGGTGTCATCAGCGTCTGAACCTTGTTTGTCAGCGCTTGGACTAACAACGCTTGAACTGTTGTTGTCAACGTCTGAGCCATCAGCGTCTGAATTGCTCTTGTCAGCGCTTGATTTCCCTTTGTCAGCGCCTGAAGAACCATGCATGTTTGTATTTGGTGGTATTTGGAAACCACCATTATCTTTTCTAGCAGCAGCAGCAGCAGCATAATACTCATCTGTCCATATAGGAAGTGTAACATATTCTTGTGTGGGAGATGACTCAACTGCTGGTGGTCCATCCTTCTTAGCAACCTGTATACCTGAAACATTACCAATTCTCTTTTCCAAAACACTTGAAGTTACCTTCACAATGTCTGGATCAGTAACAGGCATATAATTTAAAGCTCTAGATAAAGGTTCCAAGTCAAACAACCAATTTGGACCACTTTCAGGATCACTAGGTTTACTCTCTAAAAACCTAACATGTACTTTTTCAAGTATACATTTTTCCTTTTTAATGTAAATCCTATATCCTTTGCTCTGCACTGAATAACCCATGAAGTAGCCTTCATCACCTTTTGCATCAAATTTACCTAGGGCATCACTAGTTTCTAAAACAACTACATGACAACCAAAAGGCTTGAGAAAGCCAATATTTGGCTTCCTTCCCCAAAGTAACTCATAAGGTGTCTTATTATGTATTTTGTTGACCAATGCCCTATTTTGAACATAACAAGCTGTGTTAACAGCTTCAGCCCAAAAGGCTATAGCAAAGTGGGCATCAGCCAACATGGTTCTGGCTGCTTCAATTAGGGTTCTATTCTTCCTTTCAGCAACCCCATTTTGCTGTGGAGTTCTAGCTATGCTAAACTGCCTAGTAATCCCTTTCTTGGCACAAAAATCATCTAACAACTGATTTCTAAACTCACCCCCATTGTCACTTCTAAGAATTTTGACCTCATTACCATTCTTCTTCTCAATCTGGGTAATGAAATTAATCAAACTTTGGGCAGTTTCACTTTTCTTGGCTAAAAAGAAAGTCCATGTAAACCTGGAAAAATCATCAGTGATGACAAAACAATATGATTTACCCTTCAAACTTTCTATATTAGTTGGACCAAAGAGGTCCATATGCAATAAGTGAAGTGGTTTAGAACTAGAGTGCACCTGTTTAGATTTGAATGAGACCTTGTGCTGCTTGCCCTTAAGACATGCAACACAAGAGTGGTCATTGTGGAAAGCCTTTTCAGGCAAACCATCAACTAAACCAAGCCTCACAAGTCTATTGATATTTTTAAAGTTTATGTGCCCTAATCTCCTGTGCCAAAGATTACTTTCATCTACTGAGGCTTTAGCATAAAAACATGACATCATTTTATTATTCATCCTAATTCCATTAAGATTCACATTATATATGTCTTTATGCCTTGGTGTTCTAAATTCTATGTATTTCTCCTCAGGGAGCTTGTAATCTTTGCTTAACACCAAGCACTCAGTATCTGTGAAAAGAACCTTATTTTTGTTATCACACACTTGTGATACACTAAACAAATTATAATCCAGTTCTTTTACCAGGAAGACATTCTCAAAACGTAGATTATTGGTAATAAGGGTTCCTTTTCCTGTGATGGTGCCATAGCCCCCTCCAAAGTATACCTTATCACCATCTTGAATAGGAGTGATGTTTGTCAGATAGTCTTCCTTTCTTGTCATGTGCCTTGAGCATCCACTATCCCAATATCCATAATCATTGATCTTCTTCTGAATGCCCTGCACATAAAGAAAACACATTAGTTTTCTTTGGGAACCCAAGCCTTGGAAGACTTGGATTCATCTGGTTGTTCAACAAGAACAGACTTGGTTCTCATAACAACCCCATTTTCATCCCTTTTTGGATGAAATGCCCAGTTAACCCCAATTGGTCTTGACATGATCTTTGAAATATAATGAAACCTGTTGCATGTCATAGAAAGACTAGTAGAATTAGGGTTTTGGTCTTCTTTTGGTCTCCATTTTAAGCTAGTAGAAGCTTTAGACCCATTTCCCTGTGGTTGCAAATACCTAGGTTTGGCAGTGTGTCTGTCAGCTCTGAAATTGTTCTTGTCAGCGCCCCGATTGCCTTTATCAGCGTTGAACCTAGGGTTTGCTACAGGAACCCATTGCCTATTGGACCAAGTGTTTGACTTTTGGAAAGGTCTTAGGCCTTGTGTGTTAGACCTTCTAGAAAAGAATGGGGCTGGTCTAACAACTTGTGAACTTTTGTTCACAAAGGTATTGGATCTGACAGTGTTTGACCTATGTTGACTTTTGTCAGCGCTGAAATGGTTCCTATCAGCGTTGACATTGGAAGCGTTGACACATTTGTATGCCAAATGTGAAAAGCTACCACATGAGTGACAAGCTTTTCTAGACATAGTCTTAGGTCTAGAAGCAAAGAAGCCTGTTCCATGGTTAGTAACTTGGCTTTTTGGTGACCTAGTATTCCTATACATCTCTGCATACTTAACACTAGGTTTTCTAACAGTTTGTGGGCCAAGGTCAACAGCTTTGCCAGTGGTTGGGTGTGTGATTTTAATAGGTGTAGGATCATGGCTCGTGATTGGTGTGGGCTCATTTGGACTTTCACACAACAACCCTCCCTTAACAAACAAAGTGTGGTTAGCTTTCTTCCACTCATCTAGGTCAGTCAGTTTTTGTTTGTATTCTTCAACTGGGGAAGTCACTCTAGGTGGAGGAATGAATTCCTTCTCTTGGAGTTCTGGCAAGCCAGTCCAAGATAAGTCCTTTGATTGGACACCATAGAAATCCCCAGCTGGTGGTGGAACACCAGTATAATCTTTCATCCCAATCCCACTCATGTCCTTAGAGTCTCTCTGTTTACTAACACACTCTCCTAGGGATTGTGTGGCCTTATCAAATCTCTGGATTTTAAGACTCACATTATCTTTATTTTTGTTAGCCTCATCTAACTGAGCTATCAAATCAAGATTAACCCTGTTTGTGATATCTTGAATATCTTTACTTTGATGCAACTCATGTTTTAAGATATTTATTTTATCCTTTAAATCAAACTCCATTTTCTTATACTCAGCTACTGTCTTTTCTGTTTGGGTGAGAGCAATTTGATAATTAGATACTTTGCATCTTTCAGCACTTGCCTCATCTAATAATTTTACTATTTCTTGATTTAGTTTTTCAGTATTTAAACGACAGCCCTTAGAACAGAAAGCATCATCATATACCTCATTATCTGATGAAGAGGAGGAGTGTGCCATGAGAGCATATTCAACATGCTCTTCTTTAACTTCAGCAACCAAGGCTTTGTCCTCTTCCTCATCCTTAGCCAAAAAGTTCCAGCTCCAGTCCCATCCTCCAACACCATCAATTTGTTGAACAGCAACCATGGCCTCGGAATCTTGGCTCTTAACCATTTGGCTTGAAGGCTTACCAGCATCAGATCTTCTTGGAGATCTACATTCCCTCATAAAGTGCCCCATCCGATGACAATTGTAGCACTCAACTTTGGATTTGTCAAATCCAGCGACATCCTTAGCATCAAAGGTCATCTTCTTCTTGAACCTTTTATTAAACCTGTTTGCTCTTAAACTTACAAGAGCCATAGTCCACTTGATGTCCATCTCTTCCAATTGCTCATCACTTATCTGCTCAAGATCTTCATATGTAATCCTTGAATCACTGGGCAAAGAAGCAATGAATGCACACACAGTATCTAGATCTAAACCAGCAGGTTTAATTCTATCAGCGCCAAAGTTGTGAGTGTCAACGCTTGAGTATGAAGCGTTGACAGGATATGATCCAGCGCTGACAGACTGTGATCCAGCGTTGACACATTGAGATCCAGTGACTGGATGTCCATAGGAGTTCATGGAATCAAATTGGCCTTCACTTTGTGAGAAGAAGGCCATGTTGCTACTGGAAGATTTATTATCACTCTCCAAAAGCCATTCATTCTCCAACAGTCTTAGTTTGTTGAAGATGTCATCAAACCTGGAGGTCTTGTGGGTGTTATTGACAAGAATGGATCTTGTCTCAATCTTCCATACATCACCAAGGCTTTTGAGAAAAGTAGCATTCAAGTCAGGGTCATCAATCTGTGTTCCCATTAAGGAAAGTTGACTTGTGATGTCAAGCAGTCTACTTCTCACACTGCTGAGATTCTCATTGGGTTGAGCCTTAAAGACAGCATACTCATGCATGAGTTGCTTCTTCTTTTCTTCTTTTGTGTCAGCATTGCCACCATGTGCTACTTCAAGAGCTTCCCAAAGCTCTTTTGCAGACTCAAAGCGTTTGTACTTGTGCTGATTCTCATGACCTAAGGCATGTTTCATGATGTTCAAGATTTTCATGTCCACCCTTTTCTTGGCTATATCTTCAGCAGATACAGCTCTTCCATCTTCAGGCTTTTCCTTCTTATCAGCTTCAGGACAATTAGGAACAGCTATCCTTGTGGCAATAGCATTAGCAATCTTTTGAGCTTTGTTGAATGTGTTCCCATATTCAACAATCTCCCAAAGAGTGTAGTCATGGATGGCTATATATTGCTCAAAATTAGACTTCCAAAGCTCGAAGTTCCTGGCATCAAACATGGGAATTTTGATACTAGGGTTTGTGGTGTTGTTTTGTTGCAAAACTGGAGCAGGAGGTTGATCTGTGCCAGACATGATGTTTTTAGGGTTTTGAGAAGTTTAGGGTTTTTAGGGTTTTTGGTGTTTTAGGGTTCTTGCGTTACTTAAAGATCAAAAGTTTCTCAACAAGCTCTGATACCACTTGTTGATCCCAAACTTAGATCGATTAAGCTTTGTGTATACGAGATTAGATCAAGTAATACACGTAGAGAAACCTTTGCTTATGAATAAAGTAACTAAGTGTTATGCGGAATTAACACTTAATCTAAAACACAAAGATGTTAAACAAACTTTCACTTGTATTAGAATGATCAAACTTGATTACAATGAAAGAGGTTTAACTTGTGAAAACTTATGATAACTGATGATTAACATTAACCTAAAAGATCTTCTTTTATAGATTAAGAAGTCTTGTACAATAAGCTACGAATCAACTATTCTAGGTAAAGATAATAATAGAAAATACAATGTCGAGCTTATCTTTACCATACACAAATAAAGAAACAAATAAACAAAAAGATTCGTATGAAGATATATTCCATCAGTGTTAATCTTCAAGGCTGTCAGCGTTGACTTCTACAAATGTCAACGCTTGGCTGTCAGCGTCCAATGTCATCTTATCAGCGCTTGAATTCTTCCTATCAGCGTCTAGTGAACTGACCCATAATTTATTCCCAACAAAGGACTAATGGTGCAATTAAAAGAAGATTAAAGAAGGAGGGACTAAGCATGCAATTAAGGAAGCTTCCTAAGCAAGCCTTAATCTTCCCTATATATAGATTAGATTATTTTCATTTTCCTCTTGTTGGCTAACTTGACAAATTAGCTCTTCCATCTTTATTTTATGCACATTTAAATACTTGTCATTTAATTACCTTGTCTTGCACCTTAATTACCATTTAATTCAAGTAAGTTTTTCTTTTTAATTCTTGTCAAGCTTTATCTTTATCTTGTTAATCTCATTCTACCTTTCTTTAATCTTTGATTTACACGTTTTCATCTTGTTAAGTTGTTTAAAGATTTGATTTTTATGCTTTTGATTGTTTTAAATCTATTATTTTCATAGCTTATTTGATTTATTTTCAAGTTTATATAGTTTTTACAAAAGTTATTTTTATATAAAAAGTTGTTTTTCTTAAAGTTTATTAATTTCGTGTCTTAAAAGTTGTTAACTTTCAGTTTCGTAGCTTATTTTTACACGGTTTTACCTTAGGATTTAGTCTTGAGCTTATTAGGATTATAGCTTAATTGTTAAGCTTATTTTTGGTACTTTTCCCTGTATTCCGATCTGACAAATCGGAAGAGGGAGTTACATTCCGACCATAGCTCATTGCTAGGTCGGAAAAGGGTTTTGATATTCCTTCCTGTATTCCGATTGGAGTGGTTCGAATCATTCCGATCGTGTGCAAAGGAAGTCATTCCGATCGTGGGTTAGTGATATTCCGATTGGGGAGGCTAGTGGATTCCGATTGGTATTTGGTGACAGCTTTCCGATCAAAGATCTTCTACACATTCCGATTGGTTGTTCCGACCCATTATTCCGATCAAGGTAAGTAAGCAACATTCCGATCAAGGTGACTTTGGTATTCCGATCTGATTTGGTGACAGCATTCCGATTGGGTACTCTAATTTACATTCCGATCAGGGGTTGGTTATTCATATTCCAATCAAGGGTAAGTCTATATTCCGATCGTGGTTGATCGGAATATATTCCGATTTGGGAGTTATTTTTCATATTTTCGTCTTGTTTACTTTTCTAAGTTTACATTTTTATACTTGTTTGATTTTAATTTCCGTCACGCTTTAATTTTCATTCATTTAATTAATTTACTTTCCGTCACGTTTTTTAAATATCGCACCTTTCTTTTAATTAGATTTAGATTTAATTTCACGCCACTTTACTTTAACGACATTTACTTTTAAGTCTTTGCACATTTAAATTTAAAAACAACCAAAAATATTTGTTTCCACCAAAATAAAACTGAGTCACATAGAAAACCTAGATCAATTAGATTAGACATACTTAAACGAACTAATTTTTATACGGGCCAAAAGTCTTGTATTAAATGGCGCCGCTGCCGGCTCTTTTCGTAAAGATCAACAGTTTTCTGTGAGAGACGCGTTGCTTTTTGGGATCCGTTCACTTGTGAACGTTATTTTTCTTGCATAAAAAATTCAAAAAAACCATAAAAATTAAAAATTTCAAAAATCCAAAAAGATTTTATCTTTATTGTTATATATATTGTCTTTGCGTTTGGTTTTGTTTTCTTTTGCATTTTCAGGTGTATGCGTACTAGATCTTCCAATTATCAAGAGCCCGAGACTCAAGAAGATTTAAGTATGGCAGGTGTTAACAACAATAATCAACCACCGCACCTTAATAATAATAATAACAACAATGCTCTTCCACAGCCCGATCTTCGGACCATGGAGGAACTTTGTCAACCAACCATGTTTGGACGAGGAGGACCGATTGCGCCGATGCAAATCAACGCTCCTGAGTTTTCGGAGAAGCACCACATGATTCAGCAAGTACAAACAAACCCATTTAGAGGATTGCCTGATGATGATGCCAACAAACACCTCGACAAGTTCATTACAATCACCCAGAGCATGAAGTTGGCTGGTGCCACAATGGATGAGCTTCGCCTACAACTCTTTCCACATACTTTATTACATCATGCCGAGAAATGGTTTTATCGTCTCCCGAAGAATTCAATTCACACTTGGGATGACATGACTCAACGCTTTTTGTCGCGCTACTTTCCACCATCCATGGTCACAAGCCTTCGCAATCAGATCAGCGGTTTCACGCAAGATCCCGATGAATCTCTTTTTGATGCATGGGAGAGATATAATGTCTTGATCGACCGTTGTCCAAACCACAATATGCTTCCGGTCACCTTGATCGATACTTTCTACAACGGATTGACTTTTCGAGATCGTGATACGATCAATGCAGCCGCCGGTGGCACATTCATGAAAAGGAGACCCGAGGAGTGTAGAGAGTTAATTGAAAACATGACTACTCATCATAAGAACTGGGATTCCTCTGCTTCTTCTAGAAACAACAAGAGAGTCAATGTTTCCTCTACCTCAGCAAACCCTGAGATGACCGAACTCACCCGCATGATGGCTGAAATGAGCAAAAGTATTACGCTTCTCGCTTCAAACCAACAACAACAACAAGTTAAAGCGGTTGCTAATCCTTGTGAAACATGTGGCGGTCCTCACTCATACACCGATTGTCATTCGACACAAGGAAATCCGGAAAATGTGTATGCAGCTTACGGTAATTATTCACCGGAAAATTACCAAGCTAGACAACAAGGGGATAGAAATCTGCTGAGCTACCGTTCCAACAACTACCTTTCACCCGGTTTTTCTCCTCAAAACCAAAATCCCGCCAAAAACTACAATAGAAGCAACCAAATCCCACCTCGTTCTTCTAACCCTTATCAACCACCCACCCAACAACACCCACCCATTAATCCCGATGTTGACACAATCATGAGAACTCAAGGTGAGCAAATCTAGAATCTACAGAGCCAAATAATCAATTTGAAAGGAGATATCTTGAAGCAAGGTAACGACATCAGAACCGAGGTTCGTGATAATCTTCAATCCTCTTTCATCACTCAAACAACTGAATTGAAGAATCTGTTGGCTAGTTTCTTGCCCGAAGCTCAACCTTCTTCTTCTTCGGGTTCTCTACCTTCAAACACCGTCACTAATCCGCGAGCTAATGTGAGTGCTATAACTACGCGTAGTGGACTTACCATTGTCAATCCACCCGACTCACCACCATCATCTACACCTCCTCCACCACCATGTACCCCTACTCCTCTTACACTTAGTGATAGTACACCATTACCGCCTCCGTCTCGTCATGACGATGTGTCTCGGAAGAACCCTTCAACATCACAACCTTCACCAACTACACCTTCACCTAACCCTTATCAACCTAGAATCCCATACCCTTCTCGCATAGGCAAGACCAATGATCTAACCAAGAATGACTGCCAAGTATCGAAGTATGTGGATATGCTATCTAAAATGACCATCAACATTAGCCTTGTTGAAGCACTTTGCCACATGCCGAAATTTGTCAAAGCATTCAAGGAATTGCTTAGCAAGAAGGAGAAGCTGATTGAACTCGCCAACACACGCTTAAATGAAAACTGCTCTGCAGTTCTTCTTAGAGAACTTCCGGAAAAGCTTGGAGATCCCGGTCGTTTTGTGTTGCCTTGCGTGTTCAACAAAACTGAAGAATTTACTGCCCTTGCTGATCTCGGGGCTAGTATTAATTTGATGCCACTCAGTGTTTGGAAAACAATATCATTATCGACCTCATTCCAACAAAGATGACTCTCGAACTTGCAAACCGCACTCTCGCTTACCCCGTTGGTATAGCCGAAGATGTGTTTCTTAAAGTTGGCACATTTACTTTCCCGGTCGATTTTGTTGTCGTTGATTATGAAATGGACCCTCGTATTCCTTTAATACTTGGTCGGCCATTCTTGAGAACCGGACGTGCTTTAATAGATGTGGCCGAAGGTGAGTTAATCGTACGAGTCGGGGATGATTCAAAAGTTTTTAAAATGGGGAAGCTTACAGGAAAATCCTTTGGAGGCCGAGAATCAGTGAATATGATAAATGTGCTCGATGACTTTACCGTCCATGACAATCCGCTATTCGAGTCTTCCACTGATAATCCACTCTTTGAAGATAATGTGGATGATTCTCTTCCTACTTTGCACGCGTCTCCCATTTATGATTCACCACCGGTCTTCGATGCTTATGATGATGATGATTCTAGCTCAGACTCGGATGATTTTGATTGTACTTCTGAGTATCCCGAGCTGCCCACATATGATGATTTTGATGAGGCTGATACTCTCTCGAGCGATTCTTCACATGATGAAGATCCTCCGCCATCACTCGATCCTACTTTGGACGATTACTCATTCGAGGAAGATTTCTCTGAATTTCTCAACACATACTTCCCTCATGAGAGTGATGCACCTCCTTTGGACTTTGAAGATTATCGTCTTGATCCTACTTTGGATTTGAAGAGCATTTTGTCCAAGGAGAAGAAACCGGTTGACACCGAAATCCGTTGCAGTTATGATTTGACACCTCTTTGTCCCACTTCTGAGGACGAGGTTGTGCTTCTTTGCGGATATTCTTCACACTCGGCTGAGCCGGAGTGCTATTTTCCCCTGAAGGAAAAGGTGTTCGACCCCGGTATTGAAGTCTTTAAGCCATCTCAGTATCCACCTGATGAAATAAAAGGAAAAATCTTTGGAACCATTGAAGACATGCTTGCACCGCTTCATACTTGCTTCTACCGTGCTCCATCACTGCTTAAGGGAACCTTGCCACTTCTCTTTTGGCTTGCCTTGTTCGCCTTAAGCTCTTGCTTATTGATGGATGAAAACTATGTCTTTGATCCTGGTGGAGTTGTTTCATGCTACTTCTGTTGATGATCAAGGTCGAGTCAGGCTCACGACTCGGTAAACAAAAAATCAAGCGCTTCTTAGGAGGCAACCCATGCATCTATCTTTCCGCTTTCTTTATCATAAGTGCATCTATCTTTCCGCTTTCTTTATCATAAGTGTAGGGGGGACCCCTTTGGATTGCTATTTCCTCTCCTCACTTCTTCATCAGGGATTCGAGCTTCAATGATCCACTCTTGATGATTCTTGACGACCCGTGATTCCATGTTCTACTTTATCCCGGTTCTATCCTAAACTCTTTTTGATTCACTATTTTATATTTTCTCAATATTAAAATAGGAATCTCTTTAGTTGTCTTTTCCTTAGCGAGATTTAAGCAACGTGCACAATGTCCTAAGTGTAGGGGAGTTTACTCCCACATGCTTAAACATTGAGGACAATGTTTATCTTAAGTGTAGGGGGGACTTCTATCGAAGTTAAGTGGTCTTTTCCTTGTATTTGTCCTCATTTTAACCGGAAAATCATTTTTTTCGACATTTTTCAAAATTTTTGATCTATTTTGGCTTATTAGTTTTTCCCTTTGTATAGTTATTTTCTTTCTTTGCTAGAATAAATGTTTAATAAGTAGTTTTAATTTTCAAACGTTGTGAATCTTTTGACTCAATCCGAGTTCGCTCTAGCTAGTATCCTTAATGTGTTTAAGTCAAGTTTTGCTAGGCTTTTATATAGGGAGCTATAAAACGCGAAAGTCTTAACTTTCACGGGTTAAGAACAAGAACTTTTCGCAAGTTCCTATAACTGATCCTAGAGAGTCGTTTATCAAGGGAACTTTAAGATGCGATTTCTAAACTTGAAAAAGTCTAAGAATTTGCAAGATCCTATAGGCGACTCGAAAACCCAAAACCTTGATTTAATAGGCTAAGTATCCACGAGTCTCATTACTTGAGATTTTAAACTGTGGAGAACGAGAGATGATAGAGCCAATTATAAGTTCGGTATTCTTTCGTGAATTTATGTGAGTTAATTATGAGCCTATTCTCCCATCGCTTGCTAATAAATTTATCTGCTAATAAATAAGGTTGTACGATTTGAAAAGTTACTTAGCTTCTAGCCCCAGATCGTTTAAAAGTTGCTCGGTAATGACGAGAGTTCATAGCCAAGGCATAACTTATGAAGCGGGGCGCGAAGATTGGCGAGTCCGAAAAGGCCCTAACAAGGCATGAGGGCTATGTTTTGTTGCTAAAGATCCAAAAGTGATGTGAAGAATCATTTATCGAAAATCAATATGAAGGATCGAGACACACGACGAAAAGCAAAAAATCTCAAAAAGTCATGGAGAAGTGTATCCGAAAAGACCCTAACAAGGTATGAGGATAAATAGATCCAAGTCTATAAAGGAGGCGGATCGTTGTATATCAAAATCCAAAATAAAGATTGGAGAAAAATGAAGAAGTCGTGGTCCATATATGAAGAATCTCTCAAAAATTCCAAGTGAAGAAATTCCATTTATGAAGAGAAGACCATTATTTCATGAACGTCTCTCAAGATTTGAAGTATGAAGTCGCTGCCAAATATCGGCCCGAGAAAGGTCTCAAATCGCGAACCAAGTTATGCCAAGATATGAACTTTTTGATATCCCGAGAAGCAGTTTTAAAAGATTTGGTCCTTTAGCTAACTATTGATTAAATCGTGCACTTTATTTTCAGACTTAATAATTATCTAAATAAGTCAAACAATGCATCTTCGTGATCATTCAAGACAAATAATAAAATATAAGAGATAACCATAGGAATAAGGGAGTCTAAGTGAATAATTGGCCCACATGAGTTCGTGTTAGTTTACTAACTTATAATAACAATGATCTCGTTTTTAAGCTTGGTTTGGAGAAAGTGAAAAGTTGAGGATGATGATTATTCACGACATGTTCAAAACCCAAGGTATGCTTTTAATTTCTTTGCTTTGCATTTTATAATTTTCTATCTCTTTAATAAAGGCCAATGTGGATTGATTATGATGAAAAGTGTAAACATGCTTTGTAACTAATGCATTGCATGAGGACATTGCAATGGTCAAGTGTAGGGGATTTGATAGGTGTGTAAACACCCATCTTTTCTACCACTTAAATACAATAATAACCGGACCTAAACGTGTATTTTATGTCTTTTATGTCGGAATTATGCGTGGTTTGTGTTTTTGTTGTAATTTAGGATGAAATTATGAAAAGTGGATAAAACACGGGAATTCACGGGCATTCACGACTTTTATTGAAGAAAAAGATGAAAGACGGAGTCGAGAAGTCAAGAGTGGAAAAAGAACGGAAGTCCAAGACCAATTCTAAAGATTTATCGAAGAAAAAGTCAAAAGACGGAAGTTTATCAAAAGCCGAGAAACTCAAGTCTTTATTATTGAAGAAATTAAAGACGATTTCAAAAGATATCCCGAACCACAAGTTCTTAAAGTCCAAGTTTAAAAGAAAGATTAGAAGAAAAGGACTAATGGTGCAATTAAAAGAAGATTAAAGAAGGAGGGACTAAGCATGCAATTAAGGAAGCTTCCTAAGCAAGCCTTAATCTTCCCTATATATAGATTAGATCATTTTCATTTTCCTCTTGTTGGCTAACTTGACAAATTAGCTCTTCCATCTTTATTTTATGCACATTTAAATACTTGTCATTTAATTACCTTGTCTTGCACCTTAATTACCATTTAATTCAAGTAAGTTTTTCTTTTTAATTCTTGTCAAGATTTATCTTTATCTTGTTAATCTCATTCTTCCTTTCTTAATCTTTGATTGTTATTGTTTATATTTATGTTCTTGATTTTTGTTGATTTATTTAAGTGGGTTTTGATTATCTTGATCTTTATTGTTTGATTTGTTGTTTTGGATTGATTGTTTATGTTTATTAGATGTTTTGTTATTAGTTTGGTTTAATCTTTTTGTTGATTTGGTTAATTTTTGATTAAATTCGTGCTATCTTCTTTCCCTTATTCTTCGTATACTTACTGTTCTTTCCCAGATCGAGCCCAGAAATATTCCGAATAGAGGTGTTGCCAGTTTGTGGCTTATGCGGAATATTATTATTAAATTCGTGCTATCTTCTTTCCCTTGTTCTTCGTATACTTACTGTTCTTTCCCAGATCGAGCCCAGAAATATTCCGAATAGAGGTGTTGCCAGTTTGTGGCTTATGCGGAATATTATTTATTCCGAGTAAGAGTTTGGCAAATAGGCTTATGCGGAATATTATTTATTCCGAGTAAGGGGATTTTCCGCATAGAAGATTCTTTCCGAATAGGGTAACTTTCCGAATAGGCCTAACTTTCCGAATAGGTGACAATATTCCGAATAGAGGCACTTTCCGAACAGGGACTTTATTCCGCATAAGAGGTTTATTCCGCATAGGATCATTTATTCCGAATAGACAATCATTCCGAATAGGGCTAATCTTTCCGAATAAGTGACAGTTATTCCGAATAGCATTTATTCCGAATAGGAGTTTATTCCGGATAGGGAAATCTTAGTTTTTAGTTTTCTGCCTTTTCATTTTAAGCTTTATTTTTCCCGTTTTTTTTCTTAGTTGCACTTTAAGTTTATTTGCCTTAGTTTAAGTTTTAGTTTTAGTTGCATTTTAAGTTTGCCTTAGTTAGATTTAAGTTTGCGTTATTTACTTTATTGCCCTTTAGTTTTAGTCGCGCTTTTAATACTTGCACTTTATTTTAACTAGACTTAGATTTACTCTAATTGCACTTTTACGTTAATTGTTTTGCACCTTTAATTTTCAAAACTACAACGACACATCTTTGTTTCACCAAAGTTCAACTGAGTCACACATTAAACACAAGTTTTTCAATTCGAAGAGACATACTTTAATCGAACAATTTTAACTTGAGTAAAACCTTAGTTATCATATTACATCACCAAAATCATTGTAGTTGCATTTATCAACTTCATTTGCCCAAAAAAGTGCAACTAACACGCCGTTTTCAACCTTATACTGAAATGTAAAGTTTGGCGCAAACAACTTCCTATTATCAATCTTTTCTATCAGCATATGTGCATCGCTTTCTCCTATAACCTCATTAACGTCTCTGACATGATTCTTAAAATCGCCAGACGTGCCATGAACATACTGAGAACCCCCTTTCATCGTAGAAAACAAGTGTGCGCTTTTGTTCCACCAAGTTTCATTGTTGAAGCTTTTATAACAAACATTGTTTCCGTCTGAGTCATCTTTCATTGTTTCTTTGTAAGATGCTCAAATTCTTTCGGAATCATTCTATGGTTGTGTCTCAGATCGAATGTAACTATTTCATACTTTCCGATACGACTATCCAAAGCAATCTTAATTCTTGCACGGCAACCCGTTAGTTTATGCCTTGTATTTCTAACTTGCTTATCATTGTGTTGAGGATCCAATGTCTTAATATTTATCTCCTTTGGATTCCCTTCTCGATTACACATGACATACTTTGATTTCACCAAACCACTTTTTATTTCTTTTGGCATGTCATCTTAGCTTCAAACCCTACCTTTTCAGCGTAAGTGTTATAAAAATCGACACCTTGCTCTATTGTATTAAATTTTAGCCGCAGAAAAGGTAGGTATTGCGTTTTAACATTTGGTTCGCAGTATATCGTTCCTCCAGGTGTCTCGCCTTCTGGGAACAAAGTTGGCGTGCTCCTTGGAACTGTTAAACAATAACATTTAGGTTTTGTTTTAGTAAATTATTTTACATTGAATCATGTATGTTTCATGTTGAATCATATATGATTCAACATGGATCATATATGATTCATGATGACACATATATGATCCATCATGAATCATACATGATTCATCCAACTTGCTTTTGAAGTTTTTACCAATTACAGTGTCTTAAAGAATAACTATTTTAACAGAATCATAGAATCATATATGATTCATTATGAATCACTTGTTTGTATATTGAATGAAACATATATGATTCACTTGTTTGTATATTGAATGAAACATATATGATTCATCATGAATCATATATGATTCATCATGAATCATACATGATTCATCCAACTTGCTTTGGAAGTTTTTGTTGATCCCAAACTTAGATCGATTAAGCTTTGTGTAAACGAGATTAGATCAAGTACTACACGTAGAGAAACCTTTGCTTATGAATAAAGTAACAAAGTGTTATGCGGAATTAACACTTGATCTAAAACACAATGATGTTAAACAAACTTTCACTTGTATTAGAATAATCTTGTTGATTACAATGAAAGGTTTAACTTGCGAATACTATGAAAACTGATATTAAACATTAACCTAAAAGATCTTCTTTTATAGAACAAGAAGTCTTGTACAATAAGCTACGAATCAACTATTCTAGGTAAAGATAAACATAGAAAATACATTGTCGTTTCTATCCTTACTAGAAGTAATCTAGAATATAATAAACGTGTAGCCCACATCTTCCATCAGTGCTTGTCTTCAATCTGTCAACGCTTGACTTTAACTTGTCAACGCTTATGCTGTCAGCGCTCACTTTGCTCTTGTCAACGCTTAAGTTGTTCTTGTCAGCGTTCAAGTGTTCTGGCCTAAATTTATTCCCAACAATCCTCCCCTAAACTTGATATCCACTCTTATGATCAAGTTTCTGAATAAACATTAAGGACTTGGAGGAGTCTGACAAACCTTGTCATATTGATGATAAATAAATCTGATCAAATTCTTTACCACGTCACTTGTATAGTCTATCTCCAACTGGGTGTCCTTCATCTTCTCCAAAACAGCCTTGGATATGAAATACTGAGCATCTACAAGTAAATACTCAGCAAACTTTGTGGAACTCAAATGGTATACACCTGCAGCTGAATATAACCTCCATTGAAGACCACTGAGGTCATCTTCAAGATCCTTCCATATTTCAGGATCTTCTTCTTTTGTCCCACACATTCTTTTGAATGTGGTCCAAAGTTTTATTCCATTGGCTGAAGTTGGTGCTTCAGCCTCATACTTGGTCTCTAGCAACCTCCAAAGGTCTACCAAGTCTTCTCTGTCACAACTTGCAAATAAAGATATGAGAGTGGTAAAAGTGTGTACCTCCTTGCCAAATCTTCCAATTTTCCAGAATCCACATTCGTCTTCCTCATAACTCACAATTGGATTCCTGGAATCTAATGGTAACACATGAACCATATCTGAAGCTTCTAATGGGGAGAGCTTAAGGCTCTTTCTAATGATTGCTTCACTTGGATACAGTTGAGACATATCTTTTGGAAACTCGAGAATAAATCCCTTCTTTACTGGTCTAGGGACTATCATAGCTTTCTTGATTGCCATCTCTTCTGCAAGTTGCTCCTTTCTTTCATCTGAAAGAAGTCTGAAAGTGTTCTCTTCCTGCACTTTCACCCAAATAGGATAAGCCCTATGTTCCAACTCATCAAATGTCAAAGCCTTCAGCTTCTGATGTGTCCATCCAACTCCATGACATTTGAGCAACATAAAGTAGAGCTTCCTTCTATCCCTTTTCAATTGAGAGAGAATTTTGCTTGCTCTGTACTTCAACATCACCTTACAATCCTGCTGAACTCTAAGAAGAATTTCCAAACCCCATATCTGGTCTGAAATGGTCAAGTCTGGATTATCCATACAGCTTTCTTCCCAAGAATTGTACATCTGAACTACCTCTGGCATATCAAAATCAATTTGCAACTTCAAATCTCTCAGCCTTTCCTTAGCAAGCTCATCACCATACTCAAGTCTTTCTGGTTCAACAATCATCACACTTGAGTCTGAGCTAGCTCCATCACTTTCTTCTTCAGAAGTCACAACAAATGGTGACTTCTCCTTCTCACCTTGTTCCATCATTTGCTCAGCCAATCTTCTATCAAATTCAACCTGAGCTGCATTCTTTGGAACAATTTCTTCTACCAACTTACCCTTACCCTTATCTGTTGGTTCAATTGTTAGTAGGGTAGATGATAATACCTGAGTAGGAACATCTTTGATGATAGATGATGACTGGAATACATCACCTCCATATGCAGATCTGTCAACGCCCAAATTTCCTCTATCAGCGCCCAAAATACTTCTGTCAACGCTCAAATATTTTCCCTCAGCGCCTTGTGAAACCTCCCTCAACATATCTGTAAATGATAAATTTAAATTTGTTGGAGAGATTAAGGACGTATCAAAACCTTTTTGTTCCTTCAATGTAGTAAGAGCTTCAGCAATATCCAATGATTGACCATCTTGACTGCTCTTATCACTCAGATTTCTTGCTTCCTCCCCTTTGGAAGACTCCTCCATACCTCCCCTTGAATGAGCACTCTCTAAAACAACAATCCTCTCCCTCAATTCTTTGAGTTCAAGGCCTTGGTTACTGACAATTTGTACCAAGTCTGCATTTTGCTTTTGCAAGCTAATGCAGACAGCCGTCAATTCTAAAAGCGTCATTGGTTCCAGTCTGCCCTCTTCCAAAATGGGAATTTGACCTCCCAAGTTAGGTTCATTGGGCATGGATGAGGACTTAATTATGGTGGGACTGTCTTGGCCAGCTTCTAAGCCAGAACCAATAGTCTCAGCCTCATCCAGGTCACCAGCCACACTTGTGGTGGTGGTTCTCTCTGCTACATGGCTAGAACCACCAGAGGAGAACACTCCAGCAGTCCTTTGGCGTTTAATCAACCTATATTCTGGTGGTGTGGAAGATGGTGTAGAAGATGGTGTAGATGTAGGTTGGTTAAGGGGTGTTTGGGATTGTGATGGTTGGGTGTCAACGTTGGAAATAGGCATATCAACGCCCACATTAGATGTGTCAGCGTCGAAGGGATTTTGATCTATTTGCATTTGGTCAGGTGAGGGTAAAGGTTCAGGGATAGGTTCAAGTTGTGGTTGAGGGTCAATATGAGGTTGGGGGTCTGGTTGGGGTTGTGCTGCTGCAATAACAGCAAGCATGGCTGGGGTTAATGGTAGGTCTCTATGAGGTGGTGAATTCATCTTGGTAAAAATAGCCTTCTTTTGTTCAGGGATCTTATAAAAGTCATTGTGATCCCTTGAACAATATCTTTGAGCATCAAAAACCATTTGCAGAAAACGGGGATAAGCCAAAGTCATTTTTGTCCCCTTGTTTTTACACATTCCTTCAAAAATCATTTTAGACCAATTATAATTTTGCCCTGTTGTAATACACACAATAGCAGATGCAATAGATCTATTGATCTCATTGTGTGCAGTACATTTGGGACTCAAACATTGAAGGAGAATGTGAATTAGGTACTTCCAGGCTGGGGGAAATTCCTGCTTATGGTACTTGTTAAGAGTACCTTCATCAGGAATAGGGTATCCCAAAGCCCTAAGCCCTTGTTCTATTTCAGATATGGGAAGCATGGTTATACCATCAGCATCATTAAGATGCAAGGCCTGGCGTACCAAGGCCTCAGTAACCACCCAAGGTCTCCCATGTACAATAGAATTCAATGTTGTCACTCCATTAACTGTTGAGGAACTTACAGTGTTCCAAAACTGTTTAATGTGTGTGACTGGAATGAGTGGGGCATGAGAAAGAGCATACCTTAATGGGGATGCATTCAAATACTCCACCATCTGAGTGTATTGAGGGAACAAAGTATTATCAGCAACAAGATAAGCAATCATGTTGTGTTGAGACTTGAACCCCAAATCCAATTCTGCTGAGTTAAATCTTGGTGCCATTGATGAAAGCTGTTAAGTTGATGTATAAAAGATGAAGGTTGATAAGAGAAAAGTGTTAGACAAGAATTATAGATACCCTGTTTAAAATAGGAGCCAAATTTATAGGAGTGGATGAATGCACGTGATTGGCCCAAAAATAGGCAAAGATTTTCAAAAATCAATCATGAAAATATTGAAAATGTTTATAAGTTATCTCATGCATTTAATGAAAGTAACAACTCCTAAAATTACGGCTTGAAAATATGTCAAAAAGTTACAACTGGGTAGGTCCCATTGTTTGTCAACGGTCAAATATAACCCATCAACGCCCAACGGCTATAATCCTGTCAACGTTCGCCTAAAGCCATGTCAGCGTCCATTTTGGTCACAACAACGCTTGGAAAAATCTTGTCAGCGTCCAAAAATAAAATTGTTTTAAAAAGTGAAAAATGACCTTAACAAGTAACTTATCCTAGAGAAGATAACCAAAAGCTGATAATTATCATAGGGCGGCAAGCACTGTCCAGTTATGCACACTTGCATAAGCAAGATAGACATAACAGTCCTCTAGTGTCCCTTGCTAACCAAAATTCTTAACAACCAAGGTACCTCATAAAATCCTTGTTACTCCCAGGTAAAACCCATATCAAAAGGATTCCCAAGCCTCCCAACAGACCACAACCAATTCTAGGCCAAAAATGTCTTGGCAGCATGCAAAGTTGATATACTATGCATGCTACAGTGCCTCATGGTTTAGTAAAACTAACCCATACTCACCAGTGGACACAATCTAGAATTGTGATGAGAGTATTCTAAGAATACCCAAGAGTCCTAAAGGTTCCTTAAACCTCCCCTTAAACGATGATACATGAGTTCTCAATAATATATATGAACATTATAAATTTATGTCAAGATAGGAATATAAATATTCCAACCATCATCCATAAACAAAACATGTCCAAATGGCTCTTCAAAGATCCATAAGCAACTCTGTATCCAATGGCATAAAGCTACCATTACCTGCACATTTAGATGAAAACCACAAAGCTAACATTTGTTGCTGACAGCGCCCCGACAACACTTATCAGCGTTGAAGGAACTCTTGTCAGCGTTAGACAATAATATCTCCAACAACGGCAAAATAACCCTTGACAGCGTTACAATTACCTTTGTCAGTGTTAGAAAAATAATGTGGAAAATCTAAATCATCACAAAGACCAATAACAATGCATTATCCTGTACATACTTTTACAAAAAGGTTCCAAAACACATATTAAGTGAGATTAACCATTCCAATATTTGTTACCAAATATTGAAATCTTCCAGCATCAAAAGGTTTAGTTAATAAATCAGCTACATTATCTTCAGTATCTACCCTATCTGGTTGTATTAAACCTTTCTCAAAGCAATCTCTTATAAAATGATGTCTAATTTCTATGTGTTTGGTTTTAGAATGATGTACAGGATTTTTAATAATGCATAAAGTACTGTTATTGTCTACAAAAATCTTGGTATGCATAAAATTATACCCATAATCCAACAGCTGGTTCTGAATCCATAAGACTTGTCCACAACAAGCAGCTGCAGCAACATATTCTGCTTCAGTTGTAGAGTTTGCCACCACTGTTTGTTTCTTGCATTGCCAAGATATTAATCTGCTCCCAAGAAATTGGCTTCCACCAGTTGTGGATTTCCTATCAAACTTGTCACCACCATAATCACTGTCTGAATATGCAATAAGGTCCAAAGGAGAATCTTTTGGGTACCATAATCCAAGATCTGGATAACACCTTAGATACCTAAAAATTCTCTTCACAGCAAAAAGGTGACATTCTTTGGGAGTCACTTGATGGCGTGCACATGCACACACAGCAAACATGATGTCAGGTCTTGAGGCTGTAAGATACATCAATGATCCAATCATTGATCTATAATGCCTAACATCCACATCCTTTCCAGCTCCAATTTTTCCCCAAGGGTGTTGTCTATCCATAGGAGTGGAAGCCTCCTTTTCATGTGGAGAAAAACCATATTTCTTCAAGATTTCAGCTACATACTTGTCTTGGGAGATGAAGATACCATCTTCTTTCTGCTGAACTTGTAAACCTAGAAAGAAGTTCATCTCACCCATTGCACTCATCTTGAATTTATCTGTCATGAGCTTGGAAAAATCCTCACTCATTTTTAGATCAGTAGAGCCAAAAATGATGTCATCAACATAGACCTGCACAAGCAACACATGTTTTCCTTTCTTCTTTGTAAATAGTGTCTGATCTATGGTGCCCCTTTTGAAACCATTTTCCACCAAGTAGGTGGACAATGTACCATACCACGCTCTTGGGGCTTGATGAAGTCCATACATTGCTTTCTTCACTCTATAAACCTTGTCTGGATTTTCAGGATCTTCAAAACCAGGAGGTTGCATGACATATACTTCCTCAACAATTGTCCCATAGAGGAAAGCACTCTTCACATCCATTTGGTAAACAGTAAAATTCATACAAGAGGCATAAGCTAGAAAAATTCTTATAGCTTCAATTCTTGCAACTGGTGCAAAAACTTCTTCATAATCAATTCCTTCCTCTTGTGTATAACCCTGAGCTACCAAACGTGCCTTGTTTCTGACCACAATGCCTCTTTCATCTTTCTTGTTCCTTAGAACCCATCTTGTCCCAATTGGTCTCACATATCTAGGACAATCAACCAGCTCCCAAACATCCTGTATAGCAAATTGGTGAAGCTCATCCTGCATTGCTTCCACCCAACTTGGTTCCTTGAGAGCATCAAAAATTTTCTTGGGTTCTTCCTGTGACAGAAAACAGGCAAACAAACATGCTTGTACAAGAGGGGTATCAACCTTCTTGTGTATATTGGCAATAAATCCACCAAGACCTTGATGGGATCTTCTTGTCTGAACTGGAGCCATAACATCACCAATGATTTGAGATGTGGGGTGATCCTTAGCTGTTGAAGTGAGAACTCCTCCTTCAAAAAGTCTGGTATCCTCAACTTCACGCTCCATGTTGCCAATATCTTCTTCCTCAGATTCTTCTTGGTCAACAGAAATCCCTTCATGAACATTGGAAGGTCCACCTTGTTCAAAATGAGAAGAGAAAAGCTGTGTAAAGGTGTCTCCAAAGTCTGATCCTTGTTTATCAGCGTTTGGGCTAACAACGTTTGAACTGTTGTTGTCAGCGTTGGAGCCATCAGCGTCTGAATTAGTCGTGTCAACGCTTGATTTCCCTTTGTCAGCGCCTGAAGAATCATGCATGTTTGTATTTGGTGGTATTTGAACACCACCATTATCTTTCCTTGCAGCAGTAGCAGCAGCATAATACTCATCTGTCCATATAGGAAGTGTAACATATTCTTGTGTGGGAGATGATTCAACTGCTGGTGGTCCATCCTCCTTAGCAACCTGTATACCTGAAACATTACCAATTCTCTTTTCCAAAACACTTGAAGTTACCTTCACAATGTCTGGATCAGTAACAGGCATATAATTTAAAGCTCTAGATAAAGGTTCTAAGTCAAACAACCAATTTGGACCACTCTCAGGATCACTAGGTTTACTTTCTAAAAACCTAACATGTACTTTTTCAAGTATACGTTTTTCCTTTTTAATGTAAACCCTATATCCTTTACTCTGCACTGAATAACCCATGAAGTAGCCTTCATCACCTATTGAATCAAATTTACCTAGGGCCTCACTAGTTTCTAAAACAACTACATGACAACCAAATGGCTTGAGAAAGCCAATATTGGGCTTCCTTCCCCAAAGTAATTCATAAGGTGTCTTATTATGTATCTTGTTGACCAATGCCCTATTCTGAACATAACAAGCTGTGTTAACAGCTTCAGCCCAAAAGGCTATAGGAAAGTGGGCATCAGCCAACATGGTTCTGGCTGCTTCAATAAGGGTCCTATTCTTCCTTTCAGCAACCCCATTTTGTTGTGGGGTTCTAGCTATGCTAAACTGCCTAGTAATCCCTTTCTTGGCACAAAAATCATCTAACAACTGATTTCTAAACTCACCCCCATTGTCACTTCTAATAATTTTGACCTCATTACCATTTTTCTTTTCAATCTGGGTAATGAAATTAATCAGACTTAGGGCAGTTTCACTTTTCTTGGCTAAAAAGAAAGTCCATGTAAACCTGGAGTAATCATCAGTAATGACAAAACAATATGATTTACCCTTCAAACTTTCTATATTAGTTGGACCAAAAAGGTCCATATGCAATAAGTGAAGTGGTTTAGAACTAGAGTGCACCTGTTTAGACCTGAATGAGACCTTGTGCTGCTTGCCCTTAAGGCATGCAACACAAGAGTGGTCATTGTGGAAAGCCTTTTCAGGCAAACCATCAACTAAACCAAGCCTCACAAGCCTATTAATATTCTTAAAGTTTATGTGCCCTAGTCTCCTGTGCCAAAGATTACTTTCATCTACTGAGGCTTTAGCATACAGACATGACATTTTATTATTTACCTTAATCCCATTAAGATTCACATTATATATGTCTTTATGCCTTGGTGTTCTAAAATCTATGTATTTCTCCTCAGGGAGCTTATAATCTTTGCTTAACACCAAGCACTCAGTATCTGTGAAAAGAACCTTATTTTTGTTATCACACACTTGTGATACACTAAACAAATTATAATCCAGATCTTTCACCAAGAAGACATTATCAAACCTTAGATTGTTGGTGACAAGGGTTCCTTTTCCTGTGATTGTGCCGTAGCCACCTCCAAAGTATACCTTATCACCATCTTGAATAGGAGAGAAATTGGTCAGATAGTCTTCCTTTCCTGTCATGTGCCTTGAGCATCCACTATCCCAGTATCCATAGTCATTGATCTTCTTATGAATGCCCTGCACATAAAGAAAACATATTAGTTTTCTTTGGGAACCCAAGCCTTGGAAGACTTGGATTCATTTGGTTGTTCAACAAGAACAGACTTGGTTCTCATAACAACCCCATTTTCATCCCTGTTTGAATGAAATTCCCAGTTAACCCCAATTGGTGTTGACAATGCCTTTGAAATATAATGAAACCTGTTGCATGTCATAGAAATACCAGTAGAATTAGGGTTCTGGTCTTGTTTTGGTCTCCATGTTAAACTAGTAGAAGCTTTAGACCTATTTCCCTGTGGTTGCAAATACCTAGGTTTAGCAGTGTGTCTGTCAGCGCTGAAATTTCTCTTGTCAGCGCCCCGATTACTCTTATCAGCGTTGAACCTAGGGTTTGCTACAGGAACCCATTGCCTATTTGACCAAGTGTTTGACTTTTGAAAAGGTCTTAGGCCTTGTGTATTAGACCCTCTAGAAAAGAATGGGGCTGGTCTAACAACTTGTGAACTTTTGTTCACAAAGGTATTGGGTCTGACAGTGTTTGACCTATGTTGACTTTTGTTAGCGCTGAAATAGTTCCTATCAGCGTTGACATTGGAAGCGTTGACACATTTGTAGGCCAAATGTGAGAAGCTACCACATGTGTAACAAGCTTTTCTAGACATAGTCTTAGGTCTAGAAGCAAAGAAGCCTGTTCCATGGTTACTAACTTGGCTTTTTGGTGACCTAGAATTTCTATACATCTCTGCATATTTAACACTAGGTTTTCTAACAGATTGTGGGCCAAGGTCAACAGCTTTGCCAGTGGTAGGGTGTGTGATCTTAATAGGTTTAGGATCATCAATTGGTTTTGTGATTGGTGTGGGCTCATTTGGACTTTCACACAACAACCCTCCCTTAACAAACAAAGTGTGGTTAGCTTTCTTCCACTCTTCTAGGTCAGTCAGCTTTTGCTGATATTCCTCAACTGGGGAAGTCACTCTAGGTGGAGGAATGAATTCCTCCTCTTGGCATTCTGGCAAGCCAGTCCAAGATAAGTCCTTTGATTGGACACCATAGAAATCCCCAGCTGGTGGTGGAACAACAGTATAATTATTCATCCCAATCCCACTCATATCCTTAGAGTCTCTTTGTTTACTAACACACTCTCCTAGGGATTGTGTGGCCTTATCAAATCTCTGGATTTTAAGACTCACATTATCTTTGTTTTTGTTAGCCTCCTCTAACTGAGCTATCAAATCAAGATTAACCCTATTTACTATATCTTGAACATCCTTACTCTGATGTAACTCATGTTTTAAGATATTTATTTGATCCTTTAAATCAAACTCCATTTTCTTATACTCAGATACTGTCTTTTCTGTTTGGGTAAGTGCAACTTGATAGTTAGATACTTTGCATCTTTCAGTACTTGCCTCATCTAATAATTTAACTATCTCTTGTTTTAACTTTTCAGTATTTAAACGACAACCCTTAGAACAGAAAGCATCATCATATACCTCATTATCTGATGAGGAGGAGGAGTGTGCCATGAGAGCATATTCAGCATGCTCTTCTTTAACCTCAGCAATCAAAGCTTTGTCCTCTTCCTCATTCTTAGCCATCCAGCTCCAATCCCATTCTCCAACACCATCAATTTGTTGAACAGCAACCATGGCCTTGGGATCTGGGTTCTTAATCATTTGGCTAGAAGGCTTCCCAGCATCAGATCTTCTTGGAGATCTACATTCCCTCATAAAGTGCCCCATCCTATGACAGTTGTAGCACTCCACCTTGGACTTATCAAATCCAGCAACATCCTTAGCATTAAAGGTCATCTTCTTCTTGAACCTTTTATTGAACCTGTTTGCTCTTAAACTCACAAGAGCCATAGTCCACTTGATGTCCATCTCTTCCAATTGTTCATCACTTATCTGCTCAAGATCTTCATAGGTAATCCTTGAATCACTGGGCAAAGAAGCAATGAATGCACACACAGTATCAAGATCAAAACCAGCAGGTTTAATTCTATCAGCGCCATGATTGTGTGTGTCAGCGCTTGAGTACAAAGCGTTGATAGGATATGATCCAGCGCTGACAGATTGACATCCAGCGCTGACACCTTGAGATCCAGTTGCTGTATGTCCATAGAAGTTCATGGAATCAAATTGGCCTTCACTTTGTGAAAAGAAGGCCATGTTGCTGCTGGAAGATTTGTTATCACTTTCCAATTGCCATTCATTCTCCAATAGTCTTAACTTGTTGAAGATGTCATCAAACCTGGAAGTCTTGTGGGTATTATTGACAAGAATGGATCTTGTCTCAATCTTCCATACATCACCAAGGCTTTTGAGAAAAGTAGCATTCAATTCAGGATCATCAATCTGTTTTCCCATGAAGGAAAGTTGACTTGTGATGTCAAGAAGTCTACTTCTCACACTGCTGAGATTCTCATTAGGTTGAGCTTTAAAGACAGCATACTCATGCAATAGTTGCTTCTTCTTTTCTTCTTTTGTATCAGCATTACCACCATGTGCTACTTCAAGAGCTTCCCAAAGCTCTTTTGCAGACTCAAAGCGTTTGTACTTGTGCTGATTTTCATGACCTAGGGCATGTTTCAAGATATTCAAGATTTTCATGTCCACCCTCTTCTTGGCTATATCTTCAACAGCAACAGCTCTCCCATCTTCAGGCTTTTCCACCTTATCAGATTCAGGACAATTAGGAACAGCTGTCCTTGTGGCAATAGCAGCAGTAATCTTTGCTGCTTTATCGAATGTGTTCCCATATTCGATAATTTCCCAAAGAGTGTAGTCATGAATAGCTATGTATTGCTCAAAATTGGACTTCCAAAGTTCAAAGTTCCTGGCATCAAACATGGGAATTTTGATACTAGGGTTTGAGAAGTTGTTTTGTAGCAAAGCAGGAGGTTGATTTGTGCCAGACATGATGTTTTTAGGGTTTTGAGAATTTTAGGGTTTTTAGGGTTTGGTGTTTTAGGGTTCTGCGTTACTTAAAGATCAAAAGTTTCTCAACAAGCTCTGATACCACTTGTTGATCCCAAACTTAGATCGATTAAGCTTTGTGTAAACGAGATTAGATCAAGTACTACACGTAGAGAAACCTTTGCTTATGAATAAAGTAACAAAGTGTTATGCGGAATTAACACTTGATCTAAAACACAATGATGTTAAACAAACTTTCACTTGTATTAGAATAATCTTGTTGATTACAATGAAAGGTTTAACTTGCGAATACTATGAAAACTGATATTAAACATTAACCTAAAAGATCTTCTTTTATAGAACAAGAAGTCTTGTACAATAAGCTACGAATCAACTATTCTAGGTAAAGATAAACATAGAAAATACATTGTCGTTTCTATCCTTACTAGAAGTAATCTAGAATATAATAAACGTGTAGCCCACATCTTCCATCAGTGCTTGTCTTCAATCTGTCAACGCTTGACTTTAACTTGTCAACGCTTATGCTGTCAGCGCTCACTTTGCTCTTGTCAACGCTTAAGTTGTTCTTGTCAGCGTTCAAGTGTTCTGGCCTAAATTTATTCCCAACAGTTTTTACCAATTATAGTGTTTTATTTGAATAACTATTTTAACAAAATCATAGAATCATATATGATTCATTATGAATCACTTGTTTGTATATTGAATGAAACATATATGATTCATCATGAATCATATATGATTCATCATGAATCATACATGAATCATACATGATTCATAGTTTTTACCAATTATAGTGTTTTAAAGAATAACTATTTTAACAGAATCATAGAATCATATATGATTCATTATGAATCACTTGTTTGTATATTGAATGAAACATATATGATTCATCATGAATCATATTTGATTCATGATGAATCACTTGTTTGTTTATTGAATGAATCATATATGATTTACCTAGAGTTTGAATGATATTGGCTTCAACATTTGACTCGTCATTTTGATTCTGAGTCATAGGGTTTTCATCTTTTTTGTATTGAACCATACTTGAATCTACATCAATCGCATCGTCATCAGCCATATTTGTGGTAGTTGTGATTAGGGTAGAAGGTCTGTGATTGGGGAAGGTAGTTGTGGAGGTTGAGGTCGCCGGAAAAAATAGGATGGAGGTTGTTGTGGTGGTTAAGGTCGCCGGAAAAAATTAGGGTTTATAGATCTCCATAGAAAACGAGAAATGTGATTAGGGAAGTTGTGATTAGGGAAGTTGTGGTAGTTTTAGTGGTTGAGGTCACCGTAAATATGGGGTGGAGGTGGTTGTGTTGGTTGAGGTCACCGGAAAAAATGGCTATGGTGGAGTTGGAGGTCGCCGGTGGTTGAGGTCTGAGAGAGAGTGTGTGTTTTTTAAACAAAAAAATGAAGTATTAAATGGTAAAATTTCTATTTATATTTTTACATTTTTGCCCCTTTGTGTAAAAAGTAGGTGTAATCTTGACCATTTAATACAAAATGAATGGATGGTCCAGATTGTCTCATTTGGTCTATGCTACATTTTGTGTCTAGGGGGATCTCAACTCGTGGAGATAGATATTCGGTCATAGCCAAAGAAGAAAATATGATATCCGGATGATGACCTATGATAATAAATATTAAAAGAGAAGGGTTTTTTTTTTATAAAAGAGAAGGGTATTTGAGTCATTGCTCATTAGTTTCTGAGGGTATTTTAGTCATTGTAACAAGTCTACCTAACAGTCAACATAAAATAGACCAAAAGTGTTACGGGTCGACCAAAATAGGACTATATCCATTACTTTTCAAAATTTTGAACCAAAACCGTTATACCCGACAAACCATAAGGACAAAAACTGTAGTTAAATAAATTTAAAGTATTCATATAAATTGTAAATTTTCAATCTTTACCCTTTTATTGTTTGATATCCATATCGGAGTTAGTCAAAGAAGCATTTTTAGTGCATATGGAGCTATATAATCTATTATATCAAAAGGTTTAGTCCCTATATTTAATGGGAAGTAATTATGGTTATTTGTTTTCAATGTTACAGATTGGATACATGCTTCATGCTAAATCTAATTAACGTCAATACATACGAAGGGTTTAAGCAGTTACCGAAATTAATTCTTATTAATGGTTTTAAAACAAAACATAAATAAATCATGGGCGTGTGAAGAGATCGTGTATGGGGCATGTGGAGAGATCACAGAGTGCTATAAAATACATACTCGGATGTTCACCTCCATCCATTGGTTTTGATGACGCAAAGAATAAGGAGATGAGGCTGGGAAAATGAAACTCAAGCTGGACCAGGAATAAACAATATCGACATATGCTATTTGCTTGGCACGTGAATACAACAACATCTATCAAATAAATGAAGATCTAACACTCGATAAAATAGCTTAATGATTGATCTATCAAAGGTATAACCATTAATTGATTTTCGATTATCATGATTCTCTATGATTCATTTTAAAACCATTAAAGACCTTGAAGACAAAACATCCAAACCAAGAATATTCAAAAGTTTGGGTCTGAGGACGGCATGAGGTTTTCCACAAAGGCATGGCTATATTTTTTCTTCGAAGCCCTGTTACACCCGCAACACCACCAGCAAGCCCGTGTAACTGATGTATAGATCAGTTTTATTGAGATGAGTGGTTCGTTTTATGTTGGACTTAGTAGAAAAATGTTTTGGAGATTTGTTAGATAAAGGTTTGGTTGGATTTTGGTTGATGCATAGGGAAGAAAAAGAGACATGGGGGCGTTTGATTTAGATGAGAATTATTAGGGTTAGTGACTAGGCATTATAGGAAACTGATATATAGATTTTAAAGTTGGGCTGCTCATCAAAATTTATTTTTGGTTGTACCTTTGAGTCACTAACTGAGTTCTTTGTTTTTTAAAAACTTGAGTAATTCTTAATAACAAAATGAAGCACAAAAATCACACTCACCTCTTCATTCTTTAATCCTTTTCACATTTGTGTTGACTTTTTATTCCTAATATAATTGAGGTAATGGGTTACTATATTTTATTGTATTTCATTGGATATTGTTTTCATTATGTTTTTATTGTAATTTAATTACAAACTTTGAATTATCTGTCTGTTTCTTTTGTTGTGATTCAAGTGCGGCAAGGTTTACGTGGGTTTGGTGTGGATAGAGTAGATTTGAAAGATTAGGGTTTGTGGGGAGAGATGAGGTGTATGTTTAAGACGGAGGCTGTGATAAAGCATGAGAAACCCTAAAATCATATTAAGTATTCGTCTACTATTATCTACTAGACGATTACCCGCGCTAAGCGGCGGGATTTCCTGGCGACATATTATTAATGATATGCTAATTGATCTTGTGGTAGAATATGTGACCCAAAAATTGCCTAGTGAAAGTAGTTAATGATATGCCTAATTCACTCGATGATCGAATCGATAATCTAGGAACTTGGTCGGGTTGAACCAGTCGAACCTGTGCGCATTGACGCGACAGAGAGCAGGAACTTCATTGGCTTATGCTTTCTTATTTTTTCTTCTTCTGCCCTGCTTAAATAGTCTCTTCTTGATGCGTTTCACCATCTTCGTGGCTAAATCTTAAGACACTTTCACTTCTTCATCAACTTCTTCCTTATTTTCCGTATCTTTTGTATGTTTCCTTCCGTCAGACTCCTTTGTCAAGAACCGGATCTGTTGCAGCATTGTAAGTCTGCACAACAAAGTATTTTTTTCTATATAACAAATACACAACAACATCGATTCGATGAAGTCGCAATAATCAGGCTTTAATGTTTTGACAGTAGAAATATGCTTTCTATCAACTTTGGATAATCAGTTTCCTACGTTGTGTAGTTTGCTCATGTATCTTTCAAAAGCGATTCAGCCTCTTGCAATAAACAAAACTACAAGTTCGTACAAGCATGATGCTAATCTTTTTCACCCTCTTGGCTATCAGTGGAGGCTACTTTTTTATCTTTGTTATGTGAGATGCTATTACCCTCTTGTCTACGAAAATCGTTGGTTTCTACCATGCCAAAAACTTGTACAAATTTCAATTGTGTACCTTGTTGTAAGTTTAAAACAATGATGAGGTGTAATAACCATATGATGGAGGACCATAAAAGAGCATATTTCTGAACGGTGCCTGATGTAGTTTTGTATTGGCGGTTGCACCAGCTAGCTGTGTAATTTGCTTCTCTCTAGTTGTGCAATTCGCTTCTGGAGAGCTAGATTAAGAACGACTTCACCAAATGCTTGCCCATTTTAGCATTTGCTCCCTTCTGACCATCACGTGATAGAGTGCTTAAGCCACGAGAAAAGAATCCTGACCATGGATATTTTGCTCTATAAGATTCACTGATCAATGATGGTTGTCCCAATATTATTCTGTCCACATAGCCCCAGACCACCCTAGCACCTTCTCTTCAATTAATGACAGAATCTATGTCAGTAGGAACTAAACCTAATGGGAAAGAACATACAACATTCACATTTCATATATGTGAAGCTAGATCAGCACTCAACTAAGTGTACGGTAGATGACATTCGAAAAGTGTCCAATGGAGCACCAAGGATATATCAGAGTGAGTGTTACACCTTGTTGTATAAATTCCTGCAGCAAGAGCCGTAACACCCCCAACAGATACAATCAGCTTTTTTTAATCAGTTAATATTGCACGCAGTCCCCCTGGATGACAGATGAATTTACAAGGCTTGTTAATCAACAATCACTATCAAAACAAACGATGTTTTGCATGCGCGCAGTCGTGGGGGTAGGTGGCAGACAGTTTGGAATGGTCGAAACGGATTTTGGTCGAGTCATTCTAGTACCGTTTATATAATTGGTCAAGTCAGGTTGACCCAAAATCACTATATTGAAGAATTTTATAAATAAAACTATATGGTTAAAAAAGTACAAAATTGCAACTACAACCTAATTTTTTAAAACTGGGATAACATGTAAGCATCGAAATAGACTTTAGGATATTTTCACCCATCTGAGTCACTCGACCTATGTGATACAATCCACCTTCGGATAATTTAAATTATTTGATATTACAAGACCAATGGTTGTGTGTTTGAGGCTAGCAGCTAAAGTTACGCCCACTTCAACCTTTTTATAAAGAAAAAAATGTTACACCTGTTTTTTATGATAAGGAGTACCTCCAATGTGATCAAAAGTGGTGTTAATTGCAGAAACCCATTTCTCTCTTTCTGCATTCGCACGTTCTATAAACATCCATTTATTGATGTCTTCAGCCAATTTGGCTTCATGGGCTCTTCCTTCTGCTTCAGCCATCGCCCTCACCCTCACCCTGATTGTTTCTCGCTCAATCTCAGCTTTCTCCCTTTCTGTTTGTCTGCGTTGTGCTTGTATTTGCTCTTCGGTTGCTCGTCTAGCTTGTTATTGCCTAACAGATGACTCTTCTTGCATTTTTACAAGCTCGTGATTTCTTGTTCTGTGATGTTCGTTTTCTGTATTTGAAATGTTCACCATTAAACCCCACGATAATAAAAAATAACTGCATCAAACATCAATTAAACAGAAGGAACATGCCTGCATCCTCTTCCTTGCCAGTTCATCCTCATAACGAGCCATCAAACATCAATTAAACAGAGGGAACATGCCTGCATCCTCTTCCTTGCCAGTTCATCCTCATAACGAGCCATCTGTGATTTTACTTGTGCTTATTGCTGAGCCAGCTTTTCTGTTCCTCATATATTACCCTTTGTCTCTCCTGGCAAAAAGAAGGAAGAAAAACATTCAACATTATGCAAAACAAAGGGTTTTACACATAGATTGTTCCACATTTAACTTAACAAGATGATTGAAAAATTCTGAGTATATTAGGGCATCTTGTGTGGTGCGTAACTTATGATATCGAGACTAAGCATATTATCTAAGATGCATTTACTAAGTACCTGTAGATATTTTGCTGGCATCATACACTTATGTTCTAATAACAATAAGAAACAATATATATGATCAACCCCGATTTATTAACAGGGAAGGTGGACAGGACGAGGATAAAAACACATAATTATAGACAAGCTACATATATTGCCTTTTATTTCAAACTTTCAGAAGGTCCGAGTTTCATTAACTATCAGTAAACATATTTTCGCATCAAATTTGTAAGAGGCCTAAAATCGCATCAGGATGATCTCAGTGTGCATTAATCATTAAATTTCTGCGTGATTGAGCATTACACCTTCCAACTGGACCATCTTTAAAGTTCAATATCTGATACCTAAAAATAAACTTCAAATCCTGAAACTTGTATCAACATCTCACATAATTAAAATTCAACTCTTACTTCCTATAAGAATCATACATAATTTGTCTTAATTATTTTAAAAGGTACTACCTTTGAAGCAATCATTATAATCATCTTATGTACCATACCAACTTGAGTTCGACTTTACCGAAAAAAGAAAAAAACAAATCATCTTATGCACGCACCATTAAAATATAACATTTAAAAACATATTGAATGAGTACTAAATTTTCAGTTACATGTTTCTAATAAAAATATATCACACTTTTGATGTATTTTGATCGTAACTCTAATTACAGTCATGCAGATGAACCATCGCCACATCATTTTTCAAAGTAATCTAATATCACTCGCCGTGTGGGCACGCTCCTAGTAATTATTGTGGAGTACTAATTAATTCACAACGTTCATTCAAATCATTTAAGCATATAAAATCTAAGAAGTGTTCAATTCGATGATACTAAATATGCACACATTACGAGAAACATCTGTTTCTATTTATAAAACCTTAAATACTTTCAACTGACTTGAAATATGTGCATGAGTGCAGATATAAACCAATACACGATATGTACTTGCACTACACTTAAATCAGCTGGTCGAAACATCTAATGAGGTAAAACCAAACACTTGATTTAGCATCCATGAAAGATACATTGTAATATAATCGTAAAAGCAACGACAGTGCCAGACTTACATTTTCTGACTAAGCTTGCAGTGCTTTAAACTCAGCCTTCGCCGCTAATTCTGCCTGCTTAGTCTCTTCCTGCTTCTTCATCAACTCAAATGAGTGAAACCACCAACACAAATTATCACCACAAAAAAAATAAACACATCAACAATCACAATAGAAAAAAAGAACTTAAATTGATTGAAAACGCAACCTATTTTTGAATTCTCGTCATTACACGCAATAAACCACTACCATTTTACCATTATATGATTACCTTGTTACCACATGTTACACCAACCAGTAAAGACAATCATGGTAACAATGTAAAGGTCACGTATTTGAGAACAACGAAAACGTAGAGTTTTGTTACTTTCGCGCATAATTCCCCCTAAAGAAACATAATTTTACATCTAATAAAACTAAAATCTATACAATAACTTACACAAAAGATCAATAAATCAAATAAAACAAAGATTAAAAGTTTCTACGTTTTCGTCATTGTATTTAAATAACTTGGTTTTTCACCAATTGATCTTAACAAAGTTCTATTATTATCTTTATATGCTAAAAAAATGATACATAAATGACAAAAAACATTATAAATCATTAACTTATCCTATAATTCTCCATTAAAATACTTAATTCACCATCTAAAAACCTCAATTCATCACAATATCACTCAAACAAAAGAAAAACATAAAAAAAATTCACCTTTTTAACATCAAGAACACTAAATTCATCACAAACACATAATTAAAATAAAATAAAAAACCAATAAATAGAAAGAAAAACCCATAAATAAAAATAGCACCTTTTTAGCTTCTTTAGAAGCAGCAATTTCTTTAAGAGCCTTAGCACCTCTTTCAAGTGCTTCTGGATCAAACCCGGATGACGTAGTCCTAGGGTTAGGATAGTTACATAAAGTTTGAAGCTTGATTTTACAGTCAGGCGGTACACGCCGTTTCTAGAAACCAAGATCTTTTCTGGAAAACCAGGGGTGAGATATGGATGAGTTTCTGGATCAAAATTAGACTGGTTAGGTTTATAGAGGGAGGTTAGGTTTCTGATTTATGAGGCGCACACACCAAAATCACACAAAACCATCAAAATCAACTAAAACCACCATAACCACCAAAACCACCGTGTCCACCTAGCCCACCAGAAATCAACTACAGAACCATTAGACTGTATTGACCTCGGCAAACGGCAGATACGGTAGCGACGACTGTAAGTGTTTCGTTTTGAGAGATGGATTTGGCTTTGGTTATTAGGGATGTGTGTGTATTAGGTCAAGAGAGGAGTGGTTTATGTATTAAAAAGTTCAGAAGTCACAACATGGCTGGCTTACCCGAATTTTGAATGCCTCCTAATTGTCAACTATGTAACTTTGGAATGCTAGTAAATTTTTTCCTATATTTCCCTATATAAATTCCTATATTTCCCTATATAATTCCTATATTCCAAATATAAGTGTACTTAAAAATTGTGTCTTACACCCTTTATATATAGTAGGGATATATTCCTTTGTATTCAGGCTTAGTGGGTTTACAGGCCTGATACAAATCTTTTGCCCGTATAAAAATTAAAGTTCGTGTTCTCGGTATCTTAACGAATTGATCTAGGTCCTATGTGCGACTCAGTCGTTCTTTGGTAAAACAAATATTTTTGTAGAGTTTTAAAATAAAATGTGCAAAACAATTAAAGTAAAGGTGCTCTTAAAGTAAATCTAAGTCTAATTAAAATAAAGGTGCAAGTATTTAAAAACGTGACTAAAGTAAATGACGTAAACTTAAATCTATCTAAGGCAAACTTAAAACGCGACTAAAACTAAGGCAAATCTAAAATAAAACTAAGGCAAATAAACTTAAAGTGCAATTAAAATAAAGGCGGGAAAAATAAAGATTGAAAATACAAATCAAAGACAAAAACTAATAAGAACCTGAATACAGCTCATTCGGAATAAACCTTGGTTTGGAACAATCACTCGTCCGGAATGTCACCTTCGGTTGAAATGATTCTTATTCGCTTGGAATATTGCCAAAATCCTTGATCTGGAACAAATTGATCTGAATATGTCACTTATCCAAAACAATCCTTCGTTCGGAACTTTAGTGATTCGGAACTCTAAATTTTGCCTTGATTCGGAACTTTTTGGTCACCCTTGATTCGGAAGATTCCGAATGAAGCCCCTTGATTCGGAAGTTTCAGACTTCCGAATGAACACCTCTTGAATCGGAACTTGCCCCTTGATACGGAAGTTTATTCGGAACTTTTAAGTTCCGAATGAACAGCTCTTGGTTCGGAACTTTGGAAACTTCCGAATGAACGATCACTGATCCGGAACTTTTGGAGTTCCGAATGAACAGTGCTTGATCCGGAACTTTTGAGTTCCGAATGAAGCTTTTCTGGTTCGGAACTTTTGAGTTCCGAATGAATGACTATTGGTTCAGAAGTTATCCTTCGTCCGGAACTTTGAATGTTCCGGATGAACAAGTTTGGCTCGGAACTTTTGCTAATCCCAAATCTTCCGGATGAAACCTTGACTCGGAACTTTGGAAGTTCCGAATGAACCAACTCCCTTGTATTGATTCGGAAGATTTCACCTGGAAAGATCAGATACACAACAAACTCCACCGAAGAACAAGGGATTACAGACAAACACGATCTAACACAAAATTCAACCAAAAGCAACACAAAGATTAATCTAAACAGTAACATCAACAAACAATTAAAAACAAGAAATGTAACAACTTTAACCACAATAATCAACAATCACTTGGATCAAAATAAAAGCATGAACATGAACATAAACATAAACACATAAATCAAAGATTAAGAAAGGTAGATAAGAGATTGACAAGATAAAGTAAAGATTGACAATAATTAAATGAAAACTTACTTGAAATTAAATGAATTTAAGGTGCAAGACAAGGTATTTAAATTTGACAAGAAAAGTAAATGACAAGGTATTTAAATGGTGGAAGAGCTAATTGTCACACTTAGCCAACAAGAATGAAATGTAAACAACTAATGACTATTTATAGGGGAGGATTAGGAAGCTTCCTCCCCTCCTTCATTTCTTGTTAATTGCAAGATTAAGCCCCTTTCTTCTTAATTCTTCATTAATTACACCATTAGTCCTTTTCTTCTAATCTTCTTTAAACTTGGACTTAAGGGACTTTTGGCTTCGGGATTTCTTTGAACTCGTCTTTAAATTCTTCAATGAAATAGACTTGAATTCTTCGGCTTTTGATAAACTTCCGTCTTTTGACTTTTTCTTCGATAAATCTTCCGAATTGGTCGTGGACTTCCGTTCTTTTTGCACTCTTGACTTCTTGACTTCGTCTTTCATCCTTTTCTTCAATAAAAGTCCGTAAATGCCCGTGAATGTCCGTGTTTTCTCCACTTTTCACCTTTTCATCCTGAATCACAACAAAAACACAAACCACGCATAATTCCGACATAAAAGACATAAAATACACGTTTTGGTCCGGTTATTATTGTAATTAAGTGGTAGAAAAGATGGGTGTTTACACACCTATCAAATCCCCTACACTTGACCATTGCACTGTCCTCATGCAATGCATTAGTTACAAAGCAAGATTACACTTTTCACCATAATCAATCCACGTTAGCCTTTATTAAAGAAATAGAAAATTAAAGACATACAAAATAAAGAAATCAAAAGCATACCTTGGGTTTTGGAAATGTTATGAATAATCATCATCCTCAAGTTTTCACTTTCTCCAAACCAAGCTTAAAAACGAGATCATTGTTATTATAAGTTAGTAAACTAACACGAACTCATGTGGGCCAATTATTCACTTAGACTCCCTTATTCCTAGGTGTATCTCTTATATTTTATTGTTGTCTTGAATGATCACGAGGATGCATTGTTTGACTTATTTCGATAGTTATTTAGTCTGAAAATAAAGTGAACGATTTAATCAATAGTTAGCTAAAGGACCAAATCTTTTAAAACTGCTTCTCGGGATCTCATAAAGTTCATATCTTGGCATAACTCGTTTCGCGATTTGAGACCTTTCTCGGACCGATATTTGGCAGCGACTTCATACTTCAAATCTTGAGAGACGTTCATGAAATAATGGTCTTCTCTTCATATAGTAATTTCTTCACTTGAAGTTTTGAGAGATTCATACTTGGACCACGACTTCTTCATTTTTCTCCAATATTTATTTTGGACTTTGATATACAACGATCCGCCTCCTTTTATGACTTGGATCTATTTATCCTCATACCTTGTTAGGGTCTTTTCGGATACACTTCTCCATGACTTTTGGGGAGTTTTGCTTTACGTCGTGTGTCTCGATCCTTCATATTGATTTTCGATAAATGATTCTTCACATCACTTGGGATCTTTAGCAACAAAATATAGCCCTCAGGCCTTGTTAGGGCCTTTTCGGACTCGCCAATCTTCGCATCCCGCTTCAATAAGTTATGCCTTGGCTATGAACTCTAATCCATACCGAGCAACTTTTAAACGATCCGGGGCTAGAAGCTAAGTAACTTTTCAAATCGTACAACCTTATTTATTAGCAGATAAATTATTAGCAAGCGATGGGAGAATAGGCTCATAATTAACTCACATAAATTCACGAAAGAATACCGGACTTATAATTGGCTCTATCATCTCTCGTTCTCCACAATTTAAAATCTCAAGTAATGAGACTCGTGGATGCTTAGCCTATTAAATCAAAGTTTTGGATTTTCGAGTCGCCTATAGGATCTTGCTACGAGATATTATCCTAATACATTGGTCCATACTTTTTATGCCTAACGATTGCGATAGCCTAACGATTATGTGATTAATATTTGTTCCATATAATTTCACTGATCACATGTGTATAGGTAGATAAACAAAGATAACTTCACATGTCTTGATTAAGACATGTTCGTATAGGTACGTACCCCTTCAAGCTTCTACGGCACATTGCATACTCAATATGTTCTTGGTGATGCTTGAAAATGATAAAAAAAAATTCATCAGTGTTGCCAAGTCCAATCATAATATAAGGCGTTAAATAAGATTACCAAAAAAAATAAAAAAAAATTGCGTGATATAAAAAGTTTTTTGATGTGCAATGAACATAAAAGTAAATAAGCCAATAATGCCTAAAATTTTAGAATTATTATGATAACGTGTTTGATGATTTCAATTGTTTAAAAACGTCTCAATTTCCATTTATTATATTGATTTATAAATTAATTTTAATTTTCATTAAAAGTTATTAACTGTCTCATTAATGTTTATTTACATTTTGGTTGATTAATTTTCTCTTTTTGAATTCATGTTTTTAGATGAAGAAAGATTGCTATAGGAAATTTTGGTTGATCAAATTTTAGTTTCGCTAAGAGGACATGTGAACAAGTAGGAGTTCTTTTAGTATATCTTTTAGTTCGTCACATTAAAGGTATAAAATTTGATAACTGTGGGTTTGTAAGTGATTAAATTCTCAAGCTTCGTTACTTCTTAAAATAGAGATCAATTGTACCGACCGATTTATCTCTTTACGAGTTTACAATTATCCGATTAAACACTTCACATAAGATATAAGATAAGTTCAATATCTTTAAATACTCGACCAATTGAGACTTACCAACCTGATGCCGTTTATAAACAAACATGAACAATAAAAGATAGTTCGTTTAAACCATCGCCTCCGTTATTTATCCAGTTACAACTAAATGACCGCTTCATTCGTGTTATAAAGCATCAACGATCTCAGGTGATTTGATTTGAAGGCTGTAACGAAGTCAACTCGGTAATTACCGAGTTGAGTAATCGAGTCAAATTTGAATCAAACCAAAATGAAAAAGAAAGATATATCAAATGATGAATAGAAGACAACATCACTAAAAAGGTTCGAACTCAAACAAAAAACATCAAGATCTCAGTTTGTTCCTAAATTCAAGATCTTTTCAAGATCTTGACCGGTTGAACATTACCTATCATCGATCTCGCCTCAAAAAAGTAATCGAAATACAAATACAACAAAGCCGAGCCGAGACCTTAATATAAGATATAGATGCCACAATTTGCTTTTTGAACGGCGGATAATAGATGCCATGATTTTATATATCATATGTGGCTCTTTGATTCATAAACAAAGGAGAAGTGTTAATAGGTTGTTCATGGTTAGTTTAACAAGATTAAATGAAAGTGAATATTAAATTTGAGATAGATTTGAGATGTATTTGTGTGATGTTTTGTTTTGAGATAGTTTTGGTTATCCTTCGTGGGTAATGAATCAAGATTCTTGATTTGAGTTGATTGATTTCTTTGTTGATTATCGCGGCTAGGTTAAAATCATGAAACCATTGATGTTATTGTTTAAGATTCGAGATTGATATGAACAAGGATGTGATTTTTCATTAGTAATTTTATCAAATGGAGAGATGAGTATTTTGTAAATGACTGTTATAGTGTAAACACTTATTGAGGCGTTTGGTTGTAAATGAGTATATTTAGGGTTTGAGATAGTTTATCAATTATGTTTAAAGAATATAAGGTTGGATTTGATAGATTATATTGGTTGGACTCGGAATTTTCATCCTAAGTTTGGGCCATAATGTTAACTAATTATATGAGAAAAAATATACGTGTCATTTGATTTTTAGACATTTTCAAATGAGTGTGTTTATCACTTTAGGGTGAGGTTCTTTTCAGAACCAAATAAATGTACAGAACTGCGAGAACCGCCTTTTTACTCTTAAAATGCACATGTATTTTTATCGTGTTAGTTCACAATGTAGACGTGCATGGATTCTCATCGTGTTAGGTCATTAAATACATGTATTCAAGGACCATGCACATGTATTTTGTTTCGTCTGTATCATAACTACCTTCTCGATGGATATTATAAAAACACATGTGCACTATTCATATCGCTCATTATACTCGGATTTATAACCAATAAAATAATTATTAAACGTAAAATTTAAACATTACGAGGAATATACATATGCATATTAAGAATAAAAGATGGTTCTGTAGTTCTATACATTTTATTGGTTCTGAAAAGAAACCTTACACTATCACTTTATTATGAGTATTGTTGTGATAATAAATATAAAAAGTGTAGAGTTTGTTTTATTGAAGTTTATAAAAAATATGATAGAAACTTCCTGAAATTTGAGAATTTTAGGCATAATGTTTAATAATTAAATCAAAAACAAAATGTACTTGTCATTTGATATTTTGACATTTTCAAATGAGTGGGTTTATTATAAGTATTGTTGTAATAATAAATATACAAAGTGTACACTTTGTTTTATTGAAGTTTAGAAAAAAAATGATGGTACAAACTTCTTGAAGTTTGAAAAAATCCAATGTCAACCAAGATAAATATTATTAAGAAGCATATTTGCATTTCGGTGATGAAATGTAACACTTATTCATGTTTTGTTATTATAATGCTAATTGGTTTGCATCTTTCGAATAAGTTATATACGGATTATCTTGATATTAGCCATAAACGCGAGAAACCAATAAGTCGTTTATTTATGTATATGAATAAATGCGTACTAGCTCAACCATACAATTTCATTAGTTTCGTAAAACATTTAATCTCAAAAAACAAAAGATCAAAACTAAAACCAAATCTAATATCTTACAAGTATATATCTATCTCACATGAAGTGTAAATTAATATAATTATTAACAATATAAATAAAGATTAAAATGTTTTTGTTATACAACCCATACACTATACGATATTAACATAAAATACCCTTAAACTATAAATTAAATAATATTAACATAAATACCCTAAAAGTATAAAAATTAATTTATAAATTAAAAATACTAATTTAGAACCACTAAATATTACAAGTTGTTCAATATTACCATCATAATGAACAATCAATAAACTCACCATATTAATTTCAATTTAACGACAAATATCATGCCTCAAGAAAACTGATGGAGGATCATAAAAATAAACTGGTTATTTAGTTTATTTTTGATATCTTTTATTTAGTTTTCATATTTTGTGGTATCTTTTATTTAGTTTTCTTATTTTGTGTTTTTAGGAAAATATTGTTATCTTTTTCCCCAAGCTTAGTTTTCCTATAAAATTAGGACTAGAGTTTATTGTATGGATAATTGAGATATGAATAAAAAATAACTTTTTAGTCTTCTGTTAATTGACTTAAATCTAGGTTAGGGTTTATTGTTCGATTTTCAACAATCGGTATTCGTTGAATCAACGATTGTTGGAAGAAATTATTTTCTGTATTCATTGGAATCAATAGATCCAATTTATCTATCTTTGATTGTTTCTGGTATTCCCTAGGAATCAACAGATTAAATTGGTCTTTATCCTTGTTTCAAACTACATCAGTTTAGTATTTATCGAGTTTCTAATTTTTAGTCTTCTGTTAATTGACTTAAATCCAAGTTAGGGTTTATTTTTTGACTTTCAACCTAATAATCGGTATTCTTTGAATCAACGATTGTTGGAAGAAATTGTTTCTAGTATGCATTGGAATGAATAGATCCAATTTATCTATCTTTGATTGTTTCTGGTATTCCCCGAGAATCAACAGATTCGATTGGTCATTATCCTTGTTTCAAACTACATCAGTTGGTATCCTTGTTTCAAACTACATCAGTTGGTATCTATCTTTGGATAATGGGGGATCATAAAAATAAAATGGTTATTTAGTTTATTTGTGGTATCTTTTATTTAGTTTTCATATTTTGTGTTATTTTTTATTTAGTTTTCTTATTTTGTAATATGTAATATGTAATATGTAATATGTAATATGTAATATGTAATATGTAATATGTAATATGTAATATGTAATATGTAATATGTAATATGTAATATGTAATATGTAATATGTAATATGTAATATGTGTAACTTTATTTTTGGAACTCAATTAAGTGTGAGAATTGACATAACCTCTTTTGAACATTTGAATGAGAAGATCAACCTAAAAGCGATTTGTACATATGATTACAAGGAAAAAGGGAGAAAAATATGATATATGAGATTTGTAAGACGTGTTGTTTTGCTTATAAATTGTGGTGATTGTGTGTTTTAATTGTATTATTAATTATGTTTTAATTAAGTATGATAAAATGCTTTGTATATATTAGAAATATAAAATTGTACATATGTATTAAAATCTTGTATTACTTAAATTTAATTTTCTTGGCTGAATTAATATGTTGTACATTATATTGTATTTGTTGTATTACTTAATCTTTTTGGTATTAAATGAAGAGATAGGATCTAATCTCTTTTATAAGATAGTATGATACATATGTACGGAGGAAGTCTATCCAAGACAAAGTCAATGTGCGCACCATCGAATTTAAGTCGGATAAATAACTGAAGAGGTTACTAAAAGCACCAATTGGGCACATGTATCGGGTGTCGGAAGGAGGTTACCGGTGGTATGATGAACATGGTATACTAGTAGGGGTATGTAGTTTGTTGTTTGTTTTGACATAGTTTGGTTATTACGTTCTAGTAAGAATCTTATCCTAATTATATCGTGATTACAAAAACTATGACTTGGTAATATTGTTTTGGAATGGAGAAGTGGATGAATGAAATTTATTAATTTTGTTACTTTTGGCTTCTCTTTTTTGCATTCCCTAGCAAAGTGTCCATGTTTTCCATAGTTGTAGCATTCTACGTTTGACTTTGTCATATACCAGTGGCTCCCTAGGATCAACTTACATAACCCTTCCAGTGTTCTTATAGAGTCTGTTTGATCTAATATACACCATAGCAGCTTGTCATTTTAAATCCATCTGACATCATCCATCTGGTATAGATCATCAAGAGTTATTCTCGGTCTACTATTATTGTCTATTGTGACAAGGTTAGTGCTATTTATTTGGGTTCAGCACCAACAGATCGAACACAACATATTGAGATCGATATAAGTACGGGCAGCGGAAGACCATTGACTTGTGTAAGGATATAGAAATCCAAAAAGAAAAAAGGAAAGAACAACTATGAGTTGTAAGGAAATCCAAAAGAAAAAAAAGGAAAGAAAGGAATAGCAAAGCCCAAGAAGTTGTTATAAATACCCCCCGGTTCGTTGTGCATTCGTCAATTGATAAAACTCTATTCTCCTTACGAAACCCTAAACGCAGCACCACTTGCGAGATATCCCTCTTCTTCTCGATCGTTTTTATTTTGTTCATACGAAAAGAAACCCTAGAAGATGTCAAAATACGATCTAACACCATTGATAGCACCAAACCTAGACAGACATCTGTTATTATTAACACTAGACCGTCAGGAAAATCCAAACCAAGAGATTTTTAAAGCAAAGCTTGAGGTTTCGAATAATACTTATATGGTTGATTATGCTATGGATATTTACAAGTCTCTTTACCACACTGATCATGTCCCTCAAGGTTAGTTGTTTTCTCATTTTTTTTTATTAATAAATTATCGTTATTCGGATTGCTAAACATCCTTAAAACCCCATGGTTTTTTGATATTAGATATGGTGGACAGGAAGGCGGAGGTATTTGCAAGGATGGCTTTTTTTGAGGAAGCAGCGGCTCCGTTGGTTACTTTTCTAAATAATCCAAATGCTTCCTCCTCTACTTTTATGTCTAATCAGATTGGCCCAGAGCAAATCGAAGCATTGTATCAGTACGCTAAATTTCAGTTTGAGTGCGGGAACTACTCAGGAGCAGCTCACAACTTGTACCACTATCTAGCCCTGTGCACTAATGCTGAGAGGCGTCTGAGTGCTCTATGGGGAAAGCTTGCAGCTGAAATTTTGATGAACAATTGGGACATAGCACTTGAAGAGCTTAACAATTTGAAGGAGATAATAGATTCAAAGGTGACATAGCACTTGTACCACTATCTCATTGTTTTGTTTGCTTTTGTTCGCCTATTCTAATGAGATTATTTCTTTCAGAACTTTACCTCTTCATTGAAACAAGTTCAAAGCAGGATATGGTTGATGCACTGGAGCTTATTCATCGTCTTCAACCATGATAATGGCACAACACAGATCATTGACCTATTCAATCAGGACAAGTAAGGCCTTTTAGCTTTTTTGATAAGTGCTTTTTCTATTTTTTTGTCATTTATTATGGTTGGAGTCTACACATTAGTAAGTAGTATAAAATGTATTGATTTATTCATTTGCACAACTTCGCACATACAACCACATATTTTTAAGCTGCTTCCAAGTATCCATTATCATATCCAGGCACTTCTTTATTACCTTGAATGGCATAAGTGTGTATATGTGGTCTTGCTATTTTGTACTAACGAAATATCTCTTCCAGGTATTTGAATGCAATTCAAACAAATGCCCCACATCTCTTGCGCTACCTTGCTTTTGCATTCATTGTCAACAAGAAGAGAAGACCTCAGTTTAAAGAATTCATTAAAGTCATTCAGCAAGAGCAACACTCTGATCCAATTACCGAGTTTTTGGCATGTGTTTATGTCAATTTTGATTTTGATGGGGCTCAAAAGAAGATGAAGGAGTGTGAGGATGTAAGTAATTATATGTACTTGGCATAGTTTATATCCAGATCAATAACCGTTTCCTAACCACAATTTTACATAAGATAAATTAGTGATACTTGCTGATCTTGAATGACGTTCATGCAGGTGATACTAAATGACCCGTTCTTAGGAGTTGATACACTTGTACCATTGAAGGATGAGTTTATTAAAAACGCTCGTCTTCTTATTTTTGAGACATATTGCAGGATACATGAGCGCATTGATATGCGGTACGCAATTCTTTCCTTGTTGCATTTTTCTATATTCCAGGAATCTAATCTTCCAGTTGGTCAATTGAAAATCCCTATAAGTTAATTTTTGAGTATTTCAAAATGTATGTCTAGCACAGATACTATAGGAATCCAGCTTAGTAAAATAATATCATTACTTTATACAGTAATTTTTATTTGGATTGATGATGGGCAAATGGGTTATTTGACACTCAATATATATTCACAAATTTGGATGAAAGTAAATGGTTCCAATTTCTACGGGAGACTGTAAATCTTAATATATGTTGATACTGTTTGCAGGGTGCTTGCTGAGAAACTAAACCAAAACTATGAAGATGCTGAAAGCTTGATTTTGAATCTAATCCGAACCTCAAAGCTAGCTGCTAAAATTGACACCCAAACTGGAACTATTGTAATGGAAAGAAAGCATCCTAATGTGTAAGTTATCTAACGGTTTTTTAACTTTCAAGCTGTTAAAAGTCGCCTAAATTCGATGCTTGATGATTTGATTCTTTCTTGTTGACAGGTATGAGCAACTCATTGACCACACAAAAGGACTATCAGGCCGCACTTACAAGTTAATGAATCAGCTTAAGGAACATGCTCAGGCGATAGCTGCTCGATAATTTTTTGGCTGTTTTGGCTCGCGGATTTATGTCTTATGTTTTCATTCGTGCCTTAGTATTTTAACTTGAGCAATGAGCAGATTCATGTTTATTCCTTTCGAGGACAATTTAGATTTGAATCAAAAGATTTGTATTTAACGTGTACCTTGTTGTTTGAAGTATGTCAATACTGTGCAAATTGGTTAGTGTTCTGGAATCAAGTATCAACAGGTCAAATTAACACATTCCTTTTTTATTAAAAAACTTATCATGACATGATAAGCTTATATAAGCCAGCATGTGTCAAAATAAGCCATAAAAAATGGGCTTATAAACTCAACCATGATAAGCTTTTTTTACATGCTTCCATATTAGGCTCTTAATTAGCCTCTTAGTGGAAAGAGAGAGATATTTGTGTGAGTGTTGTTTAAAGTGAATTGGACCCACAACTTTTCCCACTAAGAGGCATAGAAAGAAAAAGAAACACCCCCTTAAGTCTGCTATATAAGCAGAAACCAACACCTGATAAGATGCTTATGATCTACAAGCTACTAATTCAATACTTAACAAAGAGTAAAATATAATCTTATTAGGGATCACCAAAATAAAAGGCTAAATGAACTTTGTTCGCTTGTGTAAAATATTTGTATGGCACCATATCTTTATAGTTTTAGTCACATTACATTTAACTAGCCGAGTACCGTGCCAGGCGGTGGCGAGTACTCGGTGGCTAATTTTATGGTGAGCATGTGTTTTTCATCTATAAGTTTTTAGCGGCGAATAATTTCCTTTTGAAAAAAATGATTTTTAGAGTTATAAAGTCTCTTTTTCCAGTGGCATGGTTAGATTGCGACCACGAGTCCGGTTATTTTGGATACCTTGTATCCTTTGGATACAAGGGGATCAATCCCCACCTTTCATCTATCAAAAAATGAACAGCCCATATTAAGTTTTATTTTTTAATTAAAAAAAGCGGAGGGGCATTTTCATCATTTAAACCCACCCATCCCACCCACCTCCCAAATACATCTCACCCCCATCTCTTATCTCAGATCTAACAAAAAACACACACAAAAAAACACACACATAAGCTTATTCAATCATCATCTCGATCCAAAACACATACTAAAACACACACAAATAAAAAAATCATCAACAAATCGCGTTTAAAATTAAAAAAAAAGATGTCGATGCTATTGAAGAACGAATCACCAGGTTATATCATCATCATTTATATCTTTTTTTAGCTTATTTGATGTAAATAAGCTTATTTTGATGTGATTATGGATGTGTTTGCTTTTTTATTAGATGATTAATAGGAATAAGCTAAAAAATTATCATCATTTTTATTATGATGAATTATAAGCTAACTTATTAGCTTATTTTCATGAATTATAAGATTTTATGGCTTAATCTCGCTGAACAAATTTAGTGTGACCTGTTAGTGAAATATCATATATGATATATTTTATCATATATGATGTAAGCTAAAATATCATATATGATAAAATATATCATATATGATAAAATATATCATATATGATGATGCGCTTGAAAATTGAATTAAATCTTCTTATTTTTGTAGAGAATGCTGTTTACAAGGAATGTTGAACATTACAAGCATCCAAAAGGCCAAGAAGCTTATTGAAGAAGTTCGTGAATTTTTATTTTATGTTTAAATGTATTGTTTGTTTTTTCCTTGTAATCTCCTAATGGAGTTTTGACGTATATGGACGATTTTGTAATTGATTGGTATCTTGTACAACGTCTTGTTAATATGGTTTAGCTTTCTTGGTATTATGTCATGATGGTTTTGATAAATTAAGTCATATATGCTAATGCACTATCATATATGATAATGCATTATCATATATGATACTCAAGAAAAACTTGGGTATATTAAACAAAGAATTTGATGAATTCATGATTACAACAAAGAGTATGCACAATTAATAATTAAACACTTGTTCATAATATAAAAAATGTACTTATGAACAGAATCATATATGATAATTCAAACAGAACATAACCTAATGTAAAATCATATATGATACACATCTGATATCATATATGATAACCATTTATACAAAATCAAAAGATGCAAACACCATTATTATTAAAACTACTCTTCTTTATCGACAATAAACTATTGTTAAAACCATTATTAACTGATGAATTCATGAACAACGCCTACTCCGTCTTGATCCTTATAACATATCCGTGCACATCCTCTTGTTATAATCAACTCCCTCCCTGCTTTGCTCCAAATCGGGCAATCACACCACCTCTGTCTGACTGTATTAATAAAAGATAGAAAAGAACATATTATGAAATTTTTTAAAAAAAAAGTATTACTCATATATATGATAGAAGGCATGTTTCAAGAGTTTATACTGATTTTCTGAAAAAGACTCATACAAAATCTGTTTTTTCTTATGGTTTCTTTGATATATCATATATGATAGTTATATCATATATGATAACTGATGATATATCATATATGATATATAACTATCATATATGATATATAACTATCATATATGATATATCAAGCTTATTACAGCCCACATCAGTAAACTTAATTTAACTTACATAAAATATCTTATGATTCGTCAAAATAAGCTAAAAAGCTAGCTTATTCATAACTCTCATATAATTTGTAAGCTTATTCACACAACTCCTATCTAATTCACAAAATTATTCATAACTCTCATCTAATTCAAAATCTTATTCAAACAAATAAGCTTATTCACATAAATCGTATAATTAAAAGCTAATTAAAATAATTTGATCAAAATAAGAACAATCAATTGGAAGAATTCGATGAAAATAAGAACTATTAATCAGAATATTTCGTTCAAAATAAGCTAATGACAATAAATTAATAAACTTATTCTAAATCAAATAAGCTAAAAAAATAAGAATATATTATGAGAATACAAACCTGATATGAATTTGTGTTAATTAATCGATTTGTGATGGATTAATGATGATGTTCGTGATGGATTTGTGATTATACGCTTCAACTTATAGAGAGAGAAAGTAGATCGGGAGGTAGAGAGAGAAGTGATGTTACGGTGTGTGTGTTTTATGAGAAAGAAAGGATAAAATGATTTATATAGTGGCGGGTGAAATGCCGAAAATACCCCTGCAGTATAAAATGGGGGTTTAATCTCAGCCATTAGATGGTGATGAGATGGAAGGTGGGGATGAGTCCCCTCATATCTTAGATAAATGAACTTAAATCTATAATATTTTCAATCAATTTGTGAGTGAGGTTTTAATCTATTATATTTCCGTCTATATATTAAATGGGCAGTATTAATGTTTACATGATTTCTATTAATGTTTACAGTTTCAACAAGTCTGTTGCAGTTAATATGTAGCATTAACGATTCGGATGAACTCATATGTCAACCTACATTGGATTATGAAAGATACGAACAGTTCTACAGATTCAATCCTAAACCATATCGTGTCCTTCCGTTTGCTGGAATTTAATGTGCATATCTTAACCTATGATCATTGTAATCTAAAAATAATGCATCATCCTAAAAAAAATCCCGACAACCACCAACCAATTCCACAACCCACAAAAGAAAGATCTATCATATATGATGCGGTTCACCTCACACCTTCCCCTCACCACAACTACTCATACTTGAATCAAAAAAAAAATTTGATCTCAGGTTTGGTTATGTTTTGGTGGTTTGTAATTAAATACAAGACCTTAGATAGCTAAATTGTAATCAGAATATCCTATAAACCTATTGCACAAAAATATTATGCTTCGGTACTTACTATACATAGATTTTTTAATTCTGAGAATCAGTATGCATTAGTATTTAGATGTCGGCTTGATAGTCAGGTTTCTATTCATGTATAATACTTTGGACAATGTGTATGGCTTTACTTTGCAAAATATAAGAGGTGGCAAAACGGGCTAGTTGAGTAAAGGTCAAAATAGGTTTGGGTCGAAATGGGCACTTTTTGATATGGGTGGAGATGGGTCTGAAGTTTTAAAAACATAATGTCATTTCAATAATGGTCTACTATTTGAATGGTTTGGTAAGGAGGTTTTATCACTTTTATGTATCTAAAAACATGTAACCCTATATTGTTTTGTGGTTTGGTAAGATTTCAAAACTAAACAAAGCACTTAACACACGAACTATAAACCTCATCATCGATCTATCAAAGATTTTCCTTTAACTTATTTTCGAATATAAATATGACTTATAACAAATATGTTATAGTCTCTATTTGATTCCTTTTGAACACACACAACCTTACCCGAGACCTTTATTTAAAGATCTTGAAGCCATGACTAGCTACATCATTCCTTTTTGAAGTCGTGTGAGAATCGAATGGTTTCTAAGAAGAATGAATACAGCACAACCTGCGCGAGACCTTAAAGATCTTAAGCCGAAACTATCTGCTCTTTGTTCTTAGGCTCTCAGCTAACAGATCTGAAGATTTTTTTTTCGGGAATGATAGAGGCATATGTTTGTAAGAATTAGGTTTATTGCTGTAAATTTTTTAAGTGTTAGGAATTTGTATCTAATCTGTATATGTGTTACAAGGTATATGGGCTGAATGTTATGTTGTTATATTGGCCGGTACTAAACAAAAAAAAACAGTCATACATGAAAACGATTTTTTTAAAACTACTCACACGTACATGGTTTGTTTTTTTTAATGAACGGCCTACATGGTACTCTTTAGATGTTGTTTTACTTTCTTAATTTTTGGCATGTAATTTTGTATACTATAAATAATATAAAAAATGGTTATTACAATTTAATTTGATAAGTGATACAACCTCCGTCCTAAAATAAGTGTTATATAACTTTCAAAATCTTTTTTCCCTGATTTTGACTGTAATTATTTGCGTGCGTATCTAGTTTCAGTTAACAGCCTATTTCGTGCAAAAACTATGACCAAAAAGGGGTTCTATATCCAATGACGGAAGATATCAGGGGCCAACGGGGTGGTGCCCCCCCCCCCCCCCCCCCCAATTTTTGCTACTAAATATTAGTTTATACTATGTTTATATGAAATAAAAAATAAAATTTACATTTTGTCCCCCTAAAAGTTGGGAGAACAAACCGTCATTTTCATAGAAGATATCTAAAATCCATTTATCAAGAAACTTCATTCGTTTCCTATTACCCTATGTCCTTATCGATATCCATTTTCAAATCTAATTGAAAGTGTGCATAACACGAAGTTACTAAATGACTAAATGAGTATGGAATTGAAGATATGAAGTTCTACATCTAGTGATCATTTAAGTCCTCAAGATAGGCAAGTACCTCATGGCTTTTTATAACATTTTGTTGATCTATTATGTAGATTATTAGTTTTACTTTGGAATTTGAATGGTTTAACTTATTTAAAAATTAAGTGTTTTTGAATAATTGAATGATTTAGCTTGTTGTCCCATTTCTTTTGTATGTTCAATGTTCCCCTGTTCTTGCCTTTTTAGTTCAGTCCCTGTTTCATGATTTTTTTATGCTTTAGTTGATTGCTTTTTTTGTATGTTCTACTCCTGTGATTCTGTGAATCAGATTGAATAAATAAAATAGAATGTTTCTAAGTTTAAACTATTAAGTTATAAAGGTATGGTATGATTATTCGTTCTTTTTTTTTTGTAACCGTGATTTCTGACACATTGGCCGACTAATCCACGGGGTTTGAGCCACCGCCACACAGACCTAAACCAGGTAAATCCCTCCCTTTTCAGGAGGTTAGTGTGGCCACTTCAAGTTTGTTTACACCTAGCAGGAATTAAACTTGAGACCTCACACACTTTGTAGTGATAGCCACAAATCCTTTTGCCACTAGGTCACCCTTGAGTGGTTAATCGATCGATTTGTTCTTCAAAAGGAAGAGTAGTGATACGATAGGAGATGCAAGTCAAGAGAATAAGTGATCCAAAGTTTCAACAAGTGGAGATTTTCAACCTCAAAATGAACCTCAAAATCAATCAGGCGAACATATTTCTGAATTTCCAAAGCCAAATATGGAAGAAGTGGATCTTAATTCTTTGGAAAGAGATCCTAGGAAGTGAAAACGAATGTGTGAGTATTCGGTTAATAAGAAAGAAGAAATAAGGTTGGCTTACTTAAATAACATACCTTTCCAAATCCATTTGAAAAGGTATCCTGCCAAAGGTTCACAAAAGCGTCCTTGTAGATTTCAATACTCGTGGTTTGGTATCTTTCCTAATTGGTTAGAGTATTCCCCTACAACAAATGCTCCATATTGCTTTGTTTGCTATTTATTTAGTGAGTCGCTAAATGCTCGTAACGGCTCAGATGCCTTTACGGTTAAAGGGTTTGATAAATGGAAAAAGATTAATGACGGAAAAAATTGTGCATTGCTTAAGCATATTGGCTGTTCACAACATAGAAATGCAGTAACATTTTGTGAAAATTTGCTGAACCAAGAAGGACACATTGGGAACATTATAGAGAAGCAAAGTGCACAAACAATTATAAAGAATCGTATACGATTGAAAGCCTCCATTGATATAGTTCGTTGGTTGACATTGCAATTTTTTTTCTTTTCGAGGGCGAGGTGAAACTCTGAACTCAATAAATCGAGGTAACTTTATTGAATTGTTAAAACTTCTTGCTTCATATAATATTGAGGTTGCAAACGTTGTGTTGGAAAACGCTCCTTATAACTCAAAGTATACGTCGGGACTGATTTAAAAGGAAATCCTAAGTATTATTGCAAATAATGTTCGTAAGCGTATCAGGAAAGAAGTAGGTGATTCTTACTTTTGTATCATGGTTGACGAGGCAAGGGACGAGTCAAAAGAGGAGCAAATGGCCATTGTGTTAAGGTTTGTTAATAAAGAGGAATTTATAACAGAGAGGTTTTTAGATCTCGTACATGTTTATGATACTATGGCAATAACCCTTAAAGCGAATTTATGGGAACAAGTTTTGAATTATGAATTTCATATTATTAAAATCCGTGGCCAAGGTTATGATGGGGCTAGTAACATGAGAGGGGTATGGAATGGTTTACAAGCACTTGTTGCCAAGGATTGTTCATATGCGTACTATGTTCACTGTTTTGCTCATAGATACAACTTGCGTTAGTTGCTGCCTCAAAGGAAGTTATACCCGTTCAACAGTTTTTCACCAAGTTGACTTCCGTTGTTAATGTTATTTGTGCCTCTAGTAAGCGTCATGATGAGTTACAAAAGGCAAAATCGATTGAGATTGAACGTTTGTTGGAACTAGGTGAAATCAAAACAGGTAAAGGAGCGAATCAAATTGGAACCTTAAGATGCGTTGGTGCTACGCGTCGGGGGTCACATTTTAATGCAGTTTGTAGTTTGTTTCGGATGTTTAATACAACTCGTTTAGTGCTCGAAAGTATAATTAAAGATGGAACTTGTGCTTCTCAACGTGGTGATGGTGAAGCAGCTTATACTTATTTGAAGTCATTTGAATTTATTTTTATTCTACACTTGATGAAAGAAGTAATGTGGAGGACTGATATCCTTAATCAGGCTTTGCAAAAGAAGAAACAAAATATTGCTATCGAGCTCATTTCAGTAACAAAGAAAAGTCTCAACGAATTTCGGAATAATGGCTGGGAGACATTTCTTCAACAGGTAATTTTTTTTGTTAGAAATATGAGATAGATATGCCTGATATGGAAGCTCCATATAAGTCTACTCGATATCGCCCTCGTCGACAAGATCATCATTTTAATTTTGAGCATTTTTATCGAGTAGACGTATTTCTTTGCTTATAAGATAAGCAATTTCATGAATTAAACACCAAATTCAGTGACGAGGCCACAGGGTTGTTAACTCTTAGCTCTTCTCTAGTTCCTAAAAGAGGGACAAAACAGTTTGATATTAGTAAGATTTGTCAGCTTGTCGAGAAATATTATCCTGCTGATTTTACTGAGCAAGAGATATATTGGTTGAGAAGTGAGTTGGTTTTAGCATTGATTTGGAAAACAATAAGAAGCTAAGGAAGGCTTCTACTATCGCAGCATTGTGCAGATCTCTTGTTAGAACTCAGAAGCGCGAAATGTATTATTTGTTTGATAGGTTGATTCGATCATCTTGACACTTCCTGTTGCAGTGCAACAACTGAGCGAGCATTTTTAGCAACGAAAGTGTGCAAGAATAGACTTGGCAACAAGATGTTAGACGACTTTTTTGCAGATAGCTTGGTGGTTTACATTGAAAAAGAAATTGCTGAAAAAATCGAATCTCAATCTGTAATAGAAGAGTTCAAAAGCGTTAAAGGTCGTCGAGCTGAGCTATAACTTTTTTTACCATATCATTTGTATGTTTTGGTTCGTTTAACTATATTTTGATGTATCGCTTTTTGAGATGTTGACTATATATTCTGATTTCTTGTCTTCATTTTTCTGCTTGTACCCTATGAATTTTATTTCAAACTTGCAATGATTCCCCCCCCCCCCCCCCCCCCTCCCGTTCCGTCCCTGTCTACATCTAGTTTCAATCTCGAACGCTACGCATGACCCATAAACTGAGAGAAATACAGTGCAAATCTTAACCTTTAAGGATATGCAATACATATTCTACTATATCTAAGGTTCTCCGGGAAGAAAAAAAAGGACCAACACTTCTTTGAGCAAATATCGGAATGAGCTGTAATTGGCTGAAAATACACATGTACTAGGGTGTCATTTGTTAATCCTTATACGAATTATAATATAAAGGTAAAAAAATGATACTTAATTAAAAAATGAAAGAACAAAGTATTGATAATCCCTGAGATTTTTCAAGTGTCATTTGTTAGGAGTTTTGTAGCCTCATATAATAGAAATGCGCTCATCTCAATATCACACATCCCGTTGTTTTGCAAAATGTTATCGCGGTTTAATCATTAAATTTAGGTACTAATGTAGATATCTGAAATTAAGTACGTTGCAATGTCATCACTTATAAAATGATGAAAAAATGTCACAACCCGCAAATAATTTACAGGTAAATCAAAAAGGATTTGTATACTGCCATTTTTTGTTATAAGTTATTTTCAAATATTAGATAATAGAAGACAATATTAAAAGACACTTTAAATTAATTACCCAATAATACATGTACGTCGAAACCATTTTTTAGATCACGTTACATTAGGTAAACTGTAATATAACGTGAACGGAGTGTTATATACGTTTAGTAAACTGTAATATAACGTGATCTGACGTAATACACGTTGTAATGTAACGCGACTTGACGTGGTATATATTGTGACGGAACGTGTATACGTGGTAATGTAACGAAGTGGTATCGTTATAATGTAACGTGATCTGAAGTAGTATAAGTTATAATGTAACGTGATCTAGTGTAGTATACATTGTAATATAATGTGATCTAAAGTAGTATACATTGTAATATAATGTGATCCCACGTAGTATATGTTGTAATTAATGTGACGTAACGTAGTATGAGTTGTAATGTAACGTAACGTAGTATGAGTTGTAATGTAACGATGTAAGTTATTTTCAAATATTAGGTCTCGAAAACTGGGTTGACTCGGGTCACCTTAAACCCGGTGGGTCTAATCGAGTTTCGAAAATGTGAAACCCGGTTTAATATAACAATATGTTCAAGTTCAAATCATCTTGTTGAATAAACCTGTACATGTACAACAACTATAAAAGCTGTAAATGAATTTTTTGGCATGAGTTTGTTGCAGTAAATATTATTTGTCACATGTACTTAAGATATCAATTTATGACCATTAAAGTGTACTGTATTTCATTTCTTATCATCTTATTACAATGTATGTAATAACGGACTCAGGATTATAATAAGGTGTTGCACAAATATTTTATATGAGTATTTGTATTAAAGTCAACTCACAATAGCTAAAAATGGGTATTGCACGTGTCCAAAAAAGGCCCGTTTTATAAAAAATTACTTTTTGTGACTTAAATTATAGTGTAGTCCGTGGCACACCCGGATCCCATGTATATCCGGCCCTAAATGTATGTATAAGTACGAGTGCACTATGATCACTTGTAAAATGCAAAATACTCATTCATATCAAATAAACATGATGAAGCTTTTGTTACATGTTATTTCAATCCTCATGATGCTACATCTTTCTACTGCTTCAACAACCCCAGACACCATTATGTTCTTTAGGACATACATCACCAACGCAATCGACGAGGATATCGTAGTCCATGTCCAAGGTAATTATCGAGGTAAAGACGATAAAGGAAACGTCACACTTGCTTACAATCAAGAGTACGATTGGAAATTTGGCGTGAAAATTGGCACGTACTATAAAGGCGAGTTTTACTGGGGATCAAAGTATAAATCTATCAGTGTTTTTAATTACGCTATATATGGTATTTGTTCGAACGAAGATATATTTCAAGTGCAAAGATGTTATTTTTTAGTACAACCAGATGGATTCTATATCGCTCCTAAAAACAGCACATTTCCTGGTATCTGGTCCAAGTGGGCAGATTGGGACTAGAAGTACTTGTAATCTCTAATGTTTATCAATCAATATAAACTATGATCTTTTGTTCGAGATATGTTTTGTTTGTACCTAATTAAATGTTGTCGCACAAAGAAAGATCATAATCTTAACATGAAAGAACACAAATCGAACGTACAATACAGCTTCATTGTGTTTGCAAACTAGGAATTGTGATAATATAAATGTTACAATAGAAAGATCATAATCTTAACATGAAAGAAAACAAATCGAACGTACTAAAGCTGCAACACACAAAACATTAGAACAAACCGCGCGACTTATTGAAGAATAATCTTATTAGATAACCATAGGGTGAACGAAGTACGATTTCATGTAACTTATCATTTCTTCTCCGGCATGAGTGAAGCCATCGTTGACGCCATATAGGACTTCACACATACGTGCAAGGTTAATTGCAGGCATAAGAAGTGGAAACGGGACGGCTGTAGGCCTGAGCGACTCTCGGTTTATAACTTTCCATGCATCTTCAACTTTTCTTGAGATGTATTCACAAGCCTCCTCCTCTGATGCACCACTTTCCTTAGAATAGCATTCGATGCTCGAAGCAACATGGCCTCTCTCTTGTTCCTCCTTGTGGCTGACGATATCATCCATAAGTCTTACAATCACACATGAAGCTTTTATAATAGGAGGATACGAGGAAACCCATTTAAAGGTATCCTCGGTGACGATATCACCCCTGCCAACATAAGACCTCGCTATCATCAAGCCGTAGGTACCAGTCACCATTGACACAGACATGTATTCCTCAAGAGTCGGACTGTACCCCTCTTTTAACCATCTCGCTTCTACCAAATAGTTGCGAACCAACTCTTTTGCCATCTCTGTGACATAGTGAATTTGATATGTTTTTCCCTCCTTTTCGAGGTATTCCTCCATATCCACTTGAAGATTCACAAGCTCTTGATATATTAGTTTCATGTATTCGGGAAGCATATCCAGGGAGCTAATCGACCATCTAGAAATTACGCAATCGATAAACTGATTATACGAACTAATAATGGGGGCTAATTGTTAGTATTCAAGCATAATGTGTATTGTGTACCTTTCAACAGCTTGTGCAAAGATTTCGAGCTCTTCATAAGTACCATAATTATCAAACGTATCATCTAAAACGACCATCCACATGCATGTTTTCATTAAGAACATCCTTGTTCGAGAATGTTGAGGCTCGTAATAGATGGATAGTATCCAAAAGTATCCTTCCACCACCCTGTCTCGAACATAAGGAAGCTTATTTTGCAGGTCCAAATCCTTCCACCATCTAAGAAAAAAAAGTTCGAGTAAAATTTAATTAAACCAAATGATCAACTGCCTTATGATTCGCGAGCTATCCATGAGGACTGTGTGTATGATACGTACTTGCAAATGTGGCTGAGCTCCTTTTTGTGCATTTCTTGAAGCACGCTAAAATCTAATTTCGCAAGCTTCAGCAAGACCTCACTATGGGATGGTTCGTGTTGGTAGATAGGCATGTAATGCAGCGCCTCTATCCTCGCAAGCCTTCTCCTAAGTGGCTGCTTTAACGCTTGACGTATTTGGGTTCTTAGGGAAGAGTCACAACAAGGATCCTTGGCTATGATGTCAAGGTGAACTTTAGTGAACTCGAGAGCTTTATCTAGTATTGTTTCACCTTCCACACTCAAATATGCCGCTTCATAGAGAGCAAGAAGTCCGTTAACATCATTGCATAAGGATTCCTTAAAATTTCCCTTCCCGTCCATATAGTCCTTGAATACTCCTGTAGCGTGACCGAAAGTCCTTTTAAAACAAGTTATGAACGATTATGTGCAATCTAAGTAAGGTTATGAAGAAAACCTGATGAGACATTGAAGCCTTGTTGTCGTAGGAGTCTAAACCAAAGTGAAATGCTTTGTAAGTTTTCTCTATCGACCCACTCCTCGCCATACGTAACATGAATATGTTGCAAGGCTTCTTCAATCTCCTCTTCGAAATGATAGGCTATGCCAAGACGTTGGACTGCATCAATTAGTCCTATCAGCTTGATATGTTGCATCGGTTCATTAGAACGGTTCATCGTCATTATCTCTCTTTTGACTTCCTCTTTAAGCTCTTCGACAAGTTGTTTCTTCGTAACCAAATCTTCTGGCTGCATGTACGAAAGAAATCATAAGTGAAAATCATAGAAAAAAGCAATGAAGTAGAAACACGTATGTATAAGAACCTCATCGTATGTAAGAAACTGATCTCCCCAAATGCTAGCATTAAACTTCATGGTATGACGGACAACATCTTGTTTCGTGCTAACGTTATCGTCAACAACTACGATAGGTGACGGAGACGAAGAGAAAGAGATGCTAGAAACAGGAATAGTTGACATCTCAAGATCGATCTTGCAATTTTGATACTGAAAATGAAATCAAGTGAGCAAATATATATAGGCCATGCATGCAAGAGGAACAGGTTCATGAGAATCGACCCGACAGGACAAAACAAAGTACAAGCAAACACTTTTGTAACTGTCACAATTTTATCCCAACATGAATAGTTAAGGAAATTACAACGTAAATATTTTTGTTGTTGTATTAATGTCGTCATTAGTATTTTTGTAGGCAAGTACGTAATACTACTACTCTAGCCAACTTTGTTCTATAGTTTCTATATATAGCAGCTATTTCTATAAAGAAATAGGTTAGTTTTGGTCGCCAACTTTGTTCTATAGTTTCTATATATAGCAGCTATTCTTAGTATAGCTACAGCTCCTTGAATATATAATATATGATGACGTATCGGATTTATCTCGTCTCGTCGCAGTTTTCACGCATCATGATTTATCGTGTCTCTTCGCATTTTTCACTTCTCGTCTCCCATGTCTATTGCGCAGCGTGAAAATCAAATCTTATGTTTTTCTAAGATTTTTACGACCACATAACGAGCCAAAAATAAAATAGTAATAAAACAATATTAGTAGTAAATTTTTATTTTTTATTTTTATTTTATTTTTTTTTTTTTTGTAGTAATTTGGTCTTTGTGAGTGTGCTATTGTCTAATCCTCCTTTAAGTAAAATAAATGATTTTATGTGATTGTGTGACGATAAAATTACAAAGAAAATGGAGTAAAATATTAATCGTGTTAAATATTTTAATATTTTTTGTAAGTTTGTTTCCAACAAATGATGGCATTTATCTGTAAAAATTAATATGAAGAGTACTAATTACTAGCTAGTACAGTAAACGTTAAAGAAATAGCACCAAATCAAAATTCTCAGGAAGTCATTGCGAGTGTGCTCAACTCTGATTTTGTAAATGGATTCTAGAAATCATTTAAAAGTATGAAAATTCTACCATATTCTTCTACACTTGTGTATGTGTTATAAATCATGTTAATTTATTTTTCATAAACATCGTTATATGTTTTTATACGTTTAGTTATCTTTGAGAACTTGTTAAAAAATATGACATGCATCGTCTACTTATTATTTTGTAGCAGGTGTCTTGTAGAGTCAAATAGAGTTATCTTGACAACTTTTCATGTATCCTTTTTAAAAAAAAATAACTTTTAATGTGTCCGACTATAATTAAATAGCCCCTGAGGAAGTTATACTTGGTTCTTTCTTGGGCTAAAATTAAATAGTTGCCTAGAAAGTTTGCTTAAGGCTACATTCATGAATTACAACAAAAAAACACTTTTGTATCAGTCACGTTAATGTTACGTCAGCTTTCTCTCTCTTACTTTTCACTCTCACCTTCACTCGCACTTTATTATTTTTATTTAAGGGGCTAGGTGCCGTAACATCAAACTAACACCACGTTAGCCAAAAAGTACAATCACATCAACGCCACATCAACATAATACCAAAACAACATCAACCCCTCTTCATAACACCAACCAACAAATTTTTTTTCTTCATAAAACCCCCTCATCAATTATTTCATTCTTGAAACAAACTACCGATTTTATTCATAAATTAAAAATACAAATTACATTACGAAATAAAAAAAACATTACGAAAAATAAAAAATACACCGAAAAAAAAACGGAATAAAAAACCATTTGAATTTGCGTATAGATGTCGTGCACTTCATAAGCGCACTAATTCACATTCGACCTGTACAATCGAGTCAAGATGAAAAGAAATGAAAAAGTTGTGAGAGAGGATCAGCATGATAAGATACAATAGCATCGATAATTGTTCTTAAGGTACGGGTTCTTATAAAGCACCACTTCTTTGGGTTTTGGAGCACTAGAGGTCGGGGCATAGATTGTAGCTGCATTATCAACAACTTCTTGTCTTTTGAGTTGAAGTGTCTCCTTTAACTCTGCCGCATTAAAAGCAAAGCGTTCTTCTAGTGAACCATAAATTTGTGAAAAACCCTGCTTTACTTTTTCAAACTCCCCTAGCATAGAAGTAATTCTATGTTCTAAGGTATGGTTTATTCTCTGCAACCTCTCGTTCCACTTTCTCTACTAATGACTCTCTCTTAAGTCTCATAATTTCTTTCTCTAATGCCTGAACCACCTGAATCATCTTGTCACTTGTCTCAACGTTGTTTTCACAATCAGTTGTTTTTGAAAGAGTTTCATTTTTAGATTGTTGTTCAATTTCAAGAGATATACAATGTTGTTGAAGCTCATCAAAACGTTTTAAAAGTGAGTTATAAGAATCTTGAAGCTTTAAAAATTCAGCATTAGATTCGTGACAAGAATGATTATCTACATCATTTGTAGGCTCAACAATATTTACAGTGAGATCATGAACATCATCACATTTATTCACAACAGATGTAATCTCATTAGCACAATTAAAAGTCACAACTTGCATCACATCGAGAGACACCACTTGTTCCAAGAATCGGTCGTATTCTCACAAAATCTTTTCTTTCTCAATTAAATGTTGCTCATAAGCATCATCCATTTCGTGAAAAACTTTTTGAACTTCATCCATTTCGAAATTCAGATTATCGCCGAGATCTAGAAAGCCCTCTTTAAGATTTTCTACAAACGGAACGGTCTCTTTCTCAAACACGGATTTCATGTGTTCGAAAGCCCATACTACGTCGGTTTGAGCCGTTGGAGTCGTACATTCCTTAATAACCTTGTCAGAACTGGTAAAGTGTCGTCTAATCTCTTTCAAGCTTAACAATACTGTACTTACTGGTGGAAGATCCTTTGGAATTTACTTAGGTTCATTCGAGTTGACAAGTGTAGGAAATGTACTAGGGTTTCCTCTGGTGGACACGTAAGTCGGTGTATCGATAAATTCCCTTTGTATATTAAAGTGAGTTCTAAAATCCGTTTTTGCATACTCTTGATTAAGCTTATCATAATCATACTTAGGATATTGCAAAATCATTTTTGACCGATTCTCTTCAACTAGTGACACGGGATCACCCGGAATAACAATCAGATCTAAGACCATTCCTAAGTTTGTTGCATCATAAAGTCTCGGGTTGTGGATAAAAGCTTGCTTTGCATAACCGGGGTTAGGTGGCAGGTCTGTTAGACGCGATAAAGTAAATTCCTTAAAAGATGAAGGAAACAAATGTACTAAGTGTGAAGCGAAGTACTGTTTTAAAAGCAAAATTTCAGTCTTTTTAATTTTATTAGACGCATTAATTTCTGTTTCAAATGCTTTAGACTCAAGAATTTCGAAATCCGTTTGTAGTTTTTGAAAATTAATAACGACTAACTCTTTCTCTTTAAGTTCTTTTGAAAGATTTGCTCTTAAATGTTCAATTTCTAGTAAATGATCCATTTGGACTTTCCTAAACTCATCAAACTCTAGATTAGTTAAGGTATTGGTCGACGGAGTTAATTCCAAGGTATGAACCTTTTCCTTGTACAAAGCAAGATCGGTAGATAAGGTATGATTAACACTTAGGGTTTCAAGGACCGCAATATTCATTTGGCCAAGCATAGATGCTGAAACCATAACCAAATCTTGTTGAGCACGAGAATTGGTATTCGTAATATCTCTCGGTTGTGTTTCACTCAAAGTCTGGGGACTTGCATTGATATTGCTATCATTGTTTGTCTCCTCGTTTGAATTAATAACCACTGGAGGCTCTTCTGGATACTGAGACGCTTGCCCAACTTGATAAGGTACAATACTAGTATCATTGGTAGTACTTGGTACCTCAGAGATTTGGTCAGACCCATATAGCGAGATTTGCCATAAGTGTTGCCTTGGCGGTGTTGTAGTCATTATAGTCTGAATCATATGCATCGAGATCATCGACTTGATACGCTGCATTGTGAGGGAAAGCTGATGTGAATCCTTCACTATCCGTAACTCTTGGATCTACTAGAAACGGTAACTCCTCTTCCTCTAACTCACGGCCATTTGCTTGAGCTTTGACCAGCATGACCTTCTCCTCAAACCATGAAGCATCCCTTCTCCTTTTGGGTTGCTTACACTCCCTAGCCATTTGTACTTCCCCTTTGCAGTTGTAGCAGATAATCATCTTCCTTTTGCCAGTAGAAGTGTTTCCTCTTGGAATAAGGTTAAATGGGCGTGCACCGATATTTGATGAACTTGGTCTCCCCTGAAGTGGCTGCACCATTACCCTAGCGTCTTGAATTGTAGCTTGTCGACGAGAGTTAGAAGAAGTTCTCAACTAATTATTTGTTGGAGATGGTCCTATGTAACCTCTTTTGTTCAACGTTTGAGTGATATAGGCAGACATTTCTGTTCGTACATCAGTAGGATTATCCCCTTGTTTGAACTCAGGAATTGGAACCTCATCATCGCAGTACAAAACTGGTGCTGGTGGAGTTGCATAAACACTTGAGGGAGTACTGACATGTTGTGAATAGTGGGGTTGAAGAACGTCCGGTTGCTGGAATGTGATAGCAAGATTTGTAGGTGGTTGATAAAGAGAGTATTGTTGTTGAGCATATGGTGATAGATGTGAGTCACGTTGTGATGATGGTGCTGGTAGGTGATATTTTTTATGTGATGTAGGTGGTTGGGGTAAAATCACGTATTGTGGATAACTTGGGGTTTGATACAAGGGCTGATAAGAAGGTTGTTGTCCCATAGCATGAGAGATATTATGATATGATAATGTTGGTTGATTTCCCATTAATGCTAATGGTTCATGGTAAGATCCTTGAGATAATTGTATCTTGAGCACATGATTCTCGTGTTGTTGTAAGAAAGCATAAAGTTGATCGAGATTTGACTTGTGCAAATCCTTTACCAATTTAACATCATTGGCTCCACTCGGCAGGCAACGTATTCAGAAACTTGGTATTGATCTGAAATTGAGCAATCGTAAGATTGTAGGTGTTCAAATCGTTCATCAAAGTAGTGAATCTCCAATAGTAGTCATGAAGAGTTTCCTCTGGAGTGTATGTGAACCTATCAAACAAATCATAAAGTTGACACTCTCTCTCCTGCTTAGTTAATGAAGTCCCTTGTAGCAAAATCATCAAACGATCCCATAGTTCCTTTGCTATCTTGTGTTGACTTACCATACGATAAATATCGGGTGGAAGAGCTTGAAGAATAGCCTAAACCGCCTTTTCATCCGCATCGGCAATCAGTTGGTTAGCAGGTGTTAAATCAGAAAATTCCCTTGGTCGAGTCACATTATCTGTTGTAATTTCGCCCCAAACAAGTGGACCTTGCTCAATGGATTTGATCATAAGCCTTCCACTGGGTCGACCAATAATGTATGATTTCATGCGAACCTGCCATGCTTCAAATAGCTCTTTGATAAGCAACGGTGGACGGGTATCGGTGCCCGAAATGAAAGAAAGGTCAGTAAGCGATGTCATTGTAGGCATGAATGAATGTGGATTCATTTTTGATCACTTGAATAAAGATTACCAAATGATCGAGCAATGAAATAAGGTAAAGTGTTTTAGTGTTGTTGAAACAATATGTTGTTATGTTTTGTTTGCGTGTTGTTGTGATAGTCTTCAAATAAATGCAATGTCTAAAGTCCTCGAAGTTGTGCAAAAATTTGGAAAGATTTCACAATAGTTGATTATGACAAATTTCGTAATAGCAAAATTCGAAATCTTCGCAATGTTGGAAACGACTCAACTTCTCGCAATGTTGCAATTTCCCAAACTTCGTAATAATGAATAGTTTCGACCTTCGCAATACTCAAAATCGAATCTTTGCAATGTCGACTAGAGAACTTCGCAATACTCAAAAAATTGAATCTTCGTAATGTCAACTAGAGAACTTTGCAGTACTTAAAAATTGAATCTTCGCAATGTCAACTAGAGAACTTCGCAATACTCAAAAATTGAATCTTCGCAATGTCAGAAAAGAGGTCTTCGCAATATCTCAATCACAGACTTCGCAATATTTAAACAATTCTTCGCAATTACTAGAAAGTCACACTTCGCAATACTCAAAAACACACTCTTCGCAACAATCAAATGTGATTCTTCGCAATATGTAAGCCCTTATGTATTGTGAAATGTGTGATTTCGCAATATGTAAACCATTATGTATTACGAAGGAAATTTAAGCACAAGTTTCGCAATAACGACACTGTTTCGAAATCTTGATGAAAGATGAGATTTTTTGATTAGAAATCCGTGATTTTAACCAATCCAAAGCACCCAAATCCCTATCACAACTATGTAGGAAATATATGGATCACTTAGAACAACAAAAACACGAAAAAAATTTGAGGCTTGGATAAAAACTAGCAAAACTCACGAAAACCCAAAATAACCAAGAACAACACAAAGCAAACCTCTATTTCATCCCATGGATCTGATACTAATTGTAGAATGGTAATTTATGATCTAACATGAGGGTTGATGTTTCTAGTAAGAGAAAGTAGAAAGAGAAAGATGAGAGAAAATGTGTGTAATATATCAAAATAATGAAACAACCAACACCTCTTTCCATGAAGGAAAGGGGTTTATATACCTAAGTCCATTAGTGGACTTGGGCCTCCGGCCCATGAAAATGCTCCGGCCCATGAACATGCTCATGGGTCTGGCTTGCATAAAACTAACTAAAGTATACTACGAGCCCTTAACTATATTGTTAGAGTGACCGAAACTTTCAATACGAAAAACGTATTTCCAACAGGTAGTGTTACCTAAAAATATATGACTTGCTAAACAAATTTCCAAGGCTACATAAACAAAATGAAATCAAAAGAATCCCTCAGTTTTAGTCAGTGAAGTTTCTCGAAACTAAATACAAATTATGCAGCTGCAATGTTGCTCCTAAACGATACTTGACCGGAAAAGTATACACATATATAATTACTAACTAACAAAGTGGTGACCACATGTCCATACATGAAGTCGACTATATGTGAACAATGTCGTTTTCCTAATAGTCTGTCTTTTATTTATTTTCAAGCAGTGTCTAACATAATCGTTCTTGATGAATAAGTTTAATAAAGGTTTGGGGTTAACCTAAACAAAGCCAAATTCCCGTAAACTCTTGAAAAACAGACGAGTACATTCTAAGAAACCTTGAAACCTTATAAGGTATATCATATTTGTAAACTCTTTAGGGGAAACATCAGAGATTGGTAGTGGTGAGCATCGATCTGACGACATTATTCCGATGATGGATTGACCATCGGAGAAGATATATAAGTATTTATTTATGTTTCACCTTTATTCATTTTCACCCCTGCTACTATATTCTCTAAATGTTAAACAAAATTAGTCAAAAACAGAAATGAACCAAAAATTGAGCCAAGTTGAACCAGCAAAAACCAAATCAAACCAAATCACGTCTCTCGATTTAAAACCAAGAAAAAAACTCCTAACTAAACAAAATCAACCAAACCGATAAACTTAGTCAGGTGAACCGACTAAAATAAAATCAAATGTTTCAATTTAAAACCAAGAAAAAACCGTATGAATCATCAATTTGGTTCGATTCGGTTCTGTTCGGTTTTAGTTTTTCTCGTTTAATTTCGGTTAACTTCTCCTAGTTGAAATCGATTTGACATGGCCGGGTTTCAGCTGAACCGAAGTCGGCCTAATGGGGTTTCAGCTAAACCGAAGTCGACCTAACGAGGTTTCAGTTACAACAAATTGACTCGACCGGGTTTCAACAAAATTATATTGACGGCGTATAGCATGGATACAGCCCATTAGATCTATAACCACACACCAAACCTTGGGCCCAGACCTAAGCACATGAAAGCCCATCACGATGGCAAAGCTCTAAGCGGATCCGCAACGCAAATACCAGATACGCTTTCCCTAAAAACCGTTTGGGACCCCTACGGATATGTTCCTAAGATCAAGTCCGTAGGTCACGATTAGACAACAAAGTACAAATGGGCTTTGGGACCACATAGGCCCACTCCCAAAGTACTATCTGAGATACGAAGAAAGGCCAGTACTTTCCTCTATAAATACTACTCCTTTGCACTCTAAACGATGTACGATTTTCTCACTCATCTCTACACACACATATATATCTGACGATATGAATACTTACTCTCACGTCGGAGTCTAATCATGGAGTCCGTCTCCACGATAAGGACTAACGGTATACTTTACTTGGTTTGGAAATGGTCAATTACATCTCTTGATAGTACAAGATCTATCATAATCCAAAACATCTAAGTACCTCTCGCTAGGAACTTAGATTCGTACTTGACCCCGACCGATTATTGTACTAACAAGTGGTGCCATCCGTGGGACCCGGTGCATAACTATGTTCTAAAGATCTGATTCCAAATATGAGCTCACCGGCCCGAGATCCCCTAACACTAGTCACGTCCGGCGTGCGTAACACAAGTGTTGAAGAAACAAACAAAGCTGCAGAAAACTCTAAAAGGCGGTTGTCCGACGCCACCATTAGGGACTTCTGCAATGAACACTATAATAGTTGCTACCCCTGATAGTCGAATGAAGAGGCGCGAGAGGAAGCTAAAGTCCGTCAAAACCCGTCTGACTTACGGAGGAAACTCAACGAAAATCCAGAGGGAGGATGAACTCTCCGACTCCTCTAAGTCTGCTACTCCTAGGCCGACCAAGGAACAGAGGGGTAAGTGAAAACATACGACGGGTCCGGCGACCTAGAAGATCATGTGAAAAAATTTCAAATGTCGGCTAAAGTGGAAAATGGTCCATGCCCACTTGGTGCCACATGTTTAATTCAACGCTCATTGGGAACGCCCGCATATAATTAGACGACCTCCCAACAGAGAAAATAGATAGCAAGTGCTCATCATTGACTTACAATTAAACTACTATTACTTCAAAATACCATTACTTGAACTGAAAAAAAAAACTCTATTTTAAAATATACCATTAGTTGAACTTAAAATTTACAAAAATGAAGTTAAATAAGTGAGAATATATTTAAATAATAAGCAGAGGGTAATAAAGAAATGAATTTAGTTTGAATCTAGTACATATTGGGCCAACAAAACACATATGTGTATGGGTTGGGCTTTGCTTATAGGCAGTACAGGACTATATATATGTCAAGAAGTTGCATTTTAATCTCAGATCTAAGGTTTACAAGTTGCGGTCACTGAAATGGAGGATATATTTGTGAGATTACCGGTGGAAGATCTTCTCCGAAGCAAAAGCGTTTGTAAGTCATGGTATTCTCTGATATCAACTCCTTCTTTTGCTAAAACTCATGTTCAATTTATTTCCAACAAATCCAACGAAAACCCAAAGAAAATCGCCATGATTACCCCACTCGTTCAGTATGGTTCTGAAAATACCTTCTGTCAGTACACATTACCTATAGAGTGGCGTTACTATGCTAGGTGGTGTATGATAGGTTCCTGTAACGGCCTTGTATGCATACGTAATACAGACCGCCCTCGGGCTCGAATAATTGTAACCAATCCTATTACTAGAGTCTTTAGAGAACTTCAACAGGCACCCGAAGAAGTAACAACAGCTAGTGTAGAAAAGCATTGTTTTGGTTTTGGTTATGATGCATCCACACATGATTACAAGCTTGTTATGGCCAGCTGCCAACAAGATACTCCAACTGCACTTGTTCATATATTATCTTTCAAGTCTAATGAATGGAGAGTTTTCGGGCAAGTCGATTATCGCTTTGATGATAGTTTCCTAGCCAAACCTGGTATCTTAATCAATGGCGCTCTTCACTGGTTTTGGCTTAATCCCAATGACCCCACCAGGCGATAGATATTACTTGTGTCTTTTGATTTAGCTAAAGAGGAGTTTACAGAAATTCCCCAACCTGATGACACGAGCTATGTTTGGAACTATGGTTACTCATTGGGGATCATTCAAGGACGTCTATGCATTTTTCCCGTTTCTGATGATGAGTTGCCCTCATGGGTTATGAAAAGCTACAATTCTTGGGAACTCTTCCCGTATGCTTCTGCGATGATGAAGGATCGTGTTATCCACTATATGCTTAAGGATACTAATGAGGATAGGATCACGCCACCGCCAACATACTTTTGTGAAGAGAATATACACTTGTCTAGGAGTAAGGAACATCTTCGTTCTCCTATGTTTTTGCAAACCCTTGTATCTCCTTATCTTAATACTAATTGCGGAGCAAGTTATGCAAAGAATAACCAGAGCGCTGCTAATGCTGCCAGGAGTGTTCAGGTCTGCTTATCTCTTCTTGTTTCACCAACCCTTTCTTAATACAATATATATGACATATTATATCCTTAATATACACCATATCTCTGATTGTTTGTTTTATCACTAATAGTCGGACCCCTTGAGGAGAAGGGGTAGACTAAACCAAAACATGGGTGGGAGGATAGACTTAACTAGGACAAGGACATGAAGGACCTTCTCTTGTTTAAGGACATAACCTCAAGTAAGATTAGCAGACGCGGGTAGTTCGGGCTACTTTTTTTGAGGCTATGGGTTTGTTTTTACGTTGTAGATACCCTTAGTAGCTTTCCCACTTACGCATTTTAAGTATAGAGTTCCACTGCTAGTTTCCTTCGGCTTTAGGCGTTAAGTTGCCTCTCTTGTACCTTTTTCCTTTCCCTTAGACGCAGGTCCCCTTTACGTTGCTTTGCTTTGATCTTAGTGCACCCTTAGGTCTAGTTTTTTTCCATTTTTTTGTTGCCTCTTGCCCGTTTTCTTTGTTGACGTTTTATATTGGGCGCGCTTTCCCTTTTGTGTTTAAGCGTCAATGGTTTTTGCCTCTTGTCCTGGCGGGATTGGGTATGTTGTCTCATCAAATAAACGCTTCATAAGTGCTCGCTTTAGGTCTGTCAATGGATCGGATATTGATCCAGATTCGATCAAACAAGCCCCATTTATTTGACCCAATGGGGAAAAAGTATGTTCCATTAGTCTGACCATTGTAGGGGTGTTAGCAGACATATAGATGGTCGTTAGTTCATTACATACTACACTAGCAAATTCTGCTTAAATATTGTTCCAACAACAAGATGTACCGAAAAATGATCCCAGTAGGATCACAAATGGGTCGGGTGGGTCATGATCAGACCTAGCTCTCTTTGTATGACTAAGCTCCTTTTTTCAAAGTGCAACGGGTGTTCTGAAAATCCAGATATCATGGTTGAGATTAGAATGAAAGAAAATATAAAAGGTTGAAATCAGTGGAATTTTCAGAACAAAGTTTCAAATTCGAGGGAGTAGGCTTATGTTGTCAAATTTCCCATTGTAAATCAATCCCCGCCAATCCTTTTGATAGTATATTATTACACCACTTATCATGTTCCTGTATATAGCCTATATATACACGAATGATCGATCGAGAACAATGAGAATTGTAAAATACTTCATTATCATCAAGCTTGGAGTCTACGCTTCCCGTTCTTCTCATTCTCACAACACTATTCTACTCATGTGCCTCAACCCCGGACATAAACTTTAGGGTTTACATCACAAATGCAATCGAAGAAAACATTGTAGTCCAAGTCAAGGGTAAATGGGACGATCTAGGAAATCGTACGCTTGGTCCTAATCAAGAGTTTGATTGGAAGTTTCCTATGAAAATTGGCACGTATTATAAAGGCGAGTTTTGGTGGGGATCAAAGTATACGACTGTTAGTGTTTTCAATTACCATATGTTCGATGCTTGTTTCAACGGACTTGTATTTAGTGTTCAAAGATGTTACTGGTCGGTAAGGCCGGATGGATTGTATTATCATAATATTAACGACACGTTTCCTGGTCGTTGGACCAAGGCATCATCTTGGTAGAATGTTCGTGTGTGGTCCCGGAAAGTGCCCGGAGACCAAGACACGTGTCACTCACCGGAACATATACCGGAGGAGAATACCGGAACAGCAATCCACGTGGTGTGAACAGTACCATGACGTCAGCAATGATGTCATATGATCCTAGGCCCCACCTAGGATACTGGCATATGCTCAAAGGAGAAAGAAACAGTGTCAGGTCCCAAAGAGTACACAGACCCATTTTGGGAAACAAGACAAGATATGAACTGTCACATCACAAGGTATCAACAGTACCCTATATATAGCCCTCATTTATATCTTTGTATACATTGAATATTCTTACAACACACACTTAATACCACATACCACATTTCATACCATTACTCATTCTAACACCCGGGGCGAGTTAACGTGTGTTGCTTCTTGTGCGTAGGTGCTTCATCCGTTCATACCTTACGTGGAAGGCCCTTGGTCCACTAGGTCCTACCGGAGGATTTTAGCATCAACATTTTGGAGCCATCCATGGGACCCAAACTTCAAACTACCTTGAGTATTTGATGGCGGGTCCTCAACAATCACCAGTCACCCCTACCGAGGCTTCGGGCTCGGGGGGCAATAACAAAAACCGTGAAACACTTAACAATGAAACCGAACCCAACTTGGCCAGCCCCTCATTTCCGAATACAACTCACGGTTGGTCGGACACAATGTTACTCCCATCCGACTATCATTCGAGGAGACCGAGCCAAGAAGGAATGTGGACAAGCATGTGACAGCAAAAGAGCCGGAAGAAGACCTGTCGAAGCCCTATAAGGAGGTGTCTCGTTCACCCTTTACGAGGCGAATCATCGAATACTCGTCCCCGAAGCACATCTTACCTCCTCACCTCAAGTTGTATGACGGAAGTACGGATCCGGACAACCATGTCACGAGGTTCTCGCGAACTGCAACACAAGGAGATTGGCCCATGCCGGTATGGTGCCGCATGTTCCAGCAGACGCTGGACGATGCCGCTCAAGGATGGTTTGACCGCTTACCGAATGAGAGTATAGATAATTGGGTGGACCTGAGAGACCAGTTTGTAAGAAGATTTGCGTTAAGGAGAAAATGCACCAAGGAGGCCATCGACGTGACCAAAATAGTGAGAAAGGCTCATGAAAGCCTTCCAAACTTTAAGGGAAGATGGACGGATGAGACCAGCTATATTGAGGGTGATCCCGACGTAATGTTGATCTCATCATTTGTGAGCAATTGCAAATGTCCCGAGTTGGCTCGGAGGTTCACAGATAAAACACCCCAGACCATTGACGAGATGATGAAGAGAGTCGACGACTACGTCAAGTCGGAAGAGGCATTCTGGACCACTGAGCTCCCTAGAGGGGAATATGCCGAGAGAGGAACCAAGCCTTTCAATAAGTCTAAAAGGCACGGAGGAGGAGAGTATAAAGGGCAAAACCGTTACGGACGAAGGTCCGACAAGGGGAAGGAGCTATACCAGCCATACCCACAATACCTACCTCCCCGTCCATACGAAGCGAAGAAACCTCTTCCCGTATCTGCCATAGACTCTCTGTCCCGGACCCCAAAGGAAATACTAGCCTTCGAGACTCATCTCCGACTACCATGTCCGAAACCCACCAAAGGAATAGTCAGAAGGGAGAACATGAATAAGCATTGTGACTACCACGGTCAGAAGGGACACCTGACCAATGACTACTTCCAGTTGAGGAGGCAGTTAGAGGCAGCATTGGAGGCGGGGAAGCTCAATCATCTGGTCCGCGACCACGAGCCTAAGGCTGGATACAAAGACAATTCCTCTAAGCCTAGGGATGACCATAGGGGCGGAAGGAAGACAATCAATATGGTGAGGTCATATAGGACGGGAAAAAAAAGGAAAGAACCTACTTCGAATGACCGGGATTGGATGCAAGCCCCCATCAGCTTTCCCCCTCTAAACGGTAACGACGCCTCCGATGAACCGCTAATCATCGAGGCGGAAGCAGAGGGAAACCTGATAAGACGTATGCTTGTGGACAACGGTGCATCAGTCCAAATCATGTTTGAGCATTGTTTCAACCACCTATGCCCCTTGATCAAAAAGAGGTTGGAGCCGTCACAGTCGAACTTGGTTGGTTTCTCAGGGGAAGAGTTGACGCCGCTGGGAAAGTGGAACTGGTTGTCTCGTTCGGAACGGGACAGTTAAGACGCACGGTCAACTTGAAGTTCACCATTGTGCAAGCTATATCCCCCTACAATTTCATCTTGGGGCGCACTGGCATTAGGGTGTTAAGGGCAGTCCCGTCAACCGCCCATGCAATGTTCAAGTTTCCAACCCCGAAAGGGATTGCCACGCTGGTCCCCAGAGCATCCATTATAGCCGAATGTCGAATGCTGGAGGACAAACAAAAAACCAACCAAGGTAAAGTAGCCGAGGCAGTCGTAAAACATAAGGTCGAGGAAGAAAAGCCTCGGGGAAATGAGGCGAACCTCCCGCCCACAGAGGAAGTGTTGGTGAATCCGGCTCATCCGGATCAACTAGTGGTAATTGGGAAAAATTTCTCCGAGGAAGGGAGAGAGCGGTGTCAGGTCCCAAAGAGTACACAGACCCATTTTGGGAAAGAAGACAAGATATGAACTGTCACATCACAAGGTATCAACAGTACCCTATATATAGCCCTCATTTATATCTTTGTATACATTGAATATTCTTACAACACACACTTAATACCACATACCACATTTCGTACCATTACTCATTCTAACACCCGGGGCGAGTTAACGTGTGTTGCTTCTTGTGCGTAGGTGCTTCATCCGTTCATACCTTACGTGGAAGGCCCCTGGTCCACTAGGCCCTACCGGAGGATTTTAGCATCAACATTTTGGAGCCATTCGTGGGACCCAAACTTCAAACTGCCTTGAGTATTTGATGGCGGGTCCTCAACAATCACCAATCACCCCTACCGAGGCTTCGGGCTCGGGGGGCAATAACAAAAACCGTGAAACACTTAACAATGAAACCGAACCCAACTTGGCCAGCCCCTCATCTCCAAATACAACTCACGGTTGGTCGGACACAATGTCACTCCCATCCGACTATCATTCGAGGAGACCGAGCCAAGAAGGAATGTGGACAAGCCTGTGACAGCAAAAGAGCCGGAAGAAGACCTGTCGAAGCCCTATAAGGAGGTGTCTCGTTCACCCTTTACGAGGCGAATCATCGAATACTCGTCCCCGAAGCACATCTTACCTCCTCACCTCAAGTTGTATGACGGAAGTACGGATCCGGACAACCATGCCACACGGTTCTCGCGAACTGCAACACAAGGAGATTGGCCCATGTCGGTATGGTGCCGCATGTTCCAGCAGACGCTGGACGATGCCGCTCGAGGATGGTTTGACCACTTACCGAATGGGAGTATAGATAATTGGGTGGACCTGAGAGACCAGTTTGTAAGAAGATTTGCATTAAGGAGAAAATGCACCAAGGAGGCCATCGACGTGACCAAAATAGTGAGAAAGGCTCATGAAAGCCTTCCAAACTTTAAGGAAAGATGGACGGATGAGACCAGCTACATTGAGGGTGATCCCGACGTAATGTTGATCTCATCATTTGTGAGCAATTGCAAATTTCCCGAGTTGGCTCGGAGGTTCACAGATAAAACACCCCAGACCATTTACGAGATGATGAAGAGAGTCGACGACTACGTCAAGTCGGAAGAGGCATTCCAGACCACTGAGCTCCCCAGAGGGGAATATGCCGAGAGAGGAACCAAGCCTTTCAATAAGTCTAAAAGGCACGGAGGATGAGAGTATAAAGGGCAAAACCGTTACGGACGAAGGTCCGACAAAGGGAATGAGCTATTCCAGCCATACCCACAATACCTACCTCCCCGTCCATACGAAGCGAAGAAACCTCTTCCCATATCTGCCATAGACTCTCTGTCCCGGACCCCAAAGGAAATACTAGCCTTCGAGACTCATCTCCGACTACCATGTCCGAAACCCACCAAAGGAATAGTCAGAAGGGAGAACATGAATAAGCATTATGACTACCACGGTCAGAAGGGACACCTGACCAATGACTGCTTCCAGTTGAGGAGGCAGTTAGAGGTAGCATTGGAGGCGGGGAAGCTCAATCATCTGGTCCGCGACCACGAGCCTAAGGCTGGATACAAAGACAATTCCTCTAAGCCTAGGGATGACCATAGGGGCGGAAGGAAGACAATCAATATGGTGAGTTCATATAGGACGGGAAAAAAAGGAAAGAACCTACTCCGAAAAACCGGGATTGGATGAAAGCCCCCATCAGCTTTCCCCCTCTAAACGGTAACGACGCCTCCGATGAACCACTAATCATCGAGACAGAAGCAGAGGGAAACCTGATAAGACGTATGCTCGTGGACAACGGTGCATCAGTCCAAATCATGTTTGAGCATTGTTTCAACCACCTATGCCCCTTGATCAAAAAGAGGTTGGAGCCGTCACAGTCGAACTTGGTTGGTTTCTCAGGGGAAGAGTTGACGCCGCTGGGAAAAGTGGAACTGGCTGTCTCGTTCGGAACGGGACAGTTAAGACGCACGGTCAACTTGAAGTTCACCATTGTGCAAGCTATGTCCCCCTACAATTTCATCTTGGGGCGCACCGGCATTAGGGTGTTAAGGGCAGTCCCGTCAACCGCCCATGCCATGTTCAAGTTTCCAACCCCGAAAGGGATTGCCACGCTGGTCCCCAGGGCATCCATTATAGCCGAATGTCGAATGCTGGAAGACAAACAAAAAACCAACCAAGGTAAAGTAGCCGAGGCAATCGTAAAACATAAGGTCGAGGAAGAAAAGCCTCGGGGAAATGAGGCGAACCTCCCGCCCAGAGAGGAAGTGTTGGTGAATCCGGCTCATCCGGATCAACTAGTGGTAATTGGGAAAAATTTCTCCGAGGAAGGGAGAGAGCGGTTAATTGACTTGCTCAGGCGAATTAGGATGTGTTTGCATGGACCCCAGCCGACATGACCGGGGTACCCAAAAGACTGATCAAACACGCGTTGAATGTCAACCATTCGATGACTCCGGTCGCACAGAAGCGACAAGTCTTCGGTGAAGAAAAGAGTGGGGTGGTGGCCAGAGAGGTTGAGGAATGGGTCAAAGCAGGGATTGTCCGTCCGGTAAGGTACCCCACCTGGATATCTAATCCGGTCCTAGTCAAGAAAGCGGACGGCAGTTGGCGGATGTGTATTGACTTCAAAAACCTTAACTCAGCCTGCCCGAAAGACTACTATCCCCTCTCGGAGATAGATTTGAAGATATAATCGGTGATGGGCTACAAGTATAAGTGCTTCCTAGACGCTTATAAAGGCTACCACCAAGTTCAGATGGACGAAGAAGATGAAGAAAAGACGGCCTTTTATACAGACCAAGGAACCTATTGTTATACCAAGATGCCCTTTGAGCTCAAAAATGTTGGGGCTACCTATCAAAGGCTTGTGGATGCGACCTTAAGGAACAAATAGGTCGGAACTTGGAAGCATACGTGGACGACATGGTCATCAAGAGTTCCTCCGAAACAACCCTCCTGGCTGACATAGCCGAAACCTTCAACAACCTTCAGAAAATTAACATGAAGCTCAATCCCAAGAAGTGTTCCTTCGGGGTAGAAGAAGGGAAGTTCTTAGGCTACATGGTCACCTCGGAAGGAATAAGGGCAAACCCCAAGAAAACGAAGGCCATAATGGACATGAGGTCCCCCAGGACCCTGAAGGAGATGCAGCCGCTAAGCGGCAAGCTAGCAGCGTTAAACCGCTTTGTCTCCAAATCTGCTTAACGTTCCCTTCCATTATTCGAAACGTTGAAGAACATCACCAAGGAGAACCGGGATGAGTATAAATGGACTGCCAAAGCTGAAGCCGCCTTCCAAGAAATGAAGAAGGTAGTCATGGATTTACCACTCCTAACCACACCCGTCAAGGGAGAAACGCTGTACATCTATTTGGTTATGGCCAAAGACGCTGTCAGCGGGGTACTCATGGCGGAAAGAAAGCAAGGGCAGGCTCCGATTCGCTACGTTTGCCGAGTGCTACATGACGCAGAGCGAAGGTGTGCCCTATTGGAAAAGTTAGTCCTATGCCTGCTCCACTTGTCAAGAAGACTGAGGAGATACTTCAAAGCCCACCCAATCAAAGTGATCATTGATCAGCCGATCAAACAAGTGTTATCAAGGGCCGAAGCATCAGGAAAGTTAGCCAAATAAGCGATTGAACTGGGAGTATATGCAATCAATTATGTACCCCGGAACACGATAAAAGGTCAAGTATTAGCAGATTTCTTGGCCGAGACACCATCTGGGGAGAAGCTAATTTGTACCATGGAGGTTTCCGACCCGAAGGAAGCAGAATGGACGTTGTTTACAGACGAGGTTGCAAGCTCGAAAGGGGCCGGAGCGGGCCTAGTGCTAATAGACCCCTCCAGCACAGAATATACTCATGCTCTCTGGTTGGATTTTGAAACTTCAAACAATGAAGCTGAATACGAGGCCCTGCTGGCTGGGTTAAAGTTGGCCGAACATATGGGAGCCCAAACCCTTCAATCAAAAGTAGACTCGAAGTTAGTCGCATGCCAGATAAATGATGAATTCGTTGCTTGTAATGAACGGATGAAGAAGTACCTCGCCGAGGCGATGGAGCAGGTAGCCAAGTTTAATAAGTTTGCAATATCCAGCACATTCCGAGGAACAAAAACCAGAAAGCGGATACTCTGAGCAAGCTAGCTTCGGCCGCCTTCAACCATCTTACAAAAGAAGTCCTAGTGGAAGTATTGGCATCCCGGTCAATTGAAAGGGAATAGGTAAATGATATGGTGGAAGAAGAAGAGGACAACTGGATGACCCCGATTCTCAAATGTTGGCAAGAGGGTGTATGGCCTACCAACCCGGATGAGGCCAGAAAGCTTCTAATGAAAATACCACAGTTCGTCATCGAAGGCGGGGTGTTGTTTAAGAAGTCATATCTCTCTCCCATGTTGCGGTGTGTAGGGCCCCTACAGGCAAACTACATCATCCGAGAGGTTCATGAAGGAGGATGCAGAACGCATCCCGGATACAGGTCGGTAGTGGCGAAATTAATGAGGCAAGGGTATTATTGGCCAACGATGTATCAAGACACATACGAGGTGGTAGTGAAGTGCGATTCTTGTCAAATCCATGCCTCGGTCCCTAAACTGCCAAAGACCCTCATGACCTCGATCATGTCTCCGTGGCCCTTCTACCAATGGGGCCTAGACATCTTGGGTCCGCTCCCTGAAGCTCCGGGCAAGGTCAAATTAATCATAGTGGCCATAGACTACTTCACCAAATGGATGGAAGCCAAACCACTAGCAAAGGTCCGGGGAAAGGACGTGAAGAAATTTGTTTGGGAAAACATAGTATGTAGGTTCGGTGGACCGGGCATCATTGTTACAGACAACGGAACACAGCTTGTGAATGATCCATTCAAAGGATGGTGCATTAAGTGGCAAATCAAACAAATCAATACCGTTGTGGTACACCCACAGGCCAATGGGCTCGTCGAAAGAGCGAACAAGTCCCTCATGCACGGGCTTAAAGCCCGCTTGGGTAGGGAGATGACCGGATGGGTGGACGTATTACCTAGTGTCCTATGGGCTCACCGAACCATGATGAAAACCAGCAATGGGGAAACCCCGTTCAGTCTGACTTACGGGAGTGAGGCAGTCATCCCGACCGAAATAGGAATGAGGACCTTCCGAACCCTCGTGTTCAATGAAGAGACAAACGAGGAAGAGCTTCGACTAAACCTAGACCTCATCCAGGAGCGAAGGGAAATGGCAGCCATCAGAGAAGCCAAGTATAAGAAGAAGATGGAACAATATTACAACAAAAGGGTCAGGCACATGGCATTCAAGGTTGGGGATTTTGTCTACCGAAAAAATGAAGCAAGTCGAGTGATAAAACCGGGCAAGCTAACTCTGAACTGAGAAGGCCCATACCGGGTCACCGAAGTGTTTCAGAATGGTTCCTACAAGATAGAAACTATGGAGGGAAAAGAAATCCCAAGGAAGTGGCATGCTATGAATTTAAGAAAAAAATTAATGTAACCAAAAATGATTATTTATGATATAATATATCCTCCCCGACAATGGGAAGGAAATTTTCCGAAGCAAGTACCTAACAAGCGTAACATTAACAGAACAACCGTGAAAACAAACACCAAATCCCCCCGACGAGTCTAATCAACTCAAAGGAAGAGGAACGCTTATAAAGGTCGAAGAACCTCATCGAGTGGCCCTATTGGTTGTAAAGATTAAGAGCCTCATCAACCGTGGTAAAGGTTAAGAGCCTCATCCACCGAAGCGTAAGACCGCTTGTAAAGGTTAAGAGCCTCATCGAGCGGCGGTCCTATTGGTTGTAAAGGTTAAGAGCCTCATCAACCGTGGTAAAGGTTAAGAGCCTCATCCACCGAAGCGTAAGACCGCTTGTAAAGGTTAAGAGCCTCATCGAGCGGCGGCCCTATTGGTTGTAAAGGTTAAGAGCCTCATCAACCGTGGTAAAGGTTAAGAGCCTCATCCACCGAAGCGTAAGACCGCTTGTAAAGGTTAAGAGCCTCATCGAGCGGCGGCCCTATTGGTTGTAAAAGTTAAGAGCCTCATCAGCCGTGGTAAAGGTTAAGAGCCTCATCCACTGAAGCGTAAGACCGCTTGTAAAGGTTAAGATCCTCATCGAGCGGCGGCCCTATTGGTTGTAAAGGCTAAGAGCCTCATCAACCGTGGTAAAGGCTAAGAGCCTCGTCCACCGAGGCGCAGTACCGCTCGTAAAGATTAGAAACCTAATTGAACTACGGTTGGTTGCGGCGTGCGCAGGGGAACTTTTCCCCGTCCTACCGAATGTAAGAACGTATGCAAGTCATGTATAAATAAAAGGAATCATCAATTACCATAAAGCATCATTGAAAAATCGTAGAAAAAGCAAGTCAATTATAAGCAACTAAGCAGGTCGGATAGATCAAATAGCAAATCAGACAGAGTTGGTTACATAGCAAGTCATAACCGGAACAGGCTCCGGGAAAATAAAATGTTCAACATTTAATACATCACAAAAGTAAAATCGGAACAGGCTCCGATACAAAGAGAACAAAGCAAAGCAGCGGTAAATCACTTGGACCCGTTTCTTCCATCCGCTTGGGAGGTTGAGGAATGAGTAGGCACGGCTGAGGGGGATGATGACACCCTCTGGTACGTCGGGAGTCAAGCTCATCAAGTTACCAATTGAGCACTTAAAGGATTGGCTTAACTTCTCAATGAACGGATAAGACGGAGAAAAGAGCTCGTCACACTTATCAATCCAGGCCTTGGCCGCCTCCTCATCAAAACACTCTGCTTCGGATAGGGTCTTATCAAGGGACTCCTTCGACCGGTTCATCTTATCAAGGGACTCCTTCGACCGGTTCACCTTGATACCCTCGCACCACCCGCCAGAGTAACAAACAGCCGCAACCTCGACAACATGTTTCCGGTACTCAGCACTACCATGTAAACGCTTAACGAGCAAGGGAACAAAGTCTTTCACAATCCTTTGGCGATCCGAAGCAGCCTTACCCAAATTCGCAGAAAGTTTGATGTTGGCTGCTTCAGCATCCGAAGCCCGATTGGTAGCACGAGCAAGCTCTTCCTCCTTGAGTCCCAGAGTGCACTCCAAGTCACGATTCTTTTGGTCCCGTTGGAGAGTTACGGCTTCGAGAGCCTCCACACGAGCCTTCAGCTCAGCCTCCCGGGACGAACATCCGGCATGCTCAACCTCTAATTGCGTGTGCTTGGTAGAAATCTGTTCTAATAAAAGCTTGCCCTCTTGGAAGTCAGCAGCATTGCGGTTGGTGGAATTTATAAGTTCCCGATGGTCATGGTTAAGCAGTTCAAATCTATGGATTATCTCAGTTTAGTTGAGGGCGGTACGAGCTAAGGCATGATATCCTTGACGAATGAGCTCATGGTCGGAGAGGGCAGCCAAAGCCCTTTGTTCCGCCGGAGTGCTTATGTGCACCAGCAGCTCCTTAGCAGCAAAGTGGCTGTCAATCAGAACATTATTTTGAAGCCTCCAAGGCGAAACAAAGGGCGCCAAACCCGTATCGTTTTCGTCCTCTTCTCCTTCTTCCTCAACGATCATGTCCTGGTTTGCGTCTAAAAAGAGGACCCGGGGAAGTCACCGTAAAAAAAAGAGATGCGCGCAAAAGGAAAGCAAAATAAGGATAAAACTTACCCGGTGCAGGTCTCTTGCCACGGTTGTCCCTAGGAGGAGGGTGGGGCTGCTCCGACTGCTGGTCTCCCTCATTTGCCTCTTGATGTGTATCCGAAGAAATGATCTGAGCTATCGAGGAAGGATTGCCTTGGTTCGACGGTTGAGCAACACTAACCGGGTCCGGTGAAAGGGTCTTGCTCGAAGATCCTGGCCCAGAAGGTCCCGTCTTGCAGGGATGCTTCCTCTTTGTCCCGGTAGAGGTCCCCTCACCTTTCCTCTTCTTGCCTGTGGGTTCCACCGGAACATCTTGGCTTTGTTCAGCAAGGTTCTTCTCCAGAGTAGCGGCCTCTCGGCGTTCACGAGCAGCTTTAATTCGTGGATCCGCATGTTGAACTGCTTCCTGTGCCGAAGTAAGGGCAGGGATAGCGTCACCGACATTCAAGGGCTGCGTTCAATCGTTCGTTGGTTCTCCGAAAGCTCTTCTTTAACAATCACCTTGGTTCCAGTCCACCGAGGCAAACGTAGGAACTGTTCCATCGTGTACTCTGTGAAAACAAGACAAGAGGAAGAGAAGAGAAAAATTAAGGAGATCCGGTTAGCGAAACGTAAAAGGACTTTAAAGAATAAAATATTACCATCTCCTTTTGCATCTCGAAGGGCACGTCGACAATCAAGACGAGACAGCGGTCTAAACAAACCACACAAATATAGCAAGCCTTTGTGCGGCAGCCTCAATGGGATCAAAGTTTCAGCCAGCAAGTCCGCATCAGCCTGGTTATATGTACGAGGAAACGGATCCGAAACACACGTATCCCGATCCCTTCGAGGCATGGCATCAGGTATTACTCTACGGTCAATCAAGAAGAATTTCTTCTTCTATTCCTTCAAGCTGGATGTAGTCTCTATACAAAATTTCAATGACTTTTTGTGCACCTTACTGACGAAAGAAAACCAATGACCCTACTTACCCAACTTATAGAAAACCCGAAACAAGTCAACTGTACAATCTATGTTCAGGCTCCTGCACCGGATCTCAAACATAACAACCCAGTTCACGCCGATGGGAACCAACTGGGAAATATGCACCCGGAAGTGTTTAATCACGACCAGGAAGAAGGAAGAAAATGGAATCCGGAGCCCACCATGTACCAAAAAATCCAAGTATATACCTATGTGCCTCTTTTGTCGCAACGATTCCATGGTCATGTTCGCATCTGGGAGTTGAGGCCGATACTCCCTTGGTATCCGATACTCGTCAATCACAAGATCTAACTCCTCGGTGGTCATCTCGGAATACCGGATGTGCATATCGCACTTAGGATCCGTCAAGACGAAGCTAGATGCAACACCGTCTGACTCGTCGTCGGATATGTCGAGATGCAAGAGTGACGGAAACAAAAGATTAACCGGGAAAGAAAAACCTACTTGAGAGAAAGGAAGAACGCAGACCGCAGGTAAAGCACACAGTAAAAGTTTGTGAGTGAAAAGTGAATGGGAGAAATGTGAAAAAAGTGAAGTATATATAGAGGAATCCTAGGAAGGTGTGAGGGGGCATTAATGGGGAGCACACGTGGCAAGCGCATGGACGTTTTTGGCTGATGACTGCGCTCCACGTGGCTGGCGATAAAGCTGCCCCTGCAAAACGACAAACCCACCTTGGGCCTAAGCCCATGACACCCCAAAGCCCGCCAAAACCCAAGCAAGTATAACGTCACCCTACGGATAACATTATACTAGGGGGGGACATGTTCGTGTGTGGTCCCGGAAAGTGCCCGGAGACCAAGACACGTGTCACTCACCGGAACATATACCGGAGGAGAATACCGGAACAGCAATCCACGTGGTGTGAAAAGTACCATGACGTCAGCAATTATGTCATATGATCCTAGGCCCCACCAAGGATACGGCCCTATTGGTTGTAAAGGTTAAGAGCCTCATCAACCGTGGTAAAGGTTAAGAGCCTCATCCACCGAAGCGTAAGACCTTTTGTAAAGGTTAAGAGCCTCATCGAGCGGCGACCCTATTGGTTGTAAAGTTCAAGAGCCTCATCAGCCGTGGTAAAGGTTAAGAGCCTCATCCACCGAAGCATAAGACCGCTTGTAAAGGTTAAGAGCCTCATCGAGCAGCGAACCTATTGGTTGTAAAGGTTAAGAGCCTCATCAGCCGTGGTAAAGGTTAAGAGTCTCATCCACTGAAGCGTAAGACCGCTCGTAAAGGTTAGGAGCCTCATCGAGCGGCGGCCCTATTGGTTGTAAAGGTTAAGAGCCTCATCAACCGTGGTAAAGGTTAAGAGCCTCATCCACCGGAACTAAATAATCTCGTCCAATGAGGCAAGCCACTGCTTGTAGGCGTCTGAGGAAAACCTCAAGCGGTAGCCCATTGTAAGGATAACCGAAGCAAAAGGCTGGGTAAGGAACCGAAGCAAAAGGTATACTCCGGTTCTCCGGAAGTGTAAGTAAACATAATTGCATAAAGATAGAAATTGTCGAACATTCAAAATAACAGGTTGTTTCATTTAACTTCGACCGCAGTAATAACCGGTGCAAATAAGATTAAACTGTTACATCATCAAAAGAACCGGAACATTCTCCGGCATGAATAAAGTTTAGAGTTTTACATCAATAAAAGTAACTGGAACATACTCCGGTATAAACAGTAAACATTACAAAAGATGCCCTAGAAACATGCTTCATTGTGGGGCCGAGTGAGAAGAGGTAGAGACAGTCGTAACTGTGGGAGCCTGGTTCGGAGTCGTTGGTTCATCCATAGTCAACTTCATCAAATTACCAATGGACAGATCAAAAGACTTGCTCACCTTATCAACAAAGGGGTAAGACGGAGCAAACAGTTCGTCTCACTTTGCCACCCACGCATTAGCTTGGTCAAAATCAAAGTCCTTCGTCTCAGAGAGAGTATTGGCAAGTGATTCCTTGTACCGATTAACCTTGATCCCATCATACCATCCTCCGAAATAGTAGACATTAGCAACCTCAGCCACATGCTTCTTGTACTCGGAGCTCCCGTGGAGTAAGCGAAAGACATGAGGGATAAACTCCTTGACAAGCCTAGTTCGGTCAGACGCAACTCTACGGATGTTAGTTGTGCATTTGGCGTTGAGGGTCTCGGCATCCTGAGAACGCTTGTTGGCCTGAGTTAACTCTTCCTCCTTCAGACCGAGAGTGCATTCAAGATCTCTTACCTTTTGGTCATTGGCTTCAGCAGCGGCTTCCAAGGACTTGACCTTGGCTTCTAGGGTAGCTTTGTCTTGGGAACATGAAGCATGCTCCGTCTCAAGCCTCTTGAAATTGGCAGAAAGTTGCTCCAGCAACGCTTGCCCTTGTTGGAAGTTCTCAGCATCTTGGCGACTGGAGTTAATCAAGTTCCGGTGATCTTGGTTCAGCAACTCAAACCGTTGAATGATCTCAGAATGGTTCAAGGAGGTGCGAGCCAGCGCTAAATAGCCTTGACGGATCAGCTCATGATCCGACAAAGAAGCCAATGACCGCTGCTCAGCAGGAGTGGGGAGGTGGACTAGCAACTCCTTGGCAGCAAAATGGGTATCTATAAGGACGTTATGCTGAAGTCTCCTAGCAGGAACATAGGTTTGCATCCCATCATCATCTGCGTCGTCATCATCCTCATCCTCATGCTCCAAGTTAAGGGTTTCCCTCTCCTCCTTTGGAAAAGAAAATACACATGTTAAAACAACAAGCCAGAACAAGCGAAATGGGAGGGGGGCGAATGAAGCATACCAGTAACAGGTCCTTTTCCAGCACGATGGGGAGAAGGGACAGGAGGGTCCACTCCTCCATCTTGTTGTTCCTGTTGGTCTTATTCTTGTTGGTCTTGTTGGGAGGTATTCCCCTCAGCCGTTGTAGGTTCCGCCACATTCACCGGATCAGGAGAAAGGACCCGGTTGGAAGTAGACCTTGCCCCAGTCTGATCAGTAGAAGATGCCTTACTCCTCTTCGCCCCAGCACCGGAATCACTCCCCTTCCTCTTCTTTTGGCCCTGGCTTGGCCCGACATCGTCAACCTCTTGCAACAGAAGGTTTTTCTCAAGAGCGAGAGCCTCCCGGCGCTCACGAGCAGCTTTGATCCTTGGATCAGGTTTTTGTACTGCCTCTTATGCCGGAGTAAGAGCATGAATGGGATCCCTAACCCCCAAAGGTTGGGCTGTACGGTCAACTATTCTTTGGTTTTCCGGGAGCTCCTCCTCAATAGTCACCCGGGTGCCAGTCCATTTAGGCAATCTTAGAAACTGGTCCATTGTACACTCTGCAAGATGAACAAGAGGGGCGAGAGAGGAACAATTAAAGAAATCTGGTTAGTCAAAAGTAAGAGAAATATAAAAGCGAAATATTACCGTTTCCCCTTGCATATCGAAGAGCATGACTGCACTCTAACTGGGATAAAGGCCTAAATAATCCACATAAGTATAACAAGCCTTTGTGAGGTGGTCGCAACGAAATCAATGTCTCAGCCAACAAATCCGCATCAGCCTGACTATAAGTTTGGGGGAACGGATCCGCAACACATGTGTCACGGTCCCTCCACGGCATAGCATCTGGTATAACCCTCCAGTCAATCAAGAAAAACTTTTTCTTCCACTCCTTCAAACTGGAGGTGGTCTCTATACAAAACCGCAACGCCTTCTTATGAACTTTGCTAACAAAAAAGAACCAGTTTCCCTGCTTCCCCAACTTATAAAACACTCGGAACAGGTCAACGGTGCAGTCAATGTTCAGACTCCTACATCGAATCTCAAACATTACTACCCGGTTCACGCCAATGGGCACCAGCTGAGAAATATGCACCCTGAAGTGTTTGATCACGTCCAGAAAAAAGGAAGAAAAAAGGTATCCGGAGCCCACCATGCTCCAAGAGAGCCATGTAAACACCTATATGTCAGTTGCGTCTCAGCAAATCCATAGTCATATTCGGATCAGGCAACTGCAGCCGAAACTCACTTGATATTCGATACTCATCAATGGTGTGCTCTAATTCGTCATTGGTCATCTCGGAAAACCGGATGTGCATGTCGCACTTCGGATCCAGAAGACCGAAGCTGGATGCCACGTCATCGGACTCTTCGTCGGACATATTGGATGCAAGAGGAACGGAATAATATATAACCGGGAAAGAAAACCTACCTGAAAGACAGAGAGAGAGGCCGCGAGAGATGTGTACAGTAATAATAATGTGTGAAAAGAAAGTGTAAAGTGAAAGTGAAAAATGTGAAAAGGTGGGTATATATAGGAAAAACCTCGAGAAGTGTGAAAGGCGCATTAATGGGCATCACACGTGGCACGCTTAGGAATAACCTACGAGCGTGAGTGCGCTCCACGTGGCCTCCATTTAAACCCACTTAGAAAAACGACAATCAGTTTTGGGCCCAAGCCCACAACGATCACAAAACTTGTCAAAGCCCAAGATAAGTATAATGTCACCCGCCGGATAACATTATACTGGGGGGGACATGTTCGTGTGTGGTCTCGGAAAGGGCCCGGAGACCATGACACGTGTCACCCACCGGAGGACATACCGGAAAAGGTAGCCGGAGAATGAGCCCACGTGATATGAACAGTACCATGACATCATTCGTGATGTCATCTGACTCAAGGCCCCACTTAGGGTCTTGGCGTATGCTCAAAGAGGAAATGTACAGTGTCAAAGCTGGTGAGGTACACAGACCCATTTCGAGAAAGAAGACAAGGTATGAACTGTCAACATTAAGGTATCAACAGTACTCTATATATAGTCCTCATATTTATTGCTAAACACATTGAATGTTCTGACAACACACTTAATACCACATATCATATCACGTACAATTACTCATTCTCACATCGGAGCTTGGTCCTGGGATAACACCCGGGGCGAGTTAACATGTGCTGCTTCTTGTGTGTAGGTGTTTCATCTATTCATAACTTACGTGGAAGGTTTCTAGTCCTGTAGGCCCTACCGGATGATTTTAGCATCCATTCGAACTCACAATATGTTCCAGTTCAAATCATCTTGTTGAATAAACCTGTACATGTACAACAACTATAAAAGTTGTAAATGAGTTTTTTGGAATGAGTTTGTTGTAGTTAATATTATTTGTCACAGGTATTTAAGATATCAATTTATGACTATTAAACTAAAGTCTATTTCATTTCATATAATCTTATTACACGAGTTGAAATGGCAGACCTTTCAGGTGAAGCGGATAAGGAGTCTAACATAACTAGGCGAGGGTTCGAAGAAGACATTCTTCCGCTTGGATGTCATTGCACGACTCGACCCACTAACCACTAACATTTTCCGTTCTAAAAAAAAAATCTTATTACACGAGTTGACTTAATTATGATGTATGTATAAGTACGAGTGCACCATGATCCTTTGCACTTCATATCAAATAAACATGATGAAGCTTTTGTTACATGTTATTTCAATCCTCATGATGCTACATCTTTCTACTGCTTCAACAACCCCAGATACCATTATGTTCTTTAGGACATACATCACCAACGCAATCGACGAGGATATCGTAGTCCATGTCCAGGGTAATTATCGAGGTAAAGACGATAAAGGAAACGTCACACTTGCTTACAATCAAGAGTACGATTGGAAATATGGCGTGAAAATTGGCACATACTATAAAGGCGAGTTTTACTGGGGATCAAAGTATAAATCTATCAGTGTTTTTAATTACGCTATATATGGTATTTGTTCGAACGAAGATATATTTCAAGTGCAAAGATGTTATTTTTTAGTACAACCAGATGGATTCTATATCGCTCCTAAAAACAGCACATTTCCTGGTATCTGGTCCAAGTGGGCAGATTGGGACTAGAACTTGTAATCTCTAATGTTTATCAATCAATATAAACTATCAACTTTTGTTCGAGATATGTTTTGTTTGTACCTAATTAAATGTTGTCGCACAAAGAAAGATCATAATCTTAACATGAAAGAACACAAATCGAACGTACAATACAGCTTCATTGTGTTTGCAAACTAGGAATTGTGATATTATAAATGTTACAATACAAAGATCATAATCTTAACATGAAAGAAAACAAATCGAACGCACTAAAGCTGCAACACACAAAACATTAGAACAAACCGCGCGACTTATTGAAGAATAATCTTATTAGATAACCATAGGGTGAACGAAGTACGATTTCATGTAACTTATCATTTCTTCTCCGGCATGAGTGAAGCCATCGTTGACGCCATATAGGACTTCACACATACGTGCAAGGTTAATTGCAGGCATAAGAAGTGGAAACGGGACGGCTGTAGGCCTGAGCGACTCTCGGTTTATAACTTTCCATGCATCTTCAACTTTTCTTGAGATGTATTCACAAGCCTCCTCCTCTGATGCACCACTTTCCTTAGAATAGCATTCGATGCTCGAAGCAACATGGCCTCTCTCTTGTTCCTCCTTGTGGCTGACGATATCATCCATAAGTCTTACAATCACACATGAAGCTTTTATAATAGGAGGATACGAGGAAACCCATTTAAAGGTATCCTCGGTGACGATATCACCCCTACCAACATAAGATCTCGCTATCATCAAGCCGTAGGTACCAGTCACCATTGACACAGACATGTACTCCTCAAGAGTCGGACTGTACCCCTCTTTTAACCATCTCGCTTCTACCAAGTAGTTGCGAACCAACTCTTTTGCCATCTCTGTGACATAGTGAATTTGATATGTTTTTCCCTCCTTTTCAAGGTATTCCTCCATATCCACTTGAAGATTCACAAGCTCTTGATATATTAGTTTCATGTATTCTGGAAGCATATCCATGGAGCTAATTGACCATCTAGAAATTATGCAATCGATAAACTGATTATATACGAACTAATAACGGAGGCTAATTGTTAGTATAAAAGCATAATGTATATTGTTTACCTTTCAACAGCTTGTGCAAAGATTTCGAGCTCTTCATAAGTACCATAATTATCAAACGTATCATCTAACACGACCATCCACATGCATGTTTTCATTAAGAACATCCTTGTTCGAGAATGTTGAGGCTCGTAATAGATGGATAGTATCCAAAAGTATCCTTCCACCACCCTGTCTCGAACATATGGAAGCTTATTTTTCAGGTCCAAATCCTTCCACCATCTAAGACAAAAAAGAGAAAAATTTTATTAAACCAAATGATCAACTGCCTTATGATTCGAGCTATAATAATATAGACCGTGTGTATGATCCGTACTTGCAAATGTGGCTAAGCTCCTTTTTATGCATTTCTTGAAGCACGTTAAAATCTAATTTTGCAAGCTTCAGTAAAACCTCATTGTGGAATGGTTCTTGTTGGTAGACAGGCATGTAATGCAGCGCCTCTATCCTTGCAAGCCTTCTCCTAAGTGGCTGCTTTAACGCTTGGCGTATTTGGGTTCTTAGGGAAGAGTCACAACAAGGATCCTTGGCTATGAAGTCAAGGTGAACTTTAGTGAACTCGAGAGCTTTATCTAGTATTGTTTCGCCTTCCACACTCATATATGCCGTTTCATAGAGAGCAAGAAGTCCCTTAGCATCATTGCATAAGTGTTCCTTAAAATTTCCCTTCTCGTCCATATAGTCCTTGAATACTCCTGTAGCATGACCGAAAGCCCTTTTAAAACAAGTCCATATTATCTGCAATCTAAGTAAGGTTATGAAGAAAACCTGACGAGACATTGAATCCTTGTTGGCGTAGGAGTCTAAACCAAAGTGAAACGCTTTGTAAGTTTTCTTTATTGACCCACTCCTCGCCATATGTAACATGAATATGTTGCAAGGCTTCTTCAATCTCCTCTTCGAAATGATAGGCTATGCCAAGACGTTGGACTGCATCAATTAGTCCTATCAGCTCGATATGTTGCATTGGTTCATCAGAACCGTTCATCGTCATTAGCTCTATTTTCACTTCCTCTTTGAGCTCGTCAACAAGTTGTTTCTTCGTAACCAAATCTTCTGGCTGCATGTACGAAAGAAATCATAAGTGAATACGATATAAAAAAGCAATGAAGTAGAAACATATATATAAGAACCTCATCGTATGTAAGAAACTGATCTCCCCAAATGCTAGCATTGAACTTCATGGTATGACGGACAACATCTTGTTTCGTGCCAAGTTTATCGTCAACAACTACGATAGGCGACGTAGACGAAGAGATAGAGATGCTAGAAACAGGAATAGCTGACATCTTAAGATCGATCTTTGCAAGTTTGATACTGAAAATGAAATCAAGTGAGCAAATATATAGGCAATATATGCATGCAAGAGGAACAGGTTCATGTGCAGAATCGACCCGACAGGACAAAAAGTACAAGCAAACACTTTTCTAACTGTCACAATTTTATCCCAACATGAATAGTTAAGGGAATTACTACAACGTAAATATTTTTGTTGTTGTATTAATGTCGTCATAAGTATTTTTATAGGCAATTACGTAATACTACTCTAGCCGAGATTAGCCGAGGTTAGTTTTGGTCGCCAACTTTGTTCTATAGTTTCTATATATAGCAGCTATTTCTAGCCTCTCGTTTTAGTCTCCAAGCAAGATGCATGCATGTAAAGAAAACTTATGTTTAGTTAGAGCATAACCAACGGTCGAGTCGTAGGTTTGGTGTCATAGCCAAAAAGATGTTTTGTTGCCTTTCCAAAAAAAAAAGATGTTATGTCAGTAAAATAGGATATGTCACGAGAAATGGTATGACACTATTTTTAGTGGGAGTTGTAATTTTTAGTGCCATACATGTATTTTTGTGTCATAAAGGGTATCTACACTTTTAGAATTAAAAATAAAATAAAATTCATGACGTGGGCTGGTAGCCACGGCGCTAAAGCCATGGCGCCAACCCGCAGAGTGGTGCGCCGTTTCAAAATGTCGTGCCATAGCTTGATGCAATGCTATGGCTTAACGACTCCAACTGCTCTTATGCAGTTATGATGCCACAGTATAGCTACACGTCCTGATGGTTTTTTTTAACAACAATTTTATTAATGAACAACTAACAAAGACCTAAATTACAAGACAATTAAATGAGGATTTATAAACCATACACATCCCGACTAAACATTACTTTGCTTCTAGACCTACACCAATGGAATGAACTCCAAAATACATCATCAAAGATAGTCGACTTCGAATATAGTCTTGTTGCGATAACTTCACATACACCGCCATAGCACATAGAAAACACCTTTACACAGTGGCGCACGTAGAAAATTTTAATGTGGAAGGTAAAAAAAATTAGCAAGGCGAAAAAACATTATAACTTAAAAGTTAACGATTTTTAGGTTACATTGTTAAATATTGGAATTCAATGTGTGAGTGGGGGCAGTTTGAAATTCGAGTGGAGGGCATTTTAAAAACATGCTCAAATTTAAAGAAAAAATACACTAAAATCTCGTCTTTTTGATCAAGTTATGGGAGGCGCCACCACCGCAAACTTATAATGTATGTCCGCCCCTGCCTAAAAACATCATCTTAAGCTTAGCCGACATTCTTAACGAATCCAACCAAGTAAGCCAATCTTCATAAGAATCAACCTCGGTATAAGAAACGTCCTACCAGAAAGAGATTTTGCGAACAATATGTCTTAAAATCGGACACACTACCTATAATAGACGGGATTAATAGAACCTATATCGATACCACGACGAGAAATATTGTAACGCAACGGGAGAGCATTCATCTTAATTTTCCAGGCAAATATATTCACCTTAATAGGCGTATACTTAACCCATCGAGTTTTAGAACTAACCGTAGGAAGATAATTATCATCGAGCTTACTAATTAGAAATATCGATTATAAGGTAGGTTGCAAAAATCGTGAATCGATAATTGAGTGGTCGATATTTTCGTAACTTGTAATAAGTTTAGACGGGATTAATCAGAATGACATTTTTGACAAGTTTTAATTATTTTCACCGAGTTTCGTGCATTTTGACAAAATTTTCCTTAAAATCCAACTTATATATAAACAACTAGATAAGTGGTTTAAACATGTTTAGGACGAGTTTCAAGTATTTTTATTAAAATTTGTATGTTTTTAACAAGTTTGACCATCATTGCCGTCTTTGACCTCGTTAACCATAGTCGACTTGTTATTAGACTAGTTAATCGGTCACGAAAAGATTGATGACTCTATAGCAATTAGATGAATTAATTAGACTTTTAAGCCTTTTTTTGCATCACCAAGGTTTTACTTATTGGTTAAATGTCTTTTATACATAGATGATAAGATTGTTTTATTATTGCATGTGGCATTTTTAAACATGGTAACACATTACTAAAAAACAACTTTTTTTCACAGTAAAATCCGTGAGAAATCTCGCGGATTTCTACATAGTTTTTAAGAAATAATTTAAATAAATTTTGTGAGTAAATATTTCTTTACAAATCCTTTCACATACGTATAAAAAGTGTCCTTATAAAAAGTGGGCTTTTTTTTAGCTAACTTTTGCATAAATATTATAAAAGAATATTAATTTAGTCTTTGTGAGTGTGCTATTTGTCTAACCCTTTATGTCCTTTCAGTAAAATAAATGATACGTATGTGATTGTGTGACGATGAAAATTACAAAGAAATAGAGTAGAATATTAATCGTGTCACATATATTAATATTGTTTCAATGTTTGTTTTCAACTAATTACTAAACGTTTAAGGAATAAAACCAAATCAAAAATCTCAAAAAGTCATCGCCAGTGTGCTCAACTACAGTATGATTTTGTGGATGGATTCTAGAATACTATCATCTAAAAATTCTATCATATTTTTTTTATAAACATGGGCAACTTATTACTATTTTTGTATTTTTTATATTTTTAGTTTGCTTATCTTCACAACTTATTACTATTTTTGTAGCATGTATGATTATATTTGGTCTTAAATTGAATAAATCGTCTCTAAAATTTGGCCAAAATGCATGTTTTGTCCCACATGTTACGAAAGTGCAAGAATCATCCCTATTGGAAAATTAAAATGCGAGTATCGTCCTTCTAAGGAAAATTCTTGGGACGGAACACGCAAAATGGCGAAAATATTTGGAACGAAACATGCAAGATAGCAAAATCTCATGGATGAAAACTTGTAAAATAGTTTAATTTTAAGACGATATCAACACTTATAAAATATTTGGGACAAAATCTACAAAATGACCAAATATCAGGGACAATTTATGCAATTCTCTCGTCTTTTAATCATAAACAACTAGGGCTGAGCACGTCAGACCCAAAACCGACCCGGGCCAGAAAACCGGACCGAACCGGACCGAGCAATTTTGGTCCGGTCCTCGGTCCGGGGTTTTGGACCAATTCGGTCCTCGGTCCGGTCGGTCTGATTCGGTCTTACCAAAATCTCGTCGATTATGCCTAATAGGACCGAACCGGACCGGACCAACCCGAAGGGGACCGGTCCATTTCGGTCCAATCTCGGTCCAAAGTTTGGACCAATTTGGTCCTCGGTCCGATCCGGTCTCAGGTGAATGCTTAGCCTTATAAACAACTGAACTTTAGAGATAAGAACTCTAGATGTCATGAGCAACAAAAACCTCCTTATGTGAGCCCCACAAGATACCACACTCCCACTTTCAAATAGGGGTGGCAATTTTTGACACGACACGATAAACGACACGAACCCGACACGAAGTTAAACAGGTATGGGTTGAAGATAAACAGGTTTGGGTCAAAAACAGGTCAACCCGTATAACCCGTTTAATAATTGGGTCGTGTTTGGGTTGAGTAAATATTAAACAGGTCGACACGTGAACCCGTTTAAGTATATATACGTCTCTAAAAATAAATATATAACTTTAGTTTTATGTTAGATTTGGATTAAATATATTTTGTTATGTAGTTATTAAGAGTAATTGACATTATAATTCACATATCGCATAACTATTTGTATGTTATGTTTATCCTTACATATTTATATTTTTTTTTTGCATATAAATTAGTCTGATTGACAAACATTAACCTTATTTACCGTTTGACATATTTACTTAAACAGGTTAAATGGGTCAAAAACGGGTAACACGTGTTATGCAGGTGCGGGTTAGGGTTGAATTTCTTGACACGATTAATAAATGGGTCGTGTTTGGGTTACGGTTATAATAACACGTCAACCCGCGAACCCGAACAGGTCGACACGAACACGACTCGATTGCCACCCCTACTTTCAAATAACTTCTCTTATCACAACATTTATACAACTGAAATTATGGCTTTTAAGACCAATATCAAATAAAAGTTTATGGCTTTTAAGCCCAATATCAAATAAAAGTTTCTGTTTTTTTAGTAGGGTTTTTCTATCTTTTGTCCTAAAGGCACATAATTAGAACATATAAAGTACATATAAAGTACATAAAAAGTACACCGGGTCTCACAGAAAAGTACACAGGAATTCACAAAGTGTAAATCTCTGTATACTTTTTTGCAAGACCCGATGTACTTTTTACCTTCTTATCATATGCCCTTAGGCCAGAAGATAGAAAACCCTTTTTAAGTTTACTAAAAACCCGATCATGTTTAAGAATCTTACACTAGAAAAATTTTAACAAATATTACGTGAAAATATATTGTTATGACATCAATTTTTACCACTTTTTATTTATTTATTATTTCTCACAAAATGTGATTATATCTTACGTGGCATCAATTTTTGCTATGACACCAAAAGTGGTGATTTTCTTATTGATCCAGATCATTTTTGATAAAGATGATTCTAAAGTATTAGCATATAAGTATGGCTCAGCCCGGTTTGTGGTTTTAGCAATGTTGTAAAAATCGTGAGTCGTTAGCCGGTCGGTCAATCATCTTGTAGCTTGTAATCGTTCAAGGCGGGATTATTCGGTGATTAATCGGGTCAGCATTTTTAGCAAATTTTGGGTATTTCTATCAAGTTTTGGGCATTTCTAACGAGTTTTAAGTTTTTTCGGCATTATTATTCCTAAAATCTAACTTATCATACTTAAAAATAGTTATTATAAGTGATAAACAAAAGTTTATACTGAGTTTTTGGTATTTTCAGTAAGATTTGCAGGTTTTCAGCAAGTTTGACCTCTTTTGGCCGCCGTTGACCCTAATTGACTTCCATTAATCGCTTTTACATTAATCGGCAAGGTCGATGGCCTTGAAGCGATTAAGCGGCGATTAATCGACCTTGCAGACCTTGTTTTGCAACACTGGGTTTTAGGGTCTATTAGAGTTTTATATGTAATCACGGTTATAAATGGTGAATCAGTCATGAACGCACTGCAGCTACTCTACTCGGCTAAACCAAAGAGATTCTGAGTGCAGGCAGTTAATAAGCCATACTTTGTATGTGGCGATCGGGTCGAAGTTTAGCCTTGGTATACTGAGTGCAGTTCTTATGCTATGCTTGAACATGGTTCATGGTGGCTGCAAGGCAGATGGCTCGAGCCGATGCCATGGATCGGCATATACGTGGCAGGAGCATCTTTGGCCTGTGGCATAGCCATGACCATGGATGTCTTACATGGCTTTAGATACAAAAAGTTCTGGTTCCCTTGCAAATTCTTTGCTCTTAATGCTACTATCCTAACACTTATAGCTATCGCGATAAAGTTCTCTATGGACTTGAACGCCACCATGCCTCACCGTCAAGATCAGCTAGCAAAAGTAACCAGTTCTGCTTTCATAAGTACCATGGTGCACAGCCTCAGGTGCATTCTGTCTCCTAAACACGCTTATCTTAGGAGAGGCAATACTCAGAGCCTACGTGATGCCTTGGTCTCTCAAATGAAGCCGTTAGACTTAAACATTTGTGGTCGGCATGGCAGAAAGTTAGCTCACAAAACAAAGTATCAAGTCTTTAGGTTGCTTATTACAGTACAACAAGGGATTGTTTTGTCATGCCAAAGTATTAGGTTTGTTTCGATTGTCCTTGTAGGGAGGTTCTAGGATTTTAAGAGGTTTATTAAAGGGAAAAATAGTATTTCCAACAATGACTCGGAAGTGGGATCGCAACACAGTCCAGATACGAACCTCAGTCGTTTTGTTATCCATCTTGATGGAGAAGACGAATTGGGATCGCAACACAGTCCAGAGATTATTTGAAAAGCTGTCCCTCATGATATGCTCTTTGTTTTCGGCTTGTTTCACGAACCTGCAGCATGTTATTTCCAAACAATGCCGTCAAAGTGGGATTGAGGAAAGAGAGCTGAATATCCGGAATGCGATTCTTCTCTTTGGTAAAACAGAAATGATTATAAGAATTCTCGACCAGAAAAAGATTCAAGAATCTAACCCCGGAGAGTTGGTGCACATTGACGACTGGCATTTATTGTGCAAGAAGACATATACACTAAGCTCCGGTAATTGTTCATATACATTATCGTCGGGCTTAGAAGGGGTCAAACATTGATCGAGTGAACGGGTCACACCGCTAGAAGGTTGTGTCAGGCCTTCCTAGTCTCTAGGAGGAGACAGGGTGCGGCCACATCATAAGGCGACAAGGGGCCGGAAATCTCCATAGACACCGAGCCAAAGTTGCCCCTAGCTCTTAGCCATCCAAATAACCTTAATGCCCCCACATGGGTCACAAGCCCACGTTACTAGACTCGGCAGCAAGATGTGACCAAATGGGCTATAAAAATATCATTTTGCCAGTCCTTACCATGCACACTTTTTACCATTATAGGTTAGTGCCCGCAATGGGTTTATAATTGTTCGCCACCGAGCTGCTCGTGGTCGTTGTGGCTCAGTGTCACCACTACGTGACCAGTATGTGCTCGGGTTCCTCGTTATCATGAAACCGAGAAAACAAAGCAACTTCCTTTTTTAAAGGTATTCTTAGTGACTACTGTGATATGCAGGCACTCTTTTAAAGGTAAAAAGTAAAAAACGTAAGTTTTCGATTCATATAGACTAGAATTTAGATGTCTCAACTGAAATTTGATAGTTAAAACATTTCACAGACCGAAGTAATGGCGGTTGCCTCGCTAGTGGTTCAGCACATTTTCAAAATCGGTACAGTTAGAATAATATATCAAACAACAATGCGCGCAAAGATGATAATAGCCATAAAAAGAGATCTAAGTAACCACGATTACAGGATCCATAGATAATACACGAGTTGCATGCAATACGACTTGAAAGGATATAGCCCTAGTTTATATGTCTATCATATCGCTAATACAAAATGAGTTCAAGTTTAGTTTAAACCTCACATCAGCACTTCCAAGCTGAAGCAGTCATGAGCTCACGGTTCTGCCAGCAAAGCACAAGTGACGCTTGCCTCTTCTCGACATGAAACCCCCTGGCTTGAGTCCTCTTCACTACACATTCTGCTTGAGCTTCTGAGAAATTGCTTAACACGACAGGTGAATAACCGCCAGCTGCAAAGAGTGTCTTCCAATGTGGCATTGGCTCCGGGAACTGAAGTTTCCCCATCACCATGCTTTCAATCTGAGGCTGCAATAGGAACTTTTCAATCTTATTAGTCGTGTGCAAAGGAACCTTAGCAGCGTCGATAGAGTCCAATAAAACTTCATAGTACTCGAGACCGTTGAGAAGATACTGAGCGAACGATAGATCCGTCCTTTCACACCCGCGATCAAGTGACACCACGACCTTTGGTGATAGCCGTTTTATAAAATGCAGAAGCGACGGAATTGCAGATAAATGAGTCAAAGTTGACCATACTGGAAAATTCACTGCGACAGCCTCGTTGCCCCAAACTGAAAAGGAATTCGGGTCAAAAGAGTCAAAGTTCACAACTTCAAGCTCAAATGAAATACCAATTTCGTGAGCGAATTGTGACAAGTTTTCATGCATTAGCCCGAGTTCGACAGGGTGGTGAGTTGAAGGGGAAGCAAAAGCAGTTATCTTCAATGAACAACTACCGTTAACATTGTTGTTCCTTTTCCTAGGAAGCTCTTGTATAAACGAAGCCCATTGAGCACCAAACCCGATATCAAAATCAATAATATGAATGTAATCGGAATCACCGACGGCTTCAAGTAGCGTCTGATTTGAAGTAAAATTCATAAACTGTATAATCGGTGAAACTTCAGACAGAAGTTTATACGCACACATCTTAAGCATACCATTCGAAGGTGTCGGGATTGAGTTTGACATACCAAAAGCCATTTGCATTTGTAATGCTTCTTTAAAATAAAAACCGGATCTTTGGATGGGGGTTTTATAAGGTGGTGAGACAGGTGAAGGAAGGTGGTGATTGAGCCGCGCCAATATCCCTTGCGCATGGGAAAAGTTTCCAGATAGCATTAGCTCAGACGCGGCGTATAGCTGGTCACAGATAAGCTGTTTCTGGTGGTGGTTGTGTGACAATTGAGGGTCCAGTGTTGGTGGTTCTTGTTTCACCGTAACCGACGCCATCATCGACTTCTGTTGGTGGAGCGACAGATGCTGGTTCTGTTTCTCAAGTAGATACTTGTGACTCCTATCGAAAGCAGGCGGCTTCCGAATAACCGCATTCTGGTCAAATTGGTTGTTCTGCGAATCACAAGACATCCACGGCACCTGAAGACCGCCACACGAATCAGATAACAACCGCTCCCAATCATCTAACCCGACACCATCAAATCTTCTAGTACTATGTTGTAGCTCAAAAAGCGCAGGAATGGGCTGCAGCTCGGACCACTCGTCTTTGGGGACGAGATTAGGCATTTCGTGGTGAAAGCGGGAAGAGGAAAGGGTGGATGTGGAGGTGGAAGGACTAGGGCTGCGTCGTGAATCAAGAACGGAGATTGGTTCATTGCTGCTGCTAACAAAGCTACTGTGGTTGCCATATTTCGATTGCAAATAAACTTGCGGTGGTGCGAAAACTGTAACTTCGTGTGCTGCCATACCTCTCATCTAACTACCGTAACTACTAACATTAATCAAACCAAAACCTGCAATTACATCAAAACACGTGCTTAATTAATACTATATTACTAGTAATAAATTTAACAAATAACAGGTTCAATATACTTGGGGGTGTTTGTTTAGGCTTATGAAACATAAGCCAGTTTCGGCTTATACTTCATAAGCCCTAAATTTGTAGCTTATTTGGAGACTTATGGGCTTATATAACTTTATTATGATATGATAAACTTATATAACCCTGTAAGTCTCAAAGTAAGCCATAAATTTGGGGCTTATGTAAAATAATCCGAAATTTGGCTTATTTTCATAAGCTCCAATTTTGTGGCTTATTTTGAGACTTATAGGCTTATGTAAGTTTATTATATCATAATATACTTATATAAGCCCACAAGTCTTCAAATAAGCCACAAATATGGCTTGTTTTCGGCTTATATTTCATAAGCCCCAAATTTGTAGCTTATTTGGAGACTTGTCATATATAAGCCCACAAGTCTTCAAATAAGCCACAAATTTGGGGCTTATAATTTAAGCCGAAATGGGGTTATGTCTCATAAGCCTAAACAAACACCCCCTTCATGTGGGCTTGTGAGCTTATTTGATTTCGGCTTGTGTATACTTACATAAGGCAACAATTCTGAAAATAAACTTATACAAGCCTATAAGTCTCCAAATAAGCCATAAATTTGGGGTTTATGTAATATAATCCGAAATTTGGCTTATTTTACATAAGCTACAAATTTGTAGCTTATTTTGAGACTTATGGGCTTAAATAAATTTATTATATCATAATATACTTATATAAGCTCACAAGTCTTCAAATAAGCCACAAATTTGGGGCATATGAAATATTAAGCCGAAATAGGCTTATGTATCCTAAGCCTAAACAAACACCCCCTAAGTCATGTGAGCTTGTGAGCTTATTTGATTTCGGGTTATATTCTTATAAGCCTCAACTTTTCGGCTTATTTTTAGACTTTTGCGGTAATGTAAGCTTATCATATAATATAACAATAATAAACTTATATAAGGCAACAATTCTGAAAAAAAAGCCACAAAATGGGGGCTTCCGAAACACAAATAAGCTCATAAGCCACATATAAGCTTAAAGAAACAGCCCTTTCAGCTTATATAACATAAGCCCATTTCGGCTTATATAATGTAAGCCCTAAATTTGTGGCTTATTTCGAGACTTATGGGCTTATATAAGTTTGTTAAATCATAATATACTTATATAAGCCCATAAGTCTCAAAATAAGCCACAAAATTGGGTCTTATGTTATATAAGCCGAAAATAAACCATATTTTCAACTTATATTTCATAAACCCCAATTATTTAAGCTTATCTGGAGACTTGTGGGCTTATATAAGTTTACTCAATCATAATAAACTCATATAAACCCATAACTCTGGAAATAAGCCACAAAATTGAGGCTTATGTTATATAAGCCAAAATGAGCTTACATTATATAATCCCCTTAAACCAAAAAAGGTAATTAAGGAAAAAAACAAAAAGGTAATTAAGGTTAAGAGATATTTAGTCATTGTGTTGGGTTAACTTAGTACTAAACATAGTATTAACATATAAGCTTAAAAAGCTCATAAGCCACATATAAGCTTAAAAAACAGTCCTTTAGGCTTATATAACATAAGCCCATTTCGGCTTATATAACGTAAGCCCCAATTTGTGGATTATATAAATCATGATAAATTTATATAAGGCCCTAAGTCTCGAAATAAGCTACAAAATTGGGTCATATGTTATATAAGCCGAAAATAAACCATATTTTCAACTTATATTTTATAAACCCCAATTAATAAGCTTATTTGGAGACTTATGGGCTTATATAAGTCTGGAAATAAGCCACAAAACATAATTAAGAAAAACATTACTACATGAATGTTAGATCTAATAACGACACTCTCTAAGAAATAAAGTAGTGTAGTAAAAAACAACATGAACATATAACATTAAAAATAAAAAAACATGTTTTTAATACCAGAATATTAGTTAAAAAAAAAACTAACAAACACCATAGATATAGGAATGTGGTAATGAAAAATAACCTTTTCTTTAAGTACTAGTTAGTATACAACATGAGCAGCAGCAAAACTAAATGACTTCCATTGTCTTGTCAGTAAGTAAGTTCATTAATTAATGGAGTTTGGTTTGGTTGGGGGTGAAAGTGAAAATAAAAAACAAAAAAAAAAAAGTAAATAATGGAGTACAGTACACTAGTACAGGGTTTAGCTTAGCAGTGTTCTTTTTTTTTTACCCTCCAGTCCATCCACTTTAGTCTCTTTCACTTTCCTTGTACTTACCAATGTTGTTGGACTAATACTAGGATGATCATTTTGACCCGAATTCTAAACTTGAATATAAATCGTACTTGGAACCATACTGGTGCTCGATACTTGAATCTCGTTCAGTACGGGACCGAGATTACGAAATAAAGTGAAAAATAATTCGAGACTACTAATTTGGTACGGGGTCGGTAGCAAACCGGAAAATTCCCGAAAAAGTACGGGAAAATATCGACTTCCTGATACTGGTACTGATACTCGAATCTCGTTCGGTACGGAATCGGTACATAACTTTTTAGATCAGGAAAAATCGGGAACACTAAATCAAGACGGGTTCGAGACGGGATTGGTCCCGAGCTCATCCCTAACTAATACTAACAAGGGTTTACTATGGCAAACCTAAAACCGATTTGGATCAGTCTGATACAATATGGATCGAAAAAATTTGGTCTGGTTCAAGGTTTTGGACCGTTTCAGTCTTGGTTCGGTCCAGTTCGATTTTATCAAAAACCTCGTCTTCATGTTTAATAAGACTGGGGACCGGATCGATGACTGAACCGAACCAAATCAACTCGGACTGGATCATTTTAATCTAAAGTTTCGGACAATTTCGATTTTTTATTCAGTTCGATCTAATTCAAGCTCGATGCTCAGCCTTACTGCTAAATACGTAGGTGTGTTCATGGTTCGAGAACCAATATAAAAAATTGATGAATTGAATATCGGACCAAAAAAGATTCGGTCCGATCAGATTGGCCTAGTTTGGACTAATTTTTCGGTTTAATCTGCATTCCGTTTTGCTCATTCTTACTCCAGAGGGTCATTTTAATCTATTGTAACCAAATATAAGTAGGGACGAGCATTTTTACTCGAATCTCGAAATGAATATCAGAATCGTATAGATTTTTCGTATATAGTACAGTGCCAAGTCTACGAAATAAAGTGGGGGAAAATCGAGACCATTAATTTAATACGAATAGAGTACCAAATCGAAAAATTTTCGCAAAAAAAAACACGATTTTTCAATATCGATATTTTTACTGATATCCAAATCTTATTCAGTAGGATACCGATAACACTAATTTAGATACCATTAACTCAAGACATGATGGGTACAAAACTTGTACCGTATGTTTGCAAATACAAAAAAGGAGACATGTAGAATCACAATCGAACAACTGTCAAAAGTAAAAGTCGAACATGTAAAAAGTAAAAAAATTTAAGGACTAGATATAGAATTCACATTTCACACCTGTCATTATGACAGCAAAAGTGGGACCAAGACAGTCATTGTGCTGTCAACATTATGGAACGTGTATTACACGCTAGTCAATACTCGCGTTGGTCAGTAAAAACTACGGCGGTAAAAAGTTTTTGGGTAGTTAAAAAAAAGTCATGACTTTTTTGGTGTCGTTATTAAAAAAGATGAACAGGGTCTAATGGATACTTTTGTAGCTTATTTGTTTTTAACTCCCAAGGTGTTCGCAAAGTTAATAAGATTTCAAGGAGCTGCTTTTTTATTTAAAAATAATTTACTTAGATCCGATTCTAAAACAAATACTTTCTCAAGATTTGTACAGGGACCTTTTACGTGATTTTTATTCCCTCCATTTTATAATAATAATTCATCGACAAAAAATACGTAATTTAATAAAAATTTATTTTTTAAAATTTTTCTCTTTTTACAAAATAACAATTTTATTTTTAACCAATTAATTACAACTTATTTATTGTTTGTAATAATATATTCATGTGTGTTAATATAGTAAACTTAATTTAAATTTCTTATTTATTTTTGAATTGTACTATTAATTTAAAACATCTAAAAATAGTAAACTGTAATACTGTAATATTAATATGAGACCGATGGAGTATTAGGCAATATTAGTATTTTAATTGTCCAAGATTAAGTATTCTAAGAGTGTTGCACACAACCTGTAGTAAATGGTGTATACTTTTATTAAAATCAGATTACAAGTGATCAAACTAACAGAAAATAATAACAGTAATCAAGAAAGCAGTAAAACTAAGACGAGGCACGTGTTTAACACGCTTCCCTTAAAACAGATTCGTCGTCTGTTTCCCAGGGTACAACGTCCAAAGCTGTTGTACAGCCGGACTAAACAAACTTGCCTGAAAGATCACGGAAACCTTGCGTGTTTCTGATCGACGAGCTGCTGGAAAACGAACTGGTAATGGAGTAAAGAAAAAGATGCGTTTTTCTGATATATAAAACTGAATGAGAATGGTTTATTTTATAGCTAATTCATGTCTTGGTCACCAAGACAGAATATATGCTTCTAAAATAATCAGACATACAAATCTGTTAAAAATAAACACGATTTATTTTACAAACACAGGAAAATTCTGTCATGACTTAATAAGAAAGTCTATATCTATTCCTTAAATAGATGTACAGAATTTTCTGGAAACAAAAATCAAATTTGCAGCAAAAAAGATACCGAAATCTGCCCGCATCCAAGCCAGTTTTCGGAGTTGCATTCGTGTCCGCAGGTCGCGCGCTCGTGCACAAGTTCAGTAGCTTCGAACCCGTTTTTAGCCTAGAAATCTCACTTTCTGCACCACCCACCCCCCCCCCCCCCCCCCCACCCCACCCCGCGCGCGCGCGCGTAGGCGTGGGAGTAAAAACCCACAAATGAATATTGTAGGGTAGAAACTAGGATTTCCTTATAAACACATATTTTGCAAAACATTTTCCAACAATCCCCCACATGAATGGTAATCGGTCGAAAAGCACACAAAAGTTTCGCCAAAATTTCTGCGGTTAAGTCCTGCATAGGATAGGTAGGTGTAACCCTTTGAACCTTCCCTTGTGAGATGCACTTAGTCTCTTAGATCTGAGTAGACGCGATGTCCTTGAACTCAGCCTCTGTTTACGTAGACGACAATACACACTCACACAAGACTCTCCCTGACCTTGTCAAGTCCTCATAGTCGTGTTCATTATGGTCATGAACACTCGCCTGGTTCTGCAAGAGCTCTTAGAAATTGCGCCCCCGCAATTTCCTTCGAAGCGACCCCACTTCTCTCTCACATAGGTGATTTCATCTTGAATCATTAAAAACATATGTTTTATGATTTCATCTTGAATCATTATGCTTTATGATTTCATCCTGAATCATTAAGCCATATCTTTAACCTCTCAACAAGTCACATTGTTTTAGGAATGGACTAGGAAAGTTACTGTATTAAATAACTCCCCCACATTGACGTGACTTCCCCCACATTTCTATGATTAGGTTTGTCTTATTGAACCCAGATCTTGGGATCTCCAGTCAACTGGGTTAGGTTTTCCTTCATAGAAACTCATTCCTTTAAGGGCTTTAGTCCCATTCCTTTAGACGACTTACTAACTAACTCTCTGCTTAAGCCTTTTGTAAGCGGATCCGCGATGTTATCCTTTGACTTCACATAGTCAATTGAGATAACTCCTGTTGAGAGTAGTTGTCGTACCGAATTATGTCGACGACGGATATGTCTAGACTTTCCATTATACATTGTGCTATGAGCTCTGTCAATTGCCGATTGACTATCACAATGTATACTAATGGTCGTTACCAGTTTAGGCCACCTGGGTATATCCTCTATGAATTGACGTAGCCATTCCGCCTCTTCTCCGCATTTATCTAACGCGATAAATTCTGATTCCATCGTGGACTTAGCTATTACAGTTTGCTTGGAAGACTTCCAAAATATAGCGGCCCCTCCCAGTGTAAACACATATCCACTGGTTGATCTAGAATCCTTTATGTCAGATATCCAACTTGGATCACTGTATCCTTCAATAACCGCTGGATTTCTAACATAATTCAGTCCATAATCACGAATGTATCTCAAATAATGAAGTACCCTAGTCATAGCTTTCCAATGTGCTTCACTTGGATTACTAGTATACCTACTCAGCCTGCTAACAGCATATGCTAAGTCAGGTCGGGTACAAGTCATCAAATACATTAACATGCCAATAATTCTTGAATACTCTAATTGGGCAACACCTGCGCCTCTATTTTTAGATAGATGTAAACTGGTATCAATTGGAGTTCTAGCTAGGCCGGAATCCCCCGCATTATGAGTATTAAGAATTTTGTCCACGTAATGTGCTTGACTTAATGCAAGTCCACTTTGAGTTTGTATGATCTTTATTCCAAGGATCACATCAGCCAAACCCATATCTTTCATGTCAAACTTTGATTTCAACATGTCTTTAGTAGACTTGATCATCTTGTCATTACTGCCAACGATAAGCATATCATCGACATAAAGACACAAGATTACATATCCACTATTTGTTTCTTTGACATAAACACACTTGTCGCATTCGTTAATTTTGAATCCACCCTCTAGCATGGCGTGATCAAACTTTTGATGCCATTGTTTTGGAGCTTGCTTTAAGCCATACAATGACTTAACAAGCCTACAAACTTTGCTCTCTTGTCCAGGAGCCATGAAACCCTCGGGTTGGTTCATGTATATTTCTTCTTCTAAATCTCCATTTAGAAAAGCCGTTTTCACATCCATTTGGTGAACTTCTAAATTTCTTAATGCGGCATTAGCAAGAATCATCCTAATAGAAGTTATTCGCGTAACAGGCGAATAAGTATCAAAGTAATCCAGACCTTCACGTTGTCTAAAACCTTTGATCACCAATATTGCTTTGTACTTATCAATGGTGCCATCAGCTTTCATCTTCTTCTTGAAGATCCATTTATAGGCTAGTGGTTTACAACCAGGAGGTAAATCCACGAGCTCCCAAGTATGATTTTGTAAAATAGACTCTATTTCACTATTAATCGCTTCTTTCCATCGAGGACCTTCTGAGGAATTTACAGCTTCTTGATAAGAAGTGGGTTCATTTTCTACCATAAAAGAGACAAAATCGGGTCCAAATGATTTCTTGGTTCTCGCCCGTTTGCTTCTTCTAGGTTCAACCTCTTCTTCCTCGGGTTGATCTTGTCTTTCATCTTGGAGATCAGTATCATCTAGTTGTCTCTTATCTTGGACAACTGCATCATCTATTCTAGATGTGCTTCCATTTTCATTCTTTAAACAAGGAAATATGTTTTCAAAGAAGGACGCATTCCTTGATTCCATAACTGTGTTCTTGTGTATATCTGGATTTTTCGAATTATGTACAATGAAACGATACGCACTGCTATTCTTAGCATATCCAATAAATATACAATCCACAGATTTAGGTCCAATCGTTTGGGCCTTAGGTGTCGGCACAACTACCTTGGCTAGACACCCCCACACTCGTAAGTACTGGTATGATGGTTTTCTTCCCATCCATAGTTCATATGGTGTTTCCTCTTTATCCTTACGAGGTATCTTGTTTAAAAGATAAATAGCCGTTAGAATGGCTTCCCCCCACATGTGCCGGCTCAAACCAGAACTTAACAACATGGCATTAACCATTTATTTCAAGGTACGGTTCTTCCTTTCGGCAATACCGTTTTGCTGAGGTGAATAAGGAGCGGTAAACTCGTGTCTAATTCCATGTTTCGCACATAGATCAACAAAAGGAGACACATATTCACATCCTCTATCACTTCGTACAACCTTGATTTTCCTACCAAGTTGATTCTCAACTTCGGTTTTGTATAGAACAAACTTGTCTATAGCTTCATCTTTACTTTTCAACAAGTAAACGTAGCAGTACTTTGTGCAATCATCAATAAACGTGATGAAGTACTTATTGCCACCTTTTGTGGGTAGTGATTTCAAATCACATATGTCTGTGTGTATCATATCAAGTGGTTCGGTTTTTCGTTCAACCGATTTGAAAGATGATCTTGTAAGTTTGGCTTTGACACAAGTTTCACACTTATAATTTGAATCAATATGAAAATTTGGTATGCCATTAAATTTAATCAAACGACGCACTGAATTAAAATTAACATGTCCAAGACGGCCATGCCACACATTAGAAGACTCAATCAAGTAAGCAGAAGAATTCATTTTATTGATAGCATTCTTAACAACTATTACATTGAGCTTAAACATACCATTCAGGACATACCCCTTACCAACATACATTTGATTCTTAGAAAGTACAACTTTATCAGACTAAAAAACAAGACGAAAACCAAACTTATTCAAAAGCCATCCGGACACAAGATTCTTGCGAATCTCCAGAACATACAAGACTTTAGTCAACTTGAGCTCTTTCTCGGATGTCATCTTCAAAATAACATCTCCTTCGCCCTTGATATCAGCAGTTGCAGAGTTGCCCATGTACAACTTCGGTCCATTGTCAACCGCTCTGAAAGAGTAAAACATACTCTTGTCAGCACACACATGACGGGTTGCCCCAGTATGAACCCACCAATCATTATTATTAGAACCTACCAGGTTAACTTCATAGATCATGGTAACGACATCAGAAACCATAGCAATCATGTCCACATTATCATTCACCATATTAGCCTCGCGTGGAGTCACCCGCTTTGGCGCTTTGCAATTAGCAGCACGATGACCTGGCTTGTCACAATTGAAGCAATTTCCTTGGAACTTCTGCTTTACAGTTCCACCTTTAGGAGCATGGTACTCAGACTTCCCTTTGCTCTTCTTGTCATTCTTCCCTTTGCCAAAGCTCTTGCCTTTAGACTTTGAAGAAGACGAACCATGCTCAACCATATTTGCCTTGGCATAATCAGGTGTATAAGTGTTTTTCTGAGCCAGCTTGTTGTCCTCTTCAATACGAAGACGAACAACTAAGTCTTCAACAGTCATCTCCTTTCGCTTATGCTTCAAGTAGTTTTTAAACTCTACCCAGCTTGGAGGTAACTTTTCAATGATAGCAGCAGCTTGAAAAGTTTCACTCAAAGTCATACCCTCAGCATGAATGTCGTGTATCAAAACCTGCAGATCTTGAACCTGAGTTATCACACTCTTTGAATCAACCATCTTGTAATCCAAAAAAAACGAGCTACCACGAACTTCTTTGTACCAGCATCCTTCGTTTTGTACTTGCGTTCCAACGACTCCCATAATTCTTTGGCAGTCTTAGTCTTGCAGTACACATTGTACAAAAAGTCCACCAAACCATTCAGAATATAGTTGTGACATAAGAAGTCTGAATGTTTCCATGCTTCAACAGCTTGCACGGCTTGTTGATTTTCGGGTACACCTTCTTTAGGAGGTTCCACATGAGGTACGGTCTCCTTTAAGAACTTCGCAAGGTTCAAAATAGTGAGATAGAAGAACATCTTCTGCTGCCACCTCTTAAAATTCTGCTCATTGAATTTTTCTGGTTTTTCAGCATGATTAGCAACTGTGTGGGTAACTGACGCAGCAGTTACTTTCACAGTAGTAGTTGCAGGAGTTTTAGGAGTGCTAGTAGACATTCTGAAAGATCAAACAAGATCAAAACACAAACAGTTAGACAACTGTTATAAATCTGTATATAAGAAATTCAATCGTGATCTCTATATACTTATAGTGGATCTGCTTCAAAGAAACTTAATCTTGGTTTCAATGAATCAGATACAGTTATCAAATATATTAGTTTAACAGAAACACAATCTTGGTTTCAATAAACTGATTAGAACAACTGCTAAAAAACGTTAACTGTTAATAAAAATCTGTAAATTAAAACTGATTTCCAGTGAAGCTCAATCCTGGTTTCAGCAGAAACAGTTTATAATAAATCTGATAAAATTATTAATCCGATAAAAGTTTTAATTCTGTTAAACAGAATCTGTTTTAAGATTGTAGTAAATGGTGTATACTTTTATTAAGATCATATTACAAGTGATAAAACTAATAGAATATAAAGACAGAAAATAATAACAGTAATCAAGAAAGCAGTAAAACTAAGACGAGGCACTTGTTTAACACACTTCCCTTAAAACGGATCCGTCGTCTGTTTCCCAGGGTACAACGTCCAAAGCTGTTGTACAGCCGGACTAAACAAACTTGCCTGAAAGATCACGGAAGCCTTGCGTGTTGTGATCGACGAGCTGCTGGAAAACGAACTGGTAATGGAGTAAAGAAAAAGCTGCGTTTTTCTGATATATAAAACTGAATGAGAATGGTTTATTTTATAGCTAATTCATGTCTTGGTCACCAAGAAAGAATATATGCTTCTAAAAAAAGCAGACATACAAATCTGTTAAAAATAAACACGATTTGCATATATTTTACAAACATAGAAAAATTCTGTCATGACTTAATAAAAAAGTCTATATCTATTCCTTAAATAGATGTACAGAATTTTCTGGAAACAAAAATCGAATTTGCAGCAAAAAAGACACCGAAATCTGCCCGCACCCAAGCCAGTTTTCGGAGCTGCATTCGTGTCCGCAGGTCGCGCGCTCGTGCACAAGTTCAGTAGCTTCAAACCCGTTTTTAGCCTAGAAATCTCACTTTCTGCACCCCCCCACCCTCCTGCGCGCGCGTAGGCGTGGGAGTAAAAACCCACAAATGAATATTTTAAGGTAGAAACTAGGATTTCCTTATAAACATGTTTTCACTTCATGTTTCAAGCGATATGGGACAAAATATTTTCCAAATATTGTGTTTCACGTGACTCACTTTGAGACACGATATCTCATTCATATTAACTCCATATTTGACATACTTTAGCTCGTTGCGAAGCTCTCTTCGAGGAGAACGCAAAGCTACTAAGTACTACGAATATATTTATAACATAATCATATATAAAATTATGTCCAAAGTATTGCAAAAACCATATTTTGCAAAACATTTTCCAACACAACCTTCGTCACTTTATGTCAATGTTTTAAAACCTGGTTTATTAGTTGACTCGGTCTAGTGACTGGTTTACAGGTCAATCGGTTCAATCGGTTGAACCGTCGGGTCAACCCGGTTTTATATATATGTAAATTTTTTATATATTTCATATATAATATTATATAATCTTATAACTTGTTTTACGTCAAGTTAAAGCGATGAAAAATATTAAAAAATTTTAGTTTAATATATATAACATTATAACAAATGTATGAAAAAATAATTAATTCATATTTATAATTAGAATTAATTATTAATTAAACGATATTAATTTCTCTTTTAAGTTAGTTTTAATTATATTTTAACTAACAATAATCATCCGTATTTAAATTTATATTTAAAATTTAAAAATATTAATAGAAAAAAAGTTTTTGAAAATATTTTTTTATAAAAATTTGTGACCCGGCCGGGTTTATCAAACCGGGTCAGCCCTGGTCAACGAAAAATCGGCGGTTCAATCCGGTTCTCAAATAAGCAAAAACCCAGTCACATCCGGCTCGGTCTCCGAGCCGGTTCACGATTCAACCGATTCAACCGGCCGGGTCAACCCGGTTTCTAAAACATTGCTTTATGTGACAGTTTCGACACAATATCGCAAAAAAGCACTTCTCGTCGTCGAAAAAAAAAATTATCTCCCCTGTTATCCGTTATACAACGCAAATTTTTTTAACTTCCAAAATATTTTTTTAATAAACTTTTATTTACTATAAATACATTAGCTTCAAAAATCACGTTTCATCCTTATTTTATTTTAAATACATTGATGCTCCCTAATTATGAAACCTGTAACTCGAGCAGTCCCTATTTTCGATGGTCGTTAGTTTTATTCGATAAATCTGATATTTGTGGGGGCATTTTGGTCTTTTTATTATAGGGACTAAACTTGTTATTTTTTTCGTTTTAAATTTTGAAATAATTCATAGGGACGAGCCGAGTAATTTTTTCTAAAAAATATTGTTTTTATGTTTACATGCCTAAAGAATTTTAAAAATACAAGATTTTAAATAATAATTTCGTACTTTTATAAAACTTAACGTTTTGTTTAAAAATAAATTTTTTCGTACTTTTTATATTAAAAAAAAGTTAAACTCAAATGTTTTTTAGAAAAATTAAGTTTTATTTTTGTACATTTAAATTATTTATGAAAAAGATAAAAAACACTTTTACTATAAATGTTTTTTCGTATATTTAACAAAAAAATAATTTATTAAACGGTAAAAAAAATTTAAAACTATTTTCTAAAAAAAAAATTACGAAAAATAATATACATTTTTTATGAAACATTATGTACATTTTTTACAAAACATAACGAAAAAAAGGTCTAAAAATTTACGAAAAATATATTGTAGGTTTCAAATTTTACATTATTTAAGAAAATTTTCGTTATTTTTCGTACAAATTTACATTGTTTATATCGTTTTTCGTGAAAAAATACACCATTTTTCGTAAAAAAATAGTTTTTTTTCAAAATAGTTTTAACTTTTTGTTTCTTTCTCTCATAAAAAAATCATTTTTTTGTTAAATTTTGTAATGTACCAAAAAAATTAGAATTTTTGTAAAAAATTATTAAATCTTAAAATAAATTTTTAAATATAAAAAAGTACGATAAAAGATTTAAATTTATTTTAAAAAATATGAAATTATTTTTTGATTTTAATTTTTTGAGCGAATAAAAACGTAAGTTTTTCTTCATTTAAAAAGTACAAAAGAAATTATTTTTCAACAGAAAATTAAGTTTTATAAAAGTAAAAATTTCTTTTTTAAAATTCGTAATTTTTTTAAAAACTCGTGAAGAAAAACTTTACGTTGTTATTCACTAAAAAAATAAAATTAAAAAATAATTTCATACTTTTTAAAATAAATTTAACAAAAAAATGATTTTATTAAAATAGAAAAAACAAAAAGTTAGAAAACTATTTTGTAAAAAAAGCTATTTTTTATGAAAAATGGTGTATTTTTTACAAACAAACATTAATATTAAAAGTATTTTTAACTTTTTGAAAATAATTTAAATGTGCGAAAAAATATAGAATTCTTTAATAACAGTTGAGCTTAACTCTTTTTGATATAAAAAGTCCGAAAAAATATTTTTAAACAAAAAGTTACCCGTTTTATAAAAGTACATAATTGTTTTAAATAATTTTGTATTTTTTTAAATTCTTTAGGCATATAAACATAAAAAAATATTATTTCAAATATATAAATTGTATTTTTATATTTAGATTAAATTTTAATGCTTATTTTATATAAATAAAAATATATATATTTGGATAAATTTCGATTTTCGGTTCCAATTGTCAAACCTATATTCAACCCAAAAACCAAATTTATAGTTGGTTCAGTTCGGTTATGACCGACAACTCGAATTGTATTTTCGGTTCGGTACTAATTCGTGTTCGATTCAGTTCGGTTCTAATTCGGGTTTGATTTGGTTCATTTCTAATTCGGATTTGATTCGATTTGATTTTCGTGAGTCAAACCTAAACAATAGACACCCCTATATATAATTTAGTATTAGCCATGATGGTAACAAGTGTGTTTGCAAAATACAAAAGGAGACATGTAGTAGAATCATAATCAACTGTCATACGTTGAAAAGTAAAAAATCGAACATGTAAAAAGTAAATTTTGTTAAAGACTATATATAGCAATTAAAAAAATATATTTTCAAGTTGAAGCCAACTTAATATATCAAATTCTCTAATCACAATAAAGATAAATATATATAAGCTTCCTGCATTTCATTAGAAGAAAAACTTATATACATATATATCTAAATTCTGATTAAACAACATGATAAATTAAATTATTTTCGATTTGAGATGATTTTGATTCACAGAATTCACATATGTAGTAGAATCACAATCAACTGTCATACGTTGAAAAGTAAAAGTCAAACATGTAAAAAGTAATTTTTTTTAAAGACTAGATATAGAATTCGGAAAATATTCTTTTAAGTTGAAGCCAACTTGATAAATTAAATTGTCTAATAAAAATAAAAATAAATACACGTGAATTTCCTGTATTTCATTAAAAAAATTTATATATATATTTAAATTTTGATTGGCTAACATAATAAGATTTTAATTTAGGGTTAAATCCATATATTAGCAACGTACTTTTAGTTATTTACATATCTAGGTAGCAAAATGCAGATATTACTAATATAGTCATTCAAAGTTTTAGATTTATATACATATAGGTAATTTGACCGATTATTTTCAGTTAAAACTAAAAAAATGACTTACACGTTAGTTCATATATTACAAACCGGCTAATATTCAACAATGTTTTACCTTGATTTTGTCGTGGTATGTTCCTAAACCAATTTTTATGTCAAATTTATTGTTATGGTGTTGGAACATACCACGACAGAATCAAGGTAAAACATTGTTGAATATTAGCCGGTTTGTAATATATGAACTAACGTGTTAGTCATTTTTTAGTTTTAACCGAAAATCACCGGTCATATTACCCATATGTATATAAATCTAAAACTTTGAATGACTATATTAGTAATATCTGCATTTTGCTACCTAGATATGTAAATGATCGAAAGTACGTTGCTAATATATGGACTTAACCCTTTAATTTATAAAAATCACACTGTCATTCTGATTGGCAAAAGTAGGACCAAGGACAGTCACTGTGCTGTCAACATTATGGGACGTGTATTACACGCTAGCTAATAATCGCGTTGGCATTCCAAACTCCAAAGTCATGAAATGGAAAAAAAAAATACGGCGGTAAAAAGTTTTTGGGTAGTTAAAAAAAGTCATGACTTTTTGGTGTCGTTATTAAAAAAGCTAAACAAGGCCTATTGCAACTCTATAAACTTTGTAGCTTATTTGTTTTTAACTCCCAAGGTGTCGCAAAGTTAAAAAGATTTCAAGGAGCTGCTTTTTAATTAAAAAATAATTTACTTAGATCGGATTCTAAACCCAATACTATCCCAAGATTTGTACAGTTAATTGTATTTTTTTTATATAGGGGCACATGATAATAAGTTAAAATGTACATCAGGTCCCACAGAAAAATACACAGAGTTTCACATTTTACGGATTTTTGTGTACTTTTCTGTGAGACCCCGTATACTTTTTATATACATTTTACGTTCTTATCATGTAACATAGGGCACCAGATAGAAAAACCATTTTTTTAAAAGATAAATATAAAACTAGACATAATTTATACATTTGGTTTAATTAAAATAAAAAAAATTATATTTTCAAAAAAAATATATATATATTTTTTATCAACTGATCAACTTATTTACCTTTTTGATACTTTTTATAGAAAAAAAATACAAAAATACAAAAAAAAGTTGATCACTTGACACGTGTTAAAAATGTAATTAAATTAATAAAAAAAAATACATATCTATTTTTGAAAGTGGTTTTTTTTATCTTAATTAAAACCAAATGTATAAATTATGTTTTACTTTTATACTTATTTTTTTTCATTGTCCAAGATAAAGAAGTATTCGAATAGCAGGTAACATATATGAGGGTGGCAATTTTTTAATTGTCATATGTCAAATTATAAACTTTATATGCTTTGTTTTGAACGGAGTATCTAACTAAGAATCTTAATCATATTTACCATCAAATTTTCCTAATGGATCAAGAGTATTGAAAATTGTCACATGACACCCAAAAGGTCTTGTATAACTTATGGTTGGGCTTTATACGAGTCAAAAGCTCATAAGATGTCTTATTGTAAGGCTTTGTTACTAACACTCAATTAAACACAGTAGTGTTGATTGCTTCCGCCAAAAAAGTATTAGGCAAAATAGAATCAGCTAACATAGTCCTGACAGCTTCAATTAGTGTCTTGTTTTTCCTCTCAACTACTTCATTTTGTTGTAGAGTCCTTGGATTACTAAATTTTCTCTTGATCTCCTTAGACCTACAGCTTCATCAAATTCATCATTTTTGTATTATGTCCATTATCAGTTTTAATGATCATAACCTGTTTAGTAAACTGTTTTTCAACAAGGACAATAAAATCTTTAAGCAAATCATTTGTCTCACTCAAGTGCCATAAAAAACCCAACCAAACTTGCCAAATCATCAGTGATAACTAAACGAAAGGTCTTATGACTAATACTCCTTACAAAGTTGACAGTCTTAGTCTTACAAGAGGCCCTGTGTTGCTTACCTTTTTGGCAAGCAACACATGTAAGGTCATTCTGAAAAGACTTGAAAGGTAGTCCTCTTACAAGATTTTCTTTAACAAGTATGTTTAGATTTTTGAAATTGACATGACCTAACCTCATATGCTATATGTTAGACTCATTAACAAAAGCCTTAGCTAATAAACAAGCAATACCACCTGTACGAACAATAGTATGGAGATTGAAAGTGTACATGTTCTCCTGACTTGGTACTTTGAGTAATATTTATGATTCTTTAGGCATCTCAAAGTCTGGTGTGACAACCATGCAGTCTGTGTTAGTGAACATCTGCTTGTTCTTTTTATCACACATCTGTGATACTAAAAAGAGGTTGAATTCATTCATCTCTTTACACAAAGAATACTTCTTCAAATTTCAATTCCTTTGTATTAATATTTCCTTAGCCAGCAATTCTGCCTTTAATACCTCCAAAAGCAACTAAACCACTTTTAAATTATTCAGATTCAGCAAAATAGTCCTTATTCTCTGTCATGTGCCTTGAACATCCACTATCCATGATTCCTTTGTCTTTCAATTTACTAGCTAGATGATCCTGCAGAAATAGAAAACAAATTAGTTTTCAACAGGGACCAAGCCACATTAGGCTTGGATCTGGTGGGGCCAACATACTTATATGTCTTATGGGTAGAATGACATGTGATGCTAGATGTGCTTCTATAGGTCATAGTTCTGGTGGGCCAATCAAAAGTATAATGAGAGGTTATATCTTTGGCCCTTTTATGAACTGGCACATGTATCGCTTTTGTATTGGCGGTATTTCCAGCAGTACTTGGTTTTTTCCCTTTTGGCACCCACATCTGAACTGGTCTTGGTTTCTGTGCATAGAACTTGTCTTTATACATATTAGTGATGTCAAAAAAGTTTCTTGGAGAAGTCTTAGACTTGGGGGTTCCATGTTTTGGACTAGCGGTACTAGGATTTTGTTTTGGTCTAGTAGTACTTGCAGAGGTTGACCTCAAAGGTACTAAACCAGTTCTCATCAGTACAGCTCTAGGAACAAAGTTCCTATTGGCATGAGGGTGACTATATATATTGGTTACATTTTGTTTGTTCACCCTTTATGCATAATCCCACTTAGGTTTGACTTCCCTTTGTCCCATTTGCCCTTTACCCTGTGCACACTTCTTGCTGTTTCCCATAGAAATCTTTTTAGCAACTTGTTGTCTAGCAATTATGTGCTCATAAAGAGTACAATCCTTAATAAAATGACTTAAGCTACCACACATAAAACATCATTTTCTTTTCATAACATAACCAAAAGGTAAGTATGTTCTAGTATTTTCAAATCCTAGACCACTCCTTTTAATACTACCATGATGTTTTGGGTCTTTATCCATTGTCTTCCTAGGAGTTTTTACCTGCTTTAGAGCAAAACTAGATGGTGACACATAACCTTCAAGAACAAACTGCTAATTAAAAGTGGTTAGATAACCTTTTTAGTGACAATAGGTTATGGTTTGGTCAAGATACTAGAGTCAGAAGTGCAAGAGGTACAATTACTAAAGTCAGATTTTGAGTCACTTAAAGCTTTAGTCTGTTTTCCATACACAACATTAGAATAATCTAACTCTATAGAGTTGCCAGATGGCATGTATAATCTTGATAAAGGTGAGGGAATTGCTTTCATTCCCTTTGCATATCTATCATTTTCAAGAACATTTTCATTATCACTACTAGACGTGTCAAAAATACCCTTTGACAAATCTTTGTCAGTTAGTATTTGCCCAGGTTGTTCATCCATATACCCCAAACTAATCTTGTCATAATAACCTATCTGAGAATTCAATAAATTTCCAATATAAATTTTAGAGGTACAAAGTTTAAAGGGATATTCTATTTATTTTATAAAGGGCAAATAGCATAAAAAGGTACTCATCTTATGTTAAAATTCAATTAAAGGTACTCAACTTTTTTTTTCTCAATTTAAGGTACCGATCTTTTTTCTTGTAGCAATGTTGGGACAATAACAAGTTTAAAGATTATATATTAACGACCGTTTACTTTATTATTGCATCGTTAGTCCTTTATATTAACGACACTTTATAATAACCTCAAAATTCGTTTTTTTACAGTTTTAGACCGTTTTCTATCTTTTTCGTTTGATTTTTACCGTTTTCACTCGGTTTTTAATCGTTTTAGTCCGTTTTTTTCGTTTGATTAAAAACAAACGAAAACGGTAAAAATTAAACGAAAAAGGTGAAAAACGGTCTAAAACTGAAAAAAAAAACAAATTTTAAGTTTATTATAAAGTGTTATTAATGTAAAGGACTAACGATGCAATAATAAAGTAAACGGTCGTTAATATATAACCTTTAAGTTTGTTATTGTCCCAACATTGCAACAAGAAAAAAGATTGGTACCTTAAATTGAGAAAAAAAAAGTTGAGTACCTTTAATTGAATTTTAACATAAGATGAGTACCTTTTTATGCTATTTGCCCTTTTATAAAGTTACTAAAAAATAATATATATAAAATAAAGTTATTTGATTGATTTAATCGTTTTTCTACGACCTCTAATTTTCATTAAAATTCTTAAATAATTCAATTTTTATATTATATAAAAAATATAATATTTTAATATATATTTATATAAATTCAGTTTTCTGTTTTGTTTTCTTTTTGATTCAGTTCGATTTCGGCTTTTTAGTTTTTTCTAACCACCATTATTTGAAAATAGGATGAGCACAGTACAAGTATCGTACCGATCTCATACCGAATTAGTGGTATTAAAATTTTCCCGAGCATAAATTAATGGTACCGGTTAGGGGTGGCAATTTCTGACCCGACACAAAACCCGACCTAAAACCGACACGAAAATTAACAGGTTCGGGTTGAATATATTGAATCTTAGGTCAGGTTTGGGTCGGCCTATCTGACCCATTCATTAAACAGGTTAGGTCTAGGTTGGAAAAAAATTAAGCAGGTCGACCCGACAACCTGTTTAAGATTTTTTTCCTTATATTAAAAATGATTAATATTTTACCATACGTGTTAACTAGGTTAAACAGACCGAACATAAACACATTTAACATGTTTAACACGTGTAATGTGCCTACTTTTATATATAAAACTTGTTAAATGGATCGATTAATATATAAACTCGTTTAACCTATTCAAAATATTTAACGTCAATCCAAATATATACATGGGTTAAATGGGTTAGGTTCGGGTTATGTGTAAACGGGTTAGGGTTGATATAACAGACCCGATTATTTAAATGGGTTAGGTTTGGGTTGGGATCTTCTGACCCGCCAACCTGACAACCCGAACCCGCTAACCCGAACCCGACACGAATTGCCACCCCTACTATCGGTACCGTACTGAACGGAATTCAGATATCGGTACCGGTACCAGAAAATCAAAATTTCCTATTTTTTTTTCGAGAATTTCCCGACTTGGTACCGGTCCCGTAACAAATTAATGGTACCGATTTTTTTTACTTTATTTCATAGTACATGCACGGTTTCGGTTCGTTTTCGGGATTCTTGATGTCGTTGTAAAGAAAACATAAAAATTTGTTAAAAAAACTATGTTAGAGGGTACCCGCTGCCGTAACACACGGATATCATATTTATATAGATTGTGTTTTCTATTTGCCCTTAAAGAAACAAAGTCAATTGTTTATTTGTTCTTGTTCTTGTTCTTCTTCTCCAACAAGAAACAAGAAACAAGAAAGCAGGATTAATGGGAATAATAAAGAGCAGTTTATCATTCATAATCGGAACAAGCTTCGGGATCTTCATTGCTCAAAACTACGATGTCCCAAACATCCACAAGCTTTACAGCTCTGGTCTCCTCATCGCCAAACACTACGAACAAAACTATCGAAAACCCAAAAACAAGAATGACCATAAAGATGATGATGATGGTTTCTAGTCCTTTTTGAGGTTTACCCATCATTTTTTTCCCTATTTGTAACAACCCCTTTTTGTTGTTTAACCTAATTTGAAGATTATCTATACAAAGTTGCTTACTTTATGTACTTTGCTAATGATTGATATATGTGTAAGATGAGTTTCGCACTAGTTCGTTGTATTTGCGCGATATTGTGGAAAGTCCTGATTGTAATTCCTTTGTATGTTAATGGTTTAACTTTTCGGCTTATATAAGATGAGTTTCGCACTAGCTCGCGTTGCTTATATGCGATATTGTGGATTGTCCTGATTGTAGTTCCTTGTATGTTCATGGTTTAAGTTATTTGTCGTATTCGTGCTTCATCCATTATTTGCTCTATATCGCTTAAACATAGGTTATAGAAGGCATGATAGGAAGTCAGGTCTCCTTATTGCCAAACACTATGAACAAAACTATCGAAAACCCAAAAATAATAACACCAAGAATGACCATAAAGACGATGATGGTTTCTAGTCCTTTTTAAGGTTTACCCATCATTTTTTTCCCTATTTGTAACAACCCCTTTTTGTTGTTTAACGTAATTTGAAGATTATCAATACAAAGCTGCTTACTTTATACTTTTCTAATGATGCTATATGTATAAGATGAGGTTCGTACTAGCTCGTTGTATTTGCGCGATATTGTGGAACGTTTTTTTATTGTAGTTCCTTGTATGTTAATGGTTTAACTTTTCGGCTTATATAAGATGAGTTTCGCACTAGCTCGTTGTATTTGCGCGTTGCTTATATGCGATATTGTGGAAGGTTCTGATTGTAGTTCCTTTGTATGTTCATGGTTTAAGTTATTGTCGTACTCGTGCGTTCATCCACCAATTGCTCTATATCGCTTAAACATAGGTTGTAGAAGGCATGATAGGTAGTCAGGTCTCCTTATTGCCAATTTTTAATTGTTTCTTTTTCATTAGATAACTTAGTTTTTAAAACCTCATTTTCTGTTGAAACTTTTAAAAGTTGTCTTTCAAAGTCTTGGATTGCTGTTTCTTTTTCTTTTAGGTGAAAAGATATAACTCTAATTTTCTCTTCATAGTTTTGTTGAGCCTTTTTGATACAAAACTATGCTAGCTTCTAACTTCTTAACACCATGTTATAAGCATTTACTTCTACAGTGTAGGTGTTAACCTTTTGATAAAAACTTTAGAACAAGGATGTACTTTACTATCTCCTTTAGAGAGTGCCATCAGACCATGTTCTTCATCCTCATGTGCTAGAGTCCTGTTGATTGTGCCATCTAATGAGATCATAGACTTGGCATCTTTTGAATTCCATGGATTCCTGTTAGAGCTCTTTGAACCACTTTCCTTGCTGCTGGTGCTACTAGTGGTGTTGTTGGTTCTTTGATTACTTCCAGCCTTCTCTTGTTTACATTCCCTAACAAAGTGCCCTAACTTTCCACAGTTGTAGCACTCCACCTTTGACTTATCATAACCTGGAGGCTCCCTTGGATCAACTGTCATAACTCTTTCAGTCTTCATATAGAGTCCGTTTGACCTAACGAACACCATAACTGCTTGCCACTTTAAATCCATCTCTTCTAGATAAGCATCATCCATCTAGAATAGATCATCAAGGGTTAACCTTGGTCTATTATCTTGATTAGCAAAGAAGGAGAAAACAGTTTCATCATTGAATGATGTTTGACGTTTTTCTTGTAGCTTTGAAGTGGAGGTTGATTCACTAGCGATACTTTAGTAGTTTGTACCGCTAGGCTGTTCTGATACAAAAGCCAAATTTGGTTTTATGTTGAAGGTGTTATAGCTGTATTGGTTCCTCTTACATCAACCTCATATACTCTGAGATTATTATAGAGATGATCAAAAGGTGTGTCATCCAGATCATCTATAGTAATGAAGTGCATAGCCATAGCTTTCCATTCTGGTGTGACTCCTCTTAAAATTATAAGATTTGCCTCATCAGTTGGAATAGTGGCACCAACTGTTGTTGCTAGCTGAATAAGCAACTTACTAAATCTACCATACCCTTTATGGATTCCTTCTGCACTAGAGATTGAAAAGCTATCAAACTCTTGTTTCAAGACAGTTTTCTTCATCTTCTTAGATTTGTCGTTTCCTCCAAACCGAAGCTTGATGGCATTCCACATAGTTTTAGCATCTCTTTGATGATGAAAACTAGGTAGAATATCTTCTGAAAGTGTCATGGCTAGTGTGGTTCTAGCCTTTCTTTCCCTAATATCAGCCTGGATCTCTGTTGCAGTTACAACAGGCTGAACTTGTATTGTACCATCAACTAAGTAAGTAACTTGCTTTGGTGTGTTCCTATTTTTAATGACATTCCACATAGTGTAATCTGTGTGATTCAAAAAGTTTTCCATTTGCATAGCCCAAGTTTCATAATTGTCTTTTTTTAGAATTGGAAGTTTAACAGTAGAGAGAGTGTGTGGAACAGGTGTAGAAGTTTGAACTTTAGGTTCAATTTCTGCTGCTGCTACAACTAGAGCAACTGGTGTAACTGGTGCTGCTGGTTGAAGAGGATCACCATTCTAAATAACATCATCTATGTGAGGGTTTTCATCACTATATTGAGAGATGGTGATTTTTTTTTTGACTAGAGGTTTGGTTGAGGTTAGTTATTCTTAATTTAGAGTTTCTTAACAAGCTCTGATACACTTGTTGATCCATTTGAATAGATCGAGATACTGTTAAGGATTGCACTAATAGCTTGTAAACAAACTAGAGCACGAGAGAGACTCTTACTCAACATAGATAAGTTATGCGAAATCTAACTTATCAAAGCTTAAGAAGAACAGAGATATACCAACTATTCGATTCTTTATTAATCGTAAAACTTTGTGTTGAGGTACATACAACTCGCCGTACCTATATTCCTTTTATAGTACAAGGAACCCTAAAATATTCTATTAGGATACGTATATCATACACGATATACTCCTATAATAACTATAACATATCTTTACTAAAGATATAACAATACTTATCTATACTAGCAATACTTACAAATAAGCCTAACGGTACTTACATGTACCGTGTGAATACTAACAATACTTGCTACTACTAACGGTACTTGGAATACATACTAACGGTACTTGGTACTTATACAAATAATTCCCAACATAAATGATAAATTAAGTAATAATTTTGTTATTTTGATTTTTTATATTATATATGTTTTTTAAGAACATCTAATATTTATATTTTTGATTATATAATATTTTATTATGCAACGTGTAAATTATTATAAACTCACATCAATTTTTGTTTTTTAAATTTCATACTCTTTTTACTTTCGATACTTTTATTCTAGTATAAAAAGAGTATAACTATCTAATATTTATATTTTTGATTATATTATTGTTTTATTGTGCACCGTGTAAATTAATATAAACTAACCTCAATTTTTATTTTTCGAATTTTATACTCTTTTTACTTTCGATACTTTGAATATAACTATTCAGAATAAAAGTACCGAAAGTAAAAAGAGTATGAAATCAAAAATTAAAATTGAGGTGAGTTTATATTAATTTAAACGGTGCAAAATAAAACAATAATATAATCAAAAATATAAATATTAGATGTTCTAAAAAACATATGTAATATACATAAATATTATAATAGAAAAGTATCAAAATTAAAAAGAGTATGAAATTCAAAAATCCTCTTAATTAAGCATATATAATTAGATGTTCTTAAAAAACATATATAATTTACAATTCGAATGATTAAAATCTGGTATTAAATTATAAATATCATTTAAAGTTAAATATAAGTTCAAGAATAAATTTCAGGAAAAGAAGATAAGCTTATTTTAGTCAATTTACATGAGAGTTGGCGAGATCGATCAAATTTTGAATATATAATAGCGAGCTTGGTCGTTTAGATACTACATTGGCAAGACCGGTCTTTTTTTGAATAAATGTTACGTATCTTTAACTTTTGTCCTTTTAATTATTAATCAACAAACCATTTACATCAACCATACATGTACACGATTTATAAATTTATGATTTTGCAATGCTTAATATTATTTATAAAATAATATTAAATTTTAATACTTAAATAGCTATAATGCTCATTGACCCACGAGTTTTACATGATTTTTTATTATGTGATAATATTAATTGATACTTTGTATAAATATTTGTTGCATAAAAGATTTGTCTTTGTTTAACTGAAATGTTAGATATCTTTAGTAACACATAACGACCTTGAAAAAATATATATTGTTGTAATATGTATAATCTCGCCTATTTATTTTTATCTTACACCGATGTCTGTGATTCTGCATTTATTTTGATATATATTCATGTTAATAATAATTTACGTACATTGCATTGCTTGACTTTATTAAGTGTCAAAATAAAAATATAAAATAATTTGTGTTTTTATTTGAATATTTATAATTATGTGATTTGTTGATTTTTTAATATAACATATATGTTTTACTTTTAAAATATAAAGTTTAGAGGTACAAATTTAAAAAACTATAGAAAAATATAAAATAAAATTATTTGGTTGGTTTAATCGTTTTCTCTACGACCTTTACTTTTCATTAAAAATTCATAAACAATTCAATTTTTATATTATATAAAAAATAATCTTTTAATATTACCCCCTTATTACATTAAGGGGAATTGGGAAATACATCATTAAACAAATATATAAAATCTGTGAGAGGAAACCATAGGAAACCATTTTATACCGTCCGATGTCCATGGGAGGCATCTTTACATTGTCTGGCTGGCGTTCGATTTGTCAATCTGCTGTTCATTGGTATGGCCTTGCCAAGAAATTCAAAATCTTCGCTGTTCACCGGTATGGCTCCTGTCCTACGAGGTATGGTTTTCTCCCAAAACCACTTTTCTAGCCGTTGATTTCCATCTCTTTCTTGGTATATACATACACACATATATTATCACCAATTATTCATAAATAATTGGTTCCATAGATCCACACATCCACACCGCTGCTGGTAATTATTTGTTCATCGTTAAATTCCACATACGATTTTACTGGGTGATTAATCATTTGTTATGCTAATTTGTAATTTGTTATTCTAATTGGTTTATAATAATAAGGGGGTAATTACACTCGCCGGTCTATGATTAGGCTAATCTGTTAATTGTTTGGTCAGTTTTGTTGGTTTGGCTGATCATGGTTTGTTAATTAGTAATTTCTTATTATAATTGGTTTATAATAGTTACACTTGCGGATCTATGATTAGCCTGTTCTGGTAATTATTTGCTCAGTTTTCTTGGTTTGGCTGATCATGGTTTGTAGTTAGGGTTTAGGGTCTTGGGGTCTTTTTTTCGTTGTTGTGGCCGGTTTGGTGCTTTATAATTGGGTCATGCTGATGCTGGTTAGTAATTAGGGTGTTTTGGCAACCTTTTGGTTTGCCTGATGATGCTTGATAATTAGCCTTTTTGATAAGTTTTTGTAATTTATGTTGGTTTATGATGATAATTAGGTTCCCTGTTTTCATAGGTTTTTGCTGTTTTGTTTTTGTTTCCACTATTTTCTTTGCTTGATGTTGTTTAAATCACTTCTTGCTTTCGTGTAGTTTTGTTACATCGTCTTAAACCTTTATGTACTTTGTTGTGGTTTCCCGAATGTACGCTCCATTATGTCTATGCGCATTCTCGCCGAACACGACAACTATATACTTCGTACACGCTTTCTTATTTTGCGCTTTTGCGTAGCACTCATTTTTCCACACGCCATCTGTTGCCCGCGAGAAGTTCCAGCTTTCCCTCGCGATTTGTATCTGTTGCTCGAATGGCTGATCCATCTGTGCCCAGGAAGTCAGACCGTTACCGGTGCAGTGTTTGCGAAACCCCTTCAAGTAGCTTCATGTGTACCGAATGTTTGCAGAATCCCCGTGTTGCCCTCATTTTGGCGGATGCTGTCACAGGTAGAATCTAACCCGACCGGCTTAGCTTCTAAGTCTTCGCACACGCAGCTCCTAACCCTTTCTTATGTTGTTTGTCCCCTCCTTCTCTGGTAGCTGCTTCTCATGGCCATCCTACACTGCTGCGTGGAGTACCAACTTCTTTTACCGCTGCAATGCCAACCACACCTCCTGCCGGCCGCTTTGCAAGCGTAACCACAGGAAAGCAGCCTGTTGGTGACCTACAGTCGGGGGATTGCCACCCGGTGTCTAGGAAACGTGTTCCTGACAAACGGTCCAACAATGACTGCCAACCGTCTATGAAACGTAGGCTTTCTTTAGGCGGGTCTGCTTATAACGAAACTAGCAAAGGCGCCCCAGCGTGTACAGGTTTCGTTGCTTCCCTAACGTTTTATAAGTTTGTCATCTCCAACAGCTTTGTGCCCATGTTTTTTATATCTTCGTTGTCTTCATTCTGTTCAGACCACCAGGACATGCTGGATACAGTAGGACACTCCTCCTCAAGTGCGCGTCCAGCTATAACTTCTGACCTTCCTCCCACGGGTCGGCGCGTGTTACCGGCTTCCTTTACGTCTGGGAAGTCAACCAAACAGCCTCGCGGCTCCTCTTCGAGCCTGAATGCAGGAAAGCAACCTGTTGGTGACCTAGGGTTCGGGAGTGGTCGCACACCCTCAAAGAAACGTGTTCCTGATGTAGGCTGCAACGTTGGCTGGCAGCCGTCTGCCAAACGTAGGCTTTATTTTGGTCCTGCTGGAACCGAAGCAGCCACAAACTCCCTTCCTGGAACTACTGAAGTGCCATGTGCTTCTTATTGTTTTGCCCAGGAATCGGTCATTATATCCCGTTCTGCGACTGGGCCATCTGCAACGCCTGGTAAACAAACTGTGTTCATCACCGTGTTGCCCAGTCGTGTCATCGATGGCTTAAAGTTATCTTTATTTATGTTTGTTCTGCCTGTGTATACGTGTATGCAGGACATTCTGTACCAGGACCTTCCACTCCTGCCCGCGGAACCAGTAGCCGCCGCCGTGGTCGCACAAAAAATGATCCGCGTCGTCCGACGCCCACAGGTGCCCCGCATCGTGCATCTGCTGATGTGCCAACGTATGTTGACCTAGGCGACTGTGACCAACAATGTGAGCACTGTCGCGCTAGATTTTGGATGAGTGAACGCCTTAAATCAAATCGGTTTGCAAGGCGTCCAGAATATCATCTTTGCTGCATGGGTGGGAAAATATACATGGAACCACACCTTCCGCCTCCAGAGGCTATGCGCGCATTTCTGCTCGATGCACGGTTTATGGACAACATACGTGCGTATAACCAAATGTTTGCTATGACATCTTTTGGTGCAACTATTGACAGTTCCGTCAATACAGGCAGAGGGCCATATGTTTTCAAGGTCTCTGGTCAGATCTACCATCGGATTGGCTCCCTTTGTCCTGAAGAAGGGGAGCCACCTCGGTTCTTACAGCTGTATGTGTATGACACATCGAACGAAGTCGCGAATCGTATGGCCCATTTTGGTGGCGAGTTTGAGACTGGTCTTGACCCACAAGTGGTGCAACACCTAATTGAAATCCTCGATCAGAACAATGTCTTGGTTCAGCTTTTTCGGACCGCTCGCGATAAATGTGCCGATGCGAACATTGAGCCCTTTAGGCTCAGGCTCTACAACATGTGTAGCATCCGAGGGTATGAAATGCCTACTTCTAATGATGTTGGGGGCATTGTGTTTGAAAGCGGCCCTCGGACCAAAACTGATTACGATGTTATAATCGAATATCGTGGAGGTCACCTTAAACGGATAAACAAGCTTGACCAGTCATATATGTCATTGCAGTTCCCGCTGTTATTTCCGTATGGCGAGCCAGGGTTTTACCGGGAATTGAAATTGAGGCCTAGGGGTGGTGGTGGACGAGCAAAAAAAGTCTCGATGAACCAGTACTATAAGTATCAACTCCATCCACGCGCTGGTGATTTTGGACTGATATTCAAAACGGGCCGACTCTTCCAACAGTATGTTGTGGGTGTTTTCTGCTGTGTCGAGCAGGCAAGGCTTGATTTCATACGCACACACCAAAGCGACATACGCAGCGAATGCCTTGCAGGTCTGTATGATGCCATAGGGAGAGGCGACATAGAGGGGATAACGTGTGGAAAACAGGTTGTCTTGCCCCGTTCTTTTACCGGGGGCCCAAGGTATATGTACAGCCACTATTTGGATGCACTTGCCATCTGCCGAGCCTTGGGGAATCCACAATTTTTCATCACATTTACGTGTAACGCTAAATGGCCAGAAATCGAACGCTTCATGACTGAATTCCCGCTTCTTACAACGGCTGACAGACCAGATGTTGGCTGTCGGGTCTTTGAACAGAAAGTTAAAGCATTTGTGCGATACTTAAAGGAGGGCCGTCCTTTTGGTGCTGTTGCAGGCGGTAATTGTCTTGGTTGCCTTTTATAACTTTCATGGCTTTGATCCTCACACGCGCTCACGTACCTCTTTCTGCTCTTTCTTTACCGCAGTTTTGTACACAATAGAGTTTCAAAAGCGTGGTCTCCCCCATTGTCACACTCTTTTATGGGTTGACGCGAAAGACAAGATAACTGAACCATCTCAGCTGGACAACTACATCTCGGCTGAACTTCCAGACCCCGTGCTTGACCCAGAGACGTATAAAATTGTCACGGAACTCATGATGCATGGTCCTTGCGGGCCACCAAATATGTCTGCCCCGTGTATGAAGGATGGCTCTTGCGGGAAGAGCTTCCCCAAAAAATACAACAAAGCTACCTTTTTAGATGACAAAGGGTACGTTCACTATCGACGAAGAGATACAGGCCTGTACATCACAAAACGTGACACACAATTGGACAATTGTTACGTCGTTCCTTACAACCGTTCTTTGTGTCTCATGTTCCGAGCACACATAAATGTTGAATACTGTGGATGGAGCATGCTCATCAAATACCTTTTCAAATACATTTCGAAAGGGCCCGACCGCATCTTTGCAAAGATCACAAGGCCGGTTGGTGAGGCTTCTACATCGGCTAACATACAAGAAAAGGCAAAAGATGAAATCCAAAATTATGTAGATGGACGGTACATATGCCCACACGAAGCTTGCTGGAGACTGCTGGACTTTCCCATACACAGTAGAGAGCCAGCTGTGCAAATACTCGCTGTCCATCTACACGACATGCAATCCGTAAACTTCCGTGCACGCGACAGGATAGATATCGTTGTCAACCTCCCTGAGAAGAAGAAAACCACTCTCACTGAATGGTATGCGTACAACGCAGAGTATGAAGATGGTGCCAACTTAACATACGTTGATTTTCCATCTGAGTTTGTATGGTATGCGGATTCAAAAAGGTGGAAACGCCGCGTTGTCAAAACCAAGCATTCCATTGGTAGACTTGCTTACGTCCACCCAAGTTCGGGGGAACTTTTCTACTTCAGAATCCTCCTTTCCCATCAGAAGGGCTGTCAATCGCCTACAGACGTGCGCACGGTTAACGAGATAGTCTTGCCTACCTACCGGGCTGCATGTCAAGCCCTTGGCCTGCTTGGTGACGACAAAGAATGGGATATCGCACTAGAAGAGGCATCAGGAAATGGGTCTGCCTCTGAGATCCGAGTCGTATTTGCACAGCTTCTGGTTCATTGTGAAGTTTCAGACCCAGGTCGGCTTTGGGACAAACATTGGAGAAATATGTCTGATGACATACCGATGAGGGTGTCAGAAACCACTGGCATCCCTAATTACCATGTGAACGATCCTGAATTGAAAGACTTTATTCTTTTTGAGATACAGTCCATCTTAGCCGGGTATGGCAAAACTTTGTTGGAATACGGACTTCCAAACCCTCCTCAGTGGCTGCTAAATATTCTAAAAAACAAACTTCTCATGGAAGAGAGGAATTACAACCGCGATATGCTGTCTCAGGAAACAGCATCGTCTGTCCCTAAGCTGAATTCTGACCAACGGCCCATCTACGACCGCATCATATCCGCGTGTGAACAAAACACACAGGAACTGCTGTTTGTATACGGTCATGGCGGAACAGGCAAGACATTCCTGTGGAAGACCATTACCAGCGCCCTGCGTGCGAGAGGTAAAATTGTTTTGGCAGTTGCCTCTTCTGGCATCGCATCTCTACTTCTCCCTGCTGGCCGCATAGCGCATTCCCGCTTCAAAATCCCCCTAGAATTAACCGACGAATCCCTTTGCCACATTAAAAAGAACACCCAACTAGGGACTCTGTTGGTTGAGACAAGTTTAATCATATGGGATGAGGCCCCAATGAATAACAAACGTTGTTTTGAGGCTTTAGACAGGAGTCTCAGGGACCTTATGTGTGCACCCAACAACCTCTTTGGTGGGAAAACAGTTATCTTGGGCGGTGACTTTCGACAAACACTCCCGGTCAAAAAAGGAGCCTCCAAAATAGAGCTTATAACTTCGTCACTTGCTCTCTCAGACCTGTGGCAACACTTCAAAATACATACGCTCACCCAGAATATGCGGCTCCAACGTGAAGGCATGACTGAAGCTGAAAAGGCACACGCAACGGTTTTTGCAAACTGGTTGTTAGATGTCGGTAATGGAGACGCTGGCATACCAGACAGCAACGATGATACTGACTCACGCTTGATAACTATACCACCAGAACATTGTTTCCCGCCCACTGACGAAGGACTTGCACACCTAATAGATTTTATCTATGACAAACACACTCTGCGATCACCTACGCCAGAAAGTCTACAAGAAAAGGCCATTGTTTGTCCGAAAAACGAAACCGCAGACATCATAAACGAGAAAGCCTTAGCGACCATCCCAGGAAGCTCCACAACTTACCTGAGCAATGACGAAGCTTTCCCAAGAGGTGGAGAAACATCTGAGACGGACATGCTCTATCCGATGGAGTACCTCAACACGCTGTCATTCCCGGGGTTTCCAGCCCATGAACTGAAACTAAAGATCGGATCCCCTATCATGCTCCTCCGAAATACAAACTTGGCTGGTGGGTTGTGTAATGGCACAAGGATGATTGTGAAGTCACTGAAGACAAAGCTTATAGAAGCGCAGATTATTACCGGGACACGAATTGGGGAAAAGGTTTACGTACATAGAATTGCTTTGATTCATGACGATCCCAATTTGTCATTCACATTCAAGCGTAGACAGTTTCCAGTTAAACTATGTTATGCCATGACCATCAACAAAAGCCAAGGTCAGTCTCTATCTAAGATAGGTGTTTATCTCCCAAAGGCCGTTTTCAGCCATGGACAACTATACGTCGCGTTATCAAGGGCTACCTCACCGGATGGGCTGAAGATCCTCATTCAAGAAGAAGACGGCCACCCGCCCAACACAACGAAAAACATAGTTTACACCGACTTTTTAAATGCTATAGAAAACCACCGCGTTGCCTCACAAGCGAGAACGTCCAATTAGCACATGCTCTATACAAAAACATTATGCATATTTCAATAAAAGTAGGCTATATAATTTTGGCCGGTGACATGATACACGCTGAGGTAAATGACAGTTGACACCATTAATAATTGCAACAGTCGCTAACAACATACACTCTGTTACCGTATACATGTTGCCTTTTACATGCCTATACCCATGTTTATAATGCGTCTGCATAACATAATGTAGATACAGTACCATGGTTTGAGACAGCTATCATTTATGTAACACAACTCACTGTCTGTTCATTGTTCTATATTTTACAGATAAAAGTGAAGTATGACATCCCTGCCTTTGACAGTCGCGGGAACAAGTGCTCTGGTAACAACAGCAACACCAATTGACGAAATCGTTTTAGGCGGGAGAAATTATGTCCTCGAAGCCAGGATCTACCGAAAATGGATTGCCAAATCTCTGCCAGAAATGAAGGAAACAGCTTTTTGCTGCATGCTTATAGACGAACAGGTCACTAATTATTACAAACCCAAAGTTCATTATACGATGGTTTTGTTAGCCTATCTTTTAATACGGCCTTATTACGTTAACAGGGAAAGGCGATTCAAGCAAACATGGACATCGGCAATCTGTCCTACTTTGACAACATCATTTCTCTTGACAAGGTGTACAGGATCACGCGTTTCTTCTGCGAAAAAACAAGCCCATACCAACAGACACTCGAAAACCCAGTCAGCCTCAAGTTTGGAAAAATCACCAAGTTTGAACACCTAAAAGGCAAAGAGGCAGCATGGCCAGCGCATTACTTTGAGTTTGTCCCGCATGCGGAATTGGAATCAAGGGTGCCATACCGCGACAGCAACAACAAAATGGTTTATCCGCGCCTCACAGGTACCAACGTCTGATTCTTATCAACCCCTTAAATTGATTAGCTACTATTGCTAACAACAACTAATAAACAATCTTTCCTTTCAACAGATTATTACGGATGTATCACAAGAATAGGCGACCTACCATCTGCCCAAGAAATAGCTTCAGGAAAGCGTGTTACCAGAAGGATTGACATCCAAAACCTGGAGTAAGTCTCATATCTAAAGAAACATGTACAACATCTTTACTAACAACAACGTCTAACAGTCTACTTTCTACAGAGGGCATGTTATTCAGTTGACATTGTGGGACTCCATGGCTAGGCAGTTTCAGAAGGAGGCCATACTCAAACTACCACAACCAATCATGATTGCTGTCTCATCCTGCAGAGTTGGAAAATACAGAGGTAAGTCGCCCTCCACAATCGATCTTAATAAGGGCGTGACTATGGCAAGATGACTAACGGTCTTTTGCCACAGGCTATCAGCTATCTGCAATGCCAGCCACCCACTACTACGTGAATCCATCGACAACAGAAACAGACGCTGCACAGGCATCGTATGTCTTTCCATACCTTATACCGTTTCCCATCTTATACTCTTATTTTACATATAGGTAAGTGACGCTTTTTTGCCAACCATAACATGCAGGTTTGAAGACCTGTTTGAAAAACACCCACCCCTGCAGATTACAATGCATCGGTTCAATGAGCCCACCCTAGATAAACAGCAAAACATCGCAACATTGGCAGCATTGCTCGAATATAACCCAATAACATACAAGGTACGCGTAAACATCACTTGCCCGTTATGCCCTCCATTATTTCCTAACACGTTTTTTTTCTAGGGAGTGCAATTCAGTTGCGAGGCTACCATAGAAAAAATCGAGGATGACAGGCCGTGGCACTACATTTCGTGTGCCATCTGCGGCAAAAAACCAAATGACTATGACGGGATTTACGAATGTGAAGACGATGGGGAACTAGAAGCACCAGATTTCAAGTTAGTATATGTTTGTGTTGCTCATATTATGTTTAAACTGCTCATTCAGACACTCAACGGCGGCCCAACCGCACGATGCAGGTACAATTTCAAGGCAACGGTTAGTGATGCGACAGCAGCGGCAACCTTCACTTTCTTCAGTCCAGCCGGAGACCAAATCACAACCTACCCCTGTTCAGAGCTGGCGCGCAAATACAGGACAGCAGACGAAAGGCAGGCGCCTCCTGAGATACGCGCACTTGAAGGCAAGACCTACACATTCCTCATTCGCTACACTACTGGGTCGCGCAAGGGGTCTGGTGAATTTGCAGTCGATTCAGTGCTAACCATGCAAAAGCTGATCGCGCCTGCTGAGACTTCCCCGCCAACAACTCCAGACCCAACCCCGTTAGCAGTTGCAACGCCCGACCCAACACCGCTAGCAATTAGGGACATTAAACAACAGGGTCCATCAAACAAAATCTCACAAATGGGAAGTCCATCAACCCAACTCTCACAGATGGATACAAAAACAGAAACAGGTACAACCTCTTTACTTCTAATTCTAATCTCACATTCATCAACCACTTAAGTAATCTTTTTTTTTAAAGGTTCTTCAAAGACAGTCTCACAAATGGAAGGTCCTTCATCCAAAGTCTCAAATGTGGATGCAAAAACAGAAACTAAAACAGGTACATCATCTATACTTCTAATCTATACCAACTTTATCAGCCTATGTTGATCTACATTCAAACCATAAGTCCAGAAAAAACAGCACTAAAAAACTGAATATATTACAATCACAAGGGTAGACTGAAACCGATAATACAAAGTGAACATAAAACAGACAGACAAACGAACCACGAGACAACCACATACTCTTACAGACACGCCGGTGGACAAACCGGAGACACAAGAACATAGACCTTTTATTCGACACCTAAAAAGACCAGCAGAAAAACTGCTTTACCATCCTTCCTTCACCAGGGTCCACCAGCCTTGAGCTTCTCAACCAGAGCCTTCTTGCGATCAATCATGGCCTGCACGCCGCTTGCCTCGGTCTTCAAACTTGCAAGAAATGCATTGTCCTCGGTCTGGTTTTTGTCAAGCAGGGCTATCATCCTGTCGAGCATAGGGTCGCGGGGAAAGCTTTTCAGCTCCTGAATGAAATGCTCCCTCTCAACAACATTGCCAAAAACCTTTTTGGCAGCGGACTCCACCCTCAACTTCGATGCTTTGTCTGCCACAACATCCTTTCCCAGATAGCAAACAAACATGCTTGCCAAATTCGCTGTCCCAGTTTCAGCTTCGAGTGCGTTGCACCTGCGACGATACTCCATTGTTGGGTCCATTAGGTTTGCAAAGTAGGTTGATATTAAGAGGGTAGTGGTTTGTGTGAAATAAACAACCCTACCCATTTCCTTAAATAGAAAAACTTTGCCCCTTACTGTTTCTACAGTTCAGATTCCAGTTACATATCTGTCCATGTAACTAGACAATCCTATCTCACAAATAGACACTGTTAGGACCAATATGGTTAGTTCCCAACTTAGAAACACAGTTTCCAACACCAAATCTTCTCACCAGGCTTTCCCATACCCAAAATAGGTAAAAAAAATATTCCAACAATAATGGTATCCACATATTGGTCAAGACAAATCTGTCAAAGTCATTAGCTTTTCAACAAGATGCTCTTGCTGTTAATTTGAACCACTTGGTGCCTGCATAAACAGTCACACCAACTGTTGGATTTATTTTAAAAAAAAAACAAATTTTTGCTATCTTTCTTTCCTTTTTTATGCATACATGTACAGACTTTAATCTCCTATCAGTTCTAGACGGTTTTTGTACTTCTTTTAACAAAAAAATGCCATAAATATACTTACCTTATCTTACCTGTGATTTCCTGTACAGGTGCCTCAAAAATACCCATTGCAACCAAAGCTGCACAAACACGTGCTGATTCTTTCAAAGAGAAATCCGATGTTGCCCAGAACAAGCCTGTGAAAAGATCTTTGCTCGATGAACTGGAATCCGAGTCCAAAAAAAACAAATCTTAAGACCCGCACACGGTCAACAAAAAAACTGTTAACTGCTTTTGTATGTACTAATGCCGGTGGCCACTACCTTTTGGGACAGTTTGTTAAATTCGCTCTTTTGTAAACTAATGGCAGCTAACGCCATCACCAACTGTGCTACAAGAACAGGTCCAAAAGTAGTCTCTAATACCTGTTCTGTATACGCATTAGGCGTCCGGTTTGTAAAACTTATGTCCGTTTCGGCTCTCTTAACGCGTACTCAGTGTGTTTACCTTATGCTTACCTTATTTAATCTCTTTTTGCACAAACACTTTATCTATCACTTTATCTATTCACCCCGCGGCGGAGCGCGGGCATTGATCCTAGTATATTTATATAAATTCAGTTTTCTGTTTTGTTTTCTTTTCGATTCAGTTCGATTTCGGCTTTTTAGTTTCTTCTAACCACCATTATTTGCAAGTAGGGTTGAGCACAATATCGGTATCGTACCGATCTCGTACCAAATTAGTGGTACCAAATGTTTCTCGAGCATAAATTAATGGTACCGGTACCGTACCGAATGAGATAAAGATATCGATACCGGTACAAAAAAATCAACATTTCCTATTTTTTTTTACAATTTCCCGACTTGGTACCGGTCCCGTAACAAATTAGTGGTACCGATTTTCTTTTACTTTATTTCATTTCATGTTATTTCATAGTACAAGAACGGTTCCGGTTCGTTTTCGGGATTCTTGATGTCGTTGTAAAGAAAACATAAAAATTTGTTAAAAAACTATGTTACAGGTAGCCGGTGCCGTATATCATATTTATATAAATTGGGTTTTCTATTTGGCCTTAAAGAAACAAAGTCAATTGTTTGTTTATTTGTTCTTGTTCTTCTTCTCCAACAAGAAACAAGAAACAAGAAACCAGAAACCAGAAACCAGGATGGGAATAATAAAGAGCAGTTTATCATTCATAATCGGAACAAGCTTCGGGATCTTCATTGCTCAAAACTACGATGTCCCAAACATCCACAAGCTTTACAGCTCTGGTCTCCTTATTGCCAAACACTACGAACAAAACTATCGAAAACCCAAAAACAAGAAGAATGACCATAAAGACGATGATGATGGTTTCTAGTCTTTTTAAGGTTTACCCATCATTTTTTTCCCTATTTGTAACAACCCCTTTTTGTTGTTTAACCTAATTTGAAGATTATCTATACAAAGTTGCTTACTTTATGTACTTTTCTAATGATTGATATATGTGTAAGATGAGGTTCGTACTAGCTCGTTGTATTTGCGCGATATTGTGGAACGTTTTTTATTGTAATTCCTTTGTATGTTAATGGTTTAACTTTTCGGCTTATATAAGATGAGTTTCGCACTAGCTCCTTGTATTTGCGCGTTGCTTATATGCGAAAATTTGGAAGGTCCTGATTGTAATTCCTTTGTATGTTAGGGGGTGTTTGGTTTGGCTTATATAATGTAAGCCCATTTAGGCTTATATAGCATAAGCCCCAATTGCTCTATATCGCTTAAACATAGGTTATAGAAGGCATATGATAGGAAGTCAGGTCTCCTTATTGCCAAACACTATTGAAAACCCAAAAACAAGACCAACAAGAATGACCATAAAGACGATGATGGTTTCTAGTCCTTATTGATGTTTACCCATCATTTTTTTTCCTATTTGTAACAACCCCTTTTTGTTGTTTAACTTAATTTGAAGATTATCTATACAAAGTTGCTTACTTTATGTACTTTGCTAATGATGCTATATGTATAAGATGAGTTTCGTACTAGCTCGTTGTGTTTGCGCGATATTGTGGAACGTCCTGGTTGTAATTCCTTTGTATGTTTATGGTTTAACTTTTCGGCTTATATAAGATGAGTTTCGCACTAGCTCGTTGTATTTGCGCGTTGCTTATATGCTTATATTGTGGAAGGTTTGATTGTAATTCCTTTGTATGTTCATGGTTTAAGTTATTGTCGTATTCGTGCTTCATCCACTAATTGCTCTATATCGCTTAAACATAGGTTGTAGAAGGCATGATAGGTAGTCAGGTCTCCTTATTGCCAAACACTACGAACAAAACTATCGAAAACCCAAAAACAAGAAGAATGGCCATAAAGACGATGATGATGGTTTCTAGTCCTTTTTAAGGTTTACCCCTTTTTGTCGTTTAACTTAATTTTAAGATTATCAATACAAAGCTGCTTACTTTATACTTTTCTAATGATGTTATATGTATAAGATGAGGTTCGCACTAGTTCGTTGTATTTGCGCGATATTGTGGAACGTTTTTTATTGTAATTCCTTTGTATGTTAATGGTTTAACTTTTCGGCTTATATAAGATGAGTTTCGCACTAGCTCCTTGTATTTGCGCGTTGCTTATATGCGAAAATTTGGAAGGTCCTGATTGTAATTCCTTTGTATGTTAGGGGGTGTTTGGTTTGGCTTATATAATGTAAGCCCATTTAGGCTTATATAGCATAAGCCCCAATTGCTCTATATCGCTTAAACATAGGTTATAGAAGGCATATGATAGGAAGTCAGGTCTCCTTATTGCCAAACACTATTGAAAACCCAAAAACAAGACCAACAAGAATGACCATAAAGACGATGATGGTTTCTAGTCCTTATTGATGTTTACCCATCATTTTTTTTCCTATTTGTAACAACCCCTTTTTGTTGTTTAACTTAATTTGAAGATTATCTATACAAAGTTGCTTACTTTATGTACTTTGCTAATGATGCTATATGTATAAGATGAGTTTCGTACTAGCTCGTTGTGTTTGCGCGATATTGTGGAACGTCCTGGTTGTAATTCCTTTGTATGTTTATGGTTTAACTTTTCGGCTTATATAAGATGAGTTTCGCACTAGCTCGTTGTATTTGCGCGTTGCTTATATGCTTATATTGTGGAAGGTTTGATTGTAATTCCTTTGTATGTTCATGGTTTAAGTTATTGTCGTATTCGTGCTTCATCCACTAATTGCTCTATATCGCTTAAACATAGGTTGTAGAAGGCATGATAGGTAGTCAGGTCTCCTTATTGCCAAACACTACGAACAAAACTATCGAAAACCCAAAAACAAGAATGACCATAAAGACGATGATGATGGTTTCTAGTCCTTTTTGAGGTTTACCCATTATTTTTTCCCTATTTGTAACAACCCCTTTTTGTTGTTTAACGTAATTTGAAGATTATCAATACAAAGTTGCTTACTTTATACTATGTACTTTTATAATGATGCTATATGTATAAGATGAGGTTCGTACTAGCTCGTTGTATTTGCGCGATATTGTGGAACGTTCTGATTGTAATTACTTTGTCTGTTAACTTTTTGGCTTATATAAGATGAGTTTCGCACTAGCTCGTTGTATTTGCGCGTTGCTTATATGCGATATTGTGGATTGTCCTGATTGTAGTTCCTTTGTATGTTAGGGGGCGTTTGGTTTGGCTTATATAATGTAAGCCCATTTCGGCTTATATAGCGTAAGCCTCAATTTTGTGGCTTATTTGGAGGTTTATGGGCTTATATAAGTTTATTATATCATGATAAACTTATATAATTCATAAACCCTAATTTTTTAAGCTTATTTGTGACTTGGGCTTATATACGTTTATTAGATAAGCCCAACACCATATAAGATGAAGTTCACACTGGCTCCTTGTGTTTGCGTTTGTTATATGTCATATTGTGGAAGGTTCTGATTGTAGTTACTTGTATGTTCATGGTTTAAGTTATCGTCGTATTCGTGCTTCATCCACCATTAGCTCTATGCTCTATGATCTTTTCTTTATATATTGCTTAAACATAGGCTATTGTAGGCATGATAGGCACCGTGTCAAAATGGCATTAAGAATATTACGAGTAGTATATATCTTTAATATATATATATATATTCTAGTAATAATGTTTTCATATTAGTTTTACTCATCTTTTGTGCTTTGTCTTGGTATTCTTTTCGGGGGTGTTTGTTTTTCGGCTTATTTTTCATAAGCCCAATTCAATTTTGTGGCTTACTTTGAGACTCGTGAGCTTATATAAGTTCATTATGTATATGATAAGCTTCTATAAGGCGGAAAGTTTCAAAATAAGCCGCCAAATTGAATTGGGGCTTATGACACATAAGCTGAAATGGGCTTATGTTTCATAATCTTATTTTTTGTGGCTTTTTTGAAACTCATGGGATTATATAACTTTATTAAAACGTATATAAGCCCATAAGTCTCAAAATAAGCGACAAAATTGTGGCTTATAAAATATAAGCCGAAAATAAGCCAAATTTCGGCTTGTTTTTCATAAGCCTCAATTATGTGGCTTATCTTGAGACTTATGGGCTTATATGAGTTTATTATACCATAATAAACTTATATAAGCCCATAAGTCTCAAAATAAGCCACAAAATTGAGTTGGGGCTTATGAAATATAAGCTCATTTCGGCTTATGTTTCATAAGCTTAAACAAACACCCCCTAAGTGGCTTATTTTGAAAATTTCCGCCTTATTTAAGTTTTACTAAGCCGCGAAGTTTCAAAATAAGCCACTAAACGTGAACTTATAAAACATAAGCCCAACACCAGCTGCAATAGTATAAGATGAATTTCGCACTAGCTCCTTGTATTTGCATTGCTTATATGTGATATTGTGGAAGGTCCTGATAGCAACTTTGTGCTCTTTAATTGAGCTTGTTATACATTGACGATGGTCTTGCAAAAGGGCAATAAGCAGTACTATTTATTTGACATAAGTCTAGTTTTTATTGCTTAAACATAGGCTATAGAAGGCATGATAGGAACCTGTGTAGTCAAAAGCGAGAAAAGTGAGCCCTTAAGCTGAGAAGGAAGCGAAGCGCACTGAAACGCTTTGATTCCAAAGAAGCGAGCCGTTTTACTAGAGCGAGAAAAAGAGTTCTCAGGCGAGCGATAAGCGCTCACTTTTGTAGCTTCTCGCTTTAGGGAAAGGCATGTCACTTTGAGGTCGCTTGTGCCTTTAACTACCTTGTTAGGAACCATTTAGATCTTTGATATCTCCACTTCTGCAGTAGCATCATAAGTTTTATTACGAATGCTTACAAGTCCTTATGTAAGGCCTCTGGATTTGTGAGCATGCGACAATATGTATGTCTAATCAGCCTGGAGACACATTTAGAGCATGACCCTAACGACTCAATGCCAAGAACAAACTAAGTCATAAGTTTTGGTTGACCATCTGGGATATTTTAGTTTCATCGTTTCTCCCAACTTCCCACCAACAGATACATCATATTCCAGAAAGGTAAATGTAAGAAATTCTTGAGAATCGCTGATAGCCCGAAATCTTTCTTTCCTGCATGCTGATAACTAAACACCAACTCACATGAAAATGGGAGTTCTAAACACGTAGATCTAGTATATAGGCAGAGAAGTGGTCTCCAAATAATAGCCTGCTAAGAAGTGTCGAGTTTGCATACATATTGAAGCAACCATCCTATAATATTTTGACGTGAGTTTTACTGCAAATTCTGATTCTTCATAGTTTTCTGCAGTCGGTGCTTGTGACAAAATAGGTGGGTGGGGTCGGGTCACGGATCTAGATGGGTTTGGGTCTAAATTTGTCCAGGTCTAGATCGGTTTGGGTGTAAACAGGTCCGGGTGTAGATGTGTCGTTGAAACATGGGTCTAAATGGGTCCGGGTCTAGATGGGTTGGGTTCGGGTCTTAGATGAGTTTTGGTTATTTTCAAAAAAGTAATTTTTTTTTGGAGTAAAATATGAAAAAAGTAAAAAAAAAAGCACAGTAATTTTTTTTACCCATTATACCTGCCTAGACCCGTTGGGTAATTCTTATATAATTCCTCTGTCTATCAAACAACCAATTAGACTCATCTTTGTTATTTAGGGAGTCCCGAACTAGATCCATCCCCTAATAGATATATAACCATCTAGACCCATGTCCATATTGCAATGAACTGTACAGATTCACTTTTGTTGAATTTTTCATCCCGGTACTTTTGTTTTCCTTTTCAAGATTGCTGTAATGACGTAGCAACCGCCCAGCTGCGATTGGTTACACCACTGGTTTACGATGAATTTCACTTTAGGTCATCGACTCCTTGTATTTGCCTATCCACATGCTAACTTATTGTCATATTTGTGCTTCAGTGTGTAAATCAGCATTTGCTCTATAGTCTTTTCTGTTAATAGTGAAAACTCAAATGCTGTATCGCAGCTATCGCTTAAACATAGGTTACGGAAGGCATGATAGGCGTTATGTAAAAATCTCTTTAAAAAAGAGCTTGCAATACATTGACGGTCATCTTACAAATTGGCAATAAGCATATTACTGTATTTCTTTGATATCTGTTCAGCCTGGAGATACATGGTTATAGTAGGGGTGTCAATAGGGTCGATTTGACTATGATAAGACATATCGGGTCGGGTTTAGTGATCATGTGAAATGTGTGAAAATAAAATAACCAAAAGCGTTGGTGAGGGCATGATTGCAGGTGAAGAATGTCCCCATAATAGTTGCCTGTAAATTGGAGTACAAAAATGTAAAGAAAACGACAAAGTATTTTCTGCGATGTGAACCCCCCAACTCACGTATTTTTTTATCAGATAGGCGATAGGCAACTTGCTGAGTTCTGTTTAAATTGTTAGTGTCCTTTCATGGCCAGGCGTTAAAGGAAATGTAGTCATAGCCAGGTGTGACTGTTTCCATAGATGAAGCAGAGGTACTGATGACGCCCGCATTATTAAAACCTGTATGGACTGGCTTGTGAGGAATGGAACTACAAGTTGATCCATCACACGGAATTACTATACGGGAAATTTAGTCTGTTTGCATCGAGCCTTATGGAGACTCGATTCGTACATTGTTCTTGATCAGGCCTTCACGTAATCTCTATCGTGGATATTCAGTGCGAGTTTTGGAGGATTGCACTAATGGTCGCCAATGGTATGATATTACGTTTGAATGGAAATGTAATCAAGACATTAATGGTTTCTCCTTGGAGCAATCGATTTGTATGGTGTCCGTCTGAAGCCTATGGTGAATTTAGCATAACATATTAGGTTTATAAACCTTTGAAAAACTACACTATTGTGGATGCTTTGTATTTGAACTTTGTCTGAGAGTACTCGTAGATCGCAGCAGTCTCTAAGAATATCGGCCATCATTGCTTCTTCGTCAAATAATCGTATCACCCAACGGTGACCCATCTACAGTCTACCACTGACCACCTTTCAAACCAAAAAAGGAAGTTGCTTTGTTTTCTCGGTTTCATGGTACCGAGGACATACTGGCCACATGGTGGTGACACTGAGCACAACGGCTACGAGCAGCTCGGTGCCGAACAATTATAAATACATTCCTGGCACAATCCCACATTGTCAAAACATAAAACCAAAATGATCCCTTTATAGCCCATTTGGTCACATCTTGGTGCCGAGTCTAGTAACGTGGGCTTGTGACCCATGTGGCCGGGGGGCATTAAGGTTATTTGGATGGTTAAGAGCTAGGGGCAACTTTGGCTCGGTGTCTATGGACATACCGGGTTCTGTGTCGCCATATGATGTGGCCGCACCCTGTCTCCTCATGGAGTCTAGGAAGGCCTGACACAACCTTCTAGCGGTGTGAGGTCACACTCGATCAAGGTTTGACCCCTTCTAAGTCCGACAATAATTTTGTGTTTTACGGAGTAGAAACTTTCCACAACGCTATGGGAGTGGATTAAGTGTTACTTCATCCGTCCCATAATTATAATTATATTCACCGAAAAAAAACAAACAATTTTAAAAAAATACTTCTTACAGTACTTTTTACGCAAAAATAATTTTACTTTTAATCAATTAATTAGAAACTTTGTCAAAGTTTGTAATTATCACTCAAGTAAGGCTAATAAAATAAACTTAATCTAAATTCTATATCTAAATTGTTGATATATATAATTTATTTTGTATTAAACCATAGGTTGTGGATGACCTTATTGTTAATCAATTGCATTATGTTTTATTACTTCATCCGTTCCAAAATAATTGTTCATTTTGACTAGTTTTTTTCTTTTTTTTATCGACTTTAATTTTAAATATATACTTTTGTATGATATAACACTTGATGAAATTTGTAACAATAAAAACACATATAAAACTCAATCCAGTCATATATCTTGCATTAAGTATTGTATAACACACGCGAAAATGGTAAAAGTTAAAATTGAAACAATTTGATTCTAAAAAGTCAAACTAAACACTTATTTTAAGACGAATATAAGAGTAAATAGTAATGTGATTTTGACGTAAAAAAAAATAAATTCATAGGATAACCAAAACTTCAAACTTTGGTTATACAAATTATATTTTCAAAACTATTGTACTTACATAATGTTGGATTTAGGGATCATAACTCATAACCCGTTTGTGAAAACGTAAATATATGATAACCAAGTTTTGATAAGCAAAAGGCAAAAACTTTAAAAGTGAGATGTAAGATACTAAGATATAAAACTATCTTTATATGAGTTAACGGATTTATATTTAGTCGTGTGTAGCTTTTTCCATGGAATTTGGTGAAGAATGTTGGGATATATTAATATTTAATACTCACTCACTCTTATTGCGTTTTATTACAATGAGCCACCCATGGTTTGCAACCCCTTAAAGTCTTAAAGTTCATACACCCTTAAGTTAAAGTTGGTGTTAACATAATATAATCCATGGCAAAATGTATAGTTAAGCATGGACGAAAAAAAAGCATACCTACTAATGTTGCAAAAGTCGTAAATCGTTAGTCGGCTAGTCGAACAGCTTGTAGCTTGTAATCGTTTTAGGTGGGATTACTCGGTGATTAATCGACATTTTTAGTAAATTTTAGGTATTTCCGATAAATTTTGAGTATTTCTAACGAGTTTTACGTATTTTCGGCATTATTATTCCTAAAGTCCAACTCATCATACCTATAAACAGTTATTATAAGTGATAAACACAAAGTTTATAGTGAGTTTTCGGTATTTTCAGCAAAATTTGCAGGTTTCAGGTAAGTTTGACCTCTCTTGACTGACATTAACTTTAATTTACCGTTATTAATCGTCTTTACATTAATCGGTAAAATTGATAGCCTTGTATTAATCGACAAGATTGATAGCCTTTTAACGATTAATCGACGATCGTTCCTTTATAGAATTTTAAACTCTTGTCTTTTTCTTCAATTGTTTTAGAGAAAGTGGTACGTGGTTTTGAATTGAATATTTTGTCAGTGTGTTGAAAACTGAATTTTCTAACCAAAGAAACTTCTTTTATAAGTTGAATAATATATCATTTGACATGCAAAACTTGAACAAAAAGTCTGTTTCATTTGGTCCTTATAAATACGATCGATCGAACCTCTCATATCAAATCCATCTCATATTTATAATTAACATTTTGTACGTTATCATGCAGAAAAGTGCATCATCTTTAGCTCTTGGTCCAGGTGGATTAGACATAGCTCAATCCTTCTTTAAGCCAATCCATGGTGTATCACAACCTTCCACTACAAGCCGCAACACCAAAATCTCCGTCATCGGTGTTGGAAACGTTGGCATGGCCATTGCTCAGACCATCCTCACCCAAGACCTTGCTGACGAGATTGCCCTTGTGGACGTTAATGTAGACAAGCTCCGTGGTGAGATGCTCGACCTCCAGCATGCGGCTGCATTCCTTCCACGTACCACTATCTCCGCCTCGGTTGACTACTCAAGTACTACTCGTTCTGATCTTGTGATTGTAACTGCTGGGGCTCGTCAGATACCGGGGGAGTCTAGGCTTAATTTGGTGCAAAGGAACTTGGCTTTGTTTTCTAAGATTCTTCCGCCTTTGGCAGCTGCTTCACCTGAGGCTATTTTACTCATCGTGTCGAATCCAGTCGATGTTTTGACTTATGTTGCTTGGAAATTATCCGGGCTTCCTGCTAATAGGGTTATTGGGTCGGGGACCAATTTGGATTCTTCAAGGTTTCGGTTTCTCATTGCTGATCATCTTGATGTCAATGCTCAAGATGTCCAGGTTAGTTCTACATACACGTCATGCAAACATTTTCATATTCGCGTAGAAACATTTAACTTGAAACGTTTTCATTTGCATGTCGAAGGCATATATCATGGGAGAGCATGGAGATTCATCGGTCGCACTATGGTCAAGCATAAGCGTAGGAGGGGTGCCAATTCTCAGCTTCTTAGAGAGGCAACAAATTGCTTACGAGAAGCAAACACTCGAAAAGATCCACAAAGAAGTTGTTCAAGGCGCGCACGAAGTCATTGGGTTGAAGGGTTATACTTCATGGGCCATTGGTTACTCAGTGGCTAACTTAGCTCGTACTATATTAAGAGACCAACACAAGGTACACCCGGTTTCGGTGTTAGCCAAAGGGTTGTATGGTATTGACGAAGACGAAGTGTTTATCAGCCTGCCGACGCAACTAGGGAGAAGCGGAGTGTTGGGCGTGACAAATTTGCATCTTAGCGAAGAGGAGTCTCAACGGCTTCAAAGATCGGCCAAGACCATTCTCGAGGTGCAGAGTCAATTGGGTCTCTGAATTTGATTATATATCCTATGTTTATGGATTGTCTATTTAGTGCAAATCAAATAATAAGTGTGCGGATTAGAACTTACGTTACTTTTTTGCATGTAATATATTTTTTTGTTGTATTTTGTGTGATCTATATATTTGAACTACACAAGAATTTATAATACTATTAGTAACATGCTACCATAATTTATGTAGTACCTTTTCATGGGTTTTACCTTAAGAGAGAAATTTAATACTTTATTATTAAAAGTATGTTCAACAATTATTTTGTGTAGATTCAAGATCTAATATTATTCGTATCAATTCTAAAGTTTTACGTCTAGAATTGTCAGCTGACAAATCCTTTCCGTTATGAAAAAAATAAAAATGTTTTTTTTTTGAACGGCAAATTTTATTAAAAGAAAACTAGCAAGATGCTAGAGAACAAATTACACGGAAATTAAATAAGGGTTTTTCAACCAAAAATCCTAAGAAAAAGAACCTTACATCTATTAGAACACCATAAGAAGGAAAGAGAAACAATGTCGTCAAAAACCACGGACTGTCTTGAAGGAGAAGCATCGAAAATGAACTGATTTCTGAACACCTACAAGTGCCACCAAGAGACATAAAAAACCCCTTCCAGCAAGAGTTTAACCTTAGACGAAAGACGGATAGTCAATAACCAATCATTCCACTCAGTAAATGAACACACAGCCTGCCATTCAAGGTCCCACCAGCGACATAACAAGCGAAAAATATGACCAGCCATATTGCATCGAAATAAAACATGAGATATATCTTCAGTAACCGTACTGCACATCGGACAAAGCTTCGAATCCAAAACAACACCTCTACGGGCCAGATTGCATCTAGTGGGAAGACGGTCAAGCTGGGCACGCCACACAAAAATATTGATCTTAATAGGAATAACACTAACCCACCTCGTAGGGACATCAGAAGATGGCAAAAAAATGTTATCTAACTTGGAACGGACCTCTTTCACACGAAACTCACCATCCCCACTAAGATCACACACCCATATGTCCTTGGAAGAAGAAATAATAACAGAATCTATAACCTCACATAGATTCCTCCATTGAAGACGTTCAGCAGCGTCACAAACCGGTCTTCGAAAAGACTCGACAATAGAAGAAGACCCCAGTTTAGCAGCCACTGAAGCTTTTTTATCCAGATCCAACGCAAAAATTCGAGGAAACAAGATGTGGAGAGGTTGAGCGTTAATCCAGGGATCGTACCAGAAAAGAGTATGTCTCCCGTCCCCTATTCGCTTCATACAATGAGACATAAAGTTAAAGCCAGATGTAATTAAACCGCGCATCACTCGAAGAATAGAACTCCAATTAGAACTGAGATGTATTGAGTGGGATTCTAAGGAAGGGCCATATAAGGCATGGATGACCCGATACCATAATGAACCATCTTGAGAGATGAAGCGCCAAACCCACTTTAAGAGAAGAGCACGATTCAAACTGTAATAACTAGAAACACCAAAACCTCCACATTTCTTAGAAGCCAAAACCTTACCCCAAGAAACCCACGAGATCTTCCTCTCCGAATTAACAGCTCCCTTAAAAAAATTACTACGAATCATCTCCATTTCATGCAAAATACCTTTAGGAACTTTGTATAAAGACATATGGTAAAGAGGAGAAGCCCCAAGAACCGACTTTAGAAGAGTTAATCTTCCACCAATAGATAGGGTATTAACTTTCCACTTAGATAACCGTGAATGAAGTTTCTGAACTATATCAGACCAGGCAGATTTACGGGTCATACAATCTCCAACCATCACACCTAGATACCGAAATGGAGTTTGCATAACTGAGCAGCCAATAAAACCAACAGCCTGATAAACAAGATCCCTGTGAACACCAACCCCCAATAATTGCGATTTCTGAATATTGATTTTTAACCCCGACGCAAGATAGAAGCAATTTAAGATTTTGACAATGTTCTTCATATTAGACTCAGACCACTCCCCCATAAAAATAGCATCATCGACATAGAAGAGGTGAGACACTTTCAACGACTCATGAATCTGAATCCCATTGAAAACCCCTTTACTAGTGGCACGGGAAAAAGAAATATGGAGAGATTCCATAATAAGAATGAACAAAAATGGAGCTAAAGGATCACCTTGTTTGAGACCACAAAAGAAAGGAAATTCCGAAGATGGACTTCCATTAACCAAAACCGAAGCCATAGACGAGCTAAAAGTACCACGAATCCATTTACACCAATTAGGGCCGAAACCAAATGCGAGTAAGACATCAAGTAAGTAATCCCATCTCACTGAGTCGTATGCCTTTGCGAAGTCCACTTTGAAAATCATAGCATGTTTCTTTTTTCGACTACACCAAGCAAGAATCTCATTGAGAATGAATGGGCCATCTAAGATCTGCCGATTAGAAACAAATGCAGATTGTGTACCCGAAACAAGATCCGATATAACAGAAGCCAAGCGATTGGCAAGAATCTTCGTAACCACTTTACTAAAATAAAAATGTTAGTAAAGATTTACAAAGAGAAATGATATTAGTAAGTTCCATATCATACGTAAGGTTTTAAAAGGTGCGCTTTTGCGGCGTCAAAGTGGGACAAAGGCGTGAGGCGTGACATCCACATTAAAAAATATACCTTGACGTTGGTTCTAGGCGTAGCGTGAGATAAGGCGTGAAAAGGCGAGTAAAAGCGCGAGTTTTTCTGAAAGGCTTTGAAATTTTTTAAATATTTAAGATTTTTACTTGCATTTACTAATATTTTTAATTTTACATTAGATTTACTAATGTTTATAACTCATATAATTATAAATATGATATGAAACAAAAAAATTATAATTATATATTGCCGTCTTAAGTCACACCTTAAAAACGCCGCACCACTATGCTTTACGCAAAAGCTCAAAACTTAAATATACCACCGCGTCGCGCCTTACGCTATTTTGATAAGTCGTCAAGTGTGTCAACCTTGTTTGAAGCCCATCGGATAATAAACCAAAGCCCGAAGTGGCATAGTGAAACAAAACTGTTTCTCATATTCGGAAAACACGTTGTTCATTTCAGCAATTTATTATGTATTGCTTATATAAGTTACGAGAGTAAAAATTTGTCGAAAAAAAATTAATATTAAACGAATGAAAAAATTTAGTCACACATTTAAAATAAGAAGGATAAATTTAAAAGGAAATGTATCTTATTTTGTAAGTGACTTAATATCAAAGTGCTTAGGTTTTTCATACAAAACAGGATGAGCACTAGTCTGAATTGCTGACTTATTGTTACAAAACAAATTTACTGGAAAAATACTTTCAATACCAAAATCTTTCAGGATTTTCACAACCCACATAATCTCCTAAATAGCAGATGCAATCGATCTGTACTCAGCTTCAACTGAAGACTTAGACAATATATCATGTTTTTACTTTTCTTGTAAACTAGGTTTCCATCAACAAACACACAATATCCAGACACTTATCTTCTAGTTATTAGACATTTTGACCAAACCTAAGCAAAGTATGTAACAACTTAAAAAACATTATTAGTCTTAGACACTTCAACCCCCAACGCAAAAGCCAACTTAAGATATTTAAGCAGCTAGATCAAAGTGAGACTCAAGAGAAACATGTATATAGTGGCTTAAACGTTGAACAAAGTAAAAAATATCAGGCCTGGTATGTGTTAGGTACATCAATTTCCCAACAAGTTTATGATAAGAAGTGATATTGACCAGAAGTTTGTCAGTATCGCTTTCCTTACGGTTTGACACTGTATTTCAAGAAGACGAGTCATAATAAGTCTATAGGCTAACAAGCCGTACTTATGAAGACGTTCTAAACAATACTTCCTTATTTTTTATAACCTCAATTCGCCAAAATATTTTAATTCACCCAAATCTTTGATTTTAAACTTGTTACTTAATTTTTTTTCAAAATTATTCAATTTCATCGACATTATTACCGGTTATGACCAAATCATAAAAAAAATAATAGATATAATGAAAAGTTCTTTTTATTCATAATGAATAAAAAATGATTATTTGAGAAGCAACAAAAGTTTCCTCAAGCAAAGCTTTAGTCAGCTTATGGTTTCAATGTCTGAGGGCTTGCTTAAGACCATACATAGACTTATTTAGTTTGCAGACGTTATCCCCAATATCTAATACTCTTTCAGTCTCAATTTATTAGTCCCCTATTGATTTTTGAATTCTTTTCTATTAAAATATGACTTTAAATTATTATTTTTATGTTATGTAATATTTGATTAAAATTATACCAAATGAAAATACATCTAAAACTCAATCCATACATATATTTTACATCAAGTATTATATAACACAACAACATATAAACCTATCATCAAGATCCTGATAAAAGAAGACACTATTAACATCCATTTAAAAAATACCCCAATCATTTTGAACAAGAGTTAAAAAACACCTCACATTACCCATCTTAAAAATAGGACTAAATGTCTCAAAATAGTCAATTCTTTATTTCTGACCAAACTCTTTAGCAACACTAGGTTTATATCTCTCAACTTCACCAGACGATCTATATTTGATTCTTTAAAACCATTTACAAATAATAGCTTTTCTTTCGATAGGAAAATCAGTTAAATACTAAGTATTATTCCCATGGCTTTTATATTAATTCATCATTCATGACATTAATCCAATTAAAATCATTCAGCTTCTTAAAGAAGAAGACTCAATAAATTTACCTAAATTAAAAATAAAACAACAAATTTCAGCACTAAACAAAAAATGTTTAACATATCTATTAAGATCGTCTTAACCTTATTATAAAGCACGAAATCATAAGATCTCTCAAACCAACCTCAATAAGGCAAATCATTTTGAAAACAGGAATATCCTCAAACTCATCATTTTTATCACGATCAACATTTCTTTTAGAATTGATATGTTCTGTAATCAAGATAAAAAATACCAAGAATGCACACAACCAAGCTCCCCAAGTGCAATATAATGAAGATTCAATACAATACAACTAGTCCTTAAATGAGTGCTAGTAATACAAAACAAAGACCGTCCCAACTAGGTTGATCCAGTTACATCACCACAAGATCACTCGCACTCAATATTATCGGTATAGATCGATCAAAACAAGACATGTTATCCAGATGAATAATCAGATTACAAAACAGATGAGAATCAAAGAACTGTATGTGAATATATGTGAAATAACAAAACCAACTAAAGGAAAGTTTTGAAACCCTAAGCATTAGCTCAGGTTAAATATTGAGCTTATGTTTAAGTTAAGCCCTTTATCTGCTAATACTTGCAATAGTAGTCCCTTCTTCCTGAGTTACACCACGTGTCACTTTTAGTCCCTAACAGTTGGTTTGACTCTTATTAGCCCTTATATTCTCAACACCCTCCTTCAAACCTAATGTAAGTCCTTTCTTAAAACCAGTACAACCAGACAGTGTACCTGCAAACATATTAACCAAACCCAACTTTCTACAAAAAAAACATATGTTGAACAACACCTAAGCATTTAGTGAACAAGTCTGCAACTTGCATATTAAAATGAACCTTAACAGGTTTAATAACACCAACAGAAACTTTCTCTCTAATAAAATGAACATGAATCTCAAAATGTTTAGATCTCTCATGAAACACAAAATTAGCTGCCATTTGTATGGCTGATGAGTTATCACAAGATATCTCAACAGGATACATACAAGGTAACTTAATACTATGCAACAAATTAGCTAACCATATGACATCACAAGTAGCAGAAGCCATGCTTCTATACTCAGCCTCAATAGATATTTTAGAAACAGTGGCTTGTTTCTTACTCTTCCAAGACACCAAAGTATTACCTAGAAAAACACAAAAACCACTCACAGACTTTCTAGTTTTAGGACACTTAGCCCAATCAACATCAAAATAAACAGCAAGTCTAAGATCAAAAGTATTATTAAACTAAATACCAAGGCCAGGAGATCCCTTAAGATACCTTGAATCTGGATCAAGGAAATGGATTGGCTATCATATCCAGTTCAGAAAAGGTAAAAATATCTCTTTTATTGCTTACATATATTGCATTATATCACATAATAACCATTGTAAATGAATTAATTCAGAGTTTATTGGATGCTATTAATGAATTGTTACCAAATGTTGAACATAGAAAGTGTACAAGACATATATTTGCTAACTTTAAGAAGAAACACAGTGGAGTACAATTACAAAGGCTGTTTTGGGAAACTGCTTCAACAACATTGGAACATGTTTATAGTGCAAGGATAAATGAGATGAGGATGATTAGTCAAGAAACACATGATTTCCCAGATAAATCTAAATTCATGGTGCAGAGCATTTTTCAGACTGGAATCAAAGTGTCCCAGCTTTGAAAATGGAATACGTGAAAGTTTCAATAAGGAAATATTTTTTCAAAGAACTAAACTACTATCACAATGCTTATAAATATAAGACTTTGCTTGATACATAGGTTGGGAACACACCATAACACTTTCCATTAGAAAGAGAATTGAACTACTCAAGGAAAAACAAAGGTAAAAACTATTATTGGAAATTTTAATATCACTATTTAAATTGAATGAATACTTACAGATATTTTGAGTATACATAGGTTTTCGATGGATATCCTTAGTCGTTATTCAGAACTGGAAGTTAGGAAAGGCCATGAAACTTATGAGTAAACATACTCATTAGATGTTGCATGTGTAGCAGTTATAAGGTATTTCATGTATCCATGCTGTTTCAGCAGACATGCACCTAAACAGAGATCCTACAAAAAGTGTCCAACATGGACATAGTCAACAACACTGATATGAAGCTTACCAATTTAACATAAAACCCTTTCCCCCCAATTATAGGAACAAGGCCTGGTTGGCAAAAAAGTAGGGTTAAAGCTTCTACTAAAAATAATTCTCAAGTGTTTAAAGTAGGAAGAAAGATGACTTGTAGTAACTCTCAAGAGACAGGTCATAACAAAGCTAGCTGTAAAGATGAAGCTATCCCCTGATGCGTGTCCGTCGTGTGATGGATTGGATTGAAACAAGCTTTAAATTTATAAATAAGAATTATCGGAATGACTAAAAACGCACGGGCAAGTATGACCCTTTCGTTTGTGTATAGCTTTTATGTGGTAATACCGAGATTGTTCACGGATATTTGGAAAACCTATGATCATTCAAAAATCTATTATAATCTTTTGATTGTAGCAAATTATAGACAATTAATAACAAGTAATGTGAAAGGTTAATAATAAGATTAACAGCAACACTTGGTAAAGACTAGTTTGGGCATCCGTTGTGGTATGATTGTGAAGACACATTTAAAATATATGATTATGATAATTAAATGGTTAATCCAATCTATTGTTTTCAAAAGCTTCAATATTTGTCAAGACTTTGGTTAAGGAAAACAAGCATTAGATTCAATCACTCAATTCAAAACTTAATCTAATTTTAACTCATTCGATTCACGATCGTTTCACGAATTTGTTAACACTTATAATTATGTTTCTTGGTAATCAAACTTCTTAAGAAATGGTAAATACAAAAGATAACCAACCATAGACAAACCAGCTATGACTTATTGATAGAAAATAACCCTTTCGACATATGAAATCTTTATAAAAAAATTAAGTTTTGACAACAAATGTCACATGAAACATAAGTACCAATGGTTCAAAGGAAAGCTTGAAATTGAAATAAAACATAAATCACAATCACAACCACTACTTCATAACACAAACATCATTCTACCAAGTGTAGAATAAGATTTAGCTACTCATAATGAACAATTAAATAAACTCAGAAATAATAGTCTTATAAGTCATAATCAAGAGCCTTACAAAGTAGAAATATAGTGCTAATGATTAGGGTAATGATACCTAAGAGTTTGGTGATGTTAACTTTGCTTTTCGGACTCTAAAAGTGACTTTTATTGCACCTCCTTGCTCAGATCCGGGAATGGTGTTTTGGACAAGGTTGAGAGAGTTTATTAACTTGCAATAACACACACAAGTATGTTATAAAATGGGATATATGATAAGATGTGACCCATGGGTCTTATTTATTAACAAATTGAAGGCTATGAGTGAATGCATGGCTTGTTGGCAAAGTCATTTGCTTGGAGCCAAAGAGAGTCTAGACTCTTCTATAGAAGGTTCTTGTGACTTCTTTAAATGCTTCAAGAATGCATGTAGTTTCTAGTAAAAATCTGCCAACACAAAAGTAGAGGGTGGGGAATTGGATTTCACTAGTGGCAAAACTGCATGCTGATGGAAGGAATCGCTGGTGGCAGCGGGTGTGATTGTGATATAGGGAAGAAGCTTCAACAACTTAGGGATAAAGAGAGGCTTTATGAGTTTTTACTTGGTCTGGATGCGGAGTACGGGACGATTCGAACGTAGATTCTTGCCATGAATCCTGTACCATCCCTTGGAAACGCATACCACCTCGTGGCTGAAGATGAGCAGCAGCGTGCCGTTGCAGGAACCAAAAGACCCTCCTCTGATTCAGTCGCTTTTCAAGCACAAGTTACAGCTAAACGCGACCAAAGACGCCTAAAACAGAAAGACGTGAAACAGAGCAGTAGCAAACTAGTGGGAAATTGCACAAACTATGGAAAGGATGGGCACAACAAGGATGGTTGCTTTGAACTCAAATAACCTATCTAATAGAAATAACCAATCTACATGTACAATCTAATAGAAATTGGCTACACAAACACTTGCAAACACATTTTGTCACAAATATGCACCCAGGTATAATAGAAATGACCAATCTACATGTACAATAGTACGGATAACGCTCCCAAAAACATGTTGTATTTGGGCGTTATCATCCCCAAACCACCAAAGGTTAGAAGAGCATTTGTTCCAAAAAACACAACCATATGGTACTTATGCTTCTACAAAAGGAGATGGTAGAGGGTCTAGGGATGGTAGAGGTGAAAGGGGTGAAAGTAATGATAGAATGGGTGAAAATAGTGCTGATGTGGGTGAAGGTAGTTCTACTATGGTCTAGAGAGGTGGGAGAAAGGTAACAAAGGTAGGGGCAGGGGTAACAGAGGTAGGCAGGGCTGTAAACGAACTGGAAGGACGTGAACGGATGTATGTTCATGTTCGTTTATTTAATTGTTCGTTTATTTAATCTTAGCCGAACAAATAAACGAACGCAAACGTGTAATCGGACCAATTTTTTTTCGTGTTCGTTTATTTATATTTGAACTTGTTCATGTTCGTTTATGTTCGTTTATTAATAAGTTAAACGAAAGTAAACAAACATAAACGATCATATATAGACGTAAACAAACATAAACGAACATGAAACATATGGGTCTTTGAACTACTTAGTATATAGTTTTTATTATTGTTAGAGATGTTTGAAATACTCAATATATTATTTATTAACTTCTTTTTAATCTTTGAGATGTTAATACCGAACGAAAATAATCGAGCATATACGAACGCACTAATTGAACTTAATCGAGCGAACATAATCGATCGTTCACAAACGTAAATAAACGAGCGGTGCAGTTATTCATGTTTGTTCATTTAATTAAACGGACCAAAAATCTTGTTCGTATTCGTTCATTTATTAAATAAACGAACATAAACGAGTTTTTTGTCGAACGATTGGCGAACGATTCGTTGAACGTTCAGTTTGTTTACAGCCCTAGAGGTAGGTAAATGGGAAGAAATGGTAGTTGGAAACCTTAACCTAATTGATGAGGTATGTGTTTATTTTATATAATAGTTTGGTTCAAGTCTTATAATTAGATAGTTATGTTGTGTTTTCTATAAATGTCTTAGGAAATGACTAAGGAGGAAATAAAAAAGGATTTAGAGCATGAGTATATGAAAGAGATATTGCGACAAGAAGAATAAAAGTTAGCAGCTCAACATAAAGCTCAATAAGACCAATTTGCTGAAGAAGCACTTAGATTGAATTTGGAGGGAAGCATCACATGCAAGGAAGGATGGAGAAAGATTTAGAGAGAAAATGGAAACATGATTACTATGACCCTTCCAACTAGACAGATGAAAAATCATTTGAACAAGAACCATACAACATAGATATAAAGAATGCCATTGAGAATATCCTGACTCAAGAATTAGTTCTTGCAAACAACAATAATGGCAAGATAATTGAAAACCAACCAATGATCAAAGGACAGAAAGACCAACAATGGTAAGAGTATTGTATAAGCATCTTGTGAAATACATGGAAAAAAAGAATAAAAAAAGAAAAGCTACATATGCAAGTGAAAGTGAAGAACTTTCATTAAGGATCATTTATAAAAAATAGGAGTAGGTCCAAATGGATATTCAACTAATAGATAAAGAAATCTAGGGTAGGACCAAATGGGGAAAACGAGAGAAAATATTTTCTTGTGAAGAGTTGTGTTTTCTACTTCTTAGTTGCATTATCAATTCAGTGGGGTGTTAAAAACCTAACTTTTGTAGTAAAAATTGCCACTTACTTGTTATCTTTTGTATTGGTGGAACATGGCTTGTTCCGCACATGACTATCTTGATATATGCGATTTGTTTATTTAAGTATTTCACTAGCTGTATTTTTTACATTTTGTTAAGATTTTAGTGATTGGCAAAGACAACATTGTTGAATAAAGTGAGATAACAAACAACAAGATTTATAACAATTCGATAATATTGATTGATACAAAATCCACGATACTAAATAACATACTGCATTACAACACTTGTTAAGTTACAATCTTAGTTTTTAAACAATACAATAAGGATTAAAAAGGATAGAATGAAACATGTTGACTTGTAAAAAATCAAACAGGTTAAACACTTGGTTTGTTGCTAGGTAAGATCTTGAATCCTTTCTTCATGCAACATCTCAGCTTCATGTTCATGTCTATCATGACTATTAAGCATCTTATACATGTCGTACAACTGGTAACGATACCAATCATGTCCAAGATATGGATCATACCATTCCCATAACCCACACTTCCTCACACCAGTCCATCTCTGTCAAGAAATTGCTCAAATTAATCAAAAAAGAATAGTTTGATATAAAAAAAGATAATTTACATACATTGCATTTATGCAAACAAGGAATCCTCTATCTAAGTGTCATATAGTCCATGCTGTCAAAACCCCAACTAGTAATCCAGATTTGCACAACTTATTGTTCACACAAAAGTTTAATTGATTTGATGAAGACGAAGACGAAGAACTATATATTGTTGAATCGATTTGATGTGATATGGTGATTTTGCTGAAGGTTTGTATTGTGTGTGTAAATTTCTTTTTTGAACAGCGAAATTTTATTGCGCTAGGAAGAAGCTAGAAAACAGATTACAAAGAAAAATCCTCTAAAGGATTTTTGATCCATTTTCCCCAAGAAATGGAAGCCAACTTGTTCCTATTATAGTACCATCTAAAAGAAAATTCAATAATATGATCAAAAAGTAAATTACGTTGCGGTAAAAGTGCTCCAAAGATCGTCTCGTTTTGATGATTCCACAGGGACCAAAGAGTCACTCCACAAATAACCTCGACAGTAACCTTATTGCTGCTAAGTATGAATACCATCAATCCAATCATATATATCTTGAATACTGGTTATGATAGGTGGAGGAAGATCAATCCAAGTAAAGATGCAGTTTCAAATCCTTGTATCTAAGTTACAAACCCATAAAGTTTGAAATGTAGTTTCAATCCCATGGTCACAAATCGGACAAGAGATAGAGCGGACATCAATACCTTTGCGGCTAAGGTTCCATCGAGTAGGAATGCTATCACGAAGAGCCCTCCAAGTAAAAATGTTAACTTTCTTGGGGAGGAAACGATTCCATGTAGTGCTAACTCCTTCATTAGTAAGGAGAGTGGAGTCAATATGCTTGCGCGCGCTTTGAACCGAAAAACCTTTAGAACCAATACGCCAAACCCAAACATCCGTAGAGTCCGTAAGAGAAATGTCTGACAGTATGTTTTGAAGAGCAACCACCTGACTAGCATTAGTACCACTGGAGACGCTACGGGTCCAAGAGAGGATCCACCCTTGATTCCAACATTCACAAACCAGAATATCTCTATTCGGAGCCAAGCGATAAAGGTGGGAAAACTGGTGTTGGAGGGAAGAATTTCTAACCCAAGTATCATGCCAAAAACGAGTAGAAGCCCCATTATTAACTTGGCTCATAATAGTGGAGTGCGGGATGAGACCTTTTTCATGCATAGAATTAATGGAACCAATGATCCTGCCCCAAACACCATTATTTTTTACATGACTAAAGAATGTGGAAGCGTTCTCATTTGCACCATGAATAGAATTATGTGTGTAAAATTAACTGTCAGAAACGAATGATAGGGTCAAAACCAATAATTTGAAAAGTTGTGGGCCTAGTTGATGATGTGGAATATCACAAACGGTCAAGTCACTAGTAACTTTGGTAGATGATATTAGTATTTTCATCAATTATTTAAAAACCGGTTTGACCCGGCCGGTTCAACCGGTTGAACCGGGAAACGGAGTAATGACCGGGCCGTTGTGAGCCGGGTGTTTACAGAAACTCGGACCGGATTGACTCGCCGGGTTTTGGTCGATCCGGGTTGAACCGGAGATCGGAAACCGACCGGTTCAAGGAGAAAAACAGATTCTCTAATATCAGATGATGAGATTTACATGTTCAATGTGTTGCCGAACCATGTGTGTTCACATGATTAGGATCGTTTCTGTAGAGATGAAGATGAGGTTCATCTATGTCGGGATAAGTGATGATGAAGATGAGGTTCTGTTTATGATGTGAGATCTATGTTTTATGGTTTTTGATTTGTATATGGAGAAAAGTGTTCAACAGTTGTGTTGAGGTTTTTGGTGAAGATAAGTGATAATGACAAAGTCAAAGATGCCACAACTATAAATGTTAGGTTGCACAGTACTAAAAAAAACGAGTATAACATTAGTGCTTCTTGAGACTTGAAATGAATTTTTTAATTCTATAAAACAACAAGAGTTATTGGATGTAAAACAAGAAGTGATATAGTTGGTTTTTATGCTAGAAGCTAGTAATGAGCCCACTGTCTTCTTCATGCACATAATATGTGGGTAATTTTTCTTTTAACTTAAAACCGGTTTGACCTGGCGGCTCAACCGGTTGAACCGGTAATCCGATGAACCGACGACTTGACCGAATCAATTAAAAAACCGGGTTTTAAAACATTGATTTTCATAAGTTTTGTTACCTAATATGAATATTTTTTGAAAATACGTAACCAATGAACTTAACCCTAAGAAAATTCATAAAAACAATGATTCTAAAATATGGCATAATAAGAAGATGCATGAATAAATAATATTATGGGGTTTTATAAAATATCAGGTTTATAAACCTTTGAAAAACTAATGCTTTTTCACTTTAGCTTTGTCCGAGATGGATCACCTTCACATCATTTCTTTTTCAACCACTTTATCTCAGAAGCGACTTAAAACCTTTCGCGTATACTTTCACAATAGCTTCACCTTTTGCGTACACCTTCACAATAGCCTCACCTTTTGCGTATACTTTCACAATAGCTTCACCTTTTACGTACTTAAAACACACACGCACAGAAAATTTGCTCCCGATGGTTTCACCTCTCGATCACCCCAAAATTTTTACCTCTCGATCATGCGTGAAACAAGTGAGGTCACGTTAGATGATCGACCACGCATGAGGATTAACCTTGTTATTATACATCAACTCTTACAACTAGAACTACTTATAGTTAACGAAGCAAGTAAGTTGTCATATGAAAACGTAAGGATAATATTTGATAACCTAGTTTTGAGAATAAGCAAAGCAAAAAACTTAAAAAAATAATGAGAGAAAAAGTTGAAAACATATAAAGTCAATTTTATTAAAATGTTTGCAGTTGCATCCCTTAAAAAGTTCATACATCCTTATTACGTTAAATATAGTGTTAACATAGAACTAATGCAATGGCAAGAATTTTAAACTCTAGTCTTTTCTTCAATTGTTTTAGAGAAAGTGGTACGTGGTAAGTTGAATAATATATCATTTGACATGCGTAACTAAAACAAAAAGTTTGTTTCATTTGGTTCTTATAAATAAGATCGAACCTCTTCGTATCAAATCCATCTCATATTTATAATTAACATTTTGTTATTACAATGCATAGTGCATCATCTTTAGCACTTGGTCCAGGTGGATTAGACATAGCTCAATCCTTCTTTATGCCAATCCATGGTGCATCACCACCTTCAACCACAAGCCGCAACACCAAAATCTCCGTTATCGGTGTTGGAAACGTTGGCATGGCCATTGCTCAGACCATACTCACCCAAGACCTTGCTGACGAGATCGCCCTTGTGGACGTAAATGCAGACAAGCTCCGTGGTGAGATGCTCGACCTCCAGCATGCGGCTGCATTCCTTCCACGTACCACTATCTCCGCCTCGGTTGACTACTCAAGTACTACTGGTTCTGATCTTGTGATTGTAACTATATGATAATTATGCAATATCCTACCCTGATTTGGCTCCACGATTATCGCAATCACTTTATTTCATTTCCTTTTATACTTAGACTCTCTTTGTTATATATAGAGGCTCCTTTCTGTATTGAAGAGATAAGAAAAACATAATAAATCAAATCAACACATCGATTTCTTTATGGTATCAGAGCGATCTTCTTAAAGATCCTCTGACCAAAACCAAACCCTATCTATGGCCGACGATAGTGAAAATTCAGCAGGCAAAATCAAAGAAAGAGGAATCAATCATGATTCTCCATACTATCTACATCCCTCTGATTACCCAAGACAGATGCACGTAAACGATGTGCTTAATGACGGTAACTATGCAGATTGGTCCCAGGAGATGCTAAACTTTCTGTTCGCCAAAAACAAAGCCGGGTTCATCAATGGCTCGATCAAGAAACCGGAAGAAAAATCATCCGAGTTCATGCCCTGGATGAGATGTGATGCTATGATCAAAGGTTGGTTGCATACGGCAATGGAAAAGGAAATTAGAACCAGCGTAAAATATGCCATGACGGCTCGTGAAATCTGGGTCGACCTGAAGGAACGGTTCGGGAAGGTGAGCGCACCCAGGGCGTATGAATTGAAGCGGTCACTCACGTTCACTAAGCAAGAAGGAACCTCTGTCTCTGCTTATTATACGAAGCTTCGTGGGATCTGGGATGAAATCCAAAGCGTTCTATCTATTCCAAGGTGCACCTGCAGCGGGTGTGATTGTGATATAGGGAAGAAGCTTCAACAACTTAGGGATAAAGAGAGGCTTTATGAGTTTTTACTTGATCTGGATGCGGAGTACGGGACGATTCGAACGCAGATTCTTGCCATGAATCCTGTACCATCCCTTGGAAACGCATACCACCTCGTGGCTGAAGATGAGCAGCAGCGTGCCGTTGCAGGAACCAAAAGACCCTCCTCTGATTCAGTCGCTTTTCAAGCACAAGTTACAGCTAAACGCGACCAAAGTCGCCTAAAACAGAAAGACGTGAAACAGAGCAGTAGCAAACTAGTGGGAAATTGCACAAACTATGGAAAGGATGGGCACAACAAGGATGGTTGCTTTGAACTCAGATAACCTATCTAATAGAAATAACCAATCTACATGTACAATCTAATAGAAATTGGCTACACAAACACTTGCAAACACATTTTGGCACAAATATGCACCCAGGTATAATAGAAATAACCAATCTACATGTACAATAGTACGGATAACGCTCCCAAAAACATGTTGTATTTGGGCGTTATCATCCCCAAACCACCAAAGGTTAGAAGAGCATTTGTTCCAAAAAACACAACCATATGGTACTTATGCTTCTACAAAAGGAGATGGTAGAGGGTCTAGGGATGGTAGAGGTGAAAGGGGTGAAAGTAATGATAGAATGGGTGAAAATAGTGCTGATGTGGGTGAAGGTAGTTCTACTATGGTCTAGAGAGGTGGGAGAAAGGTAACAAAGGTAGGGGCAGGGGTAACAGAGGTAGGCAGGGCTGTAAACGAACTGGAAGGACGTGAACGGATGTATGTTCATGTTCGTTTATTTAATTGTTCGTTTATTTAATCTTAGCCGAACAAATAAACGAACGCAAACGTGTAATCGGACCAATTTTTTTTTCGTGTTCGTTTATTTATATTTGAACTTGTTCATGTTCGTTTATGTTCGTTTATTAATAAGTTAAACGAAAGTAAACAAACATAAACGATCATATATAGACGTAAACAAACATAAACGAACATGAAACATATGGGTCTTTGAACTACTTAGTATATAGTTTTTATTATTGTTAGAGATGTTTGAAATACTCAATATATTATTTATTAACTTCTTTTTAATCTTTGAGATGTTAATACCGAACGAAAATAATCGAGCATATACGAACGCACTAATTGAACTTAATCGAGCGAACATAATCGATCGTTCACAAACGTAAATAAACGAGCGGTGCAGTTATTCATGTTTGTTCATTTAATTAAACGGACCAAAAATCTTGTTCGTATTCGTTCATTTATTAAATAAACGAACATAAACGAGTTTTTTGTCGAACGATCGGCGAACGATACGTTGAACGTTCAGTTTGTTTACAGCCCTAGAGGTAGGTAAATGGGAAGAAATGGTAGTTGGAAACCTTAACCTAATTGATGAGGTATGTGTTTATTTTATATAATAGTTTGGTTCAAGTCTTATAATTAGATAGTTATGTTGTGTTTTCTATAAATGTCTTAGGAAATGACTAAGGAGGAAATAAAAAAGGATTTAGAGCATGAGTATATGAAAGAGATATTGCGACAAGAAGAATAAAAGTTAGCAGCTCAACATAAAGCTCAATAAGACAATTTGCTGAAGAAGCACTTAGATTGAATTTGGAGGGAATCATCACATGCAAGGAAGGATGGAGAAAGATTTAGAGAGAAAATGGAAACATGATTACTATGACCCTTCCAACTAGACAGATGAAAAATCATTTGAACAAGAACCATACAACATAGATATAAAGAATGCCATTGAGAATATCCTGACTCAAGAATTAGTTCTAGCAAACAACAATAATGGCAAGATAATTGAAAACCAACCAATGATCAAAGGACAGAAAAGACCAACAATGGTAAGCGTATTGTATAAGCATCTTGTGAAATACATGGAAAAAAAGAATAAAAAAAGAAAAGCTACATATGCAAGTGAAAGTGAAGAACTTTCATTAAGGATCATTTATAAAAAAATAGGAGTAGGTCCAAATGGATATTCAACTAATAGATAAAGAAATCTAGGGTAGGACCAAATGGGGAAAACGAGAGAAAATATTTTCTTGTGAAGAGTTGTGTTTTCTACTTCTTAGTTGCATTATCAATTCAGTGGGGTGTTAAAAACCTAACTTTTGTAGTAAAAATTGCCACTTACTTGTTATCTTTTGTATTGGTGGAACATGGCTTGTTCCGCACATGACTATCTTGATATATGCGATTTGTTTATTTAAGTATTTCACTAGCTGTATTTTTACGTTTTGTTAAGATTTTAGTGATTGGCAAAGACAACATTGTTGAATAAAGTGAGATAACAAACAACAAGATTTATAACAATTCTATAATATTGATTGATACAAAATCCACGATACTAAATAACATACTGCATTACAACACTTGTTAAGTTACAATCTTAGTTTTTAAACAATACAATAAGGATTAAAAAGGATAGAATGAAACATGTTGACTTGTAAAAAATCAAACAGGTTAAACACTTGGTTTGTTGCTAGGTAAGATCTTGAATCCTTTCTTCATGCAACATCTCAGCTTCATGTTCATGTCTATCATGACTATTAAGCATCTTATACATGTCGTACAACTGGTAACGATACCAATCATGTCCAAGATATGGATCATACCATTCCCATAACCCACACTTCCTCACACCAGTCCATCTCTGTCAAGAAATTGCTCAAATTAATCAAAAAAGAATAGTTTGATATAAAAAAAGATAATTTACATACATTGCATTTATGCAAACAAGGAATCCTCTATCTAAGTGTCATATAGTCCACGCTGTCAAAACCCCAACTAGTAATCCAGATTTGCACAACTTATTGTTCACACAAAAATTTAATTGATTTGATGAAGACGAAGACGAAGAACTATATATTGTTGAATCGATTTGATGTGATATGGTGATTTTGCTGAAGGTTTGTATTGTGTGTGTAAATTTCTTTTTTGAACAGCGAAATTTTATTGCGCTAGGAAGAAGCTAGAAAAGAGATTACAAAGAAAAATCCTCTAAAGGATTTTTGATCCATTTTCCCCAAGAAATGGAAGCCAACTTGTTCCTATTATAGTACCATCTAAAAGAACATTCAATAATATGATCAAAAAGTAAATTACGTTGCGGTAAAAGTGCTCCAAAGATCGTCTCGTTTTGATGATTCCACAGGGACCAAAGAGTCACTCCACAAATAACCTCGACAGTGACCTTATTGCTGCTAAGTATGAATACCATCAATCCAATCATATATATCTTGAATACTGGTTATGATAGGTGGAGGAAGATCAATCCAAGTAAAGATGCAGTTTCAAATCCTTGTATCTAAGTTACAAACCCACAAAGTTTGAAATGTAGTTTCAATCCCATGGTCACAAATCGGACAAGAGATAGAGCGGACATCAATACCTTTGCGGCTAAGGTTCCATCGAGTAGGAATGCTATCACGAAGAGCCCTCCAAGTAAAAATGTTAACTTTCTTGGGGAGGAAACGATTCCATGTAGTGCTAACTCCTTCATTAGTAAGGAGAGTAGAGTCAATATGCTTGCGCGCGCTTTGAACCGAAAAACCTTTAGAACCAATACGCCAAACCCAAACATCCGTAGAGTCCGTAAGAGAAATGTCTGACAGTATGTTTTGAAGAGCAACCACCTGACTAGCATTAGTACCACTGGAGACGCTACGGGTCCAAGAGAGGATCCACCCTTGATTCCAACATTCAGAAACCAGAATATCTCTATTCGAAGCCAAGCGATAAAGGTGGGAAAACTGGTGTTGGAGGGAAGAATTTCCAACCCAAGTATCATGCCAAAAACGAGTAGAAGCCCCATTATTAACTTGGCTCATAATAGTGGAGTGCGGGATGAGACCTTTTTCATGCATAGAATTAATGGAACCAATGATCCTGCCCCAAACACCATTATTTTTTACATGACTAAAGAATGTGGAAGCGTTCTCATTTGCACCATGAATAGAATTATGTGTGTAAAATTAACTGTCAGAAACGAATGATAGGGTCAAAACCAATAATTTGAAAAGTTGTGGGCCTAGTTGATGATGTGGAATATCACAAACGGTCAAGTCACTAGTAACTTTGGTAGATGATATTAGTATTTTCATCAATTATTTAAAAACCGGTTTGACCTGGCCGGTTCAACCGGTTGAACCGGGAAACGGAGTAATGACCGGGCTGTTGTGAGCCGGGTGTTTACAGAAACTCGGACCGGATTGACTCGCCGGGTTTTGGTCGATCCGGGTTGAACCGGAGATCGGAAACCGGCCGGTTCAAGGAGAAAAACAGATTCTCTAATATCAGATGATGAGATTTACATGTTCAATGTGTTGCCGAACCATGTGTGTTCACATGATTAGGATCATTTCTGTAGAGATGAAGATGAGGTTCATCTATGTCGGGATAAGTGATGATGAAGATGAGGTTCTGTTTATGATGTGAGATCTATGTTTTATGGTTTTTGATTTGTATATGGAGAAAAGTGTTCAACAGTTGTGTTGAGGTTTTTGGTGAAGATAAGTGATAATGACAAAGTCAAAGATGCCACAACTATAAATGTTAGGTTGCACAGTACTAAAAAAAACGAGTATAACATTAGTGCTTCTTGAGACTTGAAATGAATTTTTAATTCTATAAAACAACAAGCGTTATTGGATGTAAAACAAGAAGTGATATAGTTGGTTTTTATGCTAGAAGCTAGTAATGAGCCCACTGTCTTCTTCATGCACATAATATGTGGGTAATTTTTCTTTTAACTTAAAACTGGTTTGACCTGGCGGCTCAACCGGTTGAACCGGTAATCCGATGAACCGGCGACTTGACCGAGTCAATTAAAAAACCGGGTTTTAAAACATTGATTTTCATAAGTTTTGTTACCTAATATGAATATTTTTTGAAAATACGTAACCAATGAACTTAACCCTAAGAAAATTCATAAAAACAATGATTCTAAAATATGGCATAAGATGCATGAATAAATAATATTATGGGGTTTTATAAAATATCAGGTTTATAAACCTTTGAAAAACTAATGCTTTTTCACTTTAGCTTTGTCCGAGATGGATCACCTTCACATCATTTCTTTTTCAACCACTTTATCTCAGAAGCGACTTAAAACCTTTCGCGTATACTTTCACAATAGCTTCACCTTTTGCGTACACCTTCACAATAGCCTCACCTTTTGCGTATACTTTCACAATAGCTTCACCTTTTACGTACTTAAAACACACACGCACAGAAAATTTGCTCCCGATGGTTTCACCTCTCGATCACCCCAAAATTTTTACCTCTCGATCATGCGTGAAACAAGTGAGGTCACGTTAGATGATCGACCACGCATGAGGATTAACCTTGTTATTATACATCAACTCTTACAACTAGAACTACTTATAGTTAACGAAGCAAGTAAGTTGTCATATGAAAACGTAAGGATAATATTTGATAACCTAGTTTTGAGAATAAGCAAAGCAAAAAACTTAAAAAAATAATGAGAGAAAAAGTTGAAAACATATAAAGTCAATTTTATTAAAATGTTTGCAGTTGCATCCCTTAAAAAGTTCATACATCCTTATTACGTTAAATATAGTGTTAACATAGAACTAATGCAATGGCAAGAATTTTAAACTCTAGTCTTTTCTTCAATTGTTTTAGAGAAAGTGGTACGTGGTAAGTTGAATAATATATCATTTGACATGCGTAACTAAAACAAAAAGTTTGTTTCATTTGGTTCTTATAAATAAGATCGAACCTCTTCGTATCAAATCCATCTCATATTTATAATTAACATTTTGTTATTACAATGCATAGTGCATCATCTTTAGCACTTGGTCCAGGTGGATTAGACATAGCTCAATCCTTCTTTATGCCAATCCATGGTGCATCACCACCTTCAACCACAAGCCGCAACACCAAAATCTCCGTTATCGGTGTTGGAAACGTTGGCATGGCCATTGCTCAGACCATACTCACCCAAGACCTTGCTGACGAGATCGCCCTTGTGGACGTAAATGCAGACAAGCTCCGTGGTGAGATGCTCGACCTCCAGCATGCGGCTGCATTCCTTCCACGTACCACTATCTCCGCCTCGGTTGACTACTCAAGTACTACTGGTTCTGATCTTGTGATTGTAACTATATGATAATTATGCAATATCCTACCCTGATTTGGCTCCACGATTATCGCAATCACTTTATTTCATTTCCTTTTATACTTAGACTCTCTTTGTTATATATAGAGGCTCCTTTCTGTATTGAAGAGATAAGAAAAACATAATAAATCAAATCAACACATCGATTTCTTTATGGTATCAGAGCGATCTTCTTAAAGATCCTCTGACCAAAACCAAACCCTATCTATGGCCGACGATAGTGAAAATTCAGCAGGCAAAATCAAAGAAAGAGGAATCAATCATGATTCTCCATACTATCTACATCCCTCTGATTACCCAAGACAGATGCACGTAAACGATGTGCTTAATGACGGTAACTATGCAGATTGGTCCCAGGAGATGCTAAACTTTCTGTTCGCCAAAAACAAAGCCGGGTTCATCAATGGCTCGATCAAGAAACCGGAAGAAAAATCATCCGAGTTCATGCCCTGGATGAGATGTGATGCTATGATCAAAGGTTGGTTGCATACGGCAATGGAAAAGGAAATTAGAACCAGCGTAAAATATGCCATGACGGCTCGTGAAATCTGGGTCGACCTGAAGGAACGGTTCGGGAAGGTGAGCGCACCCAGGGCGTATGAATTGAAGCGGTCACTCACGTTCACTAAACAAGACGGAACCTCTGTCTCTGCTTATTATACGAAGCTTCGTGGGATCTGGGATGAAATCCAAAGCGTTCTATCTATTCCAAGGTGCACCTGCAGCGGGTGTGATTGTGATATAGGGAAGAAGCTTCAACAACTTAGGGATAAAGAGAGGCTTTATGAGTTTTTACTTGGTCTGGATGCGGAGTACGGGACGATTCGAACGCAGATTCTTGCCATGAATCCTGTACCATCCCTTGGAAACGCATACTACCTCGTGGCTGAAGATGAGCAGCAGCGTGCCGTTGCAGGAACCAAAAGACCCTCCTCTGATTCAGTTGCTTTTCAAGCACAAGTTACAGCTAAACGCGACCAAAGTCGCCTAAAACAGAAAGACGTGAAACGGAGAAGTAGCAAACTAGTGGGAAATTGCACAAACTGTGGAAAGGATGGGCACAACAAGGATGGTTGCTTTGAACTCATAGGTTACCCAGATTGGTGGCCAGGAAAAGGCAAACAAGACAAGGGCAAGCTTTCGGCAGCTTGTGTTGAAGCATAAAAGAGCCCTATTACTGGTTTAAGCGACTTTCAATATCAACAATTCTTGAAACTCTTCCGAAACAACGAAGGTGCAAATGCAGAAGAAAGTGGACCCAAGGCCAACCTAGCAGGTAACATAGATAAAGAAGGTTAGTGGATAGTTGACTCGGGCGCAACCGAGCATATTACTCATAATGACTCCTTACTTAAAAATAAAAGAAAAAGAGGTTACGAGCAACCAGTAACCATACCAAATGGTGAAGTTGTACCAGTAGAAGGAAGAGGAGAATGTGCTCTTCCAAATGGGGCAATTATTAAAGAAGTACTTCATGTCCCAAAATTTAAATGCAATTTGCTTTCTGTTAGTAGATTGTCTAAGGAACTTCAATGTGCTATTACATTTTTTCCTGAATTTTGTATCATGCAGGACTTGTATTCGAGGACATTGATTGGAGCGGGTGATTGCGAAGATGGTCTCTACAAGATGGGGATGTTTAAAAATAATCGGCATGCTATGGTGACTACACAAAGTATGTGGCACAAAAGATTAGGTCACCCATCGAGTTCTAGATTATATCATTTGGATTTTTTAAAAAACACTTCTTTGGATTCTAAGGTATTTTGTGATTCTTGTGTTAAAGCTAAGTTTACGAGATTACCATTTCCAATTAGTGTCACTAAGACAAATGCTTGTTTCGAATTAATACATTGTGACATATGGGGAAAATATCGCACGCCTTCCCTTACACGTGCGAACTATTTTTTAACAATAGTTGATGATTTTAGCCGATCCGTGTGGGTTTTCCTTCTCAAGCACAAGGATCAAGCTAGCATTTGTCTCGTTGACTTTCACAAAATGGTTAAAGTCCAGTTTGAGAAAAATATTAAAAGAATAAGATGTGACAATGGTGGGGAATTTGTTTCAAACAAAATGATAGATTTTTATGCAAAGGAAGGGATTGTGCTTGAAACTTTGTGCCCACATACACCCCAACAGAATGGTGTAGTGGAACGAAAACACCGGCACCTGCTAGAAACGGCACGCGCCTTGAAATTCGAGGCCAATCTACCCATAAGATTTTGGGGAGAATGTTTTTTAACGGCAACACATGTTATAAACCGTTTGCCGTCCGAAGTGATTGAGAACAAAACGCCCTATGAAATCTTACACAACTCAAAACCCGACTATAATCACATGAAGGTTTTCGGTTGTTTAGCTTATTATCGAAGCGTTGAGACCAAAGGAGACAAGTTTGAAGTAAGGGGGAGACCAGGGGTTTTCCTTGGGTATCCACCCGGAACCAAAGGATACAAAGTCTACGATCTCCAACATAGAAAAATGGTGACCTCTAGAGATGTCAAATTTTTAGAAAATATTTTCCCTTTTGCTCAAAGCAGTACTGAGGATGAGGAGATCTTTGTTTTCCCTCAAAAATGGGATGATGAAGATGATCTAGACAATAATGAGGTGAACCAAACACGGCCCAATGATGACATTGATGAACCCCTTTCTTCTCTTGGTACTGAACCACAAAAAACCCATGATGGCTCGGACTCATCTGGACCAAATGAAGAAACAAATGAGCTTGACATGTCAGGTCCAAACCAAGACGAACAACCTCATCCTGAAAATACCCTTGAATCCGTTTGTGATGATCAAAATGAGACGGAGTTTGAAACCGTTAGTGAAACATATGGGCCCACAGATGAACATGCAAGACCTACACGAAGCAAATCGCGACCTGCACGACTTGATGGTTTTGAAGTCACCCTACCCCCATCATTAGACCATACGCAATCATCGCTCCATCAAGGCTCCTCCACGGTACATCCCTTAGCACATTTTATTTCCTATGATAATTTTACTAACACTCACAAAGCTTTCTTGACGGCCATTACCAAATATAATGAGCCTAAACACTTCAAGCAAGCAGTAAAGGATGTCAGGTGGATAGAAGCCATGAAGAAAGAGATTCAAGCTCTTGAAAAAAATAAGACTTGGTCTTTAGAAGAACTTCCAAAAGGAAAGCGAACGGTTGATTCAAAATGGGTCTACAAAATCAAATACAAGCCGAATGGAGATGTTGAGCGGTACAAAGCACGCCTTGTAGCTAAAGGCTGCACACAGATGGAAGGGGTTGATTTTCACGAAACCTTTGCTCCTGTTGCAAAGCTAGTCACAATGCGCACCCTATTGACCGTCGCTGTAAAGCGTGATTGGCATATTCACCAACTTGATGTGAACAATGCGTTTTTGCATGGCGACTTGAATGAGGACGTTTACATGAAGCTTCCGCAAGGCTTTGGTAAGCAAGATGACAATCGGGTTTGCAACTCAAGAAGTCCTTGTACGGCCTCAAACAAGCTTCAAGAAATTGGTACCAAAAGTTCACACATTCCTTATTAGATATTGGCTTTAAGCAAAGCCGCGCTGATCATTCTCTCTTCATTTTCAAAGAAAAGGACGCCTTCGTTGCTGCACTTATTTATGTCGATGACGTTGTTCTTGTTGGAAATGATCCGCACAAAATACAAGCTACCAAGGAATTCCTGGATAAGAGATTTAGCATCAAAGATCTTGGCCCCTTGAAATATTTTCTAGGCATCGAGGTCGCTAAAACCAAGGAAGGTATAGTGTTAAGTCAACGCAAATACACATTGGACATTCTTGAAGATGTTGGCATGACGGGCTGTAGACCGAGTACTTTCCCCATGGAACAGAACTTAAAGCTTGACAAGTGTGACAAAGCAGCTTGTGTCGATGGTAATCAATATCGTCGATTGATCGGTAGGCTTCTTTATTTACAAGCTACGCGACCTGACATAGCTTATGCGGTCAACATCTTGAGTCAATTCGTCAGTGATCCTAGACAACCTCATATGGAAGCCGCCAATCGTGTCTTGTGTTATTTGAAAGGGACTCCGGGACAAGGTATACTCATTCCTAGAGACGGGGGAACTAATCTTTTGGCTTATTGTGATTCTGATTGGTTAGGGTGTCCAATGACTCGACGATCCAGAACTGGTTATTTACTTCTGCTTGGAGGAGCTCCCGTTTCCTGGAAGACAAAAAAGCAGTCTGTAGTTTCCAAATCATCAGCAGAAGCCGAATATCGGGCCATGTCTAATGCGGTTAGTGAAATATTGTGGATGAGGTGGCTCTTGAGTGAACTTGACATGGCGCCTGTGGGACCAACTGAATTGTTTTGTGACAATCAAGCTGCCCGTCACATAGCAAACAACCCAGTCTTCCATGAACGCACCAAACACGTTGAAATGGATTGCTACTTTGTGCGGGAAAGAGTTGACTCCATGGAAATTTGTCCCATGCCCATAGCTACCAAAGATCAAATCGTCCTTACGAAATCTTTAGGAGCCAATTCTCTTCGTTTTCTACTGAGCAAGTTGGGTGCTCGGAATCTTCACGCTCCAACTTGAGGGGGAGTATAGGATAATTATGCAATATCCTACCCTGATTTGGCTCCACGATTATCGCAATCACTTTATTTCATTTCCTTTTATACTTAGACTCTCTTTATTATATATAGAGGTTCCTTTCTATATTGAAGAGATAAGAAAAACATAATAAATCAAATCAACACATCGATTTCTTTAGTAACTGCTGGGGCTCGTTAGATACCGGGGAGTCTAGGCTTAATTTGGTGCAAAGGAACTTGGCTTTGTTTTCTAAGATTATTCCGCCTTTGTCCTCTGCTTCACCTGACGCAATTTTACTCATTGTGTCGAATCCAGTGGATGTTTTGACTTATGTTGCTTGGAAGTTATCCGGGCTTCCTGCTAATAGGGTTATTGGGTCGGGGACCAATTTGGATTCTTCACGGTTTCGGTTTCTCATTGCTGATCATCTTGATGTCAATGCTCAAGATGTCCAGGTTAGTTCTAGTCATGCAAACATTTTCATATATGACCAACTTTAGATTTGAATATTAACCGAAAACGTTTTCATTTGCATGTCGAAGGCATATATAATGGGAGAGCATGGAGATTCATCGGTCGCACTATGGTCAAGCATTAGTGTAGGAGGGGTGCCAATACTTAGCTTCTTAGAGAGGGAACAAATTGAGTACGAGAAGGAAACACTCGAAAAGATCCACAAAGAAGTTGTTCAAGGCGCACACGAAGTCATTGGGTTGAAGGGTTATACTTCATGGGCAATTGGTTACTCAGTGGCTAACTTAGCTCGTACAATACTAAGAGACCAACACAGGGTACACCCGGTTTCGGTGTTAGCCAAAGGGTTGTATGGTATTGACGACGACGAGTTTATCAGCCTGCCGACGCAACTAGGGAGAAGCGGAGTGTTGGGCGTGACAAATTTGCATCTTAGCGAAGAGGAGTCTCAACAACTTCGAAAATCGGCTAAGACCATTCTCGCGGTGCAGAGTCAATTGGGTCTTTAACTCGATCGTATTTAGTGCAAATCAAACAATAAGTCCGCGGATTAAAACTTACGTTATGTTTTGCATGTAATAACCTTTTTTTTTTTGTTATTTTATATGATCTTCTATATATTTGAACTCCAATAATTTATGTACTCCATAATACCTTTTCATGGGTTTGCTTGATAGGGAAGTTTAGATATTTGAACTCCAATAATTTTCGTAGTATAAGTTATACTACGAAACAATTTCTGAAAAAGAGTAACATGGTGTATTTCTAATATTTTAAGATAAATCATATAATGTATTTTAAGGTATAGACAACTTAACATGGTGTATTCTGTCATATTTTAAGATATAAAAGATACGTTATTGATTAAATTTCATCTATAAATACCTTGAAACACCTCACTACTTCCACACCATCTTAACCCTAGCAACCATTTCTAGAGCTAGTTTTTATCCTAAAAGCATTTTAAAAATGGCGGGTTCAAAGGCATTGGCAACAACAGCTTTCCTGCTCACTCTCAACCTTCTCTTCTTCACTCTTGTAAGTTCGACTTCTTGCCCACCACCTGCTGTACCAAAGATCCCTAAGCCACATAAACATCATCACCACCACAAAGCCACTTGCCCCAAAGACACCCTTAAGTTAGGTGTTTGTGCTAACGTGCTCAACGACTTGGTTCACCTTGTTGTTGGTACACCAGCAAAGACTCCTTGTTGCAGCCTCCTCGGTGACCTTGTCGACCTTGAGGCCGCAGTTTGCCTTTGCACCGCAATTAAAGCTAATGTTTTAGGTATTAACCTGAATGTGCCGGTTGATTTGAGCTTGTTGCTTAACTACTGTGGGAAGAAGGTCCCAAAGGGCTTCCAATGCGCATAGAGCGAGATCTTTCATTGTATTCATTTGTTAATAGTTTGTTTCACTATCTTTTCTTTAATTTCGCGCGTGTTTTACTTATGGATTTGAGTGTTGTTTCATTTTGAAGAATCGATTTGATTAGAAAGGCTCCTCGCCTTTCTCTTGTACTTAAAGATCATGTCATAAAATGACTAGGATTGTATCATTGTGATGGATAATAAAATTTCATATTCCAAATGTATGAACATTTTTTTTGAAATAATCGATCGCCCAAATTCAGCAACAAATGATTAGTGGTTTTTAATTCTTTTTGAAGTACGTAATAGCTTGATAACCAGATAAGCTAATCAAACCATCAATGTCTAATTCTTTTGACTAAAGTTAAAAGTAATGTCTTTAATTATTAGTACTCTAGTTGATTGATTGTTTTATGCAACCTAAAATCTTGAATCGCTAGTTGGTCGGTCGTTTACTTTGTAATTTATAATTGTTTTAAGCAAAATTAGTCGGTGATTAATTAGATTGACAGTTTTATTAAACTTTTGATATTTTGACAAGTTTTAGGTATTTTTAACGAGTTTTAAATATTTTTGACAATATTATATTTAAAATACAACTTATCATACATATAAATAGTTACTATAAGTGTTAAATACAAGTTTACAGTGACTTTTTGGTATTTTCGATAAAATTTGCCGGTTTTTGGCAAGTTTAACCTCTTTTAACCGTCGTTGACCACAATTGACATCCGTTAATCGTTTTTCATTAATCGGCAAGGTTGAAGGCCTTATAATGATTAAACAACGATTAATTAACGTTGTAAACTTTTTTTACAACGTTGGTTTTATGTAACTTAACTTATGATTAATAATACAGTAACATTTTACGTTGAGGCTTTTTAATAGGTTTTGGTCAATATGGAAGAATGTATTGTCGAGAAGAAGTATATCAAATTGTATCAAATTATAAAATACAGTATAGGAAATGAATAATAGAAATATGGGTTAATTACTTCAAATGTATTATATTTGTCTCTTTTTCTTGTTATGTGTATCGATATTTTTTCTTTTTATTATGTGTATTAAATTATTAAATTTCGACTTTTTTATGCACTATTGCCAATATAATCCAGCTATGTAAAATGACAATTTTATTTTTTGAAATTTGAAAAATAAAAGTAAACACAAAGGTCGAAATTTGAAAGTTTAATGTACACAATAAAAAACAAAAAGTTTAATACACATAATAACAAAAAATGATAAATCTGATATAATTTGAAATCGTTAACCTAGAAATATCATTCAAGTTAAAGAGCAATTAGAAAGGATTTATTTCTGATTTTATTACAGTATTAAAATTAACACGTGACATGTCTTTATAATAATCATAATTTTTGATTTTTTAACTGATTGAGTCATGAGTTTGAATTTACCGTTACACAAATTTAAACCGAGTAAAACCTTTTTTTTTTAAGATTAACGTGATCATTTGTAATTGACCATGTTAAATGTGTACTACTGTCATTTTATTTAACAGAAATTTTTGGCATTGCTTTGAGTAACACAAATAAAGACAAAAAACCAGCATGTCGATTAATAATTATTAGTATAAGATAAATATAGCTATCATTTTTTTTTATAAAATAAATATCATATCCTTTAACTTTGATACAGTTTGAAAAAAAATTAAAAGAATAATTACACAGATGTAGAAGGCAAGCGAGCAACAAGCTGCGCCGCAAGCCCTTTTTGAATAGCGAAACTAATTTTATGAAAAATCACATATGTGGATTTAGGTGTCATAACGATGCTATTCATAACGCGTTGAATTCTGTTCAGAAGCTCCACCGCTTCAGCCTTCAGGTGCAAGGAAACCGAAGGTATCAAATGCAAAAGGAATAAACACGTGCTGATTTTCAATGCATGATTTTTCGTGTTTTGTCACTTTGCATGAGGCGGCTTTCAAAGCAGCCTGGCCCGCTGTAAAATAGCTACCCAACCCCACTAGAGAAGAAACCCCAGTCAAATCAACACACGCATGTTTTCCTCCAGCCCATCCAAAAACCAAAATATCCGCCGATCTGAGTATGGATCTTCTATCATTAAACAATTATTTCATAACTAAACCCGTGACTCTAAGAAGCTTCAATAATACTAATTAATTAGTGTTTAACATCTTGTTTGAAAGTGAACGTGTAGATAATAATATCGAATTCTTTGGTAGGATATAGCCATTTTCAATCGTGGGTTTTATTCGAATTAGTGACATTATTAATGAGAAATGTATTAGAGACAAAACAAAGCATGTTACTAAAATTATGAGCTTAGTGACCCTTTTTTTTAAAAAAAGAAAGTGAGGGTACGTAAACAATCATTATTTGGTTTATGACACTTTGTTAGTCACTAACAGTAATATTATACGTATTTATATAAAAAACTAATAATAATGTGATCTTTTCAAAATGAAGGCTTTGTGCGACTACACATGTTGCACACCCATCCGAGACCATTCTATACTTGAATGAACTGATAATAAACTACAGCAGAAATGAGAGAATATTACTGCTGTTTAAAAGAAAAATACTACGTAGCATATGTGCTGAATTTAAGGTCGTTGATTCACATCAATATATGCATGGGCGAAGCCAAGAACTTTAGTTAAGGGAGGCTGGTTATACTTAAAACAAAAAGTCATTTAGATAAGCAAGCTCGATATAAAAGCTAGTTGAAAAACGGCTTGTTATATAAGTAAATAATGAAAAAAATAGATTGATTAGGGGTCATTAAACATCCACTAATCTCCTGCTAGCTTCAGCCCGAGTATATCATTGGTATGAATAATTGATAATGACAATGATGTCTAGTTGTAGGAAGGGGACGAATGAGGACTATTGTGCAAGCAAGGATCAAGATGTCTGGCTGCAAATTGCAAATCATGACTTGGCAAAGATCACATGCAGTTTCCACTCCCATCTTGACTTCTAGTGATAACACAACAGTGTACTAATCAAGTTTGAACACAAAAACTACAAATTATGACTAGGTTAAATGGTTAAAAATCTTTAAAGTACTTTAAAATGATAATAATCTCCTCCTATAAAATCATTTTGGTAAGGTTACGTGGTAAACATTTATGGTAATTCTTGTAAAATATAACTTTCATATAGATTCATAGAACCCAGAACATCTGTTTTCCGGATGAGGGAAATTTTGAAGTGGTCCTCAGCCAGTCACAAGGAAATCAGAGCTTATGGTGCATAGCATTTTGGTGGATTCGTATGTACCGTTGACAGAATCTTGTAAAATTATAGAATAGATTATATATATAAAGTTTGTTGATTAAGGTGTCAATAAATTACTGTTTATGACGTATTTGGTAAGTAGCTTTATCAATTTAATTGAAAGAAAACTCAATGTTACGTGTTGATTTTCAACGTGTGTTTTCTCGTGTTTAGTCATTTACACGAAACGTTTTTTAAGTAGCCCCTAAAATTTCGTCTGTTTAGCTTCACGACAAAAATAACCCCTCTCAAATCAACGCATATTTACGTTCAATTCATTTGAAAACCAAAATGTCAGCTTGTGTGAGTGTGGATCTTATATCTGACGGGTCGGTCAAAAATTCACATGTACCCCTTTCGTAGCGAATATCTCTGCACGCTTACATATGTCAATCATGTCGATACTAAAAAAAAGACTAACGACACAGTTTATCGCTCATTTGACTTTTTTTACTCCTATTATGTAAATTATAATTATTAAAATAAAAAACTCAAAAAAATTCTTAAAAAAAATAGACGATTATACATATCATAGCATCATTGGAGGCTAAGTTGTATTATACTCCGTTTTATGTTATTAGCTGTTTTTTAATATACTCCGTTTTATGTTATTAGCTGTTTTTTAACCATAGTTTCGACACATTAACCGATTAAATTACACAGTTTGAATCTACCACCACACATACTCAAACCACGACTAATCTACACAGTTTGAATCTACGGTCACACATACTCAAACCACGACTAATCTACATAGTTTGAATCTACGGTCACACATACTCAAACCAGGTATAATCCACTCTTTTCCACGGGGTTTAATTTGTGTTTCGCAAGAGCGATTAGACATCTGGCATTTCGATTCGATGATCAATCATACTGCTAAGAATGATTGAGGCCCCATATATATCTTATCTAAATTGTAATCTCGAAAATCATTTAGCCAAATGCCAGACACTAGCTCATATGCAATACTAATTATATTGTTAGGAATAGACCCATGAGTACTGGCATTATTGTTTTCTTGTGAACTTCTTTTTGCCCAACATTGGACAGTAACATCAACTATTTTTGAAAGTTTGATCGCAGTACGTCATTCCACATCCGAGTAAAATGGTGAGCTCAAACACTCGTGAACTAGCCATGTGCTCGATCTAACGGGCTGCATCATACTTCTAAAAACAACTACCGTTGATGCATAGCTTGCACCACATCAAGAAATCATTAATTACAAATAATACTTTGGCTAGCCTAAATGATTAAACCCTAAATACTAAACAACCTTAACAAACAGGCCGAAACAACGTGCCTGTTGGCCTTATTAGCTAATTATAAAGATGACATCCATTATTTCCCACCTGTTGACAACTGCAATTAAAATCGATTAGTACACTTAACATATGAAAAAGTAAATTATTTTCGATCACTTATGTTTTATCACTAGAAATCAAGATAGGAGTCGAAATTGCATGTGAGCTTTGCCAAGTCATTTGCAATTTGCAGCCAGACATCTTGATCCTCATTCATCCCCTCCCTACAACTAGCTACATCATTGTCATATATTATTTACAGGGTCATCTTTAGGGAGTGCAAGAAGTGTCATCGAACATGGCCACTGCTTGACGACGGCCACCAAATTCACATCCTTCTATTATATATTTAAGCAATATCAGGTGCGAGTTTAATTAGTTAATCCACTATTCATACATATGTAATTTGTGTGTGTTTAAAGGTCATCGAAATTCATGAGTCGGCCCTGATTATTTATTATCAAATTTTTATACAAAGTAACCACACATGTACTGATATGAATAAACGACCTTTGAGCACAAATGCTACGCAGTAATTTTCTGTTAAACAGCGACAATATTCTCTCTATTATGCTTTATGGAGATTAGGTTTCGAAGCATAATTGTATAGCACTGTTTTAACAAATCAAGCAACTTGCTTATCGATTACCCTACCTCAAAAACAATGCTTTGTATTCCCATTATTGGTAAACATAAAAATCCGTAAATGACGCGAGACCATATTCATGAAATTGTTATCAAGTGGGACTATGTCAAATCGAATATTGTTCTTATCCAGAATCCTTTGGTCACATGTAAGCGTTTTGAACAATGGTGTACTGATTTGGATGAGCTGGGAAAATAATGCACGTGGTATTGATCTTCATTCCACAAGTTGCAGACCAAAAAACAACTCAACCTTGATTCAGCGTTGGATGATTATCCTAAGGATCTCGTTAGCCTTATCTTGTGGGCCGACAACGTTAATTTCGACTATGATGTAAAGGTTTGTTTTGACGTTGTAATTCACACGGCCGCAACTTGGGTAATATGGATATTTCGGAACTGGATTTGTCTTGACGTTGCAATTCACACGGAAACTTGGGCAACGACTAGCTGTTTTCGTCCTCATTTGTGGTCAGTTGAAAGCGAAGTAAAAAATTCTGTTAGATAAAATGATAACTGTAAAAGCTGTAATTCGCATTGTCGTCGTATGTATACAACGTAAATGACTAGAAGCTTAAGGAGATTGAGATTTGTATATGTATACATAACAGAAAAATCCAAGACAAGCTATGCATGATAATAAGTTGATGCACTTGAGGTAGATGTTGAAGATAACATTTTTAACCTCAACTTGTTGTTTAAGCAACTATCAGTAATTTGGTATATGAAAGAGTGGAATATATTGAGATTGACCTTAAAAGAGTTTTTAGCATTGGAGTGATAGGTTGAAAATCTTAATGCACTTTTGTGCATTAGATGTATTAGTTTGTACATAGCTAAAATGTTCTTTGCTCTAAGATCGAGAATGATATAGATGTTATAAAAAACATGGCAAGAAATGGCGACGACAATTTAGTGACTACACTTTTGTTGTCACTAAACACATGCAATATAATGATGATTTAAAGTGTCAAGTGACTATATTTCGTCACTAGCATCTATTTTGTGATGAAATTAAAGCACATAAGTTGTCATTGATCAGTCACGAATTAAATTTAATGATTGATACCTCTTAGCGACGAAAGTCCTGGTCACTGAGTCGAGTATTGGTAATATTTGTCAAATTATTTCTCGTCATATATCGTTCTTAGCTAGTCACGAGATTTATCACTTACTTTTGGATTGAACGTCATGCAAACCTCCAACAACCCTGAAGATCGATTTGCGGAAACCTAGATCGCTGTAAAGAAGATGGCAGAGCTACAATAACGACAACCCAGAAGAACGAAACTACAAAGGTAACCAAACGACTATGTTTTATTATATCGATCGATTGATTACATAGGAAAGAATAAGAAGCTACGGTGTGTTTTGTGCATCACCCCCTCACCTCCTTTTATAGGGTGAGGGGGTCGGTTACAAACTCGGGCCGAGCCCACACGACACACTTTACCCTAATCGATAAGCTAACTAGATAGGAAACTATATGCAACAATTTCCACCTTAGTGACAAGACTAGTTAGCCCCGACACCAAGTATCTCCATGCAATACTTGAACTTCGGACCTGGAACCACCTTTGTAAACGCGTCAGCTGCATTATCCTCCGTGCCTATCTTTTCCACTTCAATCTCTTTAGATTCTACGATCTCCCTGATGAAGTGATACCTCACGTTGATATGCTTCGTCCTCTCATGAAACATTGCATTTCTTGAGAGATGAATTGCCCCTTGATTATCACAATTCACAACCACTGACCTTAGGTTTATTCCCAGCTCGATTAGTAGACCTTTAAGCCAAATGCTTTCCTTAACAGCTTCCGTAAGCGCCATATACTCCGCCTCTGTAGTATACAATGCAACAACATGCTGCAGAGTTGCTTTCCAACTCACAACACAGCCATGTACCATAAACACGTACCCGGTTATCGACCTACCCTTGTCAGGGTCTTTAGCATAATCGCTATCCACGAAACCGTCAACATCCACGTGCTTCCCTTGATCTCTACCATACACTAGACCTACATCAGCAGTGCCCTTCAAGTACTTCAAAATCCACTTCACCGCTTCCCAGTGATTTTTACCTGGATTCGCCAAATACCTGCTCACAATGCTAACAGCGTACGCAATATCTGGTCTAGTGCAAACCATCAAGTACATTAAACTACCTACAGCATTCGCATATGGGACCTTACTCATTCTTTCCACATCCCAGTCACTCGACGGACAATCCTTCAAAGATACCTTGAATTGTGCTCCCAATGGCACAGAGACCGACCTGCCATTATCCACTCTGTAGTTATTCAGAATTTTCCGCACATATCCCGACTGAGACACCTTCAGGGTTCGGTTACCCCTATCCCTGACAATCTCCATACCAAGTATCTTCCTAGCTGGACCAAGTTCCTTCATATCAAACTCTTTCCGCAGCAGTCCCTTGGTATATTCGATCTCAGACTTGCTTTTACAAGCAATCAACATATCATCTACATACAGCAATAGATATATGTACATACCTGGTGCAAACTCCTTGAAGTAAACACAACTATCATAGTTGCTACGGCTAAACCCATTGCTGACCATATACACATCAAACCGTTTGTACCACTGCCTTGGAGACTGCTTAAGACCATAAAGGGATTTCTTCAACAAACATACCTTGTTGCCCGTTCCTTCTTCAAAACCAAGCGGCTGCCTCATATAAATGGTTTCTTCAAGATTACCATGCAAAAACGCCGTCTTCACATCAAGTTGTTCCAACTCGTAATCTTCACAAGCAGTTAATGAGAGAATCACCCTAATAGATGTATGTCGAACCACGGGTGAGAATACCTCATTATAGTCAATCCCTGCTCGTTGTGTGAAACCCAGAGCTACCAGCCTTGCTTTATACTTTGGTTTCTGAACGCCTTCAATCCCTTCTTTAATCTTATACAACCACTTGCAGCTTACCAGCTTCTGACCACGTGGTTGATCGACCAGCTCCCAAGTATGATTCTTTTTTAAAGAACTCATCTCTTCCTCCATAGCACGAACCCACTCATCCTTATCAGATGAATTAATCGCCTCCTGGAATGTGATTGGTTCATGTGTATCTTCTTCCTCAGCAATAGCAAACGCATAAGCCGTAATATCATCTTCTTCCCTAGACCCTGATGATCTAGACAATGATACATTACCTTCATTCCTATACCTTGCAGGTTTAGTAGTTGTTCTCTTAGCTCTATCACGCACCAGAACATAGTTGTCCAGATTCTGTTGTTGAGGCATCGCATCTACTGCATCTTCAACTTGATCCTCATATTCATTCCCTGGATTTACCCCAGTATGAGGATCCACAGTTGGTTCGACCCGACTGCCTTGAAGTTCCACCTCAAACTCAATTTCCTTCCCAGAATCTGCAGCACCAGCACCCTTGAGAGTATCCTTATACATAAGGCTCTCATTAAAGACCACATCCCTGCTTATGATTATCTTCGGTTTAACATCATCCAACCTCCATAATCTGTATCCCTTCACACCTTCAGGATACCCCAGGAATATGCATTTTATAGCTCTAGGCTTGAGCTTCCCCTGATTCACGTGTGAATAAGCAACGCAACCAAATATCTTCAACATCTCATAATTCGCCGGATGTCCTGACCATAAATCCATAGGTGTCTTCTTCTCCAATGCTGTAGATGGAGACCTATTGATCAGATATGCTGCCGTCACCGTTGCTTCAGCCCAGAATGATTCTGGCAAACCAGACTGAATCAGTAAACACCTAACCTTGTCCAAGAGTGTCCTGTTCATTCGTTCAGCTAGACCATTCTGTTGCGGAGTTCCAGCAACTGTCAAATGTCTTGCTACCCCGCTCTCCTTGCACAAGTTATTAAACTCCTGATTACAAAACTCCAAACCATTATCCGTTCGAAGTTTCTTCAGTCTTCTACCTGTCTGGTTTTCTACCAACTGCTTCCACTCCTTGAACTTGCTGAATGCCTCGCTTTTGTGTCTAAGAAAATAAACCCAAACCCTCCTCGAATAATCATCAACAATCGATAAGAAGTAACGACAACCACTCATCGATTCCACCCGAGAAGGACCCCAGAGATCCGCATGGACATAGTCTATAACTCCCTCTGTTGTGTGCTGACCTCGACCAAAACTCACCCTTGTCGATTTTCCAAGAACACAATTTTCACAGAATTCGAGCTTACCTAGACCTTCCTTCCCCAGCACCTCTCTTCTTTTGAGTTCATTCAAGCCTGCTTCACTAATGTGACCCAGGCGTTTATGCCACACCTGCGCAAGACTTTCCTTTTCTTCTATACCAACACTAGCTTCACTTGATTCAGCCCAACCATCCAAGGAGTACACACATTTTTCCTTTAAAGTTCCTGACAAAACCATCAAAGAACCCTTGATCACCTTTACTCTTCCATTCTGCAACTTCACGGTATAGCCCTCTCGATCCAGAGTGCCCAAAGATAACAAATTTCTTTTCAACTCGGGAATGTAACGCACATTCTCAAGCACAAAACTTGAACCATCTTTCATTTGTACTCTCACCTTCCCTGTCCCCTTGATGGCACATGCTCTATTATCACCGAGCAAAACCATACCTCCATCAAGCTCCTTAAAATCAAACAAGAAGTCCCTCCTAGGCGTCATGTGATAGGAACCACCAGAGTCCATGATCCACTCTAAGAACCTTTCCTCACTCACCGCCATCAACAAATCACCATTGTCATAACCTTTAATATACGTCCCAGCGTCCTGTTTTGCATTCTTGTTGACAAAGCCAGTTGACTTCTTCTTGTTCCATTTTGGACAGTCTTTCTTAAGGTGATCCTCAGAATAGCATATGTAACACTTCTGTTTATAAGTTCCTTTACCCTTTGACTTTGATCGCGAACTACCACGTCCTTGATTACCCCGATGCTCCGGCCTTCCCCTTACGAATAACCCATCACCATCATCCTTTGCATCTGTCCTCTTCTTCAACTCCCGTGAATTGAGGGTAGACAAGACATCTTCCAAAGTGAGCGACTCCCTTCCATAAAGCAATGTCTCCACAAAGTTATCATATGAAGATGGTAATGATGTAAGTAACATGAGTGCCTGATCTTCGTCATCAATATCAACGTCTATGTTCGCCAAGTCACCGATCAACTTATTAAACTCATCTATATGTTCAGATAATTTCTTACCTGAATGCATGTAGAAAGTGAACAACTTCTTCTTCAAGTACAATTTATTGGCTAAAGACTTTGTCATATACAAAGTTTCTAACTTTAACCAAACCCCCGCAGCAGAATTTTCTTTGTTGACTTCCCTCAACACCTTGTTATCCAAGCACAAGAGTAAGGCACTGTGTGCTTTTTTATAGACATCCGTCTTCAACGCCGCAGTCTTTTGAGCGTCCGTCATGGTATCCGGGAATGGATCTAACGCAGCCTCCCAACCATGTTGTATTAATAGACACCGCATCTTCACACGCCACAACCCGAAGTCATTAGACCCGTCGAATTTTTCGACGTCAAACTTCGCTATTGACGACATATTCTTTCTCCTTGTTGCGTAAAAATACCTTCTTGCAAATCGAATTAATTAGAAAACCCTAAACCTCGATCACGTACAAGTAAACCCGATCGTAAACTTGAAAACCACGATCAAAACTTGAACACAAGAAACCCGCAACAAGAACCTTCGAGTAATCGACTTTTAAAAACCTTAAAAACGATACCCGAAGTCAGTTTATATAAATATAAACCGAAACACCTTATTGAAAAAAAAAATAACCAATGTGATTACTACTAGTATCTACTACTTTCGGTAAATAACTAGTATAACAAAAATTGTTTTTTTTTTTTCAACTTTGTAGCAGTCCCACACGTGATGTTATTATGTCTTTTTGTTTAAAAACAAAATATTGACTATACTTTGTTTCTCTTTCACCACATGAATAACAAACACCTTCGTCTTCTCCGTCCAACCTGCAACTCGAAGAAACCGATCCGATGAAACCTCGAACCCTTTTTCTTCCACGACTCTTCTCTGATCTAGCACCGATCTCCAAAGACCACACAACCGTGAGCTCTGATACCACTTGTTGTACGAAACCGACAACAACCCGTAGATCGATATCGCGGAACCGCTAGATCGCGAGTTGTATCGAGTACAAGTAGCGAACCGGAACCGGAGAGACTGCAAAGAACCGACAATAGTATATGCACACGGAATACCCCAACTACCCCTTTATTAATAACCCTAATAAAGATTACATTGGGAAGAAGAATTCAATGAACTAGGATCCCCCCTCATCCCTATTTATAGAGATGAGGGGTAGGCACCTTCCTAATACAAGTTTATTCCTAATCTATATTACAAAGTACACTTAAGTCCCTAAACTATATTTAAGTTTACTCCTAAATTCCAACAAGTTCGTCACTAAGTTGACGATTATATTTATTTGAGTAGTTCCTTTGTCTCATTTTATTGCTTAATATAATTTTAGAACCGAGACTAATTATTGATCATATCTCAAGCAGATGAAAAGTATATTGTTTTCCATTTTTCACCATTTCATCACAAAACTCGCCCATGGAAGTTACGTGCCCCGTTAGTAGAACTAGGGGTGTAATCAAGCCAAGCTTTTATCAAACAACTCGAGCTCGAGCTCGAGCTTGGCTCGATCAAGCCAAACTTTTATCAAGCTCAAGCCCAAAAAATAGCTCGAAACTGTATCAAGCTCAAGCTTTTGATAGCTCGGCTCGAGTTCTTATCAAGTTTTTTCAGGCTATATCAAAAATATATATATTTTTTTGATGGAATATCAAAAATATTTTTTTTGATAAATTTATATAAGCAACTAATTGTTAATTTAAGTATTAACCTAAATTTAAGGTCTAATTTCATAAATAAATAATATATTTTAGAACCACTTTTAACTCTGATTATATTTATATTTTAGTTCTTTGTATTTTAAATGATTCTTTATTTTTGTAAATTTAATTATTGCATTTACTCGGTAGTTGGTGAAAGACAATATGTGTATAAATATTTTTTGTATTCTTTTTAAAACTAAACGCAACGTGTTTAAATTGTGCTTGCATTCACATCATGCAATGACCTTTGGGACCTTAATCGTATTGGTGTGCAAAACTCATTTTGAAACAAATATTGTATGATAATTTTGTTATTGGTTTTATTAATGTTAAATAAATCAATTTTATTTTAAGTAATGATTTTTATTTTTTATTTTTATGCATATGTATATTGATAAGTTTTATTATAAAAAAGTAAATTTATACATATTAAAGCTTTTCAAGTCAAACTCAAGCTTTTATCAAGCCTTATCAAGCCAAGCTCAAGCTTAGATTGGTAAAGCTTGACAAGCTATCAAGCCAAGATCAAACCTACAATTTTAGTATCAAGCCAAGCTCAAGCCTTACTAAGTTTGAGCTTGTCTCGGCTCGATTACACCCCTAATGTCGTAATCATTGTTAGCTTAACTTCTGAGTGAGAACTTTCACCATTCTTGCGACATATTCAGTAACGAGAATAATCAAAACAAATAGTCACAACTTCCTTTCGTCACTTTTTTACTTTGTGACGGACCTATGATGACGAAAAGTGACGAACTTAATTTTTGTGACTAAACCTATTTAGTGACGAGTTCCATTGTCAGTAACAATTACCTTCTTGTCACTAAATCCCAATTTTCTTGTAGTATATCCCGGTCTTGTTTATCATCAACATTGTCTTCAATGAATGGGTTTTTTGTGAAGTACTAATTATTTATCTGAGTAGATGAAGAACACGTCGATAAAATATTTTGTAGTTAAAAATATGTGTCATTATTCTTGCTTTGCTTTGCATAACATTTATGGATACTTGGAGATGGTCACAGTAATAAAAAAGAGTACTGATTGATGAAACACTTGTCTTATCGAATACAGTGGTGAAAGGGTTCGAACTTTGTGGTGTAATAAGATCATTCCGAGACAAGTCTCGATCTTTAACAAGAATTCCGGTTCTCAAGTGGCTTGATCAAATAGGTATTGATCATCGTCAACTATTTTTCACATTGTGGAGACGAGGAACAAACGATCCTTCATTACTTCTTGAGTTGCTCTAGGGTTTATGTGAGTTTTAAGGCTAGGCACAACGCATGAGGGTCGCGACCTAGTTTTTTCGGCCGGCGACCTAGTGCGACCTATTTGCCACAACCCGGCGACCTAGTGCGACCTTGAAATTTTTTTTTTTTTTTAAAACACAATAAATTTAATAAAAAGCATTACATTTATTTAAAAAAAACATTACACAATTATTCGAAATTAAAAAAACATTACAATAATCCTAGTAATTTAAATTATAACGTTCCTTGATGCTGTCCCTCATTTCTTGTTGTGCTTGCTGTTTAGCTATCGGCAAGTTGGGGTCGATTTCCGAGTTGTAGAACATCAAGTCTTTATCTCGTTTCTTTGCTTCAGCAAGCTCGATAGCCCGACGTTGTAACTCGAGCTTTTCTCTTTTGATTTCCGCGTTTTTCTCCTACAAATCCAACTCCCGTTGCTTCAAGTCAAAGTAGGAATCTTGTTGTTGCTTCTTCTTTCCCCATCCAATGTCTTTCATCTTCTCCCATTTGGAGCTTACAGCTTCAACAAATGAAGACTTCTCAGTTGACGAAGAGGTTGATGACTTCTTTTTAGCACGATCACGACCCATTGGTCGATTTTCTTGTTTCTCTTCTTCAGAATCATCGTGCACATCCATGTAACTAGCGTGTCCAGAACCAGAAGTGGTTTCAGAAGTCTTGGCTTTTTTGCTAGACGGTTTCTTTGTAAACCGTGGCATTTCAACCTCTATCTAACTCGGGTGATCTTTGAGCACCTTCCGCGCCTCCTGGTATTGAAACTCTTTATTGTAAGTCACTTTGTATTCAACACAAGCTTTTTGGTAATCAGTGAGATCATTTGCACCACTATCATGAGTACGCTCAATGTTATTCATAATACCACAAAATGCACCAACACTAGGACGCAACCTGTTTTTCCATTTGCTCACAACCGCGTCATACCCTCTAGCAGAACCCGTCTCGGTTTCATAGTACTTCACTACTTTTAGCCAAAAGCCCTTTGATTTTTGACTGTTTCCTTGGATGCAATTCTCGGAAACATAACACCAACCTCTGCATAACGCACACTCCTCCTCACTTGTCCATTCTTTTGGTACCTCAGTTGAATCAACCTGTTTTCTTTTCGTAGCACGTCTTGAGGGCTTCTTAGGTTTTATTGGGGACATTTCTTCCACATCGTCTTCAAGGTTGTATGCACCATGAAAAGACCCGTGTCCCGAACCTTGACCCATAGATTGATCTTGGCTAGGCCCGTCACCCACATAGTTGTCTTGGTTGTATATCATATTTTCAAATTGTGCATCAACCTCAAAACGATTAATCGGAGAATAATGTTGGTTTGGATAGGAAGTAGTGGAAGAATCCATAGTAGGCCGATACACACCCGAAGGCGATTCGTAGTTAGGTTGTTGGTTATCACGTTGTGGGGGATAAAAAGGACGGTTTGAATAGTTAGGTTGTTGGTGTGATTGAAATTCAAAACCGGTGGGTCTAAACCGGAATTGTGGAGACACACCGGATAATCGGAAATTCGAGTCCGGTGTCACATGTGGAACAGATTCTTGACGAACTCGGGATTTTGGGGTTTTGTTTTTGGGAGTTCTCTTGCTAGACATTTTTAATGTGTGTTGAGATTTGTGTGTGAAATGTAAAAAATATTGAAAGAATGTATTGATTATATAGGTTTTAAAAAAAATTGAATTTTTTTAAATGTGACGGTAACAAACACATTCAAACGGTCCAATTTTTCAAACGGTTCATTTTTTCCACAATTTTTTCAAAAGGTCGTGACCAGGGTCGGTTTGTGCTTGATTTGCACCGGCGACCGAATCGCCGCAACGCGACGACCCGGTCGCGACCGAGACACGACCGATTAATTTCAGGCGCGTTGTGCCCAGCCTAATACACCATTTTGCCCCCACCTTCTATATTTCTGCGGCCGCCACTGATTATATATACAAAATTTTAACCAATAAAGAGATACGATGGAGGAACCTTTAAAAAACAATACAAATATATATGGAATTTAGATTTTTATTATTCATCGCGTTAATACAATCCTAGTCACATTATGACATGGTCGAAAGCACACGAGAAAGGCGAGGAGCCTTCCTAATCAAATCGATTCTTCAACATATAGCAACACCAAATTCGAAAGCAGAACATAGGAAAGGAAAAGAAAGATAGTGAAACAAACTATTGACAAATGAATACAATGAAAGATCACGCTCTATGCACATTTGAAGCCCTTTAGGACCTTCTTTCCATAGTAGTTAAGCAACAAGCTCAAATCAACCGGCACATTGAGGTTAATACCTAAAACATTAGCTTTAATAACGGTGCAAAGGCAAACTGCGGCCTCAAGGTCGACAAGATCACCAAGGAGGCTGCAACAAGGAGTCTTTGCTGGTGTGCCGACGACAAGGTGAACCAAGTCATTGAGCACGTTAGCACAAACGCCTAACTTAAGGGTGTCTTTGGGGCAAGTGGCTGCTTTGTGGTGATGATGTTTATGTGGCTTAGGGATCTTTGGTGGTGGTGGGCAAGAAGTCGAACTTACAAGAGTGAAGAAGAGAAGGTTAAGAGTGAGCAAGAAAGCAGTTGTTGCCAATGCCCTAGAACCGGCCATTTTCAAATGAATTTAGCAGAAACTAGCTCAAGAAATGGTTGCTAGGGTTAAGTTGGGTGTGGAAGTATTGAAGTGTTTCAAGGTATTTATAGATGAAATATGTAAGTATCATGTCTATGCCCATCAATAATTATGTAAATTATCGTGCGGTTTTCCAGTAAAGACACCCATAGATTTCTGAGAAGGTATCATCTTTTCACTCTTGTTTTTTTCAATAGAAGTCAAGGAGTTGTAATTGCATGTGACCTTTGCCAAGTCATGATTTACAATCTGCAGCTAGACATCTTTTATTTTGCTTATACAACAGTCCGCATAGGTCCCATTGGCATGTTGTTTTTCAATCTAAGGTTTTTGTATCTTCGAACCAAAATCAAGATATACCGAAATATGCAAATTCTATTGATATGAATAATAATCTGTCATCTGCTTGTTTGTACAATCAAGTTTCTTATTTATACTATCTAAACGGTACGATGAATCGACGTGTCGATTCATAGTGAACCGTTGTAACGGTTGGTAGTGTAACTGCCATGTAACCGCCACTTTTGTAACTGCCTTAATATCCAGGATTTGTGATTAACCCATTGGGCTGAGGAAGTCGGCCCAACATCTCCCCCTTAATCACAAATGCTGTGGCAGATCTTTAAGTCTTTTGTAGTCGTCACACATAATCTTCATTTAGTCTTTTTGTTTGGGCTTCCTTTAACATTCTCTGTAATGTTGATCGAATTTTGTAAGTTTCTGCATTCCATGCGGTTTTAGCATTCCTTGTGGTTTTAGCATTCCCTGCGGTTTCAGCATTCCCTGCAGTTTCAGCATTCTCTGCGGTTTCAACATTCTCTGCGGTTTCAACATTCAGCATTCTCTGCGGTTTCAGCATTCTCTGCGGTTTCTAGTTGTATCATTTCTTTCCATTTAGAGCCGCCAATAAGATTTGAATGTTTTGTGGCTTGATTTTTGCATTTGTTTGGACATTCATAGGCATAGTGTCCAAGCTTTTGACATCGATAGCATGTCACTTGAGATTTGTCTCTTGTATCTTCTCCAAAAGACTCTCGTTCTTCCCTTTTATAATTGTTGTTTCCTTGTTCTCGTCCTCGTATCTGGTTAAATCTTCCATGACCACGTCTTCTGAATTGTTGGTCATGGTCTTCATGTTTAGAAAACATCAGTCTATACTGATTGTTTTCGTGTTTTCTTCTTTTCCCTTAATTCTTTCTTCGTAGGTCTTGAGTCGACCTATCGCTTCTTCAAGAGTCATTTTGTCTAAATCCGAGTATTGTTCGATGGATGCAACGATTTGAAGGAATTTATCAGGTACTGCATTTAAGAGTTTTCAAACTAAGGTCGAGTCCTCAAATGTGTGCCCTAAACTAGCAGCCTTGTTTGCCAGTGTTGTTATTTTTATTGCAAAGGTATCGATTGTCTCGTCTCTCTTCATTTGTAACATCTCCAGGTCGGATTTGAGCGTTTGTAGTCTCGCTTGTTGGAATCTTTCTTCTCCCATATGCCTTATCTTTAAAGCATTCCAAATTTCTTTCGAGGTTTTATGCTTCGTTATTTGAAGCAGTTGTTCTTCGGGTAATGATTGATAAAGATATGCTATTGCAGTCTTATCTTTCTTATTGTCGATTTGGGTAGTCTATGTTGGATCTACCATCTCCCATAAACCATTCGCTTCGAGAAAAATTTGCATTCGAATTGCCCATAAAGAGTAATTCGTGGATTATAGCACAGGACATTGAAATTGAGGGGTACTTATAGTACTGACCTCATTTTTTGAACCTTTTCCATCATCTTTATTCGTCATATCTTATTGATATTGTCCAAAATCTCCAAATTAAAGTATTTTGACACTAATAATGTCTAGAAAAATATTTTTCTAATGAGTACTCCAATCTTAATGCAAAAAGACTAATTTTAATTTTAATAGGTTTAATTTAAATAAAATTATCCTTGGAGATTTTCTATATTTCAAATAAATAAAATTAAGGTTAACTAGCGTGTCCAGAACCAGAAGTGGTTTCAGAAGTCTTGGCTTTTTTGCTAGACGGTTTCTTTGTAAACCGTGGCATTTCAACCTCTATCTAACTCGGGTGATCTTTGAGCACCTTCCGCGCCTCCTGGTATTGAAACTCTTTATTGTAAGTCACTTTGTATTCAACACAAGCTTTTTGGTAATCAGTGAGATCATTTGCACCACTATCATGAGTACGCTCAATGTTATTCATAATACCACAAAATGCACCAACACTAGGACGCAACCTGTTTTTCCATTTGCTCACAACCGCGTCATACCCTCTAGCAGAACCCGTCTCGGTTTCATAGTACTTCACTACTTTTAGCCAAAAGCCCTTTGATTTTTGACTGTTTCCTTGGATGCAATTCTCGGAAACATAACACCAACCTCTGCATAACGCACACTCCTCCTCACTTGTCCATTCTGTTGGTGCCTCAGTTGAATCAACCTGTTTTCTTTTCGTAGCACGTCTTGAGGGCTTCTTAGGTTTTATTGGGGACATTTCTTCCACATCGTCTTCAAGGTTGTATGCACCATGAAAAGACCCGTGTCCCGAACCTTGACCCATAGATTGATCTTGGCTAGGCCCGTCACCCACATAGTTGTCTTGGTTGTATATCATATTTTCAAATTGTGCATCAACCTCAAAACGATTAATCGGAGAATACTGTTGGTTTGGATAGGAAGTAGTGGAAGAATCCATAGTAGGCCGATACACACCCGAAGGCGATTCGTAGTTAGGTTGTTGGTTATCACGTTGTGGGGGATAAAAAGGACGGTTTGAATAGTTAGGTTGTTGGTGTGATTGATATTCAAAACCGGTGGGTCTAAACCGGAATTGTGGAGACACACCGGATAATCGGAAATTCGAGTCCGGTGTCACATGTGGAACAGATTCTTGACGAACTCGGGATTTTGGGGTTTTGTTTTTGGGAGTTCTCTTGCTAGACATTTTTAATGTGTGTTGAGATTTGTGTGTGAAATGTAAAAAATATTGAAAGAATGTATTGATTATATAGGTTTTAAAAAAAATTTGAATTTTTTTTAAATGTAACGGTAACAAACACATTCAAACGGTCCAATTTTTCAAACGGTTCATTTTTTCCACAATTTTTTCAAAAGGTCGTGACCAGGGTCGGTTTGTGCTTGATTTGCACCGGCGACCGAATCGCCGCAACGCGACGACCCGGTCGCGACCGAGACACGACCGATTAATTTCAGGCGCGTTGTGCCCAGCCTAATACACCATTTTGCCCCCACCTTCTATATTTCTGCGGCCGCCACTGATTATATATAAAAAATTTTAACCAATAAAGAGATACGATGCAGGAACCTTTAAAAAACAATACAAATATATATGGAATTTAGATTTTTATTATTCATCGCGTTAATACAATCCTAGTCACATTATGACATGGTCGAAAGCACACGAGAAAGGCGAGGAGCCTTCCTAATCAAATCGATTCTTCAACATATAGCAACACCAAATTCGAAAGCAGAACATAGGAAAGGAAAAGAAAGATAGTGAAACAAACTATTGACAAATGAATACAATGAAAGATCACGCTCTATGCACATTTGAAGCCCTTTAGGACCTTCTTTCCATAGTAGTTAAGCAACAAGCTCAAATCAACCGGCACATTGAGGTTAATACCTAAAACATTAGCTTTAATAGCGGTGCAAAGGCAAACTGCAACCTCAAGGTCGACAAGATCACCAAGGAGGCTGCAACAAGGAGTCTTTGCTGGTGTGCCGACGACAAGGTGAACCAAGTCATTGAGCACGTTAGCACAAACGCCTAACTTAAGGGTGTCTTTGGGGCAAGTGGCTGCTTTGTGGTGATGATGTTTATGTGGCTTAGGGATCTTTGGTGGTGGTGGGCAAGAAGTCGAACTTACAAGAGTGAAGAAGAGAAGGTTAAGAGTGAGCAAGAAAGCAGTTGTTGCCAATGCCCTAGAACCGGCCATTTTCAAATGAATTTAGCAGAAACTAGCTCAAGAAATGGTTGCTAGGGTTAAGTTGGGTGTGGAAGTATTGAAGTGTTTCAAGGTATTTATAGATGAAATATGTAAGTATCATGTCTATGCCCATCAATAATTATGTAAATTATCGTGCGGTTTTCCAGTAAAGACACCCATAGATTTCTGAGAAGGTATCATCTTTTCACTCTTGTTTTTTTCAATAGAAGTCAAGGAGTTGTAATTGCATGTGACCTTTGCCAAGTCATGATTTACAATCTGCAGCTAGACATCTTTTATTTTGCTTATACAACAGTCCGCATAGGTCCCATTGGCATGTTGTTTTTCAATCTAAGGTTTTTGTATCTTCGAACCAAAATCAAGATATACCGAAATATGCAAATTCTATTGATATGAATAATAATCTGTCATCTGCTTGTTTGTACAATCAAGTTTCTTATTTATACTATCTAAACGGTACGATGAATCGACGTGTCGATTCATAGTGAACCGTTGTAACGGTTGGTAGTGTAACTGCCATGTAACCGCCACTTTTGTAACTGCCTTAATATCCAGGATTTGTGATTAACCCATTGGGCTGAGGAAGTCGGCCCAACATCTCCCCCTTAATCACAAATGCTGTGGCAGATCTTTAAGTCTTTTGTAGTCGTCACACATAATCTTCATTTAGTCTTTTTGTTTGGGCTTCCTTTAACATTCTCTGTAATGTTGATCGAATTTTGTAAGTTTCTGCATTCCATGCGGTTTTAGCATTCCTTGTGGTTTTAGCATTCCCTGCGGTTTCAGCATTCCCTGCAGTTTCAGCATTCTCTGCGGTTTCAACATTCTCTGCGGTTTCAACATTCAGCATTCTCTGCGGTTTCAGCATTCTCTGCGGTTTCTAGTTGTATCATTTCTTTCCATTTAGAGCCGCCAATAAGATTTGAATGTTTTGTGGCTTGATTTTTGCATTTGTTTGGACATTCATAGGCATAGTGTCCAAGCTTTTGACATCGATAGCATGTCACTTGAGATTTGTCTCTTGTATCTTCTCCAAAAGACTCTCGTTCTTCCCTTTTATAATTGTTGTTTCCTTGTTCTCGTCCTCGTATCTGGTTAAATCTTCCATGACCACGTCTTCTGAATTGTTGGTCATGGTCTTCATGTTTAGAAAACATCAGTCTATACTGATTGTTTTCGTGTTTTCTTCTTTTCCCTTAATTCTTTCTTCGTAGGTCTTGAGTCGACCTATCGCTTCTTCAAGAGTCATTTTGTCTAAATCCGAGTATTGTTCGATGGATGCAACGATTTGAAGGAATTTATCAGGTACTGCATTTAAGAGTTTTCAAACTAAGGTCGAGTCCTCAAATGTGTGCCCTAAACTAGCAGCCTTGTTTGCCAGTGTTGTTATTTTTATTGCAAAGGTATCGATTGTCTCGTCTCTCTTCATTTGTAACATCTCCAGGTCGGATTTGAGCGTTTGTAGTCTCGCTTGTTGGAATCTTTCTTCTCCCATATGCCTTATCTTTAAAGCATTCCAAATTTCTTTCGAGGTTTTATGCTTCGTTATTTGAAGCAGTTGTTCTTCGGGTAATGATTGATAAAGATATGCTATTGCAGTCTTATCTTTCTTATTGTCGATTTGGGTAGTCTATGTTGGATCTACCATCTCCCATAAACCATTCGCTTCGAGAAAAATTTGCATTCGAATTGCCCATAAAGAGTAATTCGTGGATTTTAGCACAGGACATTGAAATTGAGGGGTACTTATAGTACTGACCTCATTTTTTGAACCTTTTCCATCATCTTTATTCGTCATATCTTATTGATATTGTCCAAAATCTCCAAATTAAAGTATTTTGACACTAATAATGTCTAGAAAAATATTTTTCTAATGAGTACTCCAATCTTAATGCAAAAAGACTAATTTTAATTTTAATAGGATTAATTTAAATAAAATTATCCTTGGAGATTTTCTATATTTCAAATAAATAAAATTAAGGTTAATTACTCCTTAAATTATTTTTGATATAATAAACAGTATATTCACTAGGTTATTATATCTATATATGTTATTTAATTTTAAAAAAATACTTACTTATATGTTGAAGTAAATATCATTTTTCTAAAATAAATAACGAAAAATCTATAAGTTTTATATTTTCTATAAAAACTATATATATATATATATATATATATATATATATATATATATATATATATATATATATATATATATATATATATATATATATATATATATATATATATATATATATATATATATATATATATATATATATATATATATATATATATATATATATATATATATATATATATCAATAAAAAAGAATGATGGAGTGTTCAAATGGTTTAATTAAAAACCTGTTGGGCTCGGCCCGTAGTCCACCTTTGATGTAGAAAAATAGGCCCGCTATGATATGTGTTGGGTATAATACCCGATCTCTTGTCCTTTCATGTGTTTATAATTAACACCTATGTGTCTCTTTCTTATCCTTGTTTACTCCGTCCCTTTCCTCTTTATTTCTCTGAGAAATATCTATCTCTCTCTCTTCTTATCCTCTGAGACCACTCAAAATATAACAGATCTTCTTTCTTGGTGGTTTTATCCACCGATCAGAAAGTGGTTTCTTGTTCTCCCCTGTTAACTACGACTGTGATCGTGGTTAATGATCCTTTTTTTTTGTTCTTGCGAAAAATAAGGTTTCGCAAAAGATTTGGGGCTTTCTTGATATATAGAATCAATTGATGATTCTTATGAGGGATTCCTTCAATCGAATCTTCAAACAGGTGTGTTTGTTCCCTTTCTCCGATGATATAATTTTTCTGTCCTATGATTTGTTTTTCGAATCCGGGTTTGATTGAAAAAACGACGCCTAATCCTTTTCTGGGTTTGTTTTTTCTTTCGGTTTATAATCTTTGAAAGAAAAACCGTTTGCAAATTTTTGGTGAAACCCCTTGTTGCAGGTGTATAATCACGAGGGTGATTACACCTTTGGTGACTTTGTTGGATTCCCTAATCTAAAACACAAACGAAAATATTTTCGTATGACGTTGTGTTGTTTTTTTTTCGGTTTGCAAAATAGGTTGGCTTTGTTTTTTTTGATTCAAAATCTGGGCAGAAAAATAATGGTATATGATGATTTGGTTTGATTAACCAAAAGCTCTGATGCCAATTGTTGTATTTCAATCTATGGTTTTTGGATCTTCGAACCAAAATCAAGATATACCGAAATATGCAAATTATATTGATATGAATAATAATCTGTCATCTACTTGTTTGTACAATCAAGTTTCTTATTTATACTATCTAAACGGTACGATGAATCAACGTGTCAATTCATAGTGAACCGTTGTAACGGTTGGTAGTGTAACTGCCATGTAACCGCCACTTTTGTAACTGCCTTAATATCCAGGATTTGTGATTAACCCATTTGGCTGAGGAAGTCGGCCCAACATGGCACACTTAGAAACAAAAACAAAGGGTGCTTCACTCAACAATAGAACATATAAGTCCAGAAATGACATTCAGTTAGCTTGTAGATGTTATAGGACAATGGGGCAGTGGTTGGGATGAGCTGAGAAAATCATGTGTTGAGTAAATCTTGAACTATTAGAAACTTTAATAATCTTTTGAATGCAAAGGTTTGTACAAAAGATGGATAAGTTAATTTTACTACTAGTATTATTACGCTTCCAAAAAGCATTTACGTGACGATCACTAATAATAAAAAGTAAAAACTATAACTGCATCTTGTGCAGTGTTTCTCTTTGCCTCACTCGCTTTTTTACTAAGGCATAGTTATACTTGTTTTCCACTCTATCTATTATTTAGGTTGTTGACATTAACGTATCTTGTTATTGGAACTGGATATTATTTGCTTCGGCTATGCCGATCAGTCAGTTGTATCCATCTGTACGTGATGTGTGGTGTTGTTGATCTGTTGGATGTGGCTGGTTAATCTGATGATGCCGATATCTTCGTTGCCGCCCTCTGTGGAGTGTGGCGTTGTGGTGGGTATATAATGTATGTTGTTTGATCTGGGTATTATTTGCTTTCGGTTTTACCTATTTTCCATTCTACCTATTATTTACGTGGTGGGTATACAATGTATATTCTTGTTGGATCTGTGTATTATTTTCTTCGGTTTCCGATCTATCCATTGTCGTCTTTCGTGGTGTGTGGTGTTGTTATCGGTTGGACGTGGTTAATCCGATGATACCGATCTCTTCGTTGCCGCCTTTGTGGTATGTGGCATTGTCGTGGGTAAATAACGTATGTTGGTGTTAGATGTGGGTATTATTTGCTTTGATTTTTCCGATCTCTTCGTTGCCACCCTCTGCTTTGTGTGATGTGGTTAATCTGTTGGTTGTGGTTGGTTAATTTGATGATGCCGATATGTTCGTTGCCGCCATCTAATGTGTGTGGTGTTGTTTATTGGTGGTTTATGGTTGTGGCAGATTGTATGGGTAATTAATGTGCTAATTGAAACCCTAATTTGCTCAGCCTTGCCTTTTTGCCGAGGTATGTGTTGCAATTGTTTTCCATCATTCCTATTTTTTAAGTTGTGGTTATATAACATATGATGTACTAGGATCGGTGTATTATGGTTTTGGAAAATTTTAACCATTTCCTTGTTTCTCATTCTCTTGGTAACGTCGTTGTTTTCCATCGTTGGTTTTTGTAGGTTTATGCATTTTTCGTTTGTATACCCATATTCTTATGATTATGTGATGTGTGTAATGTGTTGTCTATTTTATGTGATTTTTTATAAGATCTGGTTAATTAGAGATTGGTTAATGTTATTGTGTTATCGCCATTTTGGGTAACGTATATGTGTTGTGTATTATAGCATTTATGATTCGCGCTTGCCTAATATGTATGTGTTAATTTAGATGATGTTGGTGTGGTGTTTCTACCCTTCGTAGTGTTTGATATTGTTGATTGGTTGGTTGTAGTTATGAAGCCACTGGATTTATTTTTGATGATGTCGATGTGTTCGTTGCCGCCTTATGCGGTGTGTGGTGTTGTTGATCGGTTGATGGTTGTTATTTATGTCTTCATTGCCGCCCTATGTGGCGTGTGTCTCGTGTTGATTGTTTGAATGAAACCCTAATTTTTAAGTTGTTTGCAGTTTATAACGCGGTTGACTATATATTTGGTTACCATTTATCTATTCTTGGTAATTTAAATGATGTTTGTGTACTGTTATTGCCCTTTGTGGTGTGTGTGTTGTTGCTTGGTTGGTTATGCTTATGGAAGCAGCCGTTTTTATCCTCGTTGATATGAATATGTTCATTGCCGTCTTTCGTGGTATGTGGCGTTCTAGATCGTGTCAAGGCTGTTTTTAATGTCAGTGGTAAATAGGCCTCCTCACAAACGATTTCGCGCACGCGCTCTTTAGAACTTTCTAAACTTCTCTATTGTATGGTGTTGTGTTAACTGTTTGACTGAAACCTTAAGTTATAGGTTATTTGTAGTTTGTGTAAAGCCATATTCTTATGATTATCTGTTTCTCATAATGTGGTTAGCTATCTCTTAGTTAATGTTCATGTGTTGTTGCTGATTTGGATACTTTTTATGTGCTGTTGGTTTAACCACCAACGGTTCACCTTGGTTTGTGGCTTTGTTAGTGCTAGGATGATATTGATTCCGTAGGGTTGTGGATAAACCGCAGAATAAAAAGAGTATAAATACGTGATATAAGCTAGAATGTAAGCATACACTTTTAGAACATAAAATTCGTATGTTTATGATGATTTTTCGAAGTGTTGGGTTAAGGTTGATATTATTACCATTTTGTAGGTTACAAGCACGGCTTGTGAGGTCGTTGGTATAATGTGAAACTATTACTGCTATGATGACTTTGAACGAGTCGAGTTAATGCTGCTATTACACATATCATGGCAGGACAACCTGTCTGTTACAGTCATAGCGTGTGTATCATGCTTTTCCTAAGAGTTACCCTATCTGAGCCTTATTCTTCGTGTCAGTATGTGGATTTTGTTTTTCCAATTATAAATAACAGGTGTTACACATGCTTGAGTAAAAAAATAAGTCATGCAAAGAGAAAGACTATGTATATCGATAAGATTATTATATTGGAGGTTTTGCCCCTATTCATTATTAAGTGGTATATATTAGTACATTTGGTTGCGATGAGTTTTAACTAGCTCGGTTATAGTTGAGATTACCCGTATCTTGGCGGGACAACCCGTCATGGTTGCAGCTATGGCGGGTGTCTTATCTTTATGCTGATTATTGCCCAATCTGAGCCTATAGATGCAAGACAACCTGTCAGATGCAAATATCACATGTGTATCCTGCTTTTCCTAAAAGTTACCCTATCTGAGCCTTTTTCTTCATGTCACTCTGTGGATTTTATTTTCCTAGTTTTGGAAAACAGTTGTACTACATGCTTGACTAAAAAAACCAATCATGCAAAGAAAAAGACTATGTAGATCGGCAAGATAATTTTACTAGTGGTGTTGTAACTATTCAATATTGAGTGGTATATATTATTACATTTGGCTGTGATGAGTATTAATGGGATCAAGTATAGTTGAGATCACCCGTATCTTGGCGGGGCAACCGGTCGTGTTTGTAGCCATAGTGGGTGTACCCTTTTGATGCGGCCCAATCTGAGCCTATAGATGCAGAATGACATTTTTACATATCTAATTTTATGTAGTTATAGCTATGGCAGATGTATGCTGTTTATGGTTAATATTGCAAGCAAATATGAAAGAAGAATATGGTTACCAGCTTATATTCATTGTTTAGTCATATATATTATTATATTTGGTTGTGATGAGATATAACGAGATCGGTTAAAGTTGAGATTACTCATATCTTGGCGAGGCAATCAGTCGTGGTTGCAGCCATGTCAGGTGTATCCTGTTTATGCTAAATTTGAGCTTATGGTTGCAGAACGATGGTTAACAGTTTCCAGAAATTTAATACGTAGATGCAATTACGCCATATGTTATTTACTCACCACCTGAAAATAGAATGACCATCGAATTACAGAAGCGGTCGTTTTTGGATTTTGAAGCACTCATGATAATTTCTAGCATCACGTTTGAAGCCGACGAAATACGTACATCCGGACAACCGGTTGTTCGTTATATCATAGGTTTCTTATTTGGCGTTAGCAATGACATGCAGTGTGCATGGGTATTGGTGTTTACACGCTCGTCCAGATATACAATGTTGTGCTTCGGCGTGGTGAGTCGGGTGTATCCTGTTTACGCTAAATTTGAGCTTATGGTTGTAGAATGATGGTTAACAGTTTCCAGAAACATAATACGCAGATCTAACTACACCAAATGTTATATACTCACCACCTAAAAAATAGAAAGACTATAGAATTACAAAAGCAACCACTTTTGGATTTTGAAGCACTCCCGAACATTTCTAGCTTCACGTTTGAAGTAGACTAAATACGTACATCAAGACGACCGGTTGTTCTTTATATCGTAGGTTTCTTACTTGGCGCTAGCAATGACACGCAATGTGCATGGGTATTGGTGTTTTCACGCTCGTCTAGATATATAATGTTGTGCTTCGGCGTTCGTGACAACAACAAAATCTTTCCCTTATAACTTAGCCTATTTATTATTGAGTATTATATATTATTATATTTGGTTGTGATGAGTTTTAACGGACTCGGTTAGAGTTGAAATTGCTTGTATCTTGACGAGGTAGCCAATTGTGGTTACGACCATGTCGTGTGTCCTTTTTATGCCAACTCTTGCCCTATATGAGACTATAGATGCATAATGACATCATCATATTTTATAGGATTGTTGGTGAGAGAATGACTTACAAAGCGCTTAAGTAGATACATTTGTGAAGAGGCCTCTTTGGCGATGGGAATTAAATAATATATACTCATTATTGAGTGTTATATATTATTACATTTGGCTGTGATGAATTTTAAAAGGCTTGGTTAGAGTTGAGATCGCCCGAATATTGGTAGATAACTAGTTGTTGTTGCCGAGTTATCCTCTTTATACTGAATGTTGTTCTATCTAAACCTATCGAGAATGATATCATAATTCTCATATCCGACTACATCAAATTTTATATACCATCATCTAAAAACTAAGCATGGTATTAAATTAATTTTTTTTTGGGTAACCGTGATTTCCGACTCATTGGCCGACTAATCCACGAGGTTTGAGCCCACCGCCACACAGACTCAAACCAGGTAAAGCCCTCCCTTTTCAGGAGGTTGGCGTGGCCACTTTAAGGTTGTTTGCACCTAGTGGGAATTGAACTTGAGACCTCACACACTTTGGAGTGATAACCACAAATCTTTTTGCCACAAATCTTTTTGCCACTAGGCCACCTTGAGTGGTTATTAAATTAAAAAAATAGAGACATGTATATAAATATTTGTAACCTATAAAAACATCTCGAAACAAAACTCGAGCTTGATTACTTGTTATAGTTATAGGTAGAAATAACTTGAACAAATTGACAAACAAGATTGTATATGGTTGTATCCTACCAAATCTATTCGATTCTATCAACATTCTCAACGAAAATGTTAAGACACTCGGCATTACTAAAGGTTCTTAGAGTCACGGGTTTACTTGGGAAATAATATATTAATACTCAACCTGCTGTTTCCGTCCTCATTTGTAGCCGACTCAACGCAATGCCAAAAATTCAGTTATATATTCATGGATTTTCATTCATACTTAAGTTATCTTTTTCTTAGAAATAACAAATTTTAATTTGTTGTCATATGTATACAACGTACGGTAAATTGGGTTTAGAAGCTTATGGAAGATCGAGATTCGATATATGATTTTTATACAATTTTAACCTAAGGGAATGTTAGCTTTTAAATATCGATTAGCTTTTAAATGCGGATACCTGGTTCTTTCTCGTAGTTCTATTAACGGATTAAATTTTTCTATATCAGGTTATCCGGAGAAGGCAAGCTTTTTGTAGTTAAACGTTCGTGGTCTCGCCGGGTTACTCCGAAGACGGTCTCCGACTCTAGCTATATCTAAATGTACACATCTAACGAGAGTCAAATTCCTGAACTCTTGTTTGAAAGTAATGACATTATCACTGCCCAATCTGATGGAGGTTTCTTTCTTATAGCTTTACGAAACAGTTAAAAGAGTACGAACTTTTATTATTTTATCAAAACTGATCTATAGGTTTGTTTGTATCATTATTTTCCCACTTTATATTTTAGTTTATTGTATTTTGATATACCCTTTTATTATCTGCAATATATCTATCACGTTCAGTCAATTTTGAGCCCTACCACCACATTCTGTACTCCTCCGATTGAGTTTCTTGTCACTAGATATTCGTTTCTAATCAGACCTTTAGCAGGAGGTTAAAGACAAGAAAACATACTACAAAGGTTAGCACATGATGGTCTGTGATCCAGCCGAATATTCGATCAAAACGCGAGGACTTTCATAGTTGTCACATATCGTCATCATGTGATTGTACGTTAATGGACTATGATATATTATCATACTAATTCATCTTTGTGAAAAACATATCATTATGAAATTTTATTATTCATCACAACAGTACAATCCTAGTCATTTTATGACATGATCTCAAGAGAAAGGCGAGGAGCCTTTCGAATCAAATTAGTTCTTCAACAAATAACAACACTCAAATCTGAAAGGAAAACACGCGAAAAGAAAAATAAAACTATTGACAAATGAATACAATGAAAGATCTCACTCTATGCACATTGGAAGCCCTTTGGGACCTTCTTTCCACAGTAGTTAAGCAACAAGCTCAAATCAACCGGCACATTCAGGTTAATACCTAAAACATTAGCTTTAATAGCGGTGCAAAGGCAAACTGCGGCCTCAAGGTCGACAAGATCACCAAGGAGGCTGCAACAAGGAGTCTTTGCTGGTGTGCCGACGACAAGGTGAACCAAGTCATTGAGCACGTTAGCACAAACGCCTAACTTAAGGGTGTCTTTGGGGCAAGTGGCTGGTTTGTGGTGATGATGTTTATGTGGCTTAGGGATCTTTGGTACAGCAGGTGGTGGGCAAGAAGTCGAACTTACAAGAGTGAAGAAGAGAAGGTTAAGAGTGAGCAAGAAAGCAGTTGTTGCCAATGCCCTAGAACCGGCCATTTTCAAATGATTTTAGCAGAAACTAGCTCAAGAAATGGTTGCTAGGGTTAAGTTGTGAGTGAAAGTATTGAAGTGTTTCAAGGTATTTATAGATGAAATTATGCAAGTATCATGTCTATGTCCATAAATAATTATGTAAATTATCGTGCGGTTTTCCAGTAAAGACACCCATAGATTTCTGAGAAGGTATCATCTTTTCACTCTTGTTTTTTTCACTAGAAGTCAAGGAGTTGCAATAGCATGTTACCTTTGCCAAGTCATGATTTGCAATTTGCAGCTAGATATCTTTTATTTTGCTTGTACAACAGTCCGCATATATAGGTCCCATTGGCACACTTAGAAACAAAAAGAAAGGGTGCTTCACTCAACAATAGAACATATAAGTCCGGAAATGACATTCAGTTCGCCCAATACCATATTCATATTCCATTATCGAGTGGGGCTCTAAAAGCTCGAATATACTTCTGATTCAGTCTGCATAACGTTTTGGTTGCTTGTAAATGTTTTAGGACAATGGGGCCAGGGACGAAACATGACACAAAACAAATAGGTGCACTTACAATAAACTAAACGATGTTACAAACACAATTTTATGAAATAAGTGCATTTAACACAAATCTAAAAAAATTAAATATGTTTAACATATTTAACACTACGAAACAAAAATTCATGGTTGAGTTGAGAAAATCATGTGTCGAGTAAATCTTGAACAATTAGAAACTTTAATAATCTTTGAATGCAAAGGTTTGTACAAAAGACGGATAAGTTAATTTTAGTACTATTAAGCTTTCCAAAAAGCATTTACGTGACGATCACTAATAATAAAAAGTAAAAAACTATAATTGCATCGTGTACATATAAATTAGTTTCATTATAAAGTACGAACTGATTCATATCTCATTTTGCATAAAATACTTGGACTTATTATTTATTAATGCATAATTATATGAATAAAGAATATATTATGGAAACAAATCTTGTTAAAACATGTCAAAATCGGACATCAATCATTCAAAAAGTATACGATTGAAAAGATTGATTTAATCACATTTCATACATTAGAAGTAACAGAATGATTTTTATAAATATTTAGATATATAGTTGTAAAAAAAATAAAACTTAGAAAAAGTTTATGAAGAAAAATAGTTTTTGATAGGTTCAGAAAAGAAAAGGTCACAACACGGCTGATTTTATCAAACCAAGTCAACGAAAAACTAACCGTTTAACCCGGTTTCAAACAACTATCGATCCCATCCAACCCGATCCTCGAGCCAATTTCCGATTTGATTTGTGTCACTAATTCTTGTGCCATTGAAGTGTCTCTTATCATATGTCACTTAATCATTAAGAGTATACCTTCTGAATATTACATAATATATTTATACTTTTATTATTCAACGGTATATTATTTTTAATTTTTAGCGCTAAGGAGGCCTATTCAAAAACTATTTGACTCACGTGTTTTGTAAGTCATTCTCTCACATACGAATCCTATAAAATATTCTTGTTGTCGTGCATAGTGTTTTTCTTTGCCTCACTCGTTTTCTACTAAGGGATATTTTATACTTGTTTTACACTCTACCAAATATTTAGGTGGTGGACATATAACTTATTTTGTTGTTAGATCTGGGTATTATTTGTTGCGGTTATGCTGATCTGTCTGTTGTTACCCTATGTGGTGTGTGGTGTTATTGATTTGTTGGATGTAGCTGGTTAATCCAATGACGTCGATATCTTCGTTGTCGCCCTGTATGGAGTGTGACGTTGTGGTGGGTATATAATGTATGTTGTTGAATTTGGGTATTATGTGCTTCAAATTTTACCTGTTTTCTATTGTACCTATTATTTATGTTATGGGTATATAACGCATATTGTTAGAGGATCGGGTATTATTTTCTTCGTTTATATCGATCTCTCCGTTGCCGCCCTCTGTGGTGTGTGGTGGTGTTGATCGATTGGTTGTGGTTAATCCGATGATGCCGATCTCCTCATTGCCGCCTTCGGGCCAACGTATTTCTGAAGTGTTTGCTTTGTGGATGTTTTACACATGATCTTTAGGAGCTGTGTGAATCTATGTTATATGACTCTAGAAGAAGATGTCGGTTTACATTTGCCTTGGTGTTTTCTAGAACTTGGAAATACATAACTTGGGTGGCATAGTTTTTAACGTCATCTCTAGCAAACGAAACCTATAAAATAATCTTTCTGCCTTGCGCAAAATTTCTCTTAGTCTTGGTAGGACAACCAGCAGGTTGCAGCCATTGCATGTGTATCCTAACTTTTAAGACTACATATATCTTGGCAGGACAATCTGCAGGTTGCAGTCATTGCGTGTGTATCCTGCTTTTCCTAAAGATTGGCCACTTGGAGGATATGTGGTCGTTTATATGGTCTAAAATTACTATGGCTATGATGACTTTGAGTGGTTAGGTTAACGTTGAGATTATGTGTATCTTGGCGGTGCATTCTATCGGTTGCAGCTATGGCGTGTGTATCCTGCTTTTCCTAAAAGTTACCATATCTGAGCTTTTTTTGATAGAGGAAACGGGTGAAACACATGTTTTCTATATACTTGAATAGCATAGTTTGTTTGAGATAGTTTGGCTTGAGTATCTAGGCCGGTTTTTCCGTTGCTACCCTTTGTGGTGTGTGTCGTTGCTCATCATGTCCCCACAGTTGCATTGTAACCTAGCACATATGATAGTTTGATTCTTAAAAGTGATTGCTTTGCTTCTGCCCTTTGTGATGTGCGACGTTGCCCACTGGCGTTATAGTTAAGACTAATATTTCACGTATCTTTGGTAGGACAACCTATTGGTTGCAGCCATGGCGTGTAGACATTAAAGTTGATATTCGGGCTAAAATGACGGGAACTATTGATTATGGATTTGACTAATTTTCAAATGCTCGATTACGACTGAGATTATCAGTATCTTGGCGTTAAAATGAATCAGAAATGTAGCTATGTCGACCTTATTGTCTTTTTTATATACTTACTTCCAAAAAAGTAGAAAACGCTATCCAGTCGCTACGAATTAAAAGTTATACACCGCTGAATACTAAGAGTATAAATACGCGATATAAGCCAGAATTTAAGCATACACTTTTAGAATATAAAATTTGAATGTTATGATGATTTTTCAAAGTGTTGGGTTAAGGTTGATATTACTGGTGGCCATTTTGCAGGTTGGAGCCATGGCCTATGAGGTTGTAAGTGTAATGTGAAACTATTACGACTATGATGACTTTGAACGAGTTGGGTTAATGTTGAGATTACACATATCATGACAGGGAAACATGTCGTTTGTAGTCATGGCGTGTGTATCCTCCTTTTTCTAAGAGTTACCCTATCTTAGCCTTTTTCTTTGTGTGAGCCTGTGGATTTTGTTTTTTCTCACATGTCTGAGTAAATAAACGTGTCATGCAAAGCGAAAGACTTCGTAGATCGGTAAGATTATTATATTGGAGGTGTTAACATTATTCATTATTAAGTGATATATATTAGTACATTTGGTTGTGATGAATTTAAACAGGCTCAGTCATAGTTGAGATTACCCGTATCTTGGTGTGGCAACCAGTCGTGATTGCAACTATTGCGATTGTCTTTACTTTATATTGAATATTGCCCAATCTGAGCTTATAGATGCAAGACAACCTGGCGATTGCAAATATCACGTGTGTATCCTGTTTTTCCTAAGATTTACCCTATCTGAGCCTTTTTATTCGTCTCTCTATGAAATTTTATTTTTCTAGTTGTAGAAAAAAGTGTAACACATGCCTGACTAAAAAAACGAGCCATACAAAGAAAAAGACTACACTGATCACCAAGATTATTTTACTGGCGGCGTTTTCCCTATTAATTATTGAGTGGTATATATTATTACATTTGGTTGTGATGAGTTTTAATGGGATCAGGTATAGTTGAGATCACCCGTATCTTAGCGGGGCAAATAGTCGTGTTTGAATCCATAGAGGGTGTATCCTTTTTATGTTGAATGTTGCCCGATCTGAGCCTATTGATGGAGAATGAAATGGTCACATATCTAAACTTAATGTAAGTGCAGCAATGGTGGATGTATGTTATTTATGCTGAATATTGCATGCAAATATGAAATAAGAACATTATCAGCTTATATTCATTGTTTAGTAATCTATATCACTACATTTGGCGGTATTGAGTTATAACGGGATCAAATAAATTTGAGATTACTCGTATCTTTGGTTGCTGCCATGTCGGGTTTATCCTTTTCATACTAAATATTGGCTGATTTGAGCTTATGGATGCATAATGATGGTTAACACTTTACAGAAACATAATACGCAGATCCAACTACACCATATGTTATATACTCACCACTAAAAACATAGAAAGACCGTTGAATTACAAAAAACGTCGCCTTTGGATTTTGAAACATTCTTGATCATGTCTAGCGTCACGTTTGAAGCTGACGAAATACGTACATTGGGACGACCGATTGTTCGTTATATCGTAGGCTTCTTACTTGGCGCTAGCAATGACACGTAGACTGTGTATGGGTATTGGTGTTTTCACGCTCGTCCACATATACAGTGTTGTGCTTTAGCATTTGTGACAAGTGACAACAACAAAATCTTGTGCTTATAACTTAGCCTATTAATTATTGAGTATTATATATTATATTTGGTTGTGATAAGTTTTAACGGGCTCTGTTAGAGTTGAGATTTTCCGTATCTAGGTGGGGTATCCAGTTGTGGTTGCAGCCACGTCCAGGGGCGGACGTATGTGTTGGGTTCGGGGAGGAGGAGGGGGGGGGGGGGGGGCATGGTTGGACCAAATAGATGATTTTAAAATGTATTTTTTCTTTAATTTTGACAGTTTTTTAAAATGCCCCCACTAGAAACGCAAATTACCTCCCACTCGCACATTGAATTCTAACATTTAACACTTTAAAACCTAAAAATCTTCCATTTATAAGTTAAAATACTCGGTTTTAAATCAAATTTTAGTTTTTTTGCCTTGTTATTGCCATAAAATCTTTTTGGCGCCACAGTCCAATATCCTGCGTCCGTCACTGTCCATGTCAGGTGTGTCCTTTTTATGCCGATTGTTGCCCTATATCAGCCTACGAACACAGAATAACATCATGATATTTTATAAGATTTGTTGGTGAGAGAATGACTTACAAAGCGCTTAAGTGGAAACGTTTGTGACGCTGAGAATTAAGTAATATATGATTACATTTGGCTGTGATGAATTTTAACAAGCTTGGTTATAGTTGAGATTGTCCGAATATTGGTAGATAACTAGTTGTTGTTGCCGAGTGTAACCTCTTTATACTAAATGTTGTAAGATCTGAGTCTATCGAGAATCACATCATAATTCTCATATCCAACTACATCAAATTTTATATACCCACCATCTAAAAACTAGACATGGTATTAAATTAAAACAATAGAGATACGTGTATAAATATTTTGTAACCTATAAAAACATCTCGAAACAAAACTCGAGCTTGATTACTTGTTATACTTATAGATAGAAATAACTTGAACAAATTGACAAACAAAATTGTATATGGTTGTATCCTACCAAATCAATTCGATTTTATCAACATTTTCAAAGAAAATGTTAGGACACTCGGCATTACTAAAGGATCTTAGAGTCACGGGTTTACTTGTGAAATAATAGATTAATACTCTACCTGCTGTTTTCGTCCTCATTTGTAGCCGACTCAAAGCAAAGCCAAATTTCTGTTAAATAATACGACAGCTGTAAGCTGTATGTATTCATGGATTTTCATTCATACTTAGGTTGTCTTATTCTTAGAAATGACACATTTTAATTTCTTGTCATACGAATAGAATGTACGGTAAATTATGACTAGAAGCTTATGGAAGATCAAGATTCAGATATATGATTTTTACACAATTTGGAGTTATTTGTCACTACTTACAACCTGGTTTGTTCATCTTCGAATTAGTAGTTCTATAAACGGATTTAGTTTTTCCGGTTTAGGTTATCCGAAGAAGGCAAGCTCTTGTAATTACTCAGACGTTTGTGGTCTCGCCGGGTTATTCCTGACACCGTTTCCGACTCTAGCCACCTCTAAATCCTTAAAATCTTTTTTGAAAGCTAAAGGCTTTATCACTGCCCAATTTGGTGGTAGTTTCTTTCTTGTAGCTCTCTATGAAACAGTTAAAGAGTACGAACTTTTATCACTTTATCAAAACTGACCTAACAAACAAGTATCTAAAAAAATGAAAAAAAATCAACATGGTTGATGGCCAAGTACGACTAACATATACGTTTGTTTGTCTAATTATTTTCCCACTATGTATTTTAGTTCATTAATTAACATAATTTGATGTATTTTGATTATCTACAATATATTCTTCTACATCCATCCGTTCACTCGATCGATTTTGCAGCCCTACCACCACATTAAAGACAAAAGAAAACATGCTACAAAGGGTTAGCACACGATGGTCTGTGATCCAGCCGAACATTCGATCAAAACGTGAGGTCTTTCATAGTTGTCACATATCGTCATTATGTGAATGTTGTACGTAGGGTACGTTAATAGATTATGAGACATTGTCATACTAATTCATCTATGTGAAAAACATATCATTATGAAATTTTATTATTCATCACAAAAGTACAATCCTAGTCATTTTATTACATGATCTTAAAAGTACAAGAGAAAGGCGAGAAGCCTTTCTAAACAAATCAAGTCTTCAACAAAAAACAACACTCAAATTCAAAAGGAAAACACTCCCAAAGAAAAGAAAGATAAAACTATTAACAAATGAATACAATGAAAGATCTCGCTCTATGCGCACTGGAAGCCCTTTGGGACCTTCTTTCCACAGTAGTTAAGCAACAAGCTCAAATCAACCGGAACATTGAGGTTAATACCTAAAACATTAGCTTTAATAGCGGTGCAAAGGCAAACTGCGGCCTCAAGGTCGACAAGGTCACCGAGGAGGCTGCAACAAGGAGTCTTTGCTGGTGTGCCGACGACAAGGTGAACCAAGTCGTTGAGCACATTAGCACATACACCTAGTTTAAGGGTGTCTTTGGGGCAAGTGGCTTTGTGGTGGTGATGATGTTTATGTGGCTTAGGGATCTTTGGTGCAGCAAGTGGTGGGCAAGAAGTTGAACTTACAAGAGTGAAGAAGAGAAGGTTGAGAGTGAGGAGGAAAGCAGTTGTTGCCAATGCCCTTGACCCGGCCATTTTCAAATAATTTTAAGAGAAACTAGCTCAAGAAATAGTTGCTAGCGCTAAGTTGTGTGTGAAAGTATTCAAGTGTTTCAAGGTATTTATAGATGAAAGTATTTAAGTATCATGTCTATGCCCATCAATAATTATGTAAATTATCGTGCGGTTTTCCAGTGAACACACCCATAGATTTCAAAACAATTCTTTTTGTATAGATGAGAAGGTATCATCTTTTCACTCTTGTTTTTTTCACTAGAAGTCAAGGAGTTGCAATTGCATGTGACCATGATTTACAATTTGCAGCTAGACATCTTTTATTTTGCTTGTACAACAGTCCGCATTTGTCCCCTCCTACAACTAGATAAGTCCCATTGGCACACTTAGAAACAAAAACAAAGGGTGCTTCACTCAACAATAGAACATGTAAGTCCAGAAATGACATTCAGTTTGTAAGTTTATGGACTTAAATTTTAATAGTTGTGTGTTAGCATCAAACTCGAGATTATGAGATTGTATACAATACGCAAATAGTTAATTTATTAATAAATGTATTTTATATATTTATTAATTAAAACGAGCTTAAAATATTTAATATCGTTAAATTTTAATAGTTAAAGACTAACGATTAATGTGGATAAAAATAAAAGAGGAAAGAAGGTTCCGGAAACACCTTAGAAGGGGTGTTCCGATCGGACGGGGGAGGGGAAAGAAAAAAGGAAAATTTTTCTTTCCTAATCCTAATTACCAAACTTGAACCCTATGTTTTATACCCCTATAAATACTCATGGAATTTCACATAGTTTTTTCTTCCCACACAATCTTTTCTCCCTTCTCTATTGTGATCGGACCAAGCCCCTCTCCAAGGTTGTTTGGTTTGATTTTTCCACTTAACGTATTGCTCATTTTATACGTACTAGTATTACGGTTAACTCGTTATTATACGTGTGTAAAAGAACGTAATATAATCTCACTATATATTTGGATTGATTAACAAAATGGTAAGGGGTTAATCATTGATCCTCATAAACCATAACTTGGAGATTTGTTCTTGTTCGTTAGAATCACATTGCAAAAGGTACGTAACCCTAATCGATTAATTTAGAATGTATAATTATTATGATTCTATATTTTAATCGCTCCCGTTATTACGTGCTTTGATATTTAGTTGTGTTTTTATAATTGTTATGAACTTTATAAACCTTCAGTAGTATCAAGAGCCGTTTTAAAATGCTATAATTATCGATATCTAAAGATTTTTAACTAATAATTGTTTTGAGTTAAACTACATACTTTTTGGTGTTTATAAATTTTTTAGGGTTTTGTTTTTTTGCCCTGTTTTTTGGGTCGATTTATAAAAAAATAAATAAAAATTGAAACCTTAAAATTATATGTTTTGATCTTTGGTAAAACGCATAATTAATTGTTATGTCATGTAAATAAGGTTACGATCCGTTGTGATTTCATTAAATTGTTAAGTAATTTGGGTGGATCCATGACGAACGTGCATGTATTTTCATGGATCATATGATTTATATGTGGCAATTGTTACGTATGTACTACTTGTTTATTTGATTCAAAAAAATCTAAAATTAGGGAAGACTTTTATATGAATATAAAAACCTAGATTTATAAATTTATTTAATAAAATCGTATGCATGTGGCTATTTGATTTATTTATTGCTAATATAATTTGTTATTGTGTGTTTATGATTTATTTTTTGGTTTGCCTATTTGTTTATTTAAACTACATGAGTTGTTGTAAACAAGGATAATATTTTTTAAGATAAATAATATAGAGTAAATCATATTAAAATTAAGAATTGTTTTGAGATCTAAATTACATTAAATTGAGTTGACTGGTAATTTTGCAATAATAATTAGAAAGGCTCATCTAATTTGACAAACTGTGTGGTGGGTATAACGCGTCGCTGGTTGAACCCGACTAAGGAAGGAGGTTACGCCATTTGTCACTGACCAAAATCCCGACTCTCTTGTGCGTTAAATTGGAGTTACCTATGATTATTTATTTACACAACAAATTAAGGTTGATTTGCCGCAAATTCATATCCGAAACACAATGAATAAGGTTATTGCTTTGTGCTTTAGCCGAGTTTTAGAAAAAGTACGTTGTAAATGTTGTTGCGGATAATTCTTTATTGGTTTAACCAATGCCTCAACAAAAATTTATGTATATTTAATCTTGTTGAAAAAGTTTACTAAATATTTTATTAAACTTATGTTATGGAGATGTATGCATGCTTCTCCATATATAGATTTTGACTTTTCACTTTAAAACCTAATACCTGAAAAAATTAAGTCAAATGCCAGCTAATTGATGAACACTTGAAGTTACAGTGTCGTCATGTGAGACCATGGACAAGATTATGATGGAAAGAAAACTTTCGTGATTGAATGAGACTTCACATGAATAGTTTTATGTTCTTTAGATTAGACGACTTAATTAAGTTACTTATTGAGATCTAGAAACATAAGGCATAAGAGCGGATGAAACATGTTTACAATGAAACAAGTTTTGGAAATGTAAGTCCCTAAAGAATGTAGAATTGGAAATTGTTTGTCAATTAATTGTTCGACAAGTTACCATGTTAAATACATTCATTACTAGCAGATCAATTGATGTAATGGAATAATGTTAATATGGATTCTAGTTTTCAAGAAAATATTGTGTTTAATTTTATTTTACCTGGGTAATTTGAAAATATTATCAAAAATACTAATATTTGAACTTATTTATGTAGAAATGGATTAACCCGAAAAGAACAACGCTTTAAGTTCGACGTTCAAAACTTTCTTTGAATGTCAAGAACTGACTGGTCAAAACTTCGACGATTGGTACCGCTCACTATGAATTGTCTTAAAAGTAGCGGGTAATTATGAATACTTGTTCATGCCAGTTCCTTCAGAACCCGCTGAAGGGGCTTTCGACGCTAATAAGCTAGCGTGGAAAGATGAATACAAGAAGCATAATGATGTGGATTGTTTAATGCTTGGGAAAATGTCACATGCTCTTCAAAATCAGTTTGAGCATCATCCTCCACAAACCATGCTTGAAGAACTCAAAAAAATGTTTGAGAAGCCGCAAGCTGTGGAGATATACGATTTAGTGGATGCTTTGCACAGTTGTAAACAAGCCCCAGGAAAATCCATAAGTGCTCACTATTTGGAAATGAAAGGTTTCATGGACTAACTACATACACTTGGGAAATCCACCGACAATGATATGGCAATTAACTTAATCAATAGGTCCCTTAACAAGGATTTTGGTGATTTTGTCAGAAATTTCAATATGCATTGCGCGGGGAAGACAATGAGTAACACACAATGCTTATTGACTATGAAAAGAGTTCAAAAGAACAAGGCACCAACCTCTACTCCTCAAGTACTTAACATACAAAAGGGTAGAGTGAGTAAGCCAAAATCACAATTGAACAAAAAGATGAAAGGCAAAAGCAAAGGTGATAAAGGCAAGCAAGTTGTGACTATCAAAAACCTAAGTAAAATCTTTCTAAGAAGAATTAATCTCAAAAGGATTATAATTATCACCACTGCGGCGCTAGTGTTGACTGGAAGAGGAACTGCCCTCTGTATCTCGAATAGTTGTGAGAAATAAGAAAAAGAAGTCTTAGCACAGTGCTATAGATTTAGGTAACTTAGTTATGATTGAATTATTTAATTTAACATACAAATTAAAGTCTTGGGTATATGATACGGGATACGATATTACCATTCGTAATACGCTTTAGTGGTTTAAGATGGAAAGGAAGCTATCCTATAGAGAGCAATACCTGCAAGTGGGAAATGGAGCACAAGCTGCTGTTGAAGTCATAGGAGTGTTTAATTTAGTTTTACCTTCGGGTTTAGTATTGATCTTAAACAATTGTCATTATGCACCTTCTATTGTTAGATATGTCATTTCCTTTTCTTGTTTGTTGGATCTTGGATTTGTTCACACTATTGACAGTAATAGAATTTATGTTTCCAAAAATAGTATTTTCTATTTTAATGAAATTGTTGTGAATAGTGTTTTTAAAATTAACATGCATATTAATATTTCCAAGAATAATAATAATTCTGTCTTTAGCATGAATAAGAAGAGAAAGTTAGACTCGAACTCTTTTTATCTTTGGCATTGTATACTTGCCCATATTGGGAAGACCCGCATACAAAAAATTCAACGTGAAGGCCTTTGAGAAAATATAAATGATGAATCATTTGATAAATCTGAGTCTTATATCTCTGAAAAGATCCATAAACCTTTTAATAGTAATATTGAAAGAGTTAAAGATCTACTTGGGTTAATACATACAGATGTGTGTGGACCACTTAGACTCATGTGAAGAAAAGGTGCTAGCTACTTCTTAACATGTATGGATGATTTCAGCCATTATGGTTACGTTTATTTACTTAAGCATAAACATGAGGTATTTGAAACATTTAAAGTGTTTAAAACTGAAGTAGAACTGCAACTAGGAAAGAAGATTAAAGCTCTTTATTATGATAGAGGTGGCGAGTACTTAAGCCAAGAGATTAAAGATTATCTAAGTGAGAATGTAATTGTTTAGAATCTTACTTCTCCTTATACTCCAAAACAAAATGGTGTATCTGAAAGGAGAAATCGTACATGATTAGATATGGTACAATCTATGTTTAATCTTACAACTTTAGCATTATCCTTTCGGGACTATGCCTTAGAATCTATTGTTCGTATTCTAAATATGGTTCCCACAAAGTAGGGGTGTGCACGGTTCGGTTTGGGTCGGTTTTTGGCTAAAACCGAAACCGAACCGACATATTAGGTTTTTAAAAAATCAAAAACCGAAACCGTTCGGTTTTGGGCGGTTCGGTTTTTCGGTTTGTAATCGGTTTCGGTTCGATTTTTCGGTTTTTTCGGTTTTAAAACTGTTTATATTTGGGTACGTCCGATTTAGATTAAAAAACTTGTTTTGCGTGAAAAATAGTTTATTTTCAATCTAAGTCTAATAATATTTATCTCAAATTTCTAACCTATAATTACACACATATTTTTAAGATAAACTCACATGCAAGTAAACATGCGTACAGACGATTATTGTCACATATGTAATTATATATTGTCAAGTAAACACAAATATATATCAAACACGCGTATAAACAAGAAGATAAATATATTACTCCTATTTCCCTAAAAAACGAATATTAATTTATAATTTTGATATATTACTTATTTATTTATATTATGTTATATTTATATTTTTTATAAAATAAAATAGTTCGGTTCGGTTCGGTTTTTACGGTTCGATTTTTGGATGAAAACCGAAACCGAACCGAAACTTTTCGGTTTTTGAAAACGTAAAAACCGAACCATCGGTTTTTATATTCGTTCGGTTTTTTCGGTTCGGTTTTTTCGGTTTTTTGGTTCGGTTTCGGTTTTTCGGTTTTTTTGCTCACCCCTACCACAAAGAAGGTAAATAAGACACCATATGAAATATGGCATCGCAAATCGCCTAACTTGTCTTATTTAAAGATATGGTGTTGTGAGGCGTATGTGAAACGTGACTCGGCTGATAAACTCCAACAACGATCTGTGAAATGTATCTTTGTAGGATACGCTAGAAAACTATGGGTTACTACTTTTATTTTCCACCTGAAAACAATGTTATTGTTGCAAGGTATAGAGATTTTCTTGAAAGAGATCTCATATCTCAAGAATTCAGTGGGAGAAATTATGATCTTGAAGAGGATCATATAAATACAATACCTTCTGAAAACACTAGCGAAATTCCTGTAGAACCAGAAAGTTTGTGAGTTCCATTGAAATTAGTTCCTCTCCGTAGATCTAAAAGGACTATACGTGCACCCAGTCGTCTATGTCTTAACATGGAGGATGAAGATAATGAAGTAGGGGATCTTGGTGAACCTGCTAATTATAAGTCTTCCATGCTTGATCCTGAAAAGGTTAAGTGGACTAGTGCAATGGATGAAGAAATAAAATCCATGAAAGTAAATAAAGTTTGGATTCTTGTACATCCACCTCCAAATGCTAATGTAGTGAAAAGTAAGTGGATATTTAAGAAGAAAACTGACATGGATGGCAAAATACAATCCTATAAACTTCGTTTAGTAGCTAAAGGTTTTACTCAAACTTTTAGCATTGACTGCGAGGAGACGTTTTCTCCATTAGCATACGTAAGAGTTATTAGGATTATCATAGCTATAACAGCATACTATGATTATGAGATATGGTAAATGGATGTTAAAACTTCCTTCTTGAATGGCCGCTTAGATGAAGATATCTATATGCAACAACCTGAAGGGTATGTTAATCCTAAGTATCCAAAACACGTGTGTAAACTTCAAAGATATATTTATGATTTGAAGCAAGCATCACTTCAATGAAATAAGCGATTTGATGAAGAAATAAAAAAGTTTAGATTTGTTCAAAATCGTGATGAGCCATGTGTATATCGCAAAGCTAGTAGGAGTGATGTAGTGTTCCTAATCTTATATGTTGATGACATATTAATCATGGGAAGTAACATTCCAAGACTTAAAGAATTTAAGGATTATCTTGGCAAATGTTTTTCTATGAAGGATTTAGGAGAAGCTGCATTCATTATGGGAATTAAAATCTATAGAGATAGGAGTAAGCGGTGAATTGGTCGTAGTGAAAGTACTTATCTTGACAAGATATTGAAGAAGTTTAATATGCATAACTCCAAGAAAGGTTTTCAACCTATGGAGGTTAATCATTATTTAAGTTATGAGATGGATGCATCAACACCTGAAGAGGTGGAATACATGAAGAAAGTGCCTTATGCTTCAGATGTAGGATCTATCATGTATGTTGTAAGATGCACAAGGCCAGATGTGGCGTTTGCTCAGAACTTAGTCAGTCACTATGATGGAGAAAGAAAAATAAACTGATTATTTAGTTTCCTTAGTTTATGATATCTTTTATTTTAATTTTCTTATTTTGTGGTATGTTTTATTTATTTTTCTGATTTTGTGTTTCTTGGGAAGAATATTGTTATCTTTTTTCCCAAGTTTAGTTTTTCTATATAATTAGGACTTTTTGTATTGAATAATGATGAAGCTATGAATAAAAAAATACAGACTTTTAGTCTTTTGTTAATCAACTTAAATCCAGGTTAGGGTTTATTGTTTGATTTCATCCAAATAATCGGGTATTCGTTGAATCAACGATTGTTGGAGTTACCTGATTATCGGTATTCTTTTTGAATAAACGATAGTTGGAAGGATTGTTTCTGGCATTCTTTGGAATCAACAGATTCAGTTATCTATCTTTGTTACTTTGTTTTTTTCGCTACATCAGTTGGTATCAAGAGCCGAATTTCTTGATTAAGATGTTAGGATATCCGTTTTCTGAGAGTGGTGGTTTATCTTTTGATGAATGGAATGATTATTGTGAGGCTAGTGATGATTATGATGGACCTCCCATATTTGATGAATATGAAGAAGAACCGATGCTAGTTTATGATACAAATATTGAAGATGTCATTGAGGAAAAAGAAGGATTTATGAAGAAAAAAGAATTTGGTAGGGAAGAAGACAACATCGAAGACACTCTAGTTGTGGTTAATAGTCTTTGTTCTACAATGATCCAAACTATCATGGTTGACAAGTTGGGTTTAAAGACGATTAAGGTTCGAGGTCGATTCATTTTAAAGAAAGGAAATTTAATGGAAGGGATACAAATTTGGATTCTAAGAGTACAAAGGACGAGTGAGACAAACTCGAGGACGAGTTTTTTGAAATGAGGGAGAATGATGGAGAAAGAAAAATAAACTGATTATTTAGTTTCCTTAGTTTATGATATCTTTTATTTTAATTTTCTTATTTTGTGGTATGTTTTATTTATTTTTCTGATTTTGTGTTTCCTGGGAAGAATATTGTTATCTTTTTTCCCAAGTTTAGTTTTTCTATATAATTAGGACTTTTTGTATTGAATAATGATGAAGCTATGAATAAAAAAATACAGACCTTTAGTCTTTTGTTAATCAACTTAAATCCAGGTTAGGGTTTATTGTTTGATTTCATCCAAATAATCGGGTATTCGTTGAATCAACGATTGTTGGAGTTACCTGATTATCGGTATTCTTTTTGAATCAACGATAGTTGGAAGGATTGTTTCTGGCATTCTTTGGAATCAACAGATTCAGTTATCTATCTTTGTTACTTTGTTTTTAAACTACATCACACTACCAACATGATCCAGGGAAGCTCCACTGGGTTGTTGTTAAACATATTCTAAAGTACTTAAGGAGTATGAAAGATATATTTTTGGTGTTTGGAGGGAAACCAGACACATAACTGAATGTTACAGGTTTCTGTGATGCGTCCTGGCAATGTGATAAAGACGATACGAAGTCTCCGACGGGTTACATGTTTGTCATAAATGGAGTAGCAGTTGACTGGAAGAGCAAAAAGAAGACAAAAATTGCAATGCATGCTACTCAATCTGAGTACATGGCTGCTTCAGAAGCTGTAATGGAAGCTGTTTGGATTAGGAATTTTGTTTAAGATCTTGGAGTGATGCCTTCAATCAAAGAACCTATTAATATGTATTATGACAATTCTGCCGCAATCATATTCGCCAATGATTCCGGAGTCATGAAGGGCGTTAGACACTTTAAACGTAGATATTACTATGTTCGAGAACAAGTCGATGCTGGTGAAATCAGATTAATAAAAGTTCACACAGATCATAACTTAGCTGATTCTTTTACTAAGACTTTGCCTAGAGGAAATGTTATTGAACATGCTAATGGAATTGGGCTTCATTTAGCTAGTGATTTCATGCAAATTCATGATTAGTATTTGGATAAAGGACGTTAGACATTATTATTTATTGAAATAAAATATTGGTCATTAATAATTGTGTAAACACTTATCCTTTTGCCACTAAAATCAAGGAAAAACAAGACCTAATCATGTGTTTAATATCGTAAAAGTGGGAATTACGCGTGGTTTTGTGTTTTTGTTTGAAATAGGTACAAATGGTCAAAAGGAAAGAAAACAAGGGATTTCACGGTCAAATGTTGAAGAAAAGTCCAAAAAGAGACGAAGAAATAGTCAAGAGACCAAAAGTGTGCCAAAGATCACGAAAACTGACAAAATCGACACGATTTTAAAGAAATGATCAAGGAAGCCGAATTCGAGCTCGTTTTTAGCGGATTTAATATTTATAGAGCTAATTGGGCCTTGTGGGTCCCACTTGTGATTAATGGGCCCAAAAGCCCATTTGTGTGGATATTTTATCATCTTTTTGGAAAAATAGCCCAATACAAGGCCCAAAATAAAATAAAAAGTGACGGATGAAGTCTTATTTGGAAGATTAAAGTTGAACTGGGCCAAGCCCAGTAACAAAAACAAAAGAGACGGTTAAATAAAATTGCTGGATAAAAACTTGGTCAACTCTCACTAGAACTTCACCTCACACACGTGTACTTGTTTACCCACCTCACTTATTATCTTCGATAATAACAAGAAATCCAACTTCCCCTTTTTCTCTCCCAACAAAATAACCAGACGCACCATTTTTTTTACCTCCAAACCCTAATTCACCTTATAAAAAATTACCCACTAATTTTTAGGGCTTTTACTCAAAACGTGTGATTCACACACTTTTGGAATAAATCCCCATATGAATCGGAGAAGACACCATGGTGGTCCTCACCCTTAATCCTGACGTGGCCCTTTTTCCTTGATTTGATTGGTGAAACCACCTCATCTCAACAAACCCTCCAATAAACACTCTCCACATCAGCCTAAACAAACACAACAAACACACCCCCATTCCATGTTGGTGATCCGTGTGATGCAAGGAGTATTTTAAGCCGTTTGATGAAGAATGAAGAAAGAGAAAATGAAAAGAGCGGCCACGATTTGAAGACGTGATCACCAAGAAGTTTTTGGGGTTTTGCCTATAAAACCCCCTTCATCTGTAATTTTAGGATGCACCTTTTATTTTAATCTTTATTTTCTGCAAAATTAGAATTAGGTTTAATGTAACTTTTCCATTTTTCAAGTATTGTATTAAATTCCAGTTATTAATAAAATTGATTTTTAGTATAATTCGGGTCTTTCTTTAGTTAAAAGTTATTTGCAATTTAATTTTATTCTGAATTTTGGATTGATTAAAGTAAAATAAAAGTGGTAGATATTTTCCCCCACTGGGAAAATTATAAATTTCTGTTCGAAGGTTTTGATGGTTCGAAAATACTGGTGGTGATGATTTTAGTTCGAGGTGGTATTTGATTCGATAAGACTGCTCAGCGCAGATCTTCATCCCAAAGGTTTTCGTCATCAAGGTTCTTTATCTCTTTTTAATCTTCTTGTTTAAGTTTTAGTTTTTGATGGTTACTGCTCTAGCTTTGGATTAGCTGCTAGTTTGCTTATTGCTTTTTGCCTGCGTTTAAATATATCTGTTTATGCTTATGTTATTATCTGTTTTATTTTTGGTTTTATCTGTTTGAGTAGTCAAGCTCTTTCTGCTTTGTTTTTGTTTTTCTGGATTTGCTTATTTTGTTATCTGGTTGGATATGGAGTTTTTTTGGATATTGCTTAGTTAGTTTTCAAACTGCTTTTTGGATTTAAGTTCTAAGTTTTGTTTGGATTTTCTCTTTTAGTTTTATGCTTGTAAGTTTTTTTTTAAACTGTTATAGTTTAAGTTTATTTTCTACTTTGTTGGATCTGCTAGTGGTTATTCGTTTGGATCTGCTTGTTTTATTAGATTTATGTTAGTTTCTGTTTAGTGCTTATTTAATCTGCCTGACTAGATTTAAGAATGTTTGGATTTTCTTATCTTTGTTTTGCTCAAGTTTGGTTTGGTTTTGCTCATAGTTTGATTCGCTTATTTCAATTTTGCTTATTAATTTTTCTTATTAGTTGCTTATTAGTTTGATTAGTTTTACATATATGTTTGCTTGTTCATTTAAGTTTAGATTTAATTGCTTATCCTGTTTAGTAGCTTATTGCTTATTGATTTAGTCATTGGTTGCTTGTTTTCAGTTTTAGACAAATCTGTTTTTGCTTATTGTGTGCTTTTCATTTGCTTATTTGATTTAGCTTTTATCTGCTTATTTGCTTTTGGGTATTGCTGTTATATTGTTTAACTCTCAGACACAATTGGTCTGAGGTTTCTAAATTCCAAAAATAAAATAAATAGCAAAAAGGTCACCCAGGGACTCGAACCCTCGACCTCAAGTATAACAGCTAACAGCCTTAACCAGTTGATCTAGTCCTTTATTTATGTTTATCTTCTTCATTCGTCATTAATATAGGGTAATTTTTCTGGTAGTTTATTAAAATAGTTTAATACTAGTTTTAGTTTTGTTTAATCAATTTTAATTCAAAAGTTATCTCATTATTTTCTGTTATAAAAGTTTTAAAAAAATAAAAAAAAATATTTTATTTAGATTGTTTTTTAAATTTAGTTTAAATTTTATTGAATATAGATTAGTTTTAAGATTAGTTTTCAATTAATATAGTTTTGTTTAAACTTAGATTTCATTTAAAGTTTTTATAAAATTAAGTTTTTAATTAGTTTATATTTTTATTGAAAATAGATTTGTTTTTAATTGGTTTAATTAGTTTCGAAGATTTTTATTAGATTAAATTAATTTTAGTTTCATCTTTAAATAGTTTTCACAATTGTTTTAATAGTTTTAAATATTAAATAGATTTTAGTCTAAAAAAATACCAAAAAGTTTTAGTTACCAAAAACTAATAAATCTTACGTTTAGTCCGATATCAATTCGAGTCGATTTGTGGAACGATAAATAGACATAAAAAAGAATTGTAAAATTCATACATTAGTCATGTTTATTCTTGTTATTTAATTTTGTATCCTATTTTAAATGTTTTTAATCCATGAATATTAAATTATTCTAATGTCCATTGTCTATTACTAATATGGGAGCATTATTAAATTAAGACAAATCTAAATTGTGATAGAATATACTTGAAAGTATATTGATGTGTTTACATATCAAATTTAGATGATATTCAATGAATTGAATATAGGACTTATCCCAACTATATGATTATACTTTATGGATCTTTGTCATCAAGTATATCATAAAATTGTTATCCTCAGACCTGAGATTCCAGGAAACTGTCGTGAATCTAGTGCATTTCTGTAAAATAATCTAAAGCTAAGTGGTGGCCATAAGGGTTATTTTCAGAAGTGTTGCAAAATTAATAAGTTTTGCTTGTAGTCAATATGGGATTTGTTTCCTCCAAATTCGTTTGGAGTTCAATACAGCTAGGCCCCTTGTGGGATTAGTAAGATGTTTGTGTGGCCGCACCCAAAGTCATTCTAAACTATGTTTAGAAGTTTTGGTAATCTTGATTAATCGGATAAACGAGAAACATAATAGTTAATTAAGGAATGACTAGGATCCACATCCTTATTAACATTGTATTAGAAATGAAAGGATAATAATAATGATGAATCATTAAAATGTTTTATCCAGAAGTCCTTACTCGAGTTTTACTAGAGGCATCGGCGTGTAACTACACGCTAACCGATGTGATCACGTTATTAAAATATGTGCAAGTAGGAGCTGTAAGTTTATGGACTTAAATTTTAATAGTCATGTGTTAGGATCGAACTCAAGATTATAGGATTGTACACAATACGTAAAGAGTTAATTAATTAATAAATGTATTTTATATATTTATTAATTAAAATGAGCTTAAAACTATTAACGCTTGTTAAATTTAAGTAGTTAAGGACTAATGATTAATGTGAATAAAAATAGAAGAGGAAAGAAGGTTCCGGAAACACCCGACAAGGGGTGTTCCGATCCGATGGGGGAGGGGAAAGGATTTTCTTTCCTAATCCTAATTACCAAACTTGATCCCTAAGTTTTATACCCCTATAAATACTCATGGGATTTCTCATAGTTTTTTATTCCACACAATCTTTTATCCGTTCTCTCTTGCGATTGGACCAAGCCCCTCTCTAGGGTTGTTTGATTTGATTTTTCCACTTAATGTATTGCTCGTTTTATGCGTACTAGTGTTGCGGTTAACTCGTTATAATACGTGTGTACAAGAACGTAATATAATCTTACTATAGATTACGTCTTGGATCGATTACCAAAACGGTAAGGGGTTAATCATTGATCCGCATAAACCCTAATTTGGAGATTTGTTCTTGTTCGTTGGAATCGCATTGCAAAAGATACGTAACCTTAATCGATTAATTATGAATGTGTTATTATTATGATTTTATGTTTTAACCGGCTACGCTATTACCTGCTTTGATGTTTAATTATATTTTTATAACAGTTATAAACTTCATAAACCTTCATAGTTCAATACCCATATTCATATTCTATTATTCCATTATCGAGTGGGGCTCTAAAAGCTCAAATATACTTCTGATTCAGTCTGCATAACGTTTGGTTGCTTGTACATATTTTAGGACAATGGGGAAGTTGTTGCCGATGAGCAGAGAAAATAATTTGTCGATTAAATCTTGAAGAATTATAAACCTAAATAATCTTTGTACAAAAGATGGATAACTTAATTTTTTTTGAACGACAAACTAGCAAAGAGCTAGAAAATTACAAAGTTATGAAACTGGGACTTTTGATCCAAGCAAGCCAATCAAAATAAAGTCCAACTCAGTTGGATGGATGCATTTGGTTATAGTCTCCATGTGTGGGAGGTCAGGGGTTCAACTCCTGTCATTCCTCATGTGGGGGATTTTCCGAGAAATGACAGCCGGGTTCGAATCCCAGTAGAATGCCTTGAAGCCCCTTAATGAGAAACTGGATGGCTAGCATGGGGTTGATATTCTCTTCGTGAGATGATTCGAACTCGGGTCGAGATACTTGGTGTCTCGGTGGCACGCAAGATACTCCGCTGCACCAAACTGCCGTTAAAAAACATCTATCAAAACACCAATTATATGACATTTGGACTATGTCGTGAAAAAGAAAATCTAAACGAGGACGAGAGCTTCTATACATGCACAACCTGCTTTTCGAGCCTCCAAATAGACCACCACAAAGTGTAGAAAACGCCTTCCAAAATATCTTTAAGCCTTTTAGGGAGATGAAGATTAATAAACCAAGAGATCAATCTTCATAAGTTTGAACATCTATGATCTCTAACTCCCACCACCAAGCAACTTTACACAGGAGCTCACGAGCTACATGACACTTAAAGAAAATATGATAGCTTGACAGTGACGGAGTCAGGGGTGTCCCGCGGTTGCTCAGGACATCTATATATTTTTTTCAATTTAATGTTAATTTTTGAAAAAATCATTGATTTTTTCAAATGAATCTAAAATGTACACTGTCCATTAAAACGTGTCTCAACTTTTCGTCTTAATTCAATTTTTAACTATCTTATATTACGGTTTAAAACATTTGTGCATCTGGTGATATTAGATTCTGACTTCGTCCCTGGAGCTAAGACTCTCCGACGATATTACAGATATAGAAGGAATGTCTATACTGCGGAGGGACAAATTTAACCTCGTAGGCAGCTTATCTAAGGAGATCCGCCAAGCAAATATGTTGATTTTTATAGAAACGTCGTTTACCCATCACGTAGACACACCCACATACGGCAAAAAGAAATCATCAATACAAACATGAGCCAATTTAACAGAAAAGAGGCCCGAATATTTACCCGACCAAACCCACCTGTCGTTTTGACTAGAAAGGATTACCCCCGCCACGTTTTCAGCAAGTGAATGAGGATGGGATTCTTCTACACCTCATCGAGGAGTTGTTCTAAACGACTCAATCACAAAAAGAAGTATCCATGTCATTGAGCTTATCAAACATCAAAACAAACTTATCATCTTCAAGCGCAAACAACGTAGGAAAGCACTGCTTTAATGGAGATTCCAACAACCAAACATCGTTCCAAAAAGAAATACCCATACCATTACCCATCTTTCTTTTCGCGTGAGAAATTATATTAATTAATACCTTTACTAAACATAGAATCAAAATCCTGAATAATGTCAAGCCAATTAAAGCATCAACGTAAAGAATTAGGATCATCAAGGGCCTCTTGAATGCCAAAAAAAGAGCTTGATAATACAAGACCACAGACTAGCAGCATTTGTTAAAAACCGCCAAATCCATTTGAACAAGAGAGCTCGATTTTGAGCCAATAAACTTGAAATGATCGACATGACCTCCTTTATTATTAGCATCCAAGAATTTCTTCCAAGCAACCATTGATAGTTTTCTCTTTTTATTTTCAACTCCATCGAAAAAATCACTACAAATAAATTCCATCCTATTAAGGATAAGAGAGAGAGAGAGAGAGAGAGAGAGAGAGAGAGAGAGAGAGAGAGAGAGAGAGAGAGAGAGAGAGAGAGAGAGAGAGAGAGAGAGAGAGAGAGGCATAGAACTTAACACCGATTTGATTAAAGTTCAGCCGATATGATAAAAGAGTTTTGAGCTTCCAGTTAGATAATCTAGCTGAGATTTTGTCAATAACATCCTCCCAAAAAGCATTTACGTGACGATCACTAATAACAAAAAGTAGAAACTATAAATCTCCGTGTACATATAAATTAGTTTCATTATAAAATACGGACTGATCTAAATCTCATTTTGCACGTATTTGGATTTATTATTCATTATGCATAATTATATGAACAATGAATAGATCATGGAAAACAAATCTTGTTAAAACATGTCAAAATCGGACATCAATCCATTCAAAAAGTATACGATTGAAAAGAGTGATTTGATCACATTTCATATTAAAAGTAACGAATGTTTTTTCTATAATATTTAGATATATAGTTGTAAAAACAATCAAACTTAGAAAAAGTTCATGTAGAAAAATAGTTTTTGATAGATTTAGAATAAAAAGAGGTCAAGGCACGGCCGGCTGGTTTTATCAAACCGGCGAAAAACCAACGGTTAACTCGGTTTCGAACAAGTAAAACCGGTCACATCCGATTCGATTTCCTAGCCAATTTCGATTTGATAGGTGAAACTAATTTATCGTGCCACTAAAGTATCTCACATTACAGTCACTTATTTGGAGTATATCTTTTCAATATTATATTAAAATTATAGGTAGAAATAACTTGAACAAATTGACAAACAAGATTGTATATGGTTGCATCCTACAATATCAATTCCATTCTATCAACATTTTCAAAGAAAATGTTAAGACACTCGGCATTACTAAAGGTTCTTAGAGTCACGGGTTTACTTGTGAAATAATAATAGATCAATTGGCACTTAATCTTTTGTAGTTGTTTATTCTGGATAATACTCGACCTGCTGTTTTCGTCCTCATTTGTAGCCGACTCAAAGCAAAGACAAAATTCTGTTAAATAATACAACAGCTGTAAGCTGTATATATACATGGATTGAGATATGAAAATTCTTACTTAAGTTGTCTTTTTCTTAGAGATAATAACATATTTTAATTTGTTGTCATATGTATACAATTTAGCAAAGAAAAGAAATTGTTGGAATCGATAACATTAACAAACTTGAAGATTGATATGCGGAACTCTAGAACATCTCGAGAAAGGTCGTAGAAATGCAACAGACAAAACCCTGCCGAACGATTAACTTTTATTTATCAATGATCTATTACAATAGAAAGAATAGAAGATGTGGTGTAACTAGTGTATCACCCCCTAACCTCTTTTTATAGGGTCAGGGGGTCGGTTACAAACATAAGTCGACTAAAAAAGTCAGTTCCCAACCTCGACTTGACTTACATAGATTCTACATTTAGGTACCTTATACTAATCGTATGTGTTAACTAGACATGACACTAATTCTAACAGAAATACAAGACAAGATTAAGCTAAGGGAATGCTATACATTAAAAAGAAACGAAAAACATGTAATTTCTTTGGTTAACGTTATTCGAAGAAGACAAGCTTTTCTTATTAAGACTTTTATGGTCTCGCCGTCTTAATCCCGAGAACATTTCCGACTCTAGCCACTTCTAAATATACACATCTAAACCATGGTGCCTAGTGGCCTAGGTGTGTACACTTAGAGGTAGCCACGGAGGTTCACCTGCGACGAGTCCGGGCTATACAAAAGAGTAGTCGCCCTGGGATTAGTCGGCTCGCAATGTCGAATCGAAACCCAATTATAACAAAAAAAATAAATATACACATCTAACGACTTAAATTCTTAAACTGTTGTTTGAAAGCAAAAGACTTTATCATTGGTGGTGGTTTCTTTCTTGTAGCTCTATGAAACAATACGAACTTTATCAATTTATTAAAACTGACCAACAAACAAATATCTATGAAACAGTTAAAGGTTTGTTTGCATCATTATTTTCTCACTTTATATTTTATAATCTGCAATATATTCTTCTGTATCTATCATGTTCACTCAATTTTGCAGCCCTACAACGACATTTTGTACTCCTCCGGTTAAGTTTCTTTTCACTCAATATTCGTTTCTAATCAAAATGGAGAATGTTATAAGAACTTTACTGCAAAGGGTTAGTACATGATGGCCTGTGAGCCAGTCGAATATTCGATCAAAACGAGGTGTTTCATAGTTGTCACAATCGTCATCATGTGAATGTTGTACGTAGGGTACGTTAATGGACTATGAGACATTTGTGAAAAACATATCTTTATGAAATTTTATTATTCATCACAACAGTACAATCCTAATCATTTTATGACATGATCTTAAAGTACAAGAGAAAGGCTAGGAGCCTTTCTAATCAAATCAATTCTTCAACAAATAAAAAACATTCAAATCCGAAAGGAAAATAAAACACGCCAAAAGAAAAGAAAGATTGTGAAACAAACTATTAACAAATGAATACAATGAAAAATCTCGCTCTATGCGCATTGGAAGCCCTTTGGGACCTTCTTTCCACAATAGTTAAGCAACAAGCTCAAATCAACCGGCACATTCAGGTTAATACCTAAAACATTAGCCTTAATAGCGGTGCAAAGACAAACTGCGGCCTCAAGGTCGACAAGGTCACCGAGGAGGCTGCAACAAGGAGTCTTTGCTGGTGTACCGACGACAAGGTGAACCAGGTCGTTGAGCACGTTAGCACAAACACCTAACTTAAGGGTGTCTTTGGGGCAAGTGGCTTTGTGGTGGTGATGATGTTTATGTGGCTTCGGGATCTTTGGTGCGGGTGGTGGGCAAGAAGTTGAACTTACAAGAGTGAAGAAGAGAAGGTTGAGAGTGAGGAGGAAAGCAGTTGTTGCCAAAGCCTTTGAACCCGCCATTTTTAAAATGCTTTTAGAATAAAAACTAGCTCAAGAAATAGATGCTAGTGTTAAGTTGGGTGTGGAAGTATTGAAGTGTTTCAAGGTATTTATAGATGAAATTTAATCAATAATGTATACATGTCTATGCCGATATATAAATTATATAATCTATACTTAATTATTGAAAAAACTCCATGTTACTTTGTTTGGAAATTGTTTCACGTCAATTGTGATTAGTTTTTGCCATTCTTTATTCATTACATAACATGTTCATTTTAATAAGTTTATATCTAGCTATACGGACCTCATGTTTTATATTTGAATGATGATTTGTTTTACTTACCGTCGATTGGTTGGTGGTTCATCAAATAAGCAATAACTTTGATTTAACTCATGATAGGATAATGTAAAGAAAATGTTTTGTATAAAGTAAAAACAATAAGTAAATAGTACAAACGTTTTTCAATGTTTACCTCGTATTAATTAAAGAAATATACACTTTTATATGCGGAACTACAACAATTATTAAATAGACAATGTATGGTGCATGATCTTTATAACCTTGTGGTTATATGATTTGACGATGAAGAACAACCTTAAATAACTCAAGTGCTTTATCGTATTTGAATGAGTAAAAATGTTTGTGAATAATAAACATTTAGTACACAAACTTAGTTTTACTGTTTTACAATGAGTTATAGTTATAGACCTAAGGGAGGGATAAGATAAGGCATTGTCATGTAAAATTCTTCTTACATCGTATGAGAGTAACACTAAGGTAACATTTTGTCTATACCTATTTCTTCTTACATCGTATGAGAGTAATACTAAAGTAATATTTTGTTCATACCTATTCTAAGTACGAGGATAATGCCCTTTACACTGTTTGATACCCTTATCTATACCGAAAGGATAAATTTGATAAAGCGCGTTATTTTTTGATCTTATCTGTTTCAAACTTATCTCTCTTATTTTTTTGTCTTCACGGCTTTGACTTAATGGTTAATCAAGCATAATAAACTAGTTTTTTTATAGATTTAAAGAATAAAAAGGTGAATACACGGACGGTTTATCAAACTAGGTCAACATGGGTAAAAAATTTCGACGGTGCAATCTTTTTTGGGTAAAGGGTTTTCCGGGTAAATATTACTAGTTCAAAAAACAATTAAGTAAAAAGGATGATGTAGATCCTACATCTCCGCCCGCTATATAGAAAAACAATTTCCTACTATGAAGAAACACAAACAGGTATAAACTATGCTTCAATATGATAATTGTTTAACAAAATAACCACAATATCCAAAAGATATATCCGTAGATATTTCACCATTTTCATACTCAATAAAAATCATAATATCAATTCATCACCATACAAAAATTACTAAAAGATAAAAGTATTTAGATGCCTAAAACAATGGATGTTTATCCAATTCATCAAAAATGTTGTTGCAAACTTGGCAATCGTCTTTGTCATGTTCAAGCACCTTATCTTGTTATTTCAGTTGAGAATCTGATGTTCCACTTCTTGGCATTGTCTTTTTGTAGCTCACTTTTGCGTGATGATTGTTTCCTTTTGTGTCCACATGTTTGGCCTTGAGACGATTGAATTTTTCAAAATGCATTAAGAACAGCTTTCATTACACAAAATAAAAAGATCTGGTTTTAGTTTCAAGCATATAATCATATATGATACATTACAGAAGTTGAATTTCAAGCAGTTTATTATATATGATAATATACATACAACTAACTTTTAATTACCCACAAATAGATCATAAACTTGCTTGTATTCATATGATACCTCCATATATTATGATGATATATCATATATGATATATGAAGATATCATATATGATATGTTTGTTTAGCGTAGATTAAGCCTTCAACTTCAGCTTATGCTTATTCTACAACTTCAACACATGCTTATCTATGCTCTTACCTATAGTTACATTACTCAAGCTAACTTCTAGTTATGTTACACTTAAATCTACACAATTACAACAAAAACAACAACAACAACAAAACAACAACAAAATAGTGTCAGTAACCAACACATCTATATCACATGAATTAACTATTAATCAATCACCGATAACACCAAAATCAGAGCAATCTCAGCTAAGCTAATAAACTGATTAAAAAAATGAATTGACGAGATCTAACTTGTATGAAACAACCGCGAAAAACTAAACGGAACATGGTGATATTATTTGATATTTATCAATTGTAAAAGGAGATAACTGAATACAAGGAGATGATGAGATAATATATCGAGGATGGATCAATTCATGTTTTTAGATATGGGATTTGATCGAAGATGTGTATGTTTTTGTGTTTTAAAGAGAATAAGAAAAAAAACGTCGATCGAATAGATTTGGGATGTGGGAGTGGGAGGCGTTGTTAGGTGGGAGGGGTAAAATGACAAAAATGACGAAAATGTCTCTCCGCCCTTTTTAATTAAAAAATAAAGATTAATTTGAGCTTTTGATCAAGATTGGATGAAAGGTAAGGATTGGTCCCCTTGTATTCAAGGATACAAAGATCCAATATAACCCTTCTTATTCTGTATATATATAGTTGAAAAAACAATCAAACTTAGAAAAAGGTTTATGAAGAAAAATAGTTTTTGATAGATATAAGGAAAAACGGCAAAGATATGATCTGTTTTAGCAAATGGGGTCAACTTAAGCAATAAAAAAGCGACGGTTCAATCTGTTTTTTAAATGAGTAAAAACCAGTCACATTCGGCCTTTCTGGTTTGATCGGTGACACTAATTTATTGTGTCACTAAAGTATCATTACTATTAGAATGATTAAACCCCCATAGAAATGATATTATTCATGGCCATTATTAATAATAGCAAACCTTAATTCCAAAACCCACAAACCGGGCTTGGGCTTTATTATCTCTTAATACTCCCTCGCAGTCCGAGCGGCGAAATCACGAAAACTCGGACTGGAGCAGAAAACTAAATACAAAATAAAACAAAACAATAACCAAAGCACTGCAACATCTGATTCTTCTTCTTAAACTCCAATCATACCAACACAAAAGCATAAAGCCCTGCATATGATCCGATTCTTCTTCATAAATATCAATTGTGTATTGTGACCTTTGCACAAACATCCAACCAAATAGACAACTATGTGGATTTGTGACATTAGCATAAATGACCAACAAAAGAAGATGAAACAAACTAGTTTAGTTATTTTGTATAGTCGAGCGGAAAATTTGAAGCTTTAGGAATATTGGATCAAAGAAGTAGTAACAATAAGAACAAAAACAAATATATATTTTTTACATAACTTCTCGTCAACGATCGTCATAGCTCCCACCAATAAGTAAAAGATAACACCTCCAACCTAAAAGTGAGAATCATTTGTTGATGAGATGTATGCAGCGGAAGGCACATAAATTTAGAGTTTTTAGAGGTTATGGGGAGTGTATGGCACTGAAAACATAAAGCAAAGAATAGCAAACATAAAGCAAACCGGGAAAAGAAGAAAGGAAAATTTGAAACCAGAGATTTTTTTGTGTGAATGGGGGCTGTTTTTTTAATCGGTGATATAGTGTTTAATTGAGGAGAGTGTTAGAGTTAGAGGATCGAGATATACAATGATACTATGTTAGAATGCTTAAACATCCATAACAATCATATTATTAATGGTCATTATTTATAATTGCAAATCCTAAAACCTATAAATCGAGCTTGAACTTTATTATTTCTTAATGGGCAAATTGCATAAAAACGTACTCAACTTAAGGTCTGTTTCTAATCAACGTATTATACTTTTTTTTTGCACATAAAGGATGCCAACTTTATATTTTAGCCGATTTGGGTTTTTTTTAATTTCCTGTTAAAAAAACTAACGAACATTTTTGTAACTTCTTTAAATGATTTTTTATAAAATTGAGGGGTACTTTGTCACTAGTTTAATTATTCTAGAACCACTTTTTGTTATTTCTCTAAATCCTCTAATTAGTTACTACGTGATAAGAAAAGTCCAGTATATATATGCGCTCATGTTACTGCTATGAATTGAAGAACTTATGTAAATTTCTTGCTTATTCTCAAGTTCTATAATTTGCTTTTTTTTGTTTGCCAAATAGGATGCAAAAGTCTATATCCAATTCATACAACTTCCTGATTCTTATTCAAATACAGTAGTATTAGATTAGTATTGTAGTTACGAATCTTACTAAACATAACTCCAACACCTACAAATTTCTTTTAAAACTTGAGGAACAAGGATTGATGGATTAACCAAAATTACCAGACGACCTGCACTACAAATTGACTAGATTCAGCCTGCACCAAAGCTGCGTTATATAAAATTAATCATAAGTCGAGATAACACTCACATTGGTCAGATCAAAGTACGGTCTCGAGGCCTTCTCCATGCCTTTTTGCATAAAAACGGTTCGTTCTGGGATATCTCCTGAATAATCACAGCCCACTTATTTCACTGATCGAACTCGAAACCCCAGAGCAGCTACACGTGCTTTACGACAGCTTGAACAAGAGATCCCTTTGCATCTGTGTTTGGTTTCGGGTATAGCGGGGATTATGGTGACCGGTATTGTTATTCCGGGAAATTGAACGCGAGTTTGGTTTCGGGTAAGATTGTGATTTTTGACCGTGGAGGTAATGCTAGGGTTGATAAAGGTAATGCAGTTAAGTTAGCTGGAGGTGTTATTATATAACATGAGTGCATACTGAGTTTATCTTATCACGCAATTAATTAGAAGATTTAGAAAAATAACAGAAGTGGTTCTAGAATATTTAAACTAGTAACAAGTTACCCTCAATTTTATAAAAGATTAATTTAAGAAAGTAACAAAAATGGTAGTTAATTTTTTTAACAGGAAATAGAAAAAACCTAAATCGACTAAAAAATAAAGTTAGCATCTTTTATGTGCAAAAAAAAAAAAAGTATGATACCTTGATTAGAAAGAAACCCTAAGTTAAATATTTTTTTTGTCATTTGCCCTTTATTAATAATTACATCTCACCTATTTAGAGTATATCTTTTCAATATAATATTAAAATTATAGGTAGAACTAGAAATACCCTGAACAAATTGACAAACAAGATTGTATATGGTTGTATCCTATCAAATCAACTCGATTCTATCAACATTTTCAAAGAAAATGTTAAGACACTCGGCATTACTAAAGGTACTTAGAGTCACGGGTTTACTTGTGAAATAATAATTGATCAATTGGCAATTAATCTTTTGTACTTGTTTATTCTGGATAGGGGTGTCAATATTTCCGATCCGACCCGAACCCGACCTGACCCGGACCCGATCCGAGCATATTCGGGTCGGGTTACTCGGGTTGAAATTTCAATTCGGGTTAGTCGGGTCAACCCGACTAACCCGAATTCGAAATCGGGTCGGACATCGGGTAAAATATTTATGCCTAATTCGGGTTCGGGTCAATCCGATTGACCCGAATAAGAAAATTTTTTATTTTTTTTTATTTTTAAAATTTAATTTAAATATAAATTCTATTAAAAATATTAAAAAAAAAGTTTTTTTTTATATTTTACCCGTAGTCGGGTTGACCCGAACCCGAATAGACCCGACCCGAATAGACCCGACCCGAATAGACCCGAACCCGACTAACCCGAGTTCAACTCGGGTCGGGTTCGGGTAAAATATTTTTACCCTCAACCCGAATTCAACCCGACCCGAATAACCCGAACCCGACCAACCCGACCCGATTCCCACCCCTAATTCTGGATAATACTCGACCTGCTGTTTTCGTCCTCATTTGTAGCCGACTCAAAGCAAAGACAAATTTCTGTTTAATAATACTACAGCTGTATATATTCATGGATTGAGATATGAAAATTCATACTTAAGTTGTCTTTTTCTTAGAAATAATAACACATTTTAATTTGTTGTCATATGTATACTACGTACTACGGTATATGATCTTCATAGGGTTTGGAGTTATCGGTCACTACTTACAATTTAGCAAAGAAAAGAAATTGTTGGAATCGATAACATCAACAAACCTGAAAATTGATATGCGAAACCCTAGAACATCTCGAAGAAGGACGTAGAAATGCAACAGACAAAACCCTGCCGAACGATTAACTTTTATTTATCAATGATCTATTACAATAGAAAGAATAGAAGATGTGGTGTAACTAGTGTATCACCCCCTAACCTCTTTTTATAGAGTCAGGGGGTCGGTTACAAACATAAGTTGACAAAGAAAGTCAGTTCCCAACCTTGACTTGACTTACATAGATCCTACACTTAGGTACTTTATATTAATCGTATGTGTTAACTAGACATGACACTAATTCTAACAGAAATACAAGACAAGATTAAGCTAAGGGAATGATATACATTAAAAAGAAAAGAAAACATGTAATTTTTTCGGTTTAGGTTAATCGAAGAAGACACACTTTTCTTATTAAGACATTTATGGTCTCGCCGTCTTATTTCCGACTCTAGCCACCTCTAAATATACACATCTAAACCAAGAGGCCTAGTGGCCTAGGTGTGTACACTGGGTGGCCACGGAGGTTCACCTGCGACGACTACGGGCTATCCAAAAGGGTAGTCGCTCAGGATTAGTTGGCTCGAAATGTCGAATCAGAAACCCAAGTATACCAAAAAAATAAATAAACACATCTAACGACTTAAATTCTTAAGCTGTTGTTTGAAAGCAAAAGACTTTATCACTGCCCAATTTGGTGGTGGTTTCTTTCTTGTAGCAATACGAACTTTATCAATTTATCAAAACTGACCAACAAACAAATATCTATGAAACAGTTAATGGTTTTCTTGCATTTTCTCACTTTATATTTTAAAATCTGCAATATATATTTTTCTGTATCTATCACGTTCACTTAATTTTGCAGCCCTACAACCACATTTTGTACTCCTCCGGTTAAGTTTCTTTTCACTCAATATTCGTTTCTAATCAATATGGAGAATGTTATAAGAACTTTACTGCAAAGGGTTAGTACATGATGGCCTGTGATCCAGTTGAATATTCGATCAAAACGAGGTCTTTCATAGTTGTCACAATCGTCATCATGTGAATGTTGTACGTAGGGTACGTTAATGGACTATGAGATCGACAATATCATACTAATTCATCTTTGTGAAAAACATTCTTCATGAAATTTTATTATTCATCACAACAGTACACAATCCTAGTCATTTTATGACATGATCTTAAAGTACAAGAAAAGGCGAGGAGCCTTTCTAATCAAATCAATTCTTCAACAAATAAATAACATTCAATCCGAAAGGAAATTAAAATACGCCAAAAGAAAAGAAAGACTGTGAAACAAACTATTAACAAATGAATACAATGAAAGATCTAGCTCTATGCGCATTGGAAGCCCTTTGGGACCTTCTTTCCACAGTAGTTAAGCAACAAGCTCAAATCAACCGGCACATTAAGGTTAATACCTAAAACATTAGCTTTAATTGCGGTGCAAAGACAAACTGCGGCCTCAAGGTCGACAAGGTCACCGAGGAGGCTGCAACAAGGAGTCTTTGCTGGTGTGCCGACGACAAGGTGAACCAAGTCGTTGAGCACATTAGCACAAACGCCTAACTTAAGGGTGTCTTTGGGGCAAGTGGCTTTGTGGTGGTGATGATGTTTATGTGGCTTAGGGATCTTTGGTACAGCAGGTGGTGGGCAAGAAGTCGAACTTACAAGAGTGAAGAAGAGAAGGTTGAGAGTGAGCAGGAAAGCAGTTGTTGCCAAAGCCTTTGAACCCGCCATTTTTAAAATGCTTTTAGAATAAAAACTAGCTCAAGAAATGGATGCTAGTTTTAAGATGTGGGTGTGGAAGTATTGAAGTGTTTCAAGGTATTTATAGATGAAATTTAATCAATAATGTATACATGTCTATGCCGATATATAAATTATATAATCTATATATTAAATTATTGAAAAAACTCGATGTTACTCTTTTTGGAAATTGTTTCACGTCAATTGTATACGCGATCTATTACAAATTACCAAGGTTGTCAGTATTGGATTTTATTTAAGATCGTTTTTAGCTTTGCAAAATCGTAATCGTAATCGTTGGATTAGACCGATTACGATCTTATGAAAAGATATGTACAGTTATTTTTAGACTTCTAGATGTTTTTTTGTAATAATTTATATGATTAGTGTTTACATATACCCAGAGAAAACTTTAATATTTTATATAGTATATTTTTTCAAAACATGTTTTAATAGCATCATACATCATAAAGAACGTGTTTTAAATAAATACGGACTATGCAATATTCATGTTTTAAATTTAATTTTTGCACATTTCTTCAAAACATATTTTAATAGTACTGTATTTCATGAAAAACGTGTTTTAAAGATATGTAATTTATCAGATTTTATTGAGTATATATGAAATTTCACCTTATATATAAACGAATGTAAATTGATGATAAAAAGAAGTTTATAACAAAATACCACGGTTGTGAAACATCAGATATATTATTTTAAGAAACAGTGGTGATTTGCACTGTGTATGAATTTATTTGCACACTTAATTTATGGGAATTTTGACATTTATACCCTCACATCATTTAGTAGTGTGTGTATATAATAAGGGTATAATAGTTACGACACACATATTTTAGAGTGTGCCAATAAATTTTTGGAGTGACAACATTAGATATATTATAATATACACTTGCACAAAATTCATTGATGTTTCAATCAATAAATGAATGATCCAAACACAAAATAGATATTACATTTCTTTATAAAAAAACCCACCCATAAGAGAGCATAATGTCACGTCCCGCCTAGTTTCACAAGGTTAACGGGGATCCGGATGGTTCTACACTTGACTAGAAGACTTAGTGGAATTCTATGGAAAGTGGGAGAAGCTTTTGGAAGCCTTTGGAAGATATATGGAAGCTTATAGAAACCCTAATGGAAGATTGTAGATTATGGGCCTTGTCTTGGAATTGTAAATAGAGCCCAAATGTAACCCTAGAGTAGTAGTATAAATAGAGCCATCCTCATTTGGGGAAAGCATCTCATATTCACTTGTATTCTCTACTTGTAAAGTTCTCTAGTAATACAAGCATTTTCCCCTAGTTCTCTTGTGTTCTTTCTTAGTAGCTTTCTTTGTTGCCTAGATCGGTGAGTGTTGGGAGCAAGGCTGACTTAGTAGAGACTAGGTGCCGCACGGAAGACCCTTGTCGAGACAAGTCCGTGACAAGTGGTATCAGAGCGAGATTCGATTCGAGGCGATGGCGATTGAAATTGAGAAGAACGATGCTAGCGGAAGTGGTGTTGATGGGAACCGTGGTCGAAATGATAACCAAGACCCCAAGAAGAGAGGATCGTCGAGGGACGTTATGGCAAGTATGGATAAGAGAATGGCGGATTTCGAGAGATCCATGGCGGATATGAAGACCCAAGTTGAGGGCTTGGCAAATCTTGAATCCGAGTTTGAGAGTATGAGGGAAGACTTCAAAGTAGTCCTAAATGCTCTTAGCGGCGACATGAAGAAGGAAATCCTTGACGTACGAGATATGTTCAAGGAAGGAATGGAGAAGATGGAAAAAAGGTTCGGGGAAGAGATCTCCGCAATCCATAATACTATTGGAAGCTTGCACGCGGACGTAGAGTTGTGCAAGATGTCCTTGGCTAGTGTGGGTAGCGCTAGTAATCATGGTCCAAGGATGGACATTCCTAAACCATCATCTTTCATAGGAAAGCGGGAGGCTAGAGCGGTCGATGATTTCTTATGGGATATGGAGCGATACTTGAAGGGTGCCAAGATAGTGGAGGATGCTATGAAGATCGAGACGGCTACTCACTACTTGAAGGACACCGCGGCGTTATGGTGGAGACGTCGACATGGAGATATCGAACGAGGTACGGTTACTATTAATACTTGGGTTGATTTTGTTGCGGATTTCAAGAGGCAATTCTATCCGGAGAATGCTAAGAACGAGGCGAAGAGTCGGCTTCGTAAACTTAAGCAAACCGGAGCGATTAAGGAGTATGTGAAAGAGTTCACTACACTTACCTTGGAGATTCCGGAACTATCCGAGCAAGATTCTCTCTTTTACTTTCTTGATGGTTTGCAAGGGTGGGCTAAGACGGAGTTAGAGCGACGAGGAGTCCAAGACGTGGCTACGGCTATTGCCCACGCCGAGGCTTTGATCGACTTTAGTTCGAGGAGGGAACCGTCGAAGCCAAAAGATCGGAAGGTGAGCCATGAGAAAGGTGGGGGAGAAAAACCGAAGTTCGATTATGCGAAGAAACCCCCTACCGGAAAGGAGAAAGACGTAAAGACTAGTTACAAAAGTGGTGGATGCTTCATTTGCGATGGACCTCATAGAGCTCGAGATTGCCCGAAGAAAGCAAGCCTCAACGCAATGTCGACTCATGAAGACGAAGGTACGAGTAATGGCGGAAGCATGGGGTCGATGAGGATTTTGAATGCAATCAAGGCGAAGACGGAGGTGCCAAAGGTTGTAGGGCGAGGCCTACAATATGTCGAGGCAACTATCAATGGAGTAAAGGTGCGTGCTTTAGTCGATTCCGGTGCGACTCATAACTTTGTGGCGGTTGATGAAGCTAGGAGGCTAGGGATTAACGCTACAAAGGGGAGCGGAACTATCAAGGCGGTAAACTCGGAGGCCAAACCAATTCATGGAGTGGCTAAGGATGTCCGAGCGAAGATTGGAGATTGGGAAGGGACGATTGATTCGTCGGTGGTCCCGATGGATGACTTCAAAGTGGTTCTTGGGTTAGAGTTTCTCGATAAGGTACAAGCTTTTCCTATGCCGTTTGCTAATTCTCTATGTATCCTAGATGGTGGAAAGACTTGTATGGTGAGCACGGAGCGGGATTCCAAGAGTGGAGCAAAGACCCTTTCGGCCATGCAATTCAAGAAAGGATTCAACAAGAGCGAGCCTTGCTATTTGGCGGTAACAAGGCTAGAGACGGAGGAAGAATCAAGCAAAGTGAAGGTACCGGAGGTGATCGAGAGGGTTCTTGAGGAGTTCAAGGATGTGATGCCCAAGGAGTTGCCGAAGAAGCTACCACCAAGGCGAGAGGTGGATCATACCATCGAGTTGGAAGCGGGTTCCAAGCCCCCCGCCAAAGCCCCTTACCGAATGCCACCACCCGAGTTAGAAGATTTGAGGAGGCAACTCAAGGAGTTGATGGATGTGGGCTACATTCGACCCTCGAAAGCCCCATATGGTGCACCGGTGCTATTTCAAAGGAAGAAGGATGGGTCCTTGCAGATGTGTACAGACTACCGGGCACTCAACAAGGTAACAATCAAGAATAAGTACCCTATTCCTCTTATTGCGGATTTGTTTGATCAACTTGGGAAGGCGAGATACTTCACTAAGTTGAATTTGAGATCGGGGTACTACCAAGTACGGATAGCGGAGGGAGACGAGGCCAAGACGACGTGTGTCACGAGGTATGGCTCTTACGAGTTCTTAGTCATGCCGTTCGGATTGACAAATTCTCCCGTGACATTTTGCACCCTCATGAATAAGTTATTTCATCCATTCCTCGATAAATTTGTGGTTGTATACTTGGATGATATTGTCATTTATAGTCATACTTTGGAAGAGCATGTCTTGCATTTGAAACAGGTGTTCGAGGTGTTGTGAGACAATGAACTTTATGTGAAGTTGGAGAAATGTTCTTTCGCTCAAGATGAAGTCGAGTTCTTGGGCCACAAGATCAAGGATGGAGGCTTGATGATGGACGGGGCAAAGATTAAAGCTATCCAAGATTGGGAGCCACCAACCAAAGTGACGGAGTTGCGGTCATTCCTTGGCTTGGTGAACTATTATCGAAGATTCATCATGGGCTATTCGGCGGTAGCATCACCATTGACGGATCTTTTGAAGAAGAACAAAGCTTGGGATTGGAGTGTAGCATGTCAAGCGGCGTTCGAGAAATTAAAGGAGGCGATTGTGCAAGAGCCGGTGTTGAGACTACCGGATGTGACGATGCCCTTCGAGTTACACACGGATGCATCGAACTTTGCTATTGGAGGAGTTCTAATGCAAGATGGACACCCGATCGCGTTCGAAAGTAGAAAGCTAAATGAGACGGAAAGGAAGTACACGGTGCAAGAGAAGGAGATGACGGCGGTTATCCATTGCTTGAGGATTTGGAGGCATTACTTGTTGGGTTTGAGATTCGTGATCAAGACGGATAACATTGCCACGAGTTACTTTCAAACCCAAAAGAAGTTAAGTCCCAAGCAAGCTCGTTGGCAAGACTTCCTAGCCGAGTTCGACTACCAATTGGAGTACAAGCCGGGGAAGGCTAATGTGGTAGCCGATGCATTGAGTCGCAAAGCGGAGTTTGCGGCAATTACACAAGCTCAATTCTTCCTCCAAGACCGAATCAAGGAAGGATTGGAACATGATCCTATGGCCAAGAAGATCGTTGCCTTAGCGAAGGACGGGAGGACTCGGAGATTTTGGCTTAAGGGAGACATGTTGTTCACCAAAGGAGATCGACTTTACGTACCTAAGTGGGGTGATCTTAGGCGAGTAATCTTGAAAGAGTGTCATGATTCAAAGTGGGCTGGTCATCCGGGGATGAAGAGGACGTTGGCATTAGTCGAAGGTACCTACTATTGGTCGAGGATGGAGGACGATGTTGAGACATTTGTTCGGACGTGCCTAATTTGCCAACAAGACAAGATAGAGCAAAAGAAATCCGGAGGATTGTTGGAGCCTTTACCTACGCTGAAAGGACCATGGGAGAGTGTTTCTATAGACTTTATCACATGTTTGCCGAAGTCGGAGGGGAGTGGGAGTATCATTGTGGTGGTCGATAGATTCTCGAAGTATGGTACTTTCATAGCCGCGCCATCCGATGTTACCGCGGATGATACGGCCAAGCTCTTCTTCAAGAATGTGGTTAAGTATTGGGGAGTGCCACATGTGATTGTTAGCGATCGAGATCCGAGATTCACGGGGCGCTTTTGGACGGAGTTGTTCAAGATCATGGGGACGGATTTGAACTTCACTACGAGTTTTCATCCCCAAACGGACGGGCAAACGAAGAGGGTGAATGCACTATTGGAGCTCTATCTTAGGCACTATGTGAGTGCCAACCAACATGATTGGGCTAAACTTCTTGATGTTGCTCAATTCTCTTACAACATGCAACGAAGTGAAGCCACGGGGAAGAGTCCTTTTGAGTTGGTCACGGGGCGCCAACCATTGACACCAAATGCCTTAGCCGCATCATACGAGGGGAGTAGCCCGGCCGCTTACAAAACTATGAAGGAGTGGCACGAACAAGCGGACATGGCCCGGGCATCTTTGGACAAGGCGGGTAAGAAAATGAAGAAATGGGCGGACGAGAGGAGGAGACACGTTGAGTTTGAGGTCGGAGATCAAGTCATGGTGAAGCTCTTGCCTCAACAATTCAAGTCATTGCGGAAGGTTCATAAGGGATTGATACGGAGGTACGAAGGCCCTTTCCCGGTGATTGGACGTGTTGGAAAGGTGTCTTATCGAGTTCAACTACCGCCCAAGTTGAAGATTCATCCGGTCTTTCATGTAAGTTTTCTCAAGCCTTATCATGGAGACGGGGAAGATCCTAACCGAGGAGTGTCGAAGCGAGCACCAACGGCAGTTGTTACTTCGTATGATCGAGAGGTCGAGGAGATTTTGTCGGATCGTACGAAAAGGAGACGAGGAGTGCCGAGCTACAAGGAGTACTTGATCAAATGGCGTGACTTGCCCGATAGTGAAGCAAGTTGGGAAGCGGAAGACTTATTGTGGCAATTCAAGGACGAGATCAAGAAGTATCACGAGGATGGCACGACGAGGACGTCGCGAGCTTAGGTGGGGGAGGATGTCACGTCCCGCCTAGTTTCACAAGGTTAACGGGGATCCGGATGGTTCTACACTTGACTAGAAGACTTAGTAGAATTCTATGGAAAGTGGGAGAAGCTTTTGGAAGCCTTTGGAAGATATATGGAAGCTTATAGAAACCCTAATGGAAGATTGTAGATTATGGGCCTTGTCTTGGAGTTGTAAATAGAGCCCAAATGTAACCCTAGAGTAGTTGTATAAATAGAGCCATCCTCATTTGGGGAAAGCATCTCATATTCACTTGTATTCTCTACTTGTAAAGTTCTCTAGTAATACAAGCATTTTCCCCTAGTTCTCTTGTGTTCTTTCTTAGTAGCTTTCTTTGTTGCCTAGATCGGTAGGTGTTGGGAGCAAGACTGACTTAGTAGAGACTAGGTGCCGCACGGAAGACCCTTGTCGAGACAAGTCCGTGACAATAAGCTCCATGCACCTACTTCACGTTTCAATCCTTAAATAAATAATTTTGGAAAAAAAAGAAATATGTAACGGTCTTAATAAAAGTATGTAAACCTAGTCTAAATGATGAAAATAAAAAAATAACACCATCTTGCGATTTGACACGCGATTTTAAGATCTGATTCTACGACCCGATCTTACGGTCTTATACGATGCTATTCGAATTCTGATATTCTTTAAGATTTGATCGTTTTTTGAGTGAGGATCTTAAGATCGTACTATATTACGATCACGATCGCGATTTTGACAATCTTGCAAATTACTTTATGATTAGTTTTAACCATTATTTATTCATTACATAACATGTTCATTTTCATAAGTTTATATCTAGCTATACGGACCTCATGTTTTATATTTGAGTGATGATTTGTTTTACTTACCGTCGATTGGTTGACCAAATAAGCAATAACTTTGATTTAACTCATGATAGAATAATGTAAAGAAATTTTTTTGTACAAAGTAAAAACAATAAGTAAATAGTACAAACGTTTTCAACGTTTAACTCATATTAATTAAAGAAATATACACTTTTATATACGGAACTACAACAATTATTGAATAGACAATATATGGTGTGCGATCATTATAACCTTGTGGTTATATGATTTGATGATGAAGAATAACCTTAAATAACTCAAGTGCTTTATTGTATTTGGATGAGTAAAAATGTTTGTCAAGTGCTTTAATGTATTTGGATGAGTAAAAATGTTTGTGAAAATAAATATTTAGTGCACAAACTTAGTTTTACTCTTTTACAACTAGTAAAGTTATAGACATAAAGGATGGATCATTTGGAATTCTTCTTACATCTGATGAGAGTAATATTAAAGTAACATTTCGTTTATATCTATTCTAAGTATGTGGATGATGCTTTTTAAATTGTTCAAGACCCTTATCTATCCTGATAGGATAAATTTGATACAGCGTGTTATTCTTTGATTTTATCAAGAAACTATTTTTTGATAGATTTAAAGAAAAAAGATGAAGACATGGCCGGATTTACCAAACCAGGTCAACGTGGGTAAAAAAATTGACGGTTTAATTTTTTTCTGGTAAAGGGGTTTTCAGGTAAATATTACTAGTTCAAAAAACAGTTAAGTAAAAAGGATGAGGTGGATCATACATTTCCACCCGTTACATAAAAAATAATTTCCTACTATGAAGAAACACACAAAATTACTATAAAGTCAAATAAAACATAATGAAAACTAAAATTGCTTGCTTCAACGGATTCTGAGTCTAAGATAATCAGCAACAGAATGGACACCGTCAGGATTATCCTGATCATCATACATATAATTATCATATGGGTCATAGTCATCAAAATCATTCTTCTAAGAATCTTCCATAGTTCCATAGAGTATTAGCCCCATATCTCATATTAGACATATTAGAAGCCGTAAAATTTGCCATGTCATTACCCCACAAGTTCAAGCACATCCTACTCATTCAGCTTACCTGATATATCACCCCTTTTATAAGAAATCGGGTTCCCTTGATCATCCGCAAAAGTAAATTTCTCTTCAGCAATCTTTTTTTCAATCATGTCAATTTTCTCAATAATTGGGGTGTGAGTAGCATCCATATGAGGGGTACCAGCCTCACACATAAATCCACTCGAAAAATCCACCACACCAACCAACTTAGAGGTTTCACCATTTGTACCTGGTCAAAAATCTTACACCTCGGACATTTAGGTGGTTTCCATGTATATTTTACATGAATAGTGATTAAATAAAAACCCTCAACTTTTAGATTACGCATAACCACTACAATAGTATCTTTTAGCTCTGCATCCGCACACTGATTAATTAGTCAAATCATTCCCCTTTATCATGAATCGATCTACCTTATGATTTCAAACACATTTAAGCTGTATAAGAATCACACATCAAAAGAATACCAAGTTTTGTAGCAATTGCACTAAGACCATCTTCACTAAATTCCGTCATAAGAACACCATGAAGTTTCACCCAAATCAGAATCCTACCGATATCCTCTTTCAACATATTCATGTCTGGATCCTATTTATTAATAATAATTAGGTAATGTCGAATAAACCATGGACCACATTCACTCGTTCATACCATCGATAGAAGTAAATTAGTTGAAAAATAACCCAGTCGACGAGTTAAACATTGATTTAACTAATCCAAATTTTCTCCAACTATTCTTAACATAATTCACAATAACAGAGTATGCCACTCGTTTTCCCAAGAAGAAACCATAAACCGAATTGACTAACTTCTCACTAGTAGTTTGAATATAATCTAGCGAAAATGTCACCTCACTCCCTTTCACCTTTAGGTGTAATAAAAGTGCAAAATTTTAGACCCTCTCAACTCTTTTCTTTAATAAACAAATTAGAAAAAGACGTCCCCTTAGGATCTATGGTACTACTTGGCGTCTGCTCCTTTTCAACATGCATGTGACTTGAATGACAAAGAACATGAACTATAGCTAATAGTGTCACTCCGGTATCTATAGCTATGTCCCCCCACCATTCAAACCAACATGATCATCACCAACACCTTTTTTTCTCATTAACACCGCCACCACTCCCCTCCTTTTTTAATTCAGTAATATCTTTATCATCATAACATCAAAACATTCAACACCTAAACCACCACAAACAATTTGGTTAATACTTGTGAGATAATAGATTAATACTCGACCTGCTGTTTTCGTCCTATTTGTAGCCGACTCAAAGTAAAGCCAAATTTCTGTTAAATAATACGACAGCTGTAAGCTGTATGTATTCATGAATTTTCATTCATACTTAAGCTGTCTTTTTCATAGAAATAAGACATTTTAATTTATCGTCATATGTATACAACGTACGGTAATTTATGACTAGAAGCTTATGGAAGATCAGATTCGATATACTGTATAATTTTTACACAATTTGGAGCTACGGGTCACTACTTACATTTCAGTATACAAGACAAACTTAAGCTAAGGGAAATCTATATGTATATATATGCGTCTAGAAAATATCGAATAGCTAACAATGCGGATTTTAGCTAATTTTTCTGATTCAGGTAATCCGGAGAAGGTAGGCTTTTTTTTACTCAGACGTTCGTGGTGTCACCGGGTTACTCCCGACACCGTTTCCGACTCTAGCCACCTCTAATAGTACGCATTCAACGAGACTTAAATCCTTAAACTCTAGCCATCTCTAAATGTGAACATGACTTAAATCCTTAAACTCTTGTTTATAAGCTAAAGACTTTATCACTGCCCAATTTGGTTGTAGTTTATAAAACAGTTAAAGAGTACAAACTTTTATCACTTCATCAAAACTGACCTAACAAACAAGTATCTAAAAAAATGCAGTTATTCATTTCATCATGGGAACTACGAATGACATATAGGTTTGTTTGCATCATTATTTTCCTATTTTATATGATAGTTTATTGTATTTTGATATACCGTTTTAATATCTGCGATATATTATTCTTCTATATCCGTCACGTTCAGTCAATTTTGCAGCCCTACCACCACATTCTGTACTCCTCCGATTGAGTTTCTTGTCACTAGATATTCGTTTCTAATCAGAACTTTAGCAGGAGGTTAAAGACAAGAAAATATACTAAGGGTTAGCACATCATGGTCTGTGATCCAGCCAAATATTCGATCAAAACGCGAGGTCTTTCATAGTTTCATAGTTGTCACATATCGTCATCATATGAATGTTGTACGTAGGGTACCTTAATGGACTATGAGTTATTATCATACTAATTCATCAATTTGTGAAAAACATATCTTTATGAAATTTTATTATTCACAATCCTTGTCATTTTATTACATGATCTCATGATCTTAAAGTACAAGAGAAAGGCGAGGAGCCTTTCTAATTAAATCAATTCTTCAACAAATAACAACACTCAAATCCGAAAGGAAATTAAAACATGCCAAAAGAAAAGAATGATAAAACTATTGGCAAATGAATACAATGAAAGATCTCGCTCTATGCGCATTGGAAGCCCTTTGGGACCTTCTTTCCACAGTAGTTAAGCAACAAGCTCAAATCAACCGGCACATTGAGGTTAATACCTAAAACATTAGCTTTAATAGCGGTGCAAAGACAAACTGCAGCCTCGAGGTCGACAAGGTCACCGAGGAGGCTGCAACAAGGAGTCTTTGCTGGTGTACCAACGACAAGGTGAACCAAGTCGTTGAGCACATTAGCACAAACACCTAACTTAAGGGTGTCTTTGGGGCAAGTGGCTGGTTTGTGGTGATGATGTTTATGTGGCTTAGGGATCTTTGGTGCAGCAGGTGGTGGGCAAGAAGTTGAACTTACAAGAGTGAAGAAGAGAAGGTTGAGAGTGAGCAGGAAAGCTGTTGTTGCCAATGCCTTTGAACCCGCCATTTTTGAAATGATTTTAGGATAAAAACTAGCTCAAGAAATGGTTGCTAGTTTTAAGATGGTGTGGAAGTGGTGAAGTGTTTCAAGGTATTTATAGATGAAATTTAATCAATAATGTATCTTTTATATCTTTATATATGACAAATACACCATGTTAAGTTGTCTATACCCTAAGATAAATTATATTATGATTTATCTTAAAATATGACAAATACACCATGTTACTTTTTTTCAGAAATTGTTTCTTAGTATAACATATACATGTATGTGATCTTATTACGAGTTACAATATTGTTATGATTTATTGGTGCAAATAGAAATAATATCTACTTATTTACCAAATGATAATAACTTGCTGACTCCCTGAACATCTCGCAGACATCAAGACCATGAACTTAGATACTTTAAATGGTAGAAGATTCACAATGTCCAAATAGAGTGCTTAAGTGACATTCTCTTGCAAACTGTGCAAGCTTCTCGCCTAATCTCACAATCGTGTTTGAGGTTGTGATTCACCATGTGGATTATTTCGTAGTTTTAAAACGACTCTACTTTTGCATTCAAGAAACCAAAGAAAAGTCTCATTATTGACAACATTAAGCTTTTCACATTTAATTGAATTTTCAATAGGTTTAGAAAAAACAACGTTCAATTGGTCCGAATGGCTTTTTAAACGGTGTAACGCTCTTTCCAATTTATTGTATTTGTTTTTGGCTTAGCTTCTTGCTATGATCCGTTAATATAATCTTTTTCGTTCCCAAAAAAATCTTCCTCCAAGACCAAGAGTGAAGCTTAATTGTTTTTTCGCTAAAGGCTCTCAAAGTGTCAATTGGCTATTGCATAATACCTCATCTAAATTTCAAAAACATCAATCACTTGGCAAACAAAACCTTGCCATTAGTTTCCTTTCTCTTGTCTATTCAAAAGACAACACATATTTAACATGTGAAAAAATAAATAAAATATAGCTAGGTCGAAAAGATAAGACAAGTACGAAATATGAGAGCAAACAAATAGAAGCCTCCAAACGATTAAGATCCACAATTCCAAAAGACCAATCTTCACGACGAGCAAACGAAGAAGATATTTATAGCCATGTGCATGGTCTGCTAATAGAGCAAGCACAACAAAAGCATGATTGGCATAATAGGAAGACAAATCGTTAAGCCTGCTGATCAAGTGTTAGCCTCTATGACAGGGAGTAAAAAGTTATTAATTGACTGTGTTTAACCTAGAGGCGGCCACAACTCACACCTGCAGACCCGGTGTCTTAACATGAACCGGATAAACCTAACAAATCGAGAACCAAACCTAAATTCGAGTATGCCACTATGGGCTTTGGTCTATTATACGATGGGCCACACATTTAAAGACTTATACTTGCTTGTAGGCCTTTTTACTAAATTTTTGATCATACTATTAACGGATTTGATTTGTCATTTAACAATTCTAGAGGTAAAGCTTTAGAAATTTTTTTTAAAGCAAAACTTAAAATAGCTAGAGACTTTTTTAAAAGAATATTTACTTAATAGGAAATACTCTTTTGATTGATTCCTTTTATTTTTTATTTTTTTCTAAAAAATCTAAATATTTCTTTATAAAATTATACATGTCAAATTTGTAAAAAAAAAACCTAAAAAAGAAGTCATAAATAAAACTTTAATAGTTAAATTTTAAATAAATTATATTATAATAAGTGAAAATTGTAATTTTTCATATTCTTTCAATAAGTTTAAAAAATTAACAAATACCCCTTATATTTTATAGCCTAATAATATCACAACTGCAAATAATTAAGAACAAATTTTTTTATATATTTTTATATTAAACTAAAATATTAAATTAAATTAAATTTATTTATAGTCCGTGCACGGGATTTATAAGTAGTGAATTAAATAATATTATGTCTTGAATATACACAAAATAATTCTTGAATATATTTTTAGTGATCAAATACAAAAATAAAATGTATAATTTAAAAAAAACCATAAATTAATGTGTAAGTAAATTTATGGATGAAAAAAAAAAGAATAAAAAAGATGAGAAATATTACTAATAGTATTTATGCCACATCATTATATGGATTTTCTTTTCTAAAATATATAGCATTACTCAATATTTAAACTTCTCTATCAAGCTAAAACCCATGAAAAGGTAAAGTTCTAATAAGCACAATTTATTGTTTGATTTGCACTAAATAGACAATGCATAAAAACATAGGATATATGATCGATATAATCTAAGTTCAAAGACCCAATTGACTTTGCACCTCCAGAATGGTCTTAGCCGAGTTATGAAGTTGTCGAGACTCCTCTTCGCTAAGATGCAAATTTGTCACGCCCAACACTCCGCTTCTCCCTAGTTGCGTCGGCAGGCTGATAAACACTTCGTCGTCAATACCATACAACCCTTTGGCTAACACCGAAACCGGGTGTACCCTGTGTTGGTCTCTTAATATAGTACGAGCTAAGTTAGCCACTGAGTAACCAATTGCCCATGAGGTATAACCCTTCAACCCAATGACTTCGTGTGCGCCTTGAACGACTTCCTTGTGGATCTTTTCCAGTGTTTCCTTCTCGTAAGCAATTTGTTCCCTCTCTAAGAAGCTAAGTATTGGCACCCCTCCTACGCTAATGCTTGACCATAGTGCGACCGATGAATCTCCATGCTCTCCCATGATATATGCCTTGAACATGCAAATGAAAGCGTTTATAGTTAATATTAACATCTAAAATAGGTCATACGTATATGTTTCTACATGATTATGAAAATGTTTGCATGACTTATGTAGAACTAACCTGGACATCTTGAGCATTGACATCAAGATGATCAGCAATGAGAAACCGAAACCTTGAAGAATCCAAATTCGTCCCCGACCCAATAACCCTATTAGCAGGAAGCCCGGATAACTTCCAAGCAACATAAGTCAAAACATCGACTGGATTCGACACGATGAGTAAAATAGCCTCAGGTGAAGCAGCTGCCAAAGGCGGAATAATCTTGGAAAACAAAGCCAAGTTCCTTTGCACCAAATTAAGCCTAGACTCTCCAGGTATCTGACGAGCCCCAGCAGTTACAATCACAAGATCAGAACCAGTAGTACTTGAGTAGTCAACCGAGGCGGAGATAGTGGTACGTGGAAGGAATGCAGCCGCATGCTGGAGGTCGAGCATCTCACCACGGAGCTTGTCTGCATTAACGTCCACAAGGGCGATCTCGTCAGCAAGGTCTTGGGTGAGGATGGTCTGAGCAATGGCCATGCCAACGTTTCCAACACCGATAACGGAGATTTTGGTGTTGCGGCTTGTGGCTGAAGGTGGTGATGCACCATGGATTGGCTTAAAGAAGGATTGAGCTATATCTAATCCACCTGGACCAAGAGCTGAAGATGATGCACTTTTCTGCATGATAACAAAATTGACAAAACAAAGGTTAATTATAACTATGAGATGGACTTTTCGATCGTATTTATAACGACCAAATTATAACTTTTTCTTCAAGTTTTGCATCTTAAATAAAAGAAGTTTTTTTGGTAAGAAGATTCACTTCTCATATAAAATCTATATAAAACCACTTTATTAGTCTAGAAGATTTATAACACAAGTCTTTAATGTACTTACTTTTGATTTTATAACATAACGAAATAAAATTTAATATTTAATGAGTATCTCAATATTCTCCACCGAATTCCATGGAAATATGTAACCAAGTCTAAATATAAATCCGTTGACCGTTGACTTATATATAAAGAGAGTATATATACTGCAATTGATTTGCAATAATATACAGTATCTAAGATTCAAAAGAAATATAGAAATGCTGTTAATGATCTTTAGATAAATTAGAAAAATACTAACGTAAACTACGTACTAAAAAGCCAATTCTTATCGGCTTAAGTAGCCGCGATAGCTACGAGGGATGTGACTAATGTTCGTGTGGAGCTGTCTGAATCTGCTCGTGCGGGTGTTAAAGCGAGTAGCTAGTGACTGGGTGATGGATAGTATGATGAAAGGAGGGGATACTTATGGTGTAACAACCGGTTAACAAAGGAAGGCGGTGCACTTCACATGTAGCTTGAATGCTGGTTACTTGTGCCAATTGTTTTGTCGAGGCGAAATTATATTTACATAATATACCATGGAATTACTTAAGAGTCTTGATATACAGGCCTAATCCTCACGAATAGTCATGTGATGTGACACCCCTTTCGATCGAGTGCAACAACTACTACACCTCACTTGTTTTACGAATGATCGAGAGGTGCCAATGTGGGAAATTTGTTTCACTTTCAATTTTCTATGTGCTCTATTATAAATTACAACTGTGTTGTGATTAGTTTTTGGCATTCGTTGTAGGGTTTTGTGAGTGATCGAGGTTTTTTTGAAAAAGAGGGAAAAATCAAAGGGGAAACTGTACTTCTGCTTGTTAAACTTTTTTTACTATATACTTCTACCAATGTTTTAAAATCCGGTTTTTTAATCGGTTCGGTCAAATCATCGGATCACCAGATCACCGATTCATCCGACGGGTCAAACCGGTTCCATGAAGAACAAGAAAATACATATACAACTATCACTTCCATTTTGTGGCATTCAATTCAAGAAAATTAACTCAACATTATGGCTCATATCTCACCAATTAATTCGACACTTCCATTTTGTAAGTAACGGCATTCAATTCAACGTATTTAAGGATGATAGCCCATATTCTCGTAGCCTTTATGTATACAACTAATGTAACAATTAGTTAGTTACTCCCCCTAATTAGTTCAAGAAATTAATTCAACAAAATTAATGTTACAAAATTAATGAAAATTAAATGTAGAAAATGAAAGGGTTTAGGCGTGGATTTGGGAAAAAGAAGAGTTCTAACATTGAGAAAAGAAAGTCACATTAATATCTCAACTGAAAATAAAACAATCACTTTTGACCTAACCGGTTTTCTTAAACCGGTTCAAACTACTTCATTGAAAACCGACTGGTTTAATCCGGTTTAGAATCTATCATAAAACCGTTCTCATCCGGATCAGTCCTCCAACCGGTTTCCGATTCAACCCGATTTTTAAAACATTGACTTCTACTACACCTTTTTTATTCTTATCTTTTGCGCCTAATAAGTGAGTCTAATATTTGGGTCGAAATTTAAACAAATATGGAGCCCACGTCATGCCCGCCATGGTAGCTTTATATGGCCTCTTTAGTATATTAACTTGGGCATGAAAAAACATTGAGTTATGCTATTTAGACCTAAAAAGCATGCTTAAATACATGCTTAATGCATAAATCACTTGTATATGTGTGTTGTACATTTTCTCACTCTAAATTCTTACCAATCATTTATTTAAACCAACCAATCAAATTATTATGCATATGTATTATTATTAGACATAAGAATCATTTTATAAAAAGTTTCTCCTCTTTGTGTTATTTGACTTTTTAAAGTGAATTATCTTATCAGTAATGGACTCGGTAAGCTCAAATCAAATTTATGCAATTATTCCTTTTCTAATTATTTCATTTGTTGTATCCTTGGATTGTAAACAAGAATAAGAATCAACACAACACATAGGCTTGGAAACTACAAAATTGGTTCATTGATTAACATTTTGATATTATGAAGTCAATTCTATTACAAAACACAAGACTCTCATATTTTATGTTACAATCCCATAGCTTCATACACAATCCTTATACCAAAAACAACACACAAAACTAACTATATTAATCCTTATCAAGATGAGATAACTTTTACAAACAATTGTAATTTTGACCGTCTGATAATCAACATTTTTCAATCACTGACTTCTCTTTAACCAGATAATTTCATACATGTTACACCTGCATTTTTTAAGCTGAATGGCATCTTCAATCCTTGACTTCCCTTTAACTGGTTAATCAACCATTTTTCAATCCTTGACTTCTCTTTAACCTTAATGAACCATTTATTTAGCCGAATGGCTGTGTCCACAAGCCGTTGGTAGGTAGCTCCTACGTTTTTAAGCAGAATGGCATCTTCGTGTAACAATAGACACATTGACTTGTGTGAAATGTTGTTTTTTCCTCGTCTTGTTCTGTCATATGGATTTGGTGATATCCTTTGTATGCGTCCAAGAAACATTTGAAGGCATACCCACATAAGGATTCCACCTTCCAAACAATCAATGGTAGCGGGTAGCAATCTTGAGGGCATGCTTTGTTGAGATATGTGAAGTCCACATACAATCGCTAGCTGTCGTCGTGTTTCTTGACCATGACTGGATTGGATAGCTAATCAGGTAGTAAACTTCCCGCATAATGACTTCTTTCACCAACTTCTTTACCTCCTCTAGTATAGATTGACTTTTTTCGGGAGCTTGTCCACACTTCTTTGGTTTGACAGGAGGGTATCCCTCACATATTTGTAGTTTGTGTTCTACGGTTGACCGAGGTACTCCGGTCATGTCTTTAGGTTCCCATGCAAAGATGTCAAGGTTTTCCTTTAGGAGAGAGCACATAGCTGCTCTGCCATTATCAAATAATGTTCCCTCAATCGTAACTTGTTGCTCTTGGAAATGTGGGTGGATTGCCACTTTTAGGTTGGTTGATGGCGTCGTTGTATGTATCGCGGGCGGTGCTGGTGGTTCTGCCATGGCATTGCATTCTGTCTATGGTATCACGGTATTGTTAAATCATGACTACCTCATTCGACTGGGAATTTGAGCATTTCATGATCTGTGGATGACACGACTCGCATTGCTAGTATAGTTGGTCGCCCAATGATGTAACACCCCCATTTTTACCATATAGCAGCGGAGGCTAATTCGAGGTATTACTTCATAGAACACAAGTCATAATAATAGAAAACAACTCAAAAGAGTGATTCAATCAACTTTATTTATATATCATTAAAAATTTAACGTTTTACAATATGAGGTTCCCAAAATCTATATCAATAATTTCAAGCTTGTGCCTCTTCATGTCATCCTTATGCTGCTCCATGCTATCAGTCATAAATTCCTGAAATATATGCTTACAAGTCCACACAAAGGTTGATTGAATTCATAGGTTTGTAATAACATTTTTGAACACATGTTTACCAATGAAACAATAAACTTTATTTCACTAAATTCATGATATCAAAACTAACGGAATTCACCGAAGTGACCGTCATGACATGAACTCATAACAAGTAACCTACATGTCCTAGGTTACCCATTAACTCTAATAAAGTATTCTCGATTAACCCATGTATAGGTAACAAAAACAGGATTCGTTAAACCCAATAGATCTATTTACCGCATTAGCGCACAAGGGTGTGTTTAATGATTCATGAAATTTTGGAAACAAGTAACAGTTTAACATATTTCAGTAAAAGCGTACAGTTCACAAAAACACATGTATTCTAATTTTTGCATATATCCCCCTCACGTGTTTTCAAATCATCTATAAAGCATTTAAAAGTGAGGCTATGAACTCACAATATTATATTTAAAAATCATATAGTCAAAACAATTTAAAAACACATGTATTCTAGTTTTAGCATATATCCCCCTCACGGGTTTTCAAATCATTTATAAAGCATTTAAAAGTGAGACTATGAACTCACGATATTATATTTAAAAATCATATAGTCAAAATAATTTAAAAACACATGTATTCTAGTTAGCATATATCCCCCTCACGAGTTTTCAAATCATTTATAAAGCATATAAAAGTGAGGCTATGAACTCACAATATTATATTTAAAAATCATATAGTCAAAACAATTTAAAAACACATGTATTCTAGTTTTAGCATATATCCCCCTCATTGGTTTTCAAATCATTTATAAAGCATTTAAAACTGAGGATATGAACTCACCTTAGCCTATGGAGTCTGAATCACGTCAAATATATTAGTCACAGGCAAACAACTTAGTCTCACAAACCTGTGTCAACATATATGTATATATATATCAAGTATTTGATTTTTATTTTAATACTTATAAGTATTGGTTATGTATTCTTTAATTAATATTTGGCTGTAATTCTAACACCATTGTTCGGGCCATCATGCTAAGAAGCCATTCTATAAACGTTTGAGGAGCGAGGGCACTTTAAATCGTAAACTCAACCACTCAGTCAGAACGTAATATCGAGATGGAACATCTTTGTACAAAGATCCCTACTAACATGATACTTCCATTACTTCCTCATATTTATAATTAATCTTCTTTAGTTTCAAAATTGACAAAAAAATTGCCCTTTTAGTTAATACTTTAGCTTAATTACACTTTTAACCCTATAGTATATAGTTTTACTATTTACATTTTAAACCCTCAATATTTAACCTTAGGACCTCAAACTTACCAATATTTATTCTCATATATTTTACTTTCACAAAATGATACTTTTGGCACAAAATGTTCAATAGTTTCAAAATGACAGTTTTAGTCCCTATACTCGTAAAAATCACATAACAACCTCAAAAATGGACCAAATGATCTAGGATTTTAAAATAAAGTTTCAAAAAATGTTTATAATCATAATAAATACATTTATTCAGAATTATAGGTTTTGAACTGGGTTTTTGCTTATTATTTCATGTAAATTACAAAACTAGGGTTTTAAGACATCTTTAACTTATAACTTCCATTTAAAATGATCAAATGACTTAATTTCTTTTAGATTATCATTCTAACATCTTATTAAAATTATAACAACTCTAAAAATTTATTATAACAAGATCAAAGCATAGCTAACAAAGTGATTACCTAGGATGCTCTAAAATGGCTCCTAATGGGGGTATGGACTATATCTTCCTCATAACTCTTCAAGAACTCCTAGAACTTCTTCTAAAGCTTGCTAATGATCTTAGGGACTTCTTAGAGATTCAATGGTGGTATAGGAACATAATGTATAGGTTTTTAAGTAAGAAATAGAAGGATGATTCTAAAATGAAGCTAAAGACCCCTATTTATACTATTTCGAACCCTTAAGCTCCAAGTTTTCCCCCTAAACGTGTAAGAACCAGAGAGTGGTGACTAATGAAACCTAGGAAAGTTCTATGAAAGTCTAATAATGAGTCATGAGGTCTAGAATAAAAAATATCTAAGCTTAAGGTTCATACAAGGCCACGAATTTTAATGATAAGAATGAAGATATGTCATCTACAAGTAGGTGATGCACCTACTTGTAAAATATCTCAAAATATCTGGCTAATATTTTAATTTAGGAGGGAAAGCATTTTGATTAGGTTTTGGAGGGAAAAACCTAGTCGGTTAGAAAACTAGGGCTTATAACTTTATACTTTGTGATTTTGGAGATTAAGGGCTTAGGAATATGATTAGCGATGGATTATGGTTTAATTAGGGTATATACATGGTAATTTGGTTTGAAGTTTAATAAAGGTTTGATCTGAAAATGGGAAGAAAACTTAGGCGGGTTAGGGTTTCTAATGATTTATGGTTAAGTCTTAGTAAAAGTGATTATCCTTCAATTAGCTACTGATGTAAACTCATTTTATACATCTTAAATTGTCCTCAATGTGTTCATGAAGTCCCTACATTGATTTTATTGAGTTATTCTAAATAAACATGTCTAAAGGGTGAAAATACCTATTTTGACCTATTTTTCAAGCCATGCATTGAAATGTGTACCTTGTGCTTTAGGGTACTTGTACATTATCTTAGTATAATATTATAACCTTAATGAAGTGCTATGAGTGTTTGTAGATTTGTCCTAAAAGACTAGGTAGTGATTCCATGTATATTTCTTAATATAAGGGTTTTTAGATCATTAAGCTTAATGACTTTCTATCTTGGGTAATTAGGGTTTATATCTTAATGTAAGCTTATGCTAAGTCTTATATAGCATGTTTATGACTTCTAAGGTTTCTACATTCTTAGTTTAAGGGTTTATATAGGTTAATCATATCTTATGGATAATTAAGTGAGCTTAGGTCCTATGCTTTAAAAACATGTACTTTATGCTTTAATAATTTGTACTTTATATTGAATTAAATGTATAATATTAATATGATACATAATTGAGTATTATAATTAGTGGCAGAATATTATACTCTAATTCATTATAGAATGGATTTTATATGCTAATCTTGGTTATTAGGTCTTAACTTGTAATTAGCCCTATATTAGTGAATATTAGTATTTTGTGATCAATTAACTTTCCTTTATATGATATATTATAATTTTTATATTTTACTTGATACTTCTACACAGATATTATGCAGTTATATCGCTTAAAACATTGTTTACTAAGGGTTTCTAGGTGATGATCTAGACTATTATGTACTTTTACTTGTACTTAGCATTGGATAGTTTGTTTTTATCATTCTTAGGTATTATTATATCTTAAAAGTATACTTTATAACTTGTTTATAACTTATTCATATGTATTCTCTATTCATAGTTTATCATTCTTGAGTTTACAACTCATTTAAAGGGATTCTAGGGTTTCTAAGGGGAATTTAGGGCATCATGGTTACATTTGAGATGTTCTTATTATTATGGTACTTATAAGATCACTTTTAGAGTTTCGACTTGATATATATAAGGTCTTCATATCTTATAATCACAAGTAGAATTGATAGTGTGAGTTGTGTGAGTTTGTGCACCTTGTTATGTAAGGTACTCACATAATTCATATAGGAAAAACAAAAATTTTCACCATAAAAACAAAGTATTATTTATTTCACAAGAATAATGTACATAATACATAGATGAAAATATTGGGTTGTCATAGTCTCTACCCCTTAAAGAAAATCTCGTCCCGAGATTTAGTTCAAAGTAAGACCTCTTATTCTAAAAATAGAATTACAGCTTATTTATTTCCAATAGCTGGCCCTTTCTTCTTGCAGTTCCTAGTTATATGACCCACATTATGGAAAATCTGGCATCGAACAGTACAAGGCCCCTCATGATGCAGAGTACATTTTATACGTAGTGGTAGTTTTCCAGCATACACCTTTCTCTCAGATGGGATAGCAGTATTATCCTTGAAGTTTTCTTGCCTCTTATCCTTACGATCGTTATTGTAGGATTGTTGGAGCGATTGTCGTTGTCGCGATTATTGGAGTAGTAGTGGTCTTCGTTGACTTTGGCGTCTCTTTTATCTTCAAATTTCCTCTTATGATCCTCAATTCTTTGCACAAGATTGCGCTTTAGAACCTGGTCCATTAGCCTCTGAGTTATGGAAACTAATTCTTCCAAACTTTGGGACTTTGAAGCAGTAACATTTCCCTCAATACTGTTGAGTTTACTTCTTGAAGGATCTTTTAAACCTTGATCACGATACAAAGACTGTGCGGAATCCAATCTTTATATATAAGAAGAACAATAGAAATAACCAAACGTAAAGCCTCAATATATTAATACAATCACTCTAAATAGTGATAGGGTTTACAACATTAAAGCTATAACAAACAATGAGAGAAATATTTAGAGAATATGTGTGTGTAGAAGTGTGTTCATCTCTACACCCTAGGACCTCCTTTTATAGTGCAAGGGGTCCTAGGTGGTTACAATATAATTAATACTTGCCTAAGTATTACACATCAATATCCTTTAATAGTTTCCTAAACAAACTTGTAACCTTCTCATCATCCTTATCATGTTTTAATACTTTCCATAAGACTAGGAAGACTAAGTATTTGATCTTATCTTCTACAATCTTCCTTGATCATATCTTCTATAATCTTCTTTCAACTTTATAATACGACTAGGAGGAACTAGAAGCTGCCAGGAGGAATGAATTACTCCAGTAGGAATTGCTATATGACCAGGAATAACTTCTAAATACATTATTCCTAGCAATCCTCCCCTAAACATGAATTTAACCTTGTTGAGTTCAAGTTTCCAAGTAGATGTGCCACCAATAAGCATGAGGATTAGGATATGAACCACAGAAGCAACAATCTCACTTGATAACACCAGAAGAAACATAAAGGTAGCTGCTGATACGCTAACTGCTGAACTACTTTAAAGCTTGAAAAGATTTGCATATGTTGAATCTTGACAGCTACAAGAGCATATTTGATAAGCCTTTACCAAGTAGCTACTCACTTTTGGGCTAGCCAGTCTTTTGGTGGAATCATGACATCACCCTGAGAGAGCAGTACCCAGTCCAACTCTTGGAACGTGAATCATTGGTGAGTTGGAGTACCCTGATGATTTTTGGCAAATCATCACAACCATCAACGTATTTGATAAATGTCTTTACCAAGAGTCGTACCCTCTTGGACTAGCCAACTCTCAGCAATAAAGCATCGGTGATTTGAAAACCTTATAGCTTTGAGCAAGCTATTACAGCTATCAACGGATTTGAGAAAAGTCTTTACCAAGAGCTGTACCCCCTTAGACTAGCCACTTTTCAGTCTAAGACCAAGGCAAGTGAAAACCATCCAATTTTGGGTAAACTGGCAACCATCAACGGATTTGATAATCACAACAGTGCCGTACCCTCATGGTGAATCAACTCTTTCTTGTCTGTTAAACATGATGAGTTGAGCACCATTTGTTGTGTGGGGGGCAGCCAACACCTAAGTACAAAATAGAAACAGCCTAAAAAGTGAAATATATACAAAGGTATTTTGATTCGAAAGTTTCTTACTCTTTTTTTTTTAATTTTTTTTATAACCACTCAAAGACTATGAGTCAACCAGCAGGAATGTAGAATGTAGCAGGAAGAAAAATGGTCCACCAGAAGCAGGATGAGTGCAACCAGGAGGAACCATTGGTCGACTAGGAGCAACTTAGTTCTACTAGGAGGAACCATATCCACTAGCACCAATGTCAATCTGTAAAATTGATTAGACATAAAAACACAAAAATATACGTAGTTATACATACAGCAATCCTCCCCTTAGGCTAAAACCTCCCCTCAGACGGAGCAAAGTATTCACTATCAAGGATTTTTTTAACACTTCTCTTTTCCTGCAAAAAGTTAGTTCACACAAATATAGAAAATACAAAACATAGTAATTTATAATCACACTTGCTGAAATAAACACAAACCAAGCAAATATTTAGTGTTTATGGAAGTCCTAAGCTAAGACAGACTTGAATCTTCCAAAAACATCAACATAGTCATATCTTGTTAAGATTTTTGATGCACTATTTGATTTGGAGACATGTTGTAAACCATCTTGTTTAGGTTTCCAAACCCACTGGGCTAAGGCCTTAACAATATTAACCTTTGTTTTTGAACCAGCAGACTCAACCCTTCTACCTTTGACATTGTTAAAACATCTTGGTTGTGGAATTATGTTATTTTTAGGATTGGGGTGAAAAACTCTACCAAAGTTCTTGTGATTTACTCGTCTTGAGTTATTTCATACCGGTTTAAGTTGTTGTTGATCATTAATATTTCTTTTGTGTTTACAAGTATAGTGCAAGTGATCAAAACTACCACACACATAGCAAGCATTATTTTTTAACTTAAAGTTATCACCTAATTTATGAGTCATCATGCCATTCCAACCTCTTTGATTACCTCTAGGACTCTTATTGTTTTTCCTAGGATTATTTGATTTCCTATTACTTTCATTCTTAGTACAAGCAGATTGAGGATAGAACTTAGGTGATTCAGCACTTAAGGTAGACTTACATGAGACATATTTACTAGTCATGGGTTCAATTATAACAGGATCAGGCACAGACTCAAGTGTATAAACACTGGAGTCAGACTCACAAGAGTCAAGGTCATTGGTCTTAGGTTCTAAAGACTTTTCACTAGAGTTACAAGAGACAAAGTCATTAGACACAGAAATAGTTTCAATTGAGCCAGTGGACCTTGTACCATATGTAATTTGAGATTCATCAAAGTCAGAGTGGTTCGAGGTAGGCATGAATTCCCCAGTGATAGGTGGAGGAACAACATGCATCTCTGCAACTGGTTTATACCTATTGAAAACAGGCCTACCTTCCACATCTTCATGGGTAGTGTCAAACACACTAGACAAAGAGGAGTCAAAAACATCATTTAGCCCAATATAGTTTTTAAACCCTAAACCAATTTTAGTCTTACCAGACATGGAGCTATCTACTAATTTGATTAGTTTTTTAGAAGAACTTGTCCATTTATCAAACCTAGCGAAAGCATTATCTATAACTCCTGCTTCTCTTTATTTACCTCGGTATTAAGCTTTTCAGAATATTTCAGTAGATTAGACGTGTTCTCTAAGTCTATACTTAACACTCTAATCTTTTCTTCATACTCTAATTGGGTTTTTTGAAACCACTTTTTCTGTTGTTCCAAGGTTTTAAAAGAACTTTTATATGCTTGAACTTCTAGATAATATTTGTTATTTTCAGCATTCAGATCTGCATATTGTTTCTGAAGTTCTAAATATTTATTTTCATATGTTTTAGAATAACTAATTACTAATTCATAGTTGTTATAAGCATGCATATTATTCTTTAATTTAGCATTATATTCTCTAACTTCAGATTCAGTCATAAGAATTACCTTATTTTCTGGGATTGAAGTTCTGCACGCCATGTCTTCTTCGGCAACACGGATGTATGAATCTTGTTCTTCTCAATCAAAGCTTCTCAATGAGGCTCTGATACCACTTGTTGAGTTTACTTCTTAAAGGATCTTTGAAACCTTGATCATGATACAAAGACTGTGCGGAAACCAATCTTTATATATAAGAAGAACAATAGGAATAACCAAACGTTCAAGCCTCAATATATTAATACGATCACTCTAAATAGTGATAGGGTTTACAACCTTGAAGCTATAACAAACAATGAGATAAAGATGTAGAGAATATGTGTGTGTAGAAGTGTGTTCATCTCTACACCCTATGACCTCCTTTTATAGTGCAAGGGGTCCTAGGTGGTTACAATATAATTAATACTTGCCTAAGTATTATACATCAGTATCCTTTAATACTTTCCTAAACAAACTTGTAACCTTCTCATCATCCTTATCATGTTTTTATACTTTCCATAAGACTAGGAAGACTAAGTATTTGATCTTATCTTCTACAATCTTCCTTGATCATATCTTTTATAATCTTCTTTCAACTTTATAATACGACTAGGAGGAACTAGAAGCTGCCAGGAGGAACAAAGTACTCCAATAGGAATTGCTATATGACCAGGAGTAACTTCTAAATATATTATTCCTAACAAATACTTTGAGGCAATCCTCCTATTAAGGCTTCCATAAGTTTCTCATAATCTGGCACCATAGTTGGGCATAATATTGCTAGTTCTTGGAATATTCTTATGTAAGTCTTGAGATTATTTCCTTCTACCTTAAGTTGATAAAATTCTTCTTTTATCTTTCTCATCTCATTTCTAGGGCAATACTTCTTTATCAATAGCTTCTTAAATTTAGACCAGGTGGTCTTATAAGCTTCTTCAATTCCGATGGGCTGAGCAAATGAATTCCACCAGGATAATGCTTCATCAGTTAGTGTACCAGTAGCAAACTTCACTTTGCAGTCCTCAGTACAATCACTACGAGCAAATACTGATTCAGTACTCTCAAACCAACGAATAAGACTAACAGCACCTTCAGATCCTTTGAAGTTAAAAGGTTGACAGTTCATGAATTCCTTGTAGCTACATCTCTTGGCTACAGGAATTTCTCTTTGACATTATTCCTTTCAACATTAGGCATGTTAGTAGCTTATGCTTGCAGAGCTGTAATAACACTATCCACTACCAATTGCCTAATTTCTTCTTGAGTCATTGTTACCGTTGCAGATGTCGATTCTCTTGTGGGTGCCATTCTATCACCACACACAAGATAACAGAGGATGAGAATGATATATTTGTCAAAATCTTCACACATAAGGGTATTGAATCAATTGACAAATCATTCATAAGGGTTCCTATTTTGGTACTATCGTAAAATCGAAAAATGTCTTATATAATGAGAAAAATACATTTCTGTATGAGTTATACACTTAAGCGCAAAACTTTTTAAATTATTATTTCTACGAATTGATAAGACTCGTGTGAACAATATTTAGAAAATTATGGTTCAATAATTTAAAATCTTCTTATTTTAATGAATGATCAAATTCAATAAGACAATCATAAGTTATCTTATTTAAGCATAAATAGCTCATAACACTAATCCAAAAATCCAAATATTATATTGATGAAAATTTTGAAATCCCAAAATTCTAGAGGCGAATGACGAGGTTTTAACGGATAACACATCTTTATTTATTAACCAACTTGTATTGTTTAAACTTACAAGACAAGCTTCACTGTTAATCATAAAAGAAAAGACATAAAATTGAGAATATTTACAAATCTGCTTGTCAGCTATTCGGCTTTGTAAAATTCACAAATTCTAGTCTAGTGTCTAACTCTCTTCTTCTTGAGTTCCTTGATGGCATCAAAAAGACTTCGTATATTAGGCCGATGTCTAATTTGAATGTCCTCAATGACTAACTCTAGAATATAAATCTTCAGTCGAACTTGAACAATTTCTTCATCATATATCTCTTGTCTTCTCTATAACTTGGACTTGGCTCCTTCAAAATATCCTTTCAGCTTCTTAAAATCTCGTTGTATGATTCTTCGGTCTTTCCTAAGTCTTTTAAGTTTATCTCCACTCGGGAAGAACTTCTTCATTATATATATCATAAGGATTATTCATCGGAAAATTGGAAATATACTTCAGGGAGTCGTCAAGAATACTTGTAGAATACTCATCTTTTGAATTAGATAAGATGATAATCGGAGGAAGATAGGAATACATATTTCTAGAGACGTCGATAAATATCATAACTTAATTATAATAGTAACATTATATTATATACACATAAACATAATATGACTTATGCATTGTTCTGAAGGGTAGCAGTACTAATATAGTATTACCTCATTCTTGTAGCAGCACTGGAATTGGCAAAGAGGACTTTCTTGAAATTATTGGGAAAAGCAGTTATAGTCAATATTTTAATTCTTGTTCTCTATTACCATGGCTCTGAGTACCAATCTGTAACACCCCCATTTTTACCTTATAGCAGCGGAAGTTAATTTGAGGTATTAATTCATAAAACACAGTCATAATAATAGAAAACAACTCAACACAATTTAAAAACACATGTATTCTAGTTTTAGCATATATCCCCCTCACGCGTTTTCAAATCATTTATAAAGCATTTAAAAGTAAGGTTATGAACTCACAATATTATATTTAAAAATCATATAGTCAAAGCAATTTAAAAACACATGTATTCTAGTTTTAGCATATATCCCCTCACGGGTTTTAAAATTATTTATAAAGCATTTAAAAGTGAGCCTATGAACTCACCTTAGCCTACGGAGTCTGAATCACGTCAAATATATATTAGTCACAAGCAAACAACTTAGTCTCACAAACATGGGTCAACATATATGTATATATATCAAGTCTTTGATTTTTAGTTTAATACTTTTAAGTATTGGTTATGTATTCTTTATTTAATATTTGGTTGTAATTCTAACATTATTGTTCGGGCCATCATACTCAACCATTCTATAAACGTTTGAGGAGCGAGGGCACTTTAAATCGTAAACCCAACTACTCAGTCAGAACGTAATATCGAGATGGAAAATCTTTGTGCAAATCTCCCTACTAACATGATACTTCCATTACTTCCCCATATTTATATTTAATCATCTTTATTTTTAAAATTGGCAAAAATAGCCCTTTTAGTTAATACTTTAGCTTTATTACACTTTTATCACCTAAAGTATATAGTTTTAGTATTTGCATTTTAAACCCTCAATATTTAACCTTAGGACCTCAAACTTACCAATATTTATTCTTATATATTTTACTTTCGTAAAATGATACTTTCGACCCAAAATGTTAAATAGTTTCAAAAATGACATTTTTAGTCCTTATACTTGTAAAAATAACATAACAACCTAAAAAATGGACCAAATGATCTAGGAGTTTTAGAAAAAGTTTCAAAACATGTTTATTATCATAATATAAACATTTCTTCAGAATTATAGCTTTTGAAATGGGTTTTTTCTTATTATTTCGTGTAAATTACAAAACTAGGGTTTTAAGACATTTTTAACTTATAACTTCCATTTAAAATGATCAAATGACTTAATTTCTTTTAGATTATCATTCTAAAATCTTATTAACATTATAAAAACTCTAAGAATTCATTATAACAAGATCAAAGCATAGCTAACAAAGTGATTACCTAGGATGCTCCAAAATGGCTCCTAATAGGGTATATGGACTATATCTTCCTTATAACTCTTCAAGAACTCCTAGAACTTCTTCCAAAGCTTGCTACGGATCTTAGGTACTTCTTAGAGCTTCAATGGTGGTATAGGAACATAATTTATAGCTGTTTAAGTAAGAAATGGAAGGATGATTCTAAAATGAAGCTAAAGACCCCTATTTATACTATTTCTAACCCTTAAGCTCCAAGTTTTCCCCCTAAACGTGTAATATCCAGGGAGTGGTGACTAATGAAACCTAGGAAAGATATATGAAAGTCTAAGAATGAGTCATTAGATCTAGAATCAAAAATATCTAAGCTTAAGGTTCATATTAGGCCACGAATTTTAATGATAAGAATGAAGATGTGTCATATACAAGTAGGTAATGCACCTACTTGTAAAATATCTCAAATATCCCAAAATGTCTGCCCAATGTTTGAATTTAGGAGGGAAAGCATTTTGAGTAGGTTTTGGAGGGAAAAACCTAGCCTTATGCAAAACTAGGGCTTGTAACTTTATACATTATGATTTTGGTGATTAAGGGATTAGTAATATGATTAGTGATGGAATAGAGTTTAATTAGGGTATATACATTGTAATTTGGATTAAAGTTTAATAAAGGTTTGATCTGAAAATTGGAAGAAAACTTAGGCGAGTTAGGGTTTCTAATGATTTATTGTCAAGTCTTAGTAAAAGTGATTATCCTTCAATTAGCTACTGATGTAAACTAATTTTTTACATCCTAAATTATCCTCAACATGTTCATGAAGTCCCTACATTGGTGTTATTAAGTTATTCTAAGTAAACATGTCTTACCCATTTTGACCTAATTAAAAGCCATGCATTAAAATGTTGTACCTTATGCTTTAGGGTACTTGTAAAATATCCTAATATATTATATAACCTTAATGAAGTGCTATGAGTGTTTGTAGACTTGTCCTAAAAGACTAGGTAGTGATTCTATGTAGATTTCATAATATAAGGGTTTTTAGATCATTAAGCTTAATGACTTTCTATCTTGGGTAATTAGGGTTTATATCTTAATGTAAGCTTATTCTAAGTATTATATAGTATGTTTATGACTTCTAGGATTTCTAAATTCTTAGTTTAAGGGGTTATATAGGTTAATAATATCTTAGGGATAGTTAAGTGAGCTTAGGGTCCTATGCTTTAAAAACTTGTACTTTATGCTTTAATAATTTCTACTTTATATTGAAGTAAATGTATAATATTAATATGATACATGATTTAGTATTATAATTAGTGGCAAAACATTAGACTCTAATTCATTATAGAATGTATTTTATATGATAATCTTGGTTACTAGGTCTTAACTTGTAATTAGCCTTGGATTAGTGAATATTAGTATTTTGTGATCAATTAACTTTCCTTTATATGATAGATTATAATTATTATATTGTATTTGATACTTATACATAGATATTATGCAGTTATGTGGCTAAAAAACATTGTTTACAAAGGGTTTCTAGGTGATGATCTAGACTATTGTGTACTTTTACTTGTACTTAGCTTTGTATTGTTTGTTTTTATCATTCTTAGGTATTATTATATCTTCAATGTATACTTTATAAACTGTTTATAACTTATTCATATGTATTCTCTATTCATAGTTTACCATTCTTGAGTTTACAACTCATTTAAAGGGATTCTAGGGTTTTTAAGGGAATTTAGGGCATCATAGTTATATTTGAGATGTTCTTATTATTATGGTACTTATAAGATAACTTTTAGAGTTTAGACTTGATATATATAAGGTCTTCATATCATATAAACACAAGTATAATTGATAGTGTGAGTTGTGTGAGTTTGTGCACCATAAATTTTCACCATAAAAACAAAATTTCATAAGAATAGTATTTCACAATTCATATAGGAAAAACAAAAAATTTCATCATAAAAACAAAGTATTATTTATTTCACAAGAATAATATACATAATACATAGATGAAAATACTGGGTTGTCATAAATGATGCCATTATACGGCGATGGTGAGCGTATCACCAGGAAGTTCATCCAGGCTGTAGTTGAATGCTCAGTGTCTCCGACTATCACCAACAACCATAACTGGCCGAGTGGCTAAATTACCTCCCGACTGAAACCTGTGAGTGGCGACGTGGCTGGCATCAACTGGCTTTTCACCTCTGGCAGTAGCCGTGCGAAACAGTGGTCGTATAGGATTTCTACGGAGGATCCACCATCAATTAACATGTGGTAGACATTGTGGCCCCTATGTTTACCTCGATTATCAAAGGTCCCTTAGCTACACTGCTTGCGGTTAAAGGAGGGAACGAGATCTCTTCTTCCCGAGAAATTTTTTGACTAACCGTTTGTTTAGTTCGGTGTTACCATGATTGCAACATGTAGATAGTCACGGGTTTATCCTTGGGTTGGTGTTTTTTAGTCTCGTTTTTCTTGTTGTCCTTCCCGTCCATTAATTCTTTGATGAGATGTTTTAGCATGCTTGCTTTTACCATCTCCTCAATCAGTTTCATGAGCTACACGCATTCGTTTGTCGCGTGCCCTTTTTAACTACGTATTCATAGCACTTGTTACCATCGTGCCTTTCTACCGGGGTAGTCTTGGTGGTGGTTTTAGGAAATTTACCACTACGGCTGCTAATATTTCCCTCAGAGTCATCTTTAGGGGGTGTACTTGTTAGATCCATGCCCTCCTCTTTGCTGGCCGCAATAGTCGTTGTTGCGGTCATTATTTTAGCCATTAGATTGCCTCTTGGGCTGATCTTAAGACCTGTAGTTTGAATAACCCTTTCTGCTGTCTGCGGCTGCGACTTTCCCTTGGATGAAAGATCTATTCCGTCTCATCAGCTCGTCGAAGGTTTGGGGAACCTTATCGTTTAATCGTTTGAACAGCTCCTGACTGGTTATCCCGTTCTTGAAATCGGAAATTTTTAAGATTTCCGAGCATGCCTTGACGTGTATACATTCATCTCTGAAGCGTTTAGTAAAGTCCTCCAAAGATTTGAGCTTCTGTTGTTTTACTCTCCCGAGTGTGACCGTTTTCTTGGCACACTTCTTTCGTTGTGTAAAGTTTCTATAGATATCTTTCCGCAGTTCTTTGAAATCATCGATGCTTCTGCGTGGAAGCTTCTCGAACTAGTTCCGTGCGTTACCGATTAATGTGGAATTGAACATATGGCACCACATGGGTTTCGGCCAAAGTTCAATGTTGTCCACTAATTAAAAAGCCTTCATGTGGTCATCTGGGTCTCCCGATCTGTCATAAGCTTTGACATTGGATGTCATTCATCGTTTTCTTGTCCTTTGTGTAGTTTCGAATGTGGATCGTGAACGCATCGATCTTCTCACGACACCATGGGAGAGATAGGTCTTCATTGTTTCGCCTACGACTGGATTCCTAATGCCCCGTGTCGCTGTCCGATGAGTCTTATGAGGACGTGCCGTCCCCCTGCACCTTTTACGACGGTAAGAGCCTAATTCTGAGCTAGAAGAGTCTTAGCAAAGATGTCGTCCCTTTTTTCCAGATAGGGTGCGACGCCTTCTTTTAGACCTTCGATTTCGAGAGTATGAAGTTCGACTCCTTCCTCTCGGAGGGTCTCCGAGTCTCTTGAGGGCACTCGTGTGACGATCGTTTTCATTGGGTGTCTCTGGGTCACCACGTCTACGGGATCCGCCAGAACAATCGAGAGCTTGTAGCTTGATTATCTGATCATCGGGGACCATCTCTCCGATTCGTTCGAAGATATGTGGTCTTTTAAGGTGGTCCTCCATCCTTCTTCTGCGCGCAGAGATATTGTTACATCACCCCGTCTCTTGGCGTTGGTTTGGTGAATCTTCAAGATCTGCATCAAAGTTGAGGCGAGCCTTTTAGGTCTCTACCAGAGTTATTCCTCACCCTTTGAGTTATCAAAGGGACGAGGGCTTTAAAGTTCTGAGTTATGAAATATTTGAGACGCCAGCGCAGGGATGGATGTGTCATCCTCCAATGGCCCAGTTCAGTGTCTGAAAACCGCCTCATCCCTCGTTGGTGGGCTGGTGACAGTTGACTGACGTTGGGGTTCCTGTAGCGGACATCGGAACATGAGTTGTGAATGGGGAGTTGACCATCGGTGGTGGTCGAGCTCCCATGAGTGTCGTTAGTACGGAGGTTATCACAGAGGGGAATTTAGGCATTCTAGGTGGCGACCTGACTCCTGCAATCCGATTATTTGGCCCGTTGGTTGTTCCAGAGAGCGACTTAGTAGAGACAACGGATGCCTCGTTTTGATGCGACTTTTCTCGGTCGGGATCCACTGGTTAGAAGATCCGCTTCCCGTTTTTTAGTCATGTCTAGAGTTTAGTGTAGGGTCCCCCGGATGGCGTCAACTTGTTGACACAAAAGTTGGATAGACCACGTTTGACCCGAATTAGGCTTAATTCGGGTGCTGGGGCTCCGACTCCTTCACCAAGTGAACTTGTTTCTGAGGATCCTTCACGCTACGAAAGCATCGTTAGGCTTATTGTGCGATTCTCTCCCATGATTAGAGTCTGATATGAGAATAAGTAATCGGTTTGTGAATATGGTAATCGATTAGGGTTTGTGATTTCAAGTAAATCGTACCTTTTGTGGAACCGAGGGTTCTTTTATACTCGGTGAAACCCTAGTCGAGCGTACGTAATCATGCAACCCAAGTAAGAGACAATTACCATATACATGAGATCCTAATCAGTTATTTAAGGAGAGTGTATATCCTCTTAACTTGGGTGAATCGTAATCTAATTAAACTATGATTATGTTTGACTCTGACCACGTACGACCAGAATGTGGTCTACGTTATGTCACTTTTCAGTTTATTTCTAGAATACTTTAATCACTTCTCATGTTTAATAAGCCCCCCCTCCCCCAACACACACACACACTCTCTCTTTCAACGTTAAATCAGTTTTCAGTTTTAGTCCAAATTACCACTTTTATTTTTAAGACAACCCTTTCTCAAAGTTAAACTACTTTCTAATTTTAGTCTAAAATATTTTAATATTATAAATCCTCGCTTAATATTTACATTAAAATTTGATTAAACTAGTTAAACTAATACTTGTCGCGCGTAAATAATGTCCATTTCTTCTTTGCTCTTAAATTGTACGTATACTAATTTATGGATGAGCATGGTTTGGAAATCGATTTGGTAAAAAATGCCAACTCAAATGTTCGGTTTATGTCCGGATCGATTCACTTCTCAATCCGATTCAGTCCAACAAAGGATAATGTCCGATTATGCTAAGCCCAGACTGGTCGTATTTATGATAATTTAACTTGAAATAGTTGTTGTTACTATGTGATATGCTACACAAAAGACCTACCACAAGAGTCTGTGGATAGCTATGACGACCTGAAGAAGGCATTTTTAACAAATTTCTTCTAATAAAAAAAATGCTTCAACGAGCTTGTGGAAAATCATCATATCAAGCAAAGGGAAGGTGAATCCACATAAGAATTAATGAAAATGCTCAAATCTGAAAGTCGTAACGTCAAAGGGGCCTGGAATACATGTGAATCTTAAGAGTCATGCACGGGATCACAAGCACAAGTACAGAACTAATAAAATGCTTGAATGACAAAATCTCAAAATCAGTAGATGAAATGATGAGAGTAACCACGACATTCCTTCGGGGGGGGGGGGGGGGGGGGGGGGGGGGGGGGGGGGAAGTAGCTGCCTCCAATCAAGTCCAGAAAAAATACCTCCGGTAGGAATAAGGACGAAAGCAGAACTTTAAAAGAAGAGACTTCATATATCAAGGCATGATGGAACGAAGAAGAGAAAAAATCACACATTTCTCAAAGTTGCCTAAAGAAATCCTGGATATAGACAAAGGAAAGTTCAAAGCTCTACGACCAAGGACCACTCCAATGGAAAAAAGAAACAACAAACTCTCTTAATTTCATCGGAAAGTAAGGCACAATACGGAGATTGCATGCACATAAAATGGCAAATTGAAGAGCTCATCAAAGCCGGGAAGTTATCGCATGTAATCCAAGAACTAAAACAAGGCATCGAAAAGGACCAGCGTGGCACAAGGATTATGGGTTGCGTTAGGATAACTATCTTATGTTTATGTTATAAGGATAAATATCGAGTCATTGTCAAGCTAAGTCTCATTATGAGTCGTTATCCAAGTAGGAAACGTCTTTTTGTTTGTGTGGGATTACCCACCTGATTTGTGGGCTATTTAAGCCTTGGTTCATCAATGAAATCATTATGTTTTGAGTCAAACAATTCTCTACTTCTTCTTCTTTATTATGAGAGAAAAATACCCGCTATAAGTGGTGCAAACTATGGCTACTTCCTACTCGGGTCAGCTAAATGAATTATTTGGAAGTACTTGAGGTCATAAATAATTTGCAATTGGGCCTTAAGTTTTACTGTTCCAGTAGGCCTGAAAAAGGCCCATTCGAAATTTCGAATATTCCATCGTCATTTATCAACCGAACATTTAGAGAAACATTATAGATTCATCATTCATGGTCATCTACGGCAAAAACAAAAGATATAAACAATATAGACACGCATGAGTCTAGTCTTGGTAAAGATGTATAAGGAGAAATTACTTCATCGGTGTATCCATAGAAATTTAAACATCTGTATAAACGATCTTCAGACGAAACGAGGACAAAAAATAACCGGATGCACAATTTACGCAGGTGCATTAGTTGTAACATGACCATTTGAATCAGAAAGCCCGGCTGGACACTATACGTGATATTTTGTTTTTTTTGTATTTTTAAGTTCCTAGATCTTCTATCCGTCTTGTAAGCCTGTCATCAACTATATCATCGGTGTCACATGGGAGTACCACAAGTGATGCATATATGGTGTACGTTTGATATTGCTAAAGGGGTCTAAATTATTTGGACATGAGGCTACAAGACAATCCCAAAGAACGTGAAGGTTCAATTCCTAAAACGTGTAAAGAAGTTATGATTATTAGTCCCACCATTCGAAATCATACCAACTTTTTGCACCAGAAAAAATATTTCATATATTATAACAATTTCTCATTTTGAATATTACATTTAATGCTCTTTATTACTGAAAACTATAGGGAAAATTGATGGAAGTTGTGCTATTATAAACATTTTCATAGCAGAATAAAGTGTTGATATTTCTAGTTATGTTATAGTTTACATTTTGACAATCATGCATACTGTTTAGTTCAGGTTGTATTTCAAAAACGCAAAATGTCCATAGTATTTTCTTCTAATTTGAGATCGATTTCGACATGGTTTCACGTTGTATTTCAAAAACGCAAAATGAAGTCGATTTAGACATGTTTGTTAGTTTTCACCATCCGTAAACTATCACGTCGGTCACGCCAATCTTGTCACACATGTATTGGTGATGAACATTCAAAATTGAATGTTGTCAAGTGAGTATCATGTGGAAGTAAATTTCCCTTACTGTATTTATTAAACACGCCAAGCTCATTATCGCGAGCCTTTAACCCGAGTCGGGGCATTAAGGTTATAAAGGGCTTAGAACTAGGAGCAACCATGGTTCCTGTGTCTTTGGGGAACTCCTGCATATATATTAAACACTAATGTTAAACCCCTAACGCTCCATCAATGACTAATAAGTGTATCCAGCATAATTAGATCACGTCGGTAAATGGTCGAATCAATAGTCTTCGTCCTCTTGATCTTTCGATCTAAACACGTACGAGAAAATCAAGGACTGAGTATTTTTTATAAACGATATACATGCATCATGCCTGTACCGAAAATGTTCCAAAAAATATCAAGTTGTGAAAACGAATCTAAGCCATGTAACAAGCTTAGCTTATCTGACAGCTTATCCATGTTTTCATATAACATTCACAAGTTGCCCACATGGCGCCATATAATTTTCTTTGTTATCCTCTTCGCTTATTTTTTTCCCTCCATAATTATATTTATGGTTTTCGTAACAGGAAAGTGCAGAGAAAACTTACGTGTCACGTTGGGTAGTTAACAAACTCCTTCTATAAATAGCTTGAGCACATTGTCTATCTTTCACAAAACAAACTTGTTTGTGAATACCTAAAGCTAGAAGCACTTAGAAATGGCTTCAAGAGATTTGGCAACAACTGCTTTTCTCCTTACCCTTAACCTTCTGTTTTTCAGTTTGGTATCTTCTACCACCCCAATAGGCTGCCCTCCTACGCCAACACCGTCACCAAAAACTCCTACGCCAACACCAACTACACCGTCACCAAAAACTCCTACGCCAACACCAACTACACCATCACCAAAAACTCCTACGCCAACACCAACTACACCGTCACCAAAAACTCCTACACCAACACCAACTACACCATCAAGCCCTCCCAAAGCCACTTGCCCAAAAGATACTCTCAAGTTGGGTGTATGTGCTGACGTGCTCAAAGGCCTTGTCCACTTAGTCGTAGGAAAACCACCAAAGACACCATGCTGCACTCTCATCGATGGCCTTGCTGATCTCGAAGCTGCTGTCTGCCTATGCACTGCCATTAAAGCTAATGTCTTGGGTACTCACCTAAATATCCCTATCTCTCTCAGCCTCTTGCTTAACTACTGTGGAAAGAAGGTCCCCTCCGGCTTCCAATGCGCCTAGACTTATGCTCTAAAATATATGTTCGAAGTTTGATAGTTGATTATATTTGCTCTATATATTCAGAAGATAAATGTTCGATTATGTAATTTCATACGTGTAGAGAATCATGGACATTGTTATGATTCCATAATAATATAATGTTCTCGTATTATGTAATTCTATGATTTTTATAACTTTTCGCTCTAAAATCCTTACATGTTTGGATTTGGTTACAGTAATGTTACTAGGATTTCAGTTTATCAATATGTTGGTTTGAAAAACAGAAACGCAACAAAATTCGAACCTAGTTATTATATGTTAAATGTAATCACACTCGAAACATATATGCATCCAAACAACCTAGTAGTGTAAAACGTAATATCGGCTACTTAATTTACAAACATATGAATTTGGAGTTGATTATTTTTAAGGCTATGTATCATACCCTCTCGGGGACGGTGACGGTCGTTGGTTGTTCTTCTTTGGAGTACCATTCATAAAGGGTTGGAATCTTGGACTGTCAGGTGAATCATCAAAATCATCTAGATCAGAACCAACATACTGCTGAATCACTAGTATTGATACTGATGATGCAAAATCGGACGATGCTAACAAGTCACCTATTGCTCCTAACTCGGGGCATTCACTCCAGTCGGTCAACCCGGCGGTTAATGGTGATACCATCCCTTGTCCTCTCCCTACTATAAACAAATCATGTTCTTCATCAACTGCTCGAATAGCTGCCACGGTCTCTTCACCATTGTTCACCACTTTTTCGGTGTATACAATGGAGTCTTCATTTGCAATCCTTGTTTTAAATTGGTTTATAAACTCATCATCTGCTTGCTTATCTCTATCGCTATCTGTCACCACTGTTAAAACCCCAGGGTCGTTTTGCACCCGGGTAGAACTACTTGGTGGATCTAGGATGTCGGTTCCAGCAACAAACCGCATTACAATCAGAGTGGTCCCTGGATGGCATGACATACGCCATGCAAATGCTAGAGCTTCTCGGTCATCTGGTCCACCAATGAACACAACGGCAATGTGGTGTGAAGCCTGATTTCCTGCAAATTTAGAGGTGGCTCCAAAGCCTCGGTCGACTAGAATGCCCACAGAACAAGGTGGGTTAGCTAAAACATTTTGGTTGATTGCCCGATAAGCAGGGTTAGTAGCTTCCATTCCACCATCCACCGTTTGTTGTTTGTGAAATGGAAGGATTATAAATGCAACACGCTTGTCTTCCGCAACGCTACAAATGTCCTCATGCATAGTTGAGTACGGGGAGATTGCAGTTACTGGTTGAACCGAGACATTTTCTGTGTGTTGTTCGAAAGTTTCAAAAGCATTAATGATGTGATCAGATTGTGCTTGTGTTCTGTTGGCTGCTGGTCGGCCTGACTTTCGACTGTTGTGGACAATTAGCATGGCTGAGGCCCGACCTGTTAGTTCGACTAGGTGAAGTACATGAATTGAAAGGGGAGATTTCTTGGTAGGATTTGAGGCTTCAAGAAGGTTGATGATTGTGGGTACGTTTCTTGGAGTGTGGATACAAACTAAGGTTCTAAAATCACTATCAGGTTTCAATTTCAAGATTGTTCTTCGTTTGTAGGGCGCAAATCTTCTTGCCGGTTTGTAAATTACTGTTACTGCTGGAGTGATTATTGCCGTCATCACCAATGCGACCACCACCATGATTGCAAATGATTTTTCATCCAACACCTACACATTCATGTCTTCAGTACTTAGAATAAAATCTGGAATTAATATTTAAGGTAATAATAAGTAGGATTAGAAATCACCTTTTGATCCTTGCCAACATTGAGGACAATCATCTCAACAAGGCCTTTGGTGTTCATGAGCAATCCAAGGGTAACTCCATCATAAAATGGCATTTGGTATATTAGAGCAACGAGCAAAGTTCCCGCTACTTTCCCGGCACATGCTAGTATTATCACAAGTGCTAGAATGCCCCATGTGCCAGCACCATCAATCGCACCAATCGACGTTTTAAGACCACTTATAGCAAAAAAGAGTGGTAGCCAAATCCCTGATACGAAATCCTCCAATCTTTCAATAAGCGTAACCGCTAAAGGTCCATTCGGGATCACCAACCCAAAAATGAAAGCTCCAAACACCGAGTGTGTGCCAATTGCATCTGTTATGAACCCCGAGATCATAACTCCAGTCAAGATTATACCAATGTAGAAATCATGAATAGCTTCACCTTCTGGGGTCTTATTAATGATCCACAAAATCATCGGACGGACAACAAAAATACTAAAGACAATAAACCCGGCACTTGATAATACTACCCATAGAGTAGCCAAATTAACATTCTCGTGTTCTGCCAATGCAATAGCTAATGCCAGTAGGATCCATGCACACATATCGTTCACGAGAGCTGAAGACATTGCTATCCTACCAATCTCAGTGTTAAGTAGCTTAAGTTCAGCCAAGACTCGTGCAAGCACTGGAAATGCTGTAACGGATAGGGCTACACCAAGGAACAATATAAAGGTGCCTTGTTTAACGCCTTGTGTTCCTTGATGTAAGAGGAAGGAGAAAGAGATGCCCATAAGGAATGGGAGGATCATTCCAGCGAACGCAATGTAAATAGCTTTCCTTCCAGTGCGACGGATCACAGCAATATCCATTTCTACTCCAACTAGGAAAAGAAAGAACAGAAGTCCGATGTTTGCCATTGTTTCAAGGATCATAACGCTTCTTAAAGGGAATACTGCGTTGGCAAAGGTTTTACTTCGCCCCATTACTGATGGACCTAATATCACACCACCCTGTGTTTATTACGTGTATCTTGAATTAGTCACAAAATCATTAACATTCGTAACATATATAGCTTCTAAGAAAATTTCTAAATACTGTTGGTGTTATTACTGCAGAATCATAATTCATTCTCAAATTCTCGATCTTTTGATGCTTGATGCTTTAATAATTCATTCACATTTTCATTATATTCTGGGATCGTGGGGAATCACAATGTAACGAGAAGACTTACAAGGATCTCAGATATAACACGAGGCTGTCGTAAGGGTTTCAAGAGGAAAACTAGAACACGCGTGGTAATAACAACAAGCATTACTTGCAAAAGGAATAGAGGGAGCGAGTAATTCAAAGGGTCGTCTCCTTGCCATAGCCCGTGGGTCGTGATCATCAACGGAGCATAACAAACGATGGTATCTTGAGTTGCATTTTGGGGCGGCATTTTCTTTACCTGTCGAAGTTAAAAATACACAATGCCTAGATGCCTGCATGGATCAATCTTTACGTCAACAATCTTGCAATAACACTACACAGAGAGACACTATAGTCGAAAAACTTGAATCAGTTTCGACAAAATTACAGGAGGGCAGAGGAGTTCCAACACATGCGGGACTATGTAAGTGACAACCATTGGATAAATCGGAGTCTTTTACCGAGTTAGATTCAATTTCTAAAAATAGAGTTTTCTTCTCCGAAAATCTGGATTTCCATTTAGTGTTCATCTTTTATCCTACTTTAGTCACGCAAAATATATTAATTACGTTGACAATTACAAAGGACATCCAAAAATAGACCATGTAGTTATAACTACAACATTAGCGACTTTTAGGGTATCGTCGCTAAAACCCCCCGTTTTCCGTTGTATTCTGTTGTGTGTTATGATGTAGTTGTAGGATAGCAAAAGGTTTTATTCATTCAATAAACGAAAATAAATTCTATATAAAGATCATTGTACAACACCTCAATGCTACAAAATATTTTACAACTCAATAAAGCATAAGAAATGAATGAATTAAATTCATTTCCATATAAAGATCATTGTACAACACCTCAATGCTACAAACACTTAAATTCATTGCCTAAAATAACTCCATGAATACCTCAATGCTACGTATTCATAATACAAACGTCTGATTTAAAAATTTTGTATTCATAATTTTTTTTGGTATTGGCTGTTTTATGTAAATGTATGTTTATATAAGTATGCATTAGGCTGGACATATGTACGGTTTGTAATTTTTTATTAATCCTAAACAATTAGTTTTGCAAAATCATTTTTTGAATAAAAAGTCTAAATAGATTAATTTTTTTATAAATTTAAAAAATTGATAACGGATGGTAAGTACAAATTAACAAAAAAAAATATTAAATAAAGTCGTTTTTATAAAAAAATTGTTTTACTTTCAAAAGTACATAATTATTTTGATAATAATTATAAATAAAACAAATGTTTTTAATTTAACATATTAAGTATTACATAAATAAATGAATTTAAGCTATTTAAAAAACACTAAAAACGAAAATTATTTTAACCAAATTAAAAATAGATTTAGTGTATCCTGTTGCATTAGAATTAATATAGCTAAATTTAAAACAACATTATATATAAATTAAACATATATATTCTAATGTTTTATAAAAATTTAAATGTTATAATCATGGAAAGTCATAAGACTTCTTAAAAGTTAATTGATATTTTTTATCTAAATATAAATAAAAATGTATAATTATAAAAAGTAATAATACTAATTAAAATTTAATAAATATTTTGAATTAAAATTTAACTATAGCAAGTCTTAATAATTGAATAACGGTTTTGAATAAGTTTGAATTAACTTTGGAAAGATTTTATGAGTACGAAACGTAACACTAAAAGTTACACTTAATAATTTTTTGAATTTCAAATTTTGTAATGTTTAAATTGAGTAATGAATTGTTGCCGTTTTTAGATTTTTTTTTTGTTTAACAACACATTCTTCTATAAAAACCCACTTCTTTGATGGTAAATTGTGCACAACACCTCCTTCATAAAAAAATACTGTCAAACGTTTTGAACAATTACATGATCACCGAAAAACTGCATCTCATTTAGATAATAATGTCTTTTCAGTTGTCGGTTGTTAAAGCTTTAAAGGAGACACTGAACCATTCTCACTTTATTTCTAACAATGAACCTACTTAAACAACCTAAAGGCTTGGCCCGGTCTGAAGGAAGAAGAAAGTCAACCTTGTAGAAAAGCAGATAGAAGAGGTAGCCTATAAAAATGAATACTTTAGCAGGTGTGTCCAAATAATGGCTTCACATTACTTATTGTGGATCTTGAATTAAATCACAAGTTGCTCATGTCCATTTGCATCAAAAGTGTCTTCACCAGAAGTGAACAAATGAGTTGAAGCTTTGGCTACGTGATGAAAAGAGTGGACTGAGGATATAACTCCTGCTGATAATGATGTTGAAACTTCATTGGTCACTCATTACGATATGATCTCATCAGGTACGGTTATTCTTAGTTATACTAATTTTTGCTGACGTTATTATTTTGTAAGTGATTGTTTTGTTTCTCGCGCTAACCAGGAACCACTTTTGGCATAATAGAAAAAAGGGATAACTGAAACGTGCAGTTTCAAGATGTGGCACACAACAAGGAACCACTTATGATATAGTGGAAAAGAGGGAGAACTGAAATATGGAGTTTCAAGATTTGGTACACAGTTGCTTAGTTTGCAGACCGAGCTTTTGCAAGATGAAAGTTATACTTCTTTGATAGTCGTACACATGTTATGTATTAGTGTATAATTGTATATAATGGAAATTTAGACTCAGTGATATTTGAAGGATATATGTATTATGTATATTAGAGAAGTTTGTTTATTAATATTAATTATATTTCAATGTCATGTAAACTATTAAATTCTTTCTTTATGTGCATGCTATGGTTAAATAATATTTGGCACATAATGAACTAAAAGTGGCACATAATGAACGTCATTAATCAATTCGAGCATATTTCATTGTTGTTGGTTTGCAAGTTGTGAATTATTAACTTAGATTTAAGAAGCTAAAGAAAAAAAGGTAAAGATAGTTTAAACGTGGATCTATATTTGATCATATAAACTCGGTGATGTTGATATTTATGCAAATGTAGAAATATGCTTATAATATATATTGTACAAGAACCTATTAAAACACGGTTTTTGTTGATATTAAAAATCCAATTAATATTTTGATGTGGATTACCATGTTTAATCAACTCTGTGCAACATCTAAATGCGTCGATTTATTATAACGTATATTTTTTTTCCAATACAAATTTTGTAAAAAATGATTTTCAAAAAAAATTAAAGTATAAAAAATTAAAACACAGTTTTTGTTGATATTAAATTTGTTTTTTACAAAAACAATCATTAGATAAATAATCAATATCCAGCTGATACCCTATATATAATACATAAACGACATGTTTATACCATTTTCTAACTTTGTATATACTCCTATCAACAACTTTTTATCGTTTCACTCTTTTGTTTTTGGTGTTTAAGGCGTAAACGTTGGCTACTGAATTGTTTGTCGTTTACTCCATACTTTTTATCTTTAGGACTATCAAAGTCCGAAAAGATCCTACATACATGATTATTAATTTTCATAGTTACAAACAAAACTTCTATCGAATCATTGACTTAATATTACTTATTATTCTCTTAAAAAGCAATTGAGCATGTTTACTGACGTTATTTTTCTTGTGTTATTGTTTTTTACTTTATTCACACATGTAACTTATTTTTAATATGAATTTTTAAATATTTAGGTGTTCAAGTAATGAATATAAGCTTATTCGAGTGTTTGCTCGTGATTACATACTTTTTGTTTTTCAAAACTATCTACGAGTCGCATACAACCATAACTAACTTATTATCTGAGTATTTCATTCAAATATTTATGAAACATATATACCTTCGTTGTTTTTCTTACATTATTCACACATAATACTTCTTACAAAAATATTTCTTTAAAATTTTCCGCAATTCTGCGGGTCTTTAAGCTAGTTCATTCAATAAACGAAAATAAATCCTAAATCAAATTTACCTCAAGTTCATAATGGCTTGTGTCGTTTAATACTCCCTGTAATTTGAACGACAGTCTTTTGGACGAAAAAACTAGAATAAATGTTTAAAGTTTTCTTCTTGTGCATGTCTTTTTTTTTGTTGAACGGAAGCATAATTGTATTTTACGGCATAGTTTTTAATTGCTTGCGGCATCTTTCTTTGTTTGATGTTTTTTTAGTCATGACTTGCTTTGCCATTAGGAGGGAGAGGCAATTTGAAAATCAACTTTTGTTGTCAACGATAATGATCTTCGACAATAAAAATAAATAGATTACGAAGAAAGAAAAATTGTTAATCAAAGGCACACAAAAAATTTTATCGGTTAAGATTTAGAGTTTATTCATAGATCACGAAAACATATCCTAATGAAATTAAAACAACAAAAGAAAAGTAAAGGAATCTCTCAAGATCATCGACATGTAGCCAATGATCCGGGAATAACAAAATTTATTGATATATCTTAACTAAATTTGATATCATGTAAAATAGCGAAAAGGTGTCGTCTAATAATAGAATATATATAGGCAAACTCTACTATAACAAAAGCAACATTCATGAATGTCGAAAATAGGTTTTAAATCGAGCCGATCAAATCATCAAGTTACCGGTTCAACCCTGATTGATTGATCCGTGTCAACCAGTTTTTCAAAAAAATATTAAAAAATTTATATTATTAATAATTAACAAAAATTATATATTAAAAACATGAAATCTTTCATATATTGAAAATATAAACTATTTACCAACAAATATAATATATAAAAATAAAATTACGTCGCAAATACGTATAATTTACATGATTTATTTGTCATCCTTAACCCGAAGGGTTTAACAAGCTTTCGAAAATGTGAAACTCGGTTTAAATGACTTATTATTTTGACTGAAATTAGGTCAATCAGTTGACCTGATCAGGTAAAACTAAGTTTCAAAACATTGGCATTCATGATGTTTATTATAATTAAATATTTTTTGAAAAATATGTTGTGACTTTTGTATATGTGTATTGAAATAAGATATAATGATAGAGCTTTTTAATAGGTTTATAACATGGTCAATCATAAATTTATAAATTATAAACCTCATACCTCAACAACATAAACTTATTATAACAATATGACCTACACAAATATTAAATTATAAAAATGTCTAAGATCTTAGACTCATCATGCAACCTAAATAGCTTACTATCACTGCAACAAATTTAAGGTTCGTTCACATGTTTTTCTTCGCATTTTAAAAAGTGTGAACTTTATTTGTAAAATATTCACACTTGTAAGTGTGAAGTACCAAAAAGTGTGAAGTTTTAAAAAGTTCACAAATAAAAGTGTGAAGTTTTAGAAATTTCACACATAAAAGCGTGAAGTATTAAAAATCTTTACACTTATAAGTGTGAAGTTATTTGTTACACCCAATTTGTTCACACCAAGAACACATATAAAAGAGTGAATTTTTCAAATTCACACATTTTAAAGTGCGAACAAGTGGCATAATAAGTATGAAAAATCAACTAATTTGTTGTAGTGTATGGTTGAAAAAAAAATCTTTTCGTAAGTTATAAATCTTTACATAAAACCTCCCAGAATGAATGTCCTAAAAAGCAAATAAAATTATACTAGTAAAGATGATGGATGATGGTATAGATTAAAGCCAAAGAAGTTGCTGAAATTCATAATGTTATGGTGATCATTGTGTTTGTTTGATATTTCTTGTGATGTTGGACTATAAAGAGTTAGTTATCTTCTAATGTTTGTATTTTTATTAAAAGGTTTTGGTGCCTGTCATTCACTCTGTGACGTGAAGATAATAACTTCCATTTTCTGTTGTATCACGGGCATGATAAAAACATATTTTAGAGCCTAGCTAGTCAGGGGGGCACATTATATAATCGTAACTCCACTGTCTTTTTGTTCATATTTATCCTTTTGTATCATATGAAGCAAAGTACCTGCACCTCCATCTTCGTGAATTGGATATTGTCTCTTTGTTTCAAGTTGCCTAAATTGGATATATTTGGGAAGATTTACAGGTCAATTATAATAATTTGTGATCATTCACGAGATGTACTATTTTTACAATTATTATATCTAGTTACTAATTTTATGTAACATGCAAAACATCCATGGTCCTACTGGAAATAATAGAGATTTATTTCAACAGTAATAATTATATAATCATGTTTAGAGTTACGTCCGTATGTCTTATCAAACTTTAGGAGAGATAGGATAATTTGAACGAGGGCAACCCTCGTGTTTAGTTGCCATCATTGAGTTTGGAACCCTGAACAGACTGCCGGTACTCGTTACAATATATAAGAATCCTCTGTAGAACGTGTTACTCGTAGAAAATATTTGGTCACTAACGGCTTAAATTGTCATTAATCTGTTTGGTGACAAAAACCTGGTGTACGTGACTAATGTGACTACAGGCTACTAACCAGCTGGCGTAGCTAGGAATTGGTTTTCGGGTGAACCAAAATTATTTTATAAGAAGTTAACAAGCTAAGTCCTAAAAATCATGACGTATAACTATGTAAATATTAAAAGAAATTTGTTTATTTAACGGTGTAATACATGATATTATACCGGACTTTAAACTACACTACATGTGCATGATTTTATGATTTTGTGGATAAGCCATACCCGCCTTACATCCCACAAAGCTACGTCGCTGACACTAACTAAAGTTGTTGCAGTTGATTTAGTTTACATAACAACCTAGAATTCAAAATCCACGAAGGATCTCAATGTATCTTCAAAATTAGACTTGAAATTACAAAAGAACAAGTAATTGAATCAAGACCAATAATACTAAATTTAAAACTGCTTAACATGCAAAGCCCATACACAAACAACATCTCACTCATTTTGCCTTGTATTAAACAAAAGTTTGAGGTGGCAGCAGATGCAGATTAAAGGCAAAGTTTGGAAGGATATGTAGCAAAATGCAAATGGCCATGATCCATGTGTCGTAGAAACAATTTAACAATATCATTGATCTACAGTTGGAGAGAGAATCAACGTTTTTATAACAGATATATATTTATAGAGTTAGGATCATATCAAATGAGAAGAAACCTTAAAATAAGAAGAATAAGAAGAAACTATAACCGCATATACGATATGCATCCACTTAAATTAGATGCATCTTTATAATCTTAGATGCATTATAATGCATTATAACATGTTGTATAGCTTTTAATTAGATGCGTATACGTATATTAGATGCATTTTATAATTTATCTATATTTTTGTTCTTCTGCACGTGCCAAAATCATGAAAATCAATTTGCACCATCTACACATCAAATTAACTTTTCAAACTCAATATGGTGCTTCTACATGAATATAAATGCATCTAATATAAGTCGTTGCATCTCAAATATGTGATTTTAGTTTCTTCTCACCACTTCTTATTTTAAGTTTCTTCTCACTGGATCCTTACTCTATATTTATATAATACAGCGAGAAGCTAGAGGAACGAAATTAACAAACTCTCTTTTAAGTTGAAATTAGACTCAAAAGCCTATTACTATGTGTAGGGTTTAATCCCTAAAACCCTGATTACTAGATGCGAATCACACGATCGAAGAACACACACACCACAGCAGAATCGAATCGACAGAAAAGTACCACAAGGTAAATATCCCTAATCGTTACTTCGATTAGTATTGAAAGAATGACGTGAATTGGTTCGTTCCCCCTCACCTAATTTTATAGAGATGACGGGAACCGACTATTACAAGTCCTACGGGTCGGGTTGGGCTTAGACATTGCCAACCGACCTTTATTCTTAGTTATTAGGAAACTAGGCTACTCGACTCTTAATTTCCTAGACACGACATAGGCGAAAGATAAAGACTAAACATAACAATTTTCACCTTAGACGTTATACTAGCCTATCCCAACACTCAGCAACTCCAAGCAGTGTTGTAACTTGCGTCTAGGTATGCACCTTCGTCAAGGCATCCGCAACATTGTGTTCAGTAACCACCTTCAGAACTTCAACCGTCTTTGCTTCCAAGACTTCTCTGATAAAGTGATAACGCACATTGATGTGCTTTGTCCTTTCATGAAAAACATGATTCCGCGATAAGTGAATCGCGCCCTGATTATCACAAATAACTACAACAGCGTTGAGCTTCACACCCAACTCTTCCAAGAGTCCCCTTAGCCAAATAGCTTCCTTCGCAGCCTCCGCAAGGGCCATATACTCCGCCTCTGTAGTTGAAAGAGCAACCACGTGTTGTAACGTTGCCTTCCAGCTTACAACACATCCCTGTACTAAAACTGCGTAACCATTGAGAGACCTACCTTTATCAGGATCCTTTGCGTAGTCTGAATCAACAAAACCTGTTACGTCCACATGGTTGCCACGATTTGTCCCATACACCAAACCCATGTTTATAGTGCCCTGCAAATACTTCATAATCCACTTCACTGCTTCCCAATGGAGTTTACCCGGATTCGCCAAATATCTGCTAACTACACTTACTGCATACGCAATGTCTGGCCTCGTGCACACCATCAAGTACATTAAGTTTCCAACCGCATTTGAATATGGCACCCTACTCATTCTTCAACATCACAATCCCTAACCGGGCAATCCTTCAGCGACAACTTGAAGTGCCCATCCAATGGTGTTTGAACCGACTTCCCATTGTCCATTCTAAACCTTTTTAAAACGTTAGAAATGTACCCGGATTGTGACACCCTTAGAATCTTACGACTCCGATCCCTGACGATCTCCATACCAAGAATCTTCTTTGCTTCCCGGAGTTCTTTCATGTCGAACTCCCTTTAAGCAAAGACTTGGTAGCCGCGATCTGAGCCTTGCTTTTACAAGCAATCAGCATATCGTCGACATATAACAACAGATAGATATACTCCCCTGGTGCATAACTCATGTAATATACGCAGCTGTCGTAACTTCTACGCTTAAACCCATTGCTCAATATATACTCATCGAACCTCTTGTACCATTGCCTAGGTGACTGCTTCAAAGCATAAAGAGATTTCTTTAACAACATACCTTGTTACCTTGTTCAAATCACGGTGGCTGCCTCATGTAGAACAATTCTTCAAGATTTCCATGTAAAAATGTCGTCCTTACATCAAGCTGCTCCAGCTCATAATCTTTACACGCAGTCAATGCAAGTATAACCCGAATGGATGTGTGTTGAACTACGGGTGAAAATACTTCATTGTAATCAATACCTGCCCTTTGTGTGAATCCACGAGCCACCAACCTTGCCTTGTACCTAGGCTTTTGAACACCTTCAATCCCTTCCTTTATTTTGAACAACCATTTTCAACTCACCAACTTTTGCCCAGCTGGATGATCTACTAACACCCAGGTCTTGTTCTTCCTTAGAGAATCCATCTCTTCTTTCATAGCAGCTTTCCACTTAGAACTGTCTTCACAAGCAACTGCTTCCTGGTATGTCAATGGTTCATGAGTATCTTCTTCCTCTGCTGTAGCAAACGCGTAAACAACCATATTACTCTCATCCCGAAACCTCGCCGGTTTCGTTCTTGTCCTTGGCTATCTATCCCGAACCAAATGATTATCTGTGAGATCCGGTGGATGATCAATATCTTAAACCCTTGCATCTTCATCATAGCCATCTTCCTGATCTGTCTGGTCTTCCTGATCTGTCTGATCTTCCTGACCTATTTGATCTTCCTGACCTGGATGGTCTTCCTCCAGTGTATGATTATTTAACCTCTGCAGTTCCACCTCAACCTGTAATTCCTCAACAGACTTATCTTTACGTGCACCAGAATCCTTCAACGTGTCTTTGTACATGACACTTTCATTGAAGACCACGTTCCTGCTTGTGACTATTTTAGGTGATTCATTATCAAGCCTATATAGTCTGTATCCCTTCACACCTTCAGGATACCCCAAAAGAACATATTTTACCGCTCTCGGCTCGATCTTATCTTGTTTAACGTGTGAATGCGCGACACAGCCAAAAACCCTCAACATCCCATAATCACTAGGATGTCCCGACCACATCTCCATAGGTGTCTTCTTCTCAATCGTTGTCGATGGTGACCTATTTATAAGATATGTGGTCGTACATGTCGCTTCCGCACAGAAGGTCTTGGGCAATCTAGACTGTATTAATAAACAACGTGCCTTGTCCATTAGCGTTCTGTTCATCCATTCTGCTAACCCATTCTGCTGCGGCGTCCCGGTAACTGTCAAATGTCTAGCAATCCCACTCTTAGTGCATAGCTGACCCGGTTACAGAACTCAAGACCATTATCCGTCCTAAGCTTCTTAACCGTCCTCCCAGTCTGATTCTCTACTAACTTCTTCCACTCTTTGAACTTCCCAAATGCTTCGTGTTTGAACCTGAGAACATAAACCCATACCCGCCTGGAATAATCATCAACTATAGATAAGAAATACCTCTTACATCCCAATGATTCCACCTGAGACGGACCCCATAAGTCTGAATGAACATAGTCTATCACTCCCTGAGTAGTGTGCCTTTCTACACCGAAACGGACTCGATGTGACTTTCCTAGAACACAATTCTGCCAAACAAACTCTTTCCAGCACGTGTAGTCCCGCCTCACTAATATGTCCCAGTCTTTTATGCCAAACCTACACAAGACTGTCTTTTTCTTCAACACTAGCGTTAAGCTCACCGGCCACTGTATGGCCATCCAAAGAGTACACACAGTTCTCCCTTCGGGTTCCAGATATAATAACCCTAGAACCATTAATCACCTTTACTTTTCCTGATTGCAATTTTACGATATATCCCTCTTTTTCAAGAGTTCCCAGCGATATCAAGTTTCTTTTCAATTCAGGAATGTACCTGACATTGTGTAACACAAAACTTGACACATCTTTCAGTTGTACCTTTACCTTGCCAATACCCCTGATCTTGCACTCCCTGTTGTGTCCCAACAGTACCCTGCCCCCATCGCATTCCCGAAAATCAAAAAATACCTCTAACTGTGTGACATGTGATATGAACCTCTTGAATCCATGATCCAATCTTGCAGTCTCTATGCACTCATCACCATCATCACCTTAAAACCTTCATAAATCGAACCACTGGAGCTTGGTTGATCATCTTTCTTGACGTAACCTTTTGACTTCTTGCGATTATTCTTCGGACAGTCTCTTCTCAAGTGCTCCCCAGATTGGCAAATAAAGCATTTGAGTCTTCCACCTCGACACTTCGATCTTGACTTTCTATTTGACTGATGCGAATTCCTACGATCAGTTCTTCCCCTCACGTATAACCCTTCACCATCATCCCCCTTCGCCTTGGATCTTTCTTTGATATCCTTTGAATTTAGTGTGGCCATCACGTCCTCCAAAGTCAAAGCTTCGCGTCCATAAAGCAAGGTATCCACAAAGTGTTCGAATGATCCTGGTAAAAAAGTGAGTAACAATAAAGCAAGATCTTCATCCTCGAATTTTACCTCAATATTTGCTAAATCAAGAACAATTTTGTTGAACTCATCTATATGCTCGGAAATCTTTCGTCTAGTCGGCATATAGAATGTATACAACTTCTTCTTCAGGTACAACTTGTTGGCCAATGACTTTGTCATGTACAAAGACTCGAGCTTTGACCAAACCCCCGATGTAATCGTCTCCCCGGTAACCTCTATCAGGACCTTGTTACCTAAACACAAAATCATGGCACTGTGAGCTTTCTTGTCATGCTTAGATTTCTCTTCAGCTTCCATATTCTCAGGTAAAACCTCCATAGCTTATTCACATCCTTTCTGGATTAATAAAGTACGCATCTTGATTCTCCATAACCTGAAATCACCAGTTCCATCAAATTTCTCGATGTCAAACTTGGCTCCCGTCATTCTTTAATCCCTTTGTTGATTTGCTAAACCTTGTGATAAACCCTCACAATCACAAACCGACAAAGCCCCTTCGATGATTCGCTAAACCTTGTGATATATTAAACCTCACAATCACGAATCACGAAGTCCCTTTGTGTGATACACTTCAAAGTAAACAATAATTTTGTTTAAAAAACAAAAATAATATTCACTTAAGTATAGCAACTTAAGCCCAAAAAGAACTTTGGCCCAATACTTCAATATGTAAACCTTTGACGTTGTTTGTCGTTGACCTTTTAATTCGAAAAAAGAACACCCTTGTAAGTCGATCCAGTCCTGCTGCTACCTTGATGATCTAGATTCGACCAACAAACACCTTCAACTTCGATCGACTCCTAGTAAACCAGCGAGATCTTCGACACCAAAGCTCTGATACCACTTGTAGGGTTTAATCCCTACAACCCTGATTACTAGATTCGGATTATACGATCGAAGAACATACACACCAAAGCAGAACCGAATCGACAGAAAAGCACCACAAGGTAAATATCCCTAATCATTACTTTGATTAGTATTGAAATAATAACGTGAATTGGTTCGTTCCCCCTCACCTCCTTTTATAGAGATGAGGGGGAAGCGACTATTACAAGTCCTACGGGTCAGGTTGGGCTTAGACATTGCTAACCGACCTTTATTCTTAGTTATTAGGAAACTAGGCTACTCAACTCTTAACTTCCTAGACATGACATATGCGAAAGATAAAGACTAAACATAAGACTATGTAAAATCCACGATAGAGAAGTTTTAACCATACATAAGTGTTGTATCTTTTCTTAATGGTTTAAGATAGAATTTTTTTATAAGTGAGCAACATACAACTTGGAATTTTTAATAATATTAACACAAGCCCTAAATGTCGCGCCAACATAAGATATTAAGAGACAGAACAGTCATTAACAATACACACATGCAGGGGCGGACCCAAGATATTTTATAGGGTGTTGCATAAAAATTTTTAGAGGCGTCGCATATCATTCCTTCATAATAAACAATAAATTTAACATTATAAACATGTTTTAACCTAAATCAAAGTAGCACAATTTTTTTGAGTGTTGCACATATTAGAAAAATGATACTTTTTTGAAAAAAATTACACCTTATAGCTTCAAATGGGGTGTGGCCCGTGCCACACCCGGCTCCCATGTGGGTCCGCCCCTGCATACATGTCGATTAGATTTTGATCATCATCACTGTTGGAGATATAAGATATTAAACTTAGAGCGTAAGGTACCGTGAACCCAAAAACCTCCTCATTTGAGCACCACGGGATGTCACATCACTTGACACTCTCACTTACCAAAAAACTCATGTTATAATGACAAACCCCCGTCTTCATTTGGGCCCCATAATTACACATTTTATTTTAAAAAACTATCCCTCTGCGACATAAAAAAATCAAGTGGGCCATATTTTATTTTATTTTGCGTCGTCTGGATGGCGAGAATACAAATGAGGAGCAAGTGAGGAGGATGTGTGGTGTGGTGGCTAGAAATGGCTAAAGATGGCGAGATGCCAACTAGGATTGGCGAGGGGGTTGGTTCACGGTACATTTTGCTCTGATATTTACAAAGACTAAAGTTGTCACGCTGTCAAAGATGCAAGTTTATTATAGAAATATATAAAGTTCAAAGTTCTAGGGGATTAAGAGGAAGAGATATCATAAAGAGGCGAGTTCGCCACTTCTATTGACATTTCGTTACAGCTCGCCAAAAGCATGACATTATATCAATTATGCTCGCCGTTTAATACTTCGTCGAGAAAGTAAGGAAGAAAAAGACAAGTATACTTTTTCAATTTAAAATAATTCTTTTGGAATGGGTGTATTATTATTAGTGAGTCTCAAATGAGGATGTAAGGTTTATTATGATAAATGGAGTATTTTGAAGTGAGAGTGTTAAATGATGTAATGCTTGGTGGGATACCTGTTACATACCATTCTTGGCGAGTAGTTATTACACTAGTACTTCAAATTGGCAAACTGGTACCAGTTTGGGTGGCAATCTCGAAAGAGTTGTCATATGAATATGTTCACTTTGATGGGCAACATCTTAGTATAACATGTTGGTATTTATAAAACCCTTAAATATATTAACAGATTAATAATCACGAGAATACAGTGAAACAATAAGATCACGTATAGACAAGTAATAAACATAAACGATAAAGAATTATGTACCATAGATTAATTCACCTTTATCGAACAACCAATATAACTGAAAATCCAATTAAAGATCAAAGTATAGTCTCTCTAAATACAAGAACACAATACGTTTAACAAGCAATAATTATGCTAGTACGTAAGTGTTAAACAACCAATAAACCAATAATCTTGAATCAATAAACTAATAAGAAACCTTGTGGTTTCTTACCTTGCGTCGACTACCAAAACTTAAACAACCCTCGAGGTTGTGTTTGACCGATCGGACCAAAGAAAAGTGAAAAAGGATTTAGGGATTACAAGGGAATAATGAGGCATCCTATACCTCCTTATATACTTGTAATAAAATGGTCATCAAGCAACCAAGCCCAAAAGCCCTATGGTCTTTTGTTTCTTTTTTTTGACTTTCTTTTCTCTAAAAGAAACTTATATTCACCTCCTAGTCTAACCGTTTGGTTAAAAATTAATCAAGTTTCCAAAAATAGTTATCTTCTATGGACTTGCATCTACTCATTCATAATTTTATTCAATCATGACATTCAAGATTCGATAATACATCTATAAATGTGGGTTCTATCATCATGAGGTTTAACATTTTATGTTCACCCTCATTATGATATTGGCTAGTATATTTAGATGGTTGGATATTTTGTTACTTTATCTCTTAAAGATCGACGAGTCCTCCCAATTGATTTTAGTAATCATACATTATTCTTCAAATACTTAGCATGTAGAACAACAACAAACTGTTATATTTTGGACACGTCACAAAATACTTTCATAGTTCTTGACAAATTCAAAACTTCAATTTTAAAACTCAATGTGATTCATCATATTCCATAGCTTGATGGTGTCTCGGTTTCCTTCTAGGTCGGGGTAATATTTAAGTATATACTTTGTATACTCAATTTTCAAACCTTAACAAATTTTAGAGGGAAAGTATATCAAGTTATCAAAAATAATAATTCTAAAGAAGTTGATTTATCACTCAATACATACCAAACTATGTGGTATTCTATGAGTATTGAGATTTTGAGACTATATCACAATTCTTAAGTAACTTAATACCTTTTAAGTTACATACTTATCAATTGTGTCAAAACAAAATTGAAAATATATAGTCTTTAAAAACCTAATGCATGCTTTAATATATAGTACATCGTTAAACAGTTCAATAACTATATATACATTATTTATCGTTTGAATATTCAAAGATTTCAAGTTAATTTCTTACTTCATTATTTATTTATGTGTATTCCAAGAAACTATAAACAAAAATAGTTGAAGTATCTTGTTATTCATATCTTGACATTTTTTAAACAAGGCAACATACATTAATAATAAAATGTATAAGTCTTAGTAGAATATTATATTCTTATCTCGCGGTCAAGAACCCTTTTTTTATATTGTTATGTGTTGTACCTTGCACACAATAAATATTTATCCCACTTGTGCATGGCACAACATCATGTATACATATAAAAACCCACGAAATGTAATTGCTTATGTGAACATTATGATAATGTCATGTATATTTGAATAACTAGTAAAATGTCAACCATATAGTTTTATAAGGAATTATGCATAATTATTATATGGAAAATACTTCAAATATGGTTATCATATAAAATAGAATGCAATTATCCTTAAAACTATGGTTCTTCTATTCTGAAAGGAAGTTATTATTTCATGTAAACTAGAAATGATATGGGTTACTATAAATGTAACAAGCTTACAGCTCCCACTGAATTAGACATCATTACCTTAATTTATTTTCAGTAGTAAAACACAATGCTCCCACTATATTTGACAATATTACAAATGATACTTTACCTATGAAAAGCACAATTTATTGACTTTCCTACTCTTTTTAAATACCCATAAGTAACAATTACTTATGTATTATTGAGATTGTATGAATTTCTACCATTTAGATTAGGGACTATCAATCATGCTTTTATTAACTTGAAAAGTGGCTGCAGTTTCTTCCATATTATGCCTACCATTCAATAAGGGTATTTAGTGCGTACTTTGCGTTAATACATAATAACTAGGATAAATAAAGTTAGTTATTATAATCACAATAAGCAAACAAAACACTAGTTTTATTCTTATTTATTATTAGTTTGAAAGATTCTCAAAAACTCAATAAAAATTAATGAGATCTACTTGAAATAATAAGTTGTGCAAATGTACTTAAACATTTAAGTTTGTTTATAGATTAATAATTACAATAATCCAATAATACATATTAATAGCTTTCCCTAACATGGAGAACGAACATGTATATGTCACTCTCTTTCTTATAAGGAAATGAGACGTTGTTTGTCGAACATACATAAGTTTATGTCACTTCGTTGCAATAACACTTGTAAAAGGATCACAAAATTCAATTTCAGCATTTTCGGTATACATCATTTAAAGAGAATTAAATACCCATGTTCATAAATAAACAATTAATTTTCTGAAAGCTAGAATCCACCAAAACATACCACCACTGCATCAGTTGATCTGCTAGTGACGATGGTACTCAAGGGGTAATTGATGTTCAATAATTGCATCTAATACAACTTCTAGAGTTATGGGACTCTATTTTATGTAAATCACTTGTGACAATTCAATAGTGAAAACGTGAGCATGTTTATCCCATCTATTGCCATGAGTTAAGGTCTCACCTATCTTAACTTGCTTAAGTCGTCTAACCAAAAACCGTGATTATATAGCACCAATGTCTCATAATTGAGTGTGTTATATCACCTTTGGTTATAAAATTACCACAGTCTCACGTATGGTGAAAGAGTAAGTGCAAGTGTCTTTACTAATTGGATGGAAAAATAACTTACTTCAAAAGGTATAATTTTGACAATTTCAAAATATGTACAAATAAGCATGCAACATCTTTGTATCAGAAAAATTTACTCAATTTCGTTCACTATAGACATCATTTATTTAACTCACAAATCAATTGTATAAATAGTGATATCATAAAAATTAACGATTCAATGTGTTTTCCATTTAAGGAAGTTTAGTTTTATCACAGAAAAAGATTAAAGAATGATTAAAATCATTCAAACCCTATACCATTCGCGGCTTCCTAAATAGTATGCACGGTAAGGAAACAACAAGTAGTCCGACATTATAGGATAATGTTATCTACAAGACCGAAGTCTTGATAAGTCTCCCCGAACCTTATCCTTGCAACTAGATAGTACTTTCAAATTACGTTATTAATAAAATTTTACATTTTTAAAGTAGAAAACACATTATAAACTTGATTCTTGCTAATCACGACGTGAGTTAGATTTAAAACCATGTAAGAGCGACTCATTTGTTTCCAGATTTGATCGTGCAAGAATAAGTTTATAATAAATCAAATTCCATATAGTTTTAGTCCATTTTATATTTATTTTCAAAAAAAACTTTGCTTGATACATGATATACAACAATTATAATCATAAGCAAAACAAATAAATATTAACCTAAAACATATACCCAATTAACAATTAATCATATACCACGTGCATACTAATTGATGATGAATCCAAGTGAATTAAATTAAATACAATGCATATACATGAATAAGACTTTCACTTCTTAGTGGAAGTGAGCCACATGCATGAAACAATCGATTGCATGAGGCAAATTCAAGTATACATCACATAATACGTAAAGCTGTCTTACAATTTAAGTTGACTTCAGGTCATGTCAGAGTATAGCTTGGTCTTCCCAGCCTTAGGTTAAAAATACAAAGTTGTAGACCTTTGAGTCGTGAACCTCCTACAAAAATTTGAAATTTTTTCGATATCGTATGAATATATTATGACATTTTTAGTGACGGGTGTCAAAATAAATCTTCTTAAAAATTACACAATAATAATGTCAAGATTTATCATAAACCATCAATTAAGCATGTATATACCATTAACAATTAATTAAGATCTATATATCTAATATCAAGAACACATGATCCATAGTAAACTTGCATGATTCCCATGGATCTATCATATTAACAATTAATAATGCGATAAATAACGACTAATTAACAATTAGCGACATATTTATCAATACATATTACATACAACTTAGAGTTCGTTTAATTTATTTTATAATTCTAATTAGGGTTTATGAAAACTTTATCATAAAATAAACAAATTATACAACATCATATTAAATTTACACAATTAAAGATTTTTCGTTTTTTTATGTAATTAAAAGTTATACGAACGACTCTGATACAACTGTTGGCATATATAAAAACCGTTAACCATATTAACACGTTAATAATCACAAGTACGTAGTGGAATAATAAGACAACGTATAAACAAGGAATTAACATAAACGATAAAGAATTACTTACCTTTTAGCAATAGATTAATTCACTTTTATTGCACAACCAATATAACCAAAAACCCAATTAAAAATCAAAGAATGGTCTCTCTAAGTACACGCACACAATACATTTAACAAACAATAAGTGTGATATTACGTAAGTGTCAATAACCAATAAACAAATACTCTTGAATCAATCAACTAATAAGAAACATTGTGATTTCTTTCTTGCGTCGACTAACAAACCCCAAACAACCCTCGAGGTTGTGTTCGACTGCTCGGACAAAGAAGAGAGTACAGGGATTTAAGGATTACAAGTAAATAATGAGGTATCCAAGATCTTCTTATATACTTATAATAACTCAATTATCAAGCAACCAATCCCAAAAGCCTCATGGGCTTTTGTTTTCTTTTTCTTGACTTTTCTTTCTTGGTTTATTTGTTGCTCAAAGATTTACGCGTACGTCTCTTTAGGCTCGAGTCGACTTTCGAACATATATTATTTCATGTACATATTCCTTCATAACCAACTAAGTTAATTATTTTTTTAAGAAGTTATAGTCGATTTGTTTATCCATCATGTCAGATCTTGTAAGATAAATTTTATGTGTAAATATTGTTAGATGATAGATTGGCTCAAACTTAATCAAGTGTTTGGGTCAGATTTATGATTTAGGGTTTATGTTAGCTTATCAAATCTATTTTGTATTATAATTAACCATGCAATCTTATGTAATTGCCAACCCATACAATCAATATAATCTTTATTATTTTACATTGTTTCTGAGATTTAGGTTAGATCTACCCATAAAATTTGATATCCTTCTGTCATCGACTGCTTGTCCATTATCCAGTAGATCCTATTATTTTTGGGTTATTTGTCTTAATTAGGAACATTTTCTTTGTTTTCGATGCATAAAGTCATAGACCATATTACAGATAACCCATAAACCCTATCACACATAATCCTAGTTGACAAAAAATATATTGATTAACCATCAAACAATCATGTTTTTCCTTCCTCGTCAATGAGATCAACCAAAGGTATTTTATGAGTATTATTTCACAAACCGTATTTAAAACCCACGGTTATTTACGAATGTGCGGTCAATTGTAAAAATTTGATGTGATTAAGAGTACATGTTGCACTTGTGTAACATTGATCAATCAATAATGTAATGCATACAAAATAACACTCATCAAATTTGTGTGAATTATCCTCCAAAAAGATTAATAATATGCAATCAAAAGATGTGCATTTTACAATAAACAAAAATTGTAATATCCAAGTTATAGTTTTTTTTAACGACAGGTTAGTAGTTATTTTTTATAACCAACTAAGCTAGCTGAATTGGTTTAATATGTAAATTATAATCAACTTTAGTATAATGAACTCACATTCTGCGTCCACTTGTAATTCTTTTCACATTTGATATTATGATTATTCTCATCAGGAACTATAACTATAAGGTTAAAGGGAGTAATTAGAAAGAATGTCATTTGTGAGTTCATAAAGTCGCTCGTGAGTCGTGACACTTGCTCCACCCACCATAACTCGCACGTGAGTTTTAATATGGAAAATAGCAAATGATGAGTACTCATTGTTCGTGAGTTATTCATTTGTAGGTCACTTGCTTTTTACTCTGTGTATTTTATTATGTTTTTAGTGTGTATTAAATATTTAGTGAGGTATATTTTATATAAAATTTATATATAACGAAGGTTGAGTTTTTATTCTTAATATAGTTGAATTATATGAGTTTGAGTGATTTAAATGAGAGAAGAAAAAAAAGGTATTGTAGTGTTGAAGCAAGTAATGACAAGAAAGCTATTTGGGGTGCTAAAGTAGAAGCTTTTTTGAAAAATTCATGAGAATACAATATACTATGTAACTCTTGTACACTACTAAACGGTTATGTTAATGTTGATTTACGAATAAAAATAGATAAAAGTTATATGAGGTTTATCATATCACTTTTAATTTGATGTTACTATTACAAATTTTAAAAAATTTATGAATTATTTGTTTAAAAGTAAAATTGTTATTGTGAAAAATGTAAGCGATAGAAAGTTGTAAATGTGATGTATTTTTTTTAATTATTTGTTTTTTTAGACTATAATTATGAGACGAATAATTATGAGACTAAGGAAGTATCAAGTTACTGTGATGGGGTATCGTCTAGCCAGAAAGCATTTGCAAATATTCTAATATATTTAGACATATATAAACCAACAAGAGGGGCAATTGAACTTTCTTAGTGCTGGTTTCTCATCGTATAACTATGCACAAACAACATACCACATTCACGTGTGGTAAGGTATAGTTGATCTAGAAAACATTTGAATAATTATAAACCAAAGAGCTTTTATTTTACACAAACCGTTAGCAGCAATACAATCTCAACACAATAAAAATAATAGAGTAGCAAAGAAATTGAATAAGATGTAACCACGTACATGAGCCTTAACACCTAAGCCCTTACAATAATACATAAGTAAGAAAATCGGAAGACAGACTTTAAAATCAAGAGAAACCACATATCCTGATTAGCTTAGGCACATTTGAAGCCATTTGGGACTTTCTTGCCACAAACATTAAGAAGCAAGCTAAGAGAGACAGGCACATTAAGGTTGATCCCTAAAACGTTAGCCTTGATGGCAGTGCATAGGCAAACTGCGGCCTCAACGTCAGCAAGACCTTGAATAAGGGCGCAACATGGCTTAACAGGTGGAGAACCAACTTGAACTCCAACCAAGCCAAGTACATTGGCACATACCCCTAGTTTCAAGGTGTCTTTAGGGCAAGTAGCCTTAGTAGGCTTCGGTGATGGTTTCGGTGTTGGTTTTGGTTTGGGTGTTGGGGTAGGCTTATCACATGTCCCGCAACCACTCACCATGGCGAAAAAGAGAAGATTGAGAGCTAGAAAGAGAACTAGTGAAGCATTGCTCTTTGAAGCCATCTCTAAGTGAGCAACTAAGAGCCTGCACTTAGTAAGTATAAATGATGATGTGTTGATTATATTGGGTGAATGTGAAGTAAGGGGATTCAAGGATATATATAGATACAAAAGGGTGATGACACAAGTTTAGCTGGCATCTGGAAGTGCACTTCAACATCAGAAGGCCTTTGGCCATGTTACGGTTAAAATTACAAAGAAAAATAGAGAACCATACAAATTAAATTGATTCAAGATATTCAAAATGTAGACTATCGTGGACATCCAATATATATGCTCATGTCATGCTTGTTGAATTTCTTAAAATATTGAAGTTCGTTCTTAAGAATTATGTATATGGCATTATTTACTAAAAATGTTACTAAAAAAATTAACAAGTATATATTTTATTCAATGAATACTAAAATTGCTACTGACTTCACCTAGGTACTTTTATTAAATACAAATGAAATTAAAACAAATTACAATGTGAGGAATGTCTATTTTGTGATTGAGGCATTTGAAGTTTGTGTTCTGATATTGGTGTTTGCCCTAAACGAAATTTTATACAAGCTAGAACGACTCTAAAAAAGCGTCAGTGACAAGATATTTAATTTCCGTCGAATAGTAACTGTCAGTAAAAGTTCTGACTGTAAGAGTCTATAATGACATCAGTGAGAAGATATTCGATTGGTTCGCTAATATGAAATCTCATAATTTTAAATTCTAGTAAATTTAAATTTTTGAGAATTAAAATCTCCGGAATTTAAAATGCCTACTTATTTGGTTGACATAATTTCATAATATTTTTAAATTATTATTTTGTTTGTTGTTGCAATATTATAAGGAATGACGGATACGGGCGTCAAAAAACCCAACCTCGATTAAGTCTCTTTGGGTCGGGTTACACGGGTCCAAAAAAGTTACTTTAGAGTTGAGTTGAGTATCATGTTGAAATTTATTGGTAACTCGATTTCGGCTAGACCAAATAACCCAAATAAATATTTTTAATACAAATTTTATAAGTTTTTTACTTAAACGAGTAACAAAATAATTTAATTATATTTTACCCGTATTCAGTTGACGTGAACCCGAACATACTCGAATTGAATTGACACGAAAGCGTCAAATCTGAAATTAAACAGGGTGGTTTCGGGCATAAAAATTAAAAAAAAAATAGTTATAGAAAAAGTTTATAAAAAATATTTTAACGTAAACGAAAATTACTCGATTTTTGTAGCATTTTAATTCTTTTCATTTAGGTAATTCATATAATTTTAGTTTTTTTTTTAATACCAAACACAATATTTCAACAAATTTAAAATACAAATGCTATAAATTTTCCCCGATCAAACACCCTTTGTATTTCATGTCACTATAGACTTCGATATTCGGCACTTTCCCTGACACATATGATATATATGTGACGGTGATGTGAAAATTGTAACTGACGCTTTTTAGACTTTTCCTAGCATCTTTATGTTAGTCAGTAACATTCACCATGAATACTGCTAATACCTCTCCGTTTAAGAACACAAACCTCAAAAGCCTCAATGATAGTCTCTTGGACTTTTGGTATCAAAATAATTTCTTTTGGCTAAGCATTATTAGGACCAAGACGATTATTGTTTTTTTCTGTCACGTTAACTTTTTTTCTTCGACGATTTACACATGACTTTTTACCACTCCAACATCTCACAAAATATATTTTAATTAATTAAAAACACAGACATATACTTACACATCCTTGATCGTGAGGTCTACCATAAACCCATTCCAACAAACGAAGACCTTGGTCGTCACCACAAGCTGACGAGCAAGACCTATGTCAACGACCACATGCGATCGATATTATAGCGACTAGTCTTAGTTTGGTATCCAATAAAACTAGCTAGTTAAAGCTAGTAGAGAATTTATTATTCCATAAATAATGTCCATATTTGTTAACTTTTTAAGTAACAAGTTTAATTAGTAAATTTCACAGATATATTGATTAATTTTTTTGAAAAGAAATTCTAACATCTGAAGAAATTTAACAGCATGATGAGCATCTATATTATGATTATCATATTTCTCCTTGTATACAATCATGATGTCCTCGATGAAGTCTACCAATTTATTTAACATCATATCGTAAATCAATTTGATTTGTACGACTCTCTATTTGTCGTTTATTGCCTTTTTAATTATGGAATGGTGAAATAGCAATTGGTTTTCTATTATGAAAAATAACATGGCCAATGACATTCTGCATGTTGAAGTGATCGAACATTTAGATGCTAAACTTGTTCACAACCCTTTTGCACCTATATATATCCTTGAATCCCTTCACTTCACATTCACCCAATATCCTTAACACCACCCTCTCTAATACTTGGTGAGTGCAAGCTTTTAGTTGCTCACCTAAAGATGGCTTCAAAGAGCAATGCTTCACTAGTTCTCTCTCTAGCTCTCAATCTTCTCTTTTTCGCCATGGTGAGTGGCTGCGGGACATGTAATAACCCCACCCCAACACCCAATCCAAACCCAACACCGAATCCAACACCAAATCCAACACCTAATCCAACACCAAATCCAACACCTAATCCAACACCAACGCCTACTAAGGCTACTTGCCCTAGAGACGCCTTGAAACTAGGGGTATGTGCCAATCTACTTGGCTTGGTTGGAGTTCAACTTGGTTCTCCACCTGTTAAGCCATGTTGCACCCTTATTCAAGGCCTTGCTAACCTTGAGGCCGCAGTTTGCCTTTGCACTGCCATCAAAGCTAACATTTTGGGGATCAACCTTAATGTGCCTCTCTCTCTTAGTGTGCTTTTGAATGTTTGTGGCAAGAATGTCCCAAATGGCTTCCAATGTGCTTAAGCTAATAAGGATATGTGGTTTCTCTTGATTTCGAAATCTATCTTCCGGTTTTCTTACTTATGTATGGTAAGAGCTTAGGTGTTAAGGCTCATGTATGTGGTTACATCTTATTTAGTTTGCTTGCTTATTCATATTGTGGTTTCGATTGTATTGCTGGTAATGGTTTGTGGAAAATAAACTCTTTCTATATATATGTTCATATTCATTACTCCGTAGAATTTTTCAATGTGTTTTTTAGATCAACTATGCCATAACACCGGTAACTACTAAAGAGAATGAAGCAAGAGTTTCGACTAACAACCCTTCCATGGTACTTTAAACTGTTTAGTAGTGTACGTACAAGAGTTACATTTTCATGAATTCTGGAAGAAAGACCTTCTAAACTCCATATGTCTTTCTGGTGCAAATAATCAAGTACTCCGTATACTTACATACCTCCGAGTCGTCCAGACGGAAACCGTGAGTAACATTCCGCCCCGGCTCGTAGATGCCACTAGGTGACCCCTCATAGAGGTAAAGGGGTCGACTTCCCGGACTCTGGGTCCTCGAAGGAAAAAACACTTTGGAAAACTGTGGTAGTGGTATCTTTGTTGTGGACGACGGCAAGGCAGAGATGGCAGCTTCAAGTGTTGGTGAAGGAGCTGCCGCTGCTTTCTCATCATGCCTAATATAAAAACAACAGAGAAAAAATGTTAGCTAGTGCATAACCATGTATGAGCAAGTTACATTAATACTTACGAGTCAGTAGTTTTCTCATGCTCTGGTTGCGGCACTCTGCAACGGATACTGGATCCGAATCACTAAGACTCTTGGAAGCTGGAGAGAGAGTTAGTTATCCCCAAATGGTAAAGTGACTTGGGGGACGGAGTCGTGGTCCTTTCTCAAGGTATTGGGATGAGCATTGGCAGCCGACGTCTTAGCTTTTCTTTTGTGCCCATGGAGCTTCTTTGGACCTGAGGGACCTCGCACTGTCGCATCTTTCTAAAGAGCAATGGTACGGAACGGACCTCCGCCGCCATCATCTCTTTAGGGGAAGGTATCTCCTTGGATGCCCCACCGCCTGGTCCCTTGTTTCACCACCTTCGACGATTAGGTGGCCAAAATCTTCATTCGAGAAGTCCAAAGGTGACTTCTGAAGGGTGGACAATGTCTCGGAAGACCCGGTGGTTGTGGTCACATCGTCCATGGTGATAACACGGTCAGCAGTCACGGTCAGTAGTGGATCCTCATCAGGACCACGAGGACGGACAGTTGTCCTCACCTTTGTGGGATCGGTTGTGAAGATAAGGTTGAAGAGATCCATCGCTACCAGTGTCGTCTATAAAGATGGGTTACTCTTCATCGTCGAGAAAATGGTTTCAACTCAGGTCACACTAGACATAAAAGAGGTTCGGGTTGTTTCCGGAAAGGGATACGGTGGGTGTCAAGCATGGTTACGTCCGCCTGTGTGTGCCGGCATAAGGAGGTGAATCCTTCTTAGCGGACCTACGCCCATATTAAAAGGAAAGACCCTCTCATTTATCTAGAAGAATCAGGTGTTCCAATTCTTCAAAGAATCGAAAGATTTCAGGTAGCATCGAGGGTGTTTTTCCCAAGTCGTTTGCTAAACAACATCCATATGTAACTAATGAAAGACATATAAAAGGCATTAAATAGGTCAATAGTGGGTTTTATGTTTAGGACACGGTAGTTATTCTCGAAATGACTCACTTTGGCCGCGCCTATAACGAAAAGCAGAGACAAATAGATTTGGTAATAACCTAATAAGTCTACTAGAAACTGGGAAAGGGAGATGCGGAAGTTTGAAAACTCAAAGAATTTGATGTAAACATCGATTTTGCCATCTGCGAAATCTACAGTAGTGTCTTTCGGCCCATGAAGTCAGGGATGGAAGTCCTCGGATATGTAGTAATCCGAGCAAAACTAAAGAACATATTCTAACCCGAGGTGATGAAATTACATTAGTATAAGCTATTTGTGCGGAAATTATTTTTGAAAACGGCGGTTTTTTTGAATTTGTGAAAACATAAACAGTGACGTCAAGCTCTATTTATACTATTTTCTTGGATACTGTGGCACTATGGATGATTGACATGTGGCTCCAACTAACTCTTTGGACGGTTCAGATTTGAAGGGTAGCTGAAAAGGTACTGGGCCCCACAAGTCTCATCGGTGAGCCTATCTATACAATTATCGAGGGTAGGTCCAACTGTTTGGAGGGGCTTATGTAACGGTTTAGAAGTAGAAGCGTGTCCGGGACGATTCAGGTAATGTTATGTTAGTCTAGTAATTGCGGCTATGGTCACACCTATTGGACTGGAGGGACATGATAACGTATAATGTGGACCATCAGATATACTTTTATAGACTTACTCGTTGAGATTTAGACTGTATGTTACAGACGTACTGTTAAGCCCGACCCAACGGTAGGTCGCACGCGGTTTACATAGATCGCGGCAAGTAGTACGTGGTATTCATAAAATGAATGGTGGTATGTATTTAGGAAGGAAACATGCTTAATTAAATAAGAGACATACTTAACTTATTTAAGGGGTGGGGATAAGTAAAAATTCCGAATATCATGGTCCATAACTTGGGACGAAAGATTAGGAAACTCTAAGAGATACTTCAGATATAAAAGGAACTTAATTGGCATTGTAACATGTATCTCCTAAAACCTAATACGCAAATAATACTCTAAAAGAATGTTTACTTACTATCACGCTGGAGTCTAATAGTGAGACCGTCTTTACGAAAAGATTAACGCTATTTTGTACGCAAGTTCCCTAAATAAGTTCACTTTGTGCAATACTAGTGTGATCACACCTGAATAGCCTCTTATTCGGGCCATTAACGACACAACCTAACTTTTGCATCAACAAAGAAGGTAAACAAGGTAAACAATATTTTTTATATTACCGCAACACGCGTTGGTGGTTTAACACATCACCTAACATCGTTGGGTAACGCATGGTAAGAGTGTCATAATACCGACCAACACCAAGCCACATCAGCTCAACATCATATCCGACGCTATGACATTATAGGCTCTCTTAGTTTAAGATAATGCTAAACTCTATTTATTATGATACAACTAAATAATTATACACAATGTGATTACGCTTTGGCCACTAAAAATTACTACTAGTATATACCACCATGACAAGAAAATGGTATGATAAGTCTTTCTTTTAAAGACACTAAAGATGTTGTCATTCTTTTAAATCCTCTAGTTTCTTGCTCTATATCATTAATACATCTCAGTTAAAAAAGCGTCAATTCCCTCTCCACATTCTAGATTAATCTGATCTTGTTTCATTGTGTCTAACGCACATGGATTAGTGAAAGCCATATAGCAGCCAAATGAAATGTATCATGGCCATTTGCATTTTCCTACATATCCTTCCAAACTTTGCCTTTAATCTGCATATGCTGCCACCTCAAAACTGTTGTTTAATACTAGGCAAAATGAGTGATCTTGTGTATGTATGGGACTTTGCATGTTGAGCACTATTAAATCTAGTATTATCGGCAAGGTTGTTTCGTGGATTTTTGAGGCATCTGTGCCTTAAATTACAATGTAACATTCAAAGTTTGATTTTTTTTTCCAAACTCATTACTATGTGTATGTTTGCCAATATAGCAAAATGCTTATGAAAAGTTGTTAAAAACGTATAATGTATTATCAGGTTTAAAATGCATTTGACCATTTGTATAGATTTACCTACAAGTTTGGGTTGAGACTATAAATTTTGTAAACATATGTATTGCACCCGTTTGCATTAAATTTAAAGGAAAAGGTTAAGACACAAATATAAGTATCAACTATAAGGTAAAAATTTAAATCACTAAGTCATCGTCTTCATAGCATGTAATCATGAATATCACTTAAAGTCATTTATTTCATCTTGTTTTTTGTATGTATCATACAATCTTACATAAAAAATACGGGCTACAAATCGAATTAAACGAGCACCAATGTGTAAAATTATGGTGTCCCATCCAAATAGGAGGTTCTGTGAAGTTGAGCATCTCGCACATGCTGAAATCCGACCATGATTATCGATCTTGTTACAAAAATATACTGATATACATTCAAGTCTAATTTGAAGATCTTTGGGTGCACGACAATATCTACAGGCACAAGGATGTATTATGGATGACTCTTCTTACATCTCTAACCAAAATTACTTCGGGTGCCACTTTATCTTTAGTTAAACGTATAAAGCGGAAAGGTATGGACTTGATTTCTATGTGTGCCCGAAAAATTGTGGATGGCGTTTCCACTCGTTTTATGGAGGACACATGGAGTGGAAATCAACCTTTAAAAGTGCAATTTCTGTGTATACACTTGCTCGATAATGTCGAAGATTCTTCAATTTCGGACCGGTTATCAACCCAAGATTGGTGTTCTACTCTCAGACTTCACCCAAGAGGAGGTGCTGAAATATCTCAATTCTCAGCCTAACATGCTTCAATGAAGGGCGTTCTTCTATCCCACAAGTGTGACTCTTGGCATTAGGTGCCAAGTGATTTGATGAGTAAAAAAGAAAGTCATGAGTTAATGTCTACAAGGGATTTTTTAGTAGTCTCATATTTATTTTCTCATGAATAGCACTAATTAGTATCATTAGTCCCTAGCTTAATTGTGAGATGGTTACGACATTTTGGTTGTCATCTTGCTTTGTATTTAAGGACTAACAAATGAAAAGAATGCAAGCAAATTATTATCAACAAAATTGTGGTTAATTCTCACCCTAAGAGAATACTTACCCTTTTTAATTTAAGCTCTTGGTTGGGACCTATCAACTGGAACCAGAGCTATGGCATCAAACAACGATGGAATTGAAAACTTAGAGGCTACGTTGCGACAACTCCAAGATGGTATTGCTGGGATGAAAATCGGGTTTGTGGATAAGTGTCAAGACTTGGAGGACATTGTCACAAAACTTTCTCATACGGTTCTTTCTGGAAAAGATGGTGACAACTACAAACACGGAGGAAAGACAATGTTTTATTCGAAATTGATGAAACTTAAGTTTCCAACGTACCATGGTGATGAGGATCCTACGGGATGGTTCACTATAATTGATCAATTCTCCAAATACCAAGCCAACCCCGTAACATAAGAGGTGTCATTAACTTCATACAATTTGCAAGGTGAAGCAAACCAATGGTGGTGGTGGTTACGTACGGCTTACCAAGAGAAAGGGAAAGAAGTGACGTGAACCTTGAGGTCAATGTTTTTCTCAAGAGGAGGGTAATGATGAGTAAAAAATAAAGTCATGAGTTAATGTCTACAAGGGATTTTAGTCCCTAGCTTAATTGTGAGATGGTTACAGCCTTTTGGTTGTCATCTTGCTTTGTATTTAAGGACTACCAAATGAAAAGAATGCAAGCAAATTATTATCAACAAAATTGTGGTTCATTCTCACCCTAAGATAATACTTACCCTTTTTAATTTAAGCTCTTGGTTGGGACCTATCATGATTCTACAGGTTTTTCAGTCGCTTCAGTGAGATCATTGGTTGTATCTAACACGCCTGTTGGAATCGTTAACCCCAACAACTTGAAGATCGACTTGCGGAAACTTAGAACACCGTAAAGAAGACTCGCAGAGTTGCAACAAACTAAACCCAGACGAACGACACACTACGAGGTAACCGAACGTTAACTTTATTGATTAAAGATCGATTACATAGAAAGAATAAAAGATTTGGTGTGTCTTATGCATTACCCCCTCACCTCCTATTATAGGGTGAGGGGGTCGGTTACAAACTCGGGCCAAGCCCACTCGACACACTTACATTACATAAGGAAAGAAACATAATCGCGTATTAACTAGAATTGTAAACTAAATCTAACAATTTCCACCTTAGTGACAAGACTAGTTAGCCCCGACACCAAGTATCTGCATGCAATACTTGAACTTTAGACCTAGAACCACCTTTGTAAACGCGTCAGCTGCATTATCCTCCGTGCCTACCTTTGTCACTTCAATCTCTTTAGATTCTACGATCTACCAGATGAAGTGATACCTCATGTTGATATGCTTCGTCCTCTCATGAAACATAGCATTTCTTGAGAGATGATTTGCCCCTTGATTATCACAATTCACAACCACTGACCTTAGTTTATTCCCAGCTCGATTAGTAGACCTTTATGCCAAATGCTTTCCTTAACAGCTTTCGTAAGCGCCATATACTCCGCCTATGTATTAGACAATGCAACAACATGTTGCAGAGTTGCTTTCCAATTCACAACACCGCCATGTACCATAAACACGTACCCGGTTATCGACCTACCCTTGTTAGGGTCTTTAGCATAATCGCTATCCACGAAACCATCAACATCTACGTGCTTCCCTTGATCTCTACCACACACTAGACCTACATCAGTAGTACCCTTTAAGTACTTCAAAATCAACTTCACCACTTCCTAGTGATTTTTACCTGGATTCGCCAAATACATGCTCACAATGCTAACAACATACGTAATATCCGGTTTAGTGCAAACCATCAAGTACATTAAACTACCTACGTCATTCGCATATGGGACCTTACTAATTCTTTCCACATCCCAATCACTCGACATAAAATCATTCAAAGATACCTTGAAGTATGCTCCCAATGGCACAGATACCGACTTGCCATTATCCACTCTATAGTTATTCATAATTTTTTGCACATATCCCGACTAAGACACCTTCAGGGTTCGGTTACCCCTATCCCTAATAATCTCTCTACCAAGTATCTTTCTAGCTAGACCTAGTTCCTTCATATCAAACTCTTTTCGTAGTAGTCCCTTGGTATATTCGATCTCAGACTTGCTTTTACAAGCAATCAACATATCATCTACATATAGCAGTAGATATATGTACATACCTGGTGCAAACTCCTTGAAGTAAACACAGCTATCATAGCTGCTACGACTAAACCCATTGCTGGCCATATACACATCAAACCGTTTGTACCACTGCCTTGGAGACTGCTTAAGACCATAAAGAGATTTCTTTAACAAACATACCTTGTTGCCCGTTCCTTCTTCAAAACCAAGCGGTTGCCTCATATAAATGGTTTCTTCAAGAATACCATGCAAAAACGCCGTCTTCACATCAAGTTGTTCCAAATCGTAATCTTCACAAGCAGTTAATGAGAGAATCACCCTAATAGAAGCTAATAGCAAACGCATAAGCCGTAACATCTTCTTCCCTAGTCGATCCATGAGTGAGAATACCTCATTATAGTCAATCCCTACTCGTTGTGTGAACCCCCGAGCTACCAGCTTTGCTTTATACTTTGGTTTCTGATGACCTTCAATCCCTTCCTTAATCTTATACAACCACTTGCATCTTACCAGCTTCTGACCATGTGGTTGATCGACCAGCTCCCAACTATGTTTCTTTTTTAAAGAACTCGTCTTCCTCCATAGCACGAACCCACTCATCCTTTTCTGATGAATTAATCGCCTCTTGGAATGTGATTGGTTCATGTGTATCTTTTTCCTCAGCAATAACAAACGCATAAGCTGTAATATCATCTTCTTCCCTAGATCCTGATGATCTAGACAATGACACATTACCTTCATTCCTATACCTTGCAGGTACAGTAACTGTTCTCTTAGCTCTATCATGCACCAAAACATAGTTGTCCAGATTCTGTTGTTGAGGCCTTGCATCTTCAGCATCTTCATCTTGATCCTCATATTCATTCCCTGGATTTATCCCAGTATGAGGATCCACAGTTGGTTCGACCCGACTGCCTTGAAGTTCCACCTTAATCTTAATTGCCTTCCCAGAATCTGCAGCACCAACACCTTTGAGAGTATCCTTATGCATAAGGGTCTCATTAAAGACCACATCCATGCTTATGATTATCTTTGGTTTAACATCATCCAAACTCCATAATATGTATCCTTTCACACCCTCGGGATACCCCAAGAATATGTATTTAATAGCTCTAGGCTTGAGCTTCCCCTGATTCACGTGTGAATAAGCAACAACCAAATATCCTCAACATCTCGTAATTTGCCGGATGTCCTGACCATAAATCCATAGGTTTCTTCCTCTCTAAAGTTGTAGATGGATACCTATTGATCAAATATGATGTCGTCACCGTTGCTTCAGCCCAGAATGATTCTGGCAAACCAGACTAAATCAGTAAACACCTAACCTTGTCCAAGAGCGTCCTGTTCATTCGTGCGGAGTTCCAGCAACTGTCAAATGTCTTGTTATCCCACTCTCCTTACACAAGTTATTAAACTCCTGATTACAAAACTCCAAACCATTATCCGTTCATAGTTTCTTCAGTCTTCTGCGTGTCTAGTTTTCCACCAATTGCTTTCACTCCTTGATCTTTCTGAACGCCTCACTCTTCTGTCTAAAAAAATAAACCCACACCCTCCTTGAATAATCATCAACAATCGATAAAAAGCAACGACAACCACTCATCGATTCCACCCGAGAAGGACCGCAGAGATCTGCATGGACATAGTCTATAACTCCCTCTGTTGTGTGCTAACCTCGACCATATCTCACCCTGGTCGATTTTCCAAGAACACAGTTTTCACATAATTCGAGCTTACCTAGACCTTTCTTCTCCAGCACCTCTCTTCTTTCAAGTTCATGCAAGCCTGCTTCACTAATCTGACCCCAGGCGTTTATGCCACACCTGCGCAAGACTTTCCTTTTCTTCTATACCGACACTAGCTTCACTTGATTCAGCCCATCTATCTAAGGAGTACACATAATTTTCCTTCAAAGTTCCAAACAAAGCCATCAAAGAATCCTTGATCACCTTTACTCTTCCATTATGCAACTTCATGGAATAGCCCTCTCGATCTAGAGTGACCAAAGATAAAAAATTTATTTTCAACTCGGGGAATGTAACACACATTCTCAAGCACAAAACTTGAACCATCTTTCATTTGTACTCTCACCTTCCCTGTCCCTCTAATGTCACATGCTCTATTATCACCGAGCAAAACCATACCACCATCAAGCTCCTTAAAATCAAAAAACAAGTCCCTCCTTGGCGTCATGTGATAGGAACCACCAGAGTCTATGATCCACTATAAGAACCTTTCCTCACTCACCGCCATCAACAAATCACCATTGTCATAACCCATAGAATACGAACCAGCGTCCTATTTTTCATTCTTGTTGACAAAGACAGTTGATTTCTTCTTGTTCCATTTTGGACAGTCTTTCTTAAGGTGATCCTCAGAATAGCATATGTAACACTTCATTTTATAAGTTCCTTTACCTTTTGACTTTGATCGTGAACTACCACGTCCTTGATTACCCTGATGCTCTGACCTCCCCCTTACAAATAACCCATCACCATCATCCTTTGCATATGTCCTCTTCTTCAACTCCCGTGAATTGAGGGTAGACAACACATCTTCCAAAGTGAGTGACTCCCTTCCATAAAGCAATGTCTCCACAAAGTTATCATACGAGGACGATAATGATGTAAATAACATGAGTGCCTGGTCTTCATCATCAATTTCAAAATCTATGTTCGCCAAGTCACTGATCAACTTCTTAAACTCATCCATATGTGCAGATAATTTCTTACATGAATGCATGTAGAAAGTGAACAGCTTCTTCTTCAAGTACAATTTATTGGCTAAAAACATTGTCATATACAAAGTTTCTAACTTTGACCAAACCCCCGCAGTAAAATTTTCTTTGTTGACTTCCCTCAACACCTTGTTATCTAAGCACAAGAGTAAGGTGTTGTGTGCTTTTTTATAGACATCCGTCTTTAATGCCGCAGTCTTATCAGCCTCCGTCATGGTATTCGGGAATAGATCTCCCAATCATGTTGAATTAATAGACACCGCATCTTCACACGCTACAACCCGAAGTCATTAGACCCGTCGAATTTTTTGACGTCAAACTTCGCTATCACAGACATATTCTTTCTCCTTTGTTACGTAAAAAATACCTTCTTGCAAACCGAATTAATTAGAATAAACCTAAACCTATATCACGTACAAGAAAACCCGATCATAAACTTAAAAACCTAAGCAAACCACGATCAAACTTCAACCACAAGAAACCCGTAACAAAAATTTTCGATTACATCGACTTCTTTAAAAACCCTTTTTAAAGAAGATACCTGAAGTCGGTTTAATAATATAAACTAAAATCCCACAAGCAATTGAGCGACTAATAACAAAGTATTAACATAAACTATTAACAAAATAGTTTTAAGAAAAACAATTGCTTTTGTGTACTAGTACTACCCACGTGATTTTTAAGATAAAGCCAATAACCTTATCTTTATTGTTTAGAAAACAACAAACAATCACACTTGTAGTACTTCGTCTTCTACGTCGAAGAAACATGCAACTCGAAGATAAAAACGATTCGTTGAAACCTCGAAACCGTTATTTTCCACGAATACTTCTCCGATCTAGAACCAATCTTCAAGACCACGAAACCCGCAGCTCTGATACCACTTGTTGGAATCGTTAACCCCAACAACCCGAAGATGACTTGTGGAAACCTGGAACACCGTAAAGAAGACTCACAGAGTTGCAACAAACTAAACCCAGACGAACGACACACTACAAGGTAACCGAGCGTTAACTTTATTGATTAAAGATCGATTACATAAAAAGAATAAAATATATTGTGTGTCTTGTACATCACCCCTTCACCTCCTTTTATAGGGTGAGGGGGTCGGTTACAAACTTGGGTCATGCGCACTCGACACTCTTACATTACATAAGGAAAGAAACATAATCGTCTATTAACTAGAACTGTAAACTAACCTAACAACGCCTGATTCCTCCTTCACTGGTACTCGTTGGAATTGTAGCATCCTATAAAAGTTAACGTTTTTACCCGAAATTGCTCATTAACAAATTCCTATAAGGGTTCACTTGAATAGAAAATGAATTGATGTTGGTTCTACCTTATTTCCCATTTGTGTGGATGACGTGAAAACGGTCAACCACATCTTGTTCTCTTATGATATGACAAAGGACTTGTGGTCTTTGTTGGCTAGATAATGGGATCTTGACATCTCGATTTGTGTCACATTTTGGAGAGTGATTTGTGTGGCTTCGCTTGTATGTGATTACATTAGTTAAATGTCTTTTATCTTAATACCCTGTTAATTTTGCTCAATTTAGTACTAATTAACATCCAATATTGCAAAAATTAGTGTATTTTATGTTTTGCAGGTAAAATTGAGCAAGTAGCGAAAAACGAGGGTAAATAGTGAAATTTAACCAGAAAAAATCGCCAAGCACATAAGTTCAAAGGCATCTACAACGTAGACGATTTTCAGACCTAGGTCGTAGATATGACAATGTTATAGTTTCCTATTTTGAAGGCCCTATAACATAGAACCTACAATAGTTTACGGCGTAGGTGTTAAAAGACTGATGATATGTTTCAGGTGATTATTCCCCTACATCGGAGATCATGCGTGGCCAGAAAGGAGTTACTCTATGGAAGACCTATGACGTAGGCTCTTGTTCCATGCAAGGTTGCACCGATACGGGAACGGTAAAGGGATACGGGAACGATACGAGAACGGAAAATGACAAAAATAAAAAATTTAAGATACGGGAACAACATGGATACGGCGAAAAAAAAAAGATATATTAACCAAAATCCATTATATATATATATATATATATATATATATATATATATATATATATATATATATATATATATATATATATATATATATATATATATATATATATATATAGAGTAAAGATCTAATGAGAAGAAACTTAAAATAAGAAGTGGAGAGAAGAGATTTAAACCACACATTTGAGATGCAACGACTTGCATTAGATGCATTTCTATTCATGTAGATACACCATCTTAAGTTTCGAAAGTTAATTTGATGTGTAGATGGTACAAATTGATTTTCATGATTTAGGCACGTGTAAAGGAACAAAAATATAGATAAATCATGAAATGCATCCAATATACGTATATGCATCTAATTTAAAGCTATAAAACATGTTATCATGCATTATAATGCATCTAAGACTATAAAGATGCATCTAATTTAAGTGCATGCATCTCGAATATGTGGTTATAGTTTCTTCTTATTCTTCTTATTTTAAGGTTTCTTCTCATTTGATCCTAACTCTCTCTCTCTCTCTCTCTCTCTCTCTCTCTCTCTATATATATATATATATATATATATATATATATATATATATATATTAATGTAAATTGTAAATTTCAAAATAATAAATCTTAAAGTAATTAATTATTAATAATCAAACTATTTACATCACTCAATGTGTGTTGTTTAATGTTATTAGGCTCAAATTGAAAAAAGCCCATTAAATATTTGGGCCAGATATGACAAATAAAAACAAAAATATAACAAAACAAAAAAACAAAACCCTAAGAATCAAAACAACCACATCTTTATCTTCTTTCGAGCATCTTTTACCCACCAGAAAACACCATGAGAAACAAAACAAACCATGAGTTCGTCCCTATGTTAAAACACCGAAAACACCAGAAACGGATCTGGATACTTCATGGGAACGTTTCTCGCAAAAGGGATACGTCATGGAAACGTTTTGGCGGCGTTTCGACAGAGTTCCCATTCCCATTGCGTTCCCAAACAGGCACGCCACCCTAAATGATGTTTCGGTGCAACCTTGGTCCCATGTATGCCGTACGAAACTCGTTTTCAAAAGGAAAGTTTCTATAATGTCCCTACGCCATAGACCGAAATATAATCTACACCGTAGGTGGTCCAAATAGTATAAATAAAAGGTCTTTTCTCCTCAATTCGACACACACATTCATACACGACAACCCATTAAGTTTTAGGTGGATTTTAGAGGGTTCTAAAGGTCAGAATCCGACCAGGTTTCATCATTTTAAGGGAGAATTTGTATCATAGCATCAATTATCTTAATCATTCATTTTCAACAACATTGTAACCTTTTCATGATTTATATGACCATTACGATTATGATTTTTTGTTGTTTTATTGCTGTGAGTGGTTAAGCACCTTCGTATCTGCCTAGTTATGATATTATTATTGATGTTGTGATTGTTGTTTAATTAGTATTTAACTGTTTAGAATATCTATATGCTTGTTATGCAACCCTTGTCTAGTATTAGCTTATTATAAGCTTTCCATCGGCTTATACGGGATGTATAGGAACTGACTGTTGATAACTTCAGGAAAGGATTTACAAGGATTAGGTTCGCAACTGTTCTGAGTGTATGGGTCTACCGATCACCGCCTTTAATAAGTTGTTTACTTAACAAATGCAAGAAGCCTTGGGGGGGGTGTGCGATTAATTAGGTCATATGGGTACTTGTGGTTCAATCACTATTGACCTTATACTTAGCTAGTTTTGAAATGAGGTAGTTGAGATTTTAAAGACATGGGACAAGGGCTATTGACCAAATATAGTTGTTGATATTATAACCACTAATTAGTTAAACACAAACATTAAGTTATTAGTAATTTATGTAGTATGCTCTTTAACTTGCGTTACTACCTATAAGGCTATAATAGTTAGGAGTCTGAGCCATGTTTACGATGACGCATAGCATATCTCTTAAGTTTATTTAATTGCTAGATATTATTAATAACAACTAGATAACAATAGAGTAATTAGACCAGTACATTTTCCCTATCGATCTATCATTGCTATTTAATTTGAGTTATATATTTATTATTCTTATTTTTTATTAACGGTTATTATCATTATTATTTATATATTTTTTTTTTAAGGAAATTTTTATTTTATTAATCACACAAAATTTTTATTTTATTAATCACATAAAATTATTATTATTATTATTATTATTATTATTATTATTTTATTTTTTTAATAAAAAAACATTAATTTATTAGAATATTAGGATTTACAAAAAGTTAGTGGGAAGCCTAGAACAATTTGGGCTCCCACCCCTCTAGCAATAGCAAACCCGATCCTATTAAACATATAACACGCTTTAGTAAGTTCACCGTATCCTTCTCAAGTTCCCCGAAAGAAGAGAATGAGAAGGGGAGAAAACCATATCCAATATCTGCACACTTAGCCTCATATTTAACACGTTTATTATTATTATTTTTATTATATTTTTATTATATTATTATTATTGTTTTTTTATTCAAACGTCACTTTATTAGAATAATAGGATTTACAACAAGGCGAGGCTAATAATAGAAGGTGTCGGGGAACTTTGTTGTGGTCCATGTGAAACTTTTGAAACCGTTCGACATTTTTTAGTCCTCCTTTTAAAAGGCAAAGCTTCGAGATTTTATTGTCTCTTAATTGTTCTCATAGATTTCATCTGGAAATCTTAATTTTAAATTTAGTTGAATTAGTTGGTTGCAAAAACTTTTAGTTTCTAGCTTTTGTAGAAAATTTGCTTTTAACTTTTGCTAGTTCTTTAATAAAATAAAATGGCAGCATTCCAAAAAACAATCTTGTCTGAAAATATATTGAGGTCGTACGTGGATTTTAGATTCGAGGTTGGTATGTGAACCAAGTGCAACAACTACAACAACTTTAGTAGTGACACACGTCACCGTCACAAACTTGGTAACTTTAGTAAGCAATTATATCGAGTCATACGAATTCTAAACTTAGAAAAAATTTCATGTTTGGTCTCTATCGTTTACACCAAAAATCAAGTTTGGTCCCTATTTCAAATTATGTTCACCGATCATCCCTATCGTTTATATTTTGGATCAAGAACAGTCCCTATCTTGGATGGGAGTTAATTTTGGCCGTTAAGTGGTATGAGAGGAAGGGTAATTTGGTCTTTTACTTGTTTTGACTTCATTTAATGCATACACACACCGCTTTCAAAACACACACACCCCTTTCAACCCACCACCCACCACTCACACATAATCTTTTTCTTAAAAACACACACATAGCCACCAAAAAAAACACAAAAATGGATCCAGACTCACTCTCAAACTACTACTCCACCTTCAACAACAACCGCCCAGCAATAAGGTTGCCATCTCCAATACTGATAATTCAGATCAGGTCTTCCATGTTTGTGACAAGCCAATTGGTCAGACATATATGGACAATCAGATTCATTATAAAGCGAATATGAAGTGTTGTTGAACACCCATCTACCAGAAAAGAGATCACACGAATCATTCTACTCTCTTTGTTTATCAGATTTCAGTAAACGCAAGTCCCATCCGGCTTTCTGCCCCTTGTACTTAATCGTAGAGTTGCAGGTGGTAAATCTATTCAAAACAGCTGCATTTTCTGATAATTCCAAAATAAGATAATGTGTAGTTTAAAAAATCATTGAAACTCATCATAGATGCAGTTGCTAAACTAGATCCTGAATATCAAAGGTCCAATGAAATACAGTTAAAATGTTTCTAGAAGCACAAATCACGGCAACATAGGAAGAAAAAATAACCCATATCACTGATAAAAAAACAAAAAAGGCAAATCATAAGGAAAACAAATTTACAATAAACATCTCCATTGAGGCATTATATAAAACAGATGGTGTGCATTAGAAACCTGAGTGTGTAGATTTAAATGAAAAGGTTTGCTTGTTATCATAATCTTTAGTATGAATCTGTTGAAATCTTTTCTCGTTAAAAAAGATGGTACAAACGATGAATATGAAGATAATGATTGCTATGAGTGGAAGCTGCCTTTTCTTCTTGTGCCATTTTTGAATCATGTTTATGTGTGTTCTGTGTGTTATTTTCGTTATGTAGTTTGACTTTATCAACAAAATTTAGACCAGTTCAAAGGTCTACGACATTATTCCTCAATTATTCCCTTATTTTGTTGGTTATCTTGTTTTGCTGGACAGTTGGTGTCGAAGGTGGAGCAGTAGTGGTCAACGAAGGCTTTTTAGAGTGAGTCTGGATCCATTTTTGTGTTTTTTTGGTGGCTGTGTGTGTGTTTTTAAGAAAAAGATTATGTGTCAGTGGTGGGTGTGGGTTGAAAAGAGTGGGTGTGTGTTGAAAGAGGTGTGTGTATGTATTAAATGAAGTCAAAACAAGTAAAAGATCAAATTACCCCTCCTCTCATACCACTTAACGACCAAAATTAACTCCCATCCAAGATAGGGACTATTCTTGATCCAAAATGTAAACGATAGGGATGATCGGTGAACATAATTTAAAATAGAGACCAAACTTGATTTTTAGTGTAAACGATAGGGACCAAACATGAATTTTTTTCCTAAACTTATGGTCACTAACAAAGAAGTTTAAAACTTTTGTGACTATTTTTATGTCACTAATAAAAAATTCAAATCTTTTCTCACATAATCACAAGTCAATATCGAGCCGAAAATGCATATTCTGCGTACGCGGTTTTCTTCTTATTCATACGATCATGATCGTGACGGTTTTTGTTCTTGTTTGCACGCATCTTGTGAACTATGTCGTCGATCCGTCGTGAATATTATCCATTCAATTTGATATTTCTAAATGAAAAAAATAAGAATTTGTGTCCATAATTGACAACAAGTTGCATATGTCCATATTTGCCTATAGGAATCATGAAGTTGAATACATGCATGTTAACACTAGTCGATCCAATCCTTTCTTGACGTTCTATATCTTATTCTGAGGTTTAAATCATATTTGAGGTCGATCAAACTGTGATATTTTACCATGTTGAAAACTGATCAAAGTGTGATATTTGTTAATGGTGGGATTGGTAAAACATATAGTTAGTCTTTATTTAGCTTAAGTTGGAGGTTAAAAGTCGAGTTTACATATTAGCTAAGTATAAGTATAAAAGTAGGTTGGATTTGCTTGTGTCCAATCTCAACCCGTATGTTTTCACAAAGGAGGTGAGGGGGAAATGAATTGTTCACGTCATTCTTTCTTACTAATCGATCAATCGGTAATGGATAATTACCATGTGTTTACTTTCTGTCGATATACATTAGTTGTGATGTGTTTATTTTCACGATCATATTTCGCATCTAGTAATCAGGTTTTAGGGATCGAATCCCGGCCTACACACTTTCGCAACTGAACTATTTATCGATCTAATGCATACAATAATAACAGCCCGTTTATATTGTGTAAAGTGTAAACTGTCCCGAAAAGATCAAAATATATGCATTTTACAGTAAACCAAGAGTAATAGTGTGTAACATCACTATAGTGGACCCATCAATTGGACACGAGTACACGAAGCTAATTTGTTTCATAATAAGATAAGTTTTATTTCACATTTAATTTATACGTAGGATGTAGAAGGTCTTTCTTCAAGAATTCATGGAAATGTAACTATTGTAAGTAAACAGTTTAAAGTACCATGCAAGAGTTTGTTGGTAAAAAAATCTTGTTTCATTCTCTTTAGAAGTTACCGGTTAATGTGATATGTAGCTAGTTTCTAATCGTAGTATAGCTTCTTGCTCATGATGCATAAACAACATAATAAATGCATATGCGTATGGTATGTTGATCTAGAAATCATTTTTATAAGTTCTAATAAATCAGGATATATATATATAATACAAAGAGATTGACATATCTAAACACAGAGTTTTTATTTTGCACAAACCATTAACAAAACAATCTAAACGCAATATGAATGAAGAATGATAGATAGCAAGGAAATTGAATAAGATGTAACCACGTACATGAGCCTAAACACCTAAGCTCTTACAATGCATAAGTAAGAAAATTGGAAGATGGGTTTTAAAATCAAGAGAAACCACATGTCCTGATTAGCTTAGGCACATTTGAAGCCACTTGGGACTTTCTTGCCACAAACATTAAGAAGCAAGTTAAGAGAGACATGCACATTAAGGTTGATCCCTAAAACGTTAGCCTTGATGGCTGTGCATAGGCAAATTGCGGCCTCAACGTCAGCAAGGCCTTGAATAAGGGTGCAACATGGCTTAACAGGTGGAGAACCAACTTGAACTCCAACCAAGCCAAGTACATTGGCACATACCCCTAGTTTCAAGGTGTCTTTAGGGCATGTAGCCTTAGTAGGCTTTGGTGTCGGTTTCGGTGTTGGTTTTGGTTTGGGTGTTGGTGTAGGCTTATCACATGTCCCGCAACCACTCACCATGGCGAAAAAGAGAAGATTGAGAGCTAGAAAGAGAACTAGTGAAGCATTGCTCTTTGAAGCCATCTCTAAGTTAGCACCTAAGAGCTTGCACTTACTAAGTATTAGAGGTGGAGGTGTTGAGGATATTGGGTGAATGTGAAGTGAAAGGATTCAAGGATATATATAGGTGCAAAAGGGTTATGAACAAGTTTAGCTGGCATCTAAATGTACACACTTCAACATGCAAATGCCATTGGCCATGTTATTTTTAATAATAGAAAATCAATTGCTATTTCACCATTTTAATAATTAAAAATAATAAACGACAAATAAAGAGTTGTACTACAAATCAAATTGATTTACGATATGATGTTGTATAAAAAAATTTATACTTTATCGAGGACATCATGATTGTATACAAGAAGATATATGAAAATCATAATATAGATGCTCATCATGCTTGTTGAATTTCTTCGAATGTTAAAATTTATTTTTAATTAGTTATGCTAGAGTTACAGAGAGATTTTTACAAAATGTTTCACAAAATGATATGTCATATAATTATTAAATTTACTTTTCAATTCTCTTTCTTATATGCGTCCATTAATCATGTGAAACATCATTTTATGAAATATTTTGTGAAAGGTTTAAGGCATAAAATAACCATGTATTTTATGAAATGTATAACCATGTATTTTATGAAATGTATCGATATGGTACGCATACTAAATTGATTATCTACATGATACGTGTTCTTTAACAAATATCTCGATGTGGCCACTTTTTAACCGGCAACCGGTTAGCATATCACCACTAGACAACATGTCAAATAACGACAGTCAACTGTCGGAATTCCGTCAGTAAACATGATTTCTCACGGATTTGTGACAAAAAACTTTTGTCGCATTTAAGTAATTACTCAAAAAATGTTATTTCATAAATTTTCTTTTACAAGAACAAAAGTTTCATAAAAATTAATTCCGTCAAGTGTAATTTCACAAAAAAAAATTCGTAAAAAAAGAATAACCAATCTCGTAAACAATTATGTAATTTATAACTTTGTAACTAAAAACTTGTAATTTCATAAAAGAACATTGTAATTTCTTTACAAAAATTTGAAAATTTGAAAAAAATTTCATCAAAACCACTTAATATCATAATCATTAACCGTAATTCCACCATCCAAATATTAATTCGGAAAAAATAAAATTTAAGCTACTATTTTAATTGTTGAAAATAGAATTCGAAATCGTTGAAAAAATTGGAATTATTGAAAAAAGAATTCGAAATTGTTGAAAAACAATTATGAAAAAAGAATTCCGAATTGTTCAAAAAAAACGAACTTTTTTTTGGACAAAAACTTTTTCAAAAAAATTTAATTTCGTAAAAGTTTTTAATTTCATAAAAAAAATATTTAATTTTGTAAAAAAATTTCAATTTTGTATAAATAAAAATTGTTTTTGAAAAAATGAAAATATTTTGATTCGACAAAAACTTTCCCTAAAAATCGGCTGTCTTTTTGGACAAAAACTTTCCAAATATTATTTAGTTTGAAAAAATTAAAACTTTTAAGACCAAAACTTTTCCAAATATTATTTTGTTTGAAAAAAATTGAATTTTTTTTGGACAAAAACTTTTCGAAAAAAAAACTTTGATTAAAAAAATTCATAAAAGAAATGAATAATTAAAAAAAAACCAACACCCGTTAATGATTTGCTACGTAAGCAAAATTACTAGTTAACCCGGTGGAAAAATAGTACAGGTACCAAATTAACAAGTTGGTACATGTATCATTATGTATTTTTGTAGTGTATGTTTTTTGTTATGTATGTCGTCTTTTTTTCAACAAGAGGAATCATATCCAAGAAAAATAAAAGCTTATAGCAAGATGCTATAAGAAATTACAAAGGAGTTTTTAACATGTCATACCAATTATAAGCATTAGCTCCTTTATATTTTAACTAAGAATAGGAAAAAAAAACAAATATTGTCTAGAATGTCGTTTTTCCTCATTGATCCAACATTAAAAATGACACTATTTCGATAATTCTATAGACTCCAACACGAAACATATAACCGGTTTTTCTTCTACTTTGAATCTTGCATCGACTCGATCCACGAAGTCTAATCTTCACAAGAAAGAATTAGAAGACCAGAAATATCACACCAAATACGAATGGCTCTTCAAAGTAAGAAGCGGGGCCACAAGTGAAAAAGTAGTGAGATGACGTTTCTTGTAACATGTTACAAATCGTGCAAGATATGGTATCGATATCCAAACTGCATCTCACCAATTGAAACCGATTAAGAAGACGATCTAGACGTAATTTTCACATAAACACGTTAACTTTACGAGGTAGACTTTTGTTCCAGTTTGTCCCGGATAGTTGGGACATCCATAAAAAGGCAGAATGTGATCATCAATTTGGCGACGAGTATCTCCTACCGAATAAAGACCATCTTTGCCAATATGCCAACACCAAGAGTCCAAAGTATCTGTTAAGGTAACATTCTGCAATTCAGCGAGCATGGACTAGAATAGAGCATCAATACGTCCATTATCAACCGGCCTACACCAGTTCCAAATCTAACCATTTGGGGACCATCGATCATGGGCATATGTCCTCTTGCAGTAGTAAAAAGTCGTCTGCAAATCGTCGGAAAAAAATTTATGGCAGAGAAAATCTTCATAACTGCTTATAATGTCTACCCCAAGGAAATAATTATTATACCTAAGAGTCCAAGAGTGTGGTGATCATTGATGCCTTTGATATTTGTGTTGTTCTTAAAAGGAGAGGTGTTTGTTTGCACAATACAAAATATGGTGTTTCTTACTGACTGATAAAAAAATGTATGGAAAGTCGTCACTTAATACCTTCGCATATATATCATAAGCGTCAGGGAAAGTGCTGACTATATATAAAAGTTTTAGTGACACAAAACACCAAGTGTCAAAGAAGTTTAAAGCTTTAAAGACTCTTTCACTGTCCCTATTCAAAAATTCAAATCTTTTCTCACATAATATTTGTGTCAGTAACAAGAAAATGTTTTAAATCAGTTCCATGCATCCTTTTAATATATCTTACTACTTTATAGAAGATTTAAGTCTTTTTCTATTTTTAGAAGTCTTAAAAGTTTCAGCACCCTACTTATTATTCAGTAACGTCACCATTAAAAATTCAATTACACAATATTAAGGCCCATAGTAAGTGCCCATGTAGTAACCAGACCTATAATAACTCCCACACATATACCTGAAAACTAAAATAAAACACACACTCCATCTGCTACATCTTTCTGTCTCTCCATCTGCTACATCTTTCTGTCTCTCCCGAACGCAACACAAACAGAAGCGCAAAATGCGTGAAAAGGCATCCACGAAGGTCGAGACTATCACCACCACTAGAATGGGACTTGTTGGTGGTTTAGGCGGTTTGAGTGTGACTTGGTTGTGCGTTGTTTTCTTACAGTGATTGTTAGAAAAAAAATTGTAACAAAACAATATTTGTTCGTCGCAAAATATAGTCACAAGGTACCCGCCGCTGCATTGCGCGGGCACCGTGCTAGTTATTCTTAATATGTTTGCCATAAACTATTTAAATAACAAATTAAAACAATCTTTGCGAAATCAAAACTTTAAATATCATAAAATAAGTCATTAACCAATAGCGTTACAACCTAGCTCGTTATAATATGTTGACTAAAATCAAGTGTAATGGACAAGATCAAAATGTATCCTAGAAAGGCACTGGAGTACCTCAAATTCCTGAACTGAGCCGAAAATTCATATTTCGTAAGTCAAGTATATCGAGCCGAAAATGCATATTCTGCTTACGCGGTTTTCTTCTTATTCATACAACATGATCGCGACGGTTTTTGTTCTTGTTTGGATGCATCTTGTGAACTATAGCAAGTCGTCGATCCGTCGTGAATATGATCCATTCAATTTGATATTTCTAAATGAAAAAGTAAACGTTATAAGAATTTGTATCCATAATTGACGGCAAGTTGCGTTTGTCCACATTGCCTATAGGAATAATGAAGTTGAATACGTACATGCATGCTAACACAAGTCTTATACACCAAGTTGTAAATTATGTGGTTCATGATGCTTATGAATCCTTTAGATCCAATCCTTTCTTGTCGTTCTAAATCTTATTCTGAGGTTTAAATTCATATTTGAGGTCAATCAAAGTTTGATATTTCACCAGCCATCAAGTTGTTGAAAAATTTCTTCAATAAAAACAAGTAACCTAGACCCAAAGTCAATCAACTATGATGAAGAATAGAAGAACGAAACTCACAAAGAATAACCAAATGATTACGTTTATTGAAACCCTGGACTCAGTTACAAAGAAAGAACAAGATGAATGAGAGTGTATTGTACATCACACCCGCACCTCCTTTTACAGGGTCGGTTACATGTGGTAGGCCGCCTAGGAAGACTTACACACTTCCTAGAACAAGATATCATAATTTGTAAAGCGGATAATTAAAACTTCAACACCTTAGGTATCGTTCACTGGTAAGTGGTAATCTTTGTAGCGAAAAACATAACGTTCTATTTTAATTAATGATCTAAATTGTAGAAACGTGGTGTAAAACATTTTTTCTTGTCGCCAAAACAAGATGTGGCATTTGGATTCCTTACAGAAGTAAATCGAAATGTTAAAATCAGTTGTATCAAATTATCAATGCTCTAAACCTTATTTCTAAAAACATAGGGTAATTAATTATATGTCAGTTTTTGCTATAGATCTTCACAATGCAAGAATAACTTGATAAGGGAGCCCAGCCCATTAATTAACAATTTCAAACGACAAAGTGAAGGTGTGCAAAAGCAGGCCTAAACCCAAGTCAAGTGCATGCTCTTAAGTCTTGCTCCAAAAAGCCTAACGAGTAACGAATTTTCACACATAATTGTCACTTTTCGTTATAACACATATCTTGATGTTGTTCTTAGATGTCTTTAAACAAACATTTTTGCTACTATTTTAACCATAGATAGTATTTTCCCAACTAAAATACATTCTTAAAACTAGAGTTGGCAAATCTTTCCCATTTTGATAAATATGTGTATTTTTTGCCCATTTCCAAAAAAGAATAAGCACTTTTTGCTTATTCTTTATTATTAATGCGCTAAACGGGCACATATATAAGAAACTTATAAGATTAATGGGCGCACATGCAAAACAATAATTAGGCTACTCGGCGGATATTTTAAATTTATTTTTTATCACCGGCTTTTAAACAAGTATTTTTATTTCTTAATTATACGTTTTTATATGTCTTTTTTCTCATTTTAGCTTTCGCCCGTTTAGCCCGTGCCCGTTTAGCCCGCGCCCGTTAGGCTCGCCGCCTGTTTAGCCCGTCGCCCGTTTAGCCCGCCGCACGTGCCCGCCCGCGCGCCCGTTTTGCCACCTCTACTTATAATCATTGTTGCAAAACAAGGTCTATAAGATTAATTGCGGATTACACGCTACAAGGTCACCAACTTTTCTGATTAATGAAACAGGCTCAAACATATAGGTCAACCGTGATTCCCCCACCGACATCCCAACCAATCTCCACCGCCACCCCATCCATTCTCCACCGCCACCCCATCCACCACCAAATCTCCTCCGTCATCCCACCGTTACCCTCAATCCCCCCACCACATCTCCCATCGGAACCCATCACCACCTTAACCCTCTGAAACCCCGTCACTATCTAAACCATTCCACCTTCCAATTGTCTTCTCTTTTTTTACTTTATCTTTTAATTGTTGTTATGGCTACGTCCTTTTTAAACCCTTTTGGTTTGGTAAGAACAAAAAGCAACACTCTAAACCTATTGATGATCGGTTTTTGAAAGACATGGAGAAGATGGCTACGTCCTTCTATATGTCACGAATTTCCCTGTAAACAGGCCTTGATTCGTGGTTTTCCAGGATCGATTGTATTGATCAAACAAGAAACATGTTCATCATCATCATATCATTCGAAAATTAGAACAAAGAAAGATTGGGGTTGAACCCTAATAATCTGATAATAATATTGAATATGGCTGAGTGTAATTTACAGAATTCCTATCTATATATAATGTACGAATCGATGTGATGAAGGGTACATCGGTTCTGTAGAAGCAAAAGACATATCCCTACGTTTCTATACCTAATCCTTATAACTAAGGGTGGCTAAATGGGTGGACTGGACGGGTATGGACAGTAGGTTAAATGGACGCTGGTCCATGGACGCGGACTAAATGGACAATTTTTAATATTTGGACTAAATGGACTTGGACCAAATGGACATTGGACCAAATGGACATGGGTTGAACGGACAATGTTAAAGGAGAAATAAATAGACTCAAGATTAATTTAACAAAATGCTTTTATGTTGTCCAAATAGTCCATAATACCCATTTGTTTAACAAAATGCTTTTTATGTTGTCCAAATAGTCCAACTAAAATAAAAGTAATACCTATTTAGTCCATTTGTTAAAAAAAAGGTTCCAAATAGCCCAAATTTAAGCATATGGACATGATTTACCATCTCTACTTATAACGGTCATATTTCATCTATTGGGATTGTTGGTCTGCGGCCCAAACCAGAGAGAATTTAACAGGCTTTTCATATGTTGCAAAGATTAATTGGATTAAAATCATTCAACATATTCCCCCTTAATCTGATTAATCTTTTAACTTACTTGATTCTTCTTGATCTTTATCATTCCATAGTATGCAGTTTGTTATTCTTGCAGTCTTCATCATCTTCCAAAATGATTCAAAAATGCTTTCCTTTCTGAACAGCCAATGTTGCACATGTCCATTTATAGGACTATAATACTTTCTGTGTCTTCTTCCACTTTTCTGGGAATCTGGTGCTCTTGTTGTTCCATATAATGATGTAAAAACATCCAAATAAGTCATATATTTCTTCTCCGTAACGACACAAAAATCTTGGTGAAAGTACACATAAGTAATTTCTTATTTCTTTAATGGTTGCGTCTCCTTAAAAAGAAAAGCGCAGGTTGAAGAATCCTAAGTGATGAATGAATCATGAATTGTTGTGTTGCTTTATCCCTCCGCTCTAATACCAATGTTAAAAGTCTTTGATCGTGGTTTTCCAGGATCGATTTTATTGATCAAACAAGCATCATGTTCATCATCATCATATCATTCGAAAAGAACAAAGAAAGATTGGGGTTGAACCCTAATAATCTAATAATAATATTGAATAGGGCATAATGTAATTTACATAATTCCTATCTATATATAATGTATGAAACGGTGTGATGAAGGGATACACCGGTTCTTTAAAAGCAAAAGACATGTCCCTAGGTTTCTAAACCTAATCCTTATAACAGTCATATTTCATCTATTGGGTTTGTTGGCCTGCGGCCCAAACTAGATAATATAACAGGCTTTTCATCTGTTGCAAAGATTAATTGGATTGAAATCTTCCAACATTCTCGAATTCTATGGATGCTAAGAGCTTATGGAAGGAATGTCAACCTTTTGGATGCATAGTCGATGCATTCATTGCAAATAAACGATCAAAACAAGGTAAGCGATTTGCTTTTGTTAGGTTTTTAGATGTTCGCAACGAGGTTGATTTTGAAAAGACACTCTCTAATGTTTGGATTGGGAGTTATCATGTATTTGTTTGTGTTGCGAAATTCCAGCGTAACCAGAAAAGCAATTCAAAGCATTAGAATTTAAGGGCTCCTGAGAAACCAATGGCACCGCAGTCCAATTTTGTTCAACCCGATTTAAGCTCTAAAAATATTTTGTGGTACACTCAAAAAAATCCTATGCTTCTGTTTCTCATGGTGTCACAAGCACAAGAGAAACCACAATATCAAACGAGTCTAGTTAGGCGATAGTGACCTGTCAAAGTTATTGATACTTCTTCGGTGGTCTTGGTAAAAGTGAAGGAGATTGATACGATAAGTAATATGTATAATGTATGTCGAAATGAAGGATTTGATGATGTTAAGATCCATCATATTTGTTTGTGTTCGGGTGTGGATTCATTTCACTTGTGAAAATCACGTATATCGTTCAAATCCAATGCATCCTTGAAAAAACTCTCGAAATTCATCAAGGATGTTTTCCTTTCCTTTATTTATGATGAAAGGGTGATTTGGATAGAGATTACTGGCCTCCCTTTATGTGCTTTGGGGTTCAAGCACTTTCAAAAAAGTGGCAAGCCTCTTCGGTAAATTCCATTTTTTTAATGCAGAAGTTGAGGATTGCATGAGTTTGGGTAGGGTTTGCATCTCCACTACAACACATTCCCACATCTCTGGAAAGGTTGATGTCACTATTCATGCCGAGAATTTTCAAGTTCTTGTTAAATCACTACAACAATCCAGCCCTTCCCCATCGAGGTTTTCCCCAGCGACATCATGTCGCTGGGGAAACGACGCTAAACGACAAAATCTTTCTGACGTGGCAAACTTTCCCGTAAAAATTTTGACCAAAAAATAAAGAAACGTTTCCCCAGCGACATGTCGCTGGGGAAACGTTGACTGAATTTTGACCAAACTATTTCACAAAAATGCAAGCGGGAAATTAACCCGCCAACTTTTCCCCAGCGACATGTCGCTGGGGAAACTTTCTTCCACGTCTAATCCAAGTGATTAGTGTTAATGCATTGTTTAATTTATGTCCAAATGTTTCCCCAGCGACATGTCGCTGGGGAAACGTTTTAGGATTCCCTCCAAAAGTTTTTCGTTAACGCGCCTATTTAACAAAACGACGAACAAAACTTTCCCCAGCGACATGTCACTGGGGAAACGTTGACTTCTATTTGACCACCAATTTTCAAAAAATGTGTAATGTTTATATAATATTTTAGTAAATATAATATATATATTAAAAAATATAGTTATTAAAATTTAAAATAGTATATCTCTTTTTATGATAAAAAAAAGTGAGACAAATGGTTAATTTTCCCGCTAATGTTTTCCCGCCAATGTTTTCCCGCCAACATTTTGCCCGCCAAAAGTTAACATTCACTGTTAATTGTTAACATTCATTGTTAATATTAATTAAAAATTGTTAACATTCATTGAGGCTTACAAACAGACACGCCTAAACCTAACTTTATTCTACACGGACACTTAAACACGCGCTTAATTAAACATGGATATTAAACCGATAATAGACTCATAAACACGAAAACAGATACATCATAAACTAGTTCAAATGAATGTTCCCCATGTCATCGTAAAGGTCGTGAAGTAGTGCAGCTGAATCCAATGTGTGCCTATCGGAGTTGCGGTACAACTCTATCGTACGCTCAAGTACCATTATCATTCCATTCAAGCGCATACAGTTTGCACACGCTGAAGAGCTTGGAGAAGAAATTGGAATCATTGAAGGTCTGGTAGAAGAGCTTGGAGGAGAAAAGCTCGTTGAAGGTCTTGAAGAAGAGCTTGGAGGAGAAAAGCTCATTGAACCTCCAAGAGAATTAATTAGTAGTTGGACGCGTTCGTCTTTCCATAAAAAAAATTTGCATCCATATGAAACTGGAGGTTGAACCCGTGAACGTGGACAAGCATAGTACAGTCTACCAAAGTTTTCAGTTGTCCACGATTCTCGAAGAACTACATCTCCATGTCCACACCTGCATGGAAAAGCTTCATGCTTTAACACGTACATAATAACAATTTGTTTATGATGATAAGTGTGTGTGATCTGCTGGTGGTTGTGATGATAAGGAGTGTGTGTGGTTCTCTTTTTATGCTTAAAAAGTGAGGGAAATTGTTAACATTTTCCCTCCAATGTTTTCCCTCCAATGAACATCTAAGTTTGAACCCTATCTAATACGTTGAACCTCTAATGATGAACCCTATCTAATACATTGAACCTCTAATGTTGAACCATATCTGATACGTTAAACCTCTAATGATGAACCCTATCTAATACGTTGAACCTCTAATGATGAACCATATCTAATACATTGAACCTCTAATGTTGAAACCTATCTAATACGTTAAACCTCTAATGATGAACCCTATCTAATACGTTGAACCTCTAATGTTGAACCATATCTAATACATTGAACCTCTAATGTTGAAACCTATCTAATACGTTAAACCTCTAATGTTGAACCCTATCTAATACGTTGAACCTCTAATGATGAACCCTATCTAATACATTGAACCTATAATGTTGAACCATATCTAATACATTAAGGGGGCGTTTGGTTAAGCTTATGAGTGGAGTTAGGCTTATATTATATAAGTCATTTATGGCTTATATATGATAAGCTTATAAGCCTATGCTAAGTGTTTGGTTAGGCTTATTAAAATTAATAAAGTAAAATGACAAAAAAACATATGAATATTAAGTTATGTAGTTTTTAAATGAGGGTATAAAAGTCTTTTTATATGAAAAAGTTATATAAGCCCACCCATTGTTATAAAAGCCTCAAATATTTGGCTTACCAAAACCCTCTTATATAAGCTTATAAGCCTACATATATAAGCTTAACCAAACACTTGGTTTTGGCTTATAAGCTTATATCAGCTAATAAGCTTATAAGCCTATTATATAAGCTAAAACAAACACCCTCTAAACCTCTAATGTTAAACCCTATCTAATACGTTGAACCTCTTATGATAAACCCTATCTAATACGTTGAACCTCTCGTGATGAACCCTATCTAATACGTTGAACCTCTAATGATGAACCCTATCTAATACATTGAACCTCTAATGATGAACCCTATCTAATACATTGAACCTCTAATGTTGAACCATATCTAATACATTGAACCTCTAATGATGAACCCTATCTAATACATTGAACCTCTAATGTTAAAACCTATCTAATACATTGAACCTATAATGTTGAACCATATCTAATACATTGAACCTCCAATGTTGAACCCTATCTAATACGTTGAACCTCTAATGATGAACCCTATATAATACATTGAGCCTCTAATGTTGAAACCTATCTAATACATTGAACCTCTAATGATGAACCCTATCTAATACATTGAACCTATAATGTTGAACCATATCTAATACATTGAACCTCTAATGATGAACCCTATCTAATACATTGAACCTATAATGTTGAACCATATCTAATACATTGAACCTCCAATGTTGATCCCTATCTAATACATTGAACCTCTAATGTTGAAACCTATCTAATACGTTAAACCTCTAATGATGAATCCTATCTAATACGTTGAACCTCTAATGTTGAACCATATCTAATACATTGAACCTCTAATGATGAACCCTATCTAATACATTGAACCTATAATGTTGAACCATATCTAATACATTGAACCTCCAATGTTGAACCCTATCTAATACGTTGAACCTCTAATGATGAACTCTATCTAATACGTTGAACCTATAATGTTGAACCCTATCTAATACATTGAACCTCTAATGATGAACCCTATATAATACATTGAACCTCTAATGTTGAACCATATCTAATACATTGAACCTCTAATGATAAACCCTATCTAATACATTGAACCTCTAATCTTGAAACCTATCTAATACATTGAACCTATAATGTTGAACCATATCTAATACATTGAACCTCCAATGTTGAACCCTATCTAATACGTTGAACCTCTAATGATGAACCCTATCTAATACATTGAACCTCTAATGTTGAAACCTATCTAATACGTTAAACCTCTAATGATGAACCCTATCTAATACGTTGAACCTCTAATGATAAACCCTATCTAATACATTGAACCTTCAATGTTGAAACCTATCTAATACGTTGAACCTCTAATGATGAACCCTATCTAATACGTTGAACCTTTAATGTTGAACCATATCTAATACATTGAACCTCTAATGTTGAAACCTATTTAAAACTAAAATATACAATTATATAAAATTATTATTATTAATCATTTAAAAGTAAATTACATAAATGGTATATAATAAATACAATTATACAAAACTTATTACTATTAGTTATATGAAAGTAACATATACAATTATATAAAAATAAAATATATAACTATATAAAGGCGGCGACCCGGGCAGCTATTGGGGTAAGTTATCATTTTATATTTATTTAATTATCGTGTTCATTTATTTAATTGTATATATTTATTTAAATTTGTTTTTTATTTATATATCATATAAATAAATAAACAAATTTAATAAATATATAAGTTATATTGCTAACTCCGTTTTTAATGTGTTGTATTGTGTATATTTATTTAAATTCGTTTATTTATTTATATCATATAAATAAATAAACGAATTTAAATAAATATATAAATTATATTTCTAACTCTGTTTTCAATGTGTTGTATTGTGTATATTTATTTAAATTTATTTATTTATTTATATCATATAAATAAATAAACAAATTTAAATAAATATATAAATTATATTTCTAACTCTGTTTTCAATGTGTTGTATTGTGTATATTTATTTAAATTTATTTATTTATTTATATCATATAAATAAATAAACAAATTTAAATAAATATATAAATTATATTTCTAACTCTGTTTTCAATGTGTTGTATTGTGTATATTTATTTAATTTCGTTTATTTATTTATATCATATAAATAAATAAATGAATTTAAATAAATATATAAATTATATTTCTAACTCTGTTTTCAATGTGTTGTATTTGATTGCAGAAAAAATATGATCTCGCGCCGCACATGAGCACCCCTCGATGGAAGAGTATTTATGATACCATTAATGCACAGCTACAAAAATCATACAACACCAGCAAGGCTAGTCTGAAGCGAGATTACTGTGTAAAAAACCCCGAGACTGGAGAATACAATGTGGATCAAACTAGGCGGAACAGACCCGACGAGCACACAGTTGAAGAGTGGGAGAAACAGATAGCGTTTTGGACTGACGAAGCTAACAAGAAGCGATCCTTAACAAACAGCCAAAATCGGTCCAAGGCAACACTTATCTCCCGACATGGTTCTCGGTCGATCCCTCGCACTCGACAGCTCATGGTAATTATTATTATTATTATTATTGATTTTACATTATTATTGTTTTTTAATTTTTTTTATTTTATTATTATTATTATTGTTTTTTATTTTTTTTATTTTATTATTATCATTATTGATTTTTCATACATATTATTATTGCCGCATTTAATTAGATTGATCTTACTTACGTGTGTATGTACAGCAAAAGGCGTCCGAAACCCAACAGGAGCCTTCAGAGATCGCATGTTCTATCGTTTGCATACGAATTCAGATGGTGTATTTATAGATGAGCAGTCTCTCGAGTTGTATGTAAGTATTTTTTTCAAAACACACTTTAATGAATCATTGATTAATAATCTAGCAACCCGACTAATATATTTACTATCTTGTGTTATTGTCACCACACAGGCTCAGATGAGGGAGCTAGAGGCGACGGGTGAGCACACCACTGCCGAGATCAACAGGATGGTGTGAGGAGGCAAGTTTCGCGGCCACCATCCTGGCGTGGGTATGGTATTGCCGGGATACACCAGTACTCCCTCGTGCTTTTTTTCACCACCCCCTGAGACTCGTCGGGATCGGGATGTTGATTTCATGATGAGCCTGCTGAGAAACGACGGCAGGTATGGCGATCATTTTTCGAGATATGAGAGTGCTGGTGCCAGCGGGAGCGGGAGTCGCCCGGGTGATGATGCTGGTGCCAGCGGGAGCGGGAGTCGCCCGGGTGATGATGCTGAGGATCGGGAGGGTGGCGAGGATGGTGGCGATGACGCGAGCTAGTCGTGTCATATATGTGTTTGTTAGTAAGGTACATAGTTTCTTTATGTTCATCTTGACTTGTTTCTCTATTATCCTAAATTAGAACGCTTGTTTCCCTAGTATCCTTAACTATCCCGACTTATTCCTAGTATCCTTGACTAAATTAGAACGTTATATTATATTTTGGTGCAAGTTTGAACTTATTCCGCGTTTGTGTTGATTTGTATTCCAAGTTTAGTTTATATGTGTCTTTTGGTGAGCAAATACAGGTTTTTGTTACAGGTTTTGGTAGATTTTTTCCGGAAAAATTTCGGAAAAAATCTGGAAAACGCCTGCTGTGCAGGCAATTTTTAAAAAAACCTGCAGACTCTTCCCCAGCGACATGTCGCTGGGGAAACTTTGGTTATTCGTTGACAAGTCAAACGTATCGAGAGTTTCCCCAACGACATGTCGCTGGGGAAACTTTTGAAATCGTTGACAAGTCAACGACAACGCGTTGACAAGTCAAATAAAAGGAAAGTTTCCCCAGCGACATGTCGCTGGGGAAACTTTGTAATTAGCTAAAATGATTAAGTTCAACTTAATTTTTTTTGTTTAATAAGGATTTTCCCCAGCGACATGTCGCTGAGGAAAATGTTGCCACCGTGGCAATCTATTCTTCCAGGAAAAGTCTGTGGGGCCCGCATGTCGCTGGGGATACTTTTAACAACGAGCGTACCCCAGCGAATTTTCCCCAGCGAAATATCGCTGGGGAAATACATCCCCAGCGACATGTCGCTGGGGAAATGCCAAAAATATCACTGGGGTAGGGCGCGAATGTTGTAGTGAATAAATTGGAACATGGAGTATTCAAATCCCAAATGACATTGAATCAACTGAGTCTCATGATGAGGAAAAATCTTCTAATGGGAATGATGTTCCAAATGAGGCTCTTGATGAATTTATACAACAGTTTGTGAGAGGAGAAAGTAGTCGCGAAAGCATCAACTCACGACCAACAACAATCAGAAGACATACCTCCTCCAGTCCTCCTGGTTTTCAAAAAAACCATACAAACATTGACTTCAAAAATAGAAACAGGGAATGTAGGTGTTACATCTTCTGATGATCAGGCTAAGATCAATAATAACGTCACTTTTGTTGAAAACATCTGAATTTTAGACATGTCAAAACCACCTGGTTTTGAAAATTTAGTTGTAGTTGGCTTTAGTCTTTCATATTGCTACCATCAATGTTAACAAACGATTTTTCTTTTCCAAAATTATCATTAAAACTAATTTGCGTAATTAGGTGGATGATGATTTTTTTGACGACGCTTCACCTTTTGTTATAAAGAAGAATAATTTATTAATGATAAAAATGATGTCGCACGTAAGTGTTTTTTCGCCACTGAAAATCGTAGAATTACTAACCCGAAGGTACGGTTTAAAATAATTGTACTCCGGGTCAGCTATTGTCTTGGCTTCGTCTCTCCCGATCGCTACTCAAAACCGATTCAAAACCTGACACCAAACCTCGATACCTCAGCAAACTCATAACCTCGATCTAACACTCGATCTTCATTGACCACAATTAACCTATGGCTCTTAATACCACTCGTCGGTTGACGATACCGACAACAATTACCATCTTTATTCCGATTACACATTGCAACTTTCACTTCGTCTTAGTTCTAATGATGACAATATTCAGCAACCAACGCTCGGATGTGTTCATGCCTTTCTTGAGATATTATATTATTAATTTACATGTCAGTACACTAAAATATACATATAACGTACTGTATTAATTAGTTTATGTAGATCGACCGTAACATTCAATGCAAATTAGAAATTAACAACGATGCTAAGTTAGGTTTTAATCCAATCTACTGTGACAATTAGATGTCATTAAAAGAGAAAGTTCGAAAATTACATATTGTCTAATTGGATTTACTATATGGTCAAATCACTAACTATTAACTCTTCGTTAAAAAAAGTTCTAAAATGATAAGAAACACTGATATACAATTAATTCATGATCTCCGAAACAATTACATTTAAGGGCGAATGCTTTTTGAGCTTAAACGGAACATATTTGAACTTACATATATAATTCGTAGTCTTTATATATAGACATAAAAATTGCTAGGAAAGCTTGTTTAGCTTACATGGAACACATTTCTTTTTCAGTAAGAATTACTGTACTAGTCTAGAGAACGAAGAAAGGACGATAACTCCTCTACAGGCACCTTCGTGACATCTGTACGATGACCCAAGTCTTTATTCTCCCTCTTTTTGAAGGATCTTGGAACAGATGTTACAATTCGCTTTACACTCTTTTTCGCATGGTCTGTTGGACGAACCATATTCACTTGGCTACTCCTTCCTTGACTCCCTTTATCAGTGCTCCAAAGACCAGTTTTGCAGTAAAGTGCAAAATCTTCACAATTATTATCCAGTAAATCATACTTTGCATACCCGTTTTCGTACAAATACTTAGCCCTGTGCATCACTTCTTCTGGTGGATCAGATTCGGCCATAGTGCATGTTCCACCAACGCTCTTGGCGAGAAGAAACTCACGACTTGCTTGGTATTTGAATCGGCATAGTTTCCCTTTATTTAAGAAGCAGTTTATGCAAGACACCTTCACACCACTTTCTGCTACTTTCTCACGCCCACAATTCGATATGGAACAAGGATGAGTACTACTACTGCTGCTGCTACTACTACCACCCGATAATATCTTAAAGGGTGCTAAAAAGCGATTACCCTCATCGTTCACGAAATGGATAACTTCGCCTTCCCCGGCGTAGATGCCTGTACACGTTTCATACAAGCTAGTTAGCTATCAACAAAGGCAAAAAAAAAAAACACGTACTAGTAATTGAGTTAACTAACCGTGGTGACTATAAAATAGTTTCCTCCAAGTGTATATATGGTCTCCTTCCTTAAGCTCTGATATCTCGACTTTCTGTGAAATTATGTCCATTGGTATCAATTGCAGTATATTTTGTTCACGTACATTGGGCATAGATGTGGCCATATATATACGATCGAAATTACATGGAGGAAAAAGAGATGAAAGTCCATTTAAAATGACTACAAGTCGTGCTAGACTTTTGAATATTCAACTTTAGCTAAACTAGCAACGTACAAGTTATGTCGCTACCGTGATTTAATTTCACGAAAGAGAGGCACGTAGACCGAGTCAAACTTCTAAAGTTTAAATGCAAACCTAGCTTATTTAATTTGATATAGTTTATTATTTAGTTTGATATAGTTTATTATTTGAGGTTCGCACAGACACCGGACTCTTTAACCAAAGGTTTTGTTTCAAGCCTTGAGAATAGAAAAAAAATCTCATTTGGGGATACTACCCATCGAGATACCGAGCAACCTTACGCGAGAAATTATTCCACTCGTCCTAAAGGCAGTGGGAACTCCTCGTATTAGACTAAATATATATATATATATATATATATATATATATATATATATATATATATATATATATATATATATATATATATATATATATATATATATATATATATATATATATTATTATTATTATTTTGGACATTGTTGTTGTTAGGCATGTAGGGGTAAAGCAAGAAAAAATAAAAAAGCCCAAATCGAACGAAATACCAAATAAATCGAACAAAAATTATCGAACCGAACTTAAAAACAATGCTTTGGTTTTGATGTTCCAAATAATCGAATTTTTTGTTCGATTAACACGACTCCTTAAGTCGTTATTAAAACTCATCTAAGATAAACAATATTGATTTGCACAGCGAAATAATAAAAATGCGATATTACCAAACAATGTTTTCTATTAATCTACTAAAAAACTAACACACACATGTCTTTTTTTATTACTCTCATTGGAGAGCTTTGACTTTACTGGGTGCTAATACCAAACGCCATGCCTCTCTTTATTATATACTAAAGATAAAGATGTTATTAAGGATCATAAGAAAACATATCTTACATAACTTTAATAAGGTCAACGATAATAATAATTAGAGAGGTGATTTGCACACTCTTAAAAGTTATTGGCACACTTCAAATGTTGGATGTTTTGTCACTTATACCCTTAAATCACTTAGTGGAATGTATAGTTATTAAGGGTATAAATGTCATAATACACATAATTTGAGTGTGCCAATAACTTTTGAGAGTGTGCAAATCACCTCTCTAATAATTATGGTACCAAAGACCTCTTGGTCTAGCGGTATGTGAGTTACCCTTTAACCTCAAGCTTGTGAGTTCAAGTCTCGATAAAAACATGTGAGATAGAAATTGTGAGATAGTTGGTGTGAGTTGTAAAAATTGTCGTTCAAAAAATAAATAATATTAATGATTATGGTATATTTGGTGGAACGTAACAGTAAACATTAATAGAAGCATGAGTAATAAGCAGTTGATAGTAGCACTAAGTTGATAGTAGCAGTAAGCACTTATAGTAAGCGGTAGCTGTTTGTTTTAAAAATATGTTTGGTAACATAGTAGTAAGATATAGTTAGAAAGTGTAAAATTAATGAAAATGCATACGGAGTATAATTTAATTAAATAAACTATAAATAATATATTTGGGTAAAAGGTTACCCCGGTAAATGTATTAATCAAAACAACTAATAAAGTAAAATGAAATGTGACTGACGTAGCACATTAACCTCAAGCTAAAGCTTGAACTACTTAGTTCAAGTGCATGTCATGCCACGAGACCCCAGCAGCTCACACATTAGAAACTGCTAAGACACATCATATTACATGTTATCATACAAACTAAAACCACTAGGGATGTTCCTATGCGCAAGTAATTGATTAAGTATCGTCGTGTTCTTGAACCTGAATGACAATAGTTTGAGACGAAGAGTGGCCATAATATCATCCCTAACTCCTCGGGCGTCGTCTTTCTACCTTTAAATAATCGTGTGTTACGTTTTCGCCACACAAAGTAGGAAACAACCGCAACCAATAAACGCCCAAACATATTACGAGCAATCCTTTTATGAGCCACAGGTAAAAGATAGGAAATAATATCATCCATGATCGGGAAAATCTGCTTCATGTCAGCCAAGTGATGAAGATGGTGTCGTACCTTTGCCGAATATGCACACTCGAAAAACAAGTGAGCATTGGAATCATGTTGTAGCTCACAAAGAGCATAAGTAACCCCCGTTGTATCTACGCTTGCACCAAGGTCCAAAAACTCTTGAGTTTTTAAAAATTGCCTCATAACAAGCCACATATGAAAACTATGACTAGGGATCGAGTGAGAGAACCAAACAATTCGGTGCCAGTTAATTTCATTCCCACGCGGCCTGAATGCTTCCCACGCTCTATGGACCGCGAACAAACGAAAACTACCATCCCCTACTTGCGCATTGAATAGAATCAACCATATTATCATCAAGCGTTGGAATGAGAATAAGACCAATATTCGGAGCCTTTAAAAGCCATGCTTGGGGCCATTCCCACCCGTTAACACCAACAAGCTCAGCCACCGTATTTTCCATATGGTACCCTTCTCTAGCAATGTCACGAGGAGCTAAGTATTGACTAATAGGACGTTGAGATTCCCATAAATTATACCAAACAGTCGTACTCTTACAGTTACCAATTTTGGTCCAAACATAAAGCCGAACCAAAGGGAGAATTTGTAACAGTTTTTGCTACCCCTAACTCATATCCGATCGCACCGTCACATCCCAAAATGTACGACCCTTTAATTTGTATACATGAATCCATCTGTATTAGTGACAATGTTCCATATATGTGTAGTCATAAGAGCAATGTTAAAAACTTCAAGGCTTTTAAGCCATAAACCTCTTTCTTTATGGGGAAGACAAATGTCCACCCATGCTACTTTCTCATTGCCACGCTTAAAATCCTCTTTACACCAAAGAAACCATCTATTGAGGTGTTGAATATCTTCACTAATACTTCAATAATACCTTTAGGAATGACAAGAACCGATGTCCAATATATATGTATAGAAAAGATAACTGATTTACCCAATTGCAGCCAGCCCGCAAAAGTTAGAGATTTATTCTTCCAATCACCAATCCTATTCTTAGCTTTTTCAACAAGGACCTTAAAATCCTTATTAAGAAGCCTCGATGAAATAACAGGAACTCTAAGATACATCGCCGGTAAAGAACCATCAACAAAAAGCATAATGGACAAGATAGATTGTTTCATACTACCCGTTACATTACAAAAGAAGACCGTGCTTTTGGGAATGCTAGGAACCATCCCTGAAACATCTTTAAACTCATCTAAAGAATCCATCATGAAACGAGCATAAATGACTTCACCCTTGCAAAAAGAAACAAATCATCTGCAAAACAAACATTAACAATCTCTAACTTTTCACACTTACTATGATATCAAAAAGATGGCTAACGAAACCTCCGTTTCATAATAAGAGTAAGCACCTAGATGACCAAATTAAAAAGGGATGGAGATAACGTATCACCTTGCCTCAATCCTCGTTTCCCATGAAAAAACCATGAACATCTCCGTTAAGGCTAATAGAGAATGACGAAGAAAAGACACAAACCATAATTTATTTGATTATCATAGGTTGAAAACCAAAACATGTAAGAATATTCTTAATAAAACGCCAATTAACCGTGTCATATGCCTTTTGAATATCCATCTTGAATGAAATTTTATATTAAAGAGAATAATGTAAGTTTATTAAAAAAAAACTACTCAAAGCAATTCTGAAATGTTTCTGCAATAAATATTTGAGATTAAAACAGTTTAATAATATTGAAATGCTTGTTCAGATGTTGTCAACCGCTCTTTTTCTAAAATGTTCGCCGCCTATCGTTTGTCGCTTCTAAACGCTCTAAAACGTTTGATATCACAAACAGCCTTAACCAGTATCACCTTGTTGCTTCCTTGGTTTAATTGATGTTTCAAAAAAGTTAAAACTCGGCAACAAGCGAGTTTATTTATTTAAGTTCAACTTAATAAAATAACATTGCTAATTGATTTTTATTTTATCAAAATTGATCCGACTCTTTTAAAATTTTAATAGTTTTCTTGTGTTTAGTCAAAACCAATTCAACCCGAAATATTTACTATGTTTTCTTAACCCGTTATCGAATCAGTTTTATTTATTGTGTGTTGCTTCTCGACTAAATTTCTTGTTAAAGCAGGGTGATCGTATTTTTAGTATCATATCAGTTTTTTCTCCGACACCCATCAAACGACATTTTACCCATCACAAAGCGATTATTATTTTTATTTTTCTTGCAAAATCTTTTTAACAATGAAATTAAATTCATTAATAACAAAAAAAAATTATCTTATAATATAAACAAAAATGACAACACTATACTTGTGTAAAATATAAATGACTTATTATAAGATAAAAAGAGCCAATTTTGTATTTACTTAATTTAAAAATCATAATTTATATATCCCTAACACAATTTTATATTTTCTTAAAATATGCTTTAAAAGTATTGTATTTATGCAATAACCATTTTTGTTTTAAATAAATATGAAATAGATAAATATAAAATTGTCTCAAATAAAAAAAAATACAATTTTGTATTTACTTAATTTAAAAATCATAATTTATATATCCCTAACACAATTTTATATTTTCTTAAAATATGCTTTAAAAGTATTGTATTTATGCAATAACCATTTTTGTTTTAAATAAATATGAAATAGATAAATATAAAATTGTCTCAAATAAAAAAATATACATACATCACAACCAAACTTTCTTCTTCCAATCTTTCATCTTCCTTCAAAGAAAAGAACCATTAGCAAAATCAACTTTCTTCTTCGAAACTGATGTAGCGAAAAAACACAAAATAACAAGGATAGATAATCGAATCTGTTGATTCCAAAAAATGTCAGACACAATCCTTCCAACTATCGTTAATTCAAAAGAATACCGATAATCAGACAAACTCCAACAATCGTTGATTCAACGAATACCCGATTATTAAGAGAAAATTGAACAATAAACCCTAACCTGGATTCAAGTCAATTAACAAAGATTAAAAGTCTGTTTTTTATTCATAACTTCATAATAAATACAATAAACTCAGCCCTAATTATATAAGAAAAGTAAACTTGGAAAAAAAGTTAACAAATTACTGTAGAAAAATAAAAAGGGAAAATGAATAAAAGACACCGACATAAAAAAATAATCTCCATTTAACATTCTGCATCAGAAACGTTCATCTTCCTTCTTCCGAGCCGACCAAGATCGACCTAGATCATCGACCGACTGCAATCGAGATTATAGTGGGCAGTCAATTCATACCGATCCGATTTGGAGGGTGTTTGTTTTAGCTTATATAGTGGGCTTATAAGCTTATTAGCTTATATAAGCTTATAAGCCGAAACCAAGTGTTTGGTTAAGCTTATATAAGTGGGCTTATAAGCTTATATGTGGGTGTTTTTGTAAGCCATAAAAGTGAGGCTTTTATAACAAAAGGTGGGCTTACATAACAATAACATGTAAAAAGACTTTTGTACCCCACATTTAATAACTACATCATTTAATACTCATGGACTTTTTTGTCATTTAACTTATTAATTTTGATAAGCTAAACCAAACACTAAATTTAGGCTTATAAGCTTATGATATATAAGCCATAAATGGCTTATATAATATAAGTCTAATTCAACTCATAAGCTTAACCAAACACCCCCTTAACCTAATTTGTTGTAAGATATGCGAAGTATGAATTCTATTGCTTAATATTCCTCGTGTTTAATTTTTTTAGTTCCGCCACCATTTATGATTACATGGAATAAAATATGAAATTTGAAGAGATTTATGATTTAAATTCATGTACACTTCACATTTTCATTGCAACTTGATACATATAACATATATAATACCTCCATCAAGTAACAAATTTAAGCATATATGCAATAAGAAATTAAAAAGTATACGGCATGAGAATTGTATGAATCTTTTTAAAAGATTTACAATTAAAAATGCTCTTATTCATATACAATAGGTTTTTACTACAACTTGATACATAGAGTAAAAAAGGGTGCAATCATATTTGGCCCCCTAGTGTCAAATAATATGTGAAGAATTTGGTTTGTGCCAAACGAAGGTTCTGTGCTTTTTCCCATTGATCGCAACAATAAGGTTTTGGATTGAATACGTGATTGACACGTTGAACCGAAAATTCAAATTTTCCACGTAGACAGTTTTCTTCTGACCGTGACGGTTTTTGTTCTTGTTTGCATGCAACTTGTGAACTGTAGCAAGTCGTCCATCCGTCGTCGTGAATATGATCCATTCAATTTGATATTTCTAAATGAAAATTTAGCATTATATTACGTAGTAATCATCAAGTTAAATACATGCATGTTACCACGTACTTTAGATCCAATCCTTTCTTGTCGTTCTTGATCTTATTCTGAGGTTTAAATTCATATTTGAGGCCGGTCAAAAAACTTGTCATTTGTGTAATATGTAAAGGAGATAAACAAACTTCAACACCTTAGGTATCGTTCAATGATATCTCTGTAGCGAAAAACATAACGTTCCATGTTCATCAATGATATAAATCTTGCTTGTAAAAACGTAGCGTATAGTAAAACATTTTTTCTTGTCGTGAAAACAATTGTCGAACCTGGCATTTGGATTCCTTATAGAAATAGAAATGTTAAGGGTCCGTTTGGTTAAGAAATGTGGAATCAAAGTAATGGAATCATTGTTGATACATATGTTTGTTTAACATTAAATCATCACTATTGGAATAAAAAGGTATCAGTATGCCCATAGAATCATAGGAGGGGTCACAGGTGCTTTTCAAAAATCATTCCCTTATGTATCATTCTAACTTCTCTCTAATCTCATTGTTGCCTAGTGAACTATATTCTATTTCAACAATCTATAGCTTTTGTCATCAACATTTCATGGCTGGAGTTGGAGAAGATCATCCCCAAATGTCGCATCCCATTTCGTTGGAGAAGATGATCCAAAGTAGGATCACGTATCATAAGGTAAGCCGAAGTATGGATGTGGGTTACATGCCTTTGCCTATATTCTTTCTGTCCTGATGTAATCCAAAGGAATTATGAAAGACATTTTCTGTTTTTAAATTTATTTTGATAAATTTTGGAAAAAAATTTGAAGTTGTTATCTCCATTTTTACGAAGATAGATATGCTCTTTTTTTTTATTTCCATGGATAGATACGTACCTTATGTGTTTCAATGTTTTTTGTTTTTTTGTTATTCAAAATTGGAAGTAAATGATTAGCTTATGCTAACTTTTCCTAATAACTAGAAGATACTAATAACAGCAAGAATCTCATTCCATAATTAAACCAAACAATGTTATTCACAATGATACCGGCACTTATATCCGTTGACATTCTACCCCTTATTTAAACCCATACTCATAGTGATTCCGATTATTATATCAAACGCATCCAGTTGTACCAACGCTCTATAATCTTGCTTTTAAAAACTAAGCGACAAAGTGTAGGTATACAAAAGCAGACCTAAGCCCAAGTGTATACTTTTAATCGTTTAGGCCTGTCTCAAATTATCAAAATTCAAATCGAATTATCAAAACAAGATTTATTGTTGAAAGCATAATGCTAAAAGTCTATCTTAATTGAATGTGCAGGTCCTTCATTACGAGGGAAGGACGCTATATTAAATACGCAAGACTCAATCATGAGTCGGAGAGTCCATCCGCAAGTGAAAATGCTTCAATTATGAGGGTAGGATTCCATATGGAGGTGAGGAGTCCTAAGGAGATCAAAGGTTTAATGAAGCTAACTAATAAAGCACATTAAGTCTAGGTAGGATCTCTTTAAATACGAGGTACTTCCCTTCCTATCACCACATTAAGTAAAAAACAAACCCAAAAAAAAAATATTCACATGGATTAAATTATGGAGGTTGATGCAACGAAAAAAAATACTACTGAAAACACATTAGCCATGGTAAGCTAGCTTCATCACCACATGTTGTTAAATTGGCAGCTGCTGTTGGAGACAACTCTAAGCATGGTCCTACTGGAAGCAGCTCTTATATGGTGATACTAAAAACAGTTCCCATGATCGTTCAATGCTGGCTAGGATAAATGTAGCCGCAGAAACTCTGGTAATGCTCTAGCGATAAATGCTTCATTGTTTTTGGATTCTCTGCGAGTTGGCATGAGTGAACAGTTACTGTCATGGTTTGTCGTATCTGGGACGTGCAACATTAAAGGAAAAATACATGAGCACATATTTTATTGTCTCTTATTCAAATTTAATCTTTGATTATTATTTTACCCTTTATCTTGTCTTTCTTTGATATTATAGTTTCCTTCCAGGGATAGGCTACCCATTGTACTGCCAAGGCGGGTGTGACACATAATTTCCAGAGAATTAAAGAAGGTTTAATTTAAAATATCAAAGACTTTGTAGTTCGCAAATCCGAAGGGATGATGTCTACATGTTAGAGTTTGATGGTCAGACTACCATTCGTAAGACCTGTGTCAATCCCACTAGCTTTGTCAGATATCCCTTGTTATTGGTTGACTTTGACACTATTGTGGATAGAAACAGTAGTGTTTGCGTTGGTAACTTATGTTGTCTTTGCCTCATAGTTTGTATGTAAATTATAAAGCCCATAGAATTTTATGTTATTGTGGGTTTCTAATTATGTAGTGCCCATGTTTATTATATCACAGATGTAGTTGGGTATATCATCAGTAGAACTGATGTTCAAAAATCCAACGCAAGAAAACTAGATATTCATCTATCAAATTAGAGGTTTACAGCCTATATTATGTTTGTTTTTCTTATTTACAAACTAATATTCCTTAGTAAAACGGTCCATTTGTTCTTTGGTGCAGGGAGCAGACAATGAAGGTTACGCTGAGGGGAGGGGGAGGGCTTAGTGATGTCTTGATTGAGAAAAAATTTAAACACTCCGGCATGGGCCCAGTTGTTATAACATCCACAGTTGCACGGACATACAATAGTAAGCATCTATGAAAATGTTATTGAATTCCTATTTGCATGTACTTTGTATTTAAGTCATTCCTTCCAGACGAGTTGTTCCTTTCAAGCATTTCATCCACCGCTATTTTTTATGTTGACGTCGTAACTGCAATTAAACAATACATAGATAAACAAGTGTAAATTACTATTCGTACATAAAAATATATTTAATTGATAAAAGGGCAACTCGGGTTATTAGAGTTTACGTGATAGGGGTTTTGAACTAAAAGAGGCTACTTTGGAAAGACCATATGAGGAAAGGGCTGGGACAATTGAAACTTGCTCATGTGGTCCCGTAATCGAAAAAACGATGTATGTAATTAACACCTATTCTGTTATGTAGTCGACAACCTTTCACTACAAGGTGATATTAATGAGGTGAAAACTAGAAAAGGGTGGAGTTACCCATCATGTGGAAGCGAGAAACGTAAAAGTATCGCTACACGAAAGAATGGAAGATGGTTATGTGAGGCATGTAAGAGGAGTATTGACTATCCAGTCCTAAAGTAATAAAGTCTATTTTTATAATCTCATTTAAGCTAGAATATTTTATTAAGGAAACTTACATTTAAACCCTATTAATCTTACTACAGGTACAGGCTAGAACTAGGTGTGACGGATGGCACGGGTCATATTGTGGTTGTTTTGTTTGATGAAACATCACAAATGTTGGTTAGGTGCTCAGCCGAGTCACTCATGTCAATACATAAAGAGGTACATATAAGTCATTCGTGCTAAATTTATAAACCAAATTATAATTTGCCTTCGTGCAGAGGGGTTAGATGAACAAGCCAACCTACCTATTGCTATTTTAAACGTCATAGGGACCACCCATACTCTTAGAACTCAAGTCACACACTTACTTTGAGAATTAGGAGTTTTTAAAGCTTCACCTGTTGGAAAATAATTAAAGATACCATTGTAGAAGAGGTTGATAGTTGCAACTCAGGTTTCATGGTTCCGGGTCAGAGCCCTAAATTAAATAGATTACAGCTACACCCCTCCATCTCTACTCCATGCAAGCCTAATGAGGGCAAGAAACACCGAAAGTAAGTAATATGTTAAATATGTTGTCTCCACCAGACATTTAAAGGGGATTCTATTCGATAGAACAACATTGTCTGTGCCTTTCTGTTCCCTAATATGTTGTGCATCTTTTAGGTTGAAGCTTGATGATTCAGATGTTTAAGAGATTTGTGTTTAGAAACTAGAGGGGGTGGGGGTTGAATAGTTTCACTAGTTAAATATATCCAAATACCGTTTTTCAAAAATCCTTTTCAAAAACTAGATTCAAGTAATTTATGTGAAATCTTCTTATGCACAATATAAAAAAGTAATAGTGTAACTAAACTAATAATCACAACTATATACAATAATGGATAATGAATGGAAATAGATAAGGAAAGGAAAGATCAAACCAAACACCAAGGATTATAGTGGTTCGGCAATGAAACTCACTCTTCGTTCCTACTCTACTCCTCGAGTACTCCTTACTCGAGAGTTCACTAATCAACAAGCTCCCTAAGGTGGAGAAACCATACACGTCGCTTAACCAATTTCCGACTCTAAACTAAAAATCAAGACCTAATCTTAGCTAGGACCAATCTACACCAATATACTTTGAGGCCTAAATATTAATCACAATACATACACAACTTCTAAATATACACAACAATTTGGATCTTCACAATAACACAAGAATGAAAAATAGTTTTGAATGGATCTCGAATTAGACACAACATTTCAAGGATGAAAGTTTTCTTTTCTTTGAACTTGAGAGGATGAGATGGGAGGAGAAAGATTCACTTTTAAACAAGTATAATCAACCAAATAACAAAAGATTTGTGTGATTAAAGAAGGTGGATTGAATCTGAAATTTTTTGTGCAAAAGAGGTGAAAAGGAAATCTAGAAATGGTCCACTATTTATAGGAGAAAGTCCTAATGGATCTATCTGACCGCGCTCAATAAATAGGCATGCGTCTCATTATCGCTTTTGAGCCGCAGACACCTATTTTGAGTCGCCAACTCTAGAGTCTGTCCCTTTTTTGTTCTTTAGTGGGGAAATGTCATCTGCTGCAGTTTATACCTCAAAAGGATATTCTTAGACCATTTCGAATATGACAAATTCAAGTTTTCATTTTCTATTTTAATAAAACATTTTCTTGAAAATAAAGTTTATTAAAAACTCTTTTCAATTTTTAAATAAGAGTGAGTTTTAAAAAATTATATATCTTTGATCACTTAGTTAGGTTAAGTACTGGTTTATTCATACCTTAAGTGATTATGGATGAAATAAAAAATACTTGAACTCAAGAATTCGATTTTCATTGTTTTCATAAATGCTTGTTTTTATATATTGTCGTAATCAAAACAAAGCGAGACCGGAAAATGCATGTAACGTTTTTAGGCATCATTGCATTAACAATCTCCTCCTTTTTTATTGTGACAACATATAAACTCAATCAAGTATAAAAACAAGATTTTCAAAGACGAGTTTATTTCAGTTTCCTACTTTATCAAAGCAAAAAGGTAGCCTAATTCTTTGAGAAGAGAAGAAAATGACTTTGTTAATGCTCCCCCTTGGTGCTTACTCCCCTTTGCTTGGGGCACCAAAAGATCGAGCTATGGTGACAAGCTACATAGAAGGGTTAGAAAAAGAAAAGAAACACCAAACAAGATATAGCAATGGTCACACAAAAAAGCAATAACAAAAGATCTAAGATCCATAAGAAATCATGTTAAACAAAAACATGAAAAGATACAAGGAAATAAGAAATCATACAAAGATGTATGAAGCACAAGCCAATAACTTAAGCATAATTTTAATACTAGTTACACTAGAACTCTAAGATTTTCTTAAATTAGAATTTATATTAATAAGCAACACATATGCTTAATTAGAAGATAGAGTACTAGCGGAATGTGGTGGTGGAGGCTTTGCAATGGTCTTGTAGTCATAGTTAATAGGAGGCTTGACTAGAAGACATTTGATGTAATCCAACTCATCATAGATGTCAGACATGGCTAGATGTTGATATTGACAACAAAGGCAATATGTTCCATGATGCATGAAATTATCATGTAATAGAGGAAGAACACAAAATAGAAGTGGTGGAAAAGGAGAGTTTCCAAAATCGATTTCCTTATAAGGAGAAGAGACTTCATTTTGTGTGTTCTTTGGTGAATTTGGGTTGAAAGATAGCAATGAAAATGGTTGAGAATCAAGGATTTAATTTGGTGAATAAGACATTTTGCTTTGTGAAAGAGATGCAAAAATGCTTTGGATTAAGTAGAGAAAGCTCAAGATATTTTGGGAGTGGTCAAAGGTTTGAAACTCAAATTCCCAAAAAGTGTTGGAACAATTTGGGAGGTTCAGAAAACATCAAAACCACAACCTCGACCCGCGGCTTAATAATTAAGGATGCGGTTCAATAAATATACTGAACCGCGGACAATTATTGATCCGTGGTCAGAGTGTTTGTTTTGGAGGATGATAGAATTTTTCCATTCAACAAATCCTAATGTTTTAGCCTAACTTATCATTAACCTATGCTAAAGAGCAATAAAAGACTAAGAAACACACAAGAACACAAAAACACGACTTTGACCAAAATACATTAGTTTAAAATTAAAATCGACGTTAGAGGTGCGATTATCTAGACACATAGTCATGACACATTTTTGATAATCCATGAATCCTCCATAATTCAATGTTGTTCTTGCTATGATTGTGTGACCCATAAATATTAACTATGTATGTTCGATAGCAATAGCAAGAATATATAAAAACCTTTTTAGATTGAATTAAAAATGCGAAAACATTTCTCGACCATTTAGAAACGACTTTGAGAAGTTTTGAAATCAAGGGAGGAAGTTTTCAAAAACAAAAAGATTTTAGAGACTAAAAAAGAAAATGAATACTCTAAAGAGAAAAGACTCAATCAAGCAAGAAAAAATAAGGAATGTATTCCATTAATCCTAGACATAGACGCAATTAATTAAAATGTTCCCTCTTAAGAGGCTTAGTGAAGATGTCTACTAAGTTATCTATCGAGAGTACCTTCTCAATCGAAATGTTCCCCTTTTGAAAATTATTCCTAAGGAAATGGTGATGAATCTCTATGTGCTTAGTTCGCGAATGTTTCACGGGATTCTTACTAAGGTCTATTACACCCTTATTATCACACATGATAGGAACATCATCGAGTGTAATCCCGTAATCAACAATGGCTTGCTTCATCTATAGAGCTTGTTGACAAGCTTTACCGACACTCACATACTTGGCTTTCGTGGTGGATATGGAAAGAGTGGTTTGTTTCTTATAGAACCAAGAAGTTAAACAACAACCCATGAAGGTACAAATACCGCTAGTGCTTTTCTGGTCCACATATTCTCCCGCATGATCCGAGTCGGCTTAAACTATGGTTTCTATGTCGGTTCCTTTGGGATACCATAATTCTAAACATATAGTGCCTTTAATGTATCAGAAGATACGCTTAACCGCTTCAAGATGAGAGGTTTTGGGAGCCTCTTGGAAGCGGGCACAAAGGCAAACACTAAACATGATACCGGGTCGAATTTCTGTAAGGTATAACAAACTACCAATAGTAACTCTATATTATATTGTCTACCGACTCACAATCATCATCTATGGTGAGTTTAGTATCTGAGGGGTTTTCATAGGCTTAGAGTCCTTTAATCCAAATTTCTTTAGCATTTCTTTAACATACTTAGATTGATTAAAGAAAATACCATCGTCTATTTGTTTAATTTGGAGTCCTAAAAAGAAGCTAAGTTCACCCATCATGCTCATTTCGAACTCGTCATGCATGATTTTGGCAAAGTCATCACACATACTTTGACAAGTTGAACCGAATATAATGTCGTCGACATATATTTGAACAATGATAAGGTGAGATCCTTTTTACTTTGTAAAGAGCGTATTGTCTACCATTCCCATGGTATACTCATGTTTTACAAGAAATGCTTTAAGTCTATCATACCAAGCTTTAGGTGCTTGTTTAAGACCATGAGATTTTTTAAGCTTGTAAACATGATCTGGTTTCTCAAAAACAATAAAGCTGGGAGGTTGAGCCACATATACCTCCTCATTGATCAAACCGTTAAGGAATGCACTCTTTACATCCATTTGTTGAAGCTTAAAGTCTAATGGACAAGCATACGCTAAAAGGATCATAATGGACTCTAACCTTGCTACGAGTGCATATGTCTCATCATAATCAATTCCTTCTTGTTGATTATAACCTTGAGCTACAAGTTTAGCCTTGTTACGAGACACTACACCATTCTCATCTAGTTTTTTTATAAACCCATTTGTTTTCTATGATGGTGGTACTTCTAGGTGGAGGAACAAGTTCCCAACCTTCTTTAGCAATGAATTGATTTAATTCTTTTTGCATGGTGCGGACCCAACTCTCATCCATCAAAGCTTCTTTAACATTTTTAGGTTCAATAAAAGAGACAAAACAAAAAAAGTTACTTTGATTTTGGACTTAAAATCTAAGGGTCCTCTGATTGAGGTCGCCTATGACATTATCTAGGGTATGATCCTTAGATTCTTTAATGTTTACTTACTTTTCAACACTAAGGTCTTCAACTCCTAGTTTTCTAACCTCTTTGGCTTTAACTGTGTCTATTTCATCTAAGTCATCATCTACCAAAGGTGGTGTCTTAGAAGAAGGTAGAGTTTCATCGAATGTCACATTGAGTGATTCTTCGATTACACCTGAGGTTCTATTAAGGACTATGTAGGCTTTACTAGATTGGGAATACCCTAAAAAGATAACTTCGTATGACTTTGGGTCGAACTTAGTAAGGTAATCTTTGGTGTTGAGAATGAAGTACTTGCTTCCAAACACCTTAAAATACTCTAGTGAGGGTTTCTTACCTTTAAGAATCTCATAAGGGGTTTTACCTAGAAAGGTCTAATAGGAATTCAGTTGAGGGTATAGGTCGATGTGTCCACGCCGTTGCACCAAAAATTTTGAGGCAAGGATTGCTCGTTTAACATGGTCCTACTCATCTCTTGGAGAGTCCTATCAAAAGGGATCAAATTGCACTTCATTATCAAATTCCCTACCATGATTCGTCCTTATAGACACAATTGGACATCCTAGTTTATTTTGGATCTTCTGACTAAAGATTTCGAAATGATCAAAAACTTCATTCTTATTAGCCAAAAATCTAGTCCAAGTGAATCTAGAATAGTCATCAACTATAACTAGGGTATAAAGGTCACCTCCATAACTCTGTATGGAGGAAGGTCCAAAGAGATCCATATGTAGGAGCTCTAGGCACCGAGATGTCGAAACCAAAATCTTAGCTTTGTGACTAGAGTGAACTTGCTTCCCAATTTCGCAAGCATCACAAAAGTGACTATCAAACTTGATCATAGGGAGATGTCTTACCAAATCCTTATAGACCAAAGAAAATAACACATATTAGCGTGACCTAATCTACTATGCCAAAAAGTAGAACTTTCATCTAAAGTTTCTAGACATATGTTGTCTTTAGACTTCCTATTAACCTTCATGACATAAACCCATGCCTTCTAACACCTTTTCCAGTGATCTTTCCATATTTTACTATTACAATATCATGTTCCAAAAAGATGACCTTACACTTATTGTCACAAATTTGACATATAATAAGTAAATTAAATGCTCAATATTTTCAATGGTCATGGAGTCAAGAGAAACCGTACCTTTGCCAATGATGTTACCACGTAGTTTACTAGCGAAAGTTATGTTACCTCCATTATATGCTTTGTAAGTAGAGAATAGACTTTGACTTCCCGTCATGTGTTTAGAACAACACTATCTTTAATTCACTCGTCGGGCTCTAAATCAAACCCCAAGTATATCTAGGTAACAACACAAAAGATCAAACATTTGGTCCTCAATATCTCATGGGTCCAAAGTTGTTAGTTCCAAACATCCTTTGCATTTTGTTGGGATGCATGAATGGAGGACACACCCCACAGAGAAAAACATTGTTGTTAAAACTTATTCCAATTCATAGGATCATTTTGGTGTCCATTGTTTTCTTAGGTGTCTTAGACCTTGATCTAGATCGATTATTGTTTCTAGGTATAGGTGTTTTACTTCTAGGTCGTGACTTAGAATGTTAATTGTTTTAGGTGTAGATGTTCTACTTCTAGGCCTTGAATAATTTCTTACTCTAGGAGGAGTAGATGATTTCCTTAATACGTCTTTTGTTCCCATCAAAAGTTTACTTAACGGAGTGTAGAATTTACTAAACTTATTTTCATCAATAATGGGTACTTTGTAGTTATTAATGACAAGATGTTTTGGCCCTTTACCTAAAATGTATTTTTCATGAAGGTTTATTTTCGCCGTTTTAGCATTTTTTGTCTACGGCTCATTATCTCTGCCGGCAGTTCCTTAATTATATAGAACTACGGTAAACTTTATTGATCCGCGTTCAGGGGATGCTTTTTTGAGAATTTAACTTGTTTGGTTTTACTAGTTGATGCTTCATTAGTGTCAGAACCTAAACCAAGTCTTTCTTTAGAATGAATTTTTCTACTAAGCATATTATCAAGAGCATTATTACCTTTCAAGAATTTTTCCAACTTAGTGGATATGCTCTTGAGATCTCCATTCTCTTGCCCAAGGTTTTCACAACTTAGACAACCTAAATCAACTTTTTGTTTTTCTACAACTTAGATAATTTTTCTTTTAGCTTACTAATCTTATTTTCAAGCTTAGTCGTAGTGAATTTTAGTAATTTGTTCTTTTCAATGAACTTTAGACTTAGTTTGAATAGATTATTATATTGACCCTCTAATTCTAAGTCATCTAGAGATGAACTATCATTGCTATAATATTCAGTTGCGGAATGTACCTCTTTTGAAGAATGAGCCATGAGACATTTCTCGTGTTTAGAACTATCATCACATTCTTCACCAGTATCGCCGTGTGATTCTTGTCGCGAGGTGGCTTGGGACATTCACCAATTATATGATTTGGTTTACCACATCTAAAGGATTTCCTATCACCCTTGTCATTTTTGACAAATCAGTTCTTTGAGAATGCTTTCTTATCGTTGCTTAGTTGTCTCACGTATTGACCGAGTCTCTCGAATAACTTCTTGAAGTCTCTAACCGCCATAGCATACTCCTCATCATCACTACCTGAGAAAGAGCTTTCATGATCACTTTGCACTTTCTTAGCCTCTAATGCTAGATACTTTCTTTCATTCTTGCTTTTAACCATCTCTGATCGCGTGAACTTTTAAGTATCCAATGAGTTCATCAAGTGATATTGTAGAAAGATCCTTTGATTCTTCAATCGTCGTGACTTTAGCTCTCCAATTTTGATGCAACGCCCAAAGAAACTTCCTAACATTGTTCTTTCTATAAAAACCTTCATTATTAAACCTAGCAAATGCACTATCAATAGTTTCATCTTCTAAGATGAAAAATTGTTCATATTGTTAAACAAGAAGATCGATTTTGTTTTCTTTGACTTGACTATTACCTTGGTGGGTGATTAAAAGAGTTTCCCAAATTTCTTTAGCGGTTTTACAAATAAAAATCCTTCCATACCATTTCTTAGGCAAAGCATTATAAACAACCATTTTAGCCTCATTATTTTAAGCAAGTTTCTTTTTATTGTCATCATTTAAATCTTCAAAAGGTACTAATTCTTTCTTTTTAGAAACTTCATTATATTATAACGGAAAAAAGTCACCAATGGTAATAACATGCCAAAGATCTAAATCTTTTGATTTCACATAAGTCTAAAATCTATTTTTCCAATAAATAAAACTATTTGATATTTCTCCTTGACAGGCTCATTGTTTTCATCAACAATGCTAGCCAGATGACACATCTTTACCTCCAACCTCCCTTGTGTTTGCTCAAAACATTCAAAGAATGCTTTCATTTTTATAAAAACCGCAAGTGCGGTTACAGTTCGGTTTTAGTCAAATATCGCACCAAACCGACCCATGCTCACCCCTAATTATAAGTGGCGGAATCATTTTTGGAATCCATTTCATCTACTAGTGCACCGATCCTTATAAACCGACTCTTAATCACACCAATCTTATCACGGATTGTGTTTGGAAATGCCTAGCTTATCTTCAGCATTCTCTTGCTCAAAGAATGCTTTCATCACCTTTGGAATTTCAGTGTGGCCATTCAAAGCGATAAGTTCATTTAGAACAAGGGTTGGGCGATTACCAAAATTGGAGTCCATGGATGATAATTGTGTATGAGATTAGGTTTAAGTTGAATTGAATGGTGAGGGATTAATTATTGGTGATAGGTATACTATTATATATACCCACATATCTACGCTCAAAATTGAATGGTACATATAGAGAGTCGCAAACCATCATGACAGAAATTAAACGGTGGTGGTTCTAACTCATTTCACACACAGATATTCAAACCCAAATTAAAATAGATCCATTATAAGACGGCCAAATTAAACCCCCAAGTTTCTTCCTTTTCTACAAAAAACCCCTTCTACATCATAAACTTTTATATTAATATTCTCAGTTTTGGCCACTTTATTCTGCTTTGTTAATTTTTTGAAAAAACAAATACAAGTCGAGTTCAAATTGAATCTAAAAAATTGGAGACAAAAATATTGTTGTGTTCGATATTTGATATGACCTAAGGCAACTAAAATTATATATTATGCTTTTGTGTATTAAAAAATATATTCTTACCAATTTTAAAGTATACTACAACCAGGGGCGGAGCCACTTGAAGAGTACTTGCGAGCTTTGTCCCCAACAAACCTACGAAATCATGTAGTAAAAATAGAGAAAAAGTACACTGCCCTCAGCTAGATAATCAAAGTGCCCTCGTCAATCTCTTAGAATTACGAATCTGACACGCCTAAGCTTTAATGTTTAAAAACCATCTTTTCTGGTGGGTGTTATTTGGTCAAAAAAGTGAAAGAAGGAAGAGAAAAAACAATTACAATAATAGCAACAGGGAAGAAGTACATTGAGTGGGCCAGTGGGGAGTAGGCTCATCGGGATTGGCTTACAATAAATCCAAATTTTATTTCATTTAGCATAATTATTTATATATTTGTTAATGTGTTTTATATTAATTTTTTATAGATAATGTAATAATTTTATTTGCTAAATATTGCCAATCGTACGTAGTTTATGTGAACTGTACTACTTTAATTTTAAACACAGCGAGAGCATATGGTATGGTAAAGCATGTCTTGAACCATACTCAAAACGTGAGATTGAAAACGCCACAACCCACATCGTAACTCACGCCATAAATTTTGGCGTCGTATTTACCACCCAAAATAGTGGCTATAACGCGAGCCCACGATGGGAGAGCTGTACCGTGGCTTGGGTTATCACCTTGTGTCGTGGGTTTTTATTTTTTTATTAAAAGGGATCATTATAAAACAAAAAATTTGGTATTAACCAATAAGCCACTTTTCTCGTGTTATGGAAATTCTGGTGTTATGGGGTGGGTAGCTGACGTGGCATGCACTTTTTCTATGATACGAGTCTACGGCTCAGCACTGCACCTTGTGCTGTGAGCTGAGTTTAGTTGTTTCGTTTTGATCCGTTTATATATTTTGCCTATATATAATGGTTGATATACAATTGCACATTTGGTATCATAACAAAGTAAATTAAAGAAACATCTTATACTATTATTGATACCTCCTTGAAGTAAAGGTGTTCTAAAATATTAAATCCAATCAGGCCTGACTTGTTTTAACGTACGCTGGTATCTCGTGGAAAAAAAATTGCTCCCCACAACTTGATTTCCTAGCTCCGCCACTGACTACAACAAACTATAAACCCGTGTATCACCACCTTTTAAAAAAATACTTAACCTAGTGTGCAACGCACGGGCTTAACCTCTCGCGTATTTAAGAATTAAAAATATTGTAAATCATGTTATTAATTCGGGTCAGCCGAAAACTGTACCCAAGTCAAATTCGGTTTCCTGTTTTACCCAGTCCAGTTTCATTTTAGTCTCTTTCTCTTGTTATTTAAATAAACCCTAACACACCACCATACAGCCACCATATCTCCGACGTGTCACGACGCCACGCAACCACCTTGAAAACCCAAATCTAAAATCACCTCCTCTCCAAAACCCACTTTTTAGATTTCACTAAATCAACTTTTTTCAAAACTTCACATAAACCCTAATTGAAAATGTCTGATAACATTCCATTTGATATCCAAAGGCAAATTATCTTGATGGTTTCTGATGTTAAATCACTGGTTCGATTTAGGTCTGTTTCGAAACCGTGGAATGCTTTTATCGATAACTCTGAGTTTGTCAAAGGTTACGGTGCACGACACACGCATCCACATAGTCATATTCACAAGGTTGATCTAAACATTGGATGCGATATTCACAAAATTATAAAACAACAATTTCCTATGGTACCTGGTCGGATATTTTTCTCATAGCCATTTTTGTTATGTCAATGTTAGTGTGATATTGCCTGCCCAAGGATTCATTCAAAAAATCCATTAAGATCTGAAATCACATAATTAAAATCGAAAACACAAATTAAAATTACATGCTTGATTTGTAATTGATATTTACCTATAATTAAACAAAAACTAATAACTAAAAAACAACTCTTAGAAGTAATGCATGAAGTATACAAATAAGGAACAACATACTTGCAACTTGAACATCATATATCCGAAATTTTCAATCCCAACATTCCTTGAACACAACTCACTAACCTGCAAATATGAAAATATACCGACAACATAAAATCGTCTCACCATGTCACTAAGAACAACCTCATATGTCCTCAAGCCATAGCACCTATAGATGGATTAACATATAGTCAATGGCCATTTAATAAGACATAATCATAAAAATGGATTAACATATACGACAGGTGGTATGGTCCGACGGGTGGTGAGCACCAGCGGTGGTAGTGAGATCTGTTTGTGGTGGTGGTGTGTTTGAATTTAGTAAGATGAATAGGTGATACACGGAAAAAAAGTATTGATTATTAAATGGGGTGGTGTTAATACTTAACAAAAATATAAAAACTTGTTGGAGAATAATGAATCATAAAAGAAGAAAACATTAAAGTAGGTAACTAATATAAGAAGTCAATAGAGGAATTTGTGGTTAGAGATGCTTACAAGAGAAGCTTTGTTGAAAATTTTTAACTTTCAACAATCAACATCCCTACTTTATAATTAGTATAGATATAGATATAGATAGATATATATATAAGAAATTGATATAGCTTCAATTACTTTGATACAGAGATATCTTGATAAATTTTAAATTAGTTACTATACATGTCAAGTTTATTTCATCTAAGAGGACTTGATAAATTTGCATTATCAATCAAGATTTCCCTAAGCTTATTATATTGATGTGAGTGAAAGAAGTATTATTTTGCGTTAATTAAAACTGACCCGAACTAAGTTTAAATTTTCTGAAAAAAAAACTTTTTACCCATTTTATTATCGTTTGTTGCCCCCTTGAATTAGATTTTCTGGCTCCGCCACTGGATGAAGGTACTTGAGTGCTTTCATATCAAAATAGGTGATCGAAAAAGAAGTTATGACTCCTTTGTCAGCAAGTGGAAATGTGCAATTCGTCTTCAAGTTGGTCAATTTTTTTCGATTTATAGTAATGTCTTACGTAGGCATCCAATTTTCGTCATTCGGATTTTACATACTATGAATGTTAGAAAATTTTGAAACAAAGTCTCGCATGGAGCGAGATTGAATTTCCACGGTTTGTTAATCGGGGAGTTTAAGTTTTTAAGTTTTACTATTTATTATTATTATTATGTTTTGTAATGTTTTTTTTATGTAAAATGTCTTTTTTATTTTATGCAATTTGTTTTTAATGTAATGTATTTTTATTTAATATAATGTTTTTATTTATTGAATAAAAAATTAAAAAAAAACTTGGTCGCTTTGTTGTGATAAATAGTTCGTTGTATGTCACTAAAAAAGAAATCTGATATGACAGAAAAATGAATATCGCACTAAGTCGCTCTTACAAGTATATTAGATAAACATTTTTTTTAATGCAAAAACTTATACTTATAATGTAAAAGCAGGCCCAAGCCCAAGTGTGCTAATAAGAGCTAGAGGCGGTTCATAAATCGAAATTGAAACGCATTGGTCGTTTCTCTTGTTATTTAAATCATAACACACCACCATACAGCCACCATATCTCTGGCGTGTCACGACGCCACACAACCACCTTGAAAACCCAGATCCAAAATCACCTCCTCTCCAAAACTCACTTTTCAGATTTCACCGATTCAACTTTATTCAAAAGTTACCATAAACCCTAGTTGAAAATGTCTGATAACATTCCATTCGATATCCAAATGGAAATCATCAAGTTTTCTGATGTTAAGTCACTGGTTCGATTTAGGTCTGTTTCAAAGACGTGGAATGCTTTTATCGATAACTGTGAGTTTGTCAAAGGTTACGGTGCACACCACACGCAGCCGCATAGTCATATACTAATCTACAGGTCTGATGAACATTCGAATAATAACCGCTATGCTTCTCTCGTAGAGGATGATATCAAAACTTTTAAGGCACAACAACCACCATTTGTTGTTTCTTCTTTGCTCAAACAATGTCGTATTCGTATTCGTAGTTTTGTTGGTGGTTGTCATGGATTACTTTGTTTGAATGGTTTCTATGAACTTAAACCTATACTTGTTATTTGGAACCCTTCGATTGGAAAATCGTTTGGTATTGATCTATCTAGATATGACTATAGGACTTCAGATCAGACTAGTTATGGTTTCGGGGTTTCTCCCGTTACTAGTGACCCTACCGTTGTTAAGTTGGTATGTGTAGATAACAAGCTTCAGCATGCTGAGGTTTTCAGATTAAGTTTGGGGGTGTGGAGTGTGATTCCAAGTGGTAAATTGCCTCTTCAAACAATTAGACTTCAATTTATACCTCATGTTGCTATAGATAATTTTATCTATTGGGGTGCTTGGGAGATGACTATTACCGACCATGGTGAATATGTCACAAAATATATGGTTGTGTCATTTGATTTGATTACTCAGGAGTTTAAAGTGGTAAACCTACCAGATACCTCAACAAACGAAATGTTTGTGGGCTTATCATTTTGTACGCTAATGGGGTCTCTTGCTATGTATGGATTGAGTTTGGACAAAAGCACATCTAATTGGAGTGTATGGGTGATGGAGAATGAATTATCTTTCAGAAAGCTAATCACAATTGGTGCACCAGTAGGTAGACGTTTCATGCTCGGGTTTAAGAAGAACGGTGAAATTATATTTCAAACTCGAGATGGTGGGAGATGGTTACTTGAGGTTTACAACCCGAGCTCGGAACAAATCAAGAATCTTGGGATTTCTGGAGTAGGTCACTTTTTCTTCTGGGACTCTTACAAGGAATCATTACTTTTGCTTGATCACTTGGATTCACACATATATTCCGACAATAACTGATCAAAATGAGGACGACCACTTATCAAGGAACCTATTTTGTAGTTAAGGTACTGAAAAACTACTTTCATCTCTTTTAGTTTTTTTATCACTTAATGTTGTCAAGTAATGTTATTTATGGAATCTTATGTGATTTGTTGAAAAAGTTAATGAAATCAGTTATCAAGCTTATTATTCCATGGATAGTGTACATCTCCTTCGGTGCTCCTTATATTTGATGGCTTTTTTAGAATGAGGAATGTCCTTTATACAAAAGATATGACGACAAGCCTTTTAGATATTCATTACTTATTAAAATCTTGTTTGTGTTCTTTGCATCGTTAGCAGTTACTTTGGAACACTGTTGGGTCTGAAAATCCTTCCATTACAAATCAGTTTCTGTCGTTTTGCACTTGTGTTAGATAGTTACTAACATTCAGTGATGACTCGTTGGATGTTATAAGAATTAAGAACACATACTGTTCTCAGTTTCTGATTGGTCTTATAGCTACAAATATAGGGGATGGCGACGATTATGTAGTACAAAATTCATTTCTCTGTATAGGATTTGAGGTCATAGTGTCATACAGGTCGTGTTTGAGCTAACCACATTAAGCAAACAGTGTTTTCAATGTGGGTTAACTATGAACCAAACAATCATTTCAGAAACTAATTATCTATTCCTGAATTCAAGTATCATCGGCCGTCACACTTGTATTCTTAAGTTGGTTGTTGAATTTTGGATCAAAATAATCATAAGAAACAATTGTGTTGTTGTCCCGCGATTAAATGAATGGAGATTTAGGGGATTAACGATTATATCGTCGAATGACGTTTAGGATTAATAAGGAAGAGCCTCGTATAGTCGTGTCTCGACGGTCTTACCTGTAAAAAGCTACACTTGCCCCCGTCTTCTTTTACTATTTTAGACACGAACCTCGTAAATGTTACCACCAAAATGCATATGAACACATGAAACTGGGCTAAATAAGACTGTTGGGCTAGTGTTTTGGGCTGCTGTGCTAGATTAGTTTTAGTTTCTTGTTGGGCCATATAGTAAACATCTTTTTAAGTAGCTAATTTCACTTTTGTTTTATTTTGATTTTACAATAATCCAAACTTTTTTATCAACTAGAAGAAAACCAATTTGTTATTTACGAAAAGAAAAACCAAAGCAATAAAAAAAACGATTTTGAAACGTAAAGGAAAAACGAAAATTTCAACACTTGAGAAAGCTCGAAAAAAAACTCATTGAAAGTATATTTAAAAACCTCTATAGATACATGACTGACTTCTCATCGTAATAGTATAATTAATTTTACGTAACAATTAACGATTTTTAAGATGTCTAGTTTATTAAGAATAACGCAGGTATGAATTTATCTTCTAATTTTATTAAAAAAAATTGGGGCCACATCTTTAGTTTGCATTCTCATGTGTTTTCTTTGTGTTTTGGAAACCTATGTTTTTACAAACACAACATGACATTTCATTTCATTTCATGTCGTTTAATAACTGTATCCATGTGTTGCCGCATGGACAGCTAACATGTATTTTGAAAATAATAAATAAAAACAAATGCTGAAACATATTAAAAGTTTATTTTACGAGTACAAAAATAACCAAACGTTTATTTCAAAAAAAAAAAAAAAAAGTCTTATCCATACGTACAATGTTGTCAGTAATAAACGTTGTTCAGTAACCTCGTGAATCCTCTCTGATCGAGTACATAAAATAAGGGCTCATGTTATAAAGACCCCCCTTAAAATACAATTGGTACCCCCCTTGTTTTTTGAATTTTTTTTATTTTTTTTTTATTTCTTTTTTAATTTTTATAATTTTATTTATGTTATAAAACTGGGATCCTGAAAATACGGAATAAAAATTATAAAGTTTAATAGGTCTAAAGTAACAAACAGACAAAAATACGGAACCGAAACTGATAAAAAAACTGTGCAGAACTGTAAACTGGGGACAATGGGACAAAAAGTACAATTTTTTTTTGTACTTTTTTGAATATAGGGGGTATTAATAGTAGTACCCTAAAATAAGTTGTCTCTTTAACTATTTTTCCCCTAGTAGTTCTAGACTTGTCGGGAATTTATATTTCTGGTTTAAAATTTGCAATTTGCAATTAAAATAACAAAGATATATAAGACGTGATTAAAAAACAAAGATTGCAAAGACCCAAGTCTTGTTTCTTGGTCGGTGAAAGACCATTAATTTGTTTTTTAATGTTTAAAATTACATAGAAATGAATTTAAAGTTAGTAAAGTACAAGAGAGTTGATTGACACACTTCATAAATTGATTGGCACACTCCAAATGTTGTGTGTTAGACATTTTTACCCTTAATATGGAGTGTGCAAATTTTTCTACTCCACTAATGTAAGGGTATAAATGTCCACACACAAACATTTGGAGTGTGTCAATCAATTCATGGAATGTGCAAATCACTTCCCAAAGTACAAATATGCGATTAATCAAGTTCACTTGACTAGGACCAAACACAATGGCTTACATGACCCGCAAACAGTATACAAAACAAACCTACACACGTAATGTTAAGCTAATTAATACTTACATATATTAGAAAGCTCCGCGTTGTGGTGCCAAAGAGTGGTGTGAAAGAACGGCGTCATTTTGGATAACGGGGTAGGACTCTACGGTGTGGTGCTAAAGCTTTCGCGCCAAACATATCGGCTCACGCCGTTCATTTTTTTTATGGGAATTTAAGGGGTATATACCCTGTATGGCACCAAAAATACCTTATGGCATCACAAATCACTAGTCCGTTTAAAAAGTGGTAATAACATTTCTCATGTTATATCTTATTTTGATGACGTGACAGTATTTTTTGGCTATGGTACCACAAAAACGACATCACAGGTCCTCATGCTCTTACATGATAGATTAAGTTAGTCGGCCAAGCTTCTTTAAGCTAGGATCATGACAGCTATTCTATTTTTATAATGGTAATGGAGATCATACTCGTTTGTTTATGATGACAAACGCTGAAGGAGAGATTTAATGATTGGTGAAATAGTAATGGTTAATGGCGGCTTAATGACAGCGGTTTCAAAACCATATCAACTAGGTCTCGGGAAAAGATCCCAAACACTCCTTAATTTATCAAAGTTTCAATGGACAATTTACATCCATTGATATTTACTAGGCGAGTACCCGCGCATAGCGGCGGGAATGGCTAGAGGCAAATAATTAACGATATAACAAATGTTCAAATGTTTAGCGGCTGATACATTACTCCATTTTAAATGTAACAAGGAATTTAGCCCGGGCTTCACCCCAGGTTGTTGAATGTCTTGTTACAATTATTCCAAGTGTGTTGCAACATCAAGTTGCTTCAGAAACAATGTTATTAGTCAAAGTCTAATGTTTGGACAGGCGCCAAATTATGCTAAACGTGCAAATCTATCACACATTTGTACATCAGAATTGATTATTTGATTTACAACTTTTTTATGGCTGCCAATGTAAGAGTATTCCAGTCTGGTTCGTTTACACCTACAACTAATCAGTGAGAGAAGCATATCTTACGAATCATATTTTCCTTATTAGGCACAAACACGTTTATATGGTTTAGAAATAATTAGGTAAGTACATAGAAACGTAATCCCGGACACCCTTTTGACTAAAAGATTGATAATCGCTAGTCACTCCTTGTAAACTATGTATTTTCACCCATAGTAGTAAAACATCAAGTTACATTGTACTAAAACTTTCTAAAATGACTATATGCGAACATACCCAGAAGTTATTTAAATTAATACTATATAGTTATGCTCATCTATAAAAGTATTTAAGAAGTTGCTTCACAATTATGAGGTAAGTGCTTTATTTAACGTGAAATTATCAAAAATGTTATTGAAAACCATTGTAGCATGCGATAATCAACTATAACACAATTAACTTGAAAACGTTTGCAATGATCGCAATGATCCTACATGAAGACTCCTTTACTAAATAATGAGCAAATGTATATATGTTTGATACCTCCAGTGGACAAACGTTAAGTTTTATTAGCTATAACTTAAAAACTTGTAAAATAACAGGTATATCTCAAGAAGAGAAACTTATAAACATGTTATATCTAGATCAAAGATGAAAATACAATTTATTTACATAGAAATACAAATAGAAAATACAACATCACAACTGTTTACATAGAAATAGAAAATGCAACAATTTATAATGCCCAGTAAGAAACCCGTTAAGCCATTCTTGAATGATTTTATGCATGATATATAATTATTATAGGTCATTTGCATATTTCCTCACCTAAACTTCCATATTTGCATATTTTTCCAAACCGCGCTTAAACCGCATTGTAAATATGCTATAAAACCTTTTACCTTGGGAAAATATGAAAATAAATCACTTTAGTTGGGTATATTTGCAAATTCCCCAATTATTAAAGTTGACACATCTGTATCCTTTATCCTTTTTGGTGGCCTCATCTAGTTCGCCCATCAACAAAGACATAATAATACAACCCAACAGCTTGAAATGTTTTTTAAATGTCTCGGGTGTACCTTAGCGGATGTTTCTATTGGAATGAGTTTTGTGATGATATCACAGTTCCACAATGGGTAACAATTGTATCAATCATATGTACTACACTTGACTTGGTCGGAAAATTAACATATTACTAAAATTAACCTACACCATTTCATGACCTTTACTTCCTGAGGTCTAAACCACTTTTGTTTTAGTCGAAATCAGTTAACAGGCTAAAAGTAATTGTCGAATGTGTTTTAAACTACTTCATACCTATATAATATATACTACATAGTCGCCTATAATTTTTTCGCACCATATTAACCCATAAGCCTACTTAATGTATGCAGCAAGTGCTCCATTTCAGCTCCTAAAGCCATTTAGGCCTAGAATGCAGCCTGCAACAGAATACCGCCCAAGAAAAACAAATCCCACATATTATATATCTCTATTCAGCCTATAAATGTCCTACAACATATGTGCACGGTCGTTTAAACAGAATAGGAAAAATATACGACTATTCCACAAGATAACATTTTTTACCTCTAATATGCTAGCAAAGACCACCTAACCACGTTGCTTATCCTGAAAATGCCTAGTTTAAAAGGATATAGCCTACAACACATTAGGATTCATTTTTTTCATTACACAGTAAGTAGAACAATAACTTGCATACTTCTTGATAAAACTAAAGGTAAACATGTAAAAAATGTTTCAAATTTTATTTTATTCAGAAAATTAAATTTTATTATAAAAAATTTATAATTCGTGTAATCATATTTGACCCACTAATTATTTTGAACCCGTACAAAACTACCCATTTCAACGCAGGCTGTTACTTGCCCATTTGGCCATCTCTGGTCAGTAACACAAGGTCATAAATAGTAATAACTACATTTTAAAAGGCTCGCCCAAACACTTAAGTAAACCGGTTAAGTTCTCAAACTCCACCCAAGCTTTTTTAATAGTAAAAACTACATTTTAACAGGCCATTACATACCACTTTTAACGAATGATTAACGAACAATTTTTTTTTGAACGATGATTTCATTAAAACCTATTTGAGTTAGAATTTAAATTACAAAGTCTTCGTGAGCCAAGAGTTCCAAACTTTACGACCTCTACTTTTAAGCCAAGAAAAAAAAAAGCAACCAAACAAATTACCTGTCTAAGCCTCCACAAATTTTATATCAGCTATATCCCTTGATTCGATAGTATGTTACAAGTACTAAAAGAAAGTCATTAGTCCAGGAGATCCAAAACCTGTCAATATAAATACAAATAAAGTCATCAAACTAGAGTTCGAATATGTGTCTTAAAAAAGTTGCAAAAAATAACACAATGTTTTTATCAAAGTTCGTTAAACACATACCTTGTGCTATCACTTTGACATCTCCATCATAGTTTTTGCTTGAAAATACATAAGCTCCGCCACTCCTAAGATCATGAGTAACCACATCATCAATGAGGCAGTGTTCATACCTACAAACGAATTACCATAAGGTTAGGCGCACAAGTTACATAATGAAAGAAACTTAAAATTTCAAACCCTACAAATTTAGCTACTCGTAATATTTATGTATTTATAAACTCAACCCGTATAACTCATTGACACATATGATTTTATAACTGTTTAGCATATGAGTTAAAAAAACAAATTCTCTTCGAAATTATCGGTCTTCGCCTATAACTTTGTGAGAGTGACTCAAGATTTATACCCTAAAATATTGCAAACCGAAAAATCCCATTTGTTCTTAACAAACTTTAAGGGTTATAAAGAATTAAAGTAAAGCAAACAATTTACTGATGTCGATAAAACACAAATGAATAATAGTAGCTTTACATGTGAAATATGATCAGAACATACCAAAAGAGTGTGCAAGACCTTCTGCCTTTAAAAGAACACGAAATGCTGCCATCCAAATAATAAAATAAATAAATCTCAAGAATTGAAAATATAATATATCTCTAAGAGATTATACAAATTCAAGATGAAACAAATAACATGATTCGTTCAATGTAAACAACCACACCAATCAAAAACAAAACATGACTCGTTTGAAATTCAAAATGAAACACAAAACAGGATTTATCACCTTGATCAATTGGATATTGTATGCACAATAATTTTCTTCAACTACCCATCATCATGTATTTTTCGTCGCACCTGAAAGCGGCAACACATAGTTGCTGAAAAAAAAACCGCATGAAAGTTTATAAAAATTCAAATCTTAATACAATTTATAGATCTATAAAACAAACCTCTCGTCATTAAAGAGGCGGCGTACATCTTTCTGGTTGAACGACGGCGACGTAGGTTTGTTGGTGGCTGGAACAACCACAAAAAATTACCAATTACACAAAGCCACAACCATACCTCAGCGAAACCACCTAAACCACAGACATATTGTGGCAGATTTGGCAGATAAAGAGGTGATAAGATTATGGAGGCTGTGAATTTTTAGGTTTAGAGAAAAAAATAAACAAGGTGTTTTGTGTGTTTTCTTTACCAGTGAATTTTAATTAATTTAATTGAAACGTACTAATGGGCTTTTTAAAATCATATGCCAGCTATATTTTTCACTTTCAACAATTCCTAAAATAACTTGTTTTTCAACAATTCCTAAAATAACTTGTTTTTCAACATTCAACAATTGGGATACACCCTTTATAGGGTATATATAGATATGAACCAACGGTCATGATCAAATCTCTTTCCTTTTAAACCTATCATATTTTTCACACACAAAAACATATATCCCGATCCAGTTTCTTTTTCCTGGCAACCCATTCCACTTTTCCGGCGACCACCACAACCAACCCCCCGTTTCCCAGTGACCACCACAACCAAACCCACCTTCTTCCCGCGACCACCACAACAAACCCATCTTCTGCCGCAACCACCACAATAAACCCACGTTTTTCCAGCGACCTCCATACTAAACCACTCTTTTCCGACGATCTCCACTCTAACCCACCTTTTCCATACATATATGAAGCTGATGCCGATGTTATTGAATATGCATATAGCTGTTGTTTGTAATATAGGTAAAGTACATGCTATGATATTTGATGCAAACCATGTGTTTGATGAAATGACACAATAACAATCACATGTGATTTAGCAAGTTCTAAGTTATGAGAGCATTTTATTGAATTTTGATCGATTTTTGTAGTTGATAAGTTGATTACAGAAGTGGGATTTTTGTAATTGATAAGTTGTTGTGACTCATATATGAGTCGCTGTGACTCATACATGAGTCATAGTGACTCATGTATGAGTCGTTGTGACTCATACATGAGTCATAGTGACTCATGTATGAGTCACTGTGACTCATACATAAGTCATAGTGACTCATGTATGAGTCACTATGACTCATACATGAGTCACTATGACTCGTGTATGAGTTAGTGTGACTCATGCACGAGTCAATGTGACTCATACATGATTTATGCTCACTTATTAACTTGTTTCATGTTTATGTTCAAGGTTCTCCGCAGTCATGGAGATGGATCAGCTGAGTGTACGTGTAGGCATTTTATGCCTTATGGTTTTCTTTGTTGCCACATATTTTTTGTTTTGAAGAACCGTGATATTGAATAGATTCCAGAGAAGTACATTATAAGGCGTTGGAGAAGGAATTTGATACCGCGTTCATTAAGAAGAAACACAAGTAGATACGGAGAGAAAAACGAAACAATTCAGAGACTAACAAATGAGGCTAACTTCCACATAGAGTGTTTGTTTTGGTTGAGAATCAAATACAACAACTACTTCAAGTGTTGAAAACATGTGTTGAATATCTGATTTAATTTTCGTTTTTTCTTTTATAAATATGTAAAAGTGAAAACATGTCTTGAATTTTTTATTTAAACTAATGATTTCTTCTATTGAAGTGTTGAAAACATGTCTTGAATATGTGATTTGAATACTATGTATTGAATATCATGAGTCACCTGACTCATACATGAGTCGCCTGACTCATGCATGAGTCATATAAATTTGCAAGTGTTTATAAACACTTGTACATTTGATTGTTGTCATTTCTACACTTAATACAGTTTTATAAATATGTAAAAGTGTTTTTAACAGTTAAAACATATTCTGCGTCATTATGACTCATGCATGAGTCATATAATTTTGCAAGTGTCTATAAACACTTGTACATTTGATTGTTTTCGTTTCTGCACTTAATATGTAAAAGTGTTTTTGTACAGTTAATACATATTCTAAGTCATTATAATACATATTCTTTCATTATGACTCATGTATGAGTCATACTGAATCATACATTAGTCACATGACTCATGTATGAGTCATCTAACTCATGTATGAGTCACATGACTCAAGTATGAGTCAAAGGCACTTATGATTCTCAAACACCCAAAAACATACTACTATGATTTTTAAAACATACTACTTAAAATCATAAGTATGATTCTCAATGACTGATAAACTATCAACAGAATTAAGTACTACTATTAGTTCTATTACAATATAGCACTTTCCTTCTGCATGCTCTACTTGTTTCTTCTTGGCAGATGGTTTCTTGGCAGCTGCTTTCTCGGTTACTTATTTCTCAGCTGCTGGTTTTTCGGTTGATGCTATCTCGGCTACTTCTTTTGTATCAGTGACAACAAAAGCCAATATGGACATTGGGACATGCTTGGAAGTTTCATAAACTACCTACCTTTTTAACACATGACTCATACATGAGTCAGTGTGACTTATACATGAGTCAGTCTGACTCATACATGAGTAAGAGTGACTCATACATGATGGTTGTTGTCTATACTCTTTGATATCCTGCTCTTGGTAGGTTGTGCAGTATGGTGATATGCACGTAACTTGGCTACTAAATTTGTTGCATCCTTTTCAACATTCACAGCAAGAACCTGAATCAGATATAGACAATTGTTGTCTTAAGTTCTATAAAGTTTACTCAAATTTGTAATTCTCGACACATGTAATTTGATTAAAAGTTATGAATAGACTATTACAGAGTAAGGATGATAGGTGAGTTCACTCCGGAAACGAGAGGTGTTTTGGGCATCAAACGAGTAGCATCCAAAACCTACAACTAACTAACTAGTATCGATTTAAACAACCTTTAAACGTTGATAGGTGTGTAAACAACCATCCTTTTTACACTTAATTACAATAATAACCGAGCCAAAACGTGTATTTTATGTCTTCTATGTCGGAATTATGCGTGGTTTGTGTTTTTGTTGTGATTTAGGACGAAATTGTGAAAAGTGGAGAAAACACGGCATTCACGGGCTTTTATTGAAGAAAAAGATGAAAGATGAAGTCGAGAAGTCAAAAGTGCAAAAATAACGGAAGTCTAAGACCAATTCTGAAGATTTATCGAAGAAAAAGTCAAAATACGGAAGTTTATCAAAAGCCGAAAAACTCAAGTCTAATTTATTGAAGAATTAAAAGACGAGTTCAAAGAAATCCCGAGCCAAAAGTCATTAAAGTCCAAGATTAAAGAAGATTTAAAGGCTTAAGGACTAATGGTGCAATTAACAAAGAGATTAAGAAGGAAGGACCTAATGATGCAATTAAGGAGAAAGGAAAGAGGGGAGGAAGCTTCCTAAGCTTCCTTAATCTTCCCCTATATATAGATTAGTTCTTAATCATTTTCATTTTGTTGGCTAATAGTGACAGTTAGTTCTTCCACTTTTAATTACATTGTCATTTAATTACTTGTCAAATTTAATTACTTTGTCTTGCACCTTAAATTCCTTTAATTTCAAGTAAGTTTCCATTTAATTCTTGTCAATCTTTACTTTATCTTGTTAATCTCCTATCTACCTTTCTTAATCTTTGATTTTTATGTTTATGTTTATGTTCATGTTCATGTTCTTATTTTGATCAAAGTGGGTTTTGATTATTGTGGTTAGTTTTGTTAGTTTTATTGATTTGGATAGTTTGTTTATGATTATTGGATGTTTTGTTATTAGTTTGGTTTAATCTTGTGTTCGATTTTGCTTAAGTTGGATTAGATTCGTGTGTATATTGTGTTCCCTGTTCTTCGGTTTGTTTCTGTTACTGTGATTCCCAGGTAAGTTCCGAATCAAGCTTTCTCACTCGGAACATTGGAAGTTCTGAGCCAGAAACTTCCGAACCAAGAAGTTCCGAACCAACTTCCGAACCAAGACTTCCGAATCAAAAGTTCCGGACCAGAGAGGAAGTGCTTCATTCGGAACATTCAAAGTTCCGAACCAGCAAGTTCTGAACCAAGAAGTTACGAACCAAGGCTAAAAGTTCCGACTCAAGGATTTGGCTTAGGAAGGTTCCGAACCAGAAACTTCCGAACCAGGGAAGTTCCGAACAAAGAACTTCCGAAACAAAAGTTCCGAACCAAGGCTTTGTTTGAAAAATTCCGAACCAATTGAGTTCTGAATCAGTTAAGTTCCGGACGAAGGATTGTTCCGAATGAGCTGTATTCAGGTTCTTTTTAGTTTTTGTCTTTGACTTTTAATTTCAAGCTTTATTTTTCCCGCCTTTTTCCTTAGTCGCACTTTAAGTTCATTTTGCCTTAGATTTATTTTAGCCTTGCCTTAGTTTTAAGTTTTAGTTGCATTTTAAGTTTGCCTTAGATAGATTTAAGTTTGCGTCATTTACTTTAGTGCCTTTTAATTTCTCGTCACGTTTTAAATACTCGCCATTTGCTTTAAATTAGAATTAGATTTAAATTACCTGCCTTTTACTTTAAAGTTTTGCACATTTTATTTAAAAACAACCAAAAATATTTGTTTCACCAAAAACAATAGAGTCATACTTTAAGCCGGAAATCAATTCGTTAAGATACCGAGAACAACAATTGAACCTAGCAAAATCTCTTCATTAAAATGGCGCCGCTGCCGGCTCTTTTCGTAAAGATTAACGGTTTTCTGTGAGAGACGCGTTGCTTTTTGGGATCCGTTCACTTGTGAGCGTTATTTTTCTTGTTTAAAAAATTCAAAAACCATAAAAAATTAAAAATTGATAAAAATCCATAAAAATTAAAATTTTCAAAAATCCAAAAAGATTTTATCTTTATTGTGTATATATATTGTCTTTGTGTTTGGTTTCTTTTTCTTTTGCATTTTCAGGTGTATGCGTACTAGATCTTCTAATTATCAAGAGCCCGAGACTCGAGAAGATTTAAGTATGTCAGGTGTTAAGAACAATAATAATCCACCGCACCTCAACAATAACAACAATGTTCTTCCACAGCCCGATCTTCGGACAATGGAGGAGCTTTGTCAACCTACCATGTTTGGACGAGGAGGACCGATTGCGCCGATGCAAATCACGGCTCCTGAGTTTTCGTTGAAGCACCACATGATTCAGCAAGTGCAAACAAATCCTTTCCGTGGATTGCCTGATGATGATGCCAACAAACACCTCGACAAGTTCATTACAATCACCCAAAGCATGAAGTTGCCTGGTGCCACAATGGATGTTCTTCGCCTACAACTCTTCCCACATACTTTATCACATCATGCCGAGAAATGGTTTGATCGTCTTCCAAAGAATTCTATTCATACTTGGGATGACATGACTCAACGCTTTTTGTCGCGCTACTTTCCACCATCCATGGTCACGAGCCTTCGCAATCAAATCAGCGGTTTTATGCAAGAACCCGATGAATCTCTCTTTGATGCTTGGGAAAGATATAATGTCTTGATTGATTGTTGTCCAAACCACAACATGCTTCCGGTCACATTGATTGATACTTTCTACAACGGTTTGACTTTTCGAGATCGTGATACGATTAATGCAGCCGCCGGTGGCACATTTATGAAAAGGAGACCCGAGGAGTGTAGAGAGCTTATTGAGAACATGACTACTCACCACAAAAACTGGGATTCCTCTGCTTCTTCAAGGAACAACCCGAGAGTCAATGTTTCTTCTACCTCAGCAAACCCTGATATGACCGAACTCACCCGCATGATGACTGAAATGAGCAAAAGTATCACGCTTCTCGCTTCAAACCAACAACAACAACAAGTTAAAGCGGTTGCTAATCCTTGTGAAACATGCGGCGGTCCTCACTCATACACCGATTGTCCTTCTACTCAAGGAAATCCGGAAAATGTGTATGCAGCTTATGGTAATTATTCACCGGAAAATTACCAAGCTCGACCTCAAGGGGATAGAAATTTGCTGAGCTACCGGTCTAACAATTACCTTTCACCCGGTTTTTCTCCTCAAAACCAAAACCCCGCCAACAACTACAATAGAAGCAATCAAATCCCACCAAGAGCTTCTAATCCTTACCACCCAACCGCTCAACAAACCCCACCCATTAACCCCGATGTTGAAGCTATCATGAGAACCCAAGGTGAGCAAATCAAGAATCTGCAGAGCCAAATTATCAATCTTAAAGGAGATATTACCAAGCAAGGGAATGAGATAAGATCTGAGCTTCGAGATAATATTCAATCCTCCTCCAGCAATCAAACAAATGATTTGAAGAATATGCTTGCTAGTTTCTTGCCCGCCGCTCAACCTTCTTCTACGAGCTCTCTACCTTCAAACACCGTCACCAATCCGCGAGCAAATGTGAGTGCTATTACTACTCGTAGTAGAATTACCATTGTCGATCCACCAATCCCACCCCCATCATCTACACCTCCTACACCACCATTTATCCCTACTCCTCCTACACCTAGTATTAGTGCACCATTACCGTCTCTGCCTCGTCATGACGATGAACCTAGGAAGGACCCTTCAACATCTCAACCTTTACCTACTACACCTGCACCTTCACCACCCAAACCCAATATCCCTTATCCCTCTCGTTTAGGCAAGACCAAAATGCTAACCAAGGATGACTCTGAAGTGTCACGCTATGTGAAGATGATCTCTCAAATGAACTTCAACATTAGCTTTCTCGAAGCACTTGTCCACATGCCGAAATTTGTCAAAGCATTCAAGGAATTGCTTAACAAGAAGGAAAAGTTGATTGAGCTCGCCAACACACGCTTAAATGAAAACTGCTCTGCAGTTATTCTTAAAGAACTTTCGGAAAAGCTTGGAGATCCCGGTCGTTTTGTGTTGCCGTGCGTTTTCAACAAAACTGAAGAATTTACTGCCCTTGCTGATCTCGGGGCCAGTATTAATCTTATGCCTTTGAGTGTTTGGAAAACACTATCATTACCCGACCTTACTCCAACAAAGATGACTCTTGAACTTGCAAATCGTACTCTCGCTTACCCCGTTGGTATTGCCGAAGATGTGTTCATCAAAGTTGGCACATTTACTTTCCCGGTCGATTTTGTCGTTGTTGATTATGAAATGGACCCTCGTATTCCTTTAATACTTGGTCGGCCATTCTTGAGAACCGGACGAGCTCTTGTCGATGTTGCCGAAGGTGAGTTAATCTTAAGAGTCGGGAATGATTCACAAGTTTTTAAAATGGGGAAGCTTACCATCAAATCCTTTGGAGGCCGAGTATAAGTGAATATGATTAATGTGCTGGATGATTTTGTCGTCTAAAACAATCCTCTATTCGATTCTTCCATTGATAATCCACTTTTTCAAGATGATGTGAATGATTCTCTCTCCAATTTGGAACCTTCTCCCATTTATGACTCTCCACCGATCTTCGATGCTTATGATGATGATGATTCTAGCTCAGATTCGGATGATTATGATTGTACTTCCGAGTATCCCGAGCTGCCTACATATGATGATTTTGATGAGGCCGATACTCTTTCGAGCGATTCTTCTCACGATGAAGATCCTCCGCCATCACTCGATCCTACTTTGGACGATTACTCATTTGAGGAAGACTTCTCTACGTTTCTCAACACTTACTTCCCTCATGAGAGTGATGCTCCTCCTTATGATTTTTAAGATTATCGTCTTGATCCTACTTTGGATTTGAAGAACATTCTTTCAAAGGAGAAGAAACCGGTCGACACCAATATCCGCAGCACATATGATTTAACACCTCTTTGTCCCCCTTCTGAGGACGAGGTTGTGCTTCTTCGGGGATATTCTTCCCACTCTGCTGAGCCTGAGTGCTATTTTCCCTTAAAGGAAAAGGTGTTCGACCCCGGTATAGATATTATTCAGCCATCTCAGTATCCACCTGATGAAATAAAAGGGAAAATCTTTGGAAATTTTGAAGACATGCTTGCACATCACCATACTTACTCCCACCATGCTCCATCGCTGCTTAAGGGAACCTTGCCTATTCTTCTTTGGCTTGCCTTGTTCGCCTTAAGCCTCTACTATTTGATGTACGAAAACTATGTCTTTGATCCTGGTGGATATGTTTCATGCTTCTTCCTATGATGATCAAGGTCGAGTCAGGCTCACGACTCGGTTAACAAAAATCAAGCGCTTCTTGGGAGGCAACCCATGCATCTATCTTTTAGCTTTCTTTATCCTAAGTGTAGGGGAGACCCTTTGGTTTGCTATTTCCTCTCCTCTCTTCTTATAATCAGGGATTCGAGCTTCAATGATCCACTCTTGATGATTCTTGACGACCCGTGTTTCCGTGTTCCCTTCTTCCCGGTTCTATCCTAAACTCTTTTCGATTCACTATTTTATATTTTCCAATATTAAAATAGGAATCTCGTTAGTTGTCTTTTCCTTAGCGAGATTTAAACAAAGTGCACAATGTCCTAAGTGTAGGGGAGTTTACTCCCACATGCTTCAACATTGAGGACAATGTTTATGTTAAGTGTAGGGGGACTTCTATCGAAGTTAAGTGGCCTTTTCCTTGTATTTTTCTTCATTTTAACCGGAAAATCAATTTTTCGACATTTTTCAAAATTTTTGATCTATTTTGGCCTATTAGTTTTTACCTTTGTATAGTTATTTTCTTTCTTATTAGAATAAATTTTTAATAAAGTGGTTTTAATTTTCAAACGTTGTGAATCTTTTGACTCAACCCGAGTTTACTTATCTAAGTTTACTCTAGCTAGTATCCTTAACGTGTTTAAGTCAAGTTTTGCTAGGCTTTTATATAGGGAGCTATAAAACGCGAAAGTCTTAACTCTCACGGGTTAAGAACAAGAACTTTTCGCAAGTTCCTATAATTGATCCTAGAGAGTCGTTTATCAAGGGAACTTTAAAACGCGATTTCTAAACTTGAAAAAGTCTAAGAATTTGCAAGATCCTATAGGCGACTCGAAAACCCAAAACTTTGATTTAATAGGCTAAGCATCCACGAGTCTTATTCCTTGAGATTTTAAACTGTGGAGAACGAGAGATGATAGAGCCAATTATAAGTTTGGTATTCTTTCGTGAATTTATGTGAGTTAATTATGAGCCTATTCTCCCATCGCCTGCTAATAAATTTATCTGCAATAAATAAGGTTGTACGATTTGAAAAGTTACTTAGCTTCTAGCCCAAGATCGTTTAAAAGTTGCTCGGTATGGATTAGAGTTCATAGCCAAGGCATAACTTATTGAACCGGGATGCGAAGATTGGCGAGTCCAAAAAGGCCCTAACAAGGCATGAGGGCTACATTTTGTTGCTAAAGATCCAAAGTGATGTGAAGAATCATTTATCGAAAATCAATATGAAGGATCGAGACACACGACGAAAAGCAAAAAAAAAAACTCCCCAAAAGTCATGGAGAAGTCTATCCGAAAAGACCCTAGCAAGGTATGAGGATAATTAGATCCAAGTCAAAAAGGAGGCGGATCGTTGTATATCAAAGTCCAAAATAATGATTGGAGAAAAATGAGGAAGTCCTGGTCCTAATATGAAGAATCTCTCAAAACATCAAGTGAAGAAATTCCTATTATGAAGAGAAGACCATTATTTCATGAACGTCTCTCAAGGTTTGAAGTATGAAGTCGCTGCCAAATATCGGTCCGAGAAAGGTCTCAAATCGCGAAGTGAGTTATGCCAAGATATGAACTTTATGAGGTTCCGAGAAGCAGTTTTAAAAGAATTTGTCCTTTAGATAACTATTGATTAAATCGTTCACTTTATTTTCGGACTAAATAACTATCGAAATAAGTCAAAAATGCATCCTCGTGATCATTCAAGACAAAAATAAAATATAAGAGATACACCTAGGAATAAGGGATTCTAAGTGAATAATTGGCCCACATGAGTTCGTGTTAGTTTGCTAACTTATAATAACAATGATCTCGTTTTTAAGCTTGGTTTGGAGAAAGTGAAAACTTGAGGATGATGATCATTCATAACATTTCCAAAACCCAAGGTATGCTTTTGATTTCTTTACTTTGAATGTTTATAATTTTCTATCTCTTTAATAAAGGCCAAGATGGATTGATTATGATGAAAAATGAAATCTTGCTTTGTAACTAATGCATTGCATGAGGACATTGCAATGGTCAAGTGTAGGGGATTTGATAGGTGTGTAAACACCCATCCTTTTTACCACTTAATTACAATAATAACCGAGCCAAAACGTGTATTTTATGTCTTTTATGTCGGAATTATGCGTGGTTTGTGTTTTTGTTGTGATTTAGGACGAAATTGTGAAAAGTGGAGAAAACACGGCATTCACGGGCTTTTATTGAAGAAAAAGATGAAAGATGAAGTCGAGAAGTCAAGAGTGCAAAAAGAACAGAAGTCCAAGACCAATTCTGAAGATTTATCGAAGAAAAAGTCAAAAGACGGAAGTTTATCAAAAGCCGAAAACTCAAGTCTAATTTATTGAAGAATTAAAAGACGAGTTCAAAGAAATCCCGAGCCAAAAGTCATTAAAGTCCAAGATTAAAGAAGATTTAAAGGCTTAAGGACTAATGGTGCAATTAACAAAGAGATTAAGAAGGAAGGACCTAATGATGCAATTAAGGAGAAAGGAAAGAGGGGAGGAAGCTTCCTAAGCATTCTTTAATCTTCCCCTATATATAGATTAGTTCTTAATCATTTTCATTTTGTTGGCTAATAGTGACAATTAGTTCTTCCACTTTTAATTACCTTGTCATTTAATTACTTGTCAAATTTAATTACTTTGTCTTGCACCTTAAATTCCTTTAATTTCAAGTAAGTTTTCATTTAATTCTTGTCAATCTTTACTTTATCTTGTTAATCTCCTATCTACCTTTCTTAATCTTTGATTTTTATGTTTATGTTTATGTTCATGTTCTTATTTTGATCAAAGTGGGTTTTGATTATTGTGGTTAGTTTTGTTAGTTTTATTTATTTGTATAGTTTGTTTATGATTATTGGATGTTTTGTTATTAGTTTGGTTTAATCATGTGTTCGATTTTGCTTAACTTGGATTAGATTCGTGTGTATATTGTGTTCCCTGTTCTTCGGTTTGTTTCTGTTACTGTGATTCCCAGGTAAGTTCCGAATCAAGCTTTCTCACTCGGAACATTGGAAGTTCCGAGCCAGAAACTTCCGAACCAAGAAGTTTCGAACCAACTTCCGAACCAAGACTTCTGAATCAAAAGTTCCGGACCAGAGAGGAAGTGCTTCATTCGGAACATTCAAAGTTCCGAACCAGCAAGTTCCGAACCAAGAAGTTCCGAACCAAGGCTAAAAGTTCCGACTCAAGGATTTGGCTTAGGAAGGTTCCGAACCAGAAACTTCCGAACCAGGGAAGTTCCGAACAAAGAACTTCCGAACCAAAAGTTCCGAAACAAGGCTTTGTTTGAAAAATTCCGAACCAATTGAGTTCCGAATCAGTTAAGTTCCGAACGAAGGATTGTTCCGAATGAGCTGTATTCAGGTTCTTTTTAGTTTTTGTCTTTGACTTTTAATTTCAAGCTTTATTTTTCCTGCCTTTTTCCTTAGTCGCACTTTAAGTTCATTTTGCCTTAGATTTATTTTAGCCTTGCCTTAGTTTTAAGTTTTAGTTGCATTTTAAGTTTGCCTTAGATAGACTTAAGTTTGCGTCATTTACTTTAGTGCCTTTTAATTTCTCGTCACGTTTTAAATGCTCGCCATTTGCTTTAAATTAGAATTAGATTTAAATTACCTGCCTTTTACTTTAAAGTTTTGCACATTTTATTTAAAAACAACCAAAAATATTTGTTTCACCAAAAATAATAGAGTCATACTTTAAGCCGGAAATCAATTCGTTAAGATACCGAGAACAACAATTGAACCTAGCAAAATCTCTTCATTAAACGTAAATACGACATTTATTGGGTGAGCTTATTACTACACTTTCCATTGCTAAGAATACAGAATATAACTCATAAATTTATACAAACAAGCATAACAATAATCAAACGATACTATTTAATAAATTCATAAATAAATAGAATGATTTAAAAAGGCTTATATATGCATAATTAAATGGGAATAAGCATAGAAATAAGTATACATCGACTCATACATGAGTCACAACGACTCATACATGAGTCACATCGACTCATGTATGAGTCATAGTTCCAGTTGTGTAATCATAAATCTCACTTCTGTAATCAGCTTATCAACTACAAAAATGGACCAAACTTCAATAAAAATACTCATTCATAAATTAGAAGTTGCTAAATCACATGTGATTATCATTGTGTCATTTCATCAAACACATGGTGTGCATCAAGAATCTTAATATGTGTTTTACCTAGAGTAGCTATGAAATTTTCTAAGCATAATCATATTGAAAAAAACATATAAATAAGTATAATCAAAACAACTTACTATCATCGACATCTATTTCGTCTCTTATATCCATAAATAATGAAACTTAGTAATAAAAAATTAGGTTTTGATGGTGTGGATTTGATAGGGATAGTGTGGAATAGGTCGTGGCTGCTGGGGGTAGTTGATGTTGGGGTTGGTGGTGGCGGTGGTGGAAGAAGATGGTGGGCAGCAGTGGTGGTTGATTGGTGCAGTGGTGCTAGATAAAAAATCCCGATGTATGTGTGTATTTTGTTAAATGTTTATTTTTTATAATTAAAAAAAGTTATTAATTACAACACTTAGATCATAGATAAATGAAGGATGGAGATAGATTCATTGGGTCTTTAATAAAATTGAAAACTCTATTAAATTTTTGGCATTAAGTCTCTAAAACTATGTAAAATGATATAGATTAAAGAACCCTATGAGTCTTTTAGATATTATTGATAATTATTTATAATGATAATTATATACATACAATTAAATTTTAATGGATCATACGCCCACAAACGAACTTAAGACAATTAACTTAATCAAACCACCATCATTTTTCTTAGGGGTTGGATACTAAGACCCCCTTTTTCTATTAGGAATACCCTCTAAGTTTTTTAATTTTTTTAATTTTTTTTAAAATTTTTATAATTTTGTTTGTATTATAAAATTATAAAATAAAAAAAAACGAAACGAAAATTATAAAGTTTGATAAACCAAAATCAATCAAACATGAAAAACGCGGAGCCGTCACCTGTCTTCTCCAGTTAATAAAATGAATAAAACTGCTAAAAAATTTGCGACACTGAGATTATAAAGTTTTACATTTCAAAATTTATAAAATGTAAAAAATACGAAACAAAAAAACACAAAAAACTGTATGTTCTTTAATTTTTTAAACTGTTTAATTTTTTAAATTTTTTTGGCATGTCATGATACAAGGTCACAAACGCTATTAAGGCTGGTGGGGTGGGGTGAAACTCACTCGTGAGTTACCCAAACTCACTCGCAGACCCCATTCTCCCACCTAAAGTCGCGCGCGAGTTAGTCCTCAGAAAGAAAAAAAAAATGGCAGACTCACCTTGGCTGAGTTAAACTTATGTGGGCTCAAGTGTTTTTTTTAGTTAGGTTTATTTGTGGGTGTTTTTTGTGAGTGGGGTGTGTTTAAATAATAAAAAATATGTATGAAAGGTGAGTGTGGGTGAGTTTGGTTGAGTGTTATTATCTTCGTGGGTGAGTTTTTGTGAGTTTGTTAAAAGGTGAGGTAACGCTGACGTAGAGACGAGTGGGTTTGCCTCCACTCCCACCCGCTAACAGCAATGGAAATAATTACACTGAAAAGATATAAAAAGAAAATTAAATGATGAATAGCAAAATGAAGTTCACGTTACCTTTTCGTACTTCCAAATTTCAATGATGAATAACATTAATGCATTACGCAACTTGTGATTAAAGACGACCCAAAAGTCTCTCAAAATAAAACTAATTTGTCGTATGTATTTACTTTTTTCAAAATTCGTGTGCTAAATCCAATAAAACTACAAACTTCACGCAATATACATACAGCATAATCTTTTAGTGTCGTGTCTATCAACATGTACACGCATAACCATGCGAGTGAAGTAAATAACTTGTCTTTAAACTAGTGTGGTGTGGTGTTTGTGACATAGGAATATCGCTGAGCAACAGGTCTGGACTGAATCGGATTAATTAAAATTGGATTAGATTGAGGATTAAAATAGTCTAAAACCTTGAATTAAGACCGGACCGAAACGGTTCGATCTGGTCCGGGACTGTTCGGTCTGGTTCGATCTTCGGTCCGGTCCAGTACTATTAGGCATAATCGACGGGTTTTTGGTAAGATCGAACTGGACGGGACTGATCGAACGGAAGACCGAAATGGTCAAAAATCCCGGACCGAGGACAAAACCGAAATTGTCCGGTCCGAGTCGGTCTGGTCCGACGGTCCAAATGCTCACCTCTACATAGGAATAAGACGGTTAATCATTTGATGTTGCATTGTGATCTCGCACGTAATATGTTGGTTTTTGTTGGTCGATGGTAGAGTTTAGACTTCTTTTCTGTGTTAACGATTCGAGAGTTAATTTCATGAGTCGATGATACATGCTTTCACATTTTGACGAAGAAGGTGTTTCATGCGGTTGTTGTAACGACAGTTTTGTCTATCGAAAATTCAGAAATCAAAATATTTTCGAAGAGGAGAAACCGAAAGAAGCCCGTCTTTTTAATTCAATTGTTTTTACGTCATTTTTTGTTATCTCATAGAAATAACAAGCTTAGGATTTACCGGTTAGATTTCCTTCGAGATCTTATGATGGTTTGTAATTCTTTGTAATTGTTTATTACTTGATTCTTGCTAGCGTTTGACGCTTTAGTTATTTATATAGTTCTTTTAGTTTTCTGTGGTTTGGGTTTTAGCTTCGCTGAGCTCTTTTTTCTAAGAATTTGGTGCGGGTAATAAAGAAATAACTTGTTTCTAACACATATTGATGACGTATAATGGTCGGTTGGATTATTCGATTGACCCGTGTACACTATTCATATCCAACTCATCACTAATGGGTTAGAGCATCGACACCAGTCTAATGGGCCTGGTTAGAGGTGAGCCACACGCGATTGTTGTTTGACAGAATTTTAGTCTAATAAGGAATATGATTCGCTTAAGTTAGGAAAGAATATGCATTCCTTATTTATTGATACGGATCCCGAGTCTATCTCCAAATCTTGGGCCGCAAGTTTCGGAAAACCTAATTGGGCTTCACCGGCTATATAAGGGATCCCCATGGTTCCATTCAAGGTACGACATCTTCACTTATAATCATCAACCGATTATTAACCTTAAATCGATTACTTACTCTCACGCCGGAGGTTAATCTTGGGAAACAATCTCACGATAAGCTTAACGGTGTTTTTCTATTTGTGCAAGGTCCTCAACAAATTCGCTTGATACAGGAGTTGGAGCCTTAAACGCCGGAATTGCCTCAAATTCGGGTTAAATATGCCTAATCCAACTTTTGTCCCCTCGGTTAAGGTATGTGGGGTGTTGGATCCTGCTCTAGTTGAGGCAGGAATGTCTTCAAAATCAGAAGATTCAGCTGTTGTTGTCTTGTTCACTATGGGTGACGGCTCGGGGAACTGTTCCGTTGCCGACGTCGCAATCATGTCTTGATCGTACGTGCATCTATATCCGGAATACATATGTTAGTATGACTGAAGTAATATACTGAATCAAGTAAATACCTATAACAAAATATGGTTGGAAATACTTACGGTGCAACCGCCACAATCTCAGGCTCTTGAGGTTTAGCAAAAGATAGGGGGTCGAGATTCATCATGCTTGTGCCAAAGGTCGTCATCACGGTGGCATGTGTCTCGATGTCCAAATCAATAGGCGTGGGGGACACTTCTATCGTAGCACTAGCACCAACATTGAAAGTAGGATGACCTTTACGCAAGATCTTAGGTGGCACATTCGTCGTGGAGATTTCCTTCGCTGCCTTGTGTTTCCTAGATGGGAAGGTCTTTCTCTTATTTGGCCGCTTGTTCACAAGCCCTTCCTCAGTTGACTCGGACGCGTCAGAGGGAAGCAATGCGATTTCCGCATCCTCAGTGTTATCTGGTTCACCCGCATGAAGGCCAGTGGAAGCTTCACCACCTTCCAAGTGAAGATTATAAACATCCTCATTATGGAAGTCTAGTGGGGACTTCTGTAGTATGGCGGTTTGCTCAGATGATTCGTCTAGAGGGATTGCAGCTGCTACGGGTAAGGTGTCATCAGCTGTGGCTACTAGCAATGGGGGTTCGTTTAAACAACATGCACGAGACCCTGTAGGTACCTTCTTAGGGTGGTCGTGGCGAAGTAAGCAGAATTAATTCATCTCTACAAAATAAACAAGTGTATTAGTTTAGTATAACAATGACCAAATATACGTTACAAAAATAAACTAACACCCACCCCGGTTGTCGGCGTCAAGGAAAATAGGGTATTCATCATCCCTTGGGAAGAAATTTCGGCTCAAGCCTATTAGGCATATGAAGGGTTCGGGAAGTTTGTTGAATAGGGTACTGTTTTGTCAAGCCTCGCCGATTCATTCGCGTTAAACGATCCTTTTGGCATGACACTATCCTTAGCGATGGAGGTTAGTAGCAGCGGATAAGGAAATACGCACTCATCTATTAAAAAGAAGCGGTTGTTCTAATTTTTAAGGGAGTCCATGGCTTTGATGTAGCATTGGGGGCGGTTCTCCCGGTGAGCTTGCTAAAGGACACCCATCCATTCACTAAAGAAGAGATGTGTAAGATGGACACCGTAATAATTTAGCTGATTAACTAGAAACCTAGAAAAAGGAATGCGGTAATTTATTGTATCAAATAAACCTACATTATACACCGATTTTTCCTTCCGGACAATCGGTGATATCATCTAGTTCGCCGGGAAGTTTGGGATGAAAGTCGCTAGAGATATAATAATCAGAGCAAAACTGCATAAGCCGCTCTTCATTTAAATCCGACAAGGTTGTATAGATATTAACAATATCCTTTACCATTTTCATAAAGATTCTAAGTGAGACGCGATGTGCTAATCAGAGATAAGGAAGATCGGGGGGGGGGGGGGGGGGGGGAGCAATGAGTGCGGAGGTCAGTTTTTTGAAAATGGTGGAAGTATGAATAACTGTGGAAAGATGAATAGTAGCAGTTACACATATATATAGTGTTTCCTCAGTTTGCACGAATCGCTCGATGAGTGACACGTGTTACCCACTATCTCGATCATATGGTTGGGATTGCGAGTGTAGCTGAAAAGGTATTAGGACCCATAGGTCTAATCAAATAGTTATCTCACGTGTCTTGATATCTGAGGGCTAGGTGTTACTTTTCAGAGATGGGGTCGGCGTGCTAATTTCTAAATTGACACGTCCACACGACGAGTTGCCACGTTGGCACGACGATTCGTAGTTTCATATATTTATAAAGTGATATGTTCTTTGCTACGTCCATGCGACGATGCAGTACGTCTATACGACGGTTTACATTTTTGGTGCGTCTATATGATCCCATGCGGTCAGTACGTCTCACTATACTGTTTTGTTAGTCTAGCAGATGTGACAGCGGTCACGCCTACTAGACTGAGGGGACATGATGGCGTATAATGGTCAGTCGGACTATTCGACCCAACCCGTGTACACTATCCGTATCCAACCCATCACGAATAGGTTAGAGCACCGACACTATGCATTCTTTATTTATTGATAAGGATCCCGAGTATATCTCCTAACATTGTGCCGCAAGTTTCGAAAACCCTAATTGAGCTTCACGGCTATATAAAGAACCCCATGGTTGCATTCATGGTTCGATATCTTCACTAATAATCATCGACCTATTATAAGCCCTAAATTGATTACTTACTCTCATATTAGAGATTAATCGTGAGAAACAATCTCACGATAAATTTAACAGTGTTTTTTCATTGTATAGAATATTCAACAAATTCACTTGGTGCAAAAACCGAAGCCTTAAACGTTTGAATTGCCTCCAATTCGGATTAAATGGGTATAATCTAAGTTTTATTATATTATAATGATAAACAAAACGTATCATGCATAGGTTTAAAGCTAGATCTTTCTGAAAATAATTGTGTTGGAATATTAGTAGTAAACTTAAATATAGTTTAGGGACTTAAGTGTACTTTGTAATATAGATTAGGAATAAACTTGTATTAGGAAGGTGTCTACCCCCTCATCTCTATAAATAGGGATGAGGGGGATCCTAGTTCAGTGAATTCTTCTTCCTCAATGTAGTCTTTATTAGGTTTATTAATAAAGAGGTAGTTGAGGGTATACCGTGTGCATATATTTGTCGATTCTTTGTAGTCTCTCGTGTGTTCGCTACTTGTGCTCGATACAACTCGCGATCTAGCGGTTCCGCGTTATCGAACTTCGGGTTTGTTGTCGGTTGTCGTACAACAAGTGGTATCAGAGCCAGGTTATTGTGGTCTCATCGGAGTTCGAGGGCTAGAGCGAAGGTTCGAATTGTTCGAAGTATCGGCGATCGAGTTTTGGATTTAAAATCGATCCTGAAGTAGCGATTTCTCGACGATTAAGCTACGATCGTCAAACGAGATAAAGAACAAATTGATGAGAGGTAAAAGTCGAGATTAAAGAATCTTAGTATTAGACCTCACGTGGGTAAAGAAAAGAAGCAATTGGTTTATTGCATTACGTAAGATTCCATATTACAAAGGTGGCAAAAGTTCTTTTCGAAAATAAAAGATTCGTTTGGAATTTTTGATTCGACTAGTGGACTTCGATTATTTGTTTCTTTTGTTAAAAAAAATGATTTAATTGAAGGGTTGTTGCGGGTTTACTTCTTGTGATTCAAGTTTTGATCGTGGTTCGCTTAGGTTTCAAGTTAGCGGTCGCGTTTGCTTGTTCATGATCGAGGGTTTAGAGGTTTTCTAATAAATTCGATTTGCAAGAAGGGTATTTTCTTGTGGTTCAAGTTTGATCGTGGTTTGCTTGGGGTTTTCAAGTTAGCGGTCGGGTTTGCTTGTTCGGAATCGAGGGTTTAGGGTTCTCTAATAAATTCGATTTGCAAGAAGGGTTTTTCTTGTGGTTCAAGTTTGATCGTGGTTCGTTCAGGTATTCAAGTTTACGATCGGGTTGCTTGTTCGTGATCGAGGGTTTAGAGGTTTTCTAATAAATTCGATTTGCAAGAAAAGGTTTTAGCAACAACGGGTATATTGCACACGGCTTGTGAGGCTTGTCGGTAAAGTTGGTTGAGAAACAACTTGACAAGGTTTGTAGCAAGGTGAAAGAAGATTCAAGACTTGTCGAGGTTGCAAGATTTCTTATGTTATTAGAAATCGGTTTTGCAAAATTAAAAGTACGACAAGGGTTACTTCAAAAGGAGTCGGGTACTTTCTTGATTCAAGGGTTGTCGATTTGTTGGATAGGTTAATTTCCAAGGCTCAATCGATATTTGAGTAAGAAAGGGTGTTCTTTTGAAGGGTCTTGGTTTGATCGATTTCTAAGAAGGTTTCTCTTAGGGTTATATCGATAAAGCAAGGGTTTTTCTTTATAAACGGGGACTTCGTATTCGTGATTGTGAGGTTTAATATATCACAAGGTTTAGCGAATTATCGAAGGGACTTTGTCGGTTTGTGATTGTGAGGTTATTCACAAGGTTTAGCAAACAACAAAGGGATAAAGAAAAATGGCTAGTTCTATAACTAGGTTTAACATCGAGATATTTGATGGATTTCATGTACATAAGCATGGAGGTTCAAAACAAGTTGGGTTCAAACAACTTGGTCCTGGTGTTAAAACAGGAGTCCATGGAGTACATGTTCATAAACGTGTTTGGTTTGAGGTGGAACTGCAGGGAGCTCAGGGGGATCGTGAAGCTGAGGTTTTTCAGGTTAGTAACGATCATGCTGTAGTGGCTCAAAGACGGTTTGAGGTAGAACTACAGGGAGCTCAAGGGGATCGTGAAGCTGAGGTTTTTCAGGTGAGTAACGATCATGCTGCAGTGGCTCAAAGATGGTTGAAGGACAAACAACCTGAAGAAAAGACAAACACGGGCTGCTTGGTAAATGAGCAGGAAGAGGTACACCTTGGTATAAAGGTGGGGGCAAACATTACGGTAACCGGAGTACCTGGTCAAGAGGGTGCGGAGGGTAATGTTGCTGAGAAGAAGAACGTGAAGGAGTTTATGGAAGCTAATCTAAGGAAATTACAGAAGTACAATGCCTGGTCGACAAGGTGGTTCCCGGTTCGAGGTTCCAACACCGGTAAAGGGTGTTGAGTATCGGTTATGTTTAAGTGTTACTCCTAAGGTGGAAATTGTTGGAATATTAGTAGTAAACTTAAATATAGTTTAGGGACTTAAGTGTACTTTGTAATATAGATTAGGAATAAACTTGTATTAGGAAGGTGTCTACCCCCTCATCTCTATAAATAGGGATGAGGGGGATCCTAGTTCAGTGAATTCTTCTTCCTCAATGTAGTCTTTATTAGGTTTATTAATAAAGAGGTAGTTGAGGGTATACCGTGTGCATATATTTGTCGATTCTTTGTAGTCTCTCGTGTGTTCGCTACTTGTGCTCGATACAACTCGCGATCTAGCGGTTCCGCGTTATCGAACTTCGGGTTTGTTGTCGGTTGTCGTACAACAAATTGGTACGATAAAGTTGGAGAAAAAGTAAGAATGGTGGCAGGGTAGCCTTGATGATCCCGTGGATATTTAGAAGATGAGTGTATTTGTCATGTTAGCTGGGATTAATTAATAAAAGCAACACTGACTGACACCTGTATTGCATGCCCATCCTCCATTCATTCATCTTCAACTTGTTATGATCGATCAAGTCGATGATCATTTTGTCCCGAATCTTAAAATCGTCGTATTAATTTCAGTACTCGAATCATGTTCGGTAAGTAACGATATTATGAAATAAGGTGAAAAAATTCGATACTGGACCGATACCAAATCAGAAAATTCCAAAAAAACAGGAAAATCACGATTTCTCGATACCGATATCGATATCCGAATCTCGTTCGATACTATACTGATACGATTAATTTATGTTCGAAAAATAGGTACCACTATTCGATACGGTACCAGTACCGTGCTCATCCCTACATCTAAACAAGGTCGTCTCGTGGATTAATTCTAATGGTGTTGTGCCATTATCATAAAAAGGTCCTTAAACGAACACAAAATACATGTTTATGTATGAATTAATTAAACTCAGTTTATATCGTGCGTATATATAATGGCCTTTCAAATAATGGTCATGTACAATCACAACTCTTAGATCTTTGTATATTCTCATGTTATATGTTGGAAATAAACATTCATATTGATTATTTGCCCTTAAAGTTTTTTGTAATGATTAATACCTCGACCATAATAACTTTAAAAGCAAGGGAACGGAGCTGTTGGCTGGGTTGTTAAGTCTTTGACGCTATTTCCTTGTTGACGCATCACTCCGTGTCTAGTGTCAAGGAGTTTCACGTCAAACTCACCAGCCGGGCTGTTAGATTTTTTATTTTTTAATAAAAGTAAATATATGTGGGCTTATTATACCCATTTGACACCATTTTTTCTCGTGTCAACCATTCTCTCATAAATATAGTGCCAAAAGGTTTTTGTTGTCAAAACATTAAAATTTTACGTAACGACTTTGATACCACTTTCTGATGTCAAGTACCACTCCAATCTCTCTAAATGATTTGTTGTTAGATTAAGTATAACCCACTCCAAGACACAAAAATGTAAAATTATTTTGGTGACTTTTGACGTGTCAAACTATAAACGGCCTTCCTAAAATCGCTTATATTACCACAAGTTGTTCTATATAAAGTCGTTTTCTTACAATCACTTTTCAACATTTTTTCCATGTTAAGTAGAAGTATCACATGATCATCAATCAATCAAAAAGTGCATTTGCCACTAGCTTCTATGCTAATCATATTTAATGTATTAATCAATGCATATGTAGAACGAAAACATCATTGGAAAAGCCTTAACTTACTGTATAAAAATACTGTTTTAATAAAGAAAATGATAATAATTGTCAATAAGTTACTTCGTTCGTCTCAAATTTATATTTATTTTTCTATTTTGAGACGTCTTAAAATTATTGTCCCATTTCAAATATAACTGTGAGTAATTTAACAAATTTACCATATTACACATAATTTATTTAAATGTTTAATTGATTGCATAAAGGTATAGTTGTCATTTAAAAAATAAAAATAAAAAAATATTATCATTATTATTTTTTTCAAAACTATGTGTTTTTTTTTTTGGGAGATAATTAATTTAAAACGAAAGAAGTAATAGAATATCAAATGCGTATAAAATATTTGCACATTTGTATTTTTAGATATAAAGTATGTATGTTAAATGTTAAAAACGTTGAAATTTTAATATTTTTATATTTAAATTAAACAAAATACTGAAATAAAAAACAAATATATTAGTCATCACGTCACATGTTGAGAGGTATCGTGTATAAGTTTTATCATCGAGTTAATATGATCGAGTCATCAGGTCATAGATTCGATCATTATGTCAATCAGGTCGAGTAATCGAATTACGGGTTTGAGCAATGAATTAATTCGGTCTAGTGATTGAGTCATGTGTTAAAATAGATAGGTCAGATCAGATCAAATCATAAAATTATCAGTCTAATCATCAGATCGATTAGCATATCATTAACTTTATATAACTAAATAATTTCGCCCCTATACGCAAATACAACATTTAATAATGATCACTCGTATCTTGATTTAACTCTTAAACAATTTAATATCACTATCTGACAATTCAATTTACCTTATTATATCTAGGAACGGCATACGACCATAAACATTGTCGTCAATAAATCCATTTTACTAATTATGACAATTCATTTTAACGTATTAGTCGTTAAACATAACATTCGATGCTTTTCGTATTTATAAAAACTGTGATTAACAATTCTTTCTTATACTCTCTCCGTCTTATTTTTATTTTCATTATTTTTTTATGTCATAATTTAATTTTTTACTCTTAAAAATAATTAAAAAAATTTGTTCAAGTTTAATATATTACCTTTGTTTTAAATTATTATTAGTTATTACAAATTTAAAAAAAAGATTTTAATTAATTAGTTTAAAGTAAAATTATCATTCTGTTAAAACGTAAAAAAATAATAATAAATATATATTTTTAAATTGTTTAATTTTTGTTAGACGATAATAATTTAAAACAAAAGTGCAAAATGAGAAGATGAAGTGTACATATATAAATCATATTTAAATTTAAATCCGTAAGTAAAAAGACTGCTTCTAAGATTATTTCCGAAAAATAAAAAGAAAATTTTTTTTTGTTAAAATAATATTAAAAAGTCAGGACATGTGAAAATATAGTCACGGCTATAAAAGACAAGATCGGTCTTGCCTCAAAATTTATAGTCTTTCTTAGCCTCCCAACTAATTTTACTCTTCTTCCTTTCTAAATATAGAAAGACTAAACATGGTTGTCCCTGACCATGAATCACAAGTCCCCAAAACCCTAACCGATGCTTGGGACTCCAAAGGCAAGCCCGCCACCCGTGCCACCACGGGCGGCTGGGCTAGCGCCGCCATGATTCTAGGTATATCCATCTTTTCTGACACTTTGACCGACTAATATATATACAAGTTGTAAAACCCTAACATGACCCTTTCAGGGTTTTTTGCATCTAGCAGAAATTAAACTTGTAACCTAATACATGTTGTAACCTAGTACATGTTTTTTAGTACATGTTTTTTATTAACTAGGTTTTCGTTAGTTATGACGTTTTCGTATGTTTTTCACGTTTTCGTATGTTTGTATGTATGCAGGGGTTGAGGCATGTGAAAGGCTAACAACGTTAGGAATAGCTGTCAACTTGGTGACATACTTAACACGTACGATGCATATCGGTAACGCTAACGCTGCGAATGACGTTACAAACTTCATGGGCACTTCGTTCATGCTTTGTCTCCTCGGTGGTTTCGTTGCCGACACCTTTCTCGGTCGATATCTTACCATTGCCATTTTTACTGCTGTTCAAGCTACGGTACGTGTATTCGTACTTACTATTAATGTCACGGATAATATGCTTAAGCTAGGTAGTTGGCAGTTGGATGTAGGGGTGACAATTCGTGTCGGGTTTGGATTAGCGTGTTGGTTTGTCAGGTTGGCGGGTCAGAAAATCCCAACCTAAACTTAATCCATTTAAACCCGAACCTAACCCATTTAACTCATATATATATATATATATATGGGTTGACGTTAAATATATTACATTGAATAAGTTAAACAGGTTTATATATTGATACATTTAACAAGTTTTATATATAAAAGTAAGCACATTAGACGTGTTAAACATGTTAAATATGTTTATGTTCGGTATGTTTAACCTAGTAAACACGTAATGGTAAAATATTAATCATTTTTAATATAAGGAAAAAAATCTTAAACGGGTTGTCGGGTCGATCTGCTTAATTTTTTTCCAACCCAAACCTAACCTGTTTAATAAATGGGTCAGATAGGCCGACCCAAACCTGACCTAAGATTAAATATATTCAACCCGAACCTGTTAATTTTCGTGTCGGTTTCAAGTCAGGTTTCGTGTCGGGTCTGAAATTGCCACCCCTAGTTGGATGGTAGTAGTAACTTTTAAGGCATCAGTTTAATTTCTAAAAGCTCGTTCGAAAGTTAGCTTGATACCTAGCTTTTAGGCCCGTTTGTTTATAGTAACGTAGACATTTAATATGGGACGAATGAAGTACTTACCTAGTATTAAGGAGTACTTGTTTAAAACTGATACAGGGAGTGTCGATATTAGCTATATCAACCGCGATCCCAAGCCTGCAACCACCGAAATGCAGACAAGGGGGCTCTTGTGTCCCGGCAACCGATCTACAGTTAGCTATACTATATATCGCCCTATACCTAACTGCTCTCGGGACTGGAGGGCTAAAGTCCAGTGTTTCAGGTTTCGGGTCAGACCAGTTTGACGAGTCGAACAAAGAAGAAAAGGCTCAAATGACCACTTTCTTCAACTGGTTCTTTTTCTTCATAAGTATTGGGTCGCTTGCTGCTGTTACGGTTCTGGTTTACATCCAGGATAACCTTGGGAGGCGTTGGGGGTATGGGATTGTGGCGTTTTGTATTGGGATGGGTTTGGTGATTTTTTTGTCAGGTACGAGAAGGTACCGGTTTAAGAAACTTGTGGGTAGTCCTTTGACACAAATAGCATCGGTTTTTGTCGGGGCGTGGAGGAAAAGACATTTGGAGCTCCCTTCTGACCCTTCGTTGTTGTTCAATCTGGACGATGTTCAGATCACTGATGACGCTAGGAAACTGAAGCAAAAGTTACCACACAGCAAGCAGTTTCGGTAAGTCAGTTCGTTTACTACATTTGACAGATATATCCAATAATAAGGTAGGACAAAATAAATATCTGTCGAACATCACGAGCACCTGCACCTGAACATGAACCTAAATACACTGTCAAAATCAATTATTTTTGGATCTGAATCTTGGACTATGTTTGTATAGGGAACACAAATATTAGTTAATCATATCTTGGATGTTTCTGTATTTTGTAGTTTTCTCGACAAGGCAGCAATCAAGAACAGCGAAAAACCTGGTGAAATCCTGAAGGTGAACAAATGGTACCTTTCGACTTCAACTGACGTAGAAGAGGTGAAAATGGTTATCACAATGGTGCCAATTTGGGCGACAACGATCATGTTCTGGACAATATATGCACAAATGACGACTTTCTCTGTGTCCCAAGCAACCACTATGGACCGACACATTGGGAAATCTTTCCAAATCCCGCCAGCTTCACTTACTGTCTTTTTTGTTGGCAGCATTCTCTTGACGGTCCCTGTTTACGACCGTGTCGTAGTCCCACTCTCCAGACGGTTGCTTAAAAACCCGCAAGGGTTAACCCCTCTTCAACGTATTGGCGTCGGGCTGGTGCTATCCACATTGGCTATGGTTTCAGCTGCGTTGACAGAGCTAAAGAGGCTCCGTGTGGCTCAGTCCCATGGTTTGGTTGATGACCCGTCTAAGGTGGTTCCGCTTAGTGTCTTTTGGTTGGTTCCGCAGTTTTTCTTTGTGGGGTCGGGTGAGGCTTTTACTTACATAGGACAGCTTGATTTCTTCTTGAGAGAGTGTCCTAAAGGGATGAAAACAATGAGCACGGGATTGTTTCTAAGTACCTTGTCGTTAGGCTTCTTCGTTAGCTCATTATTGGTGACGATAGTGCACAAGGTGACGGGTGACAGTCAGCCATGGCTAGCGGATAACCTGAACCAGGGGAAGCTTTACAACTTCTATTGGCTGCTTACAGTTCTAAGCGTTATAAACATAGGGCTATACTTGATAGCGTCAAGATGGTACGTTTACAGGGAGCATAGGCTTGCAGGTGAGGGGATTGAGCTGGAAGAAGAATAGTTCGGAGCATGAAGCTTTCTATCTAACTATTTAAAATTACAGTGTAACAAAGACGATGACGACGAAGAAATGATGGAGATGTAAAAGTATACCCGTTATTTCGTTAGGTTTGTGATCAAATATAAAGTCTGTATTGGTATATCACTCTTCCGGATAGAGTTAATTACACAGTAATGTGTACGCATTAATCAAAACAGTGTTATAATTCATGTATTTCGGCCTTTCGGGTATTGATGGCAGCTTCTGTATACTATTTTGATAGTTGTTGCGTAAATTTTCTTCCGTAGTTGCTACTGAATTATTAAGCCACGTTGAGAACGAGTAAAAAAAACGAGAGACTGAAGATTATATTGACAGATACATACAGTACTATTTGCTCTGATTATTGCTGAATACATCCTTCTGAACGAGTTCTATAGACAACTTCTTGACATTCCCGGCAGGGACTCTCCTTTTTCCCGGCCCTTATTTATATCCATATACATCACGACAAAGACTTTTGAGTTAAGTGGTACTAATATTTTAGTCTGTTAAGAGGGGTTCGAAACTACATAGGCTATCTCACTGAAAACCGAAGCTGTTTATCTCTTCCAAAATATGTTTTTGTCCCTGCATTTGTGGCATCATAAAATTTTAGTCTTCTTGTTATGCATACTTGAATCCAACAGTTACGAAGCAGCAAAGACACAAAAATCAGTTACCTGGTTATTCAGGATCTGCTGCTGGAATCATTATCTCGTTGCTAAATTCACCAAATATGTTTGGGCAACCGTCCCATTTGTGATCCTCCCGTTTTTCCCAGTATCCACCAACATAGCGGTAGGTACCTTCTTCATCGTCTCTTTGGAACCATCGTGGTTTCCATCCGTTTTCTTGTAATTTTCTTGACTGCAGAGTTTTTCAGAGAACAAGATGGTAAAATTATCATTTTAATAGGCCCCGTCTTACGACAAGCTATTTTTATTTCAAGAGAGTGCTATTCTAGATAAAGTGTTAGATGTGTACCATTCTCTGCCTCGTCTCGAGACGTAGCTTTTCAGAATTTGCCATGTCGTATTCCCCGTTCTCTAGATGCCGTTGGTCTGGTCTAAGCCTTGAATCAGTAGGCGGAAGCTTCTCCTTGACCCGTATGAAACACCCCAAATCAGAAAGGCCACAAATATACGAAATATATACAGTTTGAAACTTTGAATGCATGAGTCATCGATACCTGCAATCCCGGGGTTAACTCGTTCAATGTGATGGCAAAAGACGTTAGATTATAGCGAGTGAGATTAGCGGGAGGCATAGTCCTTTGCCACAGCAGATTTGCATCAGCTACATCCTTTGGCTTCACATTTGCAACTCCGTGTATGTAATACATACTATCATCCCACTTGCCGAATAATGTCGCGTGTTTCTTACCACTAGCATCTTCAACAAACCCATGTACCTGTTAAATAACAAGTTAGCGGTGTAGCATGTACGCTAAGGATAAAGACTGTCTAAGGATGCATCTTGAGCCCAACAGCTTTAAATGAACTGCTAAAAGTGTGACGCGTAACAGGATCCTACCTTGCGTGGATTCCTTTCAAGTAAATGTTGCTCTTTGAACCTGAGCTTGCACGAGTACTCTCGATTACCACGTATATGCATCAAGCCATGATGATCACAGTAAAGTTTACCCAAAATAAGATTACGAATGCTGGTTGTGACCTGATCGACATTAGAAAATTTTCACCATGGTCAAACTATAATCTATGCAAAGCAATAACACCATGTTTCGAGATTTACGTACCTTGCTCCACTGGAAAATCTCACCATCGTCAAATTCTAGAGTGAGAATGCCAACGGGGTCTAGCTGAATTGATGTCCCCCAAAATTTTGTCCGGATGTTACTATCCCCCCAGAATTTCCACCCTTTACCTTCAGAGTGACAAGCTATTAGCGTGGGATGATGACTAACCTGTTCCATAAAGCGACAAAAGCTTCAAAACAGATAAAAAAAAAACAGATAAATTGAAAGCTCGAGAGAGGTTGAAACCAACAGACCTTCTCAGAAAAGAAATGAACTCCTTTCTCAGGAAAGTCAGCTTCGTAAGTTTCCCCCAATAACGGGTTAAATGGTTTACAGTGTCTTCCTTCTGAAGAAGCATATCCAGAAACCGCAAAAGCAGCGACATTTAAAGCTCTTTGGAGACTGTTTCCCTACGAGCACATCAATAATTTATAGAACAATGAGTAATGATTCTTAGGCAAATGTTTGAAGACCAAAAGTCAACCACAAGAGTTCAAGTCAACTAAAGGTCAAACACTGATTATTAAGAGCGTTGATGAACTGAGAGTCGACTCGCTTATATACAGCTTGAATAGATTTTATTTCGCTCGTTTGATCTCTCTTGCAGATTCACTCAAGTATCATGATAAAGATGTGTAACTTTAGGAAATAAAGCATATAAGAAGTACCTCTTTTCCATGCTGATAAGCCCGATCTAGAAGATATGAGTACTCCAGGTCCTCGAAACACTTTTGTAGAGACGATATCGGCTCATTAAAATAGACAGGAAGACAGACTCGTGTGAGATCCTTTCCAACGTTGTCCTTAATCAAAGACCAAAGACTGACCCCCTTTTCTTTCTCAGCCGGATCAGGAAGCTTCTTTCTCCTTACAATTTGAAGATGTCCAGAATCGGCCATAACATTCGGTTGGATTTTCAGTTCCGTACCTATAGACTCAAAACTTGTTCTCTGTTCAGGAAAACAATCTTCAGTGTCAAAGAAGTAGGTTTCATCATCTTCTGAAGGCTCTTCAAGCTCGTGTTTCTGAACATCATCAGATGACTCGGTTGTACTCCACTCTGAATATCAATGAGAGAACATCGATAATAGTTATGAGTCTTATGACAGACAATCCATGTAAGAAGGCACGTAGCTCTTAATATAGAGTCGCACAGCACAAATCATTGTAGTTTTTTTCTTACCTGCACGCTGTACTTTTATCCCTCTATCTTTACAAAGGAAAAAAGGAAGCTAAAGTTTTCTACCGACTGCTAGAATACAACAGAAATAGCTATGCTTAATATCAGGAGAGCCAGATGTGGGTAGGATTTTGCTGAATGATCATGGCACGTAAGCACAACGGGTTGGGTAAAGCATGGCAAATACGTAAAAACGCGTGAGTGTGTGGACATATATACATACCCAAACACGCTATAAAACTTAATTATACAGATACAGAAACCAACCAAGAGAGATACATAAAGAGCATACCACTATATTTTCCACGACGTTGATCTGAATATTCCTGCTGTTGCAATGGATACTCGTATTCAGGACCTTCAGAAGCTTCGACTTCAATATTAGCAGCCTGATAAATGCAATATATGCTTGCTTGTTTAAAACTACGCTACATATATACCAAGTGATAAGCAAATGCTTAAACCATTTCACCAGAAACAATTATCCATTCTGACCCATATGGGCTAAAAAAGCTAAAGTATTATCATCCAAACGGGTCGACACAATTCCAACAATTGCTATATACATCTAACTAGACGCCTTTAGGGTACACATGACAGATTGACAGATATCTGATTTTGATATAACAAAAGGACAACGGCAAAACATTAAGCAGGATATGGCAAGGAATTAAGTATCTAGTACTCGATGTCTGGTCTTGCACATTTCTATGTCAAATGGATATACAACACGCTACTAAAACCTATTCTGGTACAAACTAACAAGATCATCCAAACCACATGGTGGGCCTACTCACTTTTAGCCGGCTCCCAAATCTTGATTCACATTGTCCAAAACAGTAGCGAAACCAGGATTCAAAATGACCAGGTGCACAAATCTTTTTTAAATTTTAAAACATAAGCTGATAAAAGTACATTTTCATTTAGGATTTACACTACGAAACAAAATTTTATCTCTAGAGTTCTTGCCCGGGGGCACTTAGGATTCAAAATGACCAGATGCACAAATCTTTTTGAATTTTAATACATAAGTCGATAAAAGTACAACCTCATTTAGGGTTTACACTACGCAACAAAATTTTATCAAAGTCTGTTGCATTTAGGATTCAAAACGACCAAATGCATAAATCTTTTTGAATTTTAATATATAAGTAGATAAAAGTACGATTTCATTTAGGGTTTACACTACGAAACAAAATTCTATCTCTAGAATTCTTGCCCTGGGTGCATCTAGGATTCAAAACGACCAGATGCAATTTTAACACATAAGTAGATAAAAGTACAATTTCATTTAGGGTTTACACTACGAAACAAAATTCTTATCTCTAGAATTCTTTCCCTGGGTGCATTTAGGGTTTACACTTTACACTACGAAACAAAATTCCATCAAGCAATTAAAATAAACTCCTAGTTTTCGTAAAAATAAATATACTGTACCTCTAGTTGTCGTAAAGTATCCAACAAGGTCGAACTTCCTCGCCAATTTAAATATCTCCTAAACGGTTCCGAGTACGAAGAAGACAAGAAGAAGCTAATAACAAGGCTTGAATCGAAGCAGGTCTGTGTGTTGTTTGAAATGGTCCTTAAAAAGATGAAGAGTCTTTTTATTTTAAGCCGTGAATTTATATATAAAATCTTTTTTCTCATCTGATCTATGAATGATGCCACCTGGCATGTCAGTGGGACCCACGTAAGCCTCATTTATTACTTTGAGTTAAAAAAACAATAATAGTCAGTCAGTCAATCACGGTAAGCTGTAACACGGAAATACTATTGGTTTCTTTTAGTCAACTTTTTGCCATAGACATTATCCGATCTTTTGTTCTCTATAGTAAAAAAATTTAAGTTCTAAAAAAAAATATGTACTTTTTTTCACTGATCAATTTATTTATCTTTTTGACACGTGTTTAAATGATCAATATTTTTTTTTTACATTTTTCAATAAAAAAATTGATCATTTAGTGGGTGTTTGCAACTAGATTATCTATTTATTTAATTTTGAAAATAGAGATAAGGTAAAATAAGTGTTTAAATAATAAATAAAAAAAGTGATTATTTGCGTTTATAACAAGTTTTCAAATGGAGTTTTAAAAAAGTAAGTGAGAAGCTGTTTATTTAATTTTCAAAATTGAGAAAAGTTAATGAGTTTATTTTATTTATTTTATTTATCAAATAATCAAATAGTCAAATTTGCCAAACAAAAAAAAATTTGATTATCTGATTATTGCGATTTCAAACAGGATAATCAAATTTAAACACTATTATCTAAAATGATGATTATCTGATTATTCATGTTTAAAATGAATAATCTGTTTTCATTAAGCAATCCCAAACACCCCTTTAGACTTGTGTCAAAAAGATAAATAAGTTGATCAGTTGACAAAAAAGTACATGTCTCTTTTTCGAACTTAAAATTTTTTTGTCTTAGTTGGAGACCAAAGGGTTAGATAGTGTCTACTTTTGTACTTAGCCTTTAAAAAAACTTAATATGTTATCGTTTACTCTATCATTCACGTTAGACGATTGTTCGCGCGTAACGACGAAAATTGTGAAATATCTTAACAATATACATACAGTATTAATTAATTCGGTGGTCGAGTCGATGATTCGGTGATTCCATCGAATAGACCTGATCGTTGAACACGTAACGTGTTGTCGAACTCGCGACTTAATTGTCGAATTTATGACTCGATGATCGAACCTATGACTTGATCATTGAATGCGTGATCCAGTAATTTTTCAACTATGCATTTAAACTTTTTTATACCTATCATATAAATTTTCTAAAGTTGTCATAGTAGTATAAAAGATTCCTACATTTTTTATAACCAATTTTTCGATAAATTGATTTTTCCATTATAAGGATATACCTTTTTTTTCTTTTAGACGATTGTTTTTTCACGCTCTATACAACCTATCTAAAATATTTTTTTTTTCAAACTATCAAACTATTCTCTTCGATAAAAAACAAACATTTATAAAAATATATATTTATTACAGTTTTTTTAATTAATTATTTTTTAAAATTATAATAATAATTTTAAATAAAAATAATATAGTAAAACTGATCAAACTTCTTTTAACAACTAAGTTAAGACATTTAAAAAAAATATATGAATAATAAAAATAGGTCAAAAGAAATATTTAACAAATGTTTTTATGACTAAAACTCAAAATTTGAAAACTTTTAAATTTATATATTTGAAAAAGCATGTCGTTTCACACTTCATTATCACGAATACATGTTACCAAACTTTTGTGAAAATAAAGTTTACTCCAAACTACAGTGTCAATCGCTATTGACTTATTTTTAAAAGACTTCGTATAAAAAAAATTGGACATGTTGTAATTGGTGGCGTATGGACATGGCTTATTGGGCTTAAAACCATACATTAAACTTTGGGTTTAGGCTTAAGTACATAAAAGCCTATCACGGTGCTTAAAGTTCGAAGCGGATCAACTCTCTCAGATGAGATCCGCAACACAACAGAACACAGGACGTGCTTTTCAAAAGCACATCCGAGGCCTGTATGGATAAGTCTTCAGGAACGGATCCGTAGGTCACGATTATCAAATAAATACAAATGAGCTTTTGGACCACAAAGGTTCACTTAGAGTACTATCCGAAATACTAGGGAAAGCCCCCAGTACTTTCGCCTATAAAAGGTAAACTCAGACACTACAAAAAAGGTATGATTTTCTCACTCTTCCCAATGCACAGATATATCTCTGACGATATGAAATCTTACTCTCACGTCGGAGTTTAATCGTAGGGTATGTCTCCACGGTAAGGACTGACGGTATACTTTCATTTGTGCAGGAAATCATCAACACATCTCTTTTTTTGTACAAGATTCAACTCAATCCAAGACATATGAGCCCATTCCGCTAGGAACTCAGATCCACTCTCTACCCCGACCGATCACTGTACTAACAAGTGGCGCCATCCGTGAGACCCAGTACATAACTGCATTCTAAAGATCTTATTCCAACATGAACACTTCGGCATGAAACCCCCTACCCCACTCACGTCCTTCGTGCAGAACGTGGTAGCGTAGGAAGCTAATCAAAACACATGAATCCCTAACAAGCGAGTGTTCGACGCCAAAGTTAAGGACTCATGTGATGAATACTATTATCAGCTATTACCTCATGTCGTTGAAAAATTATACGAATAGGAAAAACACAAACGAAAGTTGAGATCTCTAAAAGACCGCCTCCAATACGGCGAAAACTCAGAGAAGAACCACAGGGCAATCGAACCCACCCACTATTTCGAATCCGTGACTATTGGAATAGTAATAACATGGAGGGGTAAAGGACAAATATCCACGGATATAACTAGAAGCCCACGACAGAGCCAAAGTATCTTCTCGCGAATACAATGGAGATCCCTCAGCCGAAAAAGTTGTGGCGAAAACATTGTTTTCACAAGACTAGGACCAAAACACAGAGGAGTCTTTAGCAGGCTAAGTGAAATAGAGAGAGAACCGTTCGATAGAATCCCCAGAGATTGGTTTCTATACCACTTAAACTCGATGATGCGCAAAAACATCGAAAAAATGGATAAACACTAAAGAGAAGCGAGAGACTACTATTTGAGTCAAAATACCAGCCCACATAAGTGGTAGAGAAAGATAAACCCTACAATGAGCCAAACAAATAACGAAGAGACCATGTCACACAGACACAAACAAACCTCCAAAACGGAAGAAAGTGACAACGGACATTGGAAGTCAAAAAGGAAGAAACCAAATGTAGAACAAGATAATCTGTCTCGGCCATGGTTATGCGGGGATGTTGACCCATTCACACCTCGCATCAGGATCTTTGACCTTCCTAGGAAGATCCGCATGCCTTGCCAAGTCAAGACATACGACGGATCTGGAGATCCAGAAGACCATATGAAAATTTTCCAAGCGCTATCCAGAGTGGAAAAATGAGTTATGCCAACATGGTGCCACATGTTTAACTCCACACTCACTGGCAACGCTAGAGTATGGTTCGAAAACCTTCAGTCAACGACGATAGACAGTTATGACTACTTGAGAACAGCGTTCCTAGCTAATTGCCTCCAAGAGAAAAAAATGTATCAAAGACCCGATAGAACTTCATTGTATAAAACAAAAAAGGGAGAGTGCACCGAGAACTTCATAAAATGATTCAGAATTGAGAGCAGATCCGTCAAAACCGCTCTAGAATGCATGAAAGTTTCAGGATTTATGTATGGAATTACACACCCCCGATTGATCAAATGTCTCTATGACAATGTACCTAAAACAATGGACGAGATGATTAGAAAAATGATCTCCTTCCTCAGAGGAGAAACGCCAGAAGCAAAAATGTCTCAAAAGAAAGCTAACCCCACACCAGAACAAGAGATCAATCAAAAGCGAGGTTTCGATAGAAAACCTAACTTCCGGAACCAAAAGAGGTCAGAACGTAGGAACAATAGGTTAACGCTCCTCAAAACGCCCAAGGAAATCCTAACACTAGAAAGAAGAAAGTTCAAAGCACCAAATCCCATAACTACCCCGGTTGTAAACGGAGAAACGGAGATAAATTTTGCGAATTTCTACTAGTACAAAAAATGCTATATGTCACACTTGAAATGCGTGGCTATATGTCTTTCGCCACACACGTTTTTTTGGGGCCCTTGTGACTATAAGTCACGCCACCATAGGGTATCCTATGGTGTCACTGTGAATTACTGGCCTATTGTGCAAAAACGAGTGACCAAAAGCCGGTTATGTGTGACAAATTTGGCACAAGTTTTGTTGGATTAATCAGTATGTGTGACTGTAAATACTTTATAGTCACAGGGATGTTTTTTAAAAGTAACTATTGTTTGTAGTTTTGTCACATAAATAGATGATATATGTGACATGTTAAATGAGTTACTCAAGTAAATGTGTATTTTATGTGACTATTCCATGTCTTTTGACCACACAAGTATATAAAAATGTGGCGTTTCAGATGATTTATTCACCCACGTTATATCTTTCTTTTGGAGTTTTTCACAAAGAATTTAATCAAAAGTGGCTTAAAGTGCTAATATAAGTCACCATATGCTTGTTAAAATCTAGTGAATGTGTGTTTTATGTGACTATAGTTATCCAACAGCCACATGAAGTTTATGATTGTGTGACGTTGTGTAATGTTTAGTCACACAAAAGTGGTTTAAAATTTGTTATATGTTGTTGAAAGTCAAATGAATGTGTATTTTGTGTGACTATTATTATCCAATAGCCACATGATGTTTAACAATATGTGACGTTTTGTTATGTTCAGTCACATATAGCGTGTATTTTGGGGGAATTTTGTCACCTATAATGAATCTCGAAGTGGCTAATAGTTTTAAAATATGTGGCCATATGCTTGTCTAGTTCAATCAAAAGTGTGTTTTGTATGACTATTGATATCAAATAGCCACATACAGTTTATGATTATGTGACGTTTTGTAATGTTTAGTCACATATACCATTGGCTTTGGGTTTAGTTAGTCACATATTATGAATCGTAAAGTGGCTAATGGTGTTAATATGTGTGACAGTATGCTTGTCTAGTTCAATCAAAAGTGTGTTTTGTATGACTATTGATATCAAATAGCCACATACAGTGTATGATTATGTGACGTTTTGTAATGTTTAGTCATATTTTGCATTGAATTTAGGTTTAGTTAGTCACATATAATGCATCCTAAAGTGGTTATTAGTGTTAATAAGCAAGACCGGTCCTGAGTTTTGCGAGGCCCGAGGCGAACCGACAAAATTATGCCCTTTGTAAACGAAAAACACGTTATATTCATGGGTTTCTACCTATATAACCGTCTAAACGATATCGTCATTCGTTTCTTGAAGCAAAATAATCAATTATCCGATCATATCCAACTACTTTTTAAAATTTCTCTTGGTTATGAAAAACTGCTCTTTTCGTCTCAAATAATTGTATTGTTTTGGTTTTTGAAGTATTTTTGAAGTATATGCTATATCGTTATTATACACTTTTAAAAACTTGAAAAAAACTTTAAAAAATCAAAACAATTAGTTTATTTCAAAACGAAATGAGCATATAATAAACCAAATAAAGTATATGATATGAATTTTAATTGCTAAAGTAAATGAAAACACATATATTGTGTCCAATGATTACCTCATAGACTCATATGATCTTAGAATGTTTTCACCTAAATGTTTGTGTATATGAGAAAATTTATTTGTACTCTCTGTTTCAAATTAATTAATTTTCGATCAAAATTACGCAGTTAAAAGAAAACATAATCACTAATATATTTTTTCTGCTTTTTTTTTTTTGCAAAATAACAATTATACTCTTAGACAATTAGCTACAACTTTGAATGAAGTTTGTAATTTCTTATATAAGTATTTTGCATTACTCACAACTATATCTAAAAAGCGATGATAATTTAAGAACAACTCATAATTAAAAGAAGGGCTACAATTTAAAATGGAGAGAGTAGTATATGTTATGTCATACGTATATTTTCTCCGTCCTATATTAACAGTTCAATGTACTATTTTTGGACGTCCTAAATTAATAGCCCGGTCTAAAAATATATAAGAAATGTAGATTAAGGTTATTATATCACCCTCACTTGAAAGTGTTATTACAAACAATAATGAAGTTGTAAATTAATTAGTTAGAGGTAAAATTGTCTTTGTGTATAAAGTAACTAGTTTTGATACCCGTGCACGCACGGGATTTAAAATAAATGATTCATTAAGTAATACTCTTGTTATTCTAATTTTATGTATATTATATATGTTTTTTTAAGAACATCTAATGTTTATATGTTTTATTATCTTATTTGTGTACCGTGTAAATTAATATAAATTTACCTTAATTTTTATTTTTCAAATTTCATATTCTTTTGACTTTCGATATTTTACTCTATATCTTAATTATTAATCAATAAATCATTTACATCAACATTACACGTACATGATTTATAAATTCATGATTTTGTTATGTTTGATATTATTCTGTATAACAATATTAAACTTTAATATTTAAATAGTATAATGCTCATTGATTCACGAGTTTTTACATGATTTTTCATTATGTGATAATATTAATTGATATTTTGTATAAATATTTGTTGCATAAAAGATTTGATTTTGTTTAACTGAAATTTTAGCTATTTTCTAGACATTGTGTTTTTAGTAACAAATAATGAACCTTGAAAAAATATATGTTGTTGTAATATGTAGAATATCGTCTATTTATTTTCATCTCACACCGATGTTTGAGGTCATGCATTCATTTTAATCGTTATATTCATGTTAATATAAATTTACGTAGACTTAATTGCTTGATTTTGTTAAGTGCCAAAATAAAAATAGACAATAATTTATGTTTTTATTTGAATATATATAATTATGAGATCTGTTGTTTTTTTAATATTACATATATGTTGTATTTTAAATTATAAAGTATATTGTTTATAAAGTATATAGTTTATAAAGTTTAAGGGGGTATTATGTTTATTTTCCAAAGTTACTAAAAAATATGGAAAATATAAGTTTAAACTTAAGTGCATCTAATTTATTTAGAATTTAATCATTAAAGTTTTATTAGTTTTATCCTCCTTTTTTAAGTTTTTATTTTCACAAATTTGACACATATATTTTTATGTATTTTCATCAAATTCCTCCACCAAAATTTTTTATTTTGACTAAACTAATTCAATTTTGACTTTTTTAGACCAATCACATTGATTGATTTTGCTTATGTGTCAAAATCAAGTCATTTGATTGGTCCAATTGTTTTTTCTACAACCTCCACTTTTCACTAAAACTCTTAAAAAATCTAATTCTTTTATTATATAAAAAAGATAGAGAGAGAGCTGAAAAAGTGATGTTTTTTTATTAAAATGCGTTTTTTTTCCGACTATTATTATGGGACGGAAGGATAGTTAATTACCGTTAAAAATAAAATAAAAAATCAACACATGTTTGAAGATATCTCTACTACATTATAAAGCAAAAACCAAAATGGTTGAAAATTACTATTTTTGGAAATGTTGAAACATAGAATGGTTGAAAATACCCAAAATACATAAGACCCACAGGCCAAAACCCATTTCTAAAATAACTGTTTTTACATTTCTCCTCTAAACCCTAAAATAAAATACCTAGCCTCCATCTCTCTCTCTCTCTCTCTCTCTAAAAGTCACAGCCGCCACAAAATCTGCCATCCCTTCTCATGTGATTCAAGCAACACACCCATTTCTATCGTCAGCTTCTTCATTGCCGCGGGTGATATGATTAATTATAGATTTGATGTTGCTTTGTGGGTGATCTATTTATTAGGTGGTTGTTTTCTTCGTTGCCGCCGTTCATGGGTTCCTGATGATTGCTTCAGTGCTAATCGTTTTGCCCTCTTTGTGATGGGTTTCTTTAATTGTTCAGATCTGAAGCCTTCATTGCCCCGACCACTTCGTTGCCGCCGTATGTGGTGGGTGACGTCGTTGGTGGGCAGGTGATGTTGGCTGCCTAAAGTCGTTTGTTGGGATATTGATTGATGATATTAGTGAAACAGTGATTTTCAGTAGGCAATAAAGATTGAAGTGGGCAGCCTAATGTGGGGTGATTTTTCGAGATGATTGCAACAAGGAAAGATTTCATTCTGTCCCGTATATCAATAGTGGCGGCTACGACTGCTGCACCGCAACGTCAACGAGTACCTTCCACCATAGTTCAGGTGAGCGACTTAATGTTTTAATAGTCAAATTGGAAAAAAATGTCTTGGCTTATCATTAGTTTACATAAATGGAATGAGGGAGTTATTTTTTTTATCTATGGTACATAAATGGAATGAGGGGGTTATTTTTTTTTTATCTATGGCCATTTAGTATTAGTGATGCTACTATATCTATCCTTTTTAATGCTATAAGTTCAAGGAAATAAGCTTTAGCTACTTGTGATGTAGCTCATCTGTTTTTATAATTCTCAATAAGCTAATTTGCCGTAAAATAAGCTTATTGAAACACTATTTACTTATTATTTAGTCATGTGTTTGTGTACTTTGATTTCATTTTTAGATTGTACTGTATGTGTCAATTCTTATAAAGTGGATACAGTAATTTATGGTTTTTTTACTGTTGATGAAGTTGAATCTATGTATTGTAAGTTAATGATGCCGGTGTTCAGACGTACTGGATAAAAAAGTTTTAGTTTGATTTTCTTTTGTTTTGATTTGCTTTTACAAAAAGTTAGGTTTCTGTATGCTTATTACTCCGTATGTGTCTATGTTTAGTTTACTACTGATATGTTTAACTGATGCTTGAATTTTATAGTTTAGTTTGTTTGATGTCATTTTAATAATTATGATATATACAAGGGGCTTTTTAGTTAACTCATTATAAACCTGGTAAGCTAACATCTTTCTGCTGCAAGCTTATTATTTTGAGCTTGCGGTACTCTTATGTGAGCGTATTGGTTTTGCAAGTTCCCAGCGTATGCTTTTTGCGTCTGTATTATGTTTGTTTGTTTGATTACTCTGGTGTTCATCCTTTAATTGTTATCTTGCACTTGGATAGTTAGATTTGTGTATTATGTTGCATGTTTTTTTATGTCTTAAGTGATGTATTAGTTGGAGCTATGTATATCACTGTTTGTATGATTATCGACTGTTTATTGTATCATCTATTTTTGATGATGAAACTGATATTTAATCTTTTTGGTTCTGGCCGCAGTAGTGAAGTCTAAAGGAAAACTCTACAATCATGAGGTAAACATGGATTAGTACATCAGCTCAGTAGTATTGTTTCATCCTCCATATTTTTTCGTTTCCTTGTAGATGTTTGAAACGTTCTCTGATATTGTATTCTGTAATTTGGCAGTAAGCTTTCAAGTGAAGCCGTCAGAGAGGCGATTACCAGCATCACCACTGATGCTAAGGAAAAGAAAGTCCGTAACTTCACTGAGACCATTGAACTCCAGATTGGTCTCAAGAACTACGACCCACAAAAGGACAAGCGTTTTTCTGGTACCGTGAGGTTGCCTCACATTCCACGTCCTAAGTTGAAGGTTTGCATGCTCGGAGATGTACCCTTACCTTTTATTATTTATCAAGAACCAACTGATTTTATTATATATTTATCTACTGAACAGGGATATATGATGAAGGAAGCATAATGGTGAAAATTGGTCGGGAGGAACCTGTAATAAGTGTGTATAATAGCGGAAAAATTATATGGTATAAGCATTGGGAGCTGATCATAAGGTTTGCATCTGGTTCTCCTTGAAATTAATTACTTCAACGTGTTTTCTCTGTCTTCATTTTATGAAGGTGACATTTTTCTGTCCCCGTTACTTCCGAAGGTTCTGATGGAGAAAGATTAACTTTTCCAAGTTTAAATAAGCCGATAAACCCATAAAATATGCTAATCCAAACACCCCCTTAGCTACGACACTTGCTGCGATATTTAACAGAATCGCTTCTTTTTCGGCTAGCTGGGGGGAGGGGGGGTGCATTAGCCCCCAATACTACTATAGTAGATCCTTCCATGATGTCATAGCAGATAGTGGAGGTATCGTAATCTGATTCTTTTTGTCATAGTTTGGTGTTACTACTTATTGGGACATTTGATCGATGTCCACTTCTAAGTCTCAAAGCATATTTTTACTTGGAAATGTAGGTTTTGATGTGAATACACCTGTATGTGCATCAAAACGTGGATAGAATATGGCCAGTCCTAGGGGAACAAATAATCTGAGCCCATTTATTATTATGTGTGTTTTTATTGATTTCATTATTATCAGGTACCATGACTTTTGGTGAACATAATTCTTTATCTCAATCTTTCAATCTTTTGGGTAAAGCATTTCATTCTGGAATTAACTTCTTTGATTCTGCTGAAATGTATGTAATTTTCTGTTTTTTTATTTATTACTTTTGCAATGATTGTTATTGAATTATCTTGAATTACTATATTGTTATGTGGTTTTTAATTTTGGAATCATGGGGGAAAGTTATATTTGATTTTGTATGAGTTACAGATATGTTTAAAGAACTTCCATTTTTCAGGTATCCGGTGCCACAGCGTGCAGAAACTCATGGGCGGAGCGAAGAATACTTTGGCCGATGGGTTAAAGAGCGAAAAATACCTCGTGATCGTGTTATATTTGCCACCAAGGTTTGTGCTTTCTATTTGTTTTGATTGGTTATTGTTGGAATGTCATATGCAACGTGTATGATCTATCTATGTATACATATTGCTCTTAGAGTCTTATCTTTGATAAAGGGCGTTTGGCGTTTACAAGTGGTTACGTGATACGGAAAATTTGAAGATAATCAGTTGTTTTGGTGCTTGGTAGATCATCTTATTAGGTCTTTTATAGATAAATACACATTAACTGATGATTAGACCCCCAGATAGTATGATAATTAGAAGCAGTTTCGTGATAACCAAGCACCAAACAACTGATGATTACCTGAACGTGAAAGCAATGCCAAACACTCGCTAAGTGACTGTGTCATATAATGAAACATCATATATGGTTAATTACAAATTTGTTTTGCAGGTTAGTGGCCCTTCTGGGCAAATGACTTGGATTCGAGGCGGCCCTACAAGTTTGGATAGTTGGAACATACAGGGGGCTATCGACAGTAGGTGAGCTCTTATCAGTATACAATCTAATATGAACTGCTCTTTTTAGTTTTTTACTAACATAATTGTAGCGTATTGATGGATGATTTTGTGTATTGGAGAACTGATGCAGTTTGCTGCGAGCACAGACGGATTATATTGATCTTTATCAACTGCACTGGCCTGATCGGTTTGTATATTGTCCCCTAAATTTAACACTTTAACAGGTACCTAATATTCATGCCTCTAAACATTTCCTGAATTTGATGCAGCTATGTCCCAATGTTTGGGGAAACTGATTATGATCCTGCCAGACAATATAGTTCTGTCAGTTTTGACGAACAACTTGATGCTTTAGGAAAAGCCGTTGATGCCGGTAAGGTTGGTAATCATACTAAGTTATACTAATATTAATCTATGTACAGACTCAAACATCACAGAACAATAACAAACAAAACTTTGTGTAGATCAGATTCATTGGGTCATGAAGTTTCTACAAGCTGCTGAAAAGAATCCTGCTTCTCCAAGGATAGTATCTGTTCAGGTGTTGCATCATTTTATCTTGGTTCCAAACAAAGATGTGCTACCGGTGAGAATATTTACAATGTGTTTTTTTTTAATATTGTAGAACTCGTACAACTTGCTCTGCCGAAATTTTGACTCAGGATTGGCTGAGTGCTGTCATTTGGAGGGGTAAGTTTGCAGTGATTAGAATTGTTATATGAAACATTTACTGATATTTTGGGGTTAAATATGCAGCTATGTACGAGCTGAAACACTACTGGTTATCTCAAGGATAAACAAGAGGCTAAAATGTTTGATAACTTGTTTTCTACAATTTTAGATGTACTGTGCATTATCAAGTACTCCAAGTTTTAACTATTGTTTCATTAGTTAAAGAACGTTAAGAATTTATCACATGTTACGATTGTTTGCAGTTACATTTTGATCTTTTCATGTTCTATGTTGAACATGGCGTTAAACACTTACTAGAATATCGTATATCGTTAATTATCTTCCGCTACGAATTACCGCCGCTATGCGCGGATACTCGTCTAGTCATGGACAAAAAGATGACTTTGTTGATCTATATTTCACATAACAATAATACTGTACTAGCTAGTAGTGCAGTTTTGCAAAAATTCAAATTTTTTAAAGAAATAAATATAGTAGCGGTTTTCAAAGAAGCGCAAATGCAGTTGTAAAAAGTAAAATAACAATCTTACTATTGATTGGTTAATAATTTGGTCATCACGTGGTGTGTTGTACTCTTACACAAAAAAGACTACAGTATGTAAATTTATTCTATTTATTTCCACTTTGTCTCCAACATACATCTTTTTTTCCTTTTACAGTATAAAAAAAAGCTTCATATGTGTTCTTTCAAATTTACATTCTAACTCAATATAAACTAAAATCTGATGCCCCTCTATTCTTGATGCCCTGGGCGGTCGCCCACTTCGCCCAGTACCAGGGCCGGCTCTGTTAATAAGTGTGACCGCATGCTTTTCTAGATCATTCAAAATATGTGTATAGTGTGACTATTGTTATCCAACAGCCACATGAAGTTTATTATTATGTAATTTTTTGTAATGTTTTGTCACATATAGCATTCAGTTTAGATTTAGTTAGTCACATACAATTAATCATAAAGTGGCTAATAGTGTTAATAAGTGTGACAGCATGCTTGTCTAGTTCTTTCAAATGCTTGTTTTGTGTGACCATTGTTATCCAACAGCCACATGAAGTTTATTATTATGTGACTTTTGTAATGTTTTGTCACACAAAGTGCATCAATGGGCACTTGTATTTTACATTTATATGGCATTTTATAATTTATAGCCACCCACAGAATAATCTAAGAGTCGCCAAAAGTGTTGATAAATGTAACCATATCATATGTGACTTCATCTTTCAGTCACACACAACAAATCAATTATCTGTATCATTATTAATTTATATATATAAATAAAAAAAGAATTAACAATTAAAAACAAAATTAAAAACAAAACAGATTTTCATATTGAATAAAACTCAAATGTCATACAACTGAACCAAGTAGGGAATTGTAATACCGTACATAATAAATTTCTCATCAATTATAATCTAAAATATTTTGAGTCTTCGACGACCTAGCTTGTTGCTACATGGAATGAGGAGGGATAAATTTGTTGCGCTTTGTTCCTATATTTGGAGCTGCACTGTTCTTGGAAATGGTTTGTATCGTACTTGGTGGTGTAATATCCTGTTGTAAACAAACGAAACTTGTATCAAAGATAGGTATATATGAAGATATGATATATATGTAACGTTGAAAAAAAAATCTATATGTACCTGTTCTAGAAGAATTACTTTCTCGATTGGCCATGCATAAAACCCACCTACGCAATCCAAAGCGGTTTTTATACCATTGTTTCCTACATTGGGTATGGCGGCTGCATCCACTATCGATTTATCAACTGACACTTTGTAGCAATCATCTGAAAGTGGTCTATTGTGTAGCGTTTGTTTTTTGTTAGACTTGTGTACGGTACCCTAAGCAATTATTTGTGATTTGTATATGTGCCACAGTCTACACTTAATTCTCTGATAACAAAATGTTAAGTATATATATCAGAAGCTATTTACACGGAAAAATAACTAGAGACATGTTGAAATACATACTGTTATTTCTTCTTGAGTTGGAGACACACTTTGTTGCGACTGAGAATCTGCGAGTTTCCTTCGTCGTGTTACAAGATTTTTCTTAGATGCGACATTTTTAATAGGTTCCTGTATGTATATATTAATCAAGGTACGTAAGTGATGTATTAAAAATTCATAAATCAAATGGTGTGGTTTTGATTAGCTATATTTGTTGTTTCCCATACCTTATCCGAAATTATAATATCATTATATTTATTCTGAATTAACGCATCCTTATCGCGTACAACACCACTTGACTCGCTTGACTGTGCACATATAAAACACGGTACATAAGTCATGTATCTAATATTCAAAAATCAATGTGTGATGTTTTTATTAGTTTGTTTCCATTACCTTATGTGAACTTGCAAGCCCATTAGACTTCTTCTGAATTCCCGCATCCTTATCACGTACAGCAACACTTGACTATGTACATATAAAATACGGTACATAAGTCATGTATCTAAAATTTAGAAATCAAATGGTGATGTTTTTATTAGTTACCATTGTTTTCATTACCTTTTGTGAATTTTCAAGCCCATTAGACTTGTGAATTCCCGCATCCTTGTCACGTACAACAACAATTGACTGTCTACATATAAAACACGGTACATAAGTCATGTATCTAAAATTCAGAAATCAAAGGGTGATGTTTTTATAAGTTACCATTGTTTCTATTACCTTATCTGGACTTTCTAGCCCTTTAGATTTTTTCTTAATTCCCGCATCCTTATCACGTACAACAATTGTATGTGTTGCCTCCATATCAGAAGCTCCGGCATCTATAGTATTGCCCATTGGAGTGACCTGTGATATAAATTAATAAATACATTTACTCATCAGTTTTAGGTTCAGTGTCTGCTATGATTATCACCGTTGGTGTTAGAGTAAAAATAAAAAATTTAAGAACTAAAGAATTTGGCTTACATCTGAGTTTACTGCAATTGAGTTGACAATGTATTCAACTCCACCCCTTGTAAAGACAAATGAGCCATCACCATAGCAAGCATATCTTTTGTTTCTATACAATCTTTGGACCATCTGGAGACCATTTCTTCTTTTTCTGACATATGGGAGGATAATTTCTCGACGAATGCATCCTTTTCTTTACGAGCGCGTCTCTCCTTATCCAGTTGAGTTTGAAGTACCTCAATCCTTTCATCAGTTAGTTGTTTTCTACGAGGAATGTCAAAATACTTCTTGTATGTAATCCCAGTTCCAACTCCTCTAGCGCACCCACCCTTTTCCTTACCAAAAAAACTGTCATGGCATCGCCATCATCAACAGTCAAGGTTCCTTTCTCGATTTTCTCATGTGCTTATTCCTGCACAAAACGTATGTGAAATAGGTTAGCATACGAATTTATTTCCCAGTGATAGTATAATAATATAGGATTTGCAGTCATACTTACAAGTTTATATGCCAATGATAGTATATCAGGATCTGTAATTACTCCTTCTTTTTCCCTACCTTTCAACCACAGTATACCCCGCGGTGGTTCTACATCCGCTAAAATTTCATTCTTTTCGACCTAATACACATGAAATGCATACATATGTAAAAAGATTCATTTATCATACTCGTGTATCATTTTGTAAATCAAACGTTATGTAATCTTACCATTTTCTCTTTTATATGTATATATCCACCTCTGCCCATTGTGTGGTCATAAATATTTTTGGAACGCGCCAATTTACCTCTCGCTGATGACGCCTACAACACAAAATAATAAGTCGTTTATATGCAGTAATGGAAACACAAAATTATGAATAAGGAATTGACTGATATATAGTTGAGTAATTAAAATCTTGTATGCGTCAGTTTTAGTGTGATTTACAAATGCTACCCATTCTTCTGCATTAACAATTGCACTATATTTAGTCGGAAGTTCTTCCATTTTTGAAGGATTATATTTGTTGGGGAATATGTATGTTTCTCTTATTTTCATCCTGAAATTCCTAAGAAGTCGACCAAGACGAGACATAACAAGCTTTCTAACTGTCGTGTCAATAACAAAATTGCTGCCAATAGTAACACAATGTTGTTAATTAGTTGTACACAATTTAAGTGCATATAGAAACTTATAAAGTGATGGTTTATAAAATAGTATATATGTACCATGATTTCTTCCCATAATTTGTCTCTCGATTCTTTACAGATCAACCCTCCAGGACATAACCTTCAAACCTATATTTTCACGCACCAGGTCTCACAAGAAACTTGAAAATATAGATCTGCTTGACCCTGTTAGTCTATTTAATGCATCAAATGATAAAGTGGTTTTTATTGCACCAGGTTTTCCCATTCGGGTGCGAAACTTTGCTAGCCTGGTTATGCCCCTTGTAGGATATTTCGGCTTAGCATGGTTGTTTATGTCTTCATCTTCACCGTCAGAATACGTCTCTGAAAAATAATCGTCATTCTCATGCTCTGATTTATCAGAATCATCCAAGTGAACATCATAATCATCTCCATTTTCCATCGAATGATCAATAAAATCGGATGGAATTACCATGATTTGGTATCAGGTAATGTGTAAAAGAAAGAAAGTCTAAATGGTAGAAGTAAATGAGATAAAAGAGTTGATTTTTCTTTAATAGATTAAACCTTATTTTTAGGAGAAAAAACCGTCAATTATAGAAACTGTTAAGATATGGAATTGATTAGAAAATTTTAAATATTTTGGATGAAATTTTGGCTCCAAAATTTTTGACAGAGAAGAAAAATATTTCTTTTTATGGAATTTGGCTCCAAAACTGATTTTTGGCTCCAAATTTTTTTAGGCAAGGATCTGGTTTGATTTTAACATGTTTTGTATACTGAAAACCCCCAAATCGACCCATAATGATAGTATATGCAACTTAACATTGTTTAATAATCTGAAACTTACAGAATCAAATATGGTTTACGAACAAGCACCGTGTTGAGTCGCTGCGATAGCTACTGCTGCGATAATCTTTGAGAGGCACTGGGTTGATATACATCGTTACCTAAAAAAATAAGTAGAAATGGAGAGAAGACATTCTGATATGTATATATCATAAACATAGTTAAGTTACAGGAAATATTTGTAATTACATATACGTGTCACTGCATACAAATAATAGCAAATTGTACCAAACAAAAAAGGTTAAAAGGGCAGCAAGTGACATTCATGAACGAAACACAAAATAAAATATTGTTTTTGTTACTTGCTACAATATATTACATATAACGATGTGACATCAACATCAAACCTCCCTTTTTCCCTTGCCCTTGCCCTTACCCCGCTCCATTGTGCTGCAGTCCTTGTTCCAAGCTGTTAATCAACAACTTAGTTGTCTTCATCGCTAGAGTTATAGAAAGGGCTCAGTTTCTGCCAATCTTTTTTGGTCCAGTGCTCCTAATAGATCAACATAACGTGTGTTAAACAAACAATTAATGATATAAAGGTATACATCACTAGCCACTAACAAATAACAACTTTAGTTATACCCTGTATGAAATGTGTAACTCTTCATCCGAAGAATCTTCTTCCGCCTCATTAGTAGCTTCTACCGCCTTCTTACTAGAGCGATGATCAGCAGGACTATAACCTAGAGGATGAGGGGGCCAACGACCGGGACGATCAGAGTGAGCATATCCGGGAGGATGAGAGGGGGGGGGGGACGCTTTCTAGTGGAACAACTTGTTACACCCGTAACCGGACTCTGTTTCTTAAGGGTTGGGCCAAATTCGACACTTGGGAACCTAAATAGGGAGGATGAGAGGGACCATGATCGGGACAATCCAAGGGACTAAAACCTAGAGGATGAGAGGGCCAACGACCGGGACGATCAGATGGAGCATAACCGGGAGGATGTGAGGGAGGATGACGCTTTCTAGTGGAACATCCAGTTACACCCGTAACAGAACTCTGTTTCTTAGGGCTTGGGACAAATTCAACACTAGGGGAACTAGATGATGAACAGTAACCGTCTGAAAACATGTATATGTTAGGGATATTAACATATCAAATAATTACAGGTTGTTTGTTAAACATATTGTAATCTATGCTATTAAATATCAAACCTATTAACAAATGAAGGGTACAGAGTAGAAATCAAATCAAAAGTAATCAAAAGAAAAGCATACAAGATTTCCAATCAGACTAAACCCTAACCCTATAACAAACTTACAAATAATGAGATTCATCATAATATTTAAAATGCATAATAATGATTGTTAAAGTTACCTTCTTCGCCATGCATCATGATTGGTTTTATTGACGATAATGGTATACGGTGGTGGTTGTGGTGGTGGCGGTTTAATGGCATCTTGGAACACTCCGGGCAATGTGTGTGATTTGGGGACGATTAATCCTCAAAAGTCGGTTATTAGTATCACACAATTATTTGTTAGCCATAAGTTTTTTTGTAAGTTTATTTAATATAACCAAAGTGTTTAATTTATATAAAACTTGTATTAATTAAATTTTATAATTATTACTAAGTAAATGAAAATCTTTAATCTAAAGTTTATATTGATAAATTTTTTTTAAAACATTACCTTTAAACATAAATTAACTACATAATTTATAGACGGGGTGTTATAATCATGTTTGATATCGGAACGTTTTATCCAAATTATTTAGGTTTATTAAATATGATTATTCAACAAATAATATATCGTGGTTGGAACTTAAGTTAGTAGTATCATCGTTAACATCGTTTGAAAATGAAAACATCATTAGGGTATCGTTGTATACCATATTAGTAGTATCATCGTTTCAAATGATACGAGTCGATATGGTATGGTTTCACATGATATGAGTTTATCGGGTATCGTTGTATACCATATTAGTCGATATGGTATCATTTCAAATGATGTGAGTCGACAGGGTATCGTTTCACATGATATGAGTCGATAGGGCATCGTTTCACATGATACGAGTCGATAGGGTATCGTTTCACATGATATGAGTCGATCAAGTATCGTTGTATACCATATGAGTCGATAGGTTATCATTTCAAATGATATGAGTCGATAGGGTATCGTTTCACATGATATAAGTCGATCGGGTATTGTTGTGTACCATATGAGTCGATATGGTATCATTTCAAATGATACGAGTCGATAGGGTATCGTTTCACATGATATGAGTCGCTCGGGTATTGTTCTATACCATATGACTCGATAGGGTATCGTTTCACATGATATGAGTCGATAAGGAATCGTTTCACATAATATGAGTCGATTAGGTATCGTTGTATACCATATGAGTCGATAGGGCATCGTTTCACATGATATGAGTCGATAAGGTATCGTTTCACATGATAAGATTCCATCGGGTATCGTATACCATATGAGTCGATAGGTTATCATTTCAAATGATACGAGTCGATAGGATATCGTTTCACATGATATGAGTTGATTAGGTATCGTTGTATACCATATGAGTCGATAGGTTATCATATCAAATGATACGAGTCGATAGGATATCTTTTCACATGATATGAGTTGATCAGGTATCGTTGTATACCATATGAGTCGATAGGTTATCATTTCAAATGATACGAGTCGATATGGTATCGTTTCACATGATATGAGTCGATCGGGTATCATTGTATACAATATGAGTCGATATGGTATCATTTCAAATGATACGAGTCGATAGGGTATCGTTTCACATGATATGAGTCGATAAGGAATCGTTTCACATGATATGAGTCGATTGGCTATCGTTTTATACCATATGAGTCGATATGGTATCGTTTCACACGATATGAGTCGATCGGGTATCGTTGTATACCATATGAGTCGATATGGTATCATTTCAAATTATACGAGTCGATAGGGTATCGTTTCACATGATATGAGTCAATAAGGAATTGTTTCACATGATATGAGTCTATTGGGTATCATTTTTTACCATATGAGTTGATAGGGCATTGTTTCACATGATATGAGTCGATAAGGTATCGTTTCACATGATATGAGTCGATCGGGTATCGTTTTATACCATATGAGTCGATAGGTTATCATATCAAATGATACGAGTCGTTAGGATATCGTTTTATATGATATGAGTCGATCGGGTATCGTTGTATACAATATGAGTCGATACGTTATCATTTCAAATGATACGAGTTAATAGGGTATCGTTTCACATGATATGAGTCGATCGGGTATCGTTGTATACCATATGAGTCGTTAGGTTATCATTTCAAATGATACGAGTTGATAGGGTATCGTTTCACATGATATAAGTCGATCGGGTATCGTTGTATACCATATGAGTGGATATGTTATCATTTCAAATGACATGAGTCGATATGTTATCGTTTCACATGATATGAGTTAATAGGGCATCGTTTTCACATGATATGAGTCGATAGGGTATCGTTTAACCCAAATTTGAGTCAACCTGAATTGTTAATTTTGTTTTTAATCCTATTAAAGGGGGTGCTTGGTTAAGCTTATGTGTGGGGCTTAGGCTTATATTATATAAGTCATTTATGGATTATATATCATAAACATACAAGCCTATGTTAAGTGTTTGGTTAGGCTTATTAAAATTAATAAAGTAAAATGACAAAAAAAACCTATGAATGTTAAATATATAGTTATTAAATGAGGGTATAAAAGTATTTTTATATGTAATAGTTATATAAGCCCACCTTTTGTTATAAAAGCCTCAAATGTTTGGCTTACCAAAACCCCTTATATAAGCTTATAAGCCTACTTATATAAGCTTAACCAAACACTTGGTTTCGGCTTATAAGATTATATAAGCTTATAAGCCCACTATATAAGCTAAAACAAACACCCCTAACCCGATCCAAATAAGCTCATACGCCCAAACATATAAGGTTAAACAAACATACCTATAACTCTAAAAACTTGCTCCCACTCACCCCATTCATTACCATTACACCCACACACACACACACACACACACACACACACACACACACACACACACATTTATAGTTTTATCATGAGTCCTCCAACCCACCCACCCGCGAAGCCTAAAAACAATTATAACAATGCTAAATCGGGCATAATGTCAAAAGACTGGTTTGATATTAATTTCACAAAAGTAATCATAGATGAAAATATGATTGATTATGTCTTTAGTAAGTATGGAGGCAATTGGACTGCTTCTGATCCAATTGCCAATGTTATCATGGATGATCTTATGAAGAAAGAGTTTGAGAAACATAAAAAAGCAAAACAAGATTAGGATTTTAACATATGAACACTAATTATGGTTAGTTTCATTATTTTAGTCCATAAGCATATTGATTTGTTGTTTTTTAATAATGGTGTAACGTTTGCAACTGAGGCGGCTATGAAGGCACATATCAAATGTCAGTTTTGTGCTCTTTTAAGTCTATATTGTCGTGAGAAAGGCAAGAATGATAAAGGGAAGGGACCCATGGTGGAAGAATATGTTAGGCATATAGAAAAGAGAAAGTCGAAGGAAGGTTAGTATTGTCAAATACATAGCAATTACGCATGTTGTGTATATGTCTAGTATGATAATAAAACTTAACACTATTAATATATCCAGTAAGAATAGGTTTATTAAATCTTTGTTAACAAAAAAAAAGTTGATGAGGAAGTGATTAGGATAGCTTCCTCTGTTTTTGTGTATTATGTCCCCCCCAATTATATTATCCAAGTTCCGTCACTGACATTCACCCACTTCACCACCATATTATCCACAACCACCACCCTTCACATTATGTAGTGGCAAGGATACTATTTCAAATACTTCACTAAATTTTCTGTATGATATAGTTTTTGTTGTAGCTGAATAGTTATGACTATTTTGTAATATGCTTTTGTAGCTAAGATAGCAATGGGAGCTGGTAAACCAAAGAGGAAACATGGTAAGGGAGAAATGGAACCTGATAAAGTGAATAAATCCATGGTGGAAAAATATGTTAGGCATATAAAACAACAACAATTGCAGGAAGGTTAGTATTGTCAAATACAATACTATGTTTGGTGTATATGAATTGTTATGATTTGAATTTACTATAAAGTTAGTGTAACTGTTATGATATTATATAAATATATCGTCTAAACATAGTATTGTATTTTTACAGATGTTATCGAATTTGACTTCTCTGAAAGCTCCAAGGAAGAAATGTCAAGCTCAGATGATGTAAGCTCTGATGACGTAAGCTCTGATGACGTAAGTTATGTTGATGTAAGCTCGGATGATGTAAGCTCGCAAGACTTCAAGCACCCAGTCCATGAGAAACAGGATGAACCATCAAAGTATTCGACATCCTCTGAGGACGAGCGTACTTCTGATGATACTTGGAGAGATACTAGATCTAGTAAAGCAATCAGAGGTAAACATGACACCGCATCATCCAAAAAGAAATGCAAACAAAGTGCGCCTTCTAAACAGATTGTCAAGCCCAGTTCCTCATCCAAGCATAAAGTTAATGGCTCATCCAGGCTGAAAGGCGGGACTAGTGGCTCATCCAGACATAAAGTCAGACCAAGTGAATTATCGAGTGAAATACTCAGGTTTTATGATGACTTGTCTGTTGAGGAGCAGAAAAGTGTTTGGAAGGAAGATACACTTAAAGCAGAGCCATCTGCTAGGTCTCCATTTTCTCCCACAGAAAGGCCACCTTTGATCAGGAATGCAGTATGTTTCCTTCCTTGTCCGACGAAAAGGAAAGATTTTGAAACAAATACAGGAAAAAGGAGGATGATGTAGGCTATGGATGACCCTCCTTGTTCTGTTTTGTGGATGTTCATGTTTTTTACTTTTAAGACTTTTTTTAAGTTAAGTTTATGTACGTTTGGTGTAAAGAGTTTAAAACGATAATTGGCATGGATGGGTGTAGACCCATTGCTTTGGAAGAATACCCATAGATGGGGGTACCTATCATTTCGTTTGCCATATTATTTGTCTTTGTAGTTTTTATGAACATGTATTCATGTACTTTGAATATATTTATGGGAATGGATGGTTGTATACCTTCCAAGGTGTACCCATCAGTTTTATTTTTCATATTTGTTGTCGTAACGATTATACCTGAACATATAGCAGTAAATATTATGGTTTAAAAACAAGATTTATGGTCAATTTATACCACTTTTGACTACAAAATGTGAATCTAAATATTTACTCAAAAACATTTAAATTCTTCCATCATATTTTCCCCAAAAAGCAAATTTTCAATCACCCCATCTCTGCCAATCCAAAATAGTTAAAAAATTTAAATCTTCCCTCCTATTTTTTCCCAAAATTCAAATTGTCCATGACACCCATGGGCACCCTTCCTTCTCAAAACTAGATACCATTTACTACATTGAGCATTCACCATCCTATCACCATTCACCATCCATCAGTCGTTGGTTCGGTCATCAACACCAGAAACACATTCATTATTCCCTTAATTAGGTATTCCTTTTTTCATTTACGAAATCAATTTTTAGTATTAATATACATTTGTTAAACAGAAATAGAACAAAAAATTAATACTTTCAATAAGATATCATAGTTACCAGGCCAAAAAAAGTATGAGATTGATGTATGTAGTATACAACTGTATTTAAAATCCAAATCCAGACACCCCTTTAGATAACATAGAAGAATACACGACATATTGTTGCATTGATTTAGGCTATATGTAAGCAATATATGCATGTATCTAATTGCAGTTGTGTATAGTATGTACAATTTGAGCTTTAGTTTCATTAAAAATCACAAGACAACCACTTCCTTTTATGTTGTACTTAGATTATTTTTGTGACTTGTAGGTTATACAGGGTATCATTTTGAACTCAAATATATCATGGACAAGTCTTGGATGGGAACTAGTAGGACCCAAAAAGAATATACTGGCGGAGTAGCAGCGTTTATGGCTTTTGCACATCAAAACTTGCAAAAGACTAACAACAATCCAAGTCATAAAGGGAATTTTCTAATGGCATGTCCGTGTATTAAATGCTTAAATAAAGTAGCGCATCCAATGGAGACAGTGGAGTACCATTTATTCAGTAACGGGATTAATCCAGGGTACAGAAATTGGGAAAAACATGGCGAAAAGAAGGTACAATCACCAACTGTCCCAGAACCCGTTGATGATAAAACAGAGTTTGTTAACAACACAACAGAGTTTGTTGACGACACGGATTTTGACACGGATGTTGGTGTAAAAATTCCAACAGATGGCCCAACAACAGTAGACATGGTTAATGCTACAAAAGATAACTTTGAAGAGGATGACCTTAAGAAGTTTCAAGAACTAATATTAGATGTGGAGAAGACACTTTGCGAAGGATGTCCTGACTTCATAAAGTTGTCTGCAATAGTTAAACTTCTCAACTTGAAGGGTAAGTATGGAGCTTGTGATAAGTTCTTTACTGAATTACTTGGTTTGTTTAAAAAGATGCTACCTGCTGGTAACGAACTGGTTGAAAAAACATATCAGGCCAAAAAAATGATGTGACTGATGGGATCAGGTTACAAAAATATACATGTATGTATCAATAACTACATGATTTACTGGAAGGATAACAGTAAATTGACTGATTGTCCAACATGTGGGACAACAAGATGGAAGGTGGAAATTAAGAAAAATAAAGTGTACGAAAACATTCCAGTAGAGGTCATGTGGTATTTTCCAGTTATACCAAGACTGAAACGACTCTTTAAGATACCAAGTATTTCAGAAGACTTGAGATGGCACGCAACAAGGAGGATAACAGAAGGAGTTTTACGTCACCCCGCAGATTCGCATGGATGGTGTACCATAGATGAACAATTCCCGGTAGTTGCTGCAGATCCGAGAAATTTGAGGCAAGGAATATCGGCTGATGGGGTTGACATCAACTCAGGTACTAGGCATCATAGTGTATGACCGGTGTTATGTGTCATATATAACCTTCCTCATGGTTGTGCATGAAAATAAAGTTTATCATGCTTCCGACCCTTATATCGGGATACCCGGGAAATGATATTGATGTTTTTTAGAACCATTGGTTGAAGATCTGCGTATCATATTCGACGAAGGTGTTGATACATATGATACTTACGCGAAGGAGAACTTTAAGCTACGGTCCGTTGTGTTATAGACGATAAATGATTAACCAACACTTGGTACATTATGTGGATGCCCATACAGTGGTTGAAAGGTTGTGTAGTTCGTGGGAAATATACACAATGTATTAGACTTCCTGCCTCGTCCAAGCAAAGTTATGATGGACACAGACGATATCTACCATACAACCATCCGTTCAGAAGGCAAAAGAAGGCGTTTAATGGACAAGCAGAACTTAACGCTGCTCCAGTTCCAATGACAGGGGAACAAATATACAACGAGGTACAACATATCGAAAATAAGTGGGGAAAAGCAAAAAAAAAAACAATATGACATCGCAAAACCAAATAGATGCGAGAGGCAATGGTGGGAAGATTAAAAAGCAGAAAAGAACGTCAACAGAAGAAGCGAATAGTTCCAGCCAAGCAAATGAACCGTATTGGAAGAAATACAACATATGGTATCGAAAGCTAGAGTATTGGAAGTATAATCCTGTTCCACATTGTATTGACTTCATGCATGTAGAAAAGAATTATGGTGAGAGTTTTATTGGAACTTTGCTAAATGTTCTAGGAAAGACTAAAGATGGGTTGAACGCTCGATTGGACCTGGTAGAGTTGGGAGTGAAACTAGAGTTGTATGCTAGGCAAGAAGGAGACAAAACAACACTACCTCCACCTGGTTACACATTAACGAATGCTAAAAAGACATATTTTGTGAAACCTTAGCCAACATCAAGGTACCACAAGGCTATTGTTCAAATTCTCTAGTTTGGTCAACCTAAAGGAAAGGAAGCTCATTGGCTTGAAATCGCATGACTATCACATGCTAATGCAAGAATTTTTGCCCATTGTAATACGTTCAATCATGCATAAACCCACACGATATGCTATTATTAGGTTTTGATTTTTCTTTAAATCTATATGTAGGAAAGAAATAACAGTGGAAGAACTAGATGAAATGCAATCCGATCTTGTTGTGACACTGTGCCTACTCGAGAAGTATTTCCCCTGTCATTTTTTGATATTATGATACACTTGACTGTGCATCTAGTTAGGGATGTCAAATTGTGTGGTCCCATATGCTTTCGATGGATGTATCCATTTGAAAGATGCATGAAGGTTATTAAAAATCATGTGAGAAACAGAAATAGGCCAGAGGGATGCATTGCTGAGGAGACTATTGCGGAAGAAACAATAGAGTTTTTTAGCGAGTATCATAAAACAATGAAAACGGTCGGTATCCCACCCGAAAAACATGTAACAAATGAAAATGAAGACGGAAAAGCCATTATCGGCTGCCAAATCATGTGCAATTCCTCGGAAACTCTTTGACAAAGCTCATTTGTATGTATTACAAAATACAGATGAACTAGTACCCTATATCGAGTAAGTATTATGAACACATGTCTATTTCGTTGGTTAACATTTTATACCTACTATAATAATCAAAGATATTGTTTCGTTTTAGGCGACACAAGAAACACTTGAAAAGGAAAAACCCAAGTCAACGAATAGCATTATAGGAAGAGGACCGCAGTAAAATTTTTGCAAAGTGGTTACGCGAAGAGGTAATTAATTTCTCGTAATTGCAGTAGTCTATAATAAATAATAACTTACGTGCTATTTTTGCTCTGCTTTACCAAGCTTCCATTTGCTCTGCTTTATTGTTAACCAGTCACTCCTATTCTTAAATTGTTTGTTCTTGTTTCTGCAATTTGATGGTAATATACATTTCTAATGATATTCAAGTTCATAGAGAGTTAGAAACATCCAAAGGTAGCGTATCAGAAACTGTAAGGTGGATAGAACATGGACCACGTGCAAGCCTAGTGAAATACGATGCATATAACATCAATGGGTATACATTTCGGACGAAAAATGCTGATGGCATAGTTCATCAGAATAGTGGGGTTAGTGTTCAATCAGCGGATATTCACATATCCAAAGAAGTTGCAACCACAAAAGATCGCCTTTATTATAGGGTCTTACAAGAGATATGGGTACTAGATTACGGTTTAAGGAAAATTCCTCTTTTCAAGTGTGATTGGGTTAGCCACAAAGCCCATGCGGTCAAACACGATTGAGCTCTTGGTTATACATTGGTAGACATGAATAATTTAGGCCACAAGGATGATCCGTTTATATTAGCCTCACAAGCACGACAAGTGTTTTATGTGCAAGACCAGTTTTAGTTTTTTTTGTTTGTTGTCTTTAGGACACCTACGCAGAATTAAAAAGACACATATGACGAAGTCGATGAGGAATTTAGTACAGTCAAACCAGCACTATAATAACGTATTGCCACGTGTAGAGAAACGTGACTTGGGTAAGGAATCAGAAAATGACTACTATCGAACCGACTGTGAAGGTGTTGTTATACGAAAATTCAAGTGAAGCATTGTCCCACTCTGCCTTTTATCGTATTTAACTTGTTCTTTTAGACAATAATAATATTTGAATTCTAGTACTAGTTATGTTTGTTAGCATAAACTGTTTAAGCTTTTGTTTTCCTGCAAATACAAGTGTAATCTCTTTAATATTAATAAAAATGTACTTTTATGCTTCATTTTTTCTTTTAATTATGTATGTATGTAATTTAGTCTTTTAAATTCTTCATAAGGTTGTAGAAGCTCATAATGAGTTATTTTTGTCTAATAGGCTTCTATAACCTCAAATAAGCTTCGCCAATCTTATTTTAGTTTGTTTTACTACTTTAAAGGAAATTCAGAAGTGTTTTCGTCAAAGGCTCAAAGGTACACTATCTCTGTTAATTTTTCACTTCAAAATTTGAATATAGATTATAGTTTATATCTTGTGTTTATTGACTGCTGTTAGTTGTTATATTTTCTTATATACAGCATTATAGCTTAATCTATAAGTTTTACATATTCTATCATAGTTTTAGTATAGATTTCAATTGTGTTCTACTCATATAGCTACTTACAACATCTTATTGTATAACCTCATAAGAACAGCTAATAAATCTGTTCATATTGCTTATTACTATCTGTTTTGAGACAACAAGCAATGATAAATACCAGATAATATTTTATATATGAAACTGTATAAATAGAGGAGTGTTTGGGACTACTGATTTCACTAGCTCAATGCTGATTTTATGCAGCCACATGTAGTGCACTATGTTTTTAGATAACAACTCTATAACTTTATAAGCATCGGTATAAGTGAAAGAACAACTTAAGATGAAGAACAGCTTATGATAACCAAACTATACATACTTCCATTCCATACGTACCATTCATCCATATATTAGTATTCATTACATTTTCAGTTTAACAAAATATGCATACATTGACATTAACATTAACAGAAATTTGTTCAAGAAAAAGAAAAAAATATCAACAGAAAGACTAACATAGATGGCAAATCCAGCAGCTTCATCCACAAAAGACAACATGCACAAACCCCCAATCCCATCAGACAACTTCTTTATCAACAAGTTCCATTCCTAGAGATTCAGATTTCAAATCCTTAACACCATCAACATTTTCATCCACAATCTTTGACAAAAGATACATCTTACGCTTCAACCTCTTCTTTGTGTTTTTAAAACATTCAGTATAATCAAACCAAGTAGCTTCATCATTTAGATCCTTCATCTCATTAATTGCTCCACGCACCCTTTTTAGATTATCCTTCACCTCCATGATCTTGTCACGCATTTCATTTGTGAATTTATTCTCCTCAGCAATCTGCTGTTCAACGTAAACTTTAATAGCTTTTGGTATCACCTCCTCACTTGTTAACTCAAAGATCTCATCCAAGATGGGAGTTAACCTGACATTGGAACTTTCAGTTGATTGGTTTGCCATTGATGATAATAATTTGATTTAAATAAACTGAAAATAATGCCTTTCTTTGATTTTGGGGAAGACTAACTATCGATATATGTGTAGTGTTAGGTGATACTATATGGGTGTGGGTGTCATATGATACGGGTATAATTATACACCCGAACATTTCAGTCATTTTTATGGAGCAAACGAGAAGAGTCGCATAGCAAATAGTCTGAATTTAATTCATGTACAGAAAATCAAATTATAGTCAAACTAAGACTATAAAATTTCATATCTAACCCTTAAAAGTTATATAAGTTAAATAATTGTCACATGAATATTCTCTAATGTAACTATTTTGAATGTAGTGGTCACATATTATTATATTCTAATATGGCCATAAACATCATTTAGATACGCATATGTGATATGGTGTGACTATTGTAAAGCATGTAGTCACATGATCGTGTAACTTTAGACACACAAGTTACCTTACGTGATCACATATACATAATTTTAGTGATATTTAAATAATGTATGACAAAACATCCCTATAATTTAGCCACATAAACAAACACTTCGTGTGACCATGTATAGCATCATGAATTTTGCCACACAACCACTGAATATGACTAACGTAAAGGTTGAGATCACATTTTGTTCTCAAACATAGTGACGCGAAAATTAAACATGTGAGTGTTTTAAATGTATTGGTCACACATAATCACATTAGAATGTGGCCATAAATATCATTTAGATACCCATTTGTGACATCGTGTGACTATTGTAAAGCAGTTAGTTACATGATCGTGGGATGCTTTAGTGTGGCCATATATGACTTTTGGTCACTCTTATAGTTATAGGAGACTAACGTTTCAAACTTACTTTTCAGTTGTCACGCACTAAAAATTCATATATGGTAAAGTATTGAGCAAAAATTCGAAGTCATGTTTAAATAATATGTGACAAATGAGGCTATATGATTTAACCATATACACAATTAAATCATGTGACAAAACATGTAGCGTGGTCACATTGTTCAAGTGTGTAACAAATAATTGTCACATACGCGTATGTATAGTGTGGCTGATACTTCAAATTAATTTGCATTATGTCACACGTGTAAAATTGTGCGTGGCTAGATGGACCTGGTAAAATTAGCACTTGCGCCTAGTCACATCAATACTCATATGTGTGACAGCGAAAAATCGAAATAGTCACATATAAGGAGTTCAAGTGTGGCTGTGTATTTGATTCTAGTGAGTTTTGTCACATACATATCTGACAATGTGACTGTTCAAAAATCTGGATGTGTGACCTATTCCACATTTTGTACTAGTGTTCATAGATAAAATGGGCACGACACAGATGAGTGCATGCACCTAAAGAAACAAATTAAGGAACTAGTGTAAAATGGAAAACTATCTTGATGGATAAAGGAAGAAGGGAAGAATGATAAACGGAATAAGTCAAATACATAAAAGAATGATAACACATTCGGTAAAGGTAAAGTCGTAGCCATCCTCATGATCCAATCAAGGTAGAGACCGTGAGGGAAAATGTGACAAAAAGATTTTCCCTAAACCCATAAATATCTTTCCCGCCACTTGACGGATCAGAAGTTGGAGAGGAACCTTTGATAATAGAAGTGCAAATAGAAGGACATTGCGTTCATAAAATATACATGGATGGAGGATCGGCCTTCGAAATAATGTATGAACATTGCTTCAGCCACCTCGGACCAGAAATCAAGAAACAAATGGTCCCAACTACAACCTCCTTGGTAGGATTTAGTAGGGAAACCATGTGGTTGATAGGACAGATAGAGTTACAAGTAATAATAGGGGATGAAGAGCATTCAACGACAACACAAATGAACTTTATGATAGTACGGTCACATTCACCATACACTGTAATCATTGGAAGACCCGGAATCCGCCAAATGAGAGAAGTGTCATCGACAACTCACGAAATGATCAATTTTCCAGCGGATGGTGGAGGGGTAACACTCCATATTAAAGTAATCATAATAATGGAATGTGCGACGGTGAACAAACCGACCATAACCCAACAGAAAACCCCACCCACGGAGGAACGTCTGAAAATAGCAATCCATCTGGAATACCCAGAACTGAGAGTCATAATCGGAGGAACTAATCAAACGAAAGAAAAGAAAACTTGTGCAACTTATTAAGGAGAAACCTCGACATATTTGCATGAGAATCCGAAGACATAACGGGCATCCCAAGGCACATAGCATAGAGAGAAAATACAATGAACCAACCCCTCCTAACATGCTAGGAGGGTGCTTATATAGTCCACCCGCATGTAGGATTTCATGGGCTATATCTTAATGGGTCAGACTTTCCTTTTAGGCTTTTGTTCCTTAAACATGAACTTTATACCTTAAAGTCAAGCCCGTGAATCCTGACTATTTTACTACTTATTACAACGATCTAAGAAATGATACATAATAAACTTATGATCGAACATTCATGTTTGACTCAATATTTGAGGCTAACATATCTTAATCTTAATCTTCTTGATCAAGATAGTCTGGTATTGATCTTGTTATTTGAGAGTTGTAGTGAGGTTACTTTACTTGTAGTGAGAAACTGAGAATTTGTAAAGAGGTCGCATATATTAGAGGAACGATTTGATTTTCTTTGTATGTTCATAAACACACGATTGTGAACTTATCTGGATTGTGTTCAATAAAAAAAATACATGGGAAGTTGGTTGAGTTCTTGTGTTAAGTATTGATTCATTAATTTTTACAATTCCTTAAATCAAAATGTGATTTGACCGAACCGAACACAATCTATGCCGTTCGTAACATCATACCGTATGTATAAAGATTTTCTAAATTAGAACAACGTTGTAAGTTTGTAATTGGACATTTATGTACATGTCTGAACGTGTATAATTAGGTTTGTATGTTTAAACTGAAAGCTAAATTTAACAAATACTACATCCGTCAAATATTAAATGTTCACATTTGATTTTTAGAGTTTTTCTTTTTAAATTTTGACCGTAAATAATTTTTTTTGTGTTTTTAATAAATTATAAATTTTATATCAATGAAAAATACACTCAAAACACAATCTATTCATATACTTGACATAGAATATTATATAATAGCAAAAATTTCATATTTGGTCCCTATCGTTTACACCAAACATCAAGTATGGTCCCTATCTCAAACTAAGTCCGCAGATCGTCCCTATCGTTTACACTTTGGATCAAAAATGGTACCTATCTTAGATGGGAGTTAGTTTTGCTCGTTAAATGGTATAAGTGGAGGAGTATTATGGTCCTTTCCTTGTTTTCCATGCATTTATGTATCCACCCACCTCTTTTTATTCTCTCTCTCTCTCACTGTTTATCTCTCTCCTTAAAATACCAACTCACCCAACCTAGAAACCATCGCCCACTATACTACCACTAACACTCATCAGTTTTTTTAGAAACCAAACACCATATCCCAACAACACCTAAGCTTTTATTTGGAAACACATTACCCACTTTTCATCAGCTTTTCTTTTAAGGTGATGCACACACTACCTAACAATAACAACTCAGCAACATCACACCTCTACCAACATCTCACTAATCCTTAACCCACATCATCTTAAGAATATCCAACAAAAGTCAACTACCCACAATCTTGATAACCGACATCCATCCACCTTCTATAATGAGAATCGAACTTCAAATTACCGAATCCATTCTCGTGGCCACAAGGAACAGATCCACAACTATTTTCTTGATTCGATTCATAATTTAAACGTAAGAAATCCAAAATCGAATATGATGGTTTTCGATGAATCTTGGATTCATGAATCTTGGATTCGATTTAATTATGGGTTTTGGGTTTGTATCGATCTTGATTTTTTGGTTAATCTTTGAATCGGATGATGACGGGTGAGTGATTTTTTGATGAATCATGGATTCGTGATGTTTTTAAGATGTGGATATTATTGGTGAGAATAGATCTCGATCTGTTTCTTGTGAAATATATGATGGAAACATCATATTTTTTGATTCGTGATTGGTTAACACAAAATATGGGGTTGTGACTACTGCAAACCCGGTTTATGGGGTGACTGAGCTTGCTCATCAAGTTGCTGATTCCAAACCGAAGATGATTATTACTGTTGATGAGCTGGTGGGGAAAGTCAATGGGTTTGGGATCCCGATTAGATCTATGAAAGATCCAACAAGATCTGTGGTTGATGGTTGTTGGGTGCGTGTTAGGCTGGCGATTATGGACGTTAGATGTGGATGGTGGAGGAGGACGGAGGTGGATGGTAGCGGCGGCCGGATCTTGAATGATTGTAGGCAAGATCTAATGGTGATAATAGATCTGGGTTTTTGTGATAAAGAAAGAAAGTGACAGAGAGAGATATGTGAGAGAAAAAGATTAAAAGAAAAAAAGAGTAAATGACCAAATTACCCCTCCCCTCATACCATTTAACGAGCAAAACTAACTCTCATCCAAGATAGGGACTATTTTTGATCAAAAGTGTAAACGATAGGGACGACATGCGGACTTAATTTGAAATAGCGACCAAACTTGATGTTTGGTCTAAACGATAGGGACCAAAATGAAATTTTTTCTATATAACACATACAAAAATATTTAAAGTCAATGTTGATAAAAAAAATCAAAAAGTCAAAGTGGACATTTAATATGAGACGAAGGGGTAATACTTTTTCTGTCTCATATTAAATGTCTAATTTGACTTTTTTTATTTTTCTTTTCTAACTTTAACTATAAATATTTTTGTTTATATAACAATTAATGTAAAATACATAAATAGATTGATTTTTTTAAATGTATTTTCATTGTTATAGTTTTTATAAAATTTTATATGATACAAATAAAAATAATTTTAGTCAAAATTAAAAAAGAAAATTGATTGAAAAAAATCAAATTATACATTTAATATAACTATTAATGAACAAAAAAATTGAGGAGTGCATAATTCAAACTTCAAAAGTCCCAAAAATGGGCAAACATAAAGATTTGAATTATAAGCGACGTGTCCACATTACAGTGACGCTTAAATTAAAAAATGGGGCCTCTAAAAAGCTTCGATTGAATTCATTTAAGACCACTAGTAAAAAATAAAATAAAAAAATAAAATTCATTTAAGACCAATAATTTAATTAGATCGATAAAAAACAAGTGTCATATTAATGACAAGATATCACAAACTTCACACAATCACGTGAAGAAATGATAGTATGGTACCATCACCTATCCTTATCGTAAATCTCACTAGATATTAATATGTTCCCTAATAATTAGGGACCTAGAAAAAAATCAATCAAGTGCAAAAATTCTTTTTACGTACCATATATATTTAGTATCGAGTTCATTTTAAATAAATCAAAATTTTTAGTGAAAATTTATATTACGTGACGAATTGTCATCGGGTTTTTGTAAACTCCGGGGTCTTCTAGATCCACCCCTGCTAATAATAAAAGGAAATATTGACTTATACATAAGTTATGTTTAGCGTGTGAGCTTATATGAGCTTATTGTATCATTAGTTTATTATTTATAAAAAAATAAGTTAATATTAAAAATATGTCTCGTTTAACTAACAAACTTTTAAAAAACCGGCTGAAAAAATAAGCTTTTAAATGACATGTTAGTTAAACTAACGTGATCGCTGAATTTGAATGTTGAAACATGTAGTTTGAGTTTATTTTTACGCGTTAGTTTAACTAGCATGTCATTTAAAAGGTTATCTTTTCAACATGCTTTTTCAAAGTTTGTCAGTTAAACGAGACTTATTTTTAATAATAACTTATTTTAAAAAAATAATAAACTCATGCTACGATAAGTTCTGATAAGTTCATGCGCTAAACATAGCCTATGTGTAGCTTGATATATCCGATGTTGAATGTAGCACGTATTACACGAACCAAGTGTATTTTTTCTTTAAGAATGTTACTACCTTCGTCACAAAATTATTGTTCAAAGACAAGAAATATGCAATTTAAGGAAAATATATTAATAACTGTTTTGATTTCCTTTATTTTCGTCAATATTAATTTGGACTAAAGATAATAGAGTAAACCTAAACAAACTCAACTATTATTTTTAGAATTAGACAATAATTTTAAGATTGATGAAAAAAAAATAGATAATAATTTTGAGATGGAGTTTTTTTTAACTTTCTATGTGTATGTGTTACTTAGTAGTACATCTATAGTTAGCTAGAAAAGTCTTTATGGTGAGCGTCTTTTTGTTTTTGATAGAAAAAAATCGTACAACAGTTTCTCGAAAATTATGATACTATTCCTTGGCTATAGTTAAAGCTTTTCATAACATGATAACCATAACAAGGGAATTAGTCTCTATATTATAGAGGAGAATCACGTATCCGTAGGCACAATGATTCTCCTCTATAACACATTATAATATATTATGTTCTCTCTCACAACCATTTATTTCCCTCACAAACAAAACACGCACTGGCACACACATCGTTCCGTTTTCGTTGATCCGTTATGTTGCCGTTTCCCTCTACCCTCCGCTAATCATTAATTACTGATGACTCTTTGCCCTTTGGAAAATTGGCCTTTCGTTATTCATTAATTGTGTTGCCCTTTTGTGTTAGTGGCTACAGTACAGTCTGATTGTATATATATAATAGAGACTAACTCACCTCTTTATTATTGGTTATCCTCTCTCTAAAAAATCCGATCTGATTTTGATCGGGTCTGCTGGTGATGTTGGGTAGCTTAAATGAGATTCGTTGTCGGTTTGCACAAGTTGTTGGTTCTGGTGGAATGAAGCACTTATTGGTTGAAATCCCAAATTTTTGGGGTTTGATGGAACCCTAATTATTTTAGGGGTTTTGATGCTTCTATGGTGTTTCTTCTTTTTGGTTAGTTGTTGTTATGTTATTCATTATTGTTTCGCCTTATTAGGCAACTGATCATAGCAGAACGATAACAATACGGTTGGGATATTAAGTGATGATAGGAGAACGATAATCATTGTTTCGCCTTATTATGGTAGTATTTCAAACCTTGATCATAGCAGAACTTCGTTGCCGTCGATCCCTTCGTTGCCACCATACGTGGTGTGTGGCGTAGGTGGTCGATAGGTGATGTTGGTTAGCTTAGATGGTGGTGGGGGGGGGGGGGGGGGGGGTTGTGGCCTGCCTTGATTGGTTGAGATTGTGATGGCTGGTTGTTAATTAAGGGTGTATTATTGTTTGGGTGATTATCGAGACATTATTAGAATGTCATGATTGTTTATAGGTTTGCTGGAATACCTAACTTTTTTAGGGTTATTTTTGTTTGTGGAATAACATGTATGGTTTTTTAGTGTTCTTATTGTTGTAGTTAGATTTTTGAGTTACAAATACTTTATGATAGCTTGAGTTACTTTTGGTGATAATTTCATTGTTGCAAATTGAAAACAGAAACTGATATCACGAATTACTCAATCGATGAGTCGGTGTGGTTTCATTTGGAATGGCCGTGATGATCATTTAAGTGTGTTGTGTTGTTGCTGGAAGTGGAAGGATGGCAGAATTCGAGACCTACTCGATTCAGAAACCTCCACGAACCCGACCACGACATCATATAGTTTGAGCCATGGCAGGCGACGAGTGTTTGCTATGTTTGGTTAGAATCGCGAAAAACAATACGCCTTATAAAAAAACGACCAAAAAACGTCTCGATCTTGTCTTTTGTTGCCGCTGTTTATGCAGGGCGACGATAGTGACATGCCTTATCCACATTGCTTATATTAAAAACTGCTGATATAGTTAGTGATGTTGATGGCGATGTTGTGTTGAGTATAAAACAGACTTCTCTTATGTAGGCGGTTACCTTTGGATTTGGGAGTCCCCATGGTCTGAATTGAAAATTAAAAAATAGATTGGGATGTGCGATTATATTGGCGATGATGAAATGTTTGCGTATGGAATGTTTTGGAAAAGGTCGTTTGGCAGGGCCCGTATCTTGGCGGGGCGACCATTTGGTCGCAGCCATGACGGGTTTTTGGGTACGCCTTACATACCTCCATATATGAGCCTCTAAGAGCATAAATTGGTGTTTCGCGTCTAATTGTGTTAGTGGCTACAGTACAGTCTGATTGTATATATATTCACCTCTTTATTATTGGTTGCCATTGTTGACTTTTTGATCGACTGCTATTTGATTGGCAGCAATAAAAATTACGTGTGTGGGGAGACCTTCCTTTCTTAACCCGATGTTCATTAGGCAGTGATGAGTTTGAACGGCGTAGGTAAGAGTTGAGATTATGCGTATCTTGGCAGGGAAACCTAGGTCGGTTGCAGCCATGGTGCATATTTCCTATTTTCCTTAAATACCGCCCTATCTGAGCCTACACATGGTTATCCTTTAAACTAATACCGTACCCGCTCACTTCTTTAATAATAGAGAAGAATTCATTTTCCTAATGCAACAATAAAAAATATGCGTGGTGTGACCTTTTAGAGTTGCAGCCATGACGTGTTTGTAACGATTGTTTGCATTATGTCTCTTTTGTTGCCGCCAGGCCGGCTAATCGTACGCAGCATGCTTTAGTTTTCTGTGAAGGGCCATAGTCCGAAAATTCTTCCTCATGGTAAGTGTTGTTCAGCTTTTGTTGCTATGTTTGGTGTTTTGTTAGTTTAGAGTTTATACGTAGTAGATTGGAAGCTAAAATGTGCTTAATTCTATGAATATATGTGATCCTTATTGGTGCTATGGTATGCAAAATTTGAGTGTCGGTTAATCGAGTTAATCTGGTATATTTGGTTGGATTATTTATTGGTTAGCACACCATGTATCAGGTCATAAATAAAGTTTATTCATATATCTCGCAATTGTGACTACACATCTGCTTGATGAAGAAATACTTGATTCGACAATTTTGATGATTTTTCTATAATAAACTAATTCATGACGTAATTTCTGAACTTTGGGTACAATAACTGACAGATTATGGAATAGTGATACATATATTGCATAAACCGATTTATTCACTTAAAAAGTAAGTGATTTGCCCGTCAAGAAATGCTGGGGTAAAATTTTTACCGAATTTGGAAGCGCATCTACTTTGTGACAATGGTAAACTGAAATGGAAGACCCATTTTGCCTTTTAGCTGCTCACTTATTTGTTGTTGTCCTTCTGGATCTTAGTTCATGCTTTGGTTTTCTGTGAAGGGTATGCACCCTACTGTAGGATCAATCACGGACTTTGTGTATACTGTATAAGTGTATTATTAGTTACTAAAAATCTATAAAAATGGTGGGTAACCATGATGTTATATCATGGTCACCTTATAAACGTGCTGGTATATTATCAATAGCTATCGTGTCTCTATAGATTTAACTTAAAGTATTCTATGTAGGTAGTTCACAATACGATAATGACACTACATAAAAATGTAGGAATTTTAAACCCACCCCTTAATTAGCTATTTGATAATTGTATTGTTTGGTTAGCGTGGCTTTATAGAACCTTTATCTTGGCAGGGTGACCGTTTTGGTCGCAGCCATTGTAGGTTTTTAGTACGCCTTCCATGCTTCTTGGACCCGAGCCTTATAAATTTGAGGGCTTGCCTCCTTTTTTGTCCTTGCTTTTCTGATGCTTTCAAGGACCTAAATATGACATTTGTGATATCGATTGTATGTGATGATCGCAGGTCATGATTTTGTTGTTGGAATGCGCACTTATTTAGGCTGTGATGACCTTGGACGACCCGAGTTAAACTTGAGATTGCACGTATCTTGGCGGGGAAACCTCTTGGGGTTGCAGCCATGGCGTGTGTATCCAGTTTTCCCTCTAAGGTGCCATATCTGAGCCTACCACGGTTTTCCCTGAGTGGGTTTACTTTGGTTATTGAGTGTGATTTTGTTCCATGTTCACCGTCCTCTTTAGATTCTGGTTTGTGGCTAAACTCACCAATTAGTGATTAACGGGCACCAATTAATGATTAACGGGGTCAACAACGGTAATGAAACGGAACGTTGTGTGTGCCAGTGCGTGTTTTGTTTGTGAGGGAAGAAAATGGTTGTCAGAGGGAGAACATAATATATTATAATGTGTTATAGAGGAGAATCACTGTGCCCATGGATACGTGATTCTCATCTATAATATGCTGAAATCTATGTTTATAGGATAAGCAGCATGTTATGGCGGATGCCGAAATCTATGTTTATAGAATGTTTGGGCTAGCGTGCCTTTCCAGAACCCGTATGTTGGCGGGGTGACCATTTAGTCGCAGCCATGACGGGTTCTTGGTACGCCTTCCATACTTCTACACTCGAGGCTTATAAATTTGCGGGCTCGACTCCTGATTAGTCCTCGGTTCCTGAAGATTTTAAGAAACTGACTATCTCGGGTAGTGTTGTTGCTATGGAGGATTTGGTTATAACACCTTCTCCTATTTACGTTTGGTTATACCACCTGTTGTGTGTAGCCGTGAGTGGCAAAAAAATTTGTGGGTGTTGTTTTTGGACAGAGGAATATGAAAGGAATACATTACATGGGTTGATGTATAATTCACGCCTAGTCAATGATGGTCCCGGTTTAATTGAATGATACATAAACCCGTAGGCGATGATGATTTTCTTATGTTTGGTATGCGTGGTCTATCGACACCTAATCTAGGCTCGGCAGTCACACCGAGTGTGTGATTGCAGCCATGTCAGGTTTTTGTTCCCACACATATACTTGGAATTCCAAGCCACATTTTCTGCTTATTAAGATAGCCGGATTGATTTGAGTAACTCCTGAACTCAGTTGGCGATATTTTTATGGGTCATTTTGATTTTTGTATTCAGACAGAAAGTTTGTATCTGTTTGGGTTTCTGAAAAGTTATAAGGATTCATTGTAAGTTTCCGTTTAGCGGCTGTGATGATGTTGAACACCAATGGTTAAACCGAGACTTCACGAACCTTGGTGGGGCAACCTTTTGAGGATGCATCCATGCCGTGTGTCTCTCTGTTTTCCCTGACGGCCGTCCTATCTGAGCCTACTATGGTCCAAGATCAACGGCAGAGCACCAAAGGAAGGAGTGCCGATGGTTATAGTACAACCGTGAGGTATCCATCTCTCTTTACATATACTGCCTTTAAAGGAGTGTACGTTTGTAAGTGTGTTGTTGTGAGTTGTCTTTTTGAAAAATATTCCTATTTGGATTGTTATAATGAGGTTGTGAAGTTTTGAGCAGGAAAGGAAATATGAAAATGGATCTTGGAAATTGTTATATGGTATACAACCTGTTACGTGAAAAGGTTTGACATTTGTTTTTTAAAGGTTTGATTTATTTAACTTTATTTGTTTCGTTTGTAGTCTAAAGAATGAACGGGTGTTTGGGTAATCATATTTTTCAAAATTACGAGGTTATATGATTTTCAAAAAGGCGCACATTTTCTGCTTATTAAGATAGCCTAATTGATTTGACTAACTCCTGAATTCAGTTGGCGATATTTTTATGGGTCGTTTTGATTTTTGTATTCAGACAGAAAGTTTGTATCTGTTTGGGTTTCTGAAAAGTTAAGGATTCATTGTAAGGTTTTGTTTAGTGGCTGTGATGATGTTGAACACCCCAGGTTAAACCCGAGACCTCGCGGACCTTGGCAGGGCAACCTTTTGAGGATGCAGCCATGCCGTGTGTCTCTAGGTTTTCCGTGACGGCCGTCCTATCTGAGCCTACTATGGTCCAAGATCAACGGCAGAGCACCAAAGGAAGGAGTGTCGATGGTTATAGTACAAACGTGTCTTCCCCCTTTCCAAAACCCGTATCTTTAAAATAGTGAACCAAGTACATTTGTTGTGCAAACATTTGTGCGTTTCGAACCTGTAAATGTTAATAACCCGATATCAGGCTCCACACTAACTCGAGGTATCCATCTCTCTTTACATATACTACCTTTAAAGGAGCGTACGTTTGTAAATGTGTTGTCGTGAGTTGTTTTTCTCAAAAATATTCCTATTTGGATTGTTATAATGAGATTGTGAAGTTTTGATCAGGAAAGGAAAGATGAAAATGGATCTTGGAAATTGTTATATGGTATACAACCTGTTACGTGAAAATGTTTGACATTTGTTTTTTAAAGGTTTGATTTATTTAGCTTTATTTGTTTCGTTTGTAGTCTAAAGAATGAACGGGTGTTTGGGTAATCATATTTTGCAAAATTACGAGGTTATATGATTTTCAAAAAGGCCCACATTTTCTGCTTATTAATTGTTGGCCTATTTGATTTGTACGCGTTTCGTTTAGATTGCGCGCGTTTCGTTAAGATTGCGTGCGTTTCAGTCAAGAAAGTTTTGCTTTTTTAATTAGTATCATTTACCTCTTTTCACAGAAACTACACATAAACATCAGTCTCATTATTTCTTTGTTTTCCAGAACCACAAAACGAAGAGGCTCTGTATTGCATAAACACTACTTCGCGGAACTGACCCTGAGGTCTCCAGTCCTATCAAGAACAACGCGGTAATTATAAAAAAGGTTTTTTACATTTCTCTAGGCTATGTTTTTTTTTTCTTTTTCAGTACGTATGAATAAATTATGGGGTTGTTTGTTTTATTGTGTTTACCCTACATATAAGTTGAAACGTGCCTGTGGTAAAAGCCTACGCTATCTACCTACATATCTCATTCGTGAAACTAAAATATCTCCACGCTGCCCTTAACCAGGCCGGTTTAGGAGACCAAATTACCACGAATTTTTCTCTAAACAATGATACTTTAATAACCAGACATGTTGTAGCTTATTTGAAATGACAATAGAAGTACAACATAACAAGGGGTTGTGGTTTATCCCTCGTCCTTTTTCATATTGAAAGACTGGAACTTGCTCCTTTAATCACTCATCCTTTTTAATATTTTAGACCCGTTTGCTGGTGGTAATGGTGTTACTTTGGTACTAAAATTCTTAATGTGAGATTATGTTTCATATATAGGTATATATAGGTAATAAAAGAGTATTGTTTGTGGCACTTTCTTGCAGTGTATTAAGATCATTTTTCTTTCCCTCAGGAACGAAGGTCTGAATAGCCATAAAGGAAGAAGATGTTGATGTCGGGAAATTTAAGTTCAAATTCAGAAGACATCATGAGTTGTCACAATTATAACCACGAGGTTTAGGCGCGGAAGTGAAGTTCGAGTAATGTAAACATACATACGACTTTTTAATTTATTTATGTACTATCACAAAATCCTTACTAAAACGCATATTTAATCAACTACTGAGACAATGCCTTTTTTTTGTTGATCGATATATAGGTTTAAACAAGATAATGTAAAGATCCAAGCTTGGGAGAGTCTTGAAAAGAGGAAACCCAAGATGGAAATGAATTTTTTTTCTTCAGATAACAGCTTTGTGTTTTTCAGTTTAGCGGGTTACTAATAATACAATATGTGAGTTTGATAAAAGAAAAAAAAACAATTTATATGGTCTATGAGACTTTGGGATTTGCTTATTCATCTACTTAGTGGCAGTTTAACATAAGTTGGTACCAACTTACTTGAAGAAATAATGAAGTGCTTATCTGCTCTTTATCGGCTTATTACTTATTCCTCAACCTCATCATGTCAAGAAATAATGAAACATGTAATGAATTAAAGATTTGGGTGTACATGGTGCTCCTTCTGTGTAGGTGATAGGTGTGTAAACACCCATCCTTTTTACCACTTAATTACAATAATAACCGATCCAAAACGTGTATTTTATGTCTTTTATGTCGGAATTATGCGTGGTTTGTGTTTTTGTTGTGATTTAGGAAGAAAAAGTGAAAAGTGGAGAAAACACGGGCATTTACGCACTTTTATTGAAGAAAAAAGATGAAAGACGAAGTCGAGAAGTCAAGAGTGCAAAAAAAAACGGAAGTCCAAGATCAATTCTGAAGATTTATCGAAGAAAAAGTCAAAAGACGGAAGTTTATCAAAAGCCGAAAAACTCAAGTCTAATTTATTGAAGAATTAAAAGACGAGTTCAAAGAAATCCCGAGCCAAAAGTCATTAAAGTCCAAGATTAAAGAAGATTTAAAGACTTAAGGACTAATGGTGCAATTAACAAAGAGATTAAGAAGGAAGGACCTAATGATGCAATTAAGGAGAAAGGAAAGAGGGGAGGAAGCTTCCTAAGCATTCCTTAATCCTCCCCTATATATATATTAGTTCTTAATCATTTTCATTTTGTTAGCTAATAGTGACAATTAGTTCTTCCACTTTTAATTACCTTGTTATTTAATTACTTGTCAAATTTAATTACTTTGTCTTGCACCTTAAATTCCTTTAATTTCAAGTAAGTTTCCATTTAATTCTTGTCAATCTTTACTTTATCTTGTTAATCTCCTATCTACCTTTCTTAATCTTTGATTTTTATGTTTATGTTTATGTTCATGTTCATGTTCTTATTTTGATCAAAGTGGGTTTTGATTATTGTGGTTAGTTTTGTTAGTTTTATTGATTTGGATAGTTTGTTTATGATTATTGGATGTTTTGTTATTAGTTTGGTTTAATCTTGTGTTTGATTTTGCTTAAGTTTGGATTAGATTCGTGTATATTGTGTTCCCTGTTCTTCGGGGTGTTTGTTTTCCTGTTTCTGATATTTCCCAGGTAAGTTCCGGATCACTAGAAACTTCCGAACCAAGAAGTTGGCTCAGGAAACTTCCGAATCAGCAAGACTTCCGAATCAGGGAACTTCCGAACGAAAGTTCCGAATCAGGGAACTTCCGAACGAAAGTTCCGAATCAGGAAACTTCCGAATCAGAAAGTTCCGATCCAGAAAACTTCCGAACGAAAGTTCCGAACCATCAAGGAGTTCCGATCCAGAAAACTTCCGGATCAAGGAGTTCCGAACCAGGAGTTGTTCATTCGGAAGTATTTCGAACAAGACTTTTGGAAAGGTTCCGAATCAAGAACTTCTGAACCAAAGTTCCGAACCAAGGCTTGTCTGAGAAGTTCCGATCCAATTGAGTTCCGAATCAGTAAAGTTCCGAACGAAGGATTGTTCTGGATAAGTGACATATTCAGAATAGAAAATTTGTTCCGGATCAAGGATTTTGGTAAATATTCCGAGTGAAGAAGAATCATTCCGAACGAAGGTGACATTCCGGATGAGTGATTGTTCCGAACGAAGGATTATTCCGAATGAGTTGTATTCAGGTTCTTTTTAGTTTTTGTTTTTGATTTTTAATTTCAAGCTTTATTTTTCCTGCCTCTTTCTTTAGTTGCACTTTAAGATTACTTGCCTTAGATTTATTTTAGTCTTGCCTTAGTTTAAGTTTTAGTTGCGTTTTAAGTTTGCCTTAGATAGATTTAAGTTTGCGTCATTTACTTTCAGTGCCCTTTAATTTTAGTCACGCTTTTAAACACTTGCGCTTTTACTTTAAGTTAGAATTTGATTTACTTTTAAGTCATTTACTTTTAAGTCTCGCACTTTTTATATACTACAACGACAAACATTTGTTTCACCAAAGAACAGCTGAGTCGCACATTTAAACCATTTTTCAATTCGATTAGACCGAGTACAACGAACAATTTTTATAACTAAAATCTAAGTCATTAGTAGGTGGTTGCAACTAATGGGTATTTTATTGGACATATTCTTGAAGCAAGAACAAACTGGAACGTTGTTATTAACTCATTTCAAGATGGTGTACTCGACACTAATTTTCACTTCTTTTTCACATCAATATGGTTTACCTTTCTCTTTTGATCTCACAATTATGGTATAAGTTTCTCTTTTGAGTTTTTCTAAATTACTTTTACTAGGAACAAAAGTTACTCATGAAACTGTAACTGCGTAGCTCACATTTACACCCGGGGCACAAATACTTGCCAACATTCATACGTCGCCAAAATCAAACAAACAAAACCGCCCGTACTTCGTCGCAGCAGAGCGCGGGCACAAATCCTAGTACTAAATAATAGTCGAAACACTACGTATATGTGAATATGTAAGTGTTAAATTTTATAATATAACGAGTGTGTTAGAAAGAAGGCTTATGAATGCTCAAATTTTTAAAAATGATAATAAATCAAATAAGTTTTATTTGTTGTAATTATAAAAGCAAGAAATTAGACGTGGCTAATAATTTGTTAGATTACGTAACTATCTCCAACTCAATATACTAGAGATATTTATTGTGCCATCAAATTACCCTATAACATTGAAAACAACTTCCCATCAATAACGCCGCATTTCTGGTGCATAAGTTGTGGACATTAGTTGTGAGTAGTATCAGTAGGCGGTAGCAGTGGCGGTAGTTGTGAGCGGTAACAGTGAGCGTAGCTGTGGCAGCTCACCGCTCATCTGCACTACTTCTTAAAACAAGCATTGAAAAAATAGCCTTCCTAAAAAATAGCACCGCCCAAAAATTCTCACCGCTCCTGTTGCCAAACGGTCACTAAAAATTAAAAAGCTCACCGCTCATTTTGCCAAACAAGTAACAAATTTTAAAATGCTCTCTTTCACCGCTTATTGCTTCAAAATGCTTTCCCACTGCTCCTCACCAAAACCAGCGTTAGAGTCTTTTGTAATTCGAGAAAAATACTCAAAAAATGCGAGTAGTGGTGTAAGTCTCGTGTCACTATTTGACGTTTTTCGGAACCATATGATCTGACGGTAATGACTCAGCACTTTAATACGCGAGTTGCAATGTGAAAGTCGTATACATATGACGTTTTCTGAAATGACTTAAATCATGACTCATGGTGTGTTTGGTAGAGGGAATTGAAGGTAGAGAAATGAAATTTTATTTATTTATTTTGTTTAGTTGATAGAGAAATAAAAAGGGTGAAAAATTGAATTTTTAAAGAATTTGATCCTTTGTAATTTGTATAGAAATCATTTCCACTATCATTAGTGTGGAAACCATTTCCTAGTTATATATTATTATTATTATTATTATTATTATTATTATTATTATTATTATTATTATTATTATTATTATTATTATTATTATTATTATTATTATTATTATTATTATTATTATTATTATTGTAGGTCCTCGTAATCCTTGGATTATCCTTGTGTTGGAATGATCTAAAGAGATGGAAAGATAGATGAAGAACTAGAGAGAGAAAGTAGAGAGAGGTTGGAGAGAAAATGAAAGATTAGATTAAGTGTGTGAAAATAAGAATGACCAACCCCTCCTAACATGCTAGAAGGGTGTATATATAGCCCACCCTACATGTGGGCTATATGGGCTATATGTTTACATATTGGATCACGAGCCCAATACTTGAATATGTCGTTGGAGTGACCGATCCTTTCTAAATATGTAAAAACGTATTTCCAACAATCTCCCCCCAAGGGAGGTCACTCCAAGTTACAATGTCCTAAATAGTTTATAGCTCGTGATCTATGCTAACAATGATGTGACCGAGACTTTCTTTGGAAAAACATATTTCCAACAATCTCCCCCTAAGGGAGGTCACACCATTTTACAAAATCTTAAACCTAGCATACTATGCTTGAGTCTTCGATCTTGTTCTTGTGAATATACAGATGAAATCTTTGACTTTAGTCTTGAGCATGTTTCCTTGCCTTGACCTTGTGCATTCATCACTTGTGAAATTTGCCTCCTCGTGACTTCTTGTTCCACGTACTTATACTTTTATAAATTCTTGAAAGCTTCAGAGTTTAATACAGCGGAAGACTTGACTTTTAGACTTTCTTGAATTTGTTGAAGTATTAAGTGCAGAAAGTATAAGCATGCGTGGATGACTTCTTCTCGGATACCGCAATGCCACCGTCTTGTTACGCTACATAAGACAGTTAGCAACAAAACAAAGACACAAATGAAATGGCTTTGAACATTTCAACCTAATTAGGTATCATTTTACCTCCGGTCGGTGAAGACCGTTGGACGATATTAAATATCGTACTTGTGGCAGGTAGATTTAATTAAAAATCTCCTTGACAAGATTTCACAGGTAAAACCGTTCTCTTTACTCGACCGTCCAAAGCTGACCGCGAATGTAAAGTGTGAATCATTTGGATTAAATTATCCGCATGATTGAAGCCGTCAATTCCTATTCCTGGAACAAGTTTGATTCTTTAAAGAATCGCACCATCGTTGCTTTCCAGTTGTCACGAGCTTAATTCATATTGAATCTTGCAAGTTACCTACCAAGTGCTGTTTGAGGTTAACACTAGAAGGATTTCCACTCATCACTGTGAACACTACGGAGTGTCACTCTGAGTGTTCTGGCAAGATCACTAAGATATTGCGTAGAGGCCTGGAACGTGTTTAAATTCAGTTAAGAATTAAACCACTATTGCTTTCCAGTTATCACAAGCTTGATTCATAAAGAATCGCACAAGTCACCTACCTTGAACTTTTGAATGTTCGCTCAAGAAGAATTTCCATCTTCATTGTAAATACTTTCGTATTACTCGGATGTTCAGGCAAGATCATGAAGATTTTGCGTAGGACTCTTAAGATCTTTCTTACTTTTCACAGTGTGTGAAGAAGAAAGGAAACATGGAAGTGTGTCCTAATGAGATACTTGATGATCTCAAATGGCTCTAGACTCGATCGTGCATTTTGGATTTTAGTGATCGGAGGCTGGAGAGGAGTGCCACCATTTCAATACCAATTTATTCGGAATGAATAAATCAATAGATAATACGTTGTCTCCATGTGATTAAAACAAATATCTTTTAAGAGATATCTGAGTTAGCTGGACTGGGTTGTGCATTGCATCACTTGGTCCATGATGTCGGTATTCAATATCAAGAATCATTAAAAAATGATCTCAATAGCATATGTATTGACCCGGTTTGTGCCTAAAGTTGTAAGGAGGGCTTCTTTCTTTACACCCTTTATCTTTACAATTCTTTTTCATTCTTCAACCCCTTCAATGCTTACCAATACGTCATAACTAGCACCTTATTGTGATTGTTCCAGTGCTAACTTAAGTACTTGGTCGGCATTCAGCTACATTCACAATCTTTCTCCATGTTTCCTAAGGACTACTATTTATAGCTATGGAATGTCCTTGGGAAGATTCCTCCGGTTTTAGAAGAATCATTGGACTTAACCTATCCTACCATTCTTATGTCACCACAATCGTCACCGTCGTGAATAGAGATGTTGTGGGTAAGTATATGTCACCATGAAATCCAATTTGATATCCAAATCTATTTTGCTCCCCCTTAACATATGCCACGATATTCAAAAACATTTCGCACATGTCGGGATGAGCTAGCACATTAAGTCAAACCATTAAATTGATTGATCTCATTATTAAATCACATTTCTCCCCCATATTAAAAATTATTAACCCAATCGATGTTTTTAATGTCAACTGATTTAATAGCATTTTAAGAAAACTTGGGAAGAAAAATGCAAATCCAATTTATCTTCATGAATTACACAAGCTCCCCCTCAAATTAATGAGGGTGTACTTGAAACGTGAATGAAGTACCTTTTAAACACAAGTGTAAGGTACTTATCACATGCAAAGATCATATATGATAATGTATTCACAAGATTAGCGATTTATGAGGTTGGACCTGAATGATGGAGAACATCATATGAAAGAATCACATGGTTCTTGTTCACGAATGTTGGTCGCCTCATCACGTCTAAAGTTATCTCTTGACTCCATGTGTACGATTGATATCGTTGTCTTGACACCAACATGTGAACTTGGCACTTTCGGCGTCAAAGATTCTGAGTGCTGGACAATTGCTCCCCCTCAATTGTTGACCCGTGTTCTATTGAAAGAGCTGTAGTCGCCGTTTGAGTAGTCGCATCGTCGAGTATGAAGATATCAATTGTAAATTGCTATGGTTGGTGGAGATGATAACTTCATAAAACAAGATTTCTCTTGTTTTAACAAATAAATGCACTGACACGTACATAAATTCGTGTTAGATTGTGTTATTACGTAAACACAATCCCTTACATGGTTATAAAGTAAACCATGCCCGAGAAAATTAATTCCCGTTGTTGAGTCAAAGCTTTCCGGTGAAATGCTTGACTTGAGTATGAAAATCGGTTTACTATCTGAAATAATAGCAAGCCATTTTGAGCATGTTTTAAAAACATTTGAACGTCTGCTCGAACTTTATTTACAACCCCGTGTCATTATTGAATGACATTTATAGTATCGTAAATATTATCGATTCTAGAAGACATGCTCTTTTTATCAAAACATTTTGAACACACAATTTTGATGGATTTAGAAAAACCTTTTGAGAAATTATCAAAAAAATTGTGTTCAATGTTTTGAAAAACAATTACTTGAGCTTAAGATGTTGAATATCTTACAAAACGAGCTCAAGTCCGAGAAGTTGTAAACTTCCCGTTGTGAGGATAAGTTTATCATCGGCGATAAACTTTCCTTTTAACTGAAGAACGAGTCCTAAGTTGACATTTACTTAGAAGTCGTGTTCATGAGCTTGAAAAACTTTTGAATGTTTTAACATAAAGCTCATGACCGAGAAAGGTGAATTTCTCGTTTATGAAGAAAATTTCTCTTATTTAAAAGATACACTTTCCTTTATGAGCTTAAAACTTGGAATGTTTTAATACAAGCTCATGACCGAGAAAAATGAATTTCCCGTTACGAGGATAACTTATCTTTAAAGATAAGCTTTCCTAAATATGAAGTCCGAGTTACAGTCTGATATTTAACTGTAAGTCATTGTGCATGAGCTTAAAAACTTCTAATGTTTTTAATATTAGCTCATGCCCGAGAAAAGTTAATTTCTCGTTGTAAGGATAAGTTTATCATCGATAATAAACTTTTCTTTCTTTGAAGAACGGGTCATTGTCTGACATTTAACAATGAACCATATACACAAGCTTGAAAACCTTTGAATGGTTTTAGGATAAGCTCGTGTCCGAAAAAAATTAATTTCTCGTTTGTGAGGATAAGTTTATCATCGGCGATAAAATTTCCTTTCTTTGATGAACGAGTTATAGTCTGTGATGTGACTATAAGTCCTTGTGTAACTTAACTGCGAGTCCCCTAAGACACTTGTTTCTTAGAAGCAAGTGGGGGTTCACAGTTGGCCTTACTTGTGCCAGAGGTGACCTGAGGAGATGAATCACTTGTCTTAGTTGGCAAACGTTTCCTTTTATAGAAAACCTTAAGTTCAGGCTTAAGTGATGTATCATCCTTTTCAATTTCCTCCCTAGTAGTCTTAGTAGAATCAGAGACTATCCTAGTTAAAGGGCACTCGTTTCCTACAAGAGTGAAGGTTCTACCAGTGGGGCGCCACTTTTTACCAATGGGTTTGATTTTAGCTACCCATTGGGATTTAAGTCTAGCACGGGAGTTCACCTCATTAAGTAATTTCTTGATACAAGAATCATGATTGGCTTTAAAGACACATTTCCTATATGTTTTACAAGTAGCATATTTAATGTCCGAGTAAGATCTAGAATTCCTAGATGATTGATTGATGCTCCTAGGAAGTGACATGCTACGGTTAACAGTGTTGGGTAAACTAGAAGGCATCTGACTAGGTTTGAAATTCCTATCTCTTACTTGTGTCTTTAGCTTAGCTTCCCTTAGACCAAATGTATGGCAGACGTCATTTAAACTAGTTTGAGACGTGTTCTTTGGACTATGTCTAGGGAGGCTAGAGGCAATCATGCGATTAGGTCTTGCAAAAGCTGTTTTAGTCACATTGGCCCTAGTTGGTGGAGTGACTGGTCTAGAAAGATGAACCATATCAACTTGGGAGGCAAACCGCGGTCTCGAGGATTTTGGTCGCTCGGATCTAAATGCAGTCGGTTGTCTCACAGACTGAATTTGAGGCGGTTTCCCCAAGATTGATGGTTTTTCAAGCTTAGTGTCCACACTAGTTCTTTTAGTTTTTCTTAATTCGTTTTTCAACGCAGCTATAGCAAAACCCTTTTCCTGAACCTGGGTCTTTAAATTCTCATTATCTTTAAGCAATTTATCTTGGGATGCCAACTTAGATTCTAGCAAAGTAATTTGTCTCACAAAACTATCTTTTTCAGATTTAGAATCTTGATTTTTTTGATTTAATTTTCTTTCAAGAACAATGTTTAAATTTTCAAGTTTTTCAAAATACTTTTCAAATTTATCCGTTTTCTTCGAAAATTCAATTTTGGCATCCTCAAGAGCTTTAGATTGCTCAGCTAAAATCGTTTCAAGCTCTTTAATCTTGGAATCAGAATCAGTTAGTGAAGCAGTCATAAAGCATTTATCATGATATACTATAGCATTCTGAACAATTTCTCCCCCATTTTGACTCACATCGGATGAATCTGAAGTGGTAAAACTATCACCCTTTTCCATCCCACGTTTGTCTTAATTAGGTTCGGAATACGCAACATGCGGTAGTTCATAGGCATAGACATCATATACCACTTTCCTTTGTACCGTATTTGTAGACTCTTCGTCATATACGGGTATGGTGTCATCAATCCCTGACATGCTGCTTGTATCATGCTTTGATCCCGAATCCTTGCTCTTGCAATCTTTAGGCTCCAAGTTTTCAACCGTATGATCATTCTCCTCTTGCATCTGCATCGTAAATTCTTGCACTCCATTATCATACGCTTGCTGAAGTCAGGATCTTTCATAAATCGAAGACGAGACCGATGTCATTAATTTCAACAATGGACCACAAAACTCTTTAATCTTCGTTTGTGTGTACTGAAGAAATGATTGACATATCCCTGAATTGTCAGACTTAAGAATGTTGAATTTGAAGAAGTACGTAAGTTGTGTCACTAGAGCTTGATATGTAGATGCTGATGCAGAGTGATAAAGTCTTCTTTGTGAAGTTGCTCAGCTAGTTGGTTCAAGTTGAGGAATATTGAATCGATGAATATATAACGATCTTGACCGAAGAGTGTCAGAAATTCACTTCCTCCTTGAAACCAAGAAATGGTCACTAGATGAGACTGGAGTAGTCGAAAGAACATTATCCCACTTTCTCTAGCTGTGTTTTGCATGAGATGCAAGTCTCCCTCTTGAGATGTTGAATTAAACGATTCCATTGAAAATCGATGATATATGAAGGTAAAGATTACTTGTCGATCGATCAATGAAAGAAAGTTATTGTGTTTGTTGTCGTCGATGAAATCCCTTGAGTAGTGAAGAAAAATGATTAAATCCTCTAAATATGTGTTCTCGAGAAACCAAAAATCTCCAAGTCAAAATTACACACAGTTTTTCGAAAATCTTGGAAATCTCGTCACTCTATCGGAATGTACAAAACAAGTTCTGTCACAATGTTAATTTTTAAACCATCGGAATACTCATCGCAATACCCATCACAATATTACCCATCGGAATACCTATTGCAATGTTACCTATCGGAATGTTACCTATCGCAATATTGGATCGCAATACCTATCGCAATGATGCCTATCGCAATATTGGATCGCAATACCTATCGCAATGTTGCCTATCGCAATGTTAACAAAGTTTTGGCAGAGTAACGTCGTAATATGCATTAATTCCATCGCAATCCACGATCGCAATGAAAGGATCGCAATCCTCGATCGGAATAGGGGCTATCGGAATACACTATCTGAATATTCGTTGCAATGTAGAAACCCTAGGTTTTTACTATCGCAATATTCAGATCGGAATATAAAGCCCTTCCAACTTTGCGATGGAGTATTTTTTCACTTTTCTCGGATAGTACACAAAAAATTCGAGATTTTTAGCCAACTAATGTATCAAATACCCAAAAATTTAGTGTTTTTAACCAAAGTAACAATACCAAATATCAAGATTAAACCATAAAAACACAAAATTTTTTTTGGAACGAATGATATAGATCAAAGTAGGCGTGAAAAGCAAGAACACAAACACAAAAACCAAACAATCATCCCATGGCTCTTGATACCATTTGTAGGTCCTCGTAATCCTTGGATTATCCTTGTGTTGGAATGATCTAAAGAGATAGAGAGATAGATGAAGAACTAGAGAGAGAAAGTAGAGAGAGGTTGGAGAGAAAATGAAAGATTAGATTAAGTGTGTGAAAATAAGAATGACCAACCCCTCCTAACATGCTAGGAGGGTGTATATATAGCCCACCCTATATGTGGGCTATATGGGCTATATGTTTACATATTGGATCACGAGCCCAATACTTGAATATATCGTTGGAGTGACCGATCCTTTCTAAATACGTAAAAACGTATTTCCAACAATTATTATTATTATTATTATTATTACTTTTTATAACCATCACTTTATTAGAAACAAAAAGGGATTTACATCAAATTAGATGAGAGTCGAGATACTATTATTATTATTATTATTATTATTATTATTATTATTATTATCTTTTTTTATTATTATTATTATCACTTCATTAAAATAATAGGATTTATAAAAAGTTAGTGGAAAGCCGAGATACTATCTGGGCTCCCACTCCTTTAACTATAGCAAAACCAATCCTATTAAAAATATGAGCACTTGCACGAGCTCCAATGTCTTGAGTCATAGAGAACTTTCGGATCCGTTGGAGTAAGGCAACTGCATCCTTCTCTAATTCCCCAAGCGAGAAAAATGAAAAGGGGAGAAAACCATATCCAATGTCTAAACACTTAGTCTCATACTTGACTCGCTTACGATGTGCTGCATCAATCACCACACGACCTGGTACAAAATCAACCATTCCAGTTTACGTCAGAGGAGAGGACCCTGTCAAATCCACACACACATCAAGTCATTTGTCCCAAGAGTAGAGTAAGATATCAGCTGGACGTAAGGGTTTGTCATGCCCTGGAGACCAATATCAACTTCCTTACCGGTTGAAATCCCTGACCTAAAACACCCATCCTTTTTACCACTTAATTACAATAATAACCGAGCCAAAACGTGTATTTTATGTCTTTTATGTCGGAATTATGCGTGGTTTGTGTTTTTGTTGTGATTTAGGACGAAAAAGTGAAAAGTGGAGAAAACACGGGCATTTACGGGCTTTTATTGAAGAAAAAAGATGAAAGACGAAGTCGAGAAGTCAAGAGTGCAAAAAGAACGGAAGTCCAAGATCAATTCTGAAGATTTATCGAAGAAAAAGTCAAAAGACGGAAGTTTATCAAAAGCCGAAAAACTCAAGTCTAATTTATTGAAGAATTAAAAGACGAGTTCAAAGAAATCCCGAGCCAAAAGTCATTAAAGTCCAAGATTAAAGAAGATTTAAAGACTTAAGGACTAATGGTGCAATTAACAAAGAGATTAAGAAGGAAGGACCTAATGATGCAATTAAGGAGAAAGGAAAGAGGGGAGGAAGCTTCCTAAGCATTCCTTAATCCTCCCCTATATATATATTAGTTCTTAATCATTTTCATTTTGTTAGCTAATAGTGACAATTAGTTCTTCCACTTTTAATTACCTTGTTATTTAATTACTTGTCAAATTTAATTACTTTGTCTTGCACCTTAAATTCCTTTAATTTCAAGTAAGTTTCCATTTAATTCTTGTCAATCTTTACTTTATCTTGTTAATCTCCTATCTACCTTTCTTAATCTTTGATTTTTATGTTTATGTTTATGTTCATGTTCATGTTCTTATTTTGATCAAAGTGGGTTTTGATTATTGTGGTTAGTTTTGTTAGTTTTATTGATTTGGATAGTTTGTTTATGATTATTGGATGTTTTGTTATTAGTTTGGTTTAATCTTGTGTTTGATTTTGCTTAAGTTTGGATTAGATTCGTGTATATTGTGTTCCCTGTTCTTCGGGGTGTTTGTTTTCCTGTTTCTGATATTTCCCAGGTAAGTTCCGGATCACTAGAAACTTCCGAACCAAGAAGTTGGCTCAGGAAACTTCCGAATCAGCAAGACTTCCGAATCAGGGAACTTCCGAACGAAAGTTCCGAATCAGGGAACTTCCGAACGAAAGTTCCGAATCAGGAAACTTCCGAATCAGAAAGTTCCGATCCAGAAAACTTCCGAACGAAAGTTCCGAACCATCAAGGAGTTCCGATCCAGAAAACTTCCGGATCAAGGAGTTCCGAACCAGGAGTTGTTCATTCGGAAGTATTTCGAACAAGACTTTTGGAAAGGTTCCGAATCAAGAACTTCTGAACCAAAGTTCCGAACCAAGGCTTGTCTGAGAAGTTCCGATCCAATTGAGTTCCGAATCAGTAAAGTTCCGAACGAAGGATTGTTCTGGATAAGTGACATATTCAGAATAGAAAATTTGTTCCGGATCAAGGATTTTGGTAAATATTCCGAGTGAAGAAGAATCATTCCGAACGAAGGTGACATTCCGGATGAGTGATTGTTCCGAACGAAGGATTATTCCGAATGAGTTGTATTCAGGTTCTTTTTAGTTTTTGTTTTTGATTTTTAATTTCAAGCTTTATTTTTCCTGCCTCTTTCTTTAGTTGCACTTTAAGATTACTTGCCTTAGATTTATTTTAGTCTTGCCTTAGTTTAAGTTTTAGTTGCGTTTTAAGTTTGCCTTAGATAGATTTAAGTTTGCGTCATTTACTTTCAGTGCCCTTTAATTTTAGTCACGCTTTTAAACACTTGCGCTTTTACTTTAAGTTAGAATTTGATTTACTTTTAAGTCATTTACTTTTAAGTCTCGCACTTTTTATATACTACAACGACAAACATTTGTTTCACCAAAGAACAGCTGAGTCGCACATTTAAACCATTTTTCAATTCGATTAGACCGAGTACAACGAACAATTTTTATAACTAAAATCTAAGTCATTAGTAGGTGGTTGCAACTAATGGGTATTTTATTGGACATATTCTTGAAGCAAGAACAAACTGGAACGTTGTTATTAACTCATTTCAAGATGGTGTACTCGACACTAATTTTCACTTCTTTTTCACATCAATATGGTTTACCTTTCTCTTTTGATCTCACAATTATGGTATAAGTTTCTCTTTTGAGTTTTTCTAAATTACTTTTACTAGGAACAAAAGTTACTCATGAAACTGTAACTGCGTAGCTCACATTTACACCCGGGGCACAAATACTTGCCAACATTCATACGTCGCCAAAATCAAACAAACAAAACCGCCCGTACTTCGTCGCAGCAGAGCGCGGGCACAAATCCTAGTACTAAATAATAGTCGAAACACTACGTATATGTGAATATGTAAGTGTTAAATTTTATAATATAACGAGTGTGTTAGAAAGAAGGCTTATGAATGCTCAAATTTTTAAAAATGATAATAAATCAAATAAGTTTTATTTGTTGTAATTATAAAAGCAAGAAATTAGACGTGGCTAATAATTTGTTAGATTACGTAACTATCTCCAACTCAATATACTAGAGATATTTATTGTGCCATCAAATTACCCTATAACATTGAAAACAACTTCCCATCAATAACGCCGCATTTCTGGTGCATAAGTTGTGGACATTAGTTGTGAGTAGTATCAGTAGGCGGTAGCAGTGGCGGTAGTTGTGAGCGGTAACAGTGAGCGTAGCTGTGGCAGCTCACCGCTCATCTGCACTACTTCTTAAAACAAGCATTGAAAAAATAGCCTTCCTAAAAAATAGCACCGCCCAAAAATTCTCACCGCTCCTGTTGCCAAACGGTCACTAAAAATTAAAAAGCTCACCGCTCATTTTGCCAAACAAGTAACAAATTTTAAAATGCTCTCTTTCACCGCTTATTGCTTCAAAATGCTTTCCCACTGCTCCTCACCAAAACCAGCGTTAGAGTCTTTTGTAATTCGAGAAAAATACTCAAAAAATGCGAGTAGTGGTGTAAGTCTCGTGTCACTATTTGACGTTTTTCGGAACCATATGATCTGACGGTAATGACTCAGCACTTTAATACGCGAGTTGCAATGTGAAAGTCGTATACATATGACGTTTTCTGAAATGACTTAAATCATGACTCATGGTGTGTTTGGTAGAGGGAATTGAAGGTAGAGAAATGAAATTTTATTTATTTATTTTGTTTAGTTGATAGAGAAATAAAAAGGGTGAAAAATTGAATTTTTAAAGAATTTGATCCTTTGTAATTTGTATAGAAATCATTTCCACTATCATTAGTGTGGAAACCATTTCCTAGTTATATATTATTATTATTATTATTATTATTATTATTATTATTATTATTATTATTATTATTATTATTATTATTATTATTATTATTATTATTATTATTATTATTATTATTATTGTAGGTCCTCGTAATCCTTAGATTATCCTTGTGTTGGAATGATCTAAAGAGATGGAAAGATAGATGAAGAACTAGAGAGAGAAAGTAGAGAGAGGTTGGAGAGAAAATGAAAGATTAGATTAAGTGTGTGAAAATAAGAATGACCAACCCCTCCTAACATGCTAGAAGGGTGTATATATAGCCCACCCTACATGTGGGCTATATGGGCTATATGTTTACATATTGGATCACGAGCCCAATACTTGAATATGTCGTTGGAGTGACCGATCCTTTCTAAATATGTAAAAACGTATTTCCAACAATCTCCCCCCAAGGGAGGTCACTCCAAGTTACAATGTCCTAAATAGTTTATAGCTCGTGATCTATGCTAACAATGATGTGACCGAGACTTTCTTTGGAAAAACATATTTCCAACAATCTCCCCCTAAGGGAGGTCACACCATTTTACAAAATCTTAAACCTAGCATACTATGCTTGAGTCTTCGATCTTGTTCTTGTGAATATACAGATGAAATCTTTGACTTTAGTCTTGAGCATGTTTCCTTGCCTTGACCTTGTGCATTCATCACTTGTGAAATTTGCCTCCTCGTGACTTCTTGTTCCACGTACTTATACTTTTATAAATTCTTGAAAGCTTCAGAGTTTAATACAGCGGAAGACTTGACTTTTAGACTTTCTTGAATTTGTTGAAGTATTAAGTGCAGAAAGTATAAGCATGCGTGGATGACTTCTTCTCGGATACCGCAATGCCACCGTCTTGTTACGCTACATAAGACAGTTAGCAACAAAACAAAGACACAAATGAAATGGCTTTGAACATTTCAACCTAATTAGGTATCATTTTACCTCCGGTCGGTGAAGACCGTTGGACGATATTAAATATCGTACTTGTGGCAGGTAGATTTAATTAAAAATCTCCTTGACAAGATTTCACAGGTAAAACCGTTCTCTTTACTCGACCGTCCAAAGCTGACCGCGAATGTAAAGTGTGAATCATTTGGATTAAATTATCCGCATGATTGAAGCCGTCAATTCCTATTCCTGGAACAAGTTTGATTCTTTAAAGAATCGCACCATCGTTGCTTTCCAGTTGTCACGAGCTTAATTCATATTGAATCTTGCAAGTTACCTACCAAGTGCTGTTTGAGGTTAACACTAGAAGGATTTCCACTCATCACTGTGAACACTACGGAGTGTCACTCTGAGTGTTCTGGCAAGATCACTAAGATATTGCGTAGAGGCCTGGAACGTGTTTAAATTCAGTTAAGAATTAAACCACTATTGCTTTCCAGTTATCACAAGCTTGATTCATAAAGAATCGCACAAGTCACCTACCTTGAACTTTTGAATGTTCGCTCAAGAAGAATTTCCATCTTCATTGTAAATACTTTCGTATTACTCGGATGTTCAGGCAAGATCATGAAGATTTTGCGTAGGACTCTTAAGATCTTTCTTACTTTTCACAGTGTGTGAAGAAGAAAGGAAACATGGAAGTGTGTCCTAATGAGATACTTGATGATCTCAAATGGCTCTAGACTCGATCGTGCATTTTGGATTTTAGTGATCGGAGGCTGGAGAGGAGTGCCACCATTTCAATACCAATTTATTCGGAATGAATAAATCAATAGATAATACGTTGTCTCCATGTGATTAAAACAAATATCTTTTAAGAGATATCTGAGTTAGCTGGACTGGGTTGTGCATTGCATCACTTGGTCCATGATGTCGGTATTCAATATCAAGAATCATTAAAAAATGATCTCAATAGCATATGTATTGACCCGGTTTGTGCCTAAAGTTGTAAGGAGGGCTTCTTTCTTTACACCCTTTATCTTTACAATTCTTTTTCATTCTTCAACCCCTTCAATGCTTACCAATACGTCATAACTAGCACCTTATTGTGATTGTTCCAGTGCTAACTTAAGTACTTGGTCGGCATTCAGCTACATTCACAATCTTTCTCCATGTTTCCTAAGGACTACTATTTATAGCTATGGAATGTCCTTGGGAAGATTCCTCCGGTTTTAGAAGAATCATTGGACTTAACCTATCCTACCATTCTTATGTCACCACAATCGTCACCGTCGTGAATAGAGATGTTGTGGGTAAGTATATGTCACCATGAAATCCAATTTGATATCCAAATCTATTTTGCTCCCCCTTAACATATGCCACGATATTCAAAAACATTTCGCACATGTCGGGATGAGCTAGCACATTAAGTCAAACCATTAAATTGATTGATCTCATTATTAAATCACATTTCTCCCCCATATTAAAAATTATTAACCCAATCGATGTTTTTAATGTCAACTGATTTAATAGCATTTTAAGAAAACTTGGGAAGAAAAATGCAAATCCAATTTATCTTCATGAATTACACAAGCTCCCCCTCAAATTAATGAGGGTGTACTTGAAACGTGAATGAAGTACCTTTTAAACACAAGTGTAAGGTACTTATCACATGCAAAGATCATATATGATAATGTATTCACAAGATTAGCGATTTATGAGGTTGGACCTGAATGATGGAGAACATCATATGAAAGAATCACATGGTTCTTGTTCACGAATGTTGGTCGCCTCATCACGTCTAAAGTTATCTCTTGACTCCATGTGTACGATTGATATCGTTGTCTTGACACCAACATGTGAACTTGGCACTTTCGGCGTCAAAGATTCTGAGTGCTGGACAATTGCTCCCCCTCAATTGTTGACCCGTGTTCTATTGAAAGAGCTGTAGTCGCCGTTTGAGTAGTCGCATCGTCGAGTATGAAGATATCAATTGTAAATTGCTATGGTTGGTGGAGATGATAACTTCATAAAACAAGATTTCTCTTGTTTTAACAAATAAATGCACTGACACGTACATAAATTCGTGTTAGATTGTGTTATTACGTAAACACAATCCCTTACATGGTTATAAAGTAAACCATGCCCGAGAAAATTAATTCCCGTTGTTGAGTCAAAGCTTTCCGGTGAAATGCTTGACTTGAGTATGAAAATCGGTTTACTATCTGAAATAATAGCAAGCCATTTTGAGCATGTTTTAAAAACATTTGAACGTCTGCTCGAACTTTATTTACAACCCCGTGTCATTATTGAATGACATTTATAGTATCGTAAATATTATCGATTCTAGAAGACATGCTCTTTTTATCAAAACATTTTGAACACACAATTTTGATGGATTTAGAAAAACCTTTTGAGAAATTATCAAAAAAATTGTGTTCAATGTTTTGAAAAACAATTACTTGAGCTTAAGATGTTGAATATCTTACAAAACGAGCTCAAGTCCGAGAAGTTGTAAACTTCCCGTTGTGAGGATAAGTTTATCATCGGCGATAAACTTTCCTTTTAACTGAAGAACGAGTCCTAAGTTGACATTTACTTAGAAGTCGTGTTCATGAGCTTGAAAAACTTTTGAATGTTTTAACATAAAGCTCATGACCGAGAAAGGTGAATTTCTCGTTTATGAAGAAAATTTCTCTTATTTAAAAGATACACTTTCCTTTATGAGCTTAAAACTTGGAATGTTTTAATACAAGCTCATGACCGAGAAAAATGAATTTCCCGTTACGAGGATAACTTATCTTTAAAGATAAGCTTTCCTAAATATGAAGTCCGAGTTACAGTCTGATATTTAACTGTAAGTCATTGTGCATGAGCTTAAAAACTTCTAATGTTTTTAATATTAGCTCATGCCCGAGAAAAGTTAATTTCTCGTTGTAAGGATAAGTTTATCATCGATAATAAACTTTTCTTTCTTTGAAGAACGGGTCATTGTCTGACATTTAACAATGAACCATATACACAAGCTTGAAAACCTTTGAATGGTTTTAGGATAAGCTCGTGTCCGAAAAAAATTAATTTCTCGTTTGTGAGGATAAGTTTATCATCGGCGATAAAATTTCCTTTCTTTGATGAACGAGTTATAGTCTGTGATGTGACTATAAGTCCTTGTGTAACTTAACTGCGAGTCCCCTAAGACACTTGTTTCTTAGAAGCAAGTGGGGGTTCACAGTTGGCCTTACTTGTGCCAGAGGTGACCTGAGGAGATGAATCACTTGTCTTAGTTGGCAAACGTTTCCTTTTATAGAAAACCTTAAGTTCAGGCTTAAGTGATGTATCATCCTTTTCAATTTCCTCCCTAGTAGTCTTAGTAGAATCAGAGACTATCCTAGTTAAAGGGCACTCGTTTCCTACAAGAGTGAAGGTTCTACCAGTGGGGCGCCACTTTTTACCAATGGGTTTGATTTTAGCTACCCATTGGGATTTAAGTCTAGCACGGGAGTTCACCTCATTAAGTAATTTCTTGATACAAGAATCATGATTGGCTTTAAAGACACATTTCCTATATGTTTTACAAGTAGCATATTTAATGTCCGAGTAAGATCTAGAATTCCTAGATGATTGATTGATGCTCCTAGGAAGTGACATGCTACGGTTAACAGTGTTGGGTAAACTAGAAGGCATCTGACTAGGTTTGAAATTCCTATCTCTTACTTGTGTCTTTAGCTTAGCTTCCCTTAGACCAAATGTATGGCAGACGTCATTTAAACTAGTTTGAGACGTGTTCTTTGGACTATGTCTAGGGAGGCTAGAGGCAATCATGCGATTAGGTCTTGCAAAAGCTGTTTTAGTCACATTGGCCCTAGTTGGTGGAGTGACTGGTCTAGAAAGATGAACCATATCAACTTGGGAGGCAAACCGCGGTCTCGAGGATTTTGGTCGCTCGGATCTAAATGCAGTCGGTTGTCTCACAGACTGAATTTGAGGCGGTTTCCCCAAGATTGATGGTTTTTCAAGCTTAGTGTCCACACTAGTTCTTTTAGTTTTTCTTAATTCGTTTTTCAACGCAGCTATAGCAAAACCCTTTTCCTGAACCTGGGTCTTTAAATTCTCATTATCTTTAAGCAATTTATCTTGGGATGCCAACTTAGATTCTAGCAAAGTAATTTGTCTCACAAAACTATCTTTTTCAGATTTAGAATCTTGATTTTTTTGATTTAATTTTCTTTCAAGAACAATGTTTAAATTTTCAAGTTTTTCAAAATACTTTTCAAATTTATCCGTTTTCTTCGAAAATTCAATTTTGGCATCCTCAAGAGCTTTAGATTGCTCAGCTAAAATCGTTTCAAGCTCTTTAATCTTGGAATCAGAATCAGTTAGTGAAGCAGTCATAAAGCATTTATCATGATATACTATAGCATTCTGAACAATTTCTCCCCCATTTTGACTCACATCGGATGAATCTGAAGTGGTAAAACTATCACCCTTTTCCATCCCACGTTTGTCTTAATTAGGTTCGGAATACGCAACATGCGGTAGTTCATAGGCATAGACATCATATACCACTTTCCTTTGTACCGTATTTGTAGACTCTTCGTCATATACGGGTATGGTGTCATCAATCCCTGACATGCTGCTTGTATCATGCTTTCCTCCCGAATCCTTGCTCTTGCAATCTTTAGGCTCCAAGTTTTCAACCGTATGATCATTCTCCTCTTGCATCTGCATCGTAAATTCTTGCACTCCATTATCATACGCTTGCTGAAGTCAGGATCTTTCATAAATCGAAGACGAGACCGATGTCATTAATTTCAACAATGGACCACAAAACTCTTTAATCTTCGTTTGTGTGTACTGAAGAAATGATTGACATATCCCTGAATTGTCAGACTTAAGAATGTTGAATTTGAAGAAGTACGTAAGTTGTGTCACTAGAGCTTGATATGTAGATGCTGATGCAGAGTGATAAAGTCTTCTTTGTGAAGTTGCTCAGCTAGTTGGTTCAAGTTGAGGAATATTGAATCGATGAATATATAACGATCTTGACCGAAGAGTGTCAGAAATTCACTTCCTCCTTGAAACCAAGAAATGGTCACTAGATGAGACTGGAGTAGTCGAAAGAACATTATCCCACTTTCTCTAGCTGTGTTTTGCATGAGATGCAAGTCTCCCTCTTGAGATGTTGAATTAAACGATTCCATTGAAAATCGATGATATATGAAGGTAAAGATTACTTGTCGATCGATCAATGAAAGAAAGTTATTGTGTTTGTTGTCGTCGATGAAATCCCTTGAGTAGTGAAGAAAAATGATTAAATCCTCTAAATATGTGTTCTCGAGAAACCAAAAATCTCCAAGTCAAAATTACACACAGTTTTTCGAAAATCTTGGAAATCTCGTCACTCTATCGGAATGTACAAAACAAGTTCTGTCACAATGTTAATGTTTAAACCATCGGAATACTCATCGCAATACCCATCACAATATTACCCATCGGAATACCTATTGCAATGTTACCTATCGGAATGTTACCTATCGCAATATTGGATCGCAATACCTATCGCAATGATGCCTATCGCAATATTGGATCGCAATACCTATCGCAATGTTGCCTATCGCAATGTTAACAAAGTTTTGGCAGAGTAACGTCGTAATATGCATTAATTCCATCGCAATCCACGATCGCAATGAAAGGATCGCAATCCTCGATCGGAATAGGGGCTATCGGAATACACTATCTGAATATTCGTTGCAATGTAGAAACCCTAGGTTTTTACTATCGCAATATTCAGATCGGAATATAAAGCCCTTCCAACTTTGCGATGGAGTATTTTTTCACTTTTCTCGGATAGTACACAAAAAATTCGAGATTTTTAGCCAACTAATGTATCAAATACCCAAAAATTTAGTGTTTTTAACCAAAGTAACAATACCAAATATCAAGATTAAACCATAAAAACACAAAATTTTTTTTGGAACGAATGATATAGATCAAAGTAGGCGTGAAAAGCAAGAACACAAACACAAAAACCAAACAATCATCCCATGGCTCTTGATACCATTTGTAGGTCCTCGTAATCCTTGGATTATCCTTGTGTTGGAATGATCTAAAGAGATAGAGAGATAGATGAAGAACTAGAGAGAGAAAGTAGAGAGAGGTTGGAGAGAAAATGAAAGATTAGATTAAGTGTGTGAAAATAAGAATGACCAACCCCTCCTAACATGCTAGGAGGGTGTATATATAGCCCACCCTATATGTGGGCTATATGGGCTATATGTTTACATATTGGATCACGAGCCCAATACTTGAATATATCGTTGGAGTGACCGATCCTTTCTAAATACGTAAAAACGTATTTCCAACAATTATTATTATTATTATTATTATTACTTTTTATAACCATCACTTTATTAGAAACAAAAAGGGATTTACATCAAATTAGATGAGAGTCGAGATACTATTATTATTATTATTATTATTATTATTATTATCTTTTTTTATTATTATTATTATCACTTCATTAAAATAATAGGATTTATAAAAAGTTAGTGGAAAGCCGAGATACTATCTGGGCTCCCACTCCTTTAACTATAGCAAAACCAATCCTATTAAAAATATGAGCACTTGCACGAGCTCCAATGTCTTGAGTCATAGAGAACTTTCGGATCCGTTGGAGTAAGGCAACTGCATCCTTCTCTAATTCCCCAAGCGAGAAAAATGAAAAGGGGAGAAAACCATATCCAATGTCTAAACACTTAGTCTCATACTTGACTCGCTTACGATGTGCTGCATCAATCACCACACGACCTGGTACAAAATCAACCATTCCAGTTTACGTCAGAGGAGAGGACCCTGTCAAATCCACACACACATCAAGTCATTTGTCCCAAGAGTAGAGTAAGATATCAGCTGGACGTAAGGGTTTGTCATGCCCTGGAGACCAATATCAACTTCCTTACCGGTTGAAATCCCTGACCTAAAACAGATGTCAACAAAGGTATCACGGACAACATTATGCCTATGTTTAATGCCAATGATACCAACACAAGATATAGCATGGTCTCCATAAATATCCCCGTAAACACTCTAGAGCAAGCTAAACACGGCTTCGAAACAAAAAATAAAAGAACATCTAATCGATAGCATAACACACAATGATAAGTCTTACCATTCATAGTCTGTACCAAACCGGAAATTAGAACCACCCTGAGCTAGTTAGAAGTGTGAACTTCCATTTGAGATATTTATTATTATTATTATTATTATTAATAATATTTTTTATCAACATCACTTCATTAGAAGATGGTATTTCTATTATTAATTATTATTATTATTATAACATCATTTTATTATTTATTTATTTTTGTTTTATTATTATTATTATTAATTATTAATTTTTATTGTTAGTTATTAATATTATTATTATTATTATTAAATATTATTAATTGAGTTTTTTTATTATTAGTATTAATTATTAATTTTTTTATTGTTATTTATAATATTTATAATAATAATAATAATAATTTTTTTATAATTTTAAAGTTTATTATTATTATATTATTATAAATTATATATTATTATTGTTATTATTATTTATTATAATAATAATATTTATTATTATTATTATTTATTATTTTTTCATTTAATTTTTTTTAAGAAAAAAAAGATTTGCATTAGTATTTTTTTTTCAAATCTTAGACGCTACCAAACAAAAAAATTGAATAAATTATCTCCTTGAATTTCATTTTCAAGAATACAACTATTTATTTCATTTCTAATATTTGAAATTATTTTTACCAAACGTGCCCTCATAGTATCTTATACTCGTAAATGTTTATTTAATTATATGTTATTTTTATCAATAAACTCTAGCATCAACTAATTTTCCGGCAACTTGAAAAAATAATTTCGACTTATAACATAAACTCTGGTCTCAACCCATTTCGTCAAGCAAACCCTATACTGTATTTAAATTGTTTAGGCCCGTGTTTAGTTAAATTGTTTCTGGCATGTACATGACATATTGACATTCGATTTACATTAGGGTTTGGTATTGCTTGTAAATGAGTATTCAAAAGCTGTTTTAAAATAAGTACTTTTAGTGATAATATTTGGAGTTGGTAAAACATACAATACTAACAATAGTACACGATTTTGTTTTTATTTTTTATTTTGGATAAAAGTATACAATTATATGCATTTAGAGAATACAAGACTCTATTAAATACAAAAAGTAAAAGAAAATATGGTTGAAAGTTGAGATTGATTGGGTGGTGGGGGAGATGGATTAGACATGGTCATGTGAACAAGAGTGGAAATGAGTTCTTTTCTTTGGTTTTAGGCCTATCAGGATGTGGGCTTTGTCTTGTTAAGTTGTGAGATAGTCACTTTCTATAAATAGGTCACAAGTCTTAAATCTATATACTTATATTGGTGACTTTCTAGGGCACTAATATATGTATAATAGTTTATATATAGTTAGCAATAGATAGTTTATGAAGTTACATTAATTAGAGCATTGGATACAATGGTGTGATGCCGTAGTTAAGAGTGTTATAGTTGACACGTATAGTATAACACAAGAATATTATAACACCACATTTTATGGGGTGAGTCGTGTTAGAAGTGGATCTATATATACCCCTTTATTATATACAAAAGAATATATATAAAAGAAAAAAATCCAAAACGCGACTTTTTGTTGGCCGAGAACTACGGCGCGAGCCCCTTTGACGCCAAAGCTGGTGTAGTGCCCCATAGCTTTTGTTGGCTGGTGATGTATGCCTGTATGGCGCTATTTACTAGCTCATTGTACCGTGAGCTCTTAGTAAGATTAATATGAGGCCATGAGGGGTGCACACATACATTTTTTTTTCAATGACAAATAATATAGAGGTACATGATGTCTTTTTACGCACAAACAAATCATATGTTCATGCATGCAAATGCGCAATCATGATCAACATCAAGTAATTAGCAGGCGCCGGTTTATAAGTACAGCATATATGAAAATTAAGCTGAACTGGATCGCATGACGACCTAGCGACCCAATATCAGCTTGTTCCAGGCCGTTCTCGAATGTGTTATTTCCTGTTCTCGTTGGCTTCTTGCTAATGAGTAATGTGAGTGTGCTTCAGTACTTGCTAGAGCAAGGCGCGAAAATGGTAATTCAACAAAGCAATTCTTGACAGTAAAGTTTAAAATGGTTTCATCAACAACAGTAAAGTAATGAATATCTATGGACCATTAACATGAATTCCCCATTAGTTTTTGTTTGGGACCATGTTAACTTGTTTCCTGCCAAAGAACGTGCTCTCAATTACTTTTTAAACAGTTAAAAACGAAGATATGCAGACAATATAGATCCTATTAACATGGGACACTATGATAATTAGCAATGTGAAACTTAAAAACTAAGAACACTCCAACCTCATATAAAGCACCCCCACATGTCCATTCTTATCTCCATTTCATAAAGTTGTGTCCCATAATTTGGTGTCATAAGCACCAAACGCGTAGCATAACAAAGATCGTTAAGAAATCATTTACATTACTGTATCAACTTGAGATAGGATCCAATCAAGGACACTTACTTTTTTAATCAAAAGAACATGGACGGAAAGTCGGTATGTCCCAACTTTGATGGCATTTTGGCAAGTGTCAACAGTGACGACCCACTAAGAGCTCGGTTATTTTAAACCAAAAGTCTATGTCTCCCATTATTAGAACTATATATGATCATGTAATGCAGGTAACGTTAAAATGCAGACTATTTAGTCTTATCAAAGATGCATTAAGGTCAATGTTATACTGCTGCAAAAAGGTTAGATGCATGATAACCACATCAAATCATCAATGGCAACAAATTTTCAATAAAAAGTAGGCGTTGGGAGCTTCAAATGCACATGAATTCGGTCACTTCTAGAATGCTAAATGTCACAATGCAAAAAGTCATGACTAAAGACACATTTTGCTTCTATATTCATAGAACTCAAGGTATGTTATGAATTGGATGATTTTAAAGCATTAGCCTATCTTAGATTTACCAAAATGGAATCTGCTTACAGAATATATAATTTAACTTTTCGGCTAGTTTTGATAATATACTGGGTGCTAGAATAAAATTCACCCCAGTATGAAAATATAGAAAGTTAACAGACAAATGCATGGGAGCTCGAACGGTCGAACCTCTTAGGGTTGAGATATAAGAACCGATATACTGTACTGTTGGAAGAAAACTTCCCGGATCGATGTTTCAAAACAAGAATCAAAATATACCAAACTATAAACTTTGAATTAATAAACTGAAACTTGTGTTTTTACAAACATATATGATCATCATATATTGTCAAACATTCTAAACTATATATACAAGTCGAATGGGTACTTCGACTAAGGGTTGCAACGTTTACTTTTTGTGAAACGTTGTGTCTATATTAAATAACTGTTAATGTTGACTTTTGTCCTAAAACACAGCCGGTAGGATCATACTAGGCCCAATGGGTCGGGTTTATCCAGGTCTGGCCTAATATTCTCCCTCTAATCATAAACGCCGAGCTTGAGTCTTCTTTGTAATCATATGTTGTAAACTTGGAATGATTATCCACTTCATCTTCTTCAATAGTTGCCATAAGTAACGTTGGTTCAAAATCTTCTTCCACCAAATTCGACTGTTGTTGTCTTTGGTATCTTTGAGATCTTTCATCGCAATGCGAGGCATAGTGTCCATATTTGTTGCAGTTATAACACTTTATGTTGCTGAAATCTTTTGAGAATCTGTTTTGGCTTCCAGGGTGCTTTATTGCTTTTTTGTAGCCTTGCGAGGAATTTCCTACTTTTCCATGTTGTCCATTATTGTTACGATTTCGGCTATGTGGTGGAATGTATCTTCCTCTTCCTTGATTATCTTGGTGATGTCTTCGACCATTATCGTTGTGCTTTGAAAATAATAGTCTATCTTGATCATTAACATATTTGTTCTTCTTGTGCTTGAGCCTTTCTTCAAAAGTCTTTAATCTTCCAATTGCTTCGTCAAATGACATATTTTCTAGATCCGAGTATTGTTCATGGCTGCGACTATTTGAAGGAATTTGTCTGGCATAGAATTTAGTAGTTTTCGTACGAGAGTTGGTTGATCAAGTGTTGTTTCAAGGCTAGTTATCTTTGAAACCACATTTGTCATTTTTGAGGTGAATGAATCAATACTGTCTTGATCATTCATTTCCAGTGCCTCAAATTCTGATCTAAGAGTTTGTAATCTCGCCTTTTGTACTTGATCCACACCAATATTTCTGGTCTTCAACGTATCCCGTATTGCTTTTGCACTTGTGCAATTTGCCACTTGTAAAACTAGATCTTCGGATAGTGCTTGAAAGAGATATGCCATTGCAGTTTTATCTCTTTTGTCATCTTCTTTTGTTTGATCAGTAGGTTCAATAATTTCCCAAAGGCCATTTACTTGTAGAAAATTTTTTATTCTTATGGACCTTTTGGTATAATTTGTTGAACTTAGCAAGGGGCATTGAAAATGGGTTGTACTTCCGGTATTCATTACTTGACTACTTTTATCATTCTTCGAACTGTCTCCCATTATTTCTTAAAACTTTTGAAACTTTTAATCTTTGGTAAATTTATTAAAAACCTTTAAATACTTTAAAAACTTAAAACTTATAAACTTCAATATGTAAAACCTTTAAACTTTATATATTTCTTATCTTAAACCTAATAAATAAAATATTAAAAAACTTAACAAAACTTTAGACTTTCTTATCATAAACCAAATAAGATAAAATCTTAAAAACTTGTTTTTATCATAAACCAAATAAAAAGTTAAAAATCATGTATTATTTTCTTATCATAACCAAATAAGAAAAAAAACTGAAAAAACCTTATTTCTTATCGTAAACCAAATAAGAAAAAACCTTAAAAAACCTTGTTGCTTATCATAAACCAAATAAGACAACTTAAAACTTTTAATTTTAATAAACCTTAAAACTTAATGAATTCAAATATCTTAAAATTATAAGAACTTAAAATTCTAAAAAAAACTTAAATTTATGAAAATCTAAAAAAAACTTGAAATTCAAAAAAAACTTAAAAATACTAAAAACTTAAAATACTAAAAACTTAAAATACAAAAATGAAGAGTAAAGTAGTTTCTTTGAAACCTGTTGGGCTTTTGGCCCGTAGATTGTATATAACCCAAAAGTGGACTTGGCCTGTTAACTCTTCGACCTTTTGCTTTTCTTATAACCGGCCCCTTTTTTTGTGTTTAGATGAAAAACACACAACGATTCTTTATTAACCGTTCCTCCTTCTTCCTTCTTCGATAATATCGAAGTCTTTCTTCAATGGTGGTTCTGATCACCACTCGATGATGTGCCTATATCCAAACTTCTTGTTCTACGATTTGTGTTCGTAGCAACTTATTCCCTTGTATGAATCCTTTTTTTTTCGGGTTCGATGTGATTTGGGGATCTTCGCCTCGATTGATTTTGGGGCTTTTGGATAAACGAAAATCACGTGGTGATTTTCAGACTTGGGATTGATTCAGTGGAGTCTACAAACAGGTGTGTTTGTTCCCTTTCGATGATCTTTAATTTTTTCTGTCTTTGACTCTGTTTCGAATCTGGGTTTGATTTTTCTTTCAATTAATTTTGAGAGAAAAATATGTTTGCAAAAAAAAACTTGGGTAAAAACCCTCTTGTTGCCGGTGTAGTCAATAACAGGGGTGATTTCACTATGGTAATAGGAGTAGGAACCCCTTAAACAAACACAAACGAATAAATAAATTCGAATGAATTTTGTGTTTGGGTGTTTTGCAAAATCTGGAAATCAAATGGATTTTTTATTCGAAACTGGGCAGAAAAAAAACTTGTATATGATGATTTGCTTGGTGATAATGAGGCTCTAATGCCAATGGTTGGAAGAAAACTTCCCGGATCGATGTTTCAAACAAAGAATCAAAATATACCAAACTATAAACTTTGAATTAATAAACTGAAACTTGTGTTTTTACAAACATATATGATCATCATATAATGTCAAAAGTTCTAAACTATATATACAAGTCGTATGGGTACTTCGACTAAGGGTTGCAACGTTTACTTTTTGTGAAACGTCGTGTCTATACTAAATAACTGCTAATGTTGACTTTTGTCCTAAAACACTGCGAGTAGGATTATACTAGGCCCAATGGGTCTGGTTTATCCAGGTTTGGCCTAATATGTACGATCTAGCTAGTACTCAACACCTCTAAAACTGATGGTCACGTTCAACCTTGCAATAACTATGTCGAGGGCATTTAGCCTAATCATATGAAACCCGAGTTTATCTACGTACACTATTATTTTTGCGTAAGAGATAAAAACTTTGTGTCAACTTTCTTCAACACACATTGATTCGAGTATAACCAAGCAAAGTGTAATATTATCGGTTTTGGGCTTGGACTGACTACTATGTCTATGGGCTTGGGCTTGGGGTGGGCAAATAACTGTTCTAAGATGTGTCATAATGTCACACTACATCTATAAAAAGTGAAAGAAAATAATGGTTGAAAGTTGAGATCGATGGCTGGTGCCTGGTGGAGATGGATCAGACATGGTCATGTATACAAGAGTGGAAATGAGTTCTTGTTCCAGAAGTACAAGGACTAAAGAGTAAAAGTATCCAAAGTTAAGGGACTTAAGTGAGCTAATATTGAGAAGATATGGACTGAAGAGCAAATCGTGAAGCAACTGCTATATATACAATTTTCGTTCTTTTGTTTATTAAGTTTTTTTAGTTGGTGTGTGTGAGAAAAAGTGTGAGATTCATTTTTGAGTGTTCTTGATATGTTTGATCAAAGTATTGTTGTTCTTCATTCTTGTTTGTAAAGATTGTGGCTATCTTAGCCTTTCATTGATATAAACTATAAAAGTGAGCCAATGGGAGGTTGGCTGGGTTCACTTACATAGATGTGTTGTTGATTCTATCATTGGTTTATAAGTTTTTACATGGTATCAGAGCCAGGTTTCTCTGAATCGTGTTTATAAATCGTTTTTTAAAAAATTAGGGTTTTGTAAAATTGGGGGTTTTGATCTATATGTTTAAATCGTGATATGGTATTAGTAAATAAACGTTGTATTTGATTAATTTGACCTTCTTGGAAGATTAATTGGATTTTTGAAAAGTTAGGGTGTCAAATTAATTTGGGGGTTTTTGTTAATAAACGGTTCAGATCTAATTGGTGACATGTGGGGTAGTTTCTTGGGCTTAATTTGTTATTTTTATTAGTTATATTGAAAAACCCTAAATTTCAGAAATTAGGGTTTTCCAATCTTGGTAAGTTGTTTTGGTTATTGTGACTGTTTTTCTTAACGTGCAGGTTTTTGTTGGTTTTCCGCTGCGTTGATAGATAGATCATCTTGATCTATTGGTTTCTTGGTTGATTGGGTTCTCTGGATAGTCTTAATCCAAAGTTCTTGCTTGGTTTGCTGCACGTGCTACGTAACACCACTCACACTCTCTTCTGTCTTTTATTTTTTGTTTATTTAGAGGGGTTTTAGGTGTCGATGGGATTAGGTAGCTTGTGGTGTTGATTGATTGAGATTTTATGATAGTTATTTGTTACTTGTAGAGGAGGTAAAAGGGGTTTGTGATTGTTTCCTGTTCTTGCTGTTCTTTGTGTTTTTAGACCACAATCAGGTCTCTGCTCTTGACCTACCACATTGTGAGTGGTTTGGAAGCCTGAGAACTGACTTTCGGCTTGATTGTGTGTTCTTGTTTTTTGGTTGTTTAGTTTCTTGGTTCTGTTAGAATGTCTGGTTCTGATACACCCAAGGGTGGAGGTGTTAAAACTGATAATGTTAAAAATGATACTGTTAAGTTTGACTTGTATGATCCACTTTATTTGCATCTACAAGATATTGGGTCTCAGTTAATTACCTTCAAACTTGAAGGAACTGAGAATTATAAGGTCCGGGCTGCTGCTGTTCAACTTGCTATACAAACTAGAAATAAACTTGGTTTTATAAATGGAAAATGTGTTCAAGACACTAATGATGGTCCTGCTAGGGATCAATAGGATAGATGTAATGTTGTTGTTCTGTCTTGGTTACTTGGTTGTGTTTCACCAGATTTGTATAAGGGACAAATTTTTTCTAAATATGCTCAAGATGTTTGGGATGAGTTAGAAGAAACATATAATAAACAAGATGGGTTTGTTATATATAATCTTCATCATAAGATTTATACTTTAACCCAGTCTGGTATGACTTTGTCTGAATATTATCATGAATGTAATTCTTTATGGAGACAATTTGATGCTCTTGTTGATTTACCTGAGTGTACTTGTGATGGATCTGAAGATCTTAAGGATCACAATCAACTACTTAGGTTGATGCAGTTCCTGATGGGTCTTGATGATGAGTTTAGTGTGGTTAGAAGTCAGATTTTAACATCAGATCCCATTCCTGATGTGAAGTCTGCTTTTGCTACTCTATCTAGAGATGAGTCACAGAGAACTAGTAAATCTAGTAAATCTGGTCCAACAGCCTTTGCTGCTAGGTTTGGTAACAATAGAAATAACACTCGGTGGAATTCTAATAGGAATAATAATAACAGTAATAATTCTGGTGGTGCTAATAATGGTAATAATACTGGTAATAACTAGAATGTTTCTAGTAATAATAATCCTAGAAGGAATGTGAGGAATAATAGTCTTGTTTGCAAAAATTGTAATATGACTGGACATACTATTGAAAGGTGTTTTGAGTTAATTGGATATCCTGCTGGTTTTAAAAAGAACAATGTTAATAATGTGCAAGGGTCTGATGTGAAAAAGGTGATCAGAGTAAGAGTAGTCCTCATACTCTTACTCAAGATCAATATGAGAGTTTAGTGTCTTTGTTAAGTGATACAGGTAATGCTAGTCAGGCTTCTGCTAGTGTTGCAGGTATTTTTAAGATAAATAAATGCAAGATTAGTTTCTTTTCTTGTAGATTTTTAACTTCAATACCAATATTAGTACATATAGTACATATATTGGTTGGATTGTGGACTCTTGAGCTAGTCAACATATTACATTTTCTGAAAAACATCTGTTTGATATTTTAGATGTGTCACAACTAAATATAATTGTAGCACATCCTAATGGAACTGTTGAACATGTTAAAAAACTTGGAAGTTATAAAATAAATAACAATTTGATTGCTAAAGATGTGTTGGTAGTTCCAGGCTATATGTGATTCTTTTGTCTGTGCATAAGTTGTCAAAAGAAAATTCTGTTTTGGTTACTTTTGATGATTCAAAATGTTTAATTCAGGATTCAACACAAAAGTCCCTGATGGGGACTGGTAGTAAAAAAGATGGTCTTTATTATCTTGATAAAGGTAAGAGTGTTTTCAATAGTAAAGTTAGAAGTTGTAATGTTTCTAGTTCTTTATGGCATAATAGACTTGGTCATCCTGGTGACCAAGTTCTTGTGGTCTTAAAAGACAAACTTGATGGGATTAAAGATGTTAGTTCTGGTCCTTGTGAAGTTTGTCATAAAGCTAAACAAATAAGAGAATCATTTAGTTTAAGTGAGCATAAAAGTAAAAATGTTGGTGAACTTGTTCATTTGGATGTGTGGGGTCCTTACAAAGTTGTTAGTAAAGATGGTTTTAGATATTTTATTACTGTTGTTGATGATTTCTCAAGTGCTGTATGGGTTTTTGATGAAAAATAAATCTGAGGTGTTTGATAATGTGAAAGAGTTTACTGAACTAATTAGAAATCACTTTGATAAATGTGTTAAAGTTTTTAGAAGTGATAATGGAACTGAGTTTGTAAATAAAAGATTTGAAAGTTTTGTTAAAGAAAAAGGAATTTTTCATCAAACTACATGTGCCTATACACCTCAACAGAATGGTATAACTGAGAGAAAACATAGACATTTTCTTAATACTGCTAGAGCCCTCATGTTTCAGGGGGGGTTACCTTTGAACATGTGGACAGAGTCTATTCTAACTGCAACTTATTTGATTAACAGGTTACCATCTTCTATGTTATCTGGTAGGAGTTCTTATGAGCTTGTGTATAACCTAAAACCTAAGTTCCTCCATTTAAGGGTGTTTGGCTGTTTGTGTTTTGCTAATGTTTTAAATGAAACTGATAAGTTTGGTTCCAGATCTGATAAATGTGTTTTAGTTGGTTATGCTTTTGACAAAAAAGGTTATAAACTGTTTAATATGGAAAAAAAAGAAGTTTCACTTTTCAAGAGATGTAAAATTTTATGAGACTGTTTTTCCATTTAAAAATAAGTCTTTGACTAAAGATTTTGTGTTTAGTGAATCAGGAGTAAATGATTTAAACTTTTTTTATAGTCAAAACACTCAAGGTCCTAGTGAACCCTATGATGAAGGGGGAGTTAGTTTAAGTGATGGTGTAAAAGCTACACCTAGAAAAGATACTCTTAGTCCTAATGACAACACTGTAGAGGATGTAGTTAGAAACAAAAATAATGTACATACTGAAGGAACATATATTCAGTCTAACTCAGATAGTACTTTTGCTTCTAATGAAAATTCTTCTAGTAGGAAGGTTAATAAAGGAAGTGAGTGTGCAACAGAACCTAGTTGTTCTGAGGGTACACAGAGTACTTTAGATGAAGAATTATATGATTCTGAGGGTGAAGGACTAGAATCTTTTGGTAATATTTTTGGTTGGTCACCAGAACCTGCAACTGAACAAACTGTTAGGAGGACAAGTAGAAAGGTTAATTTTCCTAGTAAATATAAAGATTTTGTTTTGAATAAAGATGTTAAGTATAGCATTCATAAGATTGTTGGTTATACAAACTTGAGTTATGATAATTTTGTTTTTTTCTACTAGTCTTAACAAAATTCATGAACCTACTTCATATAGTGAAGCCATTCTTGATAGTAGATGGATTGAAGCTATGAATCTTGAAATAGAAGCATTATATAGAAACAATACTTGGGTGATTGTAGACTTACCTGAGAGTAGAAAAGCTATAGACTGTAAGTGGGTTTGGAAGGTTAAATACAAATCTGATGGTAAAGTTAAAAGATTTAAAGCTAGGCTAGTTGCTAAAAGTTTTAACCAAAGAAAAGGTATAGACTATGAAGAAACATTTTCGCCTGTGGTTAAAATTGTTACTGTCAGATGTGTGCTAAGTATTGTTGTTTGTAATAACTGGTCTATATTCCAACTGGATGTTAATAATGCTTTTCTATATGGTGATCTTGAAGAGGATGTGTATATGAAAATGAGTGATGAAAACAGTAACAAAGTATGCAAACTTGTTAAATCTTTATATGGACTAAAACAAGCCCCTAGAAAATGGAATGAAAAGTTGGTTTCAGTTTTGCTTGAACATGGGTTTGTTCAAAGTAAAAATGATTTCTCCTTGTTTGTTAAAAATCATAATGGGAAGATGCTTGTTCTCTTAGTCTAGGTAGATGATATTATTGTCACTGGAAATGATCTAGATGAAGTTAATAATTTCAAAAAAAATTTGAGCTCTAAATTTCTTATTAAGGATTTAGGAAAGATGAAATATTTTCTAGGAATTGAAGTGGTTGATATAGAAAATGGTATTTTTCTAACTCAAAGGAAATATTGTACTGAGTTGTTAACTGAGTTTGGAATGATGGGATGTAAACCGTGTAGCACACCTATTGAGGTTAATCCTTCAAATAAAAAGCTCAATGCTAAATTTGGTGATGATGAACCATTGAAAGAAGTTTCTGTGTATCAAAAGTTAGTAGGCAAGTTAATATACCTTACTATGACTAGACTAGATTTGTCTTATGCTGTTCATTGTCTAAGTCAAGTTATGCACAAGCCTATGAAGTCTCATCTGAGACTTGCCTTTAGAGTGCTAAGATACTTGAAAAATGAACCTGGGCTAGGCATTACATTCCAGAAGTGTGATTGTCAGAATTTGTCTGTGTTTGTTGACTCTGACTGGGCTAAGTGCGAAGTTACTAGAAGATCTTTAACTGGATTTTGTGTTTACTTGGGAACTAATTTAGTTTCATGGAAAAGTAAAAAACAAAATGTGGTTTCATGATCTTCTACTGAAGCTGAATATAGAGCCATGTGTAGTGTTTGTTGTAAGGTTATGTGGATTGCCAAAATTCTTACTGGTCTGAACAAGGAGGCTGTCTTGCCTATAGATATGCATTGTGATAATAGTTCAGTTATTCAGATATCTAATAATACTGTGCTTCATGAAAGAAGCAAACATTTTGAGATTGGCATTTATTTTTTGAGGGAGAAAATATCAGCTGGGTTTATTAAACCTGTTAAGGTCAAATCTGAAGATAATACAGCTGATGTGTTTACAAAAGGGTTACTAATAACAGAACATAAAAAGTTCTGTGCAAAACTTGGTTTGTTTAATGTGTTTCAGGTGTAAAGCTTATGGGGGAGTGTTGGATATAAGCTTTCTAGAAGTACAAGGACTAAAGAGTAAAAGTAGCCAAAGTTAAGGGACTTAAGTGAGCTAATATTCAGAAGATATGGACTGAAGAGCAAATCGTGAAGCAGCTGCTATATATATACACTTTTCCTTCTTTTGTTTATTCAGTTTTTTAGTTGGTGTGTGTGAGAATCGTTTCTGAGTGTTCTTGATCTGTTTGATCAAAGTATTGTTGTTTTTCATTCTTGTTTGTAAAGATTGTGGCTATCTTAGCCTTTCATTGATATAAACTCTAAAAGTGAGCCAATGGGAGATTGGCTGGGTTCACTTACATAGCTGTGTTGTTGATTCTATCATTGGTTTACAAGTTTTTACAGTTCTTTTATTTGGGTCTAGCCTATGAGGATGTGGGCTTTGTCTTGTTAAGTTGTGATTATGGTGACATTGTTTGTTTTTGTTTTCATATGTAGGTAACAAATCTTAAATCTATGTATCAGTGATTCTATAGGGCGTATATTATAAGGGCTGATTTTTGAAATGGTCTAAGATGGTATTTTATTTATTTTTTATATTCTTTAAATCAAATTTTTTTAAATATCACATGCGTGATATCACGACTTATGCAACTTATTAAAGTTTCTCAAATAAATATTTTTATAAATAAGTCGTATAAATCATATAAAGTATTTTAAAAAAATTTAGTTTGATGAGCGAAAAACAAAATAAAGTGTCATCTTGAACTATTTGAAGAATTTGCACCGGTTAGAATAGATAGGGGTGCACACGTTTTTTTCAATAACAAATAGTAATTTAAAGGGAAATTTGATATTACACACAAACAAATCAAGTTAAATTGCCTAGCTAGTAGTGTCTAATATCAGCCACAATATAGTACTAGTAGCAATTCTTGAGTGCTATTTACCTATACCTAAGACAAGGATTTTGGATCGCAAAAAGCACAGCCAACGCTATCGTCCCTTAGTATTTTATCATGTACACTCCAAGTTCTAGGTCAACATAGAGGTTCCTAAACCTTAGGACTCGATGACTTGTGGAGATTAGATATTCGTAGAACTTTTTTTGAACAATCGGTACCAAGGCCAAGGTGGTTGGTTTCAAAGCTAGGGTCGACTTTAGTTTTTCAGAGGTGTTGCTTGCATTTTTGTAATATGCTAGCAAGGGTTAAAAAGCTTTAGTAACGGTAAGTTTTGTTCTTGTAATTTTTGCATCACAGAGGCCAGGATGTGATGCTCCTTATTCTACAGTTGAAATCTGCAGAACACACTATGAAATATACAAGGCACAGCAAAAATGGTTTCATCGACAACAGTAAAGTAATGAATATCTAGGGACCATTAACATGAATTATCGAAGCTGCTTGCGAGCCAAAGGTCATAAGTATATCAATAGTAAAATGTCCTTCTGCATGTTTCCCATTAGTTTTTGTTTGGGACCATCTTAACTTGTTTCCTACTAAGCAACGTGCTCTCAATTACTTTTTCAACAGTTAAAAACGAAGATATGCAGACAATATAGATCCTATTAACATGGGACACTATGCTTAATTAGAAATGTGAAACTTAAAAACATGTCCATTCATATCTCCATTTCATAAAGTTGTGTCCCATAACTTAGTGTCATAATCACAATAATGAGAACCAAACGCGTAACATAACAAAGATCGTTAAGAAATCATTTACATTACTGTATCAACTCGAGATGAGATCCAATGAAGGACACTACTTTTAAACAAAAGAACATGGACGGAAAGTCGATATGTCCCAATTTTGATGGCATTATGGCAAGTGTTAACAGTGACGACCCACTAAGAGCTCGGTTATTTTAAACCAAAAGTCTATGTCTCCCATTATTAGAACTACTTATCAAAGATGCATTAAGGTCAATGTTCTACAGCTGCAAGAAGGTTAAATGATCATAACCACATCAAATCACTCTCGCAACAAATTTTTCAAGGAAAAGTAGGTGTACTTTTGAGTGACTCATATGCACATGAATTCTGATCCTGATCATATCACTCCAGTATGAGAATATAGAAAGTCAACAGACAAATGGGAGCTCGAATGGGTGAACCTCTTGGGTTGAGATCTGAGAACCGGTATACTGTACGATCTAGCTAGTACTCAACACGTCTAAAACTGATCAAGGCATTTTGCATAAGAGATAAAAACTTTGTTTCAACTTTCAAGCAGTGGCGGAACCAGGATGTTAGCCTAGTGGGGGCAAAAAATTTTTTTTAGACAAAAGTTATTGTATACACCAAAATAAATATAAAAATATAAGATTTTTAAGTTGTTTTTTTTCTTTTGGGGGGCAATTTGAAGGTTTTTACATTGTTTTGTTTTCGAGTGGGGGGCAATTTGATTCTACAATGGGGTGCACTTTAATAAAATGGTCCTAAAAAATTTTTTTTTACACTAAAATTTGATTTTTTTTTACGAGCCATGGGGGGCGTCGCCCCCCCGCACCTTCCAAGTACATCCGCCCCTGCTTTCAAGACACATTGATTTACAACCCATGCAAAGTGTGATAATGTGATATTATCGAGTTTGGGGTTGGACTGAATAGTATTTTTATGGGCTTGGACTGAATACTATTTTTATAGGCTTGGGCTGAGCAAATAACTGTTTTTTTTTATTTGCCATAATGTCACACCTTTATTTTTGAACCTGAGAATGAGCAAAGTGTGCCATAATGTCACACACCTAGAATTCCTTTATTTTGAGAATGAGTAGCAAAGTGTGGTGAAACAAAGACCCTAAATTTTGTCTCTCTTAAACACTCGCAAACAAACCCTAATTTGATATACTAGATCTGAATCTCCTTCACATAATCACATTGCTAATTATTAGGAAGGAGAACTTTTATATTCAATTGGTTCCAACGCTCTCCATAAGTGCTACAACGCTCTCATTTAATAAATTCCAACGCTCCCAACTAACGCTCCTTGAGTAGTAAATTATCCTACCTACTATTTTTCTCTTTTGTTAAATACGAGTAAGTGCCTTCATTTACAAACCACACTCAAACACTACAAGATAGCAACTATGGTCACCATCCCTATCATGGATCTATCGATGAAATAGGTGGTCTCGGAAACTATCTCTCAGTTTTAACTTTTTTTTTAAGAGTATTCGTGAGAGTAAGGCCCGTGCTTCCTCATGATGATGGAAAACAAGCTGAGATCTCGTATGCAATATCTCTTGAACTTGCATGACGAGGGATCACGTGTTGGAGTTCTGCAGGCCAAGTGATGATTTGACCCCGGGACCACCACCCAATAGCATGTTTCCACCTAGGGAATCTCCTAATTGTTTCAGAGCAACTAGAAAGAGATTCTTTAACCAGGATTTTACTTTTGATAAGGTGTTTGGCGAGGACACATCTCAAGATGGGCATAAGGTAGTTATGATTTTTCGCTTTTATTTCCTATAGAAACAACCTTAAAATGTGGCTTTCCTCTGTTATCAAATTATCGGTCAAACTCATACTTCATAAGTTTACGCTTTCCTCTTCTGTTTACATCATATAAAAACTCAACTGACTGCGTTTGAATTTTGCAGGCCAACGGACATGACGTATGCCTGCACCTTAACAGTTTGGTCTTGTTTCCGGAAGGTGCCTCTCAAGATGATGTATTATTTAGAGATAGAAGGGAATCTTTGTTTGGTAGATTTAGCAAGGGAAATCACTAGAACATATTGCAAAACCTTTTAAAGTGTATTTGTAGGCCTGTAGGATTGTTGAAAGTTTAATTTTGACGTATGAAAGTTTAAATTTGACTTATGAAGGAGTAGTTTTATTTGACTTATAGCCCCTCCTTTTGGTTACATTCAGCCGCTATTAACACAAGAATATGCGAGTACTGGTTACCAAACTCCCAAATAAACTCCCTATTTCCCGCACCCAATTTGTCATATTTTGGGTTTCGATGGTACATATTTTGCTAGAAATCCGATGCAAGAGCATGTGCAAGTCATGGAAATCATTGAACTGTGACCTGAGTTTCAAGAGATCTTATCTTAAGCATTGGTATAAAATTCGGGTTTCCAATTACGTAAAAAGGCTTATATATACACAAATCATGGGCACAAACAACTGGCTGATGTGCCAATTCATTTTTGTATAAAATCGGGGAATCCATGGGCAACTTTGTTAGTGTGACTGGTATGAAATGGACTCAGCTATCTATCTATAGCACTCGGTTTGCAAATCCTTATGCAAAGGATCACAGATCCGGTTTTTTGGTCACATCTTGCTATCTATCTATATCAACTGGACTGATTTTGAAATGTGCTGAACCCGCACATTTTGTATAGGATGTTCAATCAATATACTTTCGATTTGCACAAAGAAAATCATGAATATAGGACCACTAGCGAGGCAACCGCCATTAGTTTGGTATGTGAAATGTTTAACAATCAAATTTCAGTTGAGATATCTAAATTCTACTAGTCTATATGAAACGAAATGTTGCATTTTTACCTAGAGTACCCACATATCGCAGTAGTCACTAAGAATACCGGCCATCCACTACAACAAATTAGTTGATTTTTCACACTTATTATGCCATTTGTTCACACTTTAAAATGTGTATTACTCTTTCATTAGCGTTCTTGGTGTGAACAAATTGGGTGTAACAAATAACTTCACACTTTTAAGTGTGAAGATTTGTAATACTTCACGCTTTTATGTGTGAACTTTTTAAATCATCACACTTTTATGTGTGAACTTTTTATTACTTCACACTTTTTAATACTTCCCACTTACAAGTGTGAACGTTCTACAATTAAAGTTCACACTTTTTAAAGTGCGAAGAAAAAAATGTGAACAAACCCTAAATTTGTTGTAGTGATCATTGCTTCTTCGTCAAATAACCGTATCATCCAACCCCATCTACGGGCTACCACTGACCACTTTTGAAATAAAAAAAAGGAAGCTTTGTTTTCTCCGTTTCATGATAACGAGGAACCCGAGCACATGCTGGCCACGTAGGGGTGACAATGAGCCACAACGACCATGAGTAGCTCAGTGGCGAACAGTATAAACCCATTGCAGGCACTATCTTATGGAGCAATCAACGGAGTCATATCAAACACCGTATTCCCACAATCCCACATCGTCAAAACATAAAACCAAAATGATCCTTTTATTAGCCCATTTGATCACATCTTGCTGCCGAGTCTATTAATATGGGCTTGTGACCCATGTGGGGGCATTAAGGTTATTTGGATGGGTAAGAGCTAGGGGCAACTTTGCCTCGGTGTCTGTGGACATATTGCCGGTATAGCCTTGTGTGTCGCCATATGATGTTGTCACACCCTGTCTTCTCATGAGACCAGGAAGGTATGACACAACCTTCTAGCGGTGTGAGGTCACACTCGATCAAGGTTGATCCCTTCTTAGCCCGTTGATAATCTTTTCATATCGAATCATTTTCCTAAATAATCCTCTTCAATGGTATTTTTTTGTTTTTTGAGGTATTTTCAAAATGATAAAAACTGAGTAACGTCTAAAAATGAGAGAGTAATGCAAAGACTGAAGTAAAGTTGAAAGAAAGTACGAAACGATGATGTGATGATAAACACATATTGCACGTCTCATGTACATTATTCTGTATTCTCGTCATACAGTCATCGTAAACATATTTCAATAACCCGCCAGTCACAGGTGATACTTAAGACCAGTGACGGAACTAGACATTGAGATGGTAGGGGGCAAAAATACCTTTATAAATGGTGTCGTGCTAAAACATAAATGAGAGATTATATTACTGAAAAAAAGCTTTTAAAACAGCTTAGAAGGTTTAAAAAACAACTTTTACTATGCTAAAACAGCATCCCAAACAAGCTTAAAAACAGTTTAAATATGCATCAATATGCTAAAACAGCATCTCGAGTCTTGGTGGGGGGCAAGTTAACTTTTCGGTGGAGGGCAAGCCCAATAATAAAAATATAAGTCCATTAAAATCTGTTGGTTTTGGGCTAATCAAGGAGGGCACTTGACCCCATACCAACCAAATACATCCGTCCCTGCTTAAGACACATATGAAGTCTTGAAAATATCAGTAACTACAAACAGTTGCTAACACGATGAGCTAACTTCAACTCACACGATATACAAGAATAATAAGATTCTTCATGCGCTTAAATATTAGACGGTTAGATTAAGGCCCAACCCCATTGTGGGCTTGGGTCTATTAGGGTTAATTCAACTTTGGCAATCCGTGTGTAAGGACGGAACGAGGGTGGGTCTCGGGACATCCATAAATTTTTTTTTGTAGTGTTAAATTTGTTAATAAATATTAGTTTTTGTTAGATTTCAGTTAAATACATCTGATCTCTAAAAACTTTGTTTGTAGCATTATATAGTGCATCTAGTAATTTTGTCTCCTGATTTTATCCTACGTGTGTGACACCCCTCTCAACCAATCCTAACATAGCACTCCCCCATCTAACTTTATTTAATACTCTTTTTTTAACAAACTTTATTTAATGCTCACCATCTAACTTTATTTAATTTTCACCTGCCTTCATTTATTCAAATCCAACCAAATCACTTGTAGCTTTAGGAGGATCGAATACGTGTAGAGAGTGTGGTGCCATCATAAGGTGTCATGAAAAAAATATTGGTACATTAACATTTTTTATCATAACATCAGAATAGCTTATAACACAAAAAATACCATGCTTTCTACAACACCATATTGACATTACTTGAAAATTTGAGACATTTACATGGAAATACAAGGAAATAACCATATTAACATTACGTTTCTGTCTACGTAATATATATAATAGTATAACATTTTTATTTTTAAAAAACCTCAAAAAGTAATTAAAAACGTTACAAAATACTTGAAATCGTCACTTGCGATGTGAGTCTCGTGCTATCATTTAGCGTTTTACAAGATCATTTGGTGTGATGTTGGTGGCTCTACACTCGAAAACACGAGTTGCGGTATGATGCCCGCAATATCAAATGACGTTTTTAGAGATGACTCAAAATTAACATACGATACCATATGCTCAAACTATTAGGGTTAATTCAATGCTCCTTTTGTGTTATTTCCTTTCATTCTTTTCTACTTTGATTAAAGTCAGCTTCATTTTTTCGTATTGGAAACGTAAGTATCCTAAATTCTCTAAAACCATTATAACTATAACATCCTAAATTGTTCCATCTAAACATCTAGGGTTAGTTAAGAAGTATGATTAGTTTGAAATTTGAAACAGACACTTTGAAAGAAATGTAAGTGATTATATTGGCATGTAGTTTCAAAATTCAACTCTCAACATTCGAAGAAACAGGAGGAACGAACCCAGACACAACTTGAACAAGTACTTTTATGAACAATTATGCAAAACGAGTGACAAATTTTTTTTGACGGCCTACATTTAAAACTATCGGAGTTTTCGTATTAAAATGTAGCATTACCTCATAAAATTTCATGAGTGTCTGTGGCCTTCCAAAACCCTCTTGGTTTCGTCGATGAGGCCGACCCGAGTTTCAAAACAATGTGTTAAGCTAGTTCAGTCTAATTTTGCCATTGCCCTTTATCTTACATTCTCTTAAAATATTATTAAGATGTCTCTTTTTTTTAATTTTAATCACCTATTGTTACATAGATCCCACACAAACACATCTATCTTCAAAAAGTCAACTTTGTGAGAAAAGCTTCGATAGCAATTTTTAACTTTTTACTCATCAGATAAAAGATACAAGTACAATAGGTCTTTTTGTACACTAATAAATTACTCCAACAACCATCTTAAGGGGTGTTGATGATTCTAGAAGCAGAGAGGACCAGAACGAAACCGTAAGAACCGTAAATCTAAAAAAAATTTAAAAATGTGGATCGAGGAACCGTTATAAGTTATTCGGTTTGGTTTCTGTACAACAACTCTGATGTTAGCAACGACTCTTACCACGAGCCCAACATTTTGAACGACACACAACACCTCGTCTGGTGTCAAACACCCTCGCGCAAAGACACCAACATGGTTGGTATTTTTTATTTTTTTAACAAAGTTAGGTATTTATGGGCCCATAATACTACTTTAGTACTTTTTCACTATTTGGCATCACTATTTCTTTGGCTCACCACACCACCACAAAATGTGATGTCAAATGAGTTTCATGCCGTACGTGACAATACTTTTTCCTTTGGCATAAAGTTTGGGCCTCAATCGCTACCAGTGTTCTTAAGAATAGTTTTTTTTGTCACATACATACAATTAGGAATGTAAAAAAATGCATAGGTCATAAACTTAAAAAAAAGTATTTGGTTTTTAATATATATCACCTTCAATACTTTTTAACCTATATTTTTGTGTACAGTCATGTCACATTCAATAACTATTTACACCCATTTACTTTCAATTACTTACTCGTCAATCGGAAAATTTACATTACATGTTAGATTATTGAGAAAGTGTAAGGTTTTTTCAGAACCAAATAAATGTACAGAACTGTGAGAACCACCTTTATACTATTAACAATACATATGTATTTTCGTTATTATGTTTAAATTAACATTTAATAATTGTTTTATTGCTTATAGATCTGAGTATTATGAGCGATATGAAGAGTGCACATGTGTTTTCATATTATCCTACGAAACGATAATTATAATACATATAAAACAAATACATGTGCATGGTCCTAGGATACATGTTCCTAGTGACCAACGATAATGAAAATTCATGTATTTTTTCCTAATGAACTAACCCGATGAATATACATGTGCATTTTATGAGTAAAAGGTGATTCTCGCAGTTCTGTTCATTTATTTGGTTCTGGAAAAAACCTCACTCTATTGAGAAAAAGCATATCAATAATTTTTCGAAAACGTTGTTTAATGGTACGAGTTTCACATATATCTCGTGTTTTCGGGTGCTGAGTAAATAAACATGTCTAAGTGGTCCACACACATGTTTATGCTTAAGTAAATAAACACAACCATAACGGCTATAATCATCCGTAAACGTTAAGAAGTAGCTAGCACCTTTCCTTGACACATGTCTAAGTGGTCCACACACATCAGTATGTATCAAACCAAGTAGTTCAGTAGCCCTTTCAATATTGCTATTAAAAGGTTTCTTGGTCATCTTTCCAGAGATACAAGATTCACATTTATCAAATGATTCATCATTGATACTTTCCAAAAGCCCATCACGTTGCAGCTTTTGTATGCGAGTCTTCCCAATATGGGCAAGCCTACAATGCCAAAGATAAGAAGAGTTCTTGTCTAACTTACTCTTCTTATTCATGCTAAAAACAGAATTATTTTTTCTCTTGGAATTTTCATCATGCATGTTAATTTCAAAAACACCATTCACAGAAATTGCATCAAAATAGAATAGACCATCTTTGAAAACAGAAATTCTATTATTATCAATCGTGTGAGTAAATCCAAGATCCAACATACAAGAAAAGGAAATAACACCCCTAACAATTGTAGGTGCATAATGACAATTATTTAAAGACAGTACTAAACCCGAAGGTAAAACTAATTTAAATATTCCTATAGCTTCAACCGGTGCTTGTGCGCCATTGCCCACTTGCAGAGATTGTTCCCCACAGGATAGTCTCCTCTTCAACTCAAATCCCTGCAGGGTATTACAAATGTTAATACCACATCCCGTATCATATACCCAGGAGTTTGATTTGTATGAAAGATTAAATAACTCTATCATAAATAAGTTACCTGAAGATGGTGCTGCAGCAACTTGTTCAGCCTTCTTCTTATGTTCTGCCATTTCATGGAGATAGAGAGAGCAATTCCTCTTCCAGTGTCCAGTCATCTTGCAGTAGTGGCAAGTCTCATCTTTCTGAGATTTCTTAGCAAAGTTCTGCTTCGGCTTAGATGTAGTCGCAACTTGCTTGCTCTTATCAGCCTTGCCTTTGCCTATCTGCTTCTTATTCCATTGCGGTTTAGGTTTAGACACTCTACCCTTTTGTACATAGAGTACTTGAGGCATAGCAGTGGATGCCTTATCTTTCAAACCCTTTTCGAAGTCAATGAGCATTGCATGCAAATCATTAACTGTCTTCCCCGTGCAATGCATATTATAGTTACGAACAAAATCACCAAAGTCCTTATTAAGGGACCTGTTGATCAAGTTAATAGCCATAGCATGATCAAAGGGCTGTCCTAGTGAGATGAGCTGTTCCATATAACCTCTCATCTCCAAGTAATGTGCACTTACGGACTTTCCAGGAGCTTGCTTACAGCTGTGTAGAGCATCAACAAGATCATAGATCTCTACAGCCTGTGGCGTTTCATACACTGCCTTAAGTTCCTCAAGCATTGCCTGAGGTGGAAATAGCTCATACTTCCTTTGAAGTGCTGGAGCCATTCTCCCTAACATTACAGCAGCCACCTCATGGTGCTTCTTAACGTTAGCGGCGTGTTGAAGCCTGTCCGCATCAGATGCTCCTGCAGCAAGATCATCCGGAAAAGGAGTTTCCAAGATATTGATAGTACCCGCTGCTCTCAGAACAATTCTTAGTGAGAGGTACCAGTCATTGAAATTTGGGCCAGTAAGTTCAGGCCGTTCAAAGAAAGCTTTGAACGCCGAGCTTATTGTCAGATTGCTTTCGGGTTGAGCCATTTCTACAGAAATAAGTTCAAACATTAGTATTTTCGATAATACAATTCAAGAAAATAAAATTACCCCGGTATTAAAACCATAGTATTTCCTTGAAAAACTAGAACCCATATTGACATAGATTCATCACATCAGTTGATCTGCTAGTGACAAATGTATTCAACACAGTAACTTGTCGAACAATAATTGCCAAATCAAATTGCAATTTCTAGATATGTTAAGGGATTTACATTGCCAAAATCATTTGCATTGTAAACATGTTTTATCCCTTCTTTATGCCTTAAGTTTCCAGTTCTCACTGAGTAACTCAATTAAGTCGACTAATCTAAAGAACGTAAAACCTTCATGTGCAATCTTATTCAGTCATGAAGTTTTCTCTCCATTACAACATCGTCCGATATCTTATATGACGACAATTGCAACTTCAAGTGTTCGTCAATTAGAGGGCATATGACTTAAATTTAGGGTATAGATTTTGGTGTCAAAATCATGTACGGAGAAGCATGCATACATCTCCATAACATAAGTTTAATAAAACGTTTAGTAAACTTTTTGGTGAGACTAAAAGTTCATCATATATTTGCAAGTTGAGGTATTGGTTCAACCAATCAAAGATTTTACACACAACTAAATTCACACCGTACTTTTTCTAGAACTCAGTTATAGCACAAAGCAATAACCTTATTCATTGTGTTTCGGATGTGAATCAATGTAGTTAAATCACCCTTAAAGAATTATACCAATAACAACCGTAGGTAATTCCAATTTTGACGCACAGGCGAGCCGGGAATTTGGTCAGCGCTGAAGCATAACACCTCCTTCCTTAACCGGGTACTTGACCAGCAGTGCGTTATACCCACTTTATAGTTTGTCAAAATTGAGTAGGCCGTTAAGTTGCTATTGCAATTCTAATCAACACAAATCATATGTATTTTACATCTCAAATCAATTCATTAATTTTGATAAGATTTAGTCCATATTATTTTTCTTGGAAAAAAAATACCCTTGTTTACAACATACAATAAAAAACGTATGAAAACAAGTAGTACAAAATAAAACTAAATCAAATAGCCACATGCAAACCAATTTATTCAAAGAACATCAAATCTAGGGTTTTTATAAACATAAAAAGTCTTCCCTAATTTTAAAACTTTGAATCAAATAAAGCAAATAGCAATCAAAATTATATGATCCGTAAAAAAACATGCACGTTCATTACGGATCTCCCACATTCTCTTAACAATTAAAAAACTACGGATCGTAACCACACATGACATAACAATTAAATCATGCAAAACATCTAAAGTCAATTACCATGTAATTTTAGGGTTTACAAAAAAAATTTTTTTTTTTTTTTTATAAAAATTCGACATAAGTCGATTTTAATAATAATAAAAAACAAAACCCTAATTTTTCATAAAACCTAAAAAACAACATGTAATTTTTAACACAAATCAATATTAGTTAAAAAACTTTAGATCTTGATAATTATAATCATGTTAAAACGGCTCTCGATGCCACTGAAGGTTTATATAGTTCATAACAATTATTTAAAACCCTAATATGGATCAAAGAACGCATAACGGAAGCGATTAACAAGATCAATTAATTTAACACAATTATATTAATCAAGACTAGGGTTACATACCTTTATCCTAGCAAGATCCACAAGACGACGGAACGAACGGCAACTAGGGTTTATCACGAACACCACCAAGAATATAATCTAAAGGAAGATTATATCACGCTCTTGTACACACGTAATACAACGAGTTAACCGTGAGTCTAGCACGAACAAACCGAGCTTCAACGCTTATGGAATATCTACCCAACAACCCTAGAGAGGGGCTAGGACTAGATAATAAATAGAAGAACGAAAGTCAACGAAACCCTATGGTGAGGGTGTTGCGATCGCAGAGAGAGAGAGAAGAGAAGGATGGGTGAAAAATAATGAAGGCCTTGAGGTGTTTATATAGGTTTAGCAAAACTTGTTCTCCAAGCTAATCCCCAATTAGGAAAGAAAATCTTTCCTCCCTTCCTTTTTCTTCCTTAGGCCGACGCCCCATAAGCCCATACTAGGGCTTCCGGAACTTTTCCGTTTTTCTTCTTTTAGCTTCTATTTAATTCCTCAACGGTCGTTATAACTTAACTTTTATTTATCAACGATCGTTTAGTTAAGCTTTGGTTTGATTTAATAAATATATATAAAATATATTTAATAAATAAATTAACCCTTTACGTTATGTGTGCAATCCCGTGATCCCGAGTTCGATCCTATCTCACGACTATTAATTTTAAGTCCATAAACTTTCACAATCAACACAGACTCATCGGATAGAGTGATATTTTGGAATCTTAGTGACAGTTGCCTCAATCTGAATGCCTTTCATTCATGCCAAAATGGGGAAAAATTAGATACAAAACTTAGAGATGCTTTAGGTAGTAGCAAAAGGCATAAAATAATGTTTTTGTATCATAGCCGATAACTTTACCCCGTTATGTGATTGGAAACGTGACTTATGGTCTAACTGTCATGTTACTTGAAACTAGTAAAAACAATGTTTCCACTTTTGGATGAACTATGAGAATGAAAGAAACTTATTTTGAGGTTTGTATGGGTCTCGCTTTACGTTATTTGGAGAGGCTAATGGCCTGAATATGAGACCGGACAAGATTTTGTTTATGAGGAGATTGGTTTAGTCCTAGTTATCGGCATCTTTTCATTGTTTTGGATGGGTACGACTGTACGAGGACTCAAACAGAATATAATGCTGGATGAGGTATTTAGATGTTCGGCATAAGACATTTGCCTTGATGATAAGGGAACAAGGTGAAGTAATAATGAATGGTATTGTGTGGAAAGAGAACACCACGAACGAACTGAAAGGATATTATGAAGCAGATGCAAGAATGTTCAATCACAAAGCGTCGCTTAGCAGTATAAATAGAAGGCCAGATAATTTTAGAAGGCTTGTAAGAACTTATATGTTAATTATGTAACAAATACACCCCTTTGACCAATGTGTTGGTACATTTGCATATATATGAATGCTGAGATTAATAGCTTCGAACTTTGGCATGCGAGTAATGCACATGCTTGCAAAATGTCAGCAGGGTATGAATTCACAATTAGTCACTCGAACGGCTACTCAATAGCAGCGTGGTAGATTCACAGTGACCCGTGAACAACCGTTTGCTATTTCTGGCATTTCTTGACCAAGAGGTGTTCCATAACATAATGTGAAAGTTTGGTTGGATCCTAACATAGCTAGTGGAAATAATTTGAGACCAAGGGGGCTATTGGCCGAGTGATACACATACTTACCAACTTGGTACTTGATTCTTTATGCTACGAGGTGTTCAGGAATCAGGAACACAATATGAGAGTCCGGTCTGACGTGCTAATATGGTTTGTGCAAATATGTTCAGACATGGGACACGGGACACCACAAATGAGCCATCAGATAGGTTTTTTCGTCCTCCACTGAATCCATTTTTCCCAGCCTGTGCTTCAAAATATGCCGGCCTACCTGTTTAATACACTTTGGGCGACTTTGACTCGTTGTCATCTAACATTAGGTTTGTGAGGTTTTTGCTAACCGAAAATGAGCTTTGTTCTCACAAGATAGCCGATATCTCGTTTGGAAATAGCTTCTAATTAGCATGCTATCTGTTCACATGAAATGGTATGCTATAATACTGACTTTATATCTTTTTTCCATGACAGCTCTTTCAGAAGTTGTACCCTGATGACGAGTTCTTCTCGGAAACGAACACAGACTCATCGGATAAGCTAGATGACGATAGTGATCTTCTGGAATCTTAGTGACAATTGCCTCAATCTCAATGCCTTTCATTCACGTAAAAATAGCCAAAAAGTAGATACTGTTTTTGTAATCAATTTTGTTCATTGTTATGTTACTTGAACTATGAGAATGAAAGAAAACTTATTTTGAGGTTTGTATGGGTCTCACTTTACGTTATTTGGAGAGGCTAATCGCGTGAATATCAGACCGGACAAGATTTAGCTTATGAGGAGATTGGTTTAGCCCTAGTTATCATCAGTATCTTTTCGGATGTGTGTTTTAGCTGTCGAACTGAAGTTTTATAGACGAGCTTTTAACACAAGAGATTGATTGCAGTTTTATGAATCCACTATGAATGTGGGATAGATGTACATGTACCCTCTTACTCATGTCTCATTCTCAATGCTACAAAAGGGGCAAAGAGGTTCGTATCTCCTGGACTTCTTTCCTTCAGTCATTTCTAGCATTGGTGTTCTCTTCTCATTAAGAATTGGTGATCTTTCGGGGTTGATACTTCTCGTTGCGTGTGGACTTCTTAATGTGCCAAATGCAATAGTGCTTCAGAAACGTCAGTCGCAATTTATGAGCGCACAAGACGAGAAATTGAGGTCCACTTCAGAGATCCTAAACAGTTTCAAGATCATCAAGTTACAGTCATGAGATGACAAGTTTAAGGAATTTATCTGAGTCTTGTAGAGAAAACGAATTCAAATGGTTAAGTGAGGCTACAAACTTGCTATTGCTTATTTGGGTTCAATATAGGTCGATGTTTTAGGATCAGTTGCTTATCTCAGTCAGGCTACAAAGTATTTTCAGGTGAATTTAGCTCTTCACTTTTCCAGATTTTGCTTAATGGGGCAAAACTGAGCGGGTCAGGTGGATTAGATAATGGTTCAAAGTCGGTATGAGTGGACATGTAACACTTTTTGTCGGAACTTAATTAATGTCAGATATAAAATTTGCAAAATTTCAGTATTATTAGATCTATGAGATTTCATTGTTCAAAAATATGCTTTGGAAGAGCGTTGAACCGCTTGACTTGTGCAGGGGTATTATCAACCATCCACTAGGGAACGTATAAGAGAATCAGTGGAATAACAAAAGCGCTGTGGTAAATTAGAGCATCACTTGGAGCGCCTACAATTAGAGCATCTAAAAACGAAAACATGCTCTTCAATAATGACCTAAAGCTACTAGATACTGATGTCCGAGCTTTCATTTTCATAGCTGCTTTTTGAGAGCCGAAGCACTTCGAAACCTGAATTATAGCTGCTTTTTTTCTGGTTTTATTTCCTACGGGTTATATTCCTCTAGGTGTGTGCATCTTTCAGTTTCCTTGTAAAATCCGTTTCAATGCCTACCAAGTCCTAAGTAGTTCGGTTTACATGTTTCAATGTGTTAAATTATGAACCACAAAAGTACGGGTGCTATCGAATTTTGAAGGTTCAAACCGCCATAAAGTTGAAGCGCACTAGAAATGGATGTTATAGTTATACAGGAAATTCATTTACAGATTATAATTCTGAAGTGAGCTCAATTCAAGTCTATTGGTCTTCGGCGTTTGTCCTTCCAAAAGCTGTTAATGCTGAAATTTAGCAGCTGATGAGGGTTCCTCTGGTCTCAGGTGTTTTGCTCAAACAAAAACAATTAAATTCAAAAAAAAAAAAAAGTGTATGAACCGCTGCCAGGACTCGAACCTGGGACTCCTGGTAAAGGAGCCGAATCAAACAAATGGTTTGGTAGTTGTGCTACAGCGGTACTTGTTGTTATAAACTACTTTCAATTTTATTTATATAAAATCGCATTTAGGTGTGCCATAATGTCACTACCGAAAACGTAATAAATTTTGTGTAGCTAGGCTGAAAGTGAGTGTGATAGACTAGCTGACTGGAGTTGCTTGCACGATTACTTCCTTCATTTATCACCCATCAATAAGCCCTCACAACTCCTAATGCCATTTATTGGCCTTCATAACTCACAACTACTTCCTTCATTTCAACACCAACTCAATACTCATTTTCAACTTGTTCACAACTAATTTCTTATTTCGAGGTATATCATATGTGTAGTTCGTCAAGAAGCTATATTTTAGTTTGCTACAGCGGTACTTGTTGTTATAAACTACTTTCAATTGTATTTATATAAAATCGCATTTAGGTGTGCCATAATGTCACTACCGAAAACGTAATAAATTTTGTGTAGCTAGGCTGAAAGTGAGTGTGATAGACTAGCTGACTGGAGTTGCTTGCACGATTACTTCCTTCATTTATCACCCATCAATAAGCCCTCACCAACTCCTAATGCCATTTATTGGCCTTCATAACTCACAACAACTTCCTTCATTTCAACACCAACTCAATACTCATTTTCAACTTGTTCACAACTAATTTCTTATTTCGAGGTATATCATATGTGTAATTCGTCAAGAAGCTATATTTTAGTTTGCTACAGCGGTACTTGTTGTTATAAACTACTTTCAATTGTATTTATATAAAATCGCATTTAGGTGTGCCATAATGTCACTACCACAAACGTAATAAATTTTGTGTAGCTAGGCTGAAAGTGAGTGTGATAGACTAGCTGACTGGAGTTGCTTGCACGATTACTTCCTTCATTTATCACCCATCAATAAGCCCTCACCAACTCCTAATGCCATTTATTGGCCTTCATAACTCACAACTACTTCCTTCATTTCAACACCAACTCAATACTCATTTTCAACTTGTTCACAACTAATTTCTTATTTCGAGGTATATCATATGTGTAGTTCGTCAAGAAGCTATATTTTAGTTTATTTTCAAAAACCCTAATTTAATAATGAACATATAACTCATAATGAACATAAAACTTATACATCTAACTCATGAAATCTTCAAATAATGAACATATAAATTGTTTATTAATAAATATAATATGTAGATAGTATAATTTCGTCATAAATACGCATAATTTACATGCTTTATTTGTAAAAGAACACGAAGAATCGAAACCCGGCCGCATCTCGAAAACTGGGTCCCAAACCCGACGGGTGTAAGTGAGTTTCGAAAATGTTAAAACCGGTTAAAAATGACCCGTTTTTTGACCAAAATCCGATCAATCGGTTCACCCGGCCAGATCGAACCGAGTTTTAAAACATTGACATAGATCACATACGAACACATCCATCTTCAATAAATCACCTTTGTGAGAAAAGCTTCAATAGTAATTTTCAACTTTTTGGTCTTTGGTCAAAACATACAAGTAGATTAGCTCTCTTTTTTACACTAATAAATTACGGGTGTCCATGATTTTAAAAGCGGAATGAACCACAACTAAACCGTAAGAATCAAGAATAAAAAAAGATAGAAAATGTGGAACCAAGAACCGTTTTAAGTTTTTTGGTTTGGTTTTGGTATGGTTGTAGTTCTAGTAGAAATTTCCGACAAGAACCATTGTATCTAAAGAATTTATTTTTTTCACTCATTTATAAAGGACATATTATAACAATACAAACACACAAAAAATTGTCTTAAACAATAAAAATCATACAAATAATTCCAATAGTTTAAAATAACATAAACAAGAACACAAAATATAAAAATTATAAGTCTATAATTGTTTAAAAGGGTTCATCTTTATAACTTTGTACCGCCACTTTCATCTATTTAACAACCTCGTTATCATAAAAAAGATATTCAGTTTATCTACATAATGTTCTTTAGGAACCAAAAAAAAACTTCATAACCAACCGGTTCTTACCGAACCAGCTGGTTCTTTCCGAACCGTCTCGAAAACCTAAAATTTGGAAGTATAAAAACCAATGCGCGGGCCATGATGCTAATATAGAGTTAGGTTCCAAGACATTTTCTAGTACAATTCTTTGGTTCTTTTGGTTCTTTGGTATTATAGAACACCTATAAACCATCTTTGTCAAAACATACAAGATCAATATAACGCATTAAAAAGTTTGATGATTCATATTATATTGGGTTTTGAAAATTTTAAGTTACTCCATGTAATCCAACTTACATTGTTAAGAAGTTTTAACCTTCAATGTTACATTGAGATACTAGTATTCCAACCTCCTTTAAAGATAAAAGTATATTGAAGATTATACATTCAATTGATTCCAATGCTGCCCGTAAATTTCAACCTCCTTCATTCTGACAGTAATAAATTATCTCAACTACTATGCTTCTTTTGTTAAATTTCAACCTCCTTGCTCTCATACTGACAAGTAGTAAATAATCCCAACTATCTTACTATCTTTCTCTTTGTTAAATACTAGGACTACATGAGTGCTTCCTTCACAAACCACACTCAAACACAAGATATCAGCTATGAATATCATGGTCACCATCCCTCCTCCACCACCAGATCCAGACGACCTTTTTTGTTTAGGATCTATTGATGAAATAGGTGGTTTCGAAAATTAACACTTTTAGGTATAATATTTTTTATTTAGGATTTTTGCAAATGCTTACATAGTCTCACGTACAACGACTAAGAATAATGAGGTTAATTCATAAAATTATTAAATGGATTTTGGTTGAAAAGGGTGTATGAACAATACAAAATTCTTACATTGCATATTAAGATCCATTATTAGTAGTTTCTGACCTTTTTTTATAATTTGATGTGTTTGCAGCCTTACTTGTGAAGAGGGAGAAAAACTTTAATGCATGTGGTTGAGTCCCGTCGGCCTCAGCCCAACGAGCTCGATACGAACCTTCATTCATTAACTTCCTTGAGGTTGAGTCCCGTCGGGTAATCAATAAAATCTTAAAACCAATTCTGGTTAGGCCTACAAAAGAGGGTAGGAAATCCGCGTCCCGGTTACATAACTAGGAACTGGACTTCCTAATAACTGCTCGAGCATGTCACATATAATAACTCGATCATAAAAGTTCTGAGATGAGAATGAGGACGTCTTTTGATCAACATGAGCTATTTCAAAACCAACCGCTTCGCAAGCAGTTAGTCGGCTTTGTCGATGTTTTCTTAGACGTCATTGATGATGCATGTTTTCAGACCCAAATTCCTCTGTTTAAAATGGTATAACTCTGGACGTTTTCAAGTTTTAACATTCATAGATTCAGATACAAAATTCTTACATTATATTGCAATTTGGTTTCGTTTCTGGGTTTTAAATAAGTTAATAGTGTTCTATATATTCTTGATCTTTTTAGTGTTCTAAATGTATTAAAACCGTTTTAAATTGGCCGCTGGTTAATGTTTAGTTTTGACTTGTGAATAAGCTACAAAAGGGTAGGCATTGAAAAGTTGTATCATAGATGTTGTTAGTATTTGGTGAAAGTTAATTACGTATGTTGTATTTGGAAGGAAGGAACTGTGTTTGTATTTGGTGAAAGTTGATTGCGTATGTTTACGGTTTACTTGACTTAAACATGTTATGGTTTAGTGAAAATGCAATGAATTTCTTGTGTTAACAGAAAAAATGCTCTCCTTGTTGAGTGGTATTAAATGTTTTGCAGCGCAAAGACCAAAACTCAAATGCGAGGCTGTTTGAGAGAGGTAAGCGTCGTCTTTTGATATTTTGACAAAAAAAATTTCTCTCATTCAAGACATGAATTAGTTGTGTACTTGATTAGACTTATGGTTCAGTGAAAAACTGGATCGCTTTAGTTTATTGTTTAGGGGATATGTCTTCCTATAGTTTTTGTAAACTCTTTTCTGTTACTCTACCTAAGCTACAGGTTAGAAGTATAATAGTAACACTTACTCTTAGTAACTGTAACCAAGGACTTCCACTCGTGTGATGCGGCGGATTATAGAAGTGAACATTTTTAAATCTGCATATGTTAGATCAGTCATATTACAAAACTTTTTAAAGTGTGTCTGTAGGATTGTAGAGATGAGAGAGAATTAGCTAGATTGAGTGTGAACAATTAAGTTATTAACAAGCATAAATATCGCCTTTCTTCGAAGGCATCATAACACATTCTTCTTCCAATATACTAAGAAAATCTTTCACAACAGCATCAGGCAATAGGTCACCATTACCTAACTCCACTGATGTTTTCCGTTTATTACTTTGACCACTTGCAGACCCTCAGTAACTAACCACAAGACTATTGAACTATGTTTTCCGCTGAGTCTCTTTGTGTATCATGATGGCTGGCACTGGACCTGTTATATTTTTGAAGCGTTCCTTATTCATTCCAGCACTATTCCCATCTTGCTTCCCTGTTAATCAAGCATTTCAATGAGCCGTAACCAGGGCGTTTGGAATTGCTTCTTATCTGCTCACACCTAAGCAAATAAGCAATTCGGTCGGGTGTCGGGTGTGGAGGTAATTGCCGCTTGAAGCACCAAAAAGAGGGGATAAGGCTTCGAGACCTCATGAAAAGGCACAACGTCTAAAGGTGGTTTAATTTTTAAAACTTTCACCCATCTGGATGGTTAACCATAATATGGTTTGTATTATCTCACATTACTTCCTTGTTTCAGGGAAGAAGGGAAGAGTCATTAGAGTGCAGAATGTGTGTGCATTCATGTCTGTGTGATTGTGTGTGTATATGCTTAGTATTTTCCTTTTCTTTATTGTTATTGTTAATTTTGATAGGTTGGTCCAGCTTCCTGTGGATATAGTGGTCGATCATTCGGTTCATGATGATGTTACTGGAAATGTAGTAAAAGCAAGTGTGGAGCTTGCTTTTCTGAAGTGGGGATCTAAAGCTTTTCGAAACATGCTTGTGTTTCACCAGGATCTGGTATTGTCACCCACAGCCAAGTTTTTGGCGTTGTCTTCCTAGGACGGTTATTGTACGCTTGTAGAGTTTGAGAACGATGAACTCGGAGTATCAGTCTCTCTTTCAGGTTCCTTTTCTTGTTTCTAAGCTTACATTAGATATGGTTTACTGAATTCGTGGTAAAATAATTAAGTGTCATGATAACAAGCTACATTTAAGAATCAGCGTTGTAATTGCAGTCAGTTCATACGATGTGGAAGGCCATGGTGTTAAAAAGTATGAATCAAACACCTGTAATTTTCCCAAACCTTTTAAATAAACTGAACAGTCCCCAAATGGATGCTGTTCTACATACAAAAGAAATAGATAGTCCCCAAATTGGATGCTATCTCACAATACATCAAGAACAAACAAAAAAATAAACTAACTAGCTAACAAGATCCAAACGTCTACATCTAGATCAGTTTGGATCTATCTATTTTATGAATAAGGTTTGTAGCAGAAAGAGTTGGTGATGGAGAGGTTGGGAGGATGAGGTTGAGAGAGAGTGAGTTGTGTTGTGTGTGTGTTCTGAGAGAAGGTTGCGTATCTAATAACCGAAAAATCGTTCTTTGAAGTATGTCTAATCGAATTGATCTCCGGTTAAAAGTGTGACTCAGTCGCCTTTGGTGGATAAAAGAAAAGATTGTCGTTATGTAACAAAATAAAAATGCAAACTTTAAAGTAAATCACAAATTAATAAAAGGATAAACTAATAAAGACTTAAACGTAATATATATAAAAGCTTGAAAAGATTGAACTAAAAAATAAGACTTTTAAAAATAAAAGACGAAATAATAAAACTCGACAAAAAGTAAAATTTGAAAACTTTAAATTTAAACTAAGTCAAAACAATTTAAAATAAAACTAAGTAAAAATGGCGGGAAAAGTTAAGTCTGAATTTAAAAATAAAAACAGGAAATAGAACCAAAACTTGTGAATGGATCATAACACCGATCGCACTCGCGGATCGTAGTTACGATCGTAGCCTTCATCGTGGTCCAGATCGCACTCACGATCGTAGTTCCTGATCACAACAAGGGATCGTGACTCGGATCGCAACCAAGTGATTGTAAGATTGGATCGTACTCCACCACGATCGCAACAAGTGGATCGCAGTGGACGATCATGACTACTGGTCGTACCCACGGATCGCAACCAAGAGATCGCAGTCACAGATCGCAACAGGGCGATCGTGACTTGGATCATGATGGACGATCGTAGTCTGATCTTAGTCTTTGATCGCAGTAATGGATTGCAAGTAGAAACCCTAGGTTTATGCGATCACACTTACTCGATCAGAACAAGTAAAAACCCTTAAGAAATTTAAGATGGGGTACAAAAAGCAAATAAGCAATAACCAAATAAGCACTTTAATAATAAGCAATTACCAAAAACTTAATTTAAAACAATAATAAGAAGAACTAAATAAGCACAAATTTAAAAACTTTTAAAACTCTAAATAAGCAAGATTTATAAAATAAACTTTAAAAAATATTAAACTTTTGAAAACACTTAAAAGAAAATAAGCTTAAGATGAAATAAGCTAGAGTTGCGATAAGCTAAAAACTAACAATCGTATATATATATATAAATGACAAGAACAAAAAGATGAAAACTTTAATCAAAATAAGCATAAAGATTAAAACTTAAAGATTAAACGAACCAAACAAAAGATTTAAAACAAGAAGAGAAGAATGAGAATGATTATAAAAGCTTGTAATTAAAATTGAAGATTAAAGATTCAACAAGATTAAAAACTTACATGAAATAACTTGAAATTAAAGACAAGTATGTAAATGACAATATGAAAAGTGCATAAAATAAAGTGGAGAGCTATGTGTCAAATAGCTAACACCTCACAAATGAGGTTAAGTTCTCTATTTATAGGAGGAGGGGAGGAGTAAGTTGCTTCCTTCTTTCTTTCTTTTGTCTTTGACAATAAACTCGTCATTCACGACTTTGTCTCGGGATTTGTCGATAAATAAAATGAACTCGTCTTCTAATTTCTTCATTAATTAGACTTGGTTCTTCGACTTCATTAAACTTCCGTCTTTAGACTTTTTCTTCGATAAATCTTCAGAATAGGCCTTTGACTTCCGTTCTTTTTGCACTCTTGATCTTTTGACTTCGTCTTTTGTCTTTTTCTTTGATAAAAGCCTGTGAAAGCCCGTGTTTTCTTCCCTTTTCAAATTTTGATCCTAAAACACAACAAAAACACAAACCACACATAATTCTGAAATTTGCGACATTAAATACACGTTATGGTCGTGTTTTTAATTGTTTTAAGTGGTAAAATGATAAGTGTTTTCACACTTATTAGTATCCACCAAAGGTTATAACCCTAGTCAATGCCCAACGTTCAGTCAACAAATAAGTTATCCAATTGACACCATTGGTCCCTGCACAAAGCAAAAGATACAAACAAAGTCTAGCGGCTATAAACATATAAAAAAGATACACATTAAGCCCCTCAAGCTTATGGACTTTCCATAAACACAAACAACTTTTCAACACCCTTCCTTAAGGACATAAGCTAAAAAAATTCCTCAAACACAATCTGGAGCATAGATCTTTATTTTGATAACTTCCAAGACCTTTAGTCAAAATGTCAGCAACTTGATTTTCAGAAGAGACCTTTATAGTCTTAATAAGACCAGATGCAACCTTTTCCCTAACCAAATGAAAATCAATGTCAAAATGCTTAGTTTTTTCATGCATAACAGGGTTAGCAGCAATCGAATAGCTGAGCTATTGTCACAGAACAACCAAGCATGAATGCAAGAGGGAACATTAAGGTCCATTAAAATTTTGTTAAGCCACACAACTTCACACACAGCAGATGCCATGGCCCTATATTCAGCCTCAACAGAGGATCTGGATAGGGTGGCCCGCTTTTTGCTTTTCTAGGACACCAAGTTATTACATATGAAAACACAATACCCAGAGACTGACCTTCTTGTCATTTTACACTTAGCCCAATCAAGTCAGAAAACACCTTTATGGTATTGGGATTAGACTTAGAATAAGTCAAACCAGCACCAAGAGCATTTTTTAAATATCTAAGCACCCTAAGGGCAGCCTCAAAGTGAGACTGAAGGGGAGCATGCATATGTTGACTAAGACAATGAACTGAGTAAGATATATCAGGTCTAGTATTGCAAAGATAGATTAGATTTCCAACAATCTTTTGATAACTGGTGATATTGGATAGAAGTTTATCATCAATGCTTTCTTTATGAGCCAAAATGCCATTTTCAGACATGGGAGTACATACAGGTTTGCAACCAAGTAAACCATACTCATGAAGAAGCTCAATACAGTACTTTCTTTGGTTCAGACAAAAACCATTGTCAAGTTTTAAAACTTCAATTCCAAAAAAGTACCTTAGTTCACCCTTATCTTTGATTTTGAAAATCTGACTAAGCAGCATTTTAAACTTTTCGATTTCACTATCATTGTTTCCAGTAACAATGATATCATCCACATAAACAAGCAAAACAAGAAAAATTCCATATTTGTTCTTTGTGAACAAAGAATGATCATTTTTACTTTGTAAAAAAACCAGCATTACTAAGAAACTCAACAAGCTTTATGTTCCATTGTCTAGGAGCCTGTTTTAGACCATAAAGAGCCTTTTTTAGTTTACAAACTCTTTTTTCACTTTTGTTAAAAAAAACCAGGAGGGGTATCATGTAAACATCTTCAGTTAGATCACCATATAGAAAGGCATTGTTGATGCCCATTTGAAAAATATTCCAAGTGTTTTGCACAGCTAAGTTTAAAACACACCTAATAGTACTCATTTTAACAACTGGGCTGAAAATTTCATCAAATCAATCCCCTCTCTCTGCCCACAACCTTTAGCCACTAATCTGGCTTTATATCTTTCAATTTCCCCATCAGGTTTATATTTGATTTTATAAACCCATTTAGAAGGTATGGCTTTCCTATTAATGGGCAGAGTGGTAAGAGTCCAGGTGTCATTTAAATACAAGGCCTCCATCTCATTGTTCATAGCATGCACCCAATTAACATTTTTAACAACATCAAGAAAACAAGTAGGTTCAGTAGTCCTATTGAGATTAGAAATGAAACATCTATTAACTTTAGACAGTTTAGTATGGTTAGCATATCTATGTAACCCATACTTAACTTTATCATCCAAAACAAAATCATTTAACTTATCAGGCAATTTAGGGACTCTACTAGACCTTCTAGCATTAATAGAAGGATTATCATCATCTATCCTATTGCTGGAATCAAAGATAGGAACATGGTTTTGAAAGTTGCCAATAGATAAAGTGTCATCCATTGATGATGCAGTATGGTTATCATTCCCAACTGGTTGCTCCTTTGTAGTATCAATTGAAGAATGATCCATAATTACCGTCCCTGCATCATCATATGGTCCCCATTCCTTCCATCATTGGGTCTTGAGACATTTTGGTGTTCAGAATCAAAAAAATCAAAAAAGGTTTTATTATCAACATCTTTATTCAAAACTTTATTCTTAGAACTCATTTTGTAAGGAAAAACATTTTCATAAAACTTAACATCTCTAGAAAAAAGAAGCTTCTATTTTCTAAACTCAAAACTTTATAAGCCTTTTTGGTACTTGAGTACCTAAATTAAATGCACTTTTCAGATTTAGGAGAAAACTTATCATGATTGTTCAAAATACTAGCAAAACATAAACACCCAAGACATCTAAGATGGGAAAGGGATGGTTCCCTATCATACAGCATACTAAAAGGAGATTTACCAGCAAGGACAGAAGATGGAAGCCTGTTAATCAAGTAGGTAGCAGTTAAAATACACTCAGTCCAAAGATATAAAGGAATGCCACTCTAAAACAAAAGGGTTCTAGCCACATTAAGAAGGTGTCGGTGCTTTCCCTCAGCAATCCCATTTTGCTGAGGAGTGTAAGCACAAGAAGTTTGGTGCACAATGCCTTTTTCTTTCAAAAAAATGTCCATTTTACTATTTATGAACTCAGTCCCATCATCAGACCTTATAATCTTAATCCTCTTTTTAAATTGGTTGAAAATGAGATTAATAAAATCTTCAAAGTATTTAAACACTTCATCCTTAGATTTAATTAAGTAAACCCAAACAGCTCTAGAAAAGTCATCAACAATGGTAAGAAAGTACCTAAACCCTTCCTTAGAGGTAACCCGGTAAGGTCCCCAAAAGTCTTGGTGGATGAGATCACCAACCATTTTAGACTTATGATTACTCAAAGGAAAGGGTTCTCTAGTTTGCTTAGAGAAGTGACATATTTCACAAGGGCTAATGTGTTCAGGTTTACTGATTTTAAGAGAGTCTTTTAAGAGTTTTAACACATTATTAGATGGGTGACCAAGACGATTGTGCCAAACATTCTTGGAAGCATGAAAACAAACAACAGACAAGTTACTCTTAATTTGAGGTAACTTACATTCAGAATCAAACAAGTACAAGCCATCACACTCATTACCAGTCCCCATAATATTTTCCTTTTTCAAATCCTGAATAATACAGTTATGTTCAGTGAAACCAACATGAAGCTTGCTATCTTTGATCAATTTGTTAACAGACAAAAGACTAACAGTGTAATCAGGTATAACCAAAACATCAAATAAGACCACATTATTAGTAAGTTTCAGATTACCAAAAATCACAAGTGATTTTATCAATAGTTCCATAAGGATGTCCAACAGTTATGTTTAAATTAGAAATATCAATCACATGTGTCATGTTTTTAGTGGAATTAGTGATATGTTGATTAGCACCAGATTCAATAATCCAACCAAAATTGATCTTGAACCCATCGAGATTAATTTTGGCAACAAAGAACTTGTAAAAATGATTATTAAAGAAAACATTTCCATTAAAAAACTAAAGTTAGTACCTGCCATGTTATCTTGACCACCAGAATTCTCCTTTTCACCAATTAAACTTATAAGTTTAGCAATCTGGTCATTAGAAAAAGGTAAAATAGTGTTAGAATTCTAAGTATCAACACTATTACTAGAACCAACCTTGTTGTTAACTTTAAAAGGAACCCTGTTTTTCCAGTATTAGAATTCTTTTTATAACCAGGAGGATATCCAATTAACTCAAAAAATCTATCAACTGTGTGACCTTTCATATTACAATTAGTGCATAGCAAAGAGTTGTACTGATTCTTGGTTCCCCCATTGTTCCCAGTGTTGTTATTGCTATTAAAAGATTGATTTCTGTTTCCCCCATTGTTCCCATTAAAAGATTGATTTTGATTTCTGTTATTAGAAAATCTGTTTTGATTTTTGGGAAAATCATTAGCTTTAGAAACAAAAGAAGTAACTTGATGTTTGGAAACACCAGGGTTAGAACTAAGACCCCTATGGGACTCTTCTCTACAGACAATCACAAAAGCATCCTTAACATCAGGTAAAATGGGTTGAGTCAACAAAGAACTTCTTATAGGCTGATAAACTTCATCCAATCCCATTAAAAACTGCATTAACTTCATTAATTGTTGGTGTTTACTAGACTCAGATCTAGCAATACAAGTACAAGAAGAAAACTTGGTCAAAATGTCAAATTCTCTCCATAGAGAATTCAACTTATGGTAATATTCAGACATAGACAGACTATTTTGTTTAAAATTGTTAATTTTTTGAATTAAATTAAACAAGATAGAACCATCAAGTTTGTCATAAGTATCCCTAAGCTCATTCCAAACTTTTGCAGCATTTTCAAAATAGACTTGACTCAAATAAAGATCTTCGGATATACAGCCTAACAAGCAAGATAAAACAACAACATTGCACCTGTCCCATTGATTGGAGAGAGGTGCACTACTAGCATAAGCAGACTTAACACAAGTACCATCAACAAATCCCATTTTGTTTCTACCTTGTAAAGCAATTTTAACAACATTAGCCCAAATTCTATAGTTGTCACAACCAGTTAGTTTAATACTAACTAAAGTCCCAAGATTGTGGTCATTAGGTTGCAAATGTAAAGGGTTACCAGCATCTAAAGAGCTAATCAATTCAGGACTAGGAGTAGTCATTATAACAAGTAAGCAAACCACAAACCACACAGAAAAGAAAAAAACACAAAAAAACTCAACAGACAAGTAAGAGATAGGAGGAAAAAACTTGAACCTCAAAACACCAATACTAGCAAGTGGACTGGGGTTGGCCAGAGCAGGTATCCACACCTGTCAAGCTGGAGGGTCAAGGGAACCCGTTTGCACCCACTTAACTAGATTAATGAATAAGAGAGAACAAGCTACTTACAGTGCTCATAATGTGAAAGTAATGAAACTACTTGTGCTCTTGATTCACCTAGTCAAGAGACACAAGTACTGGAATAGGACAAAACAATCACCAAGAACCAAAATAACCTCAATAACCAGCAATTAGGGTTTCACAAACCCTAATCTAAAGCAACTCACAACAGGAAAGTCACCAGAACAAAAAACCCCAAAAAATTACAAATTAGGGTTTCACAAACCCTAATTTTAAAAAACAGATCCAACCTCCAAAGAGCAAAGAACAGCTGCAAAAGGTTAGATACACAAGTATATATAAAAATAAGACTTACCAATGACAAACCCTAATTTCTGATTTTAGGGTTTTTCAAAATAAATCAAAGATTAGCAAAATTAGTACCGTCAATCAACGATTAACAACCAAAAAAGTATTAATCAAGTCAAGATTTGAGAAAACCCCAAAAAAGTTTGAAACACTAATTTTTAAAAAACCAAAATAAGTATAGATCTATGATATAATAAACCAATAAAGGAGTTTTTTAAATAGTTTACCCTAAGAACAGAGCCATAAGCTCTGATACCATGTTAAAAAGTATGAATCAAACACCAGTAATTTTCCCAAACCTTTTAAATAAACTGAACAGTCCCCAAATGGATGTTGTTCTACATACAAAAGAAATAGATAGTCCCTAAATCGGATGTTATCTCACAATACATCAAGAACAAACAAAAAAAATAAACTAACTAGCTAACAAGATCCAAACGTCTACATCTAGATCAGTTTGGATCTATCTATTTTATGAATAAGGTTTGTAGCAGAAAGAGTTGGTGATGGAGAGGTTGGGAGGATGAGGTTGAGAGAGAGTGAGTTGTGTTGTGTGTGTGTTCTGAGAGAAGGCTGCGTATCCACCAAAGGTTATAACCCTAGCCAATGCCCAATGTTCAGTCAACAAATAAGTTATCCAATTGACACCATTGGTCCTTGCACAAAGCAAAAGAGACAACCAAAGCCTAAGGGCTATAAACATATAAAAAAGATACAAATTAAGCCCCTCAAGCTTATGGACTTGCCATAAACACAAAAAACTTTTCGACACATGGCCACGACAAGATTCAATATCCAGGAATATGAACCAATGGAAGAACACATTGTAATCGCAGTCAGTTTATGCTAGGTCACAAAATATGCAGGTTGCCATCTATAACTGAAATCATACCTACCGCTCTCTGTATAGGACTACAACTCTCACGAAAACCAGCTACTCACTATTATCTCGATCCAGAAATTGCAGAGACCTACCATATACTGAATGCGTAAGTTGAAACTTCTTTCCTTAAACATGCCAACTACCAAAACATGTGCCATTAAATTCAGACAATTAATTATGCAGATACAAAGAAAATCTTGATACAGAACCAATTCTCGATATCCAAAGCATCAGGACCCTGAGTTAGAAAATACCAGGAACCTAGTTCGGTTATGCAAGGTTTACAACTGAAGCGACTATAATGAAAATCAACCCGTTAAAGCCATGTTATTATCAAAGATGTTCAACTTGCAGATGAAAGGTCATAGACGAATTTCCAGTACCGAAATGCAAATTCCACGGGGTTAGGAAACTCTTGATTACAGGTAAAATTGCATGCATTTTACTGATACAATCAAACATTTAACAATTACTATCAAAAACCACTTAAAACATCTACAGGACGAAATTATGTATCACATTGTACTTTACTATTTAACAATTTGTTAAAGTCTATTCGTTATCAACTGTACCTATCAAACTAATTGTTGGGCTTATTCATCCTAGAGATACCCCAAATCACAAGGGTCTTATTGTTACATCTACAAGCGTTTATTACACATAGTATCATCACCAAGTACATGGCTTTGTATTTTGTAAATGATTGCAATGAATATATTCAAACACATAGTATCTTGGAATATTAAGTGGGAGAGTGTTTGAGTGATGGATTGGTTTACATCAGATGGCTTAGTACCTTGTGGCTGATAACTAGCTAATGTGAAATCTTCTGTTTATGTAACGTGTCCAGTAGAGACAGTTTCCTGATTTGATGATTGGTTTGTTTATGATTGAGGCGTGATTATCTTTTTAATTGCACCAAAATTTCCTACTCAAATCTTTTGCATCTTTATGTTATGAAGTTCAGCTGCCTTCCTTTATCATTTGATCCAAATCCTATCTGCCATTTTGCACAGTTTTAGACTCTATGGTACATGTGGTTACAACTTACAACCCCTACACCAGACATAAATTTAAACTAAAATCACCTTGTAGGTTCAACTTTAAAAGTACCTTATTTTCCTCAGAATATCTTGGCTTATTTGTACATATGTCATCATAAAACTGACTCATTTTATTTCACGGAACTCTTGAGAAGTCGTATGGTTTATTATGTTGTCTTAGTAGAGGTGGAAAAATGGGAGGGTGGAGCCGATTTGGCAGCGGGGAAATCTTTAGTACATGTTGAACTGGGTCAGACCCATAAACAGCTTTTTAGCTTTTATTGATATTTAATGTTAAATGATTTAAATCATTGCAGTATCAATCCAATTTTCTTTAAAATAAAGATTTATGAGTTTTTTAACATGTTTAATACACTTTGGGCGACTTTGACTCGTTGTCATCCAACATTTAGTTTGGTGAGGTTTTTGCTAACTGAAAATGAGCTATCTTCTCACAAGAAAATTGATATTTAGTTTGGAAATAGCTTCTAATTAACATGCTATCTGTTCAAATGAAATGGTATGCTATGATACCGATTTTGAATCTTTTTGTGGTGTATGACAGCTCTTTCAGAAGTTGTACCCTGATATCGGATAAGCTAGATGACAATACCGATCTTTTGAAATCTTAGTTACAATTTCCTCAATCTCAATGTCTTTCACTCATGACAAAATGGCAAAAAATTTGATGCAAAATTAGAGATGCTTTAGGTAGTAGCGAAAGGCATAAACCCGTTATGTGGTTGGAAACACGACTTATCTTATAACTGTTATGTTACTTGAACTATGAGAATGAAAGAAAACTTATTTTGAGGTTTGTATGGGTCTCGCTTGACGTTATTTGGAGAGGCCAATTGCCTGAATGTCAGACCGGACAAGAATTGGTTTTTGAGGAGATTGGTTTCGTCCTAGTTACCGGTATCTTTTCAGATGGGTGTTTTAGCTTGTACAAATGGATAGATATGCTAGTGGTTCGAGTTCTGCAGATGCAATTGCGGAGTGTCCTCTTCTTTGTTGCTGTCATCTTTCAATGTTATTTAAATAAAATCTTTCTTGCTACATCATTAATCATTTATCTTCTACTATTAAGATTATTGTTTTTTGTTGGGCTTAAAAATGGCAACTTTTGTGTACACATTTTATGTAGTAACATTTTAAAAACTTTTAACTTATTAGATGTGGTAGTTTATAACATTTTAAAAAGTCATTCTACAATGATGCTTTTATACAAAGACTTTTAATTCTTTAGCTATCGGTGTTAGGTTATTCGCGTTGTCGAGTTTGTACCGTTTATGAGACATTTTTTGCCCATTAATTATAATTTATTGACTTAATGAGCACATATAAGACATTAAATGGACTTTAGTGAGCGTATGTAAAACATAAAGTTGGTCACTAGGTAGATCATTCATATTTAGGGGTTGTTTGACAAAATAATGTGATTTAGCGCTGAGTGAATAATAGCGCTGAATGAATCAAAGACTTTGAATGAAACCTGATCTTGAATAAAAATGATTGTTAGGTTAACACTCTGAATACAATTTTTTTTTTATAATTTAGTATATTATTCATTATCAATACGATCATTTTTAGCAAACTATCTTTATTGATAAATGCTTGTAGTGATATCAAATATTAAAATTATAAAATAAAATCAGTAAACCCTAACAAAAAATGAAAAGGATTATAATCGAATAACAATAAAGTAACGTAAATATAGATGAGATCAAATATAAAAAAAATGTTACAAATATAAGCGGAAGATCGTAACAATTGTGTAGTATCAAGGAATTAACTTTGCTAAAAAAATAAAGAACTAACATAAAATAATAAAGAGTAAAAAATAAAGCGGAAAAAACATTTTGTAGTTCTGACACTGTCACGTGTATTTCTCTACTATTTATGATGAATATAAAAGTCACTGAATGACAAAGCATCTATTTTTTCATGGCCTCTTCAACGCTGAGTTGATTCGTTAAGTGTTAGTTTTTTCTTTACCAAACAATGTTACTTCTGACCGACTAGGAGCTCAACGCTGAGTAATTTAATTCAGCAACTATCAAAATGTTTTTTTTTCCTGAATTTTACATATTTTTTTATTTTTTTATATATTTTAACATACGCCCGTTTAACTCACATCTATTTGACCGGCGCTCGTTTAACCCCTCGCCTGTTTTACCCCTCCGCATCCATCCGGTCCGCCCATTTTTCCACCCGCAACTTCTATAATTAAAAAGATGTCGAAAATTATAATCATCCATAAAGATCGCAACTTCTATATTTTGGACGTAAAAATTCTTATCCGTATTCCATCTATGCATAAATTAAACATGAGTGTTTCTTTTACATATAAAGTATTACTAAAATTTATTGATAAAATCAATGTTTTTAAATTCGGGCCGACTCGGCCGGGTCAATCGGTTGAACTGGTTCCGTTCGAAAAAACGAGTCATAATGACTATTTTCGAAACCCAGCTAGATCTGTCGGGTTTGGAGTGACTCGTGCCAACCCGGTTTTCGAAACCCAATCGAGTTTCGATTTTTTCGGGTTTTTTAAAAAAATAGCTAATTTTACGTATTTGCAACAGAATTTTATTTTTAGATATTATATGGGTTGGTAAATAATTTATACCATATACGGGAATTTTTAAAGTTTTTATTTATAATTTTTGTTAATTTTAAAAAAAATAAAAAATTATTTAGAAAAATAAAAAGTTAACCTGAATTGAGCTAAGTTGACCCAGATTTGGCAACTCAACGATTTAAAAACCGAGTTTCAAAAATTGGATAAAACTGAATAACTACTTGAATTGGGCGTTAGTTTCTTGCCATATCCGACAAATATTGAGTGTTGCGAGGGAAATACTAATAATGTTTTCAAACCCGATTTTTAAATTGATTCGGTCGAGTCATCGGTCCGAGTCAACCCGGATCGACTAGAGTCAACTTTGGTTAACCTGGTTTTCTAAGAGCATCCACAATGCAAGAGTTTTGCAAAGATTTTTTACTATTTTGAAAAGGGTTTTGCTAATGACAGCCCTTAGGGTTGTGTTTAAGAGAATAAATTTATTACAAAGTCATTCATAAATCATTATGATTGTATGTAAAACCCGAAAAACATGGACACAATCCCTAAAAATGCGGAAGCACATCAAATATTTGATTCTGATTGGTTGATTTCATTTCTTACATTCAATTGTAGTAAAAAAGTTCCTCTTAAACACAACCCTACGGGCTGTCATTAGCAAAACCCTTTTGGAAAACTATTAGTATCATTCTTGCATTGTGAGATAAGCTTCAAAGATTACTTTTTGAGAATGACATTTTTTTTACCGGAACCAAGTCAAGGCGGGTCTGAAAGCTTGAATACTACAGTAACTAATTCTTTATTGTTTTCCCTTGGTTTTGGCGGAAAAAAACAACCGGTGTCTGTTTGCGTGGCTATTACTTCCTCCGTCCCATATTGATAGTCTATCGACAAAAATTAAATATTTTAATAAATATATCAATTTTTTCAGCTTATATGAAGGTACGGATTAGGGGGTCCTAATAGCTTGGCCCATAACAATAACATAAGACCTGCGCTAATACTAATTCTTGATACAAAGCTCGGCCCACAAATTGAATGTTTTATACATAGATAGTAGTATCATAATATTCACCACCACCGCCCCCATCTCTTTCTTTCTAGCTAGTTATACTTCACAAAAGTTGTTCTAAAGTAGCTTATTATTAGTTTTGAGGCAAGAGAAATCAGTTTCGATAAAGTTGAACTTAGTCGACTTTGGTCAAAATAAGCTCGATAAGCCTTTTTTGCTTAAGTTCAATTTCTGGCTTAATCTTTCAATGCTTTTTGAAAATTATTTCTTAAAGGTCATATTTCCCAGCTTACTGTCAACTTCTCGAATTTACAGCTTTTATCAATAAGCCATAAGCTCAAACCAAACTTTTTGAATAAGCTCAATTTTTGCTCAATAAGCTACGGCTTATCTCATAAGCCCAAATTAAGATTGCATAGCTTATTTTCATTTAGAAACGCTTAGAAACAAATTTCGGCTTAAATGGTTCACTAAAAAGCTCAAACGAGCTTAAGAAATAGCTTCAGCCCGTTTTGCTAAAAAAAGTTCGAAAATTGCTAATAAGTCCCTGTATTTGCAACTGTTATACATTTCGAGTAATTGCACACTAGTCCCTGTAGTTGTTAGGTGGTCTCATTTTGAATTTAAGGGCTGCATTTGTTTTATTTTTAGTGTACTGTTGGGCCATTTGTTGAGTTAATTTCTTGGGCTTTAATAACTGTTAAGTTATTTTGAATAGATGAGCTTTTAGCTTTTATAAAATTGTTGTCATTGTTTTAGTTTTAATATCATGTACTTAGTTTTGATATTTTGCATTTTAGTTTTATATTTTCTTTTTTTTTTGTTAAATAAAAATACTAAAAAAAAAATAAAAAAAAATAAATAGTACACTAAAAATAGATTTTATATTTTTAGAGCAATTTTGCATTTGCATTGCTAGGAAAAAAATCATTTGATGTGGGTCTCGTGCTATTCTTTGACGTTTTTCAAGATCATTTGATGTGGTGGTGATGACTCAACACTTGAAAACGCGAGGTATGATATGCCCGTGATATTAAGCGACGTTTTCAGATGGGTCACCCATGCTCTAGAGTCTAGACACAAAAGTTCTATGTAACTCAATCTACTTTTAACTTTGATTTTTTACATTGAGACACTATTTCAGTTTGTTTTGGCTTCACAAAGATCATATGACTCACTTCAATTTCTTTTCATTTTTGTCTCAAAGTCACTTTTTCACTTTTGTTCACACAAACTAACCATCTTCAATGAACTTCCAACGCTCAACTTAGCTTCTTCAATTTTCACAACGCTCATAGTAAATTCCAACGCTCCATCTGACATTTTTAAATTTACTCCCATCTACCATCATTTGTTAAATAAGTGCTTCATTTCCTTTTCATAAATAAAAAATTATCACATTTCACATTCACTCAAAATAAAAAAAAAGTATCACAGTTAGGGTTTCATTTATACAAGTAAATTTGGGTACATACAAACACAAGATGGTGACCATCCACCATCCTCCACCAGATCCAGACGGACCCATCATAGATCACGGATCTATATTGTTGAAATAGGTGGTCTCGGAATCGGTAACATACTTACTCTTTGTTACTCGCATATATCTCTTTGTTATACATTTCCTGTCGCGTAGATTCTTCGGTTATGTTTTTGTTTTACACGTTTATTTCACTCTTGATTATTCGATTTATAAAACAAACACAAGAACAGATTGAATCAACCAACCTCCCCTTTTATTTTTCTATAACTTTGTTAGGCTATCACTTCAAATGTGATACATAGCTTTGTGATCGTACATACAACTCAGAAAACAAAGAAATCAAATGTATACTTGATCTGACAGGCAAGATCAATATACAAGAACAAATCAACAAGATCAATCAAGATCAACAATGGCGGAACTTTCTATGTGAGAGATGAAACAAGATGAAAAACAAAAACTAAATGACGGAAACAACAAGAAGAGTGTATAAATACGCTCAAGACTAGGGTTGACTCAACTTAAGTCAAATTGATGCATTTAGTCCTCCAACTCCTTCAAACCTGCCAAACTTAAACCAAACATTTGCAAAGTAAAAATATAAAAGGAAATTATTTACCTTTCTTACCTCCAACTTATATCAGATGTCAAGTTAGTATTTAATACCCCCTCTTAAGTTGACTTCTGATAAAGATCAACAAGCTTCAATAGTTCACAAAAAGAATTGTGATCTTTAATAGACAACCCTTTTGTAAATAAATCTGCAACATTATCTTCAGATTTGATCTTAACAGTTTTGACCAAACCTGCAGATACCTTTTCTCTTAAAAAATACAAGTCAATCTCAAAATGTTTAGTTCTTTCATGAAATACAAGATTGGCTGCAATTTGAATTGCAGAACTACTATCACAACTGATAGGCACAGGTAAATTCACTTTCACCTTAAGATCATTCATAATCTTAAGTATCCACATAATTTCACAAGTAACACTGTTCATAGCTCTATATTCAGCTTCTGCTGAAGATTTAGCTAAAACAGATTGTTTCTTGCTTTTCCAGGATACAAGATTATCACCCAGATAAACTGTATACCCAGTAACAGATTTTCTAGTAATCTTACACTTAGCCCAATCAGAATCAACAAATGCATTAAGATTCAGATTATTATGTTGCTTAAAAGATATACCAGTTCCAGGAGACCTTTTCAGGTATCTAAGCACATGAAAAGCTAATTTCAGATGAGATTTATAAGGATCATGCATAAACTGACTTAAGCAATGAACAGCATAAGCAATATCAGGCCTAGTTAAAGTCAGATATATCAATTTACCAACAATCTTTTGATAACAGGTTTTGTTATCAAGCTTAGTATCAATCTCATCTTCAATGAGTTTTTTCTTTTTCTTAGAAGCATCTGGTATAGGTGCTTTAGCTGGCTTACAAGACAACATTCCATACTCAGATAGTAATTCTAAACAGTATTTTCTTTGATTAAGACACAATCCTAAGTCAGTATCAAGTACTTCAATACCCAAGAAATATTTGAGTTTGCCAAGATCTTTAGTTTTAAATTTTGAACTCAAATATTCTTTAAAGTCATTGATAATACTTTCATTATTCCCTGTTATAATAATATCATCAACATAAACAAGCAGGGCAACAAAAGACTCATTCTCAGTCTTAGTAAACAAAGAAACATCACTTTTACTTTGGCAGAAACCATTTTCTGTTAACACACTTGTTAATTTTTCATTCCATTTTCTAGGTGCCTGTTTTAACCCATATAAAGATTTTGTTAACTTGCACACCTTGTTTGAGTTAGAGCCATACCCTTCAGGAAGATTCATATAAATTTCTTCATCTAAATCTCCATAGAGAAAAGCATTATTTACATCTAACTGGTAAACAGGCCAATTATTGTGCACAGCAACAGAAAGAAGACACCTAACAGTCACAATTTTCACAACAGGTGAAAATGTTTCTTCATAGTCTATACCCTCTTTTTGACTAAATCCTTTTGCTACAACTCTAGCTTTATATCTCTCAACATCACCACTAGATTTGTATTTCACCTTCCAAAGCCATTTACATGCAACAGGCTTTCTTCCTTGAGGTAAGTCAACAATCACCCAAGTATTGTTTCTATTAAGAGCTTCCATCTCCTCATTCATAGCCTCAACCCACCTAGGGTCTTTGGCTGCCTCATTATAAGATTTGGGTTCATGTATTTTGTTCAAGTTATTAGTAAACACAAAGTTATGCATAGACAAGTTATTATAGTTCACCACAGTATTAATATCATATTTAACTTTCTTGTCTAGCACATAATCACTAAGTTTACTAGGCATCTTATGTGGTCTACTAGACCTCCTTAGCTCAGTTTTCTCTGGACTATTATGTTGAAAATATTGATTGAATTCTATAAACTCTTCACCCTCAGAATCATAATTTTCATCATCTAGGGCAACATTATTGTCTATATCATTAGCATCATTATTGCCTAAGTTATACTGGTTTCCAAGACTATGACTTTTATCATTCATAGACTCTGACCCTGAGTATCACTGGTAACAATGATAGGAGTATCAGTAGATACTTTCTCAGCTAAGACAGACTCTTTTAAAATGCTACCTCTATCTCCTAATTTTTCATCTCTCAAGTCATCATGGGGATCATCAGAGTTGTTTACTGCTAAATCAAAAATATTTAAACTATTTATTCCCTGATCTTCAAAGATCAAACCATTTTTACAAACATCATTTTTAAATGGAAACACAGTTTCATAAAACTTGACATCCCTTGAAAAAAACACTTGTTTTGACTCAAGACCAAACAACTTATAACCCTTTTTAGTAAATGAATACCCAATGAACACACACTTTTCAGACCTAGCAGCAAACTTATCCACATTATTAAGCACAGTACTAAAACAAAGACACCCAAAACTTTTTAAATGAGAGATATTAGGTTCAATTTTATAAATCATTTCATAAGGACTTTTTCCAGAGAGGACTGAGCTAGGAATCCTGTTAATCAAATAAACAGCAGTAAGAATAGATTCAGGCCACATGTTCAAAGGTAATCCCCCCTGAAACATGAGGGCTCTAGCAACATTAAGTAAATGCCCATGTTTTCTCTCAGCTATACCATTCTGCTGTGGAGTATACACACAAGTAGTTTGATGTATAACACCATTTTGTTTAATAAAACTTTCAAATTTATGATTAACAAACTCTGTTCCATTATCACTTCTAAAAATTTTAATAGCAACATCAAATTGATTTTTGATTAGCTTATAAAACTCAACAAGTTTATCAAAAACCTCATCTTTGCCTTTAAGCATGTATAACCACACAGCCCTGGTATAATCATCAACAATAGTAAGAAAGAATCTAAATCCATCTCTACTTTTAACCCTATAAGGACCCCAAACATCCAAATGAATAATTTCTCCCAAACATTTGGTCTTATGATCACTTATAGGAAAAGGATCCCTAGTTTGCTTAGCCATGTGACACACATCACAAGGCTGAACATTACTAGCAGAATCAAGATGTATTTTATCCTTAAGAATAGCTAAAACTTGGTCTGAGGGATGACCAAGTCTGTTATGCCACACACACTTGGACAAATTACACTTAGTAATAGCACTATTAACAAACTTCCTACCCGAATCAAACAAGTAAAGTCCATTATTTTCACTACCAGTCCCCAAGAGGGACTTTTGATGAGAATCCTGAATAAAACACTTAGATTCAGTAAAGGACACAACAAATTACTATCTTTAGCCAACTTGTGAACAGAAATAAGACTGACCTTATAACCTGGAACAACCAACACATTTTTCAAAGTAATTTTATTTGATAGTTTAAAGTTTCCAACATGTTTAACATGTTCAATAGTTCCATTAGGATGTGAAACAGATATATTCAATTTTGACACATCAATAACATCAAATAAGTGTTCAGTTGAAAAAGTCATATGTTGTGATGCTCCAGAATCAAAGATCCAACCAATATAAGTACTATAAGTACTTATATTAGTATTAAAGTTGAAAAATCTACAAGTAACAAAACTAATGATATGATTAGACCCAAATTTTATACCTGCAGCACAAGACTGCACTTCACCAATGTCAGGTTTAGAATTAATCAAAGCCATGAGTCTATTTATCTGATCAGCAGTGAAGGGAAGAGATTTCCCAGATCCCTGATCAACATTATTACCAAGAGAACTAGTGACATTATTAGAACCATTAGATCCTCCAGTATTCCTTTTCTTGAAACCTGGAGGGTATCCATTAAGTTCAGAACATCTATCAACAGTATGGCCATTCATATTACAATGAGTGCAAACAAACTTATTGTTATTCTTATTAGAACCTCTGTTTTGACCATTTTGACTGTTTTGAGAATTTTTATTACCATTCCAATTATTAGGTTTAGCAACAAAAGCAGTAGCAGTATTCTTATAACTCACAACATGAACCAGATTATTCTTATGAGACTCAACCCAAGATAGAGTAGCAAAAGCATATTTAACATCTGGCAAAGGGTCTGCAGTTAGTAATTGACTCCTAACAACACTGAAAGTGTCATCAAGACCCATCAAAAACTGCATGAGTCTTATAAGAGAATTGTGACTCTTCATTTGAGGAGCACCATCACATTTACATGAAGGAAGATTGACAAGTGAGTCAAACTGCCTCCAAAGGCTGTTGTAATTGTGATAGTATTCAGGCAAAGAAGAGCCAGATTGTGTAAGAGAACAAATCTTATAATGCAAATTATAGATAACAGATCCATCAATCTTATCATAAGTTTCTTTAAATTCATCCCACACATCTTTAGCATTTTTAGAGAAAATTTGTCCTTGATATAACTCAAAAGAGATACATCCAAGGATCCAAGATAAAACCACAGCATTACATCTATCCCATTGATATTTTTAGAGCAATTTTGTATTTTGCATTTGCATTGCTAGGAAAAAAATCATTTGATGTGGGTCTCGTGCTATTCTTTGACGTTTTTCAAGATCATTTGATGTGGTGGTGATGACTCAACACTTGAAAACGCGAGATATGATATGCCCGTGATATTAAGCGACGTTTTCAGATGGGTCACCCATGCTCTAGAGTCTAGACACAAAAGTTCTATGTAACTCAATCTACTTTTAACTTTGATTTTTTACATTGAGACACTATTTCAGTTTGTTTTGGCTTCACAAAGATCATATGACTCACTTCAATTTCTTTTTACTTTTGTCTCAAAGTCACTTTTTCACTTTTGTTCACACAAACTAACCATCTTCAATGAACTTCCAACGCTCAACCTAGCTTCTTCAATTTTCACAACGCTCATAGTAAATTCCAACGCTCCATCTGACATTTTTAAATTTACTCCCATCTACCATCATTTGTTAAATAAGTGCTTCATTTCCTTTTCATAAATAAAAAATTATCACATTTCACATTCACTCAAAATAAAAAAAAATATCACAGTTAGGGTTTCATTTATACAAGTAAATTTGGGTACATACAAACACAAGATGGTGACCATCCACCATCCTCCACCAGATCCAGACGGACCTATCATAGATCACGGATCTATATTGTTGAAATAGGTGGTCTCGGAATCGGTAACATACTTACTCTTTGTTACTCGCATATATCTCTTTGTTATACATTTCCTGTCGCGTAGATTCTTCGGTTATGTTTTTGTTTTACACGTTTATTTCACTCTTGATTATTCGATTTATAAAACAAACACAAGAACAGATTTAATCAACCAACCTCCCCTTTTATTTTTCTATAACTTTGTTAGGCTATCACTTCAAATGTGATACCTAGCGATCGTACATACAACTCAGAAAACAAAGAAATCAAATGTATACTTGATCTTACAGGCAAGATCAATATACAAGAACAAATCAACAAGATCAATCAAGATCAACAATGGCGGAACTTTCTATGTGAGAGATGAAACAAGATGAAAAACAAAAACTAAATGACGGAAACAACAAGAAGAGTGTATAAATACGCTCAAGACTAGGCTTGACTCAACTTAAGTCAAATTGCTGCATTTAGTCCTCCAACTCCTTCAAACCTGCCAAACTTAAACCAAACATTTGCAAAGTAAAAATATAAAAGGAAATTATTTACCTTTCTTACCTCCAACTTATATCAGATGTCAGGTTAGTATTTAATATTGATAATTGCTTTTCTTTAAGGTCTAATATCGGTGTAATGTTTTTAGCGTTTTCAACAACAAGATTTTTTTGTTGTTTTAGACCGTGCTGAAATTCTTACCAAAATTAAATATCCTTATATGCTGTAAAGTTTACAGATATAATTACCTGTTAAAGTGATAATAAGTAGACATGCGTTAAATATGATTTCAATAACCAAGCTGTTGTAATAATAACTAATAATCTTGGTGCAAGTGTGTTGGGATGACTAATATGAACGCATCATCGTCAAGATCACACCTTGTTTTCAGAATAAGCATCAAAGGTGAAAATAAGGTAACTTACACAAGCTTAAGTAAATACTACAACTTATCATAAGTAGCTATGTTGACTTTATTTTTTCTATTTTCAAATAGACCACGAAACAAGAAGTTCTAGGTGTTTTAAGTTCAGAACGACCCTCTAAAAGTGGGGCCGCTGATGGATGGAGTTTCCCATGTTGTTTTGACCAACGGATAAATGCATGATATGTAAATGACATTTGGAAGATTTGGGGTTTTGTCGGAGCATGTCTTCTAAAGGATACGCATTGATACGGCCATAAAAAAAGTAACGAAGAGAAGAAATTAAAGGATAGACACTGACACTGCCATCAAAACAGTACTATAAAAAAAATTATTAATTTATAAATATTATAAACTTTTATATTTAATTATAAAAGTACAAGTCGCTTAAATTGTACACTTACACATTCTTACACAATAGTGACAAGTCGCTTAAAGAGTACAATGACACATTCTTACACCAAAAGCAGAAGTCGCATAAGTTTAATTAAAGTAGCATTATATTTTTAATATTTAAAATATAATAAAAATATGTTACAAAAATAATATAATTAAAAAGTTGCATAATAAAATATTCTGAGTCGCATAAAAAGGTACCTTACACAATTGTACTTGTTTCTTACACAAATAGTACTTTTTTTGGAAAAAACACAAGTCGCTTAGGTAGCATATGGTAGCATGGGTTGCATAGTGTAGCATAAGTCGCATCGGTCTATTTTGGGAAAATGTCAAAAACATGGGTTATTTTGGCAAAAATATTTAATTACAAGTCTATTTGGTTAATTATCCCAAGTTTAATATACTCCCAAAGTTTAATATACTCCCAACCATCTTTAATTTTCAACCAAGCTTTTTCCAACAACTCTCCATCCGACATTCAATTTTTACAAGCAACCAAAAGGCTATCCTATATTAAATTTTTGCAGTAAATACCAACGCTCCATCTAACATCTTTAAATTTACTCCCAACCAATCATCTTTGTGGTTCACTCCTTTCATAAACAAATTTTTTACAAGTTTGGATTTCCACATACACAAACACAAGATGGTCAGCATCCACCGTCCTCCACCAGATCCAGACGGACCCATCATAGATCACGGATCTATTGTTGTTGAAATAGGTGGTCTCGGAATCGGTACCATACTTGCTCTTTGTTACTCACATGCATATTAGTTATTATGTGTTTGTTTTACCCGTTTATTTCACTCTTGATAATTGCTTTTCTTTAAGGTCTAATATCGGCGTAATGTTTTTAACGTTTTCAACCACAAGATTTTTTATTGTTTTAGACCATGCTGAAATTCTTACCAAAATTAAATTTAAAAGAAGGTACATAGTATTTCAAATATCTTTATATGCTGTAAAGTTTACAGATATAATTACCTGTTAAAGTGATAATAAGTAGACATGCGTTAAATATGATTTCGATAACCAAGCTGTTGTAATAATAACTAATAATTCTTGGTGCAGGTGTGTTGGGATGACTAATATGAACGCATCATCGTCAAGATCACACCTTGTTTTCAGAATAAGCATCAAAGGTGAAAATAAGGTAACTTACACAAGCTTAAGTAAATACTACAACTTATCATAAGTAGCTATGTTGACTTTATTTTTTCTATTTTTAAATAGACCACGAAACAAGAAGTTCAAGGTGTTTTAAGTTCAGAACGACTCTCTAAAAGTGGGGCCGCTGATGGACGGAGTTTCGCATGTTGTTTTGACCAACGGATAAACGCAAGATATGTAAATGACATTTGGAAGATTTGGGGTTTTGTTGGAGCATGTGATACGGCCATAAAAAAAGTAACGACGAGAAGAAATTAAAGGATAGACACTGACACTGCCATCAAAACAGTACCGATGAGTAAAGAAGGAGAAGAAATACAAGAAAGAATAGTAAAGCCTTCTGTCGATGAAGGTGGCTCCTCTGATCAGTCATTGAAGAACCTAGTTGATGATATTTCATAGTTGTGATGAGGAATATGAAGAATCCATGTATAATTTGTACTTCTGATTAGAAAGTTGTATGTTTTGTTAGATTGAATATTTGATTTTTTGTATAAATGGCCTTTTACCTTGTTGTGATTAATTTCCTATTATAACAGTACTAGATAATATGTGTCTTTCAGCTGCTAGTTGTTTAAACAATCAGAATTAGACACTATTAACCAACAAAATCTAGTTCCTAGTTTCACCATTATCGTGCGTCTTTTGTGCAGACCAAACGCCACCTAAATCTTGATGGGTTATAAGTACTTATACGGAGTCGGATGACACTGAATGTAAATAAATGCTTAGGACCATAAAATATAACTCATGTGGACTCCCATTGCCACTTCAAGGCCATATCAGCCCCATGCTTCAGTTACAAATATACATCACATGCTGCATTGAGCCGTTCAGGGGTTGTTTGCCTAAGTTGCTACGAGAAGTATACTTACAAAGTTCCATCTGATATGCGCAGGAGAGCTGGTGGCTGCTGGCTTCTGGGGCTGACGGTATGAGCTCTTAACTTGATTCTATAATGCATTAGATCGTTCTTAAAAAGACGCTATATGAAATTGTTTTTTTTATAAATACAGGCGGTGAGCTGATAATATGGTTACTGCACAATATTGATTCTGCTCATGTGTGGAAGGGTCATCAAGACATTGTCGTAAGGCGTTTCAGTTTAACTAATTTTTATTTTTTTCTTGCTTTTTGCTGACAATACTGTCCAAGATTATAGCCAAATTGATTATAGTATCCTGCTTTTGTTTTGTCACGATTGATTGATATTTAATATCAAGGAAAACTCTTGATTTTCGATACTCATAGTTGAAGTATACTAGACAGGTTTCACCGAACAGATATTATGTACTTGGAGTGGTCTACTGATGGCACATTTCTCATTTCTGGATCAGTTGATAACTCGTGCATCATTTGGGACGTTAATAAAGGGAAGCAAAACAATGTAGAGCCAAAGATGATATATCGGATATCAATATGCAACTCTAGATGATCGTCTGATTATCTTTGTTTTTCTTTCAGGGCCTGTCCAGATCTTAGCTGGCCATTTTCATTATGTGCAGGGGGTGGCGTGGGATCCCTTAAACAAGTATGCTGCTTCACTTAGTTTAGATAGAACACGCATCTGAAGAAACCGCAAAGTAAAACAAAGGAAGGGAGAGGACAAATTATGTTTGTCAGCACGCCCTTACAAAACCAAACAAACGACCGAACCTAAGACGGCCAACCATACAAACAAATCACCCCAAGCAATCTTCACCAAAGACTATCAAATTCGAGCAACTAACTTCAAAAGCCCGACGAACGAAAATTCTAAATTTTCTAAAGATCGAACAAATTCCAAACGAATCGATTAATATCAAGTCTTCAAACGCCAAATCGAATTTCAAATTTTAATAATTAATCCACCGTAACCAACAATCCCGAATCGAACCAAAACTTTAACCCCAACACTAATAAAATCCAAAAAGTTGAATCTTACTCCATGAGATATGCCAAAGCAATTCGTCAGATTCAAAATTCAAAGTCACCGCAAAAAGACAAACTAACCATAAATCTTCAAACGAATATGACAAACCTTAATCCAAACGTTTTTTTTTAATCTTCAAAGTCTACGAATGCTTAAGCTCCAAATCGGATCGACAAATACAAACAAAAAACCAAACGTGAGTACCAACACGAACCAAACTTACGATCGACTTTAAAGCCAAATTATATCACACGATCTGACAATCAACCCAAAGTTAGTCAAATCTTCGACCCAACCAAAACCACTTACGAGATTCAAAAATCAGATCAAGACAAAATTTGATTCTAAAAACCAACCAATTAGTCCAAACTTGCCAACCTCGTCAAAACTAAATCCAAAAAACAAATTCAGTATACCCACTTCAAGTTGCGAATACACAAACCCGATCCCGAACGATTAAACTTTTTTCTTTTCTTTTTCTTCATGACGGAACGAATCTCGCTCTGATACCACTTGTTGGATAATTCAAACGAACGAAACAAAATTAAACACACGAAACGGAAGCTTTTATTCAAATACCAAAGTTACAAACCAAAAGCTACAAAGAAAACTAATGACATTAGCATCTATTTATAGGGAACCAATGACCTAAAATTTACCAAACAAAAACATACTAAAAATAACAAAGCTTGTAAAACAAGCCAAACAAATTTACTAAACAAACCCTAAAGTTTAACCCACTTTCCAACAGATATACTTGTCATGCAGTCAAGCATGTTTGTATAGTGAGGGTTATGATGTTTTCAGAGAGGAATGTTTTTCCCGATATTTTGAAAACTGGTTTTTTAATCGACTCGGTCGAGTTACCAGCTCCTCAGGTTACCGGTTCAATCAGTTCTACCCGACTAAACCCGGATTTCCAACAAAAACAATTGCAACGATTAGAAAAAGTTATATATATAAATCATGAAATTTTCCATATATTAAGCATAAATATTATTTACCAAATACTGTAATATTTGTAAAATAAGACAAAAAACCTGAAGAAATGGGTTAACTGGTTTTTTGGTCCTCATGGTTTAGTCCTATTTTCACATTTCGTCCAAAAACTCAAATAGTTTAGATTTTGATCTAAAAGGTTTTTTCTCCTGGTTTGGTCCATTTTACGTTGACCGCTAGTTTGATCAGTTAAAAATAGATTTACAAAGACTAAAATACACTCAATTTAAAAATGAAAATGACTAAAATATCGTCTATTCATTTATTATTATTATTGTTGTTGTTATTGTTGTTGTTATTATTATTGTTATTGTTATTTTTTTTATTATTATTATGATTACAGTACTAAGCAAAACATGCTCCAAACTGATCGTGGCCTAATGGGATCTTATCACGGGGCCTCGTTGGGACGTGCTTTTCTAATCCCGTCAAATTTCCCATTGGGTATCTTATCAGTTTTCATTTTCTTTAGCGTGATGCTCCACCATTCCATCCATAATACTATTGTTTTTCTACTTTTAGAAGTATGATTTTAATGAAATAACGTGATGAATCAAGAACCCATTATTTGTAATCAATTGAGCGCTACCCTTGAAAGTTTATAACAATACCACTAAATATAAATAACGATAAGTTCCTCGTCACAAATATAAACTTCTTTTATAAACATGTCGCATTTGTATAAATTAAATTGAACAATTATTTATATTTAGTATTGTTTTTCATTAATCACAACTTGAAATTTATAAACACAAGATTTGGCTAGGTTTTTTTTATTGATTTTGATGGCCCTAAATCAAAGAAGAGGAAGAAGTTCCAAACCACAAACCATTCGAACTTTGGCAATCCGTGTGTAGGGACGGAACGAGGGTGCAGCAAAAAGACGATTTTCTTCGGGTATTAAGTCCATTTTGGAGGGGGTCTTTTGTGTTGCTTGGTGGCGTATTTGAATTTTCTGGAACTGGTTGCTTTTTGATGTTTCTCCTGCTAGGCGATCGACAATTTTTGATTGACATTGTTTCGTTCTCGTTTAATTGGTGTCATTCTAGATGTAATAGGGTAGTTACTTGGAATGATTGGTTGAAGAATCCTCATTTAATTTCTTTGTAATTTTTCTAGCATCTTGCTAGTCGTAATAAAAGTTGCCGTTCAAAAAAAAAGGGACGGAACGAGGGTGGGTCCCGGAACACCCTATTTTACGTAGTGTTAAATTTGTTAATAAATATTGATTTTTGTTAGATTTAAGTTAAATGGACCCTATCTCTAAAAACTTTATTTGTAACATTATATATTTTATTGTAAGTACATCTGATCTTTTTATCTTCTAATTTCGTCCCTACGCGTGTGACACACCCCTCTCCACCAATTCTCAACATATCACTCCCCTATATAACTTTATTTATTTCTCACGTGCCTTCATTTATTCAAATCCAACCAAATCACTTGTAGCTTTAAGAGGATCGAATACGTGTAGAGAGCGTGGTGCCATCATAAGGTGTCATGAAAAAGATATTGGTACATCAACATTTTTTATCATAACATCAAAATAGCTTATAACACAAAAAATACCATGCTTTCTACAACACCATATTGACATTACTTGAAAATTAGAGACATTTACATGGAAATACAATGAAATAACCATATTAACATTACGTTTCTGTCTATGTAATATATATCTATATCTATATCTATATCTATATCTATATCTATATCTATATCTATACTTCTATACTTCTATACTTCTATACTATTATATAAAGAGGCTAACTCCAAACCTAACTCCGATCTTAAAATTACCAAACCTAACTCCGAGCCAAAAATTAATATAAGGATGTTAGTTTTAAGCCATTAGATCATATTAGATTGATAAATTAATCTCATCTATTCATTTTTTGAAACAAACTTTTTAACAACTTTTGTAACAACTTTTGTAATAACATTTGTAACAAACTATTTAAAATAACTTTTATTTTTAAATTAAAATATCTTTTTATTTTTTTATTTTTTTATAATCTAATTTCGCCATATTTTTTAAAATTTCGTGTTTTTTAATTTAACAGCCATTTTAATATATTTTTGTTAAATTTTAGTTTTTCATTGATATTGAGTTTATTTTAATTTGATTTAGTTTTTTATAACTTTTATTTTACTTTGAATATACATTTGATGAGTTAAAATGTAACATTTGTTCGTTAAAAAATAGTTATCAGGTACCCGCCGCTGCATTGCGCGGGCACCATGCTAGTAATAGTATAACATTTTTATTTTAAAAGAAAACCTCAAAAAGTAATTAAAAACTTTACAAAATACTTGAAATCGTCACTTGCGGTGTGAGTCTCGTACTATCATTTAGCGTTTTACAAGATCATTTGGTATGATGTTGGTGGCTCTACACTCGAAAACACGAGTTGTGGTATGATGCACGCAATATCAAATGACGTTTTTAGAGATGACTCAAAATTAACATACGATACCATATGCTCAAACTATTAGGGTTAATTCAATGTTCCTTTTGTCTTATTTCCTTTCATTTTTTTTCTACTTTGATTAAAGTCAGCTTCATTTTTTCGTATTGGAAATGTAAGTATCCTAAATTCTCTAAAACCGTTATAACTATAACATCCTAAATTGTTCCATCCAAACATCTAGGGTTAGTTAAGAAGTATGATTAGTTTGAACTTTCAAACAGACACTTTGAAAGAAATGTAAGTGATTATATTGGCATGTTGGATGAAAATTCAACTCTCAACATTCGAAGAAACAGGAGGAACGAATCGAGACACAACTTGAACAAGTACTTTTATGAACAATTATGCAAAACGATTGACAAATTTTTTTTGACGGCCTACATTTAAAAATATCGGAGTTTTCGTATTAAAATGTATCATTACCTCATAAAATTTCATGAGTGTCTGTGGCCTTCCAAAACCCTCTTGGTTTCGTCGCTGAGGTCGACCCGGGTTTCAAAACAATGTGTTAAGCTAGTTCAGTCTAATTTTGTCATTGCCCTTTATCTTACGTTCTCTTAAAATATTGACGGAGAAAGAAGAATAAACTGATTATTTAGTTTCCTTAGTTTATGATATCTTTTATTTTAATTTTCTTATTTTGTGGTATGTTTTATTTATTTTTCTGATTTTGTGTTTCCTGGGAAGAATATTGTTATCTTTTTTTTCAAGTTTAGTTTTTCTATATAATTAGGACTTTTTGTATTGAATTATTATTGAAGTTATGAATAAAAAAACACAGACTTTTAGTCTGATAATTGACTTAAATCCAGGTTAGGGTTTATTGTTCGATTTCATCCAAATAATCGGGTATTCGTCGAATCAACGATTGTTGGAGTTTACCTGATTATCGGTATTCTTTTTGAATCAACGATAGTTGGAAGGATTGTGTCTGACATTCTTTGGAATCAACAGATTCAATTATCTATCCTTGTTACTTTTTTTGTTTCAAACTACATCAGTTGGTATCAAGAGCCGAAGTTCCTGATTAAGATGTTAGAATATCCATTTTTTGAGAGTGATGGTTTATCTTCTGATGAATGGGAAGATTATGGTGCAGCTAGTGATGATTATGATGGACCTCCCATATTTGATGAATATGAAGAACAACCGATGCTAGTTTATGATACAAATATTAAAGATGTTATTGAGGAAAAAGAAGGATTTACGAAGAAAAAAGAATTTGGTAGGGAAGAAGACAACATTGAAGACACTTTAGTTGTGGTTAATAGTCTTTGTTCTACAATGATCCAAACTATCGTGGTCGACAAGTTAGGTTTAAAGACGATTAAGGTTCAAGGTCGATTCATTTTAAAGAAAGCAAATTTAATGGAAGGGATACAAATGTGGATTCTACGCGTACAAAGGACGAGTGAGACAAACTCGAGGACGAGTTTTTTGATGTGAGGGAGAATGATGGAGAAAGAAGAATAAACTAATTATTTAGTTTTCTTAGTTTATGACATCTTTTATTTTAATTTTCTTATTTTGTGGTATATTTTATTTATTTTTCTGATTTTGTGTTTCCTGGGAATAATATTGTTATCTTTTTTCCCAAGTTTAGTTTTTCTATATAATTAGGACTTTTTGTATCGAATTATTATTGAAGTTATGAATAAAAAAACACAGACTTTTAGTCTTCTGATAATTGACTTAAATCCAGGTTAGGGTTTATTGTTCGATTTCATCCAAATAATCGGGTATTCGTCGAATCAATGATTGTTGGAGTTTAACTGATTATCGGTATTCTTTTTGAATCAACGATAGTTGGAAGGATTGTGTCTGGCATTCTTTGGAATCAACATATTCAATTATCTATTCTTATTATTTTGTTGTTTCACGCTACATCAAATATTATTAAGATTTCTCTTTTCTTTAATTTTAATCACCTATTGTTACATAGATCCCACACAAACACATCTATCTTCAAAAAGTCAACTTTGTGAGAAAAGCTTCGATAGCTATTTTTAACTTTTTGCTCATTAGATAAAAGATACAAGTACTATAGGTCTTTTGTACACTAATAAATTACTCCAACAACCATCTTAAGGGGTGTTGATGATTCTAGAAGCATAGTGGACCAAAACGAAACCGTAAGAACCGTAATTCTAAAATGTTTTAAAAAAATGTGGATCGAGGAACCGTTCTAAGTTATTCAGTTTGGTTTCTGTACAACAACTAATGTTAGCAACGACTCTTACCACGAGCCCAACATTTTGAACGACACACAACACCCCGGGTGTCAAACACCCTCGCGCAAAGACACCAACATGGTTGGTATTATTTTGTTTAACAAAGTTAGGTATTTATGGGCCCATAATACTACTTTTTCACTATTTGGCATCACTATTTCTTTGGCTCACTACACCACCACAAAATGTGATGTCAAATGAGTTTCATGCCGTACGTGACAATAATTTTTCCTTTGGCATCAAGATTGGGCATCAACCACTCCAGTGTTCTTAAGAATAGTTTTTTTGTCACATACATACAATTAGGAATGTAAAAAAATGCATAGGTCATAAATTTTAAAAAAAGTATTTGGTTTTGCATATATATCACCTTCAATACTTTTTAGCCTATATTTTTGTGTACAGTCATGTCACATTCAATAACTATTTACACCCACTTACATTCAATTAGTTACTCGTCAACCGGAAAATTTACATTACATGTTAGATTATTGAGAAAGTGTAAGGTTTTTTCAGAACCAAATAAGTGTACAGAACTGTGAGAACCACCTTTATACTATTAACAATGCATATGTATTTTCATTATTATGTTTAAATTAACAATTAATAATTGTTTTATTGCTTATAGATCCGAGTATTATGAGCGATATAAAGAGTGCACATGTGTTTTCATATTATCCTACGAAACGATAGTTATAATACATACAAAACAAATACATGTGCATGGTCCTAGGATACATGTTCCTAGTGACCAACGATAATGAAAATTTATGTATTTTTTCCTAATGAACTAACCCGATGAATATACATGTGCATTTTATGAGTAAAAAGGTGGTTCTCGCAGTTTTGTTCATTTATTTGGTTCTGAAAATAACCTCACTCTATTGAGAAAAAGCATATCAATAATTTTTCGAAACGTTGTTTAATGGTACGAGTTTCACATTATATCTCGTGTTTTCGGGTGCTGAGTTACCATTATCATATCAAATGGTTTTGTAAATCGTCAAATGAAAGATACTCACAAGGCGAGTCGCATTTTCATGTATTTTTTTCATGTTATGAGAAAATTCAAAGTATAGTTACTTGATAACACTACAAATTTATACTATTTATTAAAAGAAAACTACTACTATTAATAAAAATGTTGAAAAATCAACTTACATGTAATAATGCATGATACACAATTATATAAACATAATTAGAAATCAATTCAAACATAAAAACATAATTTAATAGTCATATTAAACTAATTACTATATAATAATTGATACACTCGCGGGAGATTAGTCCAATCGTCCTTAAAGGCGGTGAGAACTCCTCGTAGTAGATTAAAAAACATAATAATTGATACACACTTATAAATAAAAATAATTAATATATATTAAGACGACAAACACAATTTTATGGACCATGTTTATATAACACAAATCTAATAAAAAAATTAACAAGTTTAATACTTCGTAACCAAAGTCTATGGGTTTCCCGGGACCCACCCTGGTTCCGTCTCTGCGAACCGGAGAGGTTCATTCAAAACCTATAAGAATAGCCTTAGTACATAAATGTGTAATTAACGACACATAAATTTATAATATTTATAAAAGATATTGCACTTTCTCTCAAAAATTTAAAGTAATACACGCTTACAAGCTTTTTATATAAACCTTTACAACACAAAAACTTCATTAATTTATTTATGTACTAATTGGGTAGTAGTAGACAATAAAAAACAAAGTGATACAAATTAATATGCAACATGTAGAAATGATTATTGCTATAAAGTATAATTTTTTGGGTTTTGCTAACCACCATCCTATGAGTGGTTTTTATACATTCCAAAATTAAAAAATTAACAATTATGAATCTCAAGTATACTATGTTCAACATATTTACAAATTAATATATACCATAGTAAAACTTACTTACCTTAGTTATATGTGTTATAATCATGCATTATAGAAATAAGTAGTTCAAATTTAGAAATGTTTGTAATTATGGAAGTACCCTATGGGTGTTCCTAGTCGTGGTAATTCTGGGATGTTCCTAGTCGTGGTAATTTTTCATGGAGTTGGCGGAAGATCTTGCAACTGCGGCCTAAAATCCGGGAATTTATATGGTCCAAAGTAGGGGATGGTGCGAATACTTCATTATGGTATGATAGATGGTGTGATAATGGTCCTCTCAGTGAGTTCATTACGCGTCGTGATATGTTACGTGTTGGGCTTACTTCTTGTTCACGAGTCAAAGATATCACGGTTAATGGTATGTGGAACTGGCCTTTTTCTTTGATTGACAAATACCCAAGTCTTCATGATAGTATTACGCAAATCACTGATGGGGTAAGTGATAAGCTTCTGTGGCGTACAAGTAATGGCCTTAAACCATTTACGGTGCAGCGTGTCTGGGCTTCTATAAGACCGCGAGGGACTGAGGTTGATTGGTATGATGTAGGTTGGTTCCCTAAATGCGTGCCTCGACATGCTTTTAATATGTGGCTTATTGTCAAGAGAAGATTGAAAACGCAGGATCGTATTCATGTTTGGGAGGCGAATGATGATTTGGGTGCTGTGTGCTCGCTGGATTCTCATGAACATTTGTTTTTTCAATGTCCTTTTTCGCAGGTTGTGTGGAACTCTATGCGGGATAGGGCAGGATTGACGGGAGCTGCTCCAGATATTGACACGGCATTAGCGGTTATTAATCCAATAGCTAAGCGTAATTCTTCAAGAAGTGTGATATCTAAGTTGGTTCTTGCTGCGTGTGCTTATTTTATATGGCAAGAGCGTAATCGTCGTCTTTTTAAAAACGCTAGAAGGACGTCCAAGCAGGTTACTGACTGCATTATATCTTCGGTCAGACTTAAGTTGCTTTCATGTAGAATGAAGAAGTCCAAGGAGGGAGAGAAATTTGCGCAGCTCTGGGATCTTCCGGAGTGTATTTTTCGTTAAGTATTTCCCTATTGGTGGGATTGGTTATGTAATAGTTAGTTAATACATGTGGCATGTCATATGTGTTAGAGGTGGTTCAAGCTTTGCTTGAGGTTAATGTGGCACTTTAGCTACATTCCATTGTACTTAACTGTTTTTATGGTGTAATATATTTTACCGGGGTGAGTCCCTTTTACCCAAAAAAAAACCCTATGGGTGTTTGTTAGCAAAACCCTAATTTTTTAGATTCAATTATTTAAATTGGTCACTACCATAAGTTTAATATCATATATATGTTTGATTATGAACCATTCAATTTTTTTATAAATTTGCATATTCGAAAACATATATATAGTATATGTATGTATTTTTGTGCAAATTAGTGAAATACTAATCAATTTGCTAATTAATTCGATTTAAATCGTACATATCAAATAGGAAAATTTTAAGTTATTATAATATATGAAAACGTGTAAACATATAAACTATTAAAAATTTATATATTTACATGTTATATAATATTATGTTGAATGTTAGATTAGCAAATACATATCACGATCAATCATCGCAATTTCGTAATACTATTTTTGTATGAAGTGATTTATTATTATTACTTATAATTATTTCAACTTAAAATTATCATCATTATATGTAAAGTTATTATTTAAATATGTATACTCACAAAACATCACGTTCGTATAATTTTAGTTTCATAGTACCGTAACCGCAACGTTCAGGTATCCTACTAGTGTAATATTATAAAAATATTAAGTGTTTGCTTTTGATCTTTTTTTTTGAACTAACTCCTTTTTCATAACATAAAATTAAACATAACATAAGTATATAATGCTTTTAGGATAATATTATCGATGACGTGCAATGTTAAAATGAAAAACCTTTCTTAACTAACTTAGTATAGTAACAATTGATTTCTAATAACCTTTCTTAATTTTCTGATGACCATAATTTGAGCAAAGCCATAGACTTTAGAAGTTTACCTTTGTATGATATTCACGCGTGGTATCATAGACCGCTGACACTATATCACTTTTTCCCATACTAAAAAAGTTATAAAAAATGACATACGTCATATGGCATTTTATGTCGTGACCATATGGCGCAGGTCTACACCACACACGACCTTACAGCCCTTCGCGTCGTCATCATGTTCATGACCACCGTGTTATCGACCTTTTTTTTCTTTTTCTATTTTGCGTGTTTTATTTGTGTTCTATTAGGTTATTTGTAGCTCATGGTGTCTTATAACTTGAGTGATTCACGAATGATGTTTTTGGGTTAAGTTATATATTGCGAGTGACATTTTTCTCAGATTAAAATTTTTTTTATAACACGATCCTTATGGCACCCATAAACCTTGTACTCTGGGTGTGTTGTTGTTGTTGTTGTTGTTTTGTTATCGCATATAAGTTTTTAGAGATGTTAGTCGATGTTCAATATATATAAACTCACATTGCATAAATATCAAATTTGAGTACACGTGATTGTCGAGTTACCTGAATGTATTTCTACGTATCCTTGCACCTTTAATGGATAGTTTAGAATTTGGACTAACTTTAACCTTTTTTTCTTCTCACAATACGAAACTAGATTAATTAAGTCCACTCAAAATACAAATTAAAAAATTATTGTACAATAAAAGCCTCAAAGATTTGTTTGAAGTCACGGCAAATATATATTGTATGTGTTTTTAAAAAAACACGATTTTCCAGTGTATACTCAATCGTCGTATTGCGAAGTGTTAGTTTCAACAACCTATAATGATCAATTGTCTAAAACCGTTATAATTATAGCATCCTATATTGTTCCATCTAAGCATCTAGGGTTAGTTAACAAGTATAAGTAGTTTGAAATTTAAAATAGAGACTTTAAAGAAATGTATTATATTGGCATGTAGCTTCAAGATTCAACTCTCAATATTTGAAGAAATAGGTGAGAGCAATGAAACAAAGATACATAACAAGTTCTTTTATAAACAGTTATACAAAACGAGTGACAAAATTTTTGTGATTGCTTACATTCAAGAAAAACCGTGGGTTTTGAAGTAAAATTTAACATTACGTCATAAAATTCACATGTGTTCGTGAACCTTTAAGACACCCCCGGTTTTGTCGGTGAGGCGAGTAATCATGATACGCTTAAATTTTTGGATAAGCATAATATTAAACATAATTTTTTCCGCATCATAATTTTAAAAAAAATTGAATATTGTATTTTTGTTTTGTGTGTCATAAAGAAGAACTTTTATTTTTGGTATTTTGGCTAAAGAATATGTGTAGTCGAGTCTAATTTTGTCAATGCCCTTTATCTTACGTGCTCATAATTAAAAAAATTCTTTACTTTAATCAAAGTTACCTTTTGTTATCTAGATCAATTTTTTCAAAAACCAGTTTTCTAAAAACAATAATATTTGTAATCATTAAAAAAATTATACTGTATAGATCATGAAATCTTTCATATAGTGAACATATAAATTGTTTATTAACAAGTATAATATGTAAAGATAAATTAACGTCGTAAATACGCATAATTAACATGCGTTATTTGTACAAGAACACGGGAAATATCGCATCCCGAATACTGGGTTGACCCAGGAAACCCAAACTCAACGGGTGTAACAGGGTTTCGAATAAGTAAAAACCGGTTTAAAATGACCTGTTTTCGGGCGAAATCCGATCAACCGGTTCACCCGGCCAGATCGAACCGAGTTTCAAAACATTGACCTAGATCCCACACGGACACATCCATCTTCAAAATATCGACTTTGTGAGAAAAGCTTCAATAGTAATTTTCAACTTTTTGGTCATTGGTCAAAACATACAAGTACAATAGCTCTCTTTTGTACACTAATAAATTACTCCAACAACCATCTTTGGGGTGTTCATGATTCTAAAACCGAAACGAACATAACCAAATCGTAAGAATCGAGAATAAGAAAATATGGAAAATGTGGAACAAAGAACCGTTTTATGTTTTTCAGTTTGGTTTTGGTACGATTGCGGTTCTACTAGAAATTTTTGACAAGAACAATTGTATCTAAAGAATTCATTTATTTCACTCATTCGTAAATGACATATATTATAACAAAACAACACACAAAATTTGTCTTAAACAATGCAAATTGTACCAGTAATTCCAATAGTTTAAAATAACATAAACAAGAACACAAAATGTAAAAATTATAAGTCTATAATTGTTTAAATATATCAAGAACACTCATTTATTGCAAACTTGAATAAATTAAAAGTTAGCGCTACATCACTTGTTCCCCTTTATAACTTTGTACCGCTACTTCCATCTATTTAATAATCTCTTCATCGTCAAAAAGATCTTCAGTTTCATCCACATAATTTTCTAAACGAACCTATTTTTTCCGTATTTTTTAAATCAATGGTTCTTTCAGGAAAGAACCATAACCAACCAGTTCTTATGGAACCGACTGGTTCTTTTCGACTGTCTCGATAACCGAAAATTTTGAAGTTTAAAAACTAATACGCGGGCCATGATTCTAATATACAGTTAGGTTCTGACACAATTATGGCATAATCCTTCCGTTCTTTTGGTTCTTTGGTATTATTGAACACCTATAAACTATCTTTGTCAAAACATACAAGATCAATAGAAGGTATTAAAAAGTTTAATGATTCATATTGTATTAGTTTTTGAAAAAATTAAGTTACTCTATGTAAATCAAGTTACATTGATAAAAGTACATTGAAGACTTTACATTCAATTAAATCTGATGCTCCCTTTACCTCCTTCATTGTGACAATATTAAATTATCTCAACTACTATGTTTCTTTTTATTAAATTTCAACCTCCTTTTCTCTCATTCTGACAAGTAGTAAATAATCCCAACTACCGTATTATCCTTCTCTTTGTTAAATACTACTATAGTACTTCGTAAGTGCTTTAGCAATTTTTAACTTTTTGGTCTTTCGGTCAAAACATACAAGTACATTAGTTCCGCTTTTGAAACTAATAAATAACTCCAACAACCATCTTAGGAGGTGTTCATGATTCTAGAACTGGATCAAATCGAAATCGAACCGTAAAAATCGTGAATCGAAAAGTATGGAAAAAGTAAAATCAAGAACCATCCTAAGTTCTTCATGTTGGTTCCGGTACGATTCCTGTTCTAGTATGGGATTTTTTGAAATACCTGACAAGAATCTTAAAAAAAATATACTTCTCAATCATTCATTAAACACATATTATAACAATACAAACACCCACAAAAACGTCTTAAAAATTAAATTGTATCAATAATTAAGATAGTTCAATATAACATAAAAAACACAAAAGGTAACACATATCAGTGATTTATTTTTAAAAGTATCAAGAACTCTAATTTGTGTTCCAAGCTTCCAAAATGCTTAACGTTTCATCACTTGTTTGTCTTTAAAATTTCATACCCTTTTTTCATCGATATAACAACCTCGTCCTCATCCAAAAGATCTTCAATTTCATGAAAATAATATTCTAAACGAACCCTAAAAATATGTATTTTCAAAAGAATGATTCTTCCGGGAAAGAAGCGGAACCAATTGGTTCTTTTCATACTGTCCCGAGAACCGAAAATTTGAAATTTTAAGAGCCAAGAACCGGAGCACGATTTAATATATGGTTCGATTCCTAAATATTGTTCCTATATACTAATTCATCGATTTTTTTGGCTTTTTACGCCCCTAATCTTTGACAAAAGTTTGATAATTCATATTATATTGGGCTTTAAAAAAATTATAAATCAAGTTATCTTGATATAGATATTGGGCTTTTGAAGTGTTACATTGAATTGGTTCCAACGCTCACTCTGACAAATAGTAAATGAACCCTACTATCTTTCTCTTTGTTTAAATACTAGTACTACCTAAGTGCTTCCTTCACAACTACACTAAAACACAGCTATGAATATGATGGTCACCATCCCTCCACGACCACCAGATTCACATCCAAAAGGCTTTTTTGTTTAGGGTCTATTGATGAAATAGGTGGTCTCGAAAATGAACACACTTAGGTATAGTCTTTTTTATTTAGGATTTTGCATATGCTTAAAGAATAATGTGGTTAATTCATAAAATTATTATATGGCTTTTGGTTGGAACACGTCTTGCAAGATTAAACTATCAATTATTGATACAGGTGGCCAACTGTCATTTAATCGACCGCCTAGGCGCTGATTAATCGGCCGCCTAGGCCGAGTTTTGCATCACTAGTATATTGATTGTGTTGTCCTCTATTATTACTAGTTAATGGGTTTTCGTAAATGATTAATTAGGGTTAGGATAATGATTAAAAACAAGCCAAGCTTTATATGTAGTATAGCTCGTCTATATGGATTTTGATCTTTACTATTTTGTGTGTGTCTATTGTTTATGTGCAAGATTTTGAAGAGGGTAAAAGATATAAAATACCATCGCACTTATTGATTTGTGCTGACTTTAAACACTTACTAATTAATCTCGTGACTTTACCATTATACTTTCAAATTTATTCCGACTATACCAATTTAAGCGTAAAATGACTATATTACCCTTTTAAATGACCAAAATACCCTCCATTAATAGTTACCCAGATCTGGTTTTCTATCTTTTTCTTATCATTTCAATTATTATCTTTATTAAAAGTACTGTGATTAGTGATGAAACTAGTGCGCTTGGATTATCTTTTTCTTATCATTTTAATTTCTATCTTTTTCTTATCATTTCAATTATTATCTTTACTAAACTTACTGTGATTAGTTACAAAGTCGACAAAGATGATGATTTGGAATACCCTATTAAGGATTTTTGTAAAAAGGCTGTGAATTAGTGATGAAAGCAGAAGAGAAGAAGATGATCATTGAGGAAAGCCCTTTGATCGTTGTTTGTGAGGATTGCCATGAGCCCGTTAAAAAAGGGCATGAGGCTAACAATCATCCGCAGATTTGCAAGAACCGAAGGACCAGGATTCAAGTGTACAGAGCAAGACTAAGAGGAGGCGCAGAAGCCGCTGGTGATGAAGATGATGTTGTTTTCTTGAGGAGGAACATTGGAAAGAAGGTTTTACGCAAGATGAATGGTCAATTAAGGAGGGAAGAAGTAGAGGAGGTATAGTAATTTTATTATTTGTTTTTTTATATCATCACATCAGATCTCTAGAATTTATGATTTTTGTTGGTTTCCAAAATATTTTACTGTTGTTGTTGTTGTTGATTTGGATGTATTCCGATGGTCATGTAATTATGTTACAACCATTATCTTTTGATTTTATTCAATTGTTTATGGATAGTAATTAATTAGATTCTAAAATGGAGGAGGAGTTACAAGCAGGTGGCAATACATGTAATTATGTTGAAGAAGACAATGGTAATATAGTCATTTTACGCTTAAATTGGTATAGTCGGAACAAATATAAAAGTAAATTGGTAAAGTCACGAGATTAATTAGTAAGTGTTTAAAGTCGGCACAAATCAATAAGTAAAATGGTATTTTATAGCTTTTACCCTTTTGAAGATAGGGATCCTACTACTCAGGATGTTTTTGTCTTTGAAGATCGTAGCATAGTATGATGTCGTCGTAACTTATTATTATGTAATATTATTGTCTACGTCATATGAATTACTCCAACAACCATCTTAGGGGTGTTCAAGATTCTAGAACCGGATCAAATCGAAATCCAACCGTAAAAATCATGAATCGAAAAGTAAGGAAAAAGTGAAATCAAGAACCGTCCTATGTTCTTCAGTTTGGTTCGGGTACGATTCCTGTTCTAGTATGGGAATTTTTTGAAATTCCTAACGAGAATCTTTAAAAAAATTATACTTCTCAATCATTCATGAAAGACATATTATAACAATGCCAACACCCACAAAAGTGTCTTAAAAATGAAATTGTATCAATAACTTCGATAGTTCAATATAACATACAAAAACACAAAAGGTAACAAATATAATTATTTTTTAAAAGTATCAAGAACTCTAATTTATGTTCCAAACCTCCAAAATGCATAACGTTCCATCACCTGTTTGTCTTTATAATTTCATACCTTTTTTTCATCGATATAACAACCTCATCCTCATCCAAAAGATCTTCAGTTTCATGCAAATAATATTCTAAACGAACCCTAAAAATCCTTATTTCCAAAAGAATGATTCTTTCGGGAAAGAAGCGGAACCAATTGGTTCTTTTCGTAGTGTCCAGAGAACCGAAAATTTAGAATTTTAAGAGCCAAAGAACTGGAGCACGATTTAATATATGGTTCGATTCCAAAATATTGTTCCTATATACTAATTCATCGTTTTTTTTTGCTTTTTACACCCTAATCTTTGACAAAGGGCTTTAAAAAAATCACAAATCAAGTTATCTTGATATAGATATTGGGCTTTTGAAGTTTTACATTGAATGGGTTCCAACGCTCACTCTGACAAATAGTAAATGAACCCAACTATCTTTCTCTTTGTTTAAATACTAGTACTACCTAAGTGCTTCCTTCACAACTACACTAAAACACAGCTACGAATATGATGGTTACCATCCCTCCACCACCACCAGATCCACATCCAAAAGGTTTTTTTGTTTAGGATCTATTGATGAAATAGGTGTTCTCGAAAATGAACACACATCAAAAGTATACCCCCATTATCCCATCTACAATAATACAAGTAACCTAACCGGCGTACGTGAATCTGAATTCAACTTGCCATAAGTCAAAAGTTGTTTAAGTAGGATCTTGTTCTCAGTTTTTATCAAATCAAAGATTTACATAAGCCCAGCCCCCGAGCGATGATGGGATATGGAGTCTAAGAAGAAATTATAAAAACGGGACTGTATATTTGAGTAGTCTGGTGTGGATATTGTGAGTCACAAAGAAGGTCACATGGAGACCCGAGAGGCACAAAAGCTTGGCTAACTTCCTATCTTAAACACGGAGTTTACAAGGCCTTGTAGTGGTAGAGGAAATATCGTGATAGTTTTTCTTGATCCATCACCAAAACTATTTCTCAGTTGTGTTTTTATGAGTCACATGAAAAACACTAAATCCTATGTAAAATGAGGGTGTTTAGGATTGCTTATGGCTTATTTTATGGGAATATTTTTTTTAGAAATGATAATGGGGCTTATAGCTTATTTAATTTTCGACCTAAGCTCATTTTTTCGGCATATATAAGCTTATGATAAACATAATAAGTCACAAAACATACACCTGATGAAACAACATAGAGACGCAACATCATATAAAGAGATGAAAAATTGAGCTATTAGTTAAAAACGTTGTGAAAGAGATGAAGACAAATAATTCTTACTTTCTTAAACTAATATATAGTGCAATCTTTGGTTGTCTAAAACTCATTCATGAAAAATCTTAGGTTGTCTAAAAATCTAAACAAGTGAATGATTACAAAAGATAGTAAAGAATGTAGCGGTTTACAAGTTGTTCCAACCAATGTTTTGAAAACTGATTTTTAAATCGACCCGGTCGAGTCTCCAAGTCCGGGTCAACTTGTGTTTGAAAATCACCGGTTCCAACTAGAGTTGCTTGGTGGTTTGGTTTATATATATATAAATCTCGACTTAAAATATGGGTTTTGCTCTTTCTCGAAACAAAGAGCAAAAACCACATTCACTTTTTCTCATAACATCAAAATTCCCAAAACATAAAAAATAACCCATTCTAAAACACCATATTAACATTGCATGGAAATGAGAAACGTAAATTAACATTACACTTCGGTATAAATATATATCCTAATATAACATCTTTTACTTTTTTAATAAAGAAAAAACAAAAAACCAACGTAGTGAAATATACTTGAAAAACACAGACTTTTAGTCTTCTTATAATTGACTTAAATCTACGTTAGGGTTTATTGTTCGATTTCATCCAAATATTCGGGTATTCGTTGAATCAACGATTGTTGGAGTTTACCTAATTATCGGTATTCTTTTGAATCAATGATAGTTGGAAGAGTTGTTTCTGGTATTCTTTGGAATCAACATATTCAATTTATCTATCCTAGTTTTCAATGATGGAGGATCATCGAAATAAACTGATTATTTAGTTTATTTGTGGTATCTTTTATTTAGTTTTCATATTTTGTGGTATCTTTTATTTAGTTTTCTTATTTTATGTTTTTGGAAAAATATTGTTGTCTTTTTCCCTAAGTTTAGTTTTTCTATATAATTAGGACTTTTGTATTGAATTATTATTGAGTTATGAATAAAAAAACACAAACTTTTATTCTTCTGATAATTGACTTAAATCCATGTTAGTGTTTATTGTTCGATTTCATCCAAATAATCAGGTATTTGTTGAATCAACGATTGTTGGAGTTTACCTAATTATCGGTATTCTTTTTGAATCAACGATAGTTGGAAGGATTGTGTCTGGCATTCTTTGGAATCAACTAATTCAATTATCTATCCTTATTTTAAACTACATCAGTTGGTATCAGAGCCGAAGGTCCTGATCAAGATGTATCCAAGGAGAAGTAGGAATCTCCGGGGTGTGTATGGTCGAGATTTGGAGCAACGTGTTATGGGAAAATGAAGGAGCGAATGGATCAATTCTTTGATCAATTGACTGCCCGGTGAATCACCTAATGAACAGGCATGGTGATCGTAACGATCGGGATACTGAAGTTGGAGAATCAGAATACCCATTTGCTGATCCCGAAGAGGATGATGATGTCGCATGTAGTGATGATGATGATGTCGCTTGTAGTGATTATGAAGCAACCCCGGTTTATGATGTAGAACCCGAGGAAGAGGAGTATCCTTTTGTTGACATTTATCAAAATTGTCAAGAAGAAGAAAATGATGTGCCATCTTCAGATGTTATTTTCGGTGTCGAAGAAGAATCAATAGCAGTTTATGATACTGATCTTGAAGATGTCATTGCGGAGAAAGAAGGATTTTTTGGGGAAGGAAGATTTGTTGGCGAAGAAGACAACATCGAGTACGTTGTAGTTGTGGCTAATGATCTTTGTTCTTCCATTATCCAAACTACATTAAGTGTTGATTATTCAAAAACCACAGTTTCAAACCCTCATGAGTTAATTTGGTTGCCAGAAGGTAAATGGGTGGATGTTGGTATCATGATTGAAAAAAATATATATCAAGAAGCCGCACCCATTGTAGGTTAGTTTGCTTTTAAGACGATCAAGGTTCGAGGCCGATTCATTATAAATAAAGGGAATTTGATGCAAGGGATACAAATTTGGATGCTACGAGTACAAGGTACGAGTGAGACAAACTCGAGGACGAGTTTTTTGAAGTGAGGGAGAATGATGGAGGATCATCAAAATAAACTGGTTATTTAGTTTATTTGTGGTATCTTTTATTTAGTTTTCATATTTTGTGGTATCTTTTATTTAGTTTTCTTATTTTATGTTTTCGGAAAAATATTGTTATCTTTTTCCCTAAGTTTAGTTTTCCTATATAATTAGGAATTTTTGTATTGAATTATTATTGAGTTATGAATAAAAAACACAGACTTTTAGTCTTCTGATAATTGACTTAAATCCAGGTTAGGGTTTATTGTTCGATTTCATCCAAATAATCGGGTATTCGTTGAATCAACGATTGTTGGAGTTTACCTAATTATCGGTATTCTTTTTGAATTAAAGATAGTTTGAAGGATTGTGTCTGACATGCTTTGGAATCAACAGATTCAATTATCTATCCTTATTTTAAACTACATCAAAACGCCACTTACGGTGTGGGTCTCGTGCCATCATTTGACGTTTTACAAGATCATTTGACGTGGTGATGATGATGATGACTCAACACTCGAAAACGCGAGTACGATCTGCCCGTGATTCTAAGTGACTTTTTCAGAGATGGTTCACCAATGCTCTTGAGTCCTAGTGTCTAGACACAAAAGTTCTATGTAACTTGATCTACTTTTAACTTTCCCTTTTACGTTGAAACACTATTTCAATTTTCTTTGAAAAGATAAGAATTGCATTTAAGATGTATAACGCTCGTAGTAAATTCCAACGCTCCATCTGACAATTTTAAATTCATTCACACCAACCATCTTTGTGCATTCCTTTCATAAACAAAAAATTATCACATTCACATTCACTCAAAATAAAAAAAAATTATCACATTTCACATTCACTCAAAATAAAAAAAAACTATCACAGTTAGGGTTTCATTTTTACAAGTAAATTTGGTTCCCACATACAAACACAAGATGGTCACCATCCACCGTCCTCCACCAGATCCAGACGGATCCATCAAGGATTTTTTTAATTGTTGTAATAGATGTTTTCGGAATTGGTATCATACTTCTTGTTCTTTGTTACTCGTACTTCTTTTTCATACATTTCATGTCGCGTACATTCAGTTATGTTTTTGTTTTATATATTTATTTCACTCTTGATTATTTATTGCTTTTCTAAAACCTTAAAACATGAATTTGGTGGAATGGGTTGTCTAAACTTTTGATCTTTTTGTTCTTACCAGTTGGGCTATATTGCTCTTTTTGTTCTTTATTTGTAACAAATTAATTGTATTTGTTGAACATGTTATGTGTCTTTTTGTATAGGTTAGCTTTGTTAATAACATTGCAACCATGATAGTTGGAAGGTGTGTGTATGCCTTTCAGATCATTATGAGCAGGTATGCTATTATTTTGTATATATATATATATATATATCATTTTAAACCTTATAACATGATATTTTCTAATATATGCGCTTATTGACTAATTAGGTTAGCTTTGTTAACAACATTGCAATCATGAATGGTGGAACATATGTGGGTTTCATAGCACATACTGTTGCTAGTTTCCTCGATGGAACTCAGGGGAAGACTCGAGGAACAAGATTGACCTTGAAGATCCTATCTTTGACTCGCCATTAGAAGATAAACTAACAACACATATCTTATCAACAATGTGTATGTATCAAATATTTTGGAATGGAGGTAATTCACAAACACCTTCTTTTTTAATTTTTAAAGTTAATTATTGAAAACTTATTTATGGTTTTTCTTGTTTTTCAGTTTATAAATTGATAACATGGATAAAACATGGAACTAGATAATCTTAGAGATGCTCACAAGGCGGGTACACCATATCATCAAATAAGAAATCAAAATCAAGTTTTCAGACCACCACATAATATTGTTTAACTCAGGTACAACCATCTTTTTAGATCTGTTGATGAAACTTGGATTTGATTGACTTTTAAGTTATTTTCTCACTTAACATATTCTTCTTCATTGCAGATATAGATCTGAGTTATGTTGATGAAAGTTGGAATGAGCTGCTTTGTCGATGTTTTCTTAGACGTCATTGATGATGCATCTTTTCCAGGCCCAAATTCCTCTGTTTAAAATGGTATAACTCTCGATGTTTTTAAGTTTTAACTAGGTACACATTCCTTGTTTGTAAAAGAACAACGATTGTTGAAACAAGGTGAATATATACATTTTGTCGGGGATGCTTTTACGACATGGGACCGTTTGTTGTCTGCTTAATATTGCATACTCGTATATTCACTTGATGTTTTATGGTTTTAATTCTACATTACATGATTCGAAAATGGTGGTTAATCAAGTGTTATTACCTGTTGATGGTAATTAATCAAGTGTGGGAAAGTAATTTTGGAAATAATCATTTTACCTCTTACTGTGTTATGAAATTCCTCGATTGTGATCAATGGTTGGTATCATAGCCTTCAAAAGAGTGGGCATTGAAAAGCTGTATCATAGATATCGTTAGTACCTGTTGAAGGTACTTAATCAACTACACCACCAAGCTGTATGTAGTAGTAGTAGTGCGTGGCAGTATGCCAACCAATTCTGGTGGAAACCAGTTATAGCTTTGTTTGCATACATGTTTCCAGGTAGGCTTTTTTGACAACATGTTTTAACTTACGAAGGCATCATTTGGAATAATTTCGAATACTTTTAAAGAAATCGAACAATTAGAATTAGACACCATTAACCAACATCTAGTTCCTAGTTTCACATTATCGTGTGTCTTTTGTGCAAACAAAACGCCACCTATATCTTCAAAGGTTATATGTACTTATACAGAGTCCGATGACACTGAATGTAAATCAATGCTTAGGACCATTGGAAAAAACTCATGTGGACTCCCCTGATTCTAATCTGGCAGTACACCTACATGCGTCGTTGTGCCGCTTATAAGTAACTCAAACAAGGGTAAAGCTACTCCAAACTACAATGAATAATCATGGAGGACAGGCACAATCCTGTCCACTGAACTAAAGCCTAATAACCGCCTACTCGTGCTTTTCCCATTGCCATCTCAAGGCCGTATCAGCCACTGAACTAAAGCCTAATAACCACCTACTCGTGCTTTTCCCATTGCCATTTCAAGGTCGTATCAGCCCCATGCTTCAGTTACAAACATATACATCACATGTTGCATTGGGTCGTTCAGGGGTTGTTTGCCTAAGTTGTTACAAGAATCGCATGTCGCATGCTTGATCTCAGATTCATTACGGCACTATGCACTCAATTAGTTGCAGACACTTTGAAGCTCCAGAGGATTGTCTTAAGAACAAGCAGCGTTTCATGCATCCTGAATATGCAGCCTTGCTTAATCTTGGCGAAAAGAATGAGACTAAAACCTCCATACAAGAGCAGGGCCCTGAGTTTGCTTCAAACAACTTGAAGAACCTGCATTTTTAGCTATATTCCATGATTTCCAATCCCCACTTTACCATTTGGTCCATTTCAAAAGTATTTTCCAGCCTCGCCTAGCAGCTTATTAGAACAAGATAAACGTTCTATATCATGGTTAGATGTGCAACCAAACAGCTCAGTGGTATATGAGAGTTTGAGAGTATGGCCCGATTGGGTGAAGCTGAGTTTACAAATATGGTTTGGGGGTTGGCTAACAGCAAGCAACGGTTCTTGTGGGTGATTCGGCCTGGTTCGGTTTCTGGCTCTGATCCGCTCGAGTTATTGCCTAAAGAGTTCATAGAGGAAGTAGGTGAAAGACGTGCATAGTGAAATAGGCTCCTCAACAAGAAGTATTAGCTCATCAAGCTATTGGAGCATTTTGGAGTCATGATAAGACACTCTATATGTGAGCGTACAACTTAGGACAATAAGTGCGTCTTTCGGAAAGTATTGGACCCTCCATATCATCAAATGTGTTCAGTATAAGCCCACTGAGACTGAGCTCCTGGGTTTTCAGTCCTTGCAGGGAGATAAATCTGTAAGATAGGGTCAGTGATGTAGCGAAAAAATAACAAGGATAGATAAATTGAATCTGTTGATTCCACAGAATGCCAGAAACAATCTTCCAACTATCGTTGATTCAAAGGAATACCGATAATCAGGTAAACTCCAACAATCGTTGATTCAACGAATACCCGACTATGTGGATGAAATCGAACAATAAACCCTAACTTGGATTTAAGTTGATTAACAAAAGACTAAAAGTCTGTATTTTTTTATTTCATATCTCCATCAGTCAGACAAGTTCCCAGAACGCTGGAAGGTCATGGCGCCTGAAGAATCCTTCCATTCCTAGTATGCTCTTTATGGGCGTGTCCAAGTCGTCCCCTATAATAAAATCGAATAACCAGAATAGTCAAGCTAAAAACCAACCCTCATACCATTGTCAAAATAAGTCATAGTTCGTTTTCATATCAATATCTTTAATTTCTAATTTCACTTCTAATCCATTTTTATAACTAAACCAACTGAATCTGCAATAATACAAGTAACCGGCCTGCGTGAATCTGAATTCAGTTTGCCAGAAGTCATAGGTTGTTCAAGTAGATCTTGTTCTTAGTTTTTAACGAATCAAACATTTCTATAAGCCCATCCCTAGAGCGAGGATGGGATATGGACTCTAAGCGAAAACTATAAAAACATGATTGTATATTTGAGGAGTCTCGTGTGGATATTGCCAGTCACAAGGAATGTGACATGGAACCCGAGAGGCACAAAACCTCTGCTAACTTGAACAAGGAGTTTACGGGGCCTTGTAGTGGCAGGGGAAATATCACTATATGAGGTGGTAGTTTTTCGTAAAACTGTTTCTCGGTTGTGTTGTTTACGAGTCTGAGGGTGTTTAATTGCTTGTTTTCCCGTGTATAAGCTAAAGCAGACTAGCAGCTTTAAAATATGTTGAATTTGGTTATCTTGTGAAAAATTGCAGTACTTTTAAAAAATAAACAATATAAAATAAGTTTTATATCAGATATGACGATGGTAAAAAAGATATTCTCAGCTTACAAAAATAATGCATGGTGTTTAGGCGATATGACAGCTGGAAATCGTGCACCAGCTTGAGATTTTTGCAGAGGTAAATCTAGTTCTTGGAAGAAATTTTCGGCTGCCAATTCGAATGCTTATCGAGTTGGATCCGGTCAGGTGTTACACTGATACTAACTTTACATTTGCAGATGTCTAACACGTACACTTATGGGCCTTATGAGATACATTTTTGTTAGATTTGTTGTTGCAAATCGTACATGAACATGGCTAAAGAAGACATGAAGTCACTCCAAATAACGAATTATAATTTAACATGTAAAGATTAAGAAACTATAAGATGATTAAGTCTCAATGGTTACTCCTAAAATATACAAAGTTAACTATTATTAAAATGGTCATACCAACACTTAAATGTATAAAAATTGCGATAAAAAGAAACAGAAAATGAGTTCAGACTATTGTTTCACAATCAAGTGTTTCACGTAATCAAACCAACTTCAACTACAACCCGAATGACCAGTTATAGCCCATCAATTTTCCTGCAACTACTAAGCAAGTGTCACAATGAGAGAAGTGAACCAAGAAGGGAAAGAGGAGAGCTATGAACGGGTCAATATGACCAGTTTTGACCCATTCATAATACTATTTAGCTGTCTTTTAGAAGTTACAAAATTGGTGTGACCGAAACAAGCAGGCCGTAAAAAAATAGACACGCCTGAACTATAGAATAAGCATCCAAAGAAAATTAAAGTTTAACTTTTTGACACGGTAGCAATTAGGTAGGTTCAGGTTTGATTACGCAGCCCCACATGCCTATATCAGCATACGACTACAATGGCCATGTGGCTAATATAAACTATACTGCTAATAATTTTCAGCAAAATAGATACGGTTGCATCAGGTTTTTCACTTTTTGCTTCAATACACATACTTAATTGTAGAAAGGATCAACTTCTTCTTCCGAGTATGAAATGATATTGATTTCTTGATGTTCATCACTTGATCGCCTAAACATAGCTTATTTTCATAACTTAAGCCTTTTTAACCCCTTAAAAAGCCATGTCTCTAGAAACGGAGATTGGGTAGCTTATTTTCATCAAGATTGGAAGGAAGAAACTCCGTATTTGGTGAAATTGATCAAGTCTTAGTTGATAGTTCTAAGTATGTTTAGTGATAAACTGTTTAATGAATGTTTGCGTGTGTTTACAGTTGACTTGACTGAAACATATTATGGTTTAGTAAAAAATGCAATGAATTTCTTATGTTAACAGAATATGCTTTTCTTATTGAGTGGTATCGAAAGTTTTGCAGCACATGTTCTTTTTTTATTTTGATTTTGTCACAATGGACGTGGATACCTTCCATAGACCAGAACTCAAATGCGAAACTGTTTGAGAGAGTTCAGCCTCGCCTTTTGATATTTTATTTACACAGGTTTAGGCATATAACTCTTATGTTAAGGTGTTTATTTTTCTTTTCAGACTTCAAATGCAAATCATGGTAATATAATATGCTTAGGCTATTTCTTTCAGTTACATTGGTCACGGGTTGAATCTTCATTGGTTGAACGCGTCTAGAATGGTTACTATAGACAGAACAGTCTAGCGTTATTTGTGATTGTCATGTTAATCAAACACTCCGTAGATCATTTACAGAATGCTGGATGAGGCATTTAGATGTTCGCCATAAGTCATTTGGCTTGATGATAAGGGAACAATTTGAAGTAATAATGAATGGTATTGTGTGGAAAGAGAACACCACGAACGAACTGAAAGGATATTATGAAGAGGATGCAAGAATGTTCAATCACAAGGAGTCGCTTAGCGGTATAAATAGAAGGCCATATAATTTTAGAAGGCTTGTAAGAACTTATATGAAAGTTATGTAACAAATACACCCCTTTGACCAATGTGTTGGTACATTTGCATATACATGAATTCTGAGATTAATAGCTTCGAACTTTGGTTTTTAAAATTTGTGTATATTCTGTATCGATTTTGAATGTAGACTATATCACAGGGCATGCGAGTAATGCACATGCTTGCAAAATGTCAGCAGGGTATGAATTCACAATTAGTCACTCGAACGGCTACTCAACAGCAGCGTGGTAGATTCACAGTGACGACCCGTGAACAGCCGTTTGCTATTTCTGGCGTTTCTTGACCAAGAGGTGTTCACTAACATAATGTGAAAGTTTGGTTGGATCCTAACATAGCTAGTGGAAATAATTTGAGACCAAGGGGACCATTGGCCGAGTGATACACATACTTAGTTACTTAGCAACTTGGTACTTGATTCTTTAGGCTACGAGGTGTTCAGAAATCATGAACACAATATGAGAGTCCCGTCTGACGTGCTAATATTGTTTGTGCAAATATGTTCAGACATGGGACACCACAAATGCTAATATGGCCATCAGATAGGTTTTTTGGTACTTGATTCTTTATGCTACGAGGTGTTCAGGTATCATGAACACAATATGAGAGTCCGGTCTGACGTGCTAATATGGTTTGTGCAAATATGTTCAGACCTGGGACAACACAAATGAGCCATCAGATAGGTTTTTTCGTCCTCCACTGAATCCATTTTTCCCAGCCTTTGCTTCACAAAAATGCTGGCCTACCTGTTTCCAGGCCTTCTGTTCATATGGAAATAATATGGCTGTTAAGGCTCGAGATAGTAAAGAAGTTGGGACTTGTAAAACGGGTGGATTGGGGAATGGGTTAGAACGGGTAGTTTCAAATTAAAGGTTGAACAATTTTGCCCACGAATTTTTTTGTCCATCTTTTAGTAGTATTATGTAAATATTATTCCAGTAAGGATATTAGATTTTGAATATCAGACCGGACAAGAAGATTTGGCTTATGAGGAGATTGATTTAGTCCTAGTTATCATCAGTATCTTTTCGGATGTGTGTTTTAGCTGTACAAATTGAAGTTTTAAAGACGAGCTTTTTACCCTCTTACTCATGTCTCATTCTCAATGTTACAAAAGGGCAAAGAGGTTCGTATCTCCTGGACTTCTTTCCTTCAGTCATTTCTAGCATTGGTGTTCTCTTCTCAATAAGAATTGGTGATCTTTCGGGGTTGATATATACTTCTCGTTGCGTGTGGACTTCTTAATGTGCCAAATGCAATAGTGCTTCAGAAATGTCAGTCGCAATTTATGAGCGCACAAGACGAGAAATTGAGGTCCACTTCAGAGATCCTAAACAGTTTCAAGATCAAGTTACAGTCATGAGATGACAAATTTAAGGAATTTATCCGAGTCTTGTAGAGAAAACGAATTCAAATGGTTAAGTGAGGCTACAAACTTGCTATTGCTTATTTGGTTGTATATAGGTGGATGTTTTAGGATCAGCTGCTTATCACAGTCAAGCTACAAAGTATTTTCAGGTGAATTAGCTCTTCACTTTTCCAGATTTTGCTTAATGGGGCAAAACTGAGCGGGTCATGCGGATTAGATAATGGTTCAAAGTCGGTATGAGTGGACATGTAACACTTTTTGTCAGAACTTAATTAACGTCAAATAGTATAAAATTTGCAAAATTTCAGTGTCATTAGATCTATGAGATTTCATTCTTTAAAGATACGCTTTGGAAGAGCGTTGAACCGTTTGACTTGTTCTTGTTTTAGCCAAGTTTGTTCTCATTTCATTCGTTTTACCTGTATACGTATAATCCATGTTAGTATTTGAACCACTTGATGTGTGCAGGGGTATTATCAACCATCGACTAGGGAACGTATAAGAATCAGTGGAATAACAAAAGCACTGTGGTAAATTATGCATCTAAAACATCACTTGGAGCGCCTACAATTAGAGCATCTAAAAACGAAAACATGCTCTTCAATAATGACCTAAAGCTACTAGATACTGATGTCCGAGCTTTCATTTTCATAAAGTGACCTTGGAGTGGTTGGTTTTGAGAGCTGAAGCACCTCAAAACCTGACACCAATTATGGCCGCTTTTTTCTGGTTTTATTTCTTACGGTTTATATTCCTCCAGGTGTGTGCATCTTTCAGTTTCCTTCTAAAATTCGTTTCAATGCTGTTCGGTTTACATGTTTCAATGTGTTAAATTTTCAACCACAAACAAGACTATCTTTGACGTGAACATAACCTATTTAATCTTTGGGCAAACTGTCATTGTACATAGAAAAAGTATGGGTGCTATCGAATTTTGAAGGTTCAAACCGCCATAAAGTTGAAGCGCACTAGAAATGGATGTTATAGTTATACAGGAAATTCATTTACAGATTATAAATTCTGTAGTGAGCTCAATTCAAGTCTATTGGTCTTCGGCGTTTGTCCTTCAAAAAGCTGTTAATGCTGAAATTTAGCAGCTGATGAGGGGTTTCCTCTGGTCTCAGGTGTTTTGCTCAAACAAAAACAATTAAATTCAAAAAAAAAAAGTGAATGAACCGCTGCCAGGACTCGAACCTGGGACTCCTGGAAAAGGAGCCGAATCAAACAATTGGTTTGGTAGTTGTGCTACAGCAGTATTTGTTGTTATAAACTACTTTCAATTGTATTTATATAAAATCGCATTTAGGTGTGCCATAATGTCACTACCGAAAGCGTAATAAATTTTGTGTAGCTAGGCTGAAAGTGAGTGTGATAGACTAGCTGATTGGAGTTGCTTGCACGATTACTTCCTTCATTTATCACCCATCAATAAGCCCTCACCAACCCCTAATGCCATTTATTGGCGTTCATAACTCACAACTACTTCCTTCATTTCAACACCAACTCAATACTCATTTTCAACTTGTTCACAACTAATTTCTTATTTCGAGGTATATCATATGTGTAGTTCGTCAAGAAGCTATATTTTAGTTTATTTTCAAAAACCCTAATTTAATAATGAACATATAACTTCCATCTTCAAAAAATCACCTTTGTGAGAAAAGCTTCAATAGTAATTTTCAACTTTTTGGTCTTTGGTCAAAACATACAAGTAGATTAGCTCTCTTTTTTACACTAATAAATTACGGGTGTCCATGATTTTAAAAGTGGAATGAACCACAACTAAACCGTAAGAATCGAGAATAAAAAAAGATAGAAAATGTGAAACCAAGAACCGTTTTAAGTTTTTTGGGTTGGTTTTGGTATGGTTGTGGTTCTAGTAGAAATTTCCGACAAGAACCATTGTATCTAATGAATTCATTTTTTTCACTCATTTATAGAGGACATATTATAACGATACAAACACACAAAAAATTGTATTAAACAATAAAAATCATACAAATAATTCCAATAGTTTAAAATAACATAAACAAGAACACAAAATATAAAAATTATAAGTCTATCATTGTTTAAAAGGGTTCATCTTTATAACTTTGTACCGCTACTTTCATCTATTTAACAACCTCGTTATCATCAAAAAGATATTCAGTTTATCTACATAATGTTCTTTAGGAACCAAAAAAACTTCATAACCAACCGGTTCTTAGCGAACCGGCTAGTTCTATCCGAACCGTTTCGAAAACCTAAATTTTGGAAGTATAAAAACCAATGCGCGGGCCATGATGCTAATATACAGTTAGGTTCCAAGACATTTTCTAGTACAATTCTTTGGTTCTTTTTTGTTCTTTGGTATTATAGAACACCAATAAACCATCTTTGTCAAAACATACAAGATCAATAGAAGACATTAAAAAGTTTGATGATTCATATTATATTGGGTTTTGAAAATTTTAAGTTACTCCGTGTAAACCAACTTACATTGTAAAGAAGTTTTAACCTTCAATGTTACATTGATATACTAGTATTCCACCCTCCTTTAAAGATAAAAGTATATTGAAGATTATACATTCAATTGATTCCAATGCTGCCCGTAAATTTCAACCTCTTTCATTCTGACAGTAATAAATTATCTCAACTACTATGTTTCTTTTTGTTAAATTTCAACCTCCTTGCTCTCATACTGACAAGTAGTAAATAATCCCAATTACCTTACTATCTTTCTCTTTGTTAAATACTAGGACTACATGAGTGCTTCCTTCACAAACCACACTCAAACACAAGATATCAGCTATGAATATCATGGTCACCATCCCTCCTCCACCACCAGATCCAGACGACCTTTTTTGTTTAGGATCTATTGATGAAATAGGTGGTCTCGAAAATTAACTCTCGGGTATAATATTTTTTATTTAGGATTTTTGCAAATGCTTACATAGTCTCACGTACAACGACTAAGAATAATGAGGTTAATTCATAAAATTGTTATGGCTTTTGGTTGAAAAGGGTATATGAACAATACAAAATTCTTACATTGCATATTAAGGTCCATTATTAGTAGTTTTTGACCTTTTTTATAATTTGATGTGTTTGCAGCCTTACTTGTGAAGAGGGAGCAAAACTTTAATGATTGTGAATGTTTCTCCATATTTTTTATCGATTGGTGATTTTTTATGCTCACTCCAGTTTGCTCAGAGACTGAAATGTTGTGAGATTGGAATCTCACGACTTCAAGATGCGGGAGGGAGAGTGCAGAGAGGTCCATCTACTAAGAAGACTAGACGAGTATTGTTGTTTTACTTTGATATAGTTAGTAAGTCAATGTAATTACAAAAGGTTAAATGATTAGGGAAGTTTACACATTAAAAGTATACACTGGTTCTTGTAATCAACATCTTTTTTGCTAACTTTTGTCTTTCACCTGTTTTACCTCTTTAGAGATAAATTATAAATCAAATTGCCATCATACGAGTATAAGTTACAAGGAGATCATATGATTTAGGTGCTCAAGGGTACGTATTTAAGATATATAGTCGTATGGCATGTCATATGACTTAGGTGTTCAAGCTTATGCTTGAGATTCCATTGTACTCAACGTTTTTGGTGTAATATATTTTACCGGGGACTCTTCCCCTTTACCCAAAAAAAAGTTACAAGGAGATATATAGTCATATGGCATGTCATATGACTTAGGTGTTCAACCCGCCGCCAACTTACTATTTGTTTAGGTTACCGACACATATCCCGTTTCCAATGTTTCTTCCAACTCTTTCTCCATTGCTTCTTAATTAAGGTGACCTCTCTCTCTTTTTTATTATTTTCAAATCTTCACTAGTAAATCTTTTTATTGGACATTCAGTTTCACCCGTTTTTATTCTTTAAAGTGTTGCCTATCGTATAGCTTGGTGAAAAAGTATAGCTTGGTTCCTTGATATGTCTATATGGATTTCCATCTTTACTGTTTTGTGTGTGTGTCTATTCTTCAGGTAAGGTTTTGAAGATCGAGATCCTACTACTCACGATATTTTCGTCTAAATATGATGTCACCAATGCCATCAACCAAACCCGAAAACTGAACTTATAGCTTGGCCCTCCAAAGATTGCGATATAAAACATTGCTTCGACTCTTTGGTTAGGAACTACAAGATGGCTGTTCCCGAAACAAACCAGCAAACTTGGGACTGCCCCAAATGTGACAAGAGTTGTGACTAAGAAGACGACGGGTGTTGTCCGTGCTGGTTTAGATTACGTTCATAATACGAACTCCCCCTTATGGAGGGTTGTAGAAACACGAAGTGTCTACAGGCTTCCAGGAAGAGGAAAAAAATAGTTGTGACCAATACGACGACGGGTGTTGTCTGTGGGCTGAGCTACTTTCATAATACAATCTATGTAATGGATGTTTGTGTGTGTTTAGCGTTGACTTGACTTAAATATGTTATGCTTCAGTGAAAAATGCAATGAATTTCTTATGTAACAGAAAATGCTCTTCTTGTTCAGTGATATTTTTTTTGAATAAATTGTTCTGTGGTGGTATTACTCAGACATGTTTGTTTTTGTCAGTGGTATTACTAAGAACAAAACTTAAATGCGAGGCTGTTTGAGAGAGGTTAGCCTCGTGTTTTGATATTATAAGTTAATGGTTTTCTCGTGTTTTGAGTTAGTTGTGTGCTTAATTACCAGTTATGATTTAGTGAAAATTGGATTGCTTTAGGTTCAGGGGATAGGTCTTCCTATTATAAAAACTCTTTTTTGTTCATTCTACATCCTACAAGTACTTTCTGTGAACTCTTTTTTGTTGCTCTTCCTAAGCTGCAGGTTAGAAGTATAATAGTAACACTTACTCTTAGTAATTGTAAGCAAGGACTTCTACTCGTGTGATGCGGAAAGTGAACATTTTAAAATCTGATTCTAGCGTATATGCATATGTCAGATCGGTCTATTGTAAAACTAAAACCTTTCAAAGTGTATCTCTAGAATTGTAGAGACTAGAGTATATATAGAAAGTTATAGGTATAGACAGAACAACCAAAAGGACGATGCATTGAAGCTGGACCAAAAAGCCCTCAATCGTCAAGTAATTGGGACGAAATTGCGATGTCTGCTTATTAGTAGCTGTATTACGTATATGTATAAGATATCATTCTTCCCGTCTCTTTGTGCCTACAGGTGCCCGCATCAGAAATGTAAGTACTTGTAGAGTTGTAGGTCTGTAACTACCAATGAATCTATGTAGTGGTCAACCTTTTTGGATTCCGAAGGCCAGTCTCAAACGGGTCTAGAAAAAGTTAGCTAATGGGGAAACGGGTCAAATGTGTCAAACGGTCAAATTCATCACTTGACTACTCTCACCTATAAATATCGATAAAGTTAGCTACCTCAATCCAACGCGCACACACCCTCATTTACCCAATCTCCGCACCCATTTTTCCAAATTTTGGCTTTTAATGGTAAATCCAAGAGAAAATTCTGATTAGATCGAGTGTTAACCATTAAGTTATTAACAAGCATAATATCGCCTTTCTTCCAAGGTATCGCAACACATTCTTCTTCCAATATACTAAGAAAATCTTTCATAGCAGCATCAGGCACAAGGTCACCATTACCTAACTCCACTCATGTATTCTGTTTATTACTTGTAGGCCCTCTGTAACTAATCGCAAGACTATTGAGCTATGTTTTCCATTGAGTCTATTTGTGAAACCTGATGGCTAGCACTGGGCCTGTTATAACTTTTGCAGCATTCCTTATCCATTACAACACTGTTCCCATCTTAGCTGCCCTGTTAATCAAGCATTTCAATGAGCCGTAACCAGCGCGTTTGGAATTGCTTCTTATCGGCTCACATCTAAGCAAATAAGCAGTTTGGGTGAAACGTTTGCTTTTCTAGCATAAGCACTTTAAAAATAAGCATTTCCAAACACCGCTTAATATAAAGTTGGCTCGTTGTAAGAAAAACATACATTTGCTCGGCAACATTCGTGTCATGAGTCTTGTATGTGGACTTCCAACTATTGTCCCTAAAGGATGATGGATCGTTCTCTTCGCCTGCTACTTTATATATAGGTCAAGCCATGCTGCTCGAGTTGTGCAACAAAGTCCGAGTGCCCTTCTTCCAACTTTTCATGTATGATATGACTCAAGACTACTGGTGTCTCTCCCCTTTTCCTGGTTCTTCTTCACAGAAGAAGAATAATTTGGATGGGAAATCCGGAACGTGTCATATAGTCTCAATAATTTGACACCCATGGCTATTACATGTTGAACTGAAAGTGATTTTGTGTGCATTTGGATATGTTGTGCGGAACATCCTTTTAACATCTAATAATCCCTATTAAGTATTAATAACGGTTTTTCTTATCTATCTAAGCATAATAAGCACGTACATAACAGTTTTTGTTAGCAATCCCGAGCACCCTCTAAGCAATTCTAGTCTATAAAAATGATCTAAGAAATCTAAAGAATAAAAAAAAAACGCACATATGCCATCTCATGAGGGAAAGGAATTCCTTGATCAGGAGGACCATTCATTCGCAGCATAAACCCTGCCAACAAATTTGGTTCGAGAGGCTCGACCACCAACATCAAACGCTTCAGAAAAGCCAAAAGCATCCACAACTTCATTGATGTCAGAGGGATACTTAATAGGAAAGCTTCTTATAACCTCTTTGAAACCACATAGATCAACTACAGTTGTATCAGAACTGTGTTTAGGGGATAGAACAGCTAGAAATAGTACGGCATCTTGAAATGTTTGCTGAGGTAAATCTAGTTCTTGGAAGAATTTTTCGGCTGCCATTTCGAATGCTTGTCGAGTAGGTGTTACACTGATACTAACTCTGCATATGCAGATTGTATGTGAGTGCAGATGTCTAACACGTCTCTTTCCAAATAACGAATCAATCTGATATGAGTGCAGATGTCTAACATGTAATGATGATTAAGTCTCAATGGTTACTCCTAAAATATACAAGTTAACTATTATTAAAATGGTCATACCAACACTTAAATGTATAAAAATTGCGATAAAAAGAAACAGAAAATGAGTTCAGACTATTGTTTCACAATCAAGTGTTTCACGCAATCAAACCAACTTCAACTACAACCTGAATGATGAAAGTTTATGGACTTAAAATTAATAGTCGTGAGATAGGATCGAACTCGGGATCACGGGATTGCACACATAACGTAAAGAGTTAATTTATTTATTAAATATTTTTTATATATATTTATTAAATCAAACCAAAGCTTAACTAATGATCGTTGATAAATAAAAGTTAAGTTATAACGTTAAGGAATTAAATAGAAGCTAAAAGAAGGAAAACGGAAAAGTTCCGGAAGCCCTAGATTGGGCTTATGGGGCGTCGGCTTAAGGAAGAAAAAAGGAAGGAGGAAAGATTTTCTTTCCTAATTGGTGTTTTACTTGGAGAACAAGTTTTGCTAAACCTATATAAACACCCCAAGGCCTTCATTATTTTTCACCCATTCCTCCCCCTTCTCTTTGTCTTGATCGCCGGCCATAGCTACCCATATTAGGGTTTCGTTTGGTTTTCGATCTTGTCTATTTTTATCTAGTCCTAGCCCCTCTCTAGGGTTGTTGGGTAGATACTCCATAAGCGTTGAAGCTCGGTTTGTTCGTGCTAGACTCACGGTTAACTCGTTGTATTAAGTGTGTACAAGAGCGTGATATAATCTTCCTTTAGATTATATTCTTGGTGGTGTTCGTGATAAACCCTAGTTGCCGTTCGTTCCGTCGTCTTGTGGATCTTGCTAGGATAAAGGTATGTAACCCTAATCTTGATTAATATAATTGTGTTAAATTAATGATCTTGTTAATCGCTTCCGCTATGCGTGCTTTGATCCATATTAGGGTTTTAAATCATTGTTATGAACTATATAAACCATCAGTGGCATCGAGAGCCGTGTTAACATGATTATAATTATCAAGATCTAAAGTTTTTTAACTAGTAATGATTTGTGTTAAAAATTACATGTTGTTTTTTAGGTTTTATGAAAAATTAGGGTTTTGTTTTTTATTATTATTAAAATCGACTTATGTCGAATTTTTTTTTATAAAAAAAAATTTTTTTTTTGTAAACCCTAAAATTACATGGTAATTGACTTTAGATGTTTTGCATGAATTAATTGTTATGTCATGTGTGGTTACGATCCGTAGTTTTTTAATTGTTAAGAGAATGTGGGAGATCCGTAATAAACATGCATGTTTCTTACGGATCATATAATTTTGATTGCTATTTGCTTTATTTGATTCAAAGTTTTAAAATTAGGGAAGACTTTTTATGTTTATAAAAACCCTAGATTTGATGTTCTTTGAATAAATTGGTTTGCATGTGGCTATTTGATTTAGTTTTTTTTTTGTACTACTTGTTTTCATACGTTTTTTTTAATTGTATGTTGTAAACAAGGGTAATTTTTTCCAAGAAAAATAATATGGACTAAATCTTATCAAAATTAATGAATTGTTTTGAGATGTAAAATACATATGATTTGCGTTGATTAGAATTGCAATAGCAACTTAACGGCCTACTCAATTTTGGCAAACTATAAAGTGGGTATAACGCACCGCTGGTCATGTACCCGGTTAAGGAAGGAGGTGCTATGCTTTTACGCTGACCAAATTCCCGGCTCGCCTGTGCGTCAAAAATTGGAATTACCTACGGTTGTTATTGGTACAATTCTTTAAGGTTGATTTAACTACATTAATTCACATCCGAAACACAATGAATAAAGTTATTGCTTTGTGCTATAACTAACGTTCTAGAAAAAGTACGGTGTGAATTTAGTTGTGTGTAAAATCTTTAATTGGTTTAACCAATACCTCAACTTGCAAGTATATGATGAACTTTTAGTCTCACCAAAAGGTTTACTAAACGTTTTTATTAAACTTATGTTATGGAGATGTATGCATGCTTCTCCGTACATGATTTTGACACCAAAATCTATACCCTAAATTTAAGTCATATGCCCTCTAATTGACGAACACTTGAAGTTACAATTGTCGTCATATAAGATATCGGACGATGTTGTAATGGAGAGAAAACTTCATGACTGAATAAGATTGCACATGAAGGTTTTACGTTCTTTAGATTAGTCGACTTAATTAAGTTACTCAGTGAGAACTGGAAACTTAAGGCATAAAGTAGGGATAAAACATGTTTACAATGCAAATGATTTTGGCAATGTAAATCCCTAACATATCTAAAAATTGAAATTTGATTTAGGCATTTATTGTTCGACAAGTTACTATGTTGAATACATTTGTCACTAGCAGATCAACTGATGTGATGAATCTATGTCAATATGGGTTCTAGTTTTTTTCAAGGAAAATACTATGGTTTTATTACCGGGGTAATTTTATTTTCTTGAATTGTATTATCGAAAATACTAATGTTTGAACTTATTTCTGTAGAAATGGCTCAACCCGAAAGTAATCTGACAATAAGCTCGGCGTTCAAAGCTTTCTTTGAACGGCCTGAACTTACTGGCCCAAATTTCAATGACTGGTACCGCTCACTAAGAATTGTTCTGAGAGCAGCGGGTACTATCAATATCTTGGAAACTCCTTTTCCGGAGGATCTTGCTGAAGGCGCATCTGATGAGCAAAGGCTTCAACACGCCGCTAACGTTAAGAAGCACCATGAGGTGGCTGCTGTAATGTTAGGGAGAATGGCTCCAGCACTTCAAAGGAAGTATGAGCTATTTCCACCTCAGGCAATGCTTGAGGAACTTAAGGCAGTGTATGAAACGCCACAGGCTGTAGAGATCTATGATCTTGTTGATGCTCTACACAGCTGTAAGCAAGCTCCTGGAAAGTCCGTAAGTGCACATTACTTGGAGATGAGAGGTTATATGGAACAGCTCATCGCACTAGGACAACCCTTCGATCATAATATGGCTATTAACTTGATCAACAGGTCCCTTAATAAGGACTTTGGTGATTTTGTTCGTAACTATAATATGCATTGCACGGGGAAGACAGTTAATGATTTGCATGCAATGCTCATTGACTTCGAAAAGGGTTTGAAAGATAAGGCATCCACTGCTACGCCTCAAGTACTTTATGTACAAAAGGGTAGAGTGTCTAAACCTAAACCGCAAGGGAATAAGAAACAGAAAGGCAAAGGCAAGGCTGATAAGAGCAAGCAAGTTGCGACTATATCTAAGCCGAAGCAGAACTTTGCTAAGAAATCTCAGAAAGATGAGACTTGCCACTACTGCAAGATGACTGGACACTGGAAGAGGAATTGCTCTCTCTATCTCCATGAAATGGTAGAACACAAGAAGAAGGCTGAGCAAGTTGCTGCAGCACCATCTTCAGGTAACTTATTTATGATAGAGTTATTTAATCTTTCATACAAATCAAATTCCTGGGTATATGATACGGGATGTGGTATTAACATTTGTAATACCCTGCAGGGATTTGAGTTGAAGAGGAGACTATCCTATGGGGAACAATCTCTGCAAGTGGGCAATGGCGCACAAGCACCGGTTGAAGCTATAGGAATATTTAAATTAGTTTTACCTTCGGGTTTAGTACTGTCTTTAAATAATTGTCATTATGCACCTACAATTGTTAGGGGTGTTATTTCCTTTTCTTGTATGTTGGATCTTGGATTTACTCACACGATTGATAATAATAGAATTTCTGTTTTCAAAGATGGTCTATTCTATTTTGATGCAATTTCTGTGAATGGTGTTTTTGAAATTAACATGCATGATAAAAATTCCAAGAGAAAAAATAATTCTGTTTTTAGCATGAATAAGAAGAGTAAGTTAGACAAGAACTCTTCTTATCTTTGGCATTGTAGGCTTGCCCATATTGGGAAGACTCGCATACAAAAGCTGCAACGTGATGGGCTTTTGGAAAGTATCAATGATGAATCATTTGATAAATGTGAATCTTGTATCTCTGGAAAGATGACCAAGAAACCTTTTAATAGCAATATTGAAAGGGCTACTGAACTACTTGGTTTGATACATACTGATGTGTGTGGACCACTTAGACATGTGTCAAAGAAAGGTGCTAGCTACTTCTTAACGTTTACGGATGATTATAGCCGTTATGGTTGTGTTTATTTACTTAAACATAAACATGAGGTATTTGAAACATTCAAGACGTTTAAGGCAGAAGTAGAGTTACAACTAGGAAAGAAGATTAAAACTCTTCGTTCTGACCGTGGTGGTGAATATTTAAGTCAAGAGTTTAAAGATTATTTAAGTAAGAATGGAATTGTTCAGAAACTTACTTCTCCGTATACTCCACAACAAAATGGTGTATCTGAAAGGAGAAATCGTACATTATTGGATATGGTGCGATCTATGTTTAATCTTACAACTTTACCATTATCTTTTTGGGATTATGCTCTTGAATCTGCTGTTCGTATTCTAAATATGGTTCCCACAAAGAAGGTAGATAAGACACCATATGAACTATGGCATGGCAAGAAGCCATATTTGTCTTATTTAAAAGTCTGGGGTTGTGAGGCGTATGTGAAACGTGACTCTGGAGATAAACTCCAACAACGCTCAGTTAAATGTATCTTTGTAGGTTACCCTAAGGAAACTATGGGTTACTACTTTTATTATCCGGCTGAGAACAAAATAGTTGTGGCTCGGTATGGAGACTTCCTTGAAAATGATCTTGTAAATCAAGAATTCAGTGGGAGAAATTATGATCTTGAAGAAATTCAAGAAGATACATTGCCTTCTGAAAATACTAGCGAAGAAATTCCTGTAGAACCAGAAAGTCTGAGTGTTCCACCGGAATTAATTCCTCCACGTAGGTCTCAAAGGACTATACGTGCGCCGGACAAACTATGTCTTTACATAGAGGATGATGAGGAGGAAGTAGGGGATCTTGGTGAACCTGCTAACTATCGATCCGCAATGTCTGATCCAGAAAAGTCAAAATGGATAGTTGCGATGAATGAGGAAATGAAGTCCATGGAAATCAATGATGTTTGGATTCTTGTAGACGCACCTAAAAATGCTAAAGTAGTGAAAAATAGGTGGATCTATAAGAAGAAAACTGACATGGATGGTGATGTACAATCCTATAAAGCACGTTTAGTGGCTAAAGGTTTTACTCAAACTTTTGGCATAGACTACGAGGAGACATTTTCTCCTGTAGCAGACTTACGAGCTATTAGGATTCTCATAGCTATAGCAGCATACTATGACTATGAGATATGGCAAATGGATGTTAAAACTGCCTTCTTGAACGGTCGTTTAGATGAAGACATCTATATGCAACAACCAGAAGGGTATGTTGATCCTAAATATCCAAAGCGCGTGTGCAAACTTCAAAGATCTATTTATGGTTTGAAGCAAGCATCACGTCAATGGAATAAGCGGTTTGATGAAGAAATCAAAAAGTTCGGATTTATTCAAAATCGTGATGAGCCATGTGTATATCGCAAAGCTAGTGGGAGTAATGTAGTGTTCCTAATTCTATATGTCGATGACATATTAATCATGGGAAGTAACATTCCAAGACTTAAGGAAGTTAAGGATTATCTTGGTAAATGTTTTTCTATGAAAGATTTAGGAGATGTTGCATATATTCTGGGAATTAAAATCTATCGAGATAGGAGTAGACGGTTGATTGGTCTTAGCCAAGATGCTTATATTGATAAGATATTGAAGAAATACAACATGCATAACTCTAAGAAAGGTTTCTTACCGATGGAGGTTAAGCATGAGTTAAGTCATGAGAAAGATGCATCATCACCTGAAGAGGTGGCTTACATGAAGAAGGTGCCTTATGCTTCGGCAGTAGGATCTATTATGTATGCTGTAAGATGTACAAGGCCTGATGTGGCGTTTGCTCAGAACTTGGTCAGTAGATACCAACAGAATCCAGGAAAGTTCCACTGGACTGCTGTTAAGCATATTCTAAAGTATTTGAGGTATACGAAAGATATGTTTTTGGTATTCGGGGGTAAACCAAACACAGAACTGAATGTAACAGGGTTCTGTGATGCGTCCTGGCAATGTGATAAAGACGATACGAAGTCTCAAACGGGTTACGTGTTTGTCATCAATGGAGGAGCAGTTGACTGGAAGAGCAGTAAGCAGAAAACCATTGCGATGCATGCGACTCAATCAGAGTACATGGCTGCTTCAGAAGCTGCAATGGAAGCTGTTTGGATTAGGAAGTTTATTGGAGATCTTGGAGTGATGCCTTCAATTAAAGAACCTATTGATATATATTGCGACAATTCTGCGGCAATAATATTCGCCAATGACCCTGGAGTCATGAAGGGCGCCAGACACTTTAAACGTAGATATCACTACGTTCGAGAACAAGTGGAAGATCGAGAAATAAAATTAATAAAAGTTCACACAGATGATAACGTAGCTGATCCTTTTACTAAGGCTTTATCTAGGCCAAAGGTAGTTAAGCATGCCAAGGTAATTAGGCTGCAACTAGCTAGCGAATTCATGCAATAAATCTGTTGATTAGTATTTGGATAAAGGATGTAAGACATTATTAAATTGATGAAATAAAGATTGGGTTTCGTTTATTTTTCTGTTATTTAATTTTGTATCCTATTTTACATGTTTTAATCCATGAGCATTTTGATGTTTCTAAATGTCCGTTGTCGATTAATAATATGGGAGTATTATTAAACTAAGACAATTCAAAATAGTGACAGAGTATACTTGAAAGTATATTGGTCAATTTTGGAAGATATTTGATGGATCAAATATTGGACTTATCCCAACTATATGATTTTACTTTATGGATCTTTGTCATTAAGTAAATCATAAATAGTTATCCTTAGACCTGAGATATCAGAAAACTGCATTGAATGTAGTGCATTTCTGTAAGGTAACCTAACGCTAAACGTAACTGGTAGTCATAAGGGTTATTTTCAGAAGTGTTGCGAAGTTCATGTGTTTTGCTTGTAGTCAAAATGGGATTTGTTTCCTTCAAATTTATTTTGAAGTATAAATACAGTTGGGCCCCTCGGGGGAGTAGTAAGATGTTTGTGTGGCCACACCCAAATGTGTTTTGGTAATCTTACTATATCCGTAAACGAGAAACAGAATAGTTAATGAAGGAATGACTAAGATCCATATCCTTATTAACAATGTATTTGAAATGAAAGGATAATAATAATGATGTAATCATTAAAAGGTTCTTGTCCAGGAGACCTTACCCGGTTTGTACTAGTGACATTGCTAGTGTAACTAGACGCTAGTCAATGTGATCACGATATTAGAATTTTGTCCAAGTGGGAGCTGAAAGTTTATGGACTTAAAATTAATAGTCGTGAGATAGGATCGAACTCGGGATCACGGGATTGCACACATAACGTAAAGAGTTAATTTATTTATTAAATATTTTTTATATATATTTATTAAATCAAACCAAAGCTTAACTAATGATCGTTGATAAATAAAAGTTAAGTTATAACGACCGTTAAGGAATTAAATAGAAGCTAAAAGAAGGAAAACGGAAAAGTTCCGGAAGCCCTAGATTGGGCTTATGGGGCGTCGGCCTAAGGAAGAAAAAAGGAAGGAGGAAAGATTTTCTTTCCTAATTGGTGTTTTACTTGGAGAACAAGTTTTGCTAAACCTATATAAACACCCCAAGGCCTTCATTATTTTTCACCCATTCCTCTCCCTTCTCTTTGTCTTGATCGTCGGCCATAGCTACCCATATTAGGGTTTCGTTTGGTTTTCGATCTTGTCTATTTTTATCTAGTCCTAGCTCCTCTCTAGGGTTGTTGGGTAGATACTCCATAAGCGTTGAAGCTCGGTTTGTTCGTGCTAGACTCACGGTTAACTCGTTGTATTAAGTGTGTACAAGAGCGTGATATAATCTTCCTTTAGATTATATTCTTGGGGTGTTCGTGATAAACCCTAGTTGCCGTTCGTTCCGTCGTCTTGTGGATCTTGCTAGGATAAAGGTATGTAACCCTAATCTTGATTAATATAATTGTGTTAAATTAATGATCTTGTTAATCGCTTCCGCTATGCGTGCTTTGATCCATATTAGGGTTTTAAATAATTGTTATGAACTATATAAACCATCAAATGACCAGTTATAGCCCATCAATTTTCCTGCAACTACTAAGCAAGTGTGACAATGAGAGAAGTGAACAAGATGGGAAAGAGGAGAGCTATGAAACGACACGGGATGAACGGGTCAATATGACCAGTTTTGACCCATTCATAGTACTACTATTTAGCTGTCTTTTAGAAGTTACGAAATTGGTGTGACCGAAACAAGCAGGCCGTAAAAAGAATAGACACGCCTAAACTATATAATAAGCATCCAAAGAAAATTAAAGTTTAACTTTTTGACACGGTAGTAATTAGGTAGGTTCAGGTTTGATTACGCAACCCCACATGCCTATATCAGTATACGAATACAATGGCCATGTGCCTAATATAAACCATACTGCTAATAATTTTCAGCAAAATAGATACGGTTGCATCAGGTTTTTCATTTTTTGCTTCAACACACATACTTGTAGAAAGGATCAACTTCTTCTTCCGAGTATGAAATGATATTGATTGCTTGGTGTTCATCACTTGATCGCCCAAACATAGCTTATTTTCATAACTCAAACCTTTTTAACCCCTTAAAAAGCCATGTCTCTAGAAACAGCGATTGGGTAGCTTATTTCCATCAAAATTGGAAGGAAGAAACTGTGTTTGTATTTGGTGAAAGTGATCAAGTCTTAGTTGATAGTTCTAAGTATGTTTAGTGATAAACTGTGTAATGAATGTTTGCGTGTGTTTACAGTTGACTTGACTAAAACATATTATGGTAATATATATAATCTGTTTAGGCTATTTGTTTCAGTTACATTGATCACTGGTTGAATCTGCATTGGGTGAACGCGTCTACAATGGTCACTATAGTCTATAGACAGACCAGTCTAGCATTATTTGTGATTGTCATGTTAATCAAACACTCCGTAGATTATTTATAGCCTATGTTTTGGATCGATGGGTACGAGGACTCAAACAGAATGCTGGATGAGGTATTTAGATGTTCAGCATAAGTCATTCAGCTTGATGATAAGGGAACAAGGTGAAGTAATAATGAATGGTATTGTGTTGAAAGAGAACACCACGAGCGAACTGAAAGGATATTATGAAGAGGATGCAAGAATGTTCAATCACAAGGAGTCGCTTAGCGGTATAAATAGAAGGCCATATAATTTTAGAAGGCTTGTAAGAACTTATATGAAAGTTATGTAACAAATACACCCCTTTGACCAATGTGTTGGTACATTTGCATATATCTCAATGCTGAGATTAATAGCTTCGAACTTTGGTTTTTAAAATTTGTGTATATTCTGTATCGATTTTGAATGTAGACTATATCACAGGGCATGCGAGTAATGCACATGCTTGCAAAATGTCAACAGGGTATGAATTCACAATTAGTCACTCGAACGGCTACTCAATAGCAGCGTGGTAGATTCACAGTGACCCGTGAACAACCGTTTGCTATTTCTGGCGTTTCTTGACCAAGAGGTGTTCACTAACATAATGTGAAAGTTTGGTTGGATCCTAACATAGCTAGTGGAAATAATTTGAGACCAAGGGGACCATTGGCCGAGTGATACACATACTTACCAACTTGGTACTTGATTATTTATGTTACGAGGTGTTCAGGAATCAGGAACACAATATGAGAGTCCGGTCTGACGTGCTAATATGGTTTGTACAAATATGTTCAGACATGGGACACCACAAATATGCCGGCCTACCTGTTTCCAGGCCTCTTGTTCATATGGGAATATTGTCGAATGCTAATATGGATGTTAAGGCTCGTGATAGGAAAGAAGTAGTGGTGGTGAGGGTGGTTGGAAAACGGGTGGATTGGGGAACGGGTTAGAACGGGAAGTTTCAAAGTGCAGGTTGAACAGTTTTGCCCACGAATTTTTTTGTCCGTCTTTTAGTAGTATTATGTAAATATTATTCTAGTAAGGATATTAGATTTTGAATATCAGACCGGAAAAGATTTGGTCTATGAGGAGATTGATTTAGTCCTAGTTATCATCAGTATCTTTTCGGATGTGTGTTTTAGCTGTACAAATTGAAGTTTTATAGACGAGCTTTTTACACAAGAGATTGATTGCAGTTTTATGACTCCACTATGAATGTGGGATAGATGTACATGTACCCTCTTACTCATGTCTCATTCTCAATGCTACAAGAGGGCTCGTATTTCCTGGACTTCTTTCCTTCAGTCATTTCTAGGATTGGTGTTCTCTTCTCATTAAGAATTGGTGATCTTTCGGGGTTGATACCTCTCGTTACGTGTGGACTTCTTAGTGTGCCAAATGCAATAGTGCTTCAGAAATGTCAGTCGTAATTTATGAGCGCTCAAGACGAGAAATTGAGGTCCACTTCAGAGATCCTAAACAGTTTCAAGATCATCAAGTTACAGTCATGAGATGACAAGTTTAAGGAATTTATCCGAGTCTTGTAGAGAAAACGAATTCAAATGGTTAAGTGAATCTCAGTATCAAAAAGCTTATTGCTGGATTTTGTATTGGATGTCACCAACGATCATTTCTTCAGTTATGCTTTTTGGTATGCATTTTTCAAGGTTTTTCCATTTTGATCTAGACTAAAATCTCGTCTATTAGAATCCTTTTGTCTTTTTTGAGAACGAACTTAAAACTGAGGAGATGCTGGAAATTCAAGACAAAGAGATTTGGGTACTGTGTTAGAATACAAACTTGCTATTGCTTATTTGGTTGCATATAGGTGGATGTTTTAGGTAAAAGGAGACCGCACATATTTTAGCCAAAAACCCTAAATTTTCTCTCTCTTAAAAGCAGCAGCCACCCACTTTTCTCTCTTTTTCTCAAAACACGATCTGAATCTCAAAACACAACAAAACCCATTATGTTTTGGATTTGATTTGATTTAAAGTTATTTTCTCATTCAATGCAGAATTAATAGATAGAGGAAACTTGGAATCATACATTTAAAAGTCATTGGTTATGAGTCATAAGTTCCAACTAGAGTTGGTTGGTGGATCTGAGAAAAAAAATGTTAAAAGCATCGAGTCCATTATATCCTAGAAATGGTTATAAACATTGAGCAAATAAAAAGTTTGGGCTAATGAGGTATTTTCACAAAGCCCATCAAGACCATCATGTATATAATCTGTAATCGAAAATAACAAAGTTTTAAAGGGACAAATCCGTAAATTCGGATCACAAGTAAGACCTAATAGGTAAAAGAAGACCGCACATATTTTAGCCACGAACTCTAAATTTTCTCTCTCTTAAAAGCAGCAGCCACCCACTTTTCTCTCTCTTTCTCAAAACACGATCTCAATCTCAAAACACAACAAAACCTATTATGTTTTGGATTTGATTGATTGATTTTAAAATTATTTTATCATTCATTGTAGAATTACTAGATAGATGAAACTTGGAATCATACATTTAAAAGTCATTGGTTATGAGTCATAAGTTCCAACTAGAGTTGGTTGGTGGATCCGAGAAAAAAAATGTTAAAAGGATCAAGTCCATTATATCCTAGAAATGGTTATAAACATTGAGCAAATAAAAAGTTTGGGCTAATGAGATATTTTCACAAAGACCATCAAGACCATCTTGCATATAATTTGTAATCGAAAATAAAAAAGTTTTAAAGGGACAAATCCATAAATTCGGATCACAAGTAAGACCTAATAGGTAAAAGGAGGCCGCACGTAGCCACAAACCCTAAATTTTCTCTCTCTTAAAAGCAGCAGCCACCCACTTTTCTCTCTCTTTCTCAAAACACGATATGAATCTCAAAACACAACAAAACCTATTCTGTTTTGGATTTGATTGATTGATTTTAAAGTTATTTTCTCATTCATTGCAGAAGATGAAACTTGGAACTATACATTTAAAAGTCATTGGTTATGAGTCATAAGTTCCAACTAGAGTTGGTTGGCGGATCCGAGAAGAAAAATGTTAAAAGGATCGAGTCCATTATATCCTAGAAATGGTTATAAACATTGAGCAAATAAAAAGTTTGGGCTAATGAGGTATTTTCACAAAGCCCATCAAGACCATCATGCATATAATCTATAATCGAAAATAACAAAGTTTTAAAGGGAAAAATCCGTAAATTCAGATCACAAGTAAGACCTAATTGGTAAAAGGAGGCCGCACATATTTTTGCCACAAACCCTAAATTTTCTCTCTCTTAAAAGCAGCAGCCACCCACTTTTCTCTCTCTTTCTCAAAACACGATCTGAATCTCAAAACACAACAAAACCTATTATGTTTTGGATTTGATTTGATTGATTTTAAAGTTATTCTCTCATTCATTGCACAATTAATAGATAGATGAAACTTGAAATCATACATTTAAAAGTCATTAGTTATGAGTCATAAGTTCCAACTAGAGTTGGTTGGCGGACCCGAGAAAAAAAATGTTAAAAGATCGAGTCCATTATATCCTAGAAATGGTTCTAAACATTGAGCAAATAAAAAGTTTGGGCTAAGGAGGTATTTTCACAAAGCCCATCAAGACCATCATACATATAATCTGTAATTGAAAATAACAAAGTTTTAAAGGGACAAATCCGTAAATTCGGATCACAAGTAAGACCTAATAGGTAAAAGGAGGCCGCACATATTTTAGCCACAAACCCTAAATTTCTCTCTCTTTAAAGCAACAGCCACCCACTTTTCTCTCTTTTTCTCAAAACACGATCTGAATCTCAAAACACAACAAAACAGATTCTGTTTTGGATTTGATTTGATTTATTTTAAAGTTATTTTCTAATTCACTGGAGTATTAATAGATAGATGAAACTTGGAATCATACATTTAAACGTTATTGGTTATGAGTCATAAGTTCCAACTAGAGTTGTTTGGTGGATCCGAGAAAAAAAATGTTAAAAGGGTCGAGTCTATTATATCCTAGAAATGGTTATAAACAGTGAGCAAATAAAAAGTGTGGGCTAATGAGGTATTTTCACAAAGCCCATCAAGACCATCATGCATATAATCTGTAATCTAAAATAACAAAGTTTTAAAAGGACAATCCGTAAATTCGGATCACAAGTAAGACCTAATAGGTAAAAGGAGGCCGCACATATTTTAGCCACTAACCCTAAATTTTCTCTCTCTTAAAAGCAGCAGCCGCCCACCTTTCTCTCTCTTTCTCAAAACACGATTTGAATCTTAAAACACAACAAAACATATTCTGTTTTGGATTTGATTTGAATGATTTTAAAGTTATTTTCTCATTCATTGCAGAATTAATAGATAGATGAAACTTGGAACCATACATTTAAAAGTCATTGATTATGAGTCATAAGTTCCAACTAGAGTTGGTTGGTGGATCCGAGAAAAAAAAGGTTAAAATGATCGAGTCCATTATATCCTAGAAATGGTTATAAACATTGAGCAAATAAAAAGTTCGGGCTAATGAGGTATTTTCAAAAAGCCCATCAAGACCATCATGCATATAATCTATAATAGAAAATAACAAAGTTTCAAAGGGACAAATCCGTAAATTCCTATCACAAGTAAGACCTAATTGGTAAAAGGAGGCCGCACATATTTTAGCCACAAACCCTAAATTTTCTCTCTCTTAAAAGCAGCAGCCACCCACTTTTCTCTCTCTTTCTCAAAACATGATCTGAATCTCAAAACAAAACAAAACCTATTCTGTTTTGGATTTGATTTGATTGATTTTAAAGTTATTTTCTCATTCATTGCACAATTAATAGATAGATAAAACTTGGAGTCATACATTTAAAAGTCATTAGTTATGAGTCATAAGTTCCAACTAGAGTTGGTTAGAGAATCCGAGAAAAAAATGTTAAAAGATCGAGTCCATTATATCCTATAAATGGTTATAAACATTGAGCAAATAAAAAGTTTGGGCTAAGGAGGTATTTTCACAAAGCCCATCAAGACCATCATGCATATAATCTATAATTGAAAATAACAAAGTTTTAAAGGGACAAATCCGTAAATTCGGATCACAAGTAATACCTAATAGGTAAAAGGAGGCCGCACATATTTTAGCCACAAACCCTAAATTTCTCTCTCTTTAAAGCAACAGCCACCCACTTTTCTCTCTCTTTCTCAAAACACGATCTGAAACTCAAAACTCAACAAACCCGATTCTGTTTTGGATTTGATTTGATTGATTTTAAAGTTATTTTCTCATTCATTGCAGAATTAATAGATAGATGAAACTTGGAATCATACATTTAGAAGTTATTGGTTATGAGTCATAAGTTCCAACTAGAGTTGGTTGGCGGATTCGAGAAAAAAATGTTAAAAGGATCGAGTCTATTATATCCTAGAAATGGTTATAAACATTGAGCGAATAAAAAGTTTGAGATAATGAGGTATATTCACAAAGCCCATCAAGACCATCATGCATATAATCTGTAATCGAAAATAACAAAGTTTTAAAAGGACAAATCCCCGTAAATTCGGATCACAAGTAAGACCTAATAGGCAAAAGGAGGCCGCACTTATTTTAGCCACAAACCCTAAATTTTCTCTCTCTTAAAAGCAGCAGCCACCCACTTTTCTCTCTCTTTCTCAAAACACGATCTGAATCTCAAAACACAACAAAACCTATTCTGTTTTGGATTTGAATTCATTGATTTTAAAGTTATTTTCTCATTCATTGCAGAATTAATAGATAGATGAAACTTAGAATCATACATTTAAAAGTCATTGGTTATGAGTCATAAGTTCCAACTAGAGTTGGTTGGTGGATCCGAGAAAAAAAATGTTAAAAGGATCGAGTCCATTATATCCTAGAAATGGTTATAAGCATTGAGCAAATAAAAAGTTTGGGCTAATGAGGTATTTTCAAAAAGCCCATCAAGACCATCATGCATATAATCTGTAATCGAAAATAACAAAGTTTTAAAGGGACAAATCCGTAAGTTTGGATCACAAGTAAGACCTAATAGGTAAAAGGATACCTCACATATTTTAGCCATAAACCCTAAAATTTCTCTCTCTTAAAAGCAGCAGCTATCCACTTTTCTCTCTCTTTCTCAAAACACGATCTGAATCTCAAAACACAACAAAACCTATTATGTTTTGGATTTGATTGATTGATTTTGAAATTATTTTCTCATTCATTGCAGAATTAATAGATAGATGAAACTTGGAATCATACATTTAAAAGTCATTGGTTATGAGTCATAAGTTCCAACTAGCATTTGTTTGGCGGATTCAATAAAAAAATGTTAAAAGGATCGAGTCCATTATATCCTAGAAATGGTTATAAACATTGAGCAAATAAAAAGTTTGGGCTAATGAGGTATTTTCAAAAATCCCATCAAGACCATCTTGCATATAATCTGTAATCGAAAATAACAAAGTTTTAAAGGGACAAATCCGTAAATTTGGATCACAAGTAAAACCTAATAGGTAAAAGGAGACCGCACATATTTTAGCCACAAACCCTAAATTTTCTCTATCTTAAAAGCAGCAGCCACCCATTTTTCTCTCTCTTTCTCAAAACACGATCTGAATCTCCAAACATAACAAAACCTATTATGTTTTGGATTTGATTGATTGATTTTAAAGTTATTTTCTCATTCATTCCAGAATAAATAAATAGATGAAACTTGGAATCATACATTTTAAAGTCATTGGTTATGAGTCATAAGTTCCAACTAGAGTTGGTCGGTGGATCCGAGAAAAAAATGTTAAAAGGATCGAGTCCATTATATCCTAGAAATGGCTATAATTTATAAACATTGAGAAAATAAAAAGTTTGGGCTAATGATGTATTTTCACAAAGCCCATCAAGACCATCTTGCATATAATCTGTAGTCGAAAATTACAAAGTTTTAAAGGGACAAACCGTAAATTCGAATCACAAGTAAAACCTAATAGGTAAAAGGAGGCCGCACATATTTTAGCCACAAACCCTAAATTTTCTCTCTCTTAAAAGCATCAGCCACCCACTTTTCTCTCCCTTTCTCAAAACACAACAAAACCTATTCTGTTTTGATTTGATTGATTTTAAAGTTATTTTCTCATTCATTGCAGAATTAATAGATAGATGAAACTTAGAATCATACATTTAAAAGTCATTGGTTATGAGTCATAAGTTCCAACTAGAGTTGGTTGGTGGATCCAAGAAAAAAATGTTAAAAGGAACGAGTCCATTATATCCGAGAAATGGTAATAAACATTGAACAAATAAAAAGTTTAGGCTATTGAGGTATTTTCACTAAGCCCATCAAGACCATCATACATATAATCTGTAATAAAAAAATAACAAAGTTTTAAAGGGACAAACCGTAAATTCGTATCACAAGTAAGACCTAATAGGTAAAAGGAGGCCATATTTTAGCCACAAACCCTAATTTTTCTCTCTCTTAAAAGCAGTAGCCACCCACTTTTCTCTATCTTTCTCAAAACACGATCTGAATCTCAAAACACAACAAAATCTATTCTGTTTTAGATTTGATTTGATTGATCTTAAAGTTATTTTCTCATTCATTGTAGAATTAATAGATAGATGAAACTTGGAATCATACATTTAAAAGTCATTGGTTATGAGTCATAAGTTCCAACTAGCGTTTGTTTGGCGGATTCGAGAAAAAACATGTTAAAAGGATCGAGTCCATTATATCCTAAAAATGGTTATAAACATTGAGCAAATAAAAAGTTTGGGCTAATGAGGTATTTTCACAAAGCCCATCAAGACTATCATGCATATAATCTGTAATAAAAAATAACAAAGTTTTAAAGGGACAAATCCTTAAATTCGAGTCACAAGTAAGACCTGATAGGTAAAAGGAGGCCGCACATATTTTAGCCACAAACCCTAAATTTTCTCTCTCTTAAAAGCAGTAGCCACCCACTTTTCTTTCTCTTTCTCAAAACACGATCTGAATCTCAAAACACAACAAAACCTATTCTGTTTTAGATTTGATTGATTGATTTTAAAGTTATTTTCTCATTCATTGCAGAATTAATAGATAGATGAAACTTGGAATCATACATTTAAAAGTCATTGGTTATGACTCATAAGTTCCAACTAGAGTTGGTTGGTGGATCCGAGAAAAAAATGTTAAAAGGATCGAGTCCATTATATGCTAGAAATGGTTTTAAACATTGAGCAAATAAAAAAGTTTAGGCTAATGAGGTATTTTCACGAAGCCCATCAATACCATCATGCATATAATCTTTAATCGAAAATAACAAAGTTTTAAAAGGACAAATCTGTAAATTTGGATAATAAGTAAGACCTAATAGGTAAAAGGAGGTCGCACATATTTTAGCCACAAACCCTAAATTTTCTCTCTCTTAAAAGCAGCAACCACCCACTTTTCTCTCTCTTTCTCAAAACGCGATCTGAATCTCAAAATACAACAAAACCTTTTCTGTTTTGGATTTGATTTGATTGTTTTTAAAGTTATTTTCTCATTCATTGCAGAATTAATAGTTAGATGAAACTTAGAATCATACATTTAAAAGTCATTGGTTATGAGTCATAAGTTCCAACTAGAGTTGGTTGGTGGATCCGAGAAAAAAATGTTAAAAGGATCGAGTCCATTATATCCTTGAAATGGTTATAAACATTGAGCAAATAAAAAGTTTGGGCTAATGAGGTATTTGCACATAGCCCATTAAGACCATCTTGCATATAATCTTTAATCGAAAATAAAAAAGTTTTAAAGGGACAAATCCGTAAATTTGGATCACAAGTAAAACCTAATTGGTAAAAGGAGACCGCACATATTTTAGCCACAAACCTTAAATATTCTCTATCTTAAAAGCAGCAGCCATCCACTTTTCTCTCTCTTTCTCAAAACACGATCTGAATCTCAAAACATAACAAAACCTATTATGTTTTAGATTTGATTGATTGATTTTAAAGTTATTTTCTCATTCATTGTAGAATCAATAAATAGATGAAACTTGGAATCATACATTTAAATGTCATTGGTTATGAGTCATAAGTTCCAACTAGAGGTGGTTGGTGGATCCGAGAAAAAAATGTTAAAAGGATCGAGTCCATTATATCCTAAAAATGGTTATAATTTATAAACATTGAGCAAATAAAAAGTTTAGGCTAATGAGGTATTTTCCCAAAGCCCGTCAAGACCATCTTGCATATAATCTGTAATCAGAAATTACAAAGTTTTAAAGGGACAAACCATAAATTCGGATCACAAGTAAAACCTAATAGGTAAAAGGAGGCCGCACATATTTTAGCCACAAACCCTAAATTTTCTCTCTCTTAAAAGCACCAGCCACCCACTTTTCTCTCTCTTTCTCAAAACACAACAAAACCTATTCTGTTTTGATTTATTGATTTTAAAGTTATTTTCTCATTCATTGCAGAATTAATAGATAGATGAAACTTAGAATCATACATTTAAAAGTCATTGGTTATGAGTCATAAGTTCCAACTAGAGTTGGTTGGTGGATCCAAGAAAAAAAATGTTAAAAGGAACGAGTCCATTATATCCGAGAAATGGTAATAAACATTGAACAAATAAAAGTTTGGGCTATTGAGGTATTTTCACTAAGCCCATCAAGACCATCATGCATATAATCTGTAACAAAAAATAACAAAGTTTTAAAGGGACAAACCATAAATTCGGATCACAAGTAAGACCTAATAGGTAAACGGAGGCCATATTTTAGCCACAAACCCTAAATTTTCTCTCTCTTAAAAGCAATAGCCACCCACTTTTCTCTATCTTTCTCAAAACACGATCTGAATCTCAAAACACAACAAAACCTATTCTGTTTTGGATTTGATTTGATTGATCTTAAAGTTATTTTCTCATTCATTATAGAATTAATAGATAGATGAAACTTGGAATCATACATTTAAAAGTCATTGGTTATGAGTCATAAGTTCCAACTAGCGTTTGTTTGGCGGATTCAAGAAAAAAAATGTTAAAAGGATCGAGTCCATTATATCCTAAAAATGGTTATAAACATTGAGCAAATAAAAAGTTTGGGCTAATGAGGTATTTTCACAAAACCCATCAAGACCATCATGCATATAATCTGTAATAAAAAATAACAAAGTTTTAAAGGGACAAATCCTTAAATTCGAGTCACAAGTAAGACCTAATAGGTAAAAGGAGGCCGCACATATTTTAGCCACAAACCCTAAATTTTCTATCTCTTAAAAGCAGCAGCCACCCACTTTTCCTTCTCTTTCCCAAAACACGATCTGAATCTCAAAACACAACAAAACCTATTCTGTTTTGGATTTGATTGATTGATTTTAAAGTTATTTTCTCATTCATTGCAGAATTAATAGATAGATGAAACTTGGAATCATACATTTAAAAGTCATTGGTTATGACTCATAAGTTCCAACTAAAGTTGGTTGGTGGATCCGAGAAAAAAAATGTTAAAAGGATCGAGTCAATTATATCCTAGAAATGGTTATAAACATTGAGCAAATAAAAATGTTTAGGCTAATGAGGTATTTTCACGAAGCCCGTCAATACCATCATGCATATAATCTGTAATCGAAAATAACAAAGTTTTAAAAGGACAAATCTGTAAATTTGGATCACAAGTAAGACCTAATAGGTAAAAGGAGGCCGCACATATTTTAGCCACAAACCTAAATTTTCTCTCTCTTAAAAGCACCAGCCACCCACTTTTCTTTCTCTTTCTCAAAACACGATCTGAATCTCAAAACACAATAAAACCTATTCCGTTTTGGATTTGATTGATTGATTTTAAAGTTATTTTCTCATTCATTGCAGAATTAATAGATAGATGAAACTTGGAATCATACATTTAAAAGTCATTGGTTATAACTCATAAGTTCCAACTAGAGTTGGTTGGTGGATCCGAGAAAAAAATGTTAAAAGGATCGAGTCCATTATATCCTAGAAATGGTTATAAACATTGAGCAAATAAAAAAGTTAAGGCTAATGAGGTATTTTCACAAAGCCCATCAATACCATCATGCATATAATCTGTAATCGAAAATAACAAAGTTTTAAAAGGACAAATCTGTAAATTTTGATCACAAGTAAGACCTAATAGGTAAAAGGAGGCCGCACATATTTTAGCCACAAACCCTAAAGTTTATCTCTCTTAAAAGCAGCAGCCACCCACTTTTTTCTCTCTTTCTCAAAACACGATCTGAATCTCAAAACACAACAAAACCTATTCTGTTTTGGATTTGATTTGATTGATTTTAAAGTTATTTTCTCATTCATTGCAGAATTAATAGATAGATGAAACTTGGAATCATACATTTAAAAGTCATTGGTTATGAGTCATAAGTTCCAACTAGAGTTGGTTGGTGGATCCGAGAAAAAAAATGTTAAAATGATCGAGTCCATTATATCCTAGAAATGGTTATTAACATTGAGCAAATAAAAAGTTTGGGCTAAGGAGGTATTTTCATAATGCCCATCATGCATATAATCTGTAATTAAAACTAACAAAGTTTTAAAGGGACAAATCCGTAAATACGGATCACAAGTAAGACCTAATATGTAAAAGGATGCCGCACATATTTTAGCCAAAAACCCTAAATTTCTATCTTTTTAAAGCTACAGCCACCCACTTTTCTCTCTTTTTCTCAAAACACGATCTGAATCTCAAAACACAACAAAACCTGTTCTTTTTTGGATTTGATTTGATTGATTTTAATGTTATTTTCTCATTCATTGCAGAATTAATAGATAGATGAAACTTAGAATCATACATTTAAAAGTTATTTGTTATGAGTCATAAGTTCCAACTAGAGTTGGTTGGTGGATCCGAGAAAAAAATGTTAGAAGGATCGAGTCTATTATATCCTAGTAATGGTTATAAACATTGAGCGAATAAAAAGTTTGGGCTAATGAAGTATTTTCACAAAGCCCATCAAGACCATCATGCATATAATCTGTAATCGAAAATAACAAAGTTTTAAAAGGACAAATCCATAAATTCGAATCACAAGTAAGACCTAATAGGTAAAAGGAGGCCATATTTTAGCCACAAACCCTAATTTTTCTCTCTCTTAAAAGCAGTAGCCACCCACTTTTCTCTATCTTTCTCAAAACACGATCTGAATCTCAAAACACAACAAAATCTATTCTGTTTTGGATTTGATTTGATTGATCTTAAAGTTATTTTCTCATTCATTGTAGAATTAATAGATAGATGAAACTTGGAATCATGCATTTAAAAGTCATTGGTTATGAGTCATAAGTTCCAACTAGCGTTTGTTTGGCGGATTCGAGAAAAAACATGTTAAAAGGATCGAGTCCATTATATCCTAAAAATGGTTATAAACATTGAGCAAATAAAAAGTTTCGGCTAATGAGGTATTTTCACAAAGCCCATCAAGACCATCATGCATATAATCTGTAATAAAAAATAACAAAGTTTTAAAGGGACAAATCCTTAAATTCGAGTCACAAGTAAGACCTAATAGGTAAAAGGAGGTCGCACATATTTTAGCCACAAACCCTAAATTTTCTCTCTCTTAAAAGCAGCAGCCACCCACTTTTCTTTCTCTTTCTCAAAACACGATCTGAATCTCAAAACACAACAAAACCTATTCTGTTTTGGATTTGATTGATTGATTTTAAAGTTATTTTCTCATTCATTGCAGAATTAATAGATAGATGAAACTTGGAATCATACATTTAAAAGTCATTGGTTATGACTCATAAGTTCCAACTAGAGTTGGTTGGTGGATCCGAGAAAAAAATGTTAAAAGGATCAAGTCCATTATATCCTAGAAATGGTTATAAAAATTGAGCAAATAAAAATGTTTAGGCTAATGAGGTATTTTCACGAAGCCCATCAATACCATCATGCATATAATCTATGATCGAAAATAACAAAGTTTTAAAAGGACAAATCTGTAAATTTGGATCACAAGTAAGACCTAATAGGTAAAACGAGGCTGCACATATTTTAGCCACAAACCCTAAATTTTCTCTCTCTTAAAAGCAGCAGCCACCCACTTTTCTCTCTCTTTCTCAAAACGCGATCTGAATCTCAAAATACAACAAAACCTTTTCTGTTTTGGATTTGATTTGATTGTTTTTAAAGTTATTTTTCTCATTCATTGCAGAATTAATAGTTAGATGAAACTTAGAATCATACATTTAAAAGTCATTGGTTATGAGTCATAAGTTCCAACTAGAGTTGGTCGGTGGATCCGAGAAAAAAATGTTAAAAGGATCGAGTCCATTATATCCTAGAAATGGTTATAAACATTGAGCAAATAAAAAGTTTGGGCTAATGAGGTATTTTCACATAGCCCATTAAGACCATCTTGCATATAATCTTTAATCGAAAATAACAAAGTTTTAAAGGGACAAATCCATAAATTTGGATCACAAGTAAAACCTAATAGGTAAAAGGAGACCGCACATATTTTAGCCACAAACCGTAAATTTTCTCTATCTTAAAAGCAGCAGCCATCCACTTTTCTCTCTCTTTCTCAAAACACGATCTGAATCTCAAAACATAACAAAACCTATTATGTTTTGGATTTGATTGATTGATTTTAAAGTTATTTTCTCATTCATTGCAGAATCAATAAATAGATGAAACTTGGAATCATACATTTAAAAGTCATTGGTTATGAGTCATAAGTTCCAACTAGAGGTGGTTGGTGGATCCGAGAAAAAAATGTTAAAAGGATCGAGTCCATTATATCCCAGAAATGGTTATAATTTATAAACATTGAGCAAATAAAAAGTTTAGGCTAATGAGGTATTTTCATAAAGCCCGTCAAGACCATCTTGCATATAATCTGTAATCGGAAATTACAAAGTTTTAAAGGTACAAACCGTAAATTCGGATCACAAGTAAAACCTAATAGGTAAAAAGAGGCTGCACATATTTTAGCCACAAACCCTAAATTTTCTCTCTCTTAAAAGCACCAGCCACCCACTTTTCTCTCTCTTTCTCAAAACACAACAAAACCTATTCTGTTTTGATTTGATTGATTTTAAAGTTATTTTCTCATTCATTGCAGAATTAATAGATAGATGAAACTTAGAATCATAAATTTAAAAGTCATTGGTTATGAGTCATAAGTTCCAACTAGAGTTGGTTGGTGGATCCAAGAAAAAAATGTTAAAAGGAACGAGTCCATTATATCCGAGAAATGGTAATAAACATTGAACAAATAAAAAGTTTGGACTATTGAGGTATTTCACTAAGCCCATCAAGACCATCATGCATATAATCTGTAATAAAAAATACAAAGTTTTAAAGGGACAAACCGTAAATTTGGATCACAAGTAAGACCTAATAGGTAAAAGGAGGGCATATTTTAGCCACAAACCCTAAATTTTCTCTCTCTTAAAAGCAGTAGCCACCCACTTTTCTCTATCTTTCTCAAAACACGATATGAATCTCAAAACACAACAAAACCTATTCTGTTTTGGATTTGATTTGATTGATCTTAAAGTTATTTTCTCATTCATTATAGAATTAATAGATAGATGAAACTTGGAATCATACATTTAAAAGTCATTGGTTATGAGTCATAAGTTCCAACTAGCGTTTGTTTGGCACATTCGAGAAAAAAAAATGTTAAAAGGATCGAGTCCATTATATCCTAAAAATGGTTATAAACATTGAGGAAATAAAAAGTTTGGGCTAATGAGGTATTTTCACAAAGCCCATCAAGACCATCATGCATATAATCTGTAATAAAAAATAACAAAGTTTTAAAGGGAAAAATCCTTAAATTCGAGTCACAAGTAAGACCTAATAGGTAAAAGGAGGCCGCACATATTTTAGCCACAAACCCTAAATTTTCTATCTCTTAAAAGCAGCAGCCACCCACTTTTCTTTCTCTTTCTCAAAACACGATCTGAATCTCAAAACACCACAAAACCTATTCTGTTTTGGATGATTTTAAAGTTATTTTCTCATTCATTGCAGAATTAATAGATAGATGAAACTTGGAATCATACATTTAAAAGTCATTGGTTATGACTCATAAGTTCCAACTAAAGTTGGTTGGTGGATCCGAGAAAAAAAATGTTAAAAGGATCGAGTCAATTATATCCTATAAATGATTATAAACATTGAGCAAATAAAAAAGTTTAGGCTAATGAGGTATTTTCACGAAGCCCATCAATACCATCATGCATATAATCTGTAATCGAAAATAACAAAGTTTTAAAAGGACAAATCTGTAAATTTGGATCACAAGTAAGACCTTATAGGTAAAAGGAGGCCGCGCATATTTTAGCCACAAACCTAAATTTTCTCTCTCTTAAAAGCAGCAACCACCCACTTTTCTCTCTCTTTCTCAAAACGCGATCTGAATCTCAAAATACAACAAAACCTTTTCTGTTTTAGATTTGATTTGATTGTTTTTAAAGTTATTTTTCTCATTCATTGCAGAATTAATAGTTAGATGAAACTTAGAATCATACATTTAAAAGTCATTGGTTATGAGTCATAAGTTCCAACTAGAGTTGGTCGGTGGATCCGAGAAAAAAATGTTAAAAGGATCGAGTCCATTATATCCTAGAAATAGTTATAAACATTGAGCAAATAAAAAGTTTGGGCTAATGAGGTATTTTCACATAGCCCATTAAGACCATCTTGCATATAATCTTTAATCGAAAATAACAAAGTTTTAAAGGGACAAATCCGTAAATTTGGATCACAAGTAAAACCTAATAGGTAAAAGGAGACCGCACATATTTTAGCCACAAACCCTAAATTTTCTCTATCTTAAAAGCAGCAGCCATCCACTTTTCTCTCTCTTTCTCAATACACGATCTGAATCTCAAAACATAACAAAACCTATTATGTTTTGGATTTGATTGATTGATTTTAAAGTTATTTTCTCATTCATTGCAAAATCAATAAATAGATGAAACTTGGAATCATACATTTAAAAGTCATTGGTTATGAGTCATAAGTTCCAACTAGAGGTGGTTGGTGGATCCGAGAAAAAAATGTTAAAAGGATCGAGTCCATTATATCCTAGAAATGGTTATAATTTATAAACATTGAGCAAATAAAAAGTTTAGGCTAATGAGGTATTTTCATAAAGCCCATCAAGACCATCTTGCATATAATCTGTAATCGGAAATTACAAAGTTTTAAAGGGACAAACCGTAAATTCGGATCACAAGTAAAACCTAATAGGTAAAAAGAGGCCGCACATATTTTAGCCACAAACCCTAAATTTTCTCTCTCTTAAAAGCACCAGCCACCCACTTTTCTCTCTCTTTCTCAAAACACAACAAAACCTATTCTGTTTTGATTTGATTGATTTTAAAGTTATTTTCTCATTCATTGCAGAATTAATAGATAGATGAAACTTAGAATCATACATTTAAAAGTCATTGGTTATGAGTCATAAGTTCCAACTAGAGTTGGTTGGTGGATCCAAGAAAAAAATGTTAAAAGGAACGAGTCCATTATATCCGAGAAATGGTAATAAACATTGAACAAATAAAAAGTTTGGACTATTGAGGTATTTCACTAAGCCCATCAAGACCATCATGCATATAATCTGTAATAAAAAATACAAAGTTTTAAAGGGACAAACCGTAAATTCGGATCACAAGTAAGACCTAATAGGTAAAAGGAGGGCATATTTTAGCCACAAACCCTAAATTTTCTCTCTCTTAAAAGCAGTAGCCACCCACTTTTCTCTATCTTTCTCAAAACACGATATGAATCTCAAAACACAACAAAACCTATTCTGTTTTGGATTTGATTTGATTGATCTTAAAGTTATTTTCTCATTCATTATAGAATTAATAGATAGATGAAACTTGGAATCATACATTTATAAGTCATTGGTTATGAGTCATAAGTTCCAACTAACGTTTGTTTGGCAGATTCGAGAAAAAAAATGTTAAAAGGATCGAGTCCATTATATCCTAAAAATGGTTATAAACATTGAGGAAATAAAAAGTTTGGCCTAATGAGGTATTTTCACAAAGCCCATCAAGATCATCATGCATATAATCTGTAATAAAAATTAACAAAGTTTTAAAGGGAAAAATCCTTAAATTCGAGTCACAAGTAAGACCTAATAGGTAAAAGGAGGCCGCACATATTTTAGCCACAAACCCTAAATTTTCTATCTCTTAAAAGCAGCAGCCACCCACTTTTCTTTCTCTTTCTCAAAACACGACCTGAATCTCAAAACACCACAAAACCTATTCTGTTTTGGATTTGATTGATTGATTTTAAAGTTATTTTCTCATTCGTTGCAGAATTAATATATAGATGAAACTTGGAATCATACATTTAAAAGTCATTGGTTATGACTCATAAGTTCCAACTAAAGTTGGTTGGTGGATCCGAGAAAAAAAATGTTAAAAGGATCGAGTCAATTATATCATATAAATGGTTATAAACATTGAGCAAATAAAAAAGTTTAGGCTAATGAGGTATTTTCACGAAGCCCATCAATACCATCATGCATATAATCTGTAATCGAAAATAACAAAGTTTTAAAAGGACAAATCTGTAAATTTGGATCACAAGTAAGACCTAATAGGTAAAAGGAGGCCGCGCATATTTTAGCCACAAACCTATATTTTCTCTTTCTTAAAAGCACCAGCCACCCACTTTTCTCTCTCTTTCTCAAAACACGATCTGAATCTCAAAACACAATAAAACCTATTCCGTTTTGGATTTGATTGATTGATTTTAAAGTTGTTTTCTCATTCATTGCAGAATTAATAGATAGATGAAACTTGGAATCATACATTTAAAAGTCATTGGTTATAACTCATAAGTTCCAACTAGAGTTGGTTGGTGGATCCGAGAAAAAAATGTTAAAAGGCTCGAGTCCATTATATCCTAGAAATGGTTATAAACATTGAGCAAATAAAAAAGTTAAGGCTAATGAGGTATTTTCACAAAGCCCATAAATACCATCATGTATATAATCTGTAATCGAAAATAACAAAGTTTTAAAAGGACAAATCTGTAAATTTTGATCACAAGTAAGACTTAATAGGTAAAAGGAGGCCGCACATATTTTAGCCACAAACCCTAAATTTTCTCTCTCTTAAAAGCAGCAGCCATCCACTTTTTTCTCTCTTTCTCAAAACACGATCTGAATCTCAAAACACAACAAAACCTATTCTGTTTTGGATTTGATTTGATTGATTTTAAAGTTATTTTCTCATTCTTGCAGAATTAATAGATAGATGAAACTTGGAATCATACATTTAAAAGTCATTGGTTATGAGTCATAAGTTCCAACTAGAGTTGGTTGGTGGATCCGAGAAAAAAAATGTTAAAATGATCGAGTCCATTATATCCTAGAAATGGTTATTAACATTGAGCAAATAAAAAGTTTGGGCTAAGGAGGTATTTTCATAATGCCCATCATGCATATAATCTGTAATTAAAACTAACAAAGTTTTAAAGGGACAAATCCGTAAATATGGATCACAAGTAAGAACTAATAGGTAAAAGGAGGCCGCACATATTTTAGCCAAAAACCCTAAATTTCTCTCTCTTTAAAGCTACAGCCACCCACTTTTCTCTCTTTTTCTCAAAACACGATCTGAATCTCAAAACACAACAAAACCTGTTCTTTTTTGGATTTGATTTGATTGATTTTAATGTTATTTTCTCATTCATTGTAGAATTAATAGATAGATGAAACTTAGAATCATACATTTAAAAGTTATTTGTTATGAGTCATAAGTTCCAACTAGAGTTGGTTGGTGGATCCGAGAAAAAAATGTTAGAAGGATCGAGTCTATTATATCCTAGAAATGGTTATAAACATTGAGCGAATAAAAAGTTTGGGCTAATGAAGTATTTTCACAAAGCCCATCAAGACCATCATGTGTATAATCTGTAATCAAAAATAACAAAGTTTTAAAAGGATAATTCCGTAAATTCGAATCACAAGTAAGACCTAATAGGTAAAAGGAGGCCGCACATATTTTAGCCACTAACCCTAAATTTTATCTCTGTTAAAAGCAGCATCCGCCCACCTTTCTCTCTCTTTCTCAAAACACGATCTTAATCTTAAAACACAACAAAACATATTCTGTTTTGGATTTGATTTGATTGATTTTAAAGTTATTTTCGCATTCATTGTAGAATTAATAGATAGATGAAACTTGGAATCATACATTTAAAAGTCATTGGTTATGAGTCATAAGTTCCAACTAGAGTTGGTTGGCGGATCCGAGAAGAAAAATGTTAAAAGGATCGAGTCCATTATATCCTAGAAATGGTTATAAACATTTACCAAATAAAAAGTTTGGGCTAATGAGGTATTTTCATAAAGCCCATCAAGACCATCATGCATATAATCTGTAATTAAAAAAGACAAAGTTTTAAAAGGACAAATCCATAAATTCGAATCACAAGTAAGACCTAATAGGTAATAGGAGGTCGCACATATTTTAGCCACTAACCCTAAATTTTCTCTCTCTTAAAAGCAGCATCCGCCCACCTTTCTCTCTCTTTCTCAAACACGATCTGAATCTCAAAACACAACAAAACATATTCTGTTTTGGATTTGACTTGATTGATTTTAAAGTTATTTTCTCATTCATTGCAGAATTAATAGATAGATGTAACTTGGAATCATACATTTAAAAGTCACTGGTTATAAGTCGTAAGTTCCAACTAGAGTTGGTTGGCGGATCCGAGAAAAAAAATGTTAAAAAGATAGAGTCTATTATATCCTAGAAATGGTTATAAATATTGAGCGAATAAAAAATTTATGGTTATAAACCTGTTCTGTTTTGGATTTGATTTGATTGATTTAAAAGTTATTTTCTCATTCATTGCAGAATTAATAGATAGATGAAACTTAGAATCATACATTTAAAATTTATTGGTTATGAGTCATAAGTTCCAACTAGAGTTGGTTGGTGGATCCGAGAAAAAAATGGTTAAAAGGATCGAGTCTATTATATCCTAGAAATGGTTATAAACATTGAGCAAATAAATAGTTTGGGCTAATGAAGTATTTTCACAAAGCCCATCAAGACCATCATGCATATAATCTGTAATCGAAAATAACAAAGTTTTAAAAGGACAAATCCGTAAATTCGAATCACAAGTAATACCTAATAGGTAAAAGGAGTCCGCACATATTTTAGCCACTAACCCTAAATTTTCTCTCTCTTAAAAGCAGCATCCGCCCACCTTTCTCTCTCATTCTCAAAACACGATCTAAATCTCAAAACACAACAAAACATATTCTGTTTTGGATTTGATTTGAATGATTTTAAAGTTATTTTCTCATTCATTGCAGAATTAATAGATAGATGAAACTTGGAATCATACATTTAAAAGTCATTGGTTATGAGTCATAATTTCCAACTAGAGTTGGTTGCCGGATCCGAGAAAAAAATGTTAAAAGGATCGAGTCTATTATATCCAAGAATGGTTATAAACATTGAGCGAATAAAAAATTTATGGTTATAAACCTGTTCTGTTTTAGATTTGATTTGATTGATTTTAAAGTTATTTTCTCATTCATTGCGGAATTAATAGATAGATGAAAATTAGAATCATACATTTAAAAGTTATTGGTTATGAGTCATAAGTTCCAACTAGAGTTGGTTGGTGGATCCGAGAAAAAAAATGTTAAAAGGATCGAGTCTATTATATCCTAGAAATGGTTATAAACATTGAGCGAATAAAAAGTTTGGGCGAATGAAGTATTTTCACAAAGCCCATTAAGACCATCATGCATATAATCTTTAATCGAAAATAACAAAGTTTTAAAAGGACAAATCCGTAAATTTGAATCACAATAAGACCTAATAGGTAAAAGGAGGCCGCACATATTTTAGCCACTAACCCTAAATTTTCTCTCTTAAAAGCAGCTCCGCCCACCTTTCTCTCTCTTTCTAAAAACACGATCTGAATCTCAAAACACAACAAATCACAATCTGTTTTGGATTTGATTTGATTGATTTTAAAGTTATTTTCTCATTCATTGCAGAAATAATAGATAGATGAAACTTGGAATCATACATTTAAAAGTCATTGGTTATGAGTCATAAGTTCCAACTAGAGTTGGTTGGCGGATTCGAGAAAAAAAATGTTAAAAGGATCAAGTCCATTATATCCTAGAAATGGTTATAAACATTGAGCAAATAAAAAGTTTGGGCTAATGAGGTATTTTCACAAAGCCCATCTAGACCATCATGCATATAATCTATAATCGAAAATAACAAAGTTTTAAAGGGACAAATACGTAAATTCGGATCACAAGTAAGACCTAATAGGTAAAAGGAGGCCGCACATATTTTAGCCACAAACCCTAAATTTTCTCTCTTAAAAGCAACAGCCACCCACTTTTCTCTCTTTCTCAAAACACGATCTGAATCTCAAAACACAACAAAACCTATTCTGTTTTGGATTTTATTTGATTGATTTTAAAGTTATTTTCTCATTCATTGCAGAATTAATAGATAGATGAAACTTGGAATCATACATTTAAAAGTCATTGGTTATGAGTCATAAGTTCCAACTAGAGTTGGTTGGTGGATCCGAGAAAAAAATGTTAAAAGGATCGAGTCCATTATATCCTAGAAATGGTTATAAACATTTACCAAATAAAAAGTTTGGGCTAATGAGGTATTTTCACAAAGCCCATCAAGACCATCATGCATATAATCTGTAATTAAAAAAGACAAAGTTTTAAAAGGACAAATCCATAAATTTGAATCACAAGTAAGACCTAATAGGTAATAGGAGGCCGCACATATTTTAGCCACTAACCCTAAATTTTCTCTCTCTTAAAAGCAGCATCCGCCCACCTTTCTCTCTCTTTCTCAAATACGATCTGAATCTCAAAACACAACAAAACATATTCTGTTTTGGATTTGACTTGATTGATTTTAAAGTTATTTTCTCATTCATTGCAGAATTAATAGATAGATGTAACTTGGAATCATACATTTAAAAGTCACTGGTTATGAGTCGTAAGTTCCAACTAGAGTTGGTTGGCGGATCCGAGAAAAAAAAGTGTTAAAAGGATCGAGTCTATTATATCCTAGAAATGGTTATAAACATTGAGCGATAAAAAAATTTATGGTTATAAACCTGTTCTGTTTTGGATTTGATTTGATTGATTTAAAAGTTATTTTCTCATTCATTGCAGAATTAATAGATAGATGAAACTTAGAATCATACATTTAAAATTTATTGGTTATGAGTCATAAGTTCCAACTAGAGTTGGTTGGTGGATCCGAGAAAAAAATGGTTAAAAGGATCGAGTCTATTATATCCTAGAAATGGTTATAAACATTGAGCAAATAAATAGTTTGGGCTAATGAAGTATTTTCACAAAGCCCATCAAGACCATCATGCATATAATCTGTAATCGAAAATAACAAAGTTTTAAAAGGACAAATCCGTAAATTCGAATCACAAGTAATACCTAATAGGTAAAAGGAGTCCGCACATATTTTAGCCACTAACCCTAAATTTTCTCTCTCTTAAAAGCAGCATCCGCCCACCTTTCTCTCTCATTCTCAAAACACGATCTAAATCTCAAAACACAACAAAACATATTCTGTTTTGGATTTGATTTGAATGATTTTAAAGTTATTTTCTCATTCATTGCAGAATTAATAGATAGATGAAACTTGGAATCATACATTTAAAAGTCATTGGTTATGAGTCATAATTTCCAACTAGAGTTGGTTGTCGGATCCGAGAAAAAAAATGTTAAAAGGATCGAGTCTATTATATCCAAGAATGGTTATAAACATTGAGCGAATAAAAAATTTATGGTTATAAACCTGTTCTGTTTTGGATTTGATTTGATTGATTTTAAAGTTATTTTCTCATTCATTGCAGAATTAATAGATAGATGAAACTTAGAATCATACATTTTAAAGTTATTGGTTATGAGTCATAAGTTCCAACTAGAGTTGGTTGGTGGATCCGAGAAAAAAATGGTTAAAAGGATCGAGTCTATTATATCCTAGAAATGGTTATAAACATTGAGCAAATAAAAAGTTTGGGCTAATGAAGTATTTTCATAAACCCCATCATGACCATCATGCATATAATCTATAATCGAAAATAACAAAGTTTTAAAAGGACAAATCCGTAATTTCAAATCACAAGTAAGACTTAATAGGTAAAAGGAGGCCGCACATATTTTAGCCACTAACCCTAAATTTTCTCTCTTTTAAAAGCAGCATCCGCCCATCTTTCTCTCTCTTTCTCAAAACACGTTCTGAATCTTAAAACACAACAAAACATATTCTATTTTGGATTTGATTTGATTGATTTTAAAGTTATTTTCTCATTCATTGCAGAATTAATAGATAGATGAAACTTGGAATCATACATTTAAAAGTCATTGGTTATGAGTCATAAGTTCCAACTAGAGTGTGTTGGCGGATCCGAGAAAAAAAATGTTAAAAGGATCGAGTCTATTATATCCTAGAAATGGTTATAAACATTGAGCGAATAAAAAATTTATGGTTATAAACCTGTTCTGTTTTGGATTTGATATGATTGATTTTAAAGTTATTTTCTCATTCATTGCAGAATTAATAGATAGATGAAATTAGAATCATACATTTAAAAGTTATTGGTTATGAGTCATAAGTTCCAACTAGAGTTGGTTGGTGGATCCGAGAAAAAAAATGTTAAAAGGATCGAGTCTATTATATCATAGAAATGGTTATAAACATTGAGCGAATAAAAAGTTTAGGCTAATGAAGTATTTTCACAAAGCCCATCAAGACCATCATGCATATAATCTGTAATCGAAAATAACAAAGTTTTAAAAGGACAAATCCGTAAATTTGAATCACAAGTAAGACCTAATAGGTAAAAGGAGGCCGCACATATTTTAGCCACTAACCCTAAATTTTCTCTCTTAAAAGCAGCTCCACCCACCTTTCTCTCTCTTTCTCAAAACACGATCTGAATCTCAAAACACAACAAATCATAATCTGTTTTGGATTTGATTTGATTGATTTTGAAGTTATTTTTCATTCATTGCAGAAATAATAGATAGATGAAACTTGGAATCATACATTTAAAAGTCATTGGTTATGAGTAATAAGTTCCAACTAGAGTTGGTTGGCAGATTCGAGAAAAAAAATGTTAAAAGGATCGAGTCCATTATATCCTAGAAATGGTTATAAACATTGAGCAAATAAAAAGTTTGGGCTAATGAGGTATTTTCACAAAGCCCATCTAGACCATCATGCATATAATCTATAATCGAAAATAACAAAGTTTTAAAGGGACAAATACGTAAATTCGGATCACAAGTAAGACCTAATAGGTAAAAGGAGGCGGCACATATTTTAGCCACAAACCCTAAATGTTGTCCCATATATTTAGATAATATAGCACAAATTTAAGAAAGAAAATAGATGAAGAATATGAATTCTAGAGAGAGAAAGTAGTGAGAGAAAGTAGAGAGAATGGTTGGAGAAACTAGGTGATATTAGATTGAGAGAAAATGAAATGACCAACTGTAACACCCCATTTTGATAATGGAATGTCACGCGTAATTATGGCGTGTCATCAAAGCATACAAGGATAAATGTCTAAACATTACATGACCATAAAAGGAAAATACCGGAATCAAACATCGGTAGTCCAAAAGTAAAGCTCATCACACACAAACATAAGTACTATAAAGGAAAGGACTAAACAATGTCCATAGCAAGAGTATCAAAGCAAAGATAATGCATAAAGTAAAGAAAGGCTAGAAAGCTTCCAGTCCATATGCACGTACGCTTAAAGTCTACGAGCGTCCCTGAGTACCTGCCGTTTTGGGAACATAGAAAAGGAAAACGGCTGAGAAATACGCTCAGTGCACGGATGTACAATAAAGCATGAATAGGATAAGCATATAACATATAACAACGGAAGAAACTAAGTCCCGAATAACCTAGTTAAGTCTTGGTAAAACTGGTTTTATAGTCTGAAAAGCCTTATGTTTATCTTATAAAAACTATTTAACATGTTCTACCATTAGCCAATATAGGTCATGAAAATCCACCGTGCATGAATACTTGGAGGGGTGACCTCATCATGCAAATTAGAGGGGCTGCTTCTAATTTAATATACTGGTTTGGGTAGGAGGGATCAGCTCCTTGTGAAGGATGCAAGGCACACACCACATTCACACTGAGTAATCTGCTGAAAAACATGTAACTAGGATGCACCCATACGCCCCACATGATAAATATAATAATATGGCCAAAAGCTGAAGGGACACCACGAGCAATCACTCCGCCGTGGTGAAGTCATAACATCAGTGCCTCTAATGTTATGGTTATGGTACCTCCATAACTAGGTGAAACTGGTCATGCATATATATGGCTATAGGTATTCTAAATTAAACATAAGCAAGTCAAACATATAAACTTATACTACGGGAAAACATTTGGCTGCATGGTGAATCCTAATAAGGAAAGAATGTCCATACTAAAAGGACGGGAATCCGTACCTGGTGTCCAGTGAACGAAGAAGACGAATTGAGTAGAATCCTACTTCGGTATCACTAATGCTACATAAATACATACATGTATAAGTATCTGATTACTAAATACGTAACTGGTTTTATGTCATGTCTTAGCTTATTTTATAGGTTCATATCATGTTTTACTGTTTTAAGCCTTAAACTGCGTTTATCTTATATTCTGTCTATTCTGATTAAGTATTTATGGTATTTCATGTATTATTATACTTACTGTGTAATAATAAGTAACTTTCTAAAAATAGCAGGTTTCCTAAAATAGAAAGTTTCCAAAAATAGAAAGTTACCAAAAATAGAAAGTTTCCAAAAATTGAAAGTTTCCAAAAATAGAATTACTGCTTAAAATAGATAAGTTTCTAAAAATAGAAAGTTTCCATAAATAGATTAGCTGCCTTAATTAAATAAGTTTCTAAAAATAGAAAGTTTCCATAAATAGATTAGCTGCCTGAATTAAATAAGTTTCTAAAAATAGAAAGTTTCCATAAATAGATTAGCTGCCTTAATTAAATAAGTTTCTAAAAATAGAAAGTTTCCATATATAGATATAAGCTGGTTAAATAAGCTAAGTATGTAAGCTTAAGTGTTTTTCTGATTATTTTCTAAGTCAATATGATATAATGTATAGTTTATTAATTATTACATGTAATTTAAATAAACTATAGGTTAAAAGTATTTCATTAAATATATCATGTTTTTAACTAAATAAAGTTAAATAATTAGGTTAAAACATATATTATTAATTATTAATAATATAACCTAAGTCATGTTAATTAATTAATTATAACCATGGTTTTTAAATAATTAATTAATTATAAGTCTAGAAAAATATAAATACTTAGGTTAATAATTCCATGGATAAATTATAACCTAAGTCATGTTTTATTAAATTAATCATGTCATATAATTATTAATTTAATTTTAACATATGATCATAAGAAAAATAATCTTAGCATAAACCATGAACCGGATCGTGACTAGAAACCATGAACCGGACCTAAAACCGACACCATACCCCGAACCACTTCGGGGTTCCCTTTTGTTTGCTGCTGCCGTGGGACCCACACCACCAAACCGGGACCGTATGGTCTCGATGGTGGTGGTGGGGGGGGGGGGTTCGGTTTAGGCGTCGGCCAAACAAACACCCCTAAAAACATCCGTTTTGATTTACCCATAACCAATTTCATGATTGATTTATGTTTTTAATTAGGTTTTTAAAAACATCATGTTCTTATTAATTTAAATAAATCAAAACAAAAGAAAAAGGATTTAGAAAGGTATACTGAATGCGTGGATCTAACGAGGATGAACACACACGAACACACGTACAATATTCAAGATCAAAATCAAATGAACACCCCCTTTTCTTATGTTGTATGCGGCGGCCAAAGAGGAAAAAAAGGAAAAAGGAGAAAACTTTTTAGATTTTAATTTGTTTTCCTGTAAAGTGAAAAATGAAAACAAGTTTTACCTTAACCACCCTTTCATTGTAAAATTTTGATGGGCTTGGCCCATGGTGTTGGTGTAGCCGCGGGTAGGGGGTCGCACATGGGGTACCCGTACTGTTTTCCGTGTCTCGTTATTTAAGTGTTCGTTCGTGTTTATTTATGTTCGTGTTTTATGTGTTCTCGTTAAATATTAACCGTGACTTAGTATATTTATTCGTGCTCGTAATAAATATATATACGTAATTAATTTTAGTTCGTGATTTAATTACGTTCATGATTTCATGATCACATGCTCGTGATTAATTATTGTTAAATAATTATTGAGTATTCGTACGTAATAAATACTTATCGTGTTCTAACACGTACGTAATACGTAAAATCCTAACACGTAATCGTGATCATGCTATAATAGGAAAGTTCGAATCTAGTACGTACGATCTTAAGGGTACTATTCATGGTAAAAGCATGCGGGTTTTACAACTCTTCCCCCCTAAAAAGAATAATTCGTCCCCGAATTATAGATAAAGTAAACTGGAAAAGAAGAACATACCCGAATTTAAAATATGAAGTGAGGGTAAGAAGCCCGGATAGACTCCTCCGTTTCCCAAGTGGCTTCCCGCTCGTTATGATCCCTCCAAAGCATTTTGACGAATGGAATCGTCTTCCTTCTCATGACTCGTTCTTGTCTGTCAAGAACTCGTTCGGGTTCTTCTATGAAGGTGAGATCTTCACGTATCTGTTCCAGTGGATACTGAACCATGTGAAGGGGATGATATTGGTACCCTCTAAGTAAGGACACATGAAACACATTGTGCACATGCGAAAGCTACGGAGGTAACGCTAACCGGTAAGATACTTCACCAACTCGTTGAATGATATCAAACGGTCTGATGAAACGAGGACTGAGCTTCCCTTTAATCCCGAAACGTCTAACACCACGTGCCGGCGAAACCTTAAGGAAGACGTGATCTCCTACGTTAAAATGTATGTCCCTAAGATGCTTATCGGCGTAACTCTTCTGACGTGACCGTGCTTCCTGGAGTTTCTACTTAGCTACTACGATCTTTTCATTGGTCATCTCTATGATTTCTGGTCCTTCAAGTGCGCGCTCGCCAACCTGATCCCAGCAGATTGGGGCGCGACACTTTCTGCCATACAACATCTCGAAAGGAGCACACTTGATACTTGCGTGCCAACTGTTGTTGTATGCAAACTCCACCAAACAGATGTAATCATCCCAATCACCCGTCCATTCCAACACACATGACCTCAACATGTCTTCCAATGTCTGAATCGTTCGCTCCGACTGTCCGTCTATTTGAGGATGAAAAGTCGTGCTAAGCTTAAGTTGTGTACCCCAAGCTTTCTTCAGACTCTTCCAAAATCGCGAAGTGAAACAAGGATCTCTGTCTGAGACGATGCTGGATGGTGCACCGTGTAGTCTCATGATCTCTCTTCTATACGTATCGGCGAGTTTACTTACCGGATCTTCCTTGCAGATCGGTAAGAAATGAGCTGATTTGGTAAGTTGATCTACGATAACCTAAATTGCATCGTGCTTCCTCTTGGTAGGCGGAAGACCAATAACAAAATCCATGGTGATTTTGTCCCACTTCCACTCTGGAATATCTAACGGTTGAAAGAGACCGCCAGATCGCTGATGCTCGATCTTAACCTGCTGGCAGGTAAGACATTTGGAGACGTAAGTGGCCACATCCTGTTTCATACCACTCCACCAAAATTATTGCTTGATGTCATGGTACATCTTAGTCGAACCAGGATGTATAGAGAATGCGGAGCTATGAGCTTCAGCTAACAAGGCTTCCCGGATTTCTTGGTCATCAGGAACACAAAGTCTCGTGCCCTGCCATACGATACCATCTGCATCTACTCTGAATTCCGTCTGTTTCTCCAAATTCTGTACTATCGCCCAGATTTCTCCGTCATCTTTCTGAGCTTCCTTGATCTTAGAGAGTAACTCGGGTTCTACTCTAAGATTAGCCCAGTAACCGTGTTGTCCACGTATCATGATCTCGATATCTAGTCGCTCCAAGTCTCTTATGATTCCTCCTCAATTTTAATGTCGTTGATCATTCTGGACTTCCTGCTAAGAGCATATGCTACTACATTTGCTTTTCCGGGATGATACTGTAGATTTATGTCATAATCCTTCAACAGCTCTAACCATCTCCTCTGCCTCATGTTCAATTCAAGTTGAGTGAAGATATACTTCAAGCTCTTGTGGTCCGTGAAAATGTCACATGATTCTCCATATAAGTAGTGCCTCCATATCTTCAATGCAAACACGACTGCAGCAAGTTCCAAGTCATGCATGGGGTAATTTTCTTCATAAGGCTTAAGCTGCCGTGAAGCGTACGCGATCACTTTCCCATGTTGCATGAGAACACAACCAAGTCCCTTCCCCGATGCATCACTATAGATTTGAAATCTACCCGTACCAGATGGGAGAGTAAGAATAGGTGTAGATACTAGCTTCTGCTTCAGGTCTTCAAAGCTCTTCTCTCGTTCTTCAGTCCAGACGAATTTCTCCCCTTTCCGCATCAGTTTGGTCAATGGTAGTGCTAAGGGGGAAAAGTTCTCCACGAACCTGCGGTAATAGCCAGCTAAGCCTAAGAAACTGTGGACTTCCGTCGCTGATGTCGGCCTCGGCCACTTAGTAATGGCCTCAACCTTCGCTGGATCCATAGTGATTCCTTCTGCTGATACAATGTGACCTAAGAATGCCACCTTGTCTAACCAGAACTCACACTTGGAGAATTTAGCATACAGCTGCTTCTGGCGAAGAATCCGTAGTACTGTACGAAGATGGTCTTCGTGTTCCTCTTTGGACTTTAAGAAAATCAGGATGTCACTGATGAAGACAATGACGAACTTGTCTAGAAATTCATGGAAGATTCTGTTCATCAAGTCCATGAACACTGCTGGAGCATTTTTCAGGCCAAATGGCATAACTACAAACTCGTAGTGGCCATAGCGGGTACGAAAAGCAGTCTTGGCGATGTCCTGCTCCTTAACCCGTAGCTGATGGTAGCCTGACCTAAGATCAATCTTGGAGAAGTGTTTGGCCCCTTGGAGTTGGTCAAACAGATCATCTATACGCGGCAGTGGATACCTATTCCGGATAGTAATCTTGTTGAGCTCGCGATAGTCTATGCAAAGACGCATACTGCCGTCCTTCTTCTTAACAAATAGAACCGGTGCGCCCCATAGAGATGCGCTCGGTCGAATGAAACCTCGTTCAAGAAGTTATTGCAGTTGATCTTTCAGCTCCTTCAGCTCTATGGGAGCCATGCGATAAGGAGCCTTGGAGATTGGTTCAGCTCTTGGAATAAGCTCGATATTGGATTCCACTTCTCGTGCAGGTGGTATGCCCGAAAGTTCTTCTGGGAATACATCTTGGAATTCCGATACTATTGGTTGATCTTGAATTGATGGAGATTCAGCATCCATGTCGTGAACCGTAGCTAGATAACCCTCGCAGCCATGTGACAGTAGTGCACGCGCTTGCAGGGTAGATATGATTTGTACAGACCGTCCGGGTACGAACCCGTTATGAATGTACTCTGGTGCATTAACATCACCGAAGATAACTCGATATGAATGGCAGTCTATGATAGCATGATGCTTGGATAGCCAATCCATGCCCAAAATCATGTCGAAGTCATTCATGTCCAGCGGAAGTGCGTCAACAGGTCGAACCTTATCGTCAAATTCTAGGGGAAGACTCTTGTATACATGGGTGATTAATACAGAGTCCCTCAAAGGCGTGGAAATAGTAAGCCTATTCTCTAGTGGCATGGGGAGCATCCTAATGTTCTTAGCATAAGCAGTAGAAATGACCGAGTGAGTAGCACCCGTATCGAAAAGAACACACGCAGCTTGACCATACATATACAAGATTCAAGTGATGGTACCTGTAGACTTGTTGGCCTGGTCTCGAGATGTCGTGTAGACACGCCCGGTGGTAGGAGGCGGCTTGGAATCAGCATGTCCCGATGTGCCCTCCATCTCGCCCTTACGGCATTCCTTCATGATATGGCTAGGAAGACCATACTTGAAGCATGCGTCCGTGTTACGACGACATGGCCCCGGGTGCCTACGGTGGCAAGTAGAGCAAAGAGGATGAGTATATCCTTCAGCAGGTGCTCTGGCTGGCTGAGAACCTGATAAAACATTTTACATAAGACATGATAATAGGGTACAAAGGATAATGCGGATAATCGTAAGACTGAATACCAGTGATAGCTGGACGGCTAGGCTATGAACCTCTCTGGTTCTGGTCCCTACCATTTCCATGGTTCCTGGTAAAAGATTTGCTACAGTGTCAGAATATGAGTTGTAACATGAAATCATAAGAAAATGCGTAACTATTAGGACCTGCTGTTGTTGGAGTGTCCAGCATTGTGACGGTAATTATCATTACCGCCACGCCTATCCGTAGCAGAACGGTCGTTAGTCTGACCGTTTCCCTTGGGCTGATGAGGCTGCTGCTGAGTAGCCGGCTGAGACCGGTCCCCAGTTTTCTGCCTGGAAGATACATTTTAAAGAGATGAATAATTGACATATATGGAAAGAATACGGATTGATCACCGCTTGAATACGAATGTTTACCTCTTATCGGGTCTCTCAGCTTCCCCGAACTCATCTCTCTCCTGTAGCATCTCCAGCTTACGTGCTGCATCGGCCACTTGTGCTACAGTGTTGAACGTAGCACACACCAGGTTGTTTGCGACCGATGTGCGAAGAGCCCACCTAAAGTGGTGTGCCTGCTCTTCAGGAGTACCTGCTGCTGCACCAAGAAAACCAGCTAAGCAAAAAAAGCGCTGCATAAACTCGTTGCTATTCTCCCCAGCTCTCTATCGGTTCCCATGGTACTCCCTCTTGAGCTTGTCTTGCTCAGCCTTGGGAAAGAAATGCTCCATCACCCTGTCCTTGAACTAAGCCCAAGTCAAACTAGCAACCCACTCGTCACCTCCCTCAGACTGCATCAACGCTAACCACCAATTTAGCACATCGCCTTCGAACTGATAGCATGCTAACCTCGCCTTGTACGCGGGGTCACAACCCATAGCATTGAGAATCTTTTCGATGTGAGCCAACCAGCTTTCAGCATCGCTGAGGCTATCTGTCTTCTCAAAAGCTCGAGGACTGAGCTTGTTGAACCTCTCCAGCCATACTGCTAATGTCACTGGAGGAGGAGGAGGAGGTGCCTGATTATGCTACTGATTGTTGGTAGCTTGAACCTCAGCCCTGATGTCGTTCCTCAGTTGAGGAAGCAAAGCCTACATTGCAGCTTGAATTGCAGCATTGAGTTGTTCCTGTTCGCGTGTGAGAACCATATGACAGTATAACATAAAACATATGATTAAACAGATCAAAACATAAAATTTATATATACATAAAAAGAAAATTTATACCAAAATTGCAAGAGAAAAATTTTATGCAAGAAAATTTTTTGTGTATGAATGCATGATGCAGTTTTATGAAAACTTTTGTATGATCGAGAGTGAACGCCTATGGTCAGTTCACCCAAAATAAAAGACATGGCGAGGGGACGCCTATGGGTCGGTCCCAAATTTAAAAGTTTCGATAAAACACATGCGACTAAATAGGGCCAGTCCTGTACAAACCATTACTTAGTCATAAACCTGCGACAATGACATATATATGTATGCATAAAAATGATGAATGCATGAAAAACGACTGTCAGTTCTAGGAAGACCATAGTGACTACCCACTAATCACAGGTCATATTTGAGAGCCTACAGGTCGAAGCCTTGGCTCTGATACCATAATTGTAACACCCCATTTTGATAATGGAATGTCACGCGTAATTATGGCGTGTCATCAAAGCATACAAGGATAAATGTCTAAACATTACATGACCATAAAAGGAAAATACCGGAATCAAACATCGGTAGTCCAAAAGTAAAGCTCATCACACACAAACATAAGTACTGTAAAGGAAAGGACTAAACAATGTCCATAGCAAGAGTATCAAAGCAAAGATAATGCATAAAGTAAATAAAGGATAGAAAGCTTCCAGTCCATATGCACGTACGCTTAAAGTCTACGAGCGTCCCTGAGTACCTGCCGTTTTGGGAACATAGAAAATGAAAACGGCTGAGCAATACGCTCAGTGCACGGATGTACAATAAAGCATGAATAGGATAAGCATATAACATATAACAGCGGAAGAAACTAAGTCCCGAATAACCTGGTTAAGTCTTGGTAAAACTGGTTTTATAGTTTGAAAAGCCTTATGTTTATCTTATAAAAACTGTTTAACATGTTCTACCATTAGCCAATATAGGTCATGAAAATCCACCGTGCATGAATACTTGGAGGGGTGACCTCATCATGCAAATTAGAGGGGCTGCCTCTAATTTAATATACTAGTTTGGGTAGGAGGGATCAGCTCTTTATGAAGGATGCAAGGCACACACCACATTCACACTGAGTAATCTGCTGAAAAACATGTAACTAGGATGCACCCATACGCCCCACATGATAAATATAATAATATGGCCAAAAGCTGAAGGGACGCCACGAGCAATCACTCCGCCGTGGTGAAGTCATAACATCAGTGCCTCTAATGTTATGGTTATGGTACCTCCATAACTAGGTGAAACTGGTCATGCATATATATGGCTATAGGTATTCTAAATTAAACATAACCAAGTCAAACATATAAACTTATACTACGGGAAAACATTTGGCTGCATACAGGGAATCATAATAAAGAAAGAATGTCCATACTGAAAGGACGGGAATCCGTACCTTATGTCCAGTGAACGAAGAAGACGAACTGAGGAGAATCCTACTTCGGTATCAGTAATGCTACATAAATACATACGTGTATAGTATCTGATTACTAAATACGTAACTGGTTTTATGTCATGTCTTAGCTTATTTTATAGGTTCATATCATGTTTTACTGTTTTAAGCCTTAAACTGCGTTTATCTTATATTCTGTATATTCTGATTAAGTATATATGGTATTTTATGTATTATTATACTTAATGTGTAATAATAAGTAGCTTTCTAAAAATAGCAGGTTTCCTAAAATAGAAGGTTTCCAAAAATAGAAAGTTACCAAAAATAGAAAGTTTCCAAAAATAGAAAGTTTCCAAAATAGAAAGTTTCCATAATAGAAAGTTTCCAAAAATAGAATTACTGCTTAAAATAGATAAGTTTCTAAAAATAGAAAGTTTCCATAAATAAAATAGCTGCCTTAATTAAATAAGTTTCTAAAAATAGAAAGTTTCCATAAATAGATTAGCTACCTGAATTAAATAAGTTTCTAAAAATAGAAATTCCATAAATAGATTAGCTGCCTTAATTAAATAAGTTTCTAAAAATAGAAAGTTTCCATATTTAGATATAAGCTGGTTAAAAAAGCTAAGTATGTAAGCTTAAGTGTTTTTATGATTATTTTCTAAGTCAATATGATATAATGTATAGTTTATTGATTATTACATGTAATTTAAATAAACTATAGGTTAAAAGTATTTAATTAAATATATCATGTTTTTAATTAAATAAAGTTAAATACTTTGGTTAAAACATGTATTATTAATTATTAATAATATAACCTAAGTCTTGTTAATTAATTAATTATAACCATGGTTTTTAAATAATTAATTAATTATAAGTCTAGAAAAATATAAATACTTAGGTTAATAATTCCATGATTAAATTATAACCTAAGTCATGTTTTATTAAATTAATCATGTCATATAATTATTAATTTAATTTTAACATATGATCATAAGAAAAATAATCTTAGCATAAACCATGAACCGGATCGTGACTAGAAACCATGAACCGGACCTGAAATCGACACCATACCCCGAACCACTTCGGGGTTCCCTTTTGTTTGTTGCTGCCGTGGGACCCACACCACCAAACTGGGACCATATGGTCTCGGTGGTGGTCTATAAACCAAACCGAGACCCCCTTGGGGTTCGGTTTAGCGTCGGCCAAACAAACACCCCTAAAAACATCCGTTTTGATTTACCCCATAACCAATTTCATGATTGATTTATGTTTTTAATTAGGTTTTTAAAAACATCATGTTCTTATTAAATTAAATAAAGCAAAACAAAAGAAAAAGGATTTAGAAAGGTATACCGAATGCGTGGATCTAACGAGGATAAACACACACGAACACACGTATAATATTCAAGATCAAAATCAAACGAACACCCCCTTTTCTTGTGTTGTATGCGGCGTCCAAAGAGGACAAGAAGGAGAAAGGAGAAAACTTTTTAGGTTTTTAATTTGTTTTCCTGTAAAGTGAAAAATGAAAACAAGTTTTACCTTAACCCCCCTTTCATTGTAAAATTTTGATGGGCTTGGCCCATGGTGTTGGTGTAGCCGCGGGTAGGGGGCCCCACATGGGGTACCCGTACCGTTTTCCGTGTCTCGTTATTTAAGTGTTCGTTCGTGTTTATTTATGTTCGTGTTTTATGTGTTCTCGTTAAATATTAACCGTGACTTAATATATTTATTCGTGCTCGTAATAAATATTTATACGTAATTAATTTTAGTTCGTGATTTAATTACGTTCATGATTTCATGATCACATGCTCGTGATTAATTATTGTTAAATAATTATTGAGTATTCATACGTAATAAATACTTATCGTGTTCTAACACGTACGTAATACGTAAAATCCTAAAACGTAATTGTGATCATGCTATAATAGGAAAGTTCGAATCTAGTACGTACGATCTTAAGGGTACTATTCATGGTAAAAGCATGCGGGTTTTACACCAACACCCTTCCTAACATGCTAGGAAGGGTATATATAGTCCACCCACATGCGGGCTTCTTTATGGACTATATAGTTTGGGCCGGGCTTTCCTTTTGGGCTTTAGTTACTTATCAATGAACTATAGCCTAAAGTTAAGCCCATATAACACGACTAATATACTACCTATTACAACGTTCTAAAATACGATACATAATAAACATATGACCGAGCATTCTTGTTTGACTCAATATTTTGAGGCTAACAATCTCCCCCAATGAGAGGTCATAAACCTTGGTCATTTAGGAAATTTGTAGAGATTACTAATCTCGCCATAAATGAGTCTTGAACGTGTAATGGTAGTCTTGTTTCTTCATGCTGTGATCTTTGAGCCTTATTCGTTGTCTTGCGACTTTTTCTTTAAATCTTGAGATCTTCAAATCATCCTTGACTTGTCTTTGCCATCTTGTGATCTTGTGTCTTCCTCCACATGCTCACACTATTAATTGTTGAATATGTCTTTAGGCATGAGTATGTGGTTTTGAATCTTTGACTTTGCTCAATACACCGTGACGCCACCTTCTCGAGATAAAACATAGACACGGATTGAATGGCTTTGACATTCGTCCTAAATCGGTAGCATTTTACCTCCGGTCGGTGAAGACCGTTATACGATATTAAATACCGTACCTGTGATAGGTAGATTCAATTAAGAATATCCTTGACAGGGTTTCGCGGCTGTACTAGCCGTTCTCTTTACTCGACCGTCTCAAAGCAAGACTGCGAACATAAAGAGTGAATCAATTGGATAAATATCCGCTTGATTAAAGTCGTCAATTCAAATTCCTGGAACAAGTGTTATTCATAAAGAATCTTACCATTGTTGCTTTCCAGTTGACACAAGCTTGATTCATAAGAATCTCACAAGTTACCTACCGTAGCGCTGTTTGATGTTGATGCTAGAAGGATTTCCATTCGTCACTGTGAATATTAATGAATATCACTCTGAATGTTCTGGCAAGACCATAAAGATATTGCGTAGAAACCTGAACGAGTTTGAATCAATTCAGAATCAAACCACTGTTGCTTTTCAGTTTTACATATGTTTAATTCATAAAGAATCTTGCATATGACCTACCGCAGTGCTGTTTGATGTTAACACTGGAAGGATTTCCACTCGTCATTGTGAATACTAAGTAGTATCACTCTGAGTGTTCTAGCAACATCGCAAGGATATAATGTAGGACTCTGTTGATCTTCATCCGTGTGTCCTAACGAGATTTGATTGATCTCTTGGCTCTAGACTCGATTTGTGCACTTTTAGTGGTCGGAGGCTGGAGCAGATGCCACCTATTCAATATCAACTATCTCAAAGTGAGAAAGTTAATAGAAGTCATGTTGTTCTCTGTGACAATAAAACAAACTTCTTTTGAGAAAAGCCTTAGTAGCTAGGAAAGGGTTGTGCATACATCACTGGGTCTATGATGAGATTGTCTTCATGATGTGTTGACCCGGTTTCTGCCTAAGTTGTATGAAGGGCTAATTTCTTTACATCCTTTATCCTTACATTTCTTTTTCATTCTTCAACCCCTTCAATGCTTACCAAGACATCATTAATATCACCTTGTTGTGATTGTTCTAGTGCTATCATCAGTACTTAGTCGGCATTCAGCTACGTTCACATTCTACTCCATCTTTCCTAAGGACTTCTAATAATCTATTGGATTGTCCCTGGGAAGATCCCTCCGGTTCTGGTTGGATCATAGGACTTAAACCTAACCACCTTTTTGACACCAATAACGTCGTGAATTAAATATGTTGTGGGTATTTGATCGTAACCATGAAAACCACTTCAAATGTCTAACAAGTTGTTTGAAAGACATTTAACACCTTGATAGTTTTGTTGTTTCAGAAATGCTCCCCCTTCACATGTGCATTGATAATCGAAAGTGTTTCGCACATGTAGGTAAGAGTTAAAGTGCTTGAGTCTTATATAAGATCACATTTTAATCACATTTTCTCCCCCTATCTCTAATATATAAAACCTTTTGATATTAGGGATACCAAATTTGATTAAAATATATTTTGAAAAATAGTCTTGAAAATCTTTGGGAGAAAGATGTGTCAATCTTTGCATGAAGTTGAAATGCTCCCCCTCAAAAATTGATCCAATTGAATTGTCATTGTGAGGATATGATCCACATTTTGCTTTTTGAAGATGGGAGTTGTTGAACACACAATTTTTGAAAGATTTTGAATAATCATTGAAAAATTCTTGAAAAAATTGTGTTCAACGCTTTTTGAAAAATCCTATTTCTTTTGGCGAAGAGGTTTTTCTAAAGCATAAAATTGAGTTCATAGACTTTGAATGTCTTGACGAATCCACTCAAGTGTAAGAAGATTTCTCTTCTTTTGCTGAGGGTAAGAGCACGAAATCGTACACTCCCCCGTGAATATAGATCCTGGTTGCAATCTGAAAGTGATTGTAGAATATTGATAATCTTGTTAATCTATGAAGTGGGTTGAAGATTTCTAGAGAGAGAAACTAGTGAGAGAAAGTGAGAGAGAAAATGTGTTTTTATTAAAATGATAAAATGAGAACATCAACAACCAACCCCTTTCCATGGTGGAAAGGGGTATTTATATCCAAGGCCACTATTTGGGCTTGGCCCGACCCATGACAAGCCCATGGGTCGGTTTCTTACTTAACTAAATAAGTACTCATTAACTACGAGCTATTACAACATTAATAATATTGTGGAGTGACCGATACTTCTAATATACGTTAAAACGTATTTCTAACAATCTCCCCCTAAGGGAGGTCACTCCACGTTACAAAGTTCTAAACCTAGCATACTATACTAAGTCTTCGTTCTTCAGCTCGTAGTCTTTTCTTCTTTCTTTTTGTTGTGAATATGTTGGTTTGATCTTTTAGGCTTTGGCTTGAGAGCATTGTTCTTTTGGCCTTTCACGTGCAGTCTTTATTTTTTTTCTTGTGAGGTTCGCCTCTTTGTGACTTCATGTCCCACACACTTATCCTTTGTTGAATTCTTGAAAGTTTCAGAGTCGATACAACGGAAGACTTTTAGGTCATACTTTCTTGAATTTGCAGGAGTATTTGACGCTGAAGGAATAAGCATGTGAGGACGTCTTAAACAGGTACACCGCAACACCACCGTCTTCAACTGGTACACAGCAACGCCACCGTCTTCAACAGGTACACAGCAACGCCACCGTCTTTAACAGGTACACAGCAACGACACGAATAAAATGGCTTTGACATTTTATTCTAATTCGGTAGCATTTTACCTCCGGTCGGTGAAGACCGTTGGACGATATTAGATATCGTACCCGTGACGGATAGTTTCAATTAAGTAACTTCCTGACAGGATTTCGCGGGTAAACCCGTTCTCTTTATTTGACCGTCCAAAGCTGACTGCGAACATAAAGAGTGAATCATTTGGATTAAAAGTCCTTATGATTGAAGCCGTCAATTCATGAAACCTGGAACAAGTGAATTTCAATTAAGATATTCACCATCGTTGCTTTCCAGTTGTCACAAACTTGATTCAAATTGAATCTTGCTTGTTACCTACCAAGTGCTGTTTGATGTTAACACTAGAAGGATTTCCACTCGTCACTGTGAACACTAAAGAGTGTCACTCTGAGTGTTCTGGCAAGATCATATGATAATGCGTAGAGGCCTGGAACGAGTTTAAGTTTAATTAAGAATTAAACTACTGTTTCTTTCCAGTTTTTCACAAGATTGGTTCTTAAAGAACCGCACGTGTAACCTACCATGAGCTTGTTTGATGTTGGCTCAAGCAGGATTTCCATCTTCATGGCAATACTTGCGTATTACTCGGATGTTCTGGCAATATTACAAGAATACTGCGTAGGACTCATAAAAAATCTCTTAATTTTCACGGTGTGTGAGAAAGCAAGGAATAAATGGAAAGTGTCCTAATGAGACTTTTGATGATCTCGTGGCTCTAGACTCGATAGTGCGTTTTAATTTAGTGAGCGATGGCTGGAGAGGAGTGCCACCTTTTCAATATCAGTCTATTCGGAGTGAATAAACCAATAGATAACGTGTTGATCTCCGTTTGATTAAAACAAATACCTTTTGAGAGATATTTGAGTTAGCTGGGAAGGGTTGTGCACTGCAACACTGGGTCCATGATGTCTTTCTTCAATATCGAGAATCATTAACAAAAATGATCTCAATAGCATATGTATTGACCCGGTTTCTGCCTAAAGTTGTAAGGAGGGCTTCTTTCTTTACAATCTTTACAATTCTTTTTCATTCTTCAACCCCTTCAATGCTTACCAATACGTCATAACTAGCACCTTGTTGTGATTGTTCCAGTGCTAGCTTAAGTACTTGGTCGGCATTCAGCTACGTTCACAATCTTTCTCCAACTTTCCTAGGACTTCTAATTCTATCTAGGGAATTGTCCTTGGGAAGATTCCATCGGCTTTGATGAATCATTGGACTAACCTATTCCTACCACCCTTTTGTCACCACATTCGTCGTGAATTAAGCGTGTTTTGGGAAGGTATAGCCACCATGAAAAATCCTTGAAAATCACTTAAGGTACTTGTGATATTGAAATCAAAAGTTTTGTACCTTAGGTGTTTTGTTCATCAAAAACGCTCCCCCTTAACACGTGCTTTACACATATTAAGTTGGATTATCGTTAAGTCTTTTTCATCTTTTAGCCAAGTAACATTTAAGTCTCCTTGATCCCATTTTCTCCCCTTATCCAAAATGTTAACCATTAATATTTAGGATATTGAATGGATTAACCGGTCTTTGGGTAAAAATAAAATCGATGTTTGGCCATAGAACATGTTAATGCTCCCCCTTAAATTAATAAGGGATAGTTGTAGTGCTTTAGTATGATATATTTTGAAAGATTTAGAATCTCGTGAGAAATTCTTGAAAAATTATCATACCTTAACACTACATCAAGCCGTAAAAGCACAATATTCACAAATTTACATATTCACAATTAAAAACCAATATAAAGTGGACCTGAAATGTACGACCCATTAGATGGATCGTTGCAGTAACTTGTGGTGCACTCCATATGGTCTACCACCAACGAATCTTTCTAAGCTCCTCATCAATCTACGTTCACGGAGCTTTTGATCAATCTTCTTGATCACATACTTTGCCATTTGCCGATAACCCTGATGCCAATCCTCAGTCATCTCTGGTAAAGACCCACCCGAATTAAGATGCTCCAACTTCCCTCTAACGTATATGAGAGTCCCATCACTGTACTTATAAAGTTCACCTACCCTCATAAACTTCATTATCCCACGACTGTTCAAGTAGAAAATCCCGTAACTCGGAACAGAAATGCCGGTATAGGGACATCTTGTGACATGTTGAGGTAGAACTTGGTTCATTGGATGGGTGAGGTTAAGCTTCCTTTGGTAGCTTTCGACTCCCAATTGAAGATCTTCAACTCGTTTCTTGATAACCACGCTTCGTGTGAACATACGAAGTGCTGTATTCAAGGCAATGATGTCTTCACGAGCAATATGGGTGAGTTGATCCCGGGTCATCATAAGCAACATGTCTTCGATATCCTCAAGGCGAATGATAGAAAAATCTCCCTGCTGGATTTTGTATTCTCTGTCATCCTCCCTTTTTAGACGAATCTCCGTCACATGATAATAGCCATTCTTGGCTTCAGTTTTCAGTCCCAAAATGCTGGAGATGCGAATATCGAATCTAACGTTGCTTCCTGAATTGGCTAAGCAGCAACCTCTGTACGCCCTTCAGACTCGTTCGTCCCAATGTGATGCACCTATAACAGCATACATATCATAATTACGAGTTACATTTGGGACCCAGAGTCGGTTTACCTTTTCCTCGATCCAGGGTATTATCCCCCAGTTAGCAGCTTTCAGTAAGGTCAGGGAGGTTGCGTACTTTGATGAACCCTTGAGGAGATACTCAAGATCATAGGTGACGAAGAAGTCGAGAGCAATTTGATTATCTTGAGAAGGATCAAGTGGAGGTGGAGCTCTTTCTGATTCATGGAGGCTTGGCCTTTGAACGGTGTTAAGAGCTTTCAGGACCTCGTCAGCATAATACTCGTACTCCATTCGGGTTAACCTGGTTTTGGCGCAAATTCTCTTATCCTTTAGCGCTCTCTTCACCAAAGACGGAGTGACCGAAGACTTATACTCATGAGCCAGAAATGCACACAAGTCAATCGGACTACGGATACGGAGATATAGAACATCTCTGTCAACGTCTGTGATTGGATCATATTTAGCAGCTGCCGTGATCCAAGCTTGTGGTGGTGCAGTTTCATCAATCTCCAATGTGTCCGCCCAGTCCCGTGTGCTTGACTCGGGAACAGTAGATTGTGGTTCTTGTTGTAGAGGAGTAGAAACATGAACATCTGCTGGTTCTGATTCAGGCATCTCGGCGGTGTCATGAACCGGCGAGTGTTGTGCAACTTCAGGTTCAGTTACTGACTCTGCAATCACAGGAGCAACAACAGAACTAACAGGGTTAGTGGTAATAGGTATAAACACAGCAATAGATGTACCGGGAATCGATGACGCCGTAGTAGCATTCACATCATGGCGCCACTTGGATCGTCTTGATTCCGTTGAGGTGGATTTTTCCTTCTGCGCAGCATCTTTTTGAGACTTGGTACCAGACTTAGAGGGTTTCTTTGTGCTGGCAACCTTGTCCCCCGTTTCAGGCTGTTTACCATCATCATCCTCACCATCATCCTCGTTTCTTCCCTTAGCACTCTCCTCATTTCTATCACCACCATCACTACCATCATCATCATCATCATCCTCATCATCTTCACCATCATCGTCACCATCATCATCATCTTCTTCTTCTTCTTCTTCTTCACCGTCACCCTCTTCTTGTTCACTATCATCCTTTTCCTCCTCAGGCAGAATGTGGTAAGGTACCACACTTCCAAACATTTTAAATAACCGATCATCCTCCATGATAGCATCATTTAGTGACTTGTAGAGTGTCCGCTGAACTTTGGACTTATCAAAAGATCCAACTTCCCTCATACGAGCTTTGAGGATCTTCTTTAATTCAAAATCCGTTAAATCATAGGCAATTTTGTAGGCGGATTCAGAAGGATTGGATGACTTAATCATCAAGTTATCAGCCGCGAGTGTCTTCAACTCATCACGCAGTTTTGGCATAAGGGACACAACGGATTCTTTCACTCTCTCTTCAATAGAAGCTTCAAGTGTTTCTTTCTTCTCCTTGTATTTATCCTTCATAGCTTGAAGTCTCGTGATTCGTGCTGCATACTTATCAGCTTCAGCCTGCTTGACCTGAGCTAGTTCTTCTGCATGAGCTTTACGTGTTAACTCCATCTCTGCAGCGAACTTAGCAAGCATCTCTTCTTGGGCTTTCTTTGAGGCTTCTTCACTTTGCACTCGTCTAAGTAGCTCTTGGCGAAGTTCATTCATCTCTCTTCTTTGATTATCCGTGTGTTTATCCAACATTTCTGCCATTACAAATGCAGCCATTGAAGACGATGCAGAGCTACTCTGGGTTGGTTGAAGAGGCTCGGTTGTGACTACAGTACTGAGGATGGAAGTTATTGGAGGTGGAAGGAATGGTGTTGAAACCGGTCGGGTTGGTAAGGGCTGTATTGGTGGAGGTTGAGTTACTAAAGGCTGAGTAGGTACGATGATTGTAGGAGCACCGGACTCCTTTTCAACACTTGCTGAAACAGGGATGGATGTCTCCTTCGAAGTAGAATACCGTTCAGGTGATCCAAACTCATCAATATCCTCTGGCTCCTCGTACTCTTCTTCAATATTTATCTGTGCACCCGAACCACTACCGCCCGTGTCTCTCCTACTCTTTTCAATAGCTATCTTCATTAATTTTCTCTCAGCCTTGTCAAGAGTAGGATCATCAACATCTTCTTCGTCGTGAAGAACGAACTCATCAGTCGTGCTCTTTCCCTTCTTAGCCTCAGTATTCTTCTTCTTGGTTTCGGGTTCAGATAAATCAGTTGGTTGCTTGCGTTTACCTTTACTCTTGACCGTAGTAGACGAGTCTTCTCCTGTCTGACGGCTTGCTTTTAGCTTCTTGATTTCTAGTAGCAGTAGTTTGTAATCAGCAGAAGCTTTAATTTTATCCGTCAGAAGATAATCGGGAATAGGACCAGGAATAACAGCACCAGATGGTCCTTCATGCCTTAGATCCATAATATGATCAGCCTCTTCAGTGTGATGACGACTTGCTGCACGCTTATCAATAGAGACATCATTCTTCATAAAATAATTAATTATAAGCTTGATAAACCGAGGGTAAGGAAAGAAATTAGTCTTTAGCTTCTTGTTTTGGAAGAGTTGAAAGTTAAATTCTTCCCATAACAAGGATGCATAATCTGCATTTGAGCCTTTGTACATTCCATAGAATATGTTCATGAGTGGACCACGCACAGCATCATGCCCATATATTTTAGGTGTAAGACATCTACTGAGAATACCCAAGATTGCTCTCCAAGGTTGACCTACTTTAGCGGTGGTAAAATCGGTCACAACTCGTAGATCAGGACATCCAAGAGCATGGAACATCTCCATGAGTTCGTCTTTAGTAGGATCCCTGGAAAATGACATACCTTTGGGTGTATCCCGAATTCCAAATATTTTGCGGAAGTCTGAGACGGTGAGTGTCTGTTCTTTGTTGTCGAGAGAGAAGGTGATATTGTTTGAAATACTTTCCTTGGTGGCCCAGAATTCATACATGTAATCATATGGCACCGAAGTAGTACTCCTTAACGCATTCTTGAAGTGAGAGTGATCAAGGATTGCTATGGCGACTTTAAATCCATGGTGAGAGGATTTTGAAACTTGCTTCAGCCGGTAATTGTTTGGTATGAACTTGAGGGTTCGTGCTTCGGCAATTGCGGCTGCTCTAGAATCTTAGAGTGCTTGTACTGTTGGATTAGTCATCGTATCTGCTTAAGATAAGACATAAAAGGTTGATGCACAAAAATATATAGATATGTATCATTATGACTTCTAAGCATAACACATTTCAACAAGTAGTTATAATAGGCAAACAACTATCAATCCAACAACTCTTCATCCGGAAGTCCTTCATTCGGAACTCTTCATCCTGAAGTCCTTCATTCGGAACTCTTCATCCTGAAGTCCTTCATTCGGAACTCTTCATCCGGAAGTCCTTGGAACTCTTCATCCGGAAGTCCTTCATTCGGAACTCTTCATTCGGAAGTTTATTCGGAACTCTTCATTCGGAAGTTCATCCGGAACTTCTTCATTCGGAAGTTCATCCGGAACTTCTTCATTCGGAAGTTCATCCGGAACTTCTTCATTCGGAAGTTCATTCGGAACTCTTCATTCGGAAGTTCATCCGGAACTTCTTCATTCGGAAGTTCATCCGGAACTTCTTCATTCGGAAGTTCACTCCGAACTTCTTCATTCGGAAGTTTATCCGGAACTTCTTCATTCGGAAGTTCATCCGGAACTTCTTCATTCGAAAGTTCATCCGGAACTTCTTCATTCGGAAGTTCAAAAACTTTGTTCATCCGGAAGTTCTAAAGCAAGACCACTCATTAACCATTTAGACAATTAATTTTCCTCAAACACTTTTGAAAATTGTTTTGATGACGAAGACGATTTAATATTTTCTCCCCCTTAAACGATGACCCGTTTTCTATTTAAAGAGCTGTAGTCATTGTTTAAAGAGTCAAATATTGATGAAAACATTTCCAATTAATGTCTTGAAAAGATTGATTCGTGGTGGCAATAAGATTTCTCTTATTTTGACAAATTAATGCACTGAGAGGTACACTAACTCGTGTTAGACCAAGTTGTAAAGTAAACTTGATCCCTTTGCATGATTTGGCTTGTAAATCATGCCCGAGAAAATTAATTCCCGTTGTAAACCAACGTTTTCCAAGGAAATACGTGACTTTAATGCGAAAACCGGGTTGCAGTCTGAAATAACTACAAGTCATAATGGGCATGTTTTAAAAATGTACAACTTTTATACGGACTCTATTTATGGCGCCGTGTCAATATTGATCGACATTTCTAAAGCCGTAAATATTACCGTACTAAAAGACATGCCCAATTTAAAAAACGAAAAATATTTTTGGTTTTTCTTGATTTTATAATTTTTATGGTTTTTCTAGGTTTTATATTTTTTTATGGTTTTTTCTTGGTTTTATATTTTTGCATTTTTCTTTTTGTGGTTTATATATATACTATAATATACATGATCACGAACAAAGGATACGCTTGAGTAGTTTACCACCACTATTCAGCTGATTCTTCTGCCAATTCTTTGAGAGTCGCTGGAGTGAATGATTTCATGCCAAGCTTGTCGATCAAAAGCTCGATTCGTCCTCGATCTAAGGCTTTGGTGAACATATCTGCCAGCTGATACTCAGTGGTGACAAAATACAGCTCGATCACTCCGTTCTCCACCTGCTCTTTAATGAAATGGTAGCGAATGTCTATGTGCTTGGCCCAGGAGTGTTGAACGTAGTTGCAGCAAAGGGCAATGGCACTCTTGTTGTCACAATACATCGGGATTTTGTTGAATCCCAAACCGTAGTCAGTTAGTTGTGATCTCATCCAAAGGACTTGAGCACAACAACCGGACATGGCGACGTATTCAGCCTCCGTGCTAGAAATTGCAGCGCTTTTCTACCTTTTTGAAGACCAACTAATCAATCTGTCTCCAAGGAGTTGCACAGACCCAGAAGTGCTACGCCTTGTGTCTTGACACCTAGCATGATCGGCATCAGTATCATGTCGTTGTCCTCCTTGAGAGTGAATAGAGTGGGGTCCACCTTGCCTTTGGAGAAGCCTTCCGAGATGAGATATGTTGAAAGGAGATCATACCACGCGCGTGGAGCTTGTTTCAACCCATAGAGAGCCTTCTTAAGCTTGTACACATGATTAGGAAACTCCGTGCTAACGAACCCATCCGGCTGACTAACATAGACTTCTTCCCTTAGTTCACCATTCAAAAATGCCGTCTTCACATCCATTTGATAGACGATCATGTTCATATGAGCAGCATACGCAAGGAATAGTCTAATAGCCTCCAATCTTGCAACAAGAGCAAAAGATTCTTCAAAATCGATACCCAAGGCTTGTTTATATCCTCTAGCAACCAATCTAGCCTTATTCTTCAAGACTGCACCCATCTCATCGAGTTTAACCTTATAAACCCACAACAAAGTAAGGATGTTAACCTTGTCAGGGAGAGGAACTAATTCCCATACTTCAAGTCTTTGGAATTCATTTAGTTCCTCTTGCATGGCTTCAATCCAAGATGATTGAGTCATAGCCTGTTGCCAATTTTTAGGTTCAACTTCGGAGAGAAATGCATCAAAATAGCAATAGAGTGCACTCTCTTGTAATTGATGGCGTGTAGAGACTGGTCGATCGAGACTTCCAATGACATTCCTAATTGGGTGATCTTTTGTCCATTTAGTGCTATGTTTTTCAATCCGTGGTGGTCTGGAGTGAACAATTGAAGGAACTTCTTCTGAGGTAGACGCGGCTGAAGGGTTTTCAGGTATCGGTACACCAAAGAAAGGAAGCTCTTGTAGGTGAGCATATTCCAAATCGTGATCAACAGAATCCTCTTCAACATCATTAGGCACAAGTAAGGGTGACGATTCAGGTGTGGTTTGAGAATCACTTGGTAAAGGTGCATCCGGTTCAATGTTAATTGAAGATGCATTAGATAAAGCTTCATTTGCTTGAGAAACAACTTCAGGGATTGGAGCTATCACTACAGGTGCTGGAACTTCATCATTGGGGGGATCAAAGAATTCATCAAACAACGGTTGAAACAGTTTATCCCACTCGGGCCTTGTAGGTGGTAAAAATGATGTAGAAGTAGGATTATTGGGAACTAATCCGGAACTAATAGCATCGGTTCCCATCTCGTGAAGCGCGGGTTCAGAGCTGCGTTGCTCAGAAGCCATCGCTGTCAGCTCATCGAAATCTGCGTCCATAGTTTCTACTATCTTACCAAGACGACAGTTGTAAATTCGGTATGCTTTCTTGGAGGGTGAGTAACCAATGAAAATACCTATATCGGCTTTTGGTTGAAGTTTGCCCAAGTTCTCACTATTAATGTTTGGATAACAAAGAGCACCAAACACATGAAAGAATGAAACATCGGGTTTACGATCATGTAGAAGCTCGTAAGGTGTTTTTCCATGGCGTTTCCGAATGATAGAGCGGTTTTGGGTGAAACATTCAGTAGATACAGCTTCTGCCCACAAGAACAATGGAGCGTTCGCATAAATCAACATAGTCCTAGCAGCTTCCATAAGCGTACGATTTCGTCTTTCAACGACACCGTTTTGTTGTGGAGTATGTGCAGCGGATGTTTCGTGTGAGATACCAACTTCTTCATAGTAATCACGAAGAGTCTGGTTGACGAACTCTGTTCCATTATCTGTACGAATACGGCGGACAGTAGTATTTAAACGTACCTGAATGAATTTCAGAAAAGTGATGATAGCGTTCGGTACTTCATCCTTTGTACGTAGAAATCTAACCCATGTAAACCTGGAGAAATCATCCACAATAACAAGGATGAATTTCTTACCGCTCACACTTTCGGTTCGCATTGGCCCACAAAGATCCATATGCAAAAGATGAAGTTTTTCTTGATTGGTGTCTTCAGCTTTGGGCTTGTATGATTTCTTGGTACTTTTCCCCCTTGAACACGCGGAACATAAATGGTCCTTGTGAAATTTGAGCTTTGGAAGACCACGAACTAACTCGTTTTTAGCCAGATGATTAATAGCATCAAAGTTGAGATGAGATAATCTGTGATGCCATAACCATGACTTGGCCACTATTTGGGCTTGGCCCGACCCATGACAAGCCCATGGGTCGGTTTCTTACTTAACTAAATAAGTACTCATTAACTACGAGCTATTACAACATTAATAATATTGTGGAGTGACCGATACTTCTAATATACGTTAAAACGTATTTCTAACAGTGATTACAAGCCATTGTGTTGAGCTCAAAACGTTGAATGTTTTGTGACTAGCTCAACCCGTGATAGATTGCTCTACCCGTTGTTTGGAAGTATTGTCCAAAATAGACAATTTCCTTTATTAAAAGAAGAAATGACATGTTTTGAAAAATATTTACAACTTTCATTCGAGCTTTATGTACACACCCGTGTCGTTATTGAGCAACATTTCTAGGTACGTCCATATTATCGATACTGAAAGACATGTCGAGAAGAATATTTTTGGATTTTGAAAGATTTTTAATTTTGTGTTTTGTTTTTATATGTTTTATATTTTTGTATTTTGCTTTTTTCAATGATATTTACAAGTAGATGTTTGAAAGATAAATCAAGCAGGCACCTTTTCCAAAATCTCCAGGTCCGCTGGAGTCAAACATCTCATACCAATTTGCCTAACAAGGTACTCATTCCTATCTTTCGATTGAGCTTTCGTAAACAAGTCGGCTAATTGGTAATCCGTTCCAACAAAGTATAGTTCAACGATACCTCTTTCAACTTGTTCCTTAATGAAGTGATATCGGACATCAATGTGCTTCGTGCGGGAATGTTGTACCGGATTGCAGGAGATGGCTATGGCCGACTTTGAGTCACAGTACATAGGTACTTTATCAAAGTGAAAGCCATAATCCGTGAGTTGTGTTCTCATCCATAGAACTTGAGCACAACACGCAGATAGAGACACATACTCCGTTTCGGCTGATGAAAGTGACGTGCAATCCTGCTTCTTGGAAGACCATCCCACAAGCTTATCTTGACCTAGAAATTGTGCACCACCAGAAGTACTTTTTCGTGTATCAAGACACCTTGCATGATCAGAATCTGAATAGGTCGTTAGAAAGAAATTGGTTTCCCTCGGATACCAGAGTCCCAAATGAATGGTATTCTTGAGGTACCGAAAGATCCGTTTAACCTCCTTGAGGTGCTTTTCAGTGGGTCGTGCTTGATATCGTGCACAATAACACGTAGCATGTGAAATATCAGGTCTGCTTGCTGTCAAGTACACGAGGGAACCGATCATGGAACGATATCTCGTTTGATCGATGGCATTTCCCTCCAAGTCAGCATCTAGCGATGTGGTTGATAATGGTGTCCCAACGGGGTCACATGAAGTCATACCATGCTTTTTGATTATCTCTTGACAATACTTAGCTTGGTTTATAAAGATACCACTTGGGGATTGGTGAACTTGAATTCCTAGAAAGAATTTTAGTTCGCCCGTCATTGACATTTCAATAAGGTTTAGTTATTCCGACCTTTTTTCCGATCATCATTCGGACAGGATTGGTGACCCAACAATGCGACGCATATTCCGATCGGTATTCCGATAGTTTTTATTGTTAATTATTCCGACACTGTTCCGATACTGTTTCAGTTATTCCGACAGGTTTATTGGTAACATTCCGATGGTTTTTCCGACGGTATTCTGACCGTAGGTATTCCGACAGGTTTGACTTGTTTCAAGTTAATTTTTAGATTTTCTTTTCCTAATCTAGGTTGGATTTCTCTCTTTTAGTTTTATATTTAATTACTTTGTCGTTTATATAATCTAGTAGAAATAGCTAATCAAAAGCTCCCCCTTTTAGTGACCAACACCAATAATTCCACCTTAAACCGTGATCAATTCGAATTGAATCGAGTACGAACAACACTTCAAGAGTACACACCAAACACCAAAAAGCTATAAATCAAATGGCGCCGCTGCCGGGGCTTTTCGTAAAGATTAACGGTTTTTAGTGAGAAAAATTGGATTTTGGGATCCGTTCTTTTGGGAACGTTATTTTCAAGCATAAAATTTTTCAAAAAATCCTAAAAAAATATAAAATTTTCAAAAATCCAAATAAAAAAATAAAAAAGATAAAAAATCAAAAATATTGTAGCTCATTTTTAGTGTATGCGTACTCGATCTTCGTCTTATTCTAAGCCCGCGACTCGTAGAGACTTAGATATGGCCGGTGTGCATAATAATAACAACCCACCTCACCCCAATTTGAATAATAACAACAATAACAACCATGTCCCTCAACCTGACCTTCGTACGATGGAGGAGCTATGTCAACCGACTATGAATGGACGTACAGGACCGATTGCGCCGATGCAAATCACGACTCCCGAATTTTCGTTGAAGCATCACATGATCCAACAAATTCAAAATGCTTGTCCATTTCGCGGATTACAGGATGATGATGCCAACAAACACCTCGATAAATTCATAACCGTCACTCAAAGCATGAAATTGCCCGGTGTTACCATGGATTTTCTCCGCCTTCACCTTTTTCCACACACTTTATCCCACCATGCTGAAAAATGGTTTGATCGTCTTCCCAAAAACTCAATTCATACATGGGACGAGATGACTCAAAAATCTATGTCAAGATACTTTCCACCATCCATGGTAACTAGTCTTCGTAATCAAATCAGTGGTTTCACTCAAGAACCTGATGAGTCACTTTTCGATGCTTGGGAACGTTATAATGTCTTGATCGATCGTTGTCCTAACCATAATATGCTCCCCGTCACTTTGATTGATACTTTCTACAATGGTTTAACTTTCCGTGATCGTGATACGATTAATGCTGCCACCGGTGGTACATTCATGAAGAGAAGACCTAAGGAGTGTAGAGAGCTTATAGAGAACATGACCACTCACCACAAAAATTGGGATTCATCTGCATCTTCAAGAAATAACCTGAGGGCCAATGTCTCTTCTACTTCATCAAACCCCAAGTTAACTGAACTCACCCGCCTAATAGCCGAGATGAACAAAAATTTCTTAACCATGACTACGAACCAATTTCAACAAGTCAAAGTTGTAACACCTTCTTGTGAGACTTACGGGGGTCCTCATTCATACATCGATTGTCCTTCTACTCATGACAATCCGGAAAACGTGTATGCGGCTAACGGTAACTTTTCCACGGGAGGCTATCAAGCTCGTCCTCAAGGTGACCGCAATTTGCTAAGTTATCGTTCAAATAACATCCTTTCACCACCCGGTTTTCCTCCTCAAAACCAAAACAACTTCAATGGCAACAATCAAAACCAACCTCGAGCTCCTACTCAATATCAAACCCAAAGAAATCCATATCCACCTCAAGGAAATAATCAAGTTTACCAACAACCCACCTATCAACCACCCGCTTACCAAGTTACCCATCCCAACCAACCCACGACATGTAATCAAGAGGTTGAAACGTACATGAAGACTAATGACGCGCTGGTGAAGAATCTTCAGAGTCAAATCATTAACTTGAAAGGTGACATGGCGAAACAAGGGAATGATCTTCGAGCTGAGCTTAGGAATGACATGCGGAAATCTTTAAGGAGTCAAACAAATGACTTAAGGGATATGATGGCTAGTTTCTTCCCAAGTAATCAAACCTCTGCTTCGGGTTCTCTTCCGAGTAACACCGTTGCCAATCCAAGAGGGGAGATGAAAGCAATCACCACCCGAAGTGGAAAAGGTTATAAGGAACCCGAGATTCCTAAACATACGCCGGTGATTGTGACAAAGGATAACGAGCCCCCTTCACCAATTCCTCCACCTTCTACTTCCACCCCTCCACCACCCAAAGATGTGAGTGAGAATTCCATTCCAAAGCCTTCGTCTCAACCCGATATACCTTATCCTTCAAGGTTGAGGAAAGAGAAGTTGAAGAACAAGGATGATATTCAAGTTTCAAACTTTCTTAAAATGTTTAAACAATTGAATTTCAACATCTCTTTTGCCGAGGCTCTCGCTCACATGCCTAAATATGCGAAAATGTTCAAAGATCTTCTCAGTGATAAGGAAAAACTCCTTGATATTGCTCAAACCCAACTTAATGAGAATTGCTCTGCGGTTCTCTTAAGGAAATTACCAACTAAACTTGGTGATCCGGGCCGCTTTCTCATTCCTTGCAACTTTCCCGGGGTAGAGAATTGTATGACCCTAGCCTAGGTGCTAGCATCAACTTAATGCCATTAAGCGTTTGGAAACAATTATCTCTACCCGAGCTAGTCCCCACATGAATGACATTGGAATTAGCTAACCGTACGGTTGCTTATCCGGTGGGGATAGCCGAAGATGTCTTCGTTGGTGTCGACAAATTCACCTTTCCGGCGGATTTTGTTGTCGTTTTCGTCAGTAAATTTACGTTTTCGTCTGTAAATTTACGTTTTCGTCAGTAAATTTACGTTTACGTCAGTAAATTTACGTTTTCGTCTGTATAATAACGGTTTCGTAAGAAAATTTACGTTTTCGGTTGTAAATTTACATTTTATTCAGAAATTTACTTTTTCGTTTGTAAATTTACGTTTTCGCTAGTAAATTTACGTATTCGTCTGAAAATTTACGTTTCCTTCAGCAAATTTACGGTTTCGTCAGAAAATTTATGTTTTCTTTAGTAAATTTACTGACGAAAACTTAAATTTACAGACGAAAACGTTAAAATACTGACGAAAATGTAAATTTACAGACAAAAACGAAGATACTGCCGACCATAAATATACTGACGAAAGCGAAAATTTACAGACAAAAACGTAAATTTTTTAACGAAAACATAAATTTTATGAGAAAACATAAACTTTCTGACGAAAACGTAAATTTACTGTCGAAAACGTAAATTTATTGACGAAAACGTAAATTTACAGTCAAAAACGTAAATTTACTGTCAAAAACTTAAAATTACTGACGAAAACGTAAATATACTGACGAAAACGTAAATTTACTGACGAAAACCTAAATTTTCTGACGAAAACGTAACTTTTCTATCGAAAACGTAAATTTACTGACGAAAACATAAATTTACAGACGAAAACGTAAATTTTCTGACGAAAACGTAAATTTACTGACTAAAACGGAAATTTTCTGACGAAAACGTAAATTTACTGACGAAAACGTAAATTTTCTGCCGAAAACGTAAATTTTCTGACGAAAACGTAAATTTAATGACGAAAATGTAAATTTTATGACGCAAACGTAAATTTTGTGACGAAAACGTAAATTTATTTGACGAAAACAAAAATTTACAAACGAAAACGTAAATTATCTGACGAAAACGTAAATTAACTGACGAAAGTTAAATTACTGACGAAAGCGTAAATTTACCGTAAAAACGTAAAATTACTGACAAAAACGTAAATAATGTGACGAAAACGTAAATTAACTGATGAAAACGTAAATTTAATGTCGAAAAGGTAAAATTACTGTCAAAACGTAAAATTATTGAAGAAAAGGTAAATTTGCTGACGAAAACGTAAATTTACTGACGAAAACGTAAATTTGCTGACGAAAACGTAAATTTACTGACGAAAACGTAAATTTAAAGACGAAAACGTAAATTTTCTGACAAAAACGTTAATTTACTGACAAAAACGTAAATTTTCTGACGAAAACGTAAATTTACCGATGAAAACGTAAAGTTACTGATGAAAACGTAAATTTTTTGACGAATACGTAAATTTACAAACGAAAACGTAAATTATCTCACGAAAACGTAAATTTACTGTCAAAAACGTAAAATTACTGTTAAAAACGTAAAATTACTGACGAAAACGTAAATTTTCTGACGAAAACATAAATTTTCTGACGAAAACGTAAATTTATAGACGAAAACGTAAATTTACTGACGAAAACGTAAATTTTCTGACGAAAACGTAAATTTTTTACGAAAACGTAAAATTACTGACGAAAACGTAAATTTTCTGACGAATACGTAAATTTACAGACGAAAACGTAAATTATCTCACGAAAACGTAAATTTACTGTCAAAAACGTAAAATTACTGTCAAAAACGTAAAATTATTGAAGAAAATGTAAATTTGCTGACGAAAACGTAAATTTACTGACGAAAACGTAAATTTGCTGACGAAAACGTAAATTTACTGACGAAAACGTAAATTTAAAGACGAAAACCTAAATTTTCTGACAAAAACGTTAATTTACTGACGAAAACGTAAATTTTCTGACGAAAACGTAAATTTACCGATGAAAACGTAAATTTTTTGACGAATACGTAAATTTACAGACGAAAACGTAAATTATCTCACGAAAACGTAAATTTACTTTCAAAAACGTAAAATTACTGTTAAAAACGTAAAATTACTGACGAAAACGTAAATTTTCTGACGAAAACGTAAATTTTCTGACGAAAACGTAAATTTATAGACGAAAACGTAAATTTACTGACGAAAACGTAAATTTACTGACGAAAACGTAAATTTTTTACGAAAACGTAAAATTACTGACGAAAACGTAAATTTTCTAACAAATACGTAAATTTACAGACGAAAACGTAAATTATCTGACGAAAACGTAAATTAACTGACAAAAGTTAAATTACTGACGAAAACGTAAATTTACTATTGAAAACGTAAAATTACTGTCATATTCGTAAAATTACTGACGAAAACGTAAATTTTCTGACGATAACGTAAACTTGCTGATGAAAACGTAAATTTTCTGACGATAACGTAAATTTGCTGATGAAAACGTAAATTTTCTGACGATAACGTAAATTTAAATACGAAAACGTAAATTTTCTGACGAAAACGTAAATTTAGTAACTTAATAATAGAGGGAAGTGTAAAAATCATCCCTGTGGTATGTCGAAAAATCGAATTACATCCTTCGTTAACTTTTTGGACAACAGTCATCCCTCCGTTAGTGCGCTTGACACAATACATCCCTCATGGACTAACGGTGCAAATGTTTTCTCGTTAAAAATTAACAAAGTTTAAAAGAGAGAGTATTCTTGTCTTTTTCCTTTCCCAAGAATGTATTGTGAACCTTATCATAAATAGTTTAAAAAAAAATATTTTTGAAAACAAAATTATTTTCAGAAAAAATAAGTTTTATTTTCTCGAAAAAAATTTTATTTTCGGAAAAAAAAGTATTATTTTCTAAAAAATAAGTTTTATTTTGGAAAAAAAAGGGTTTATTTTCGAAAAAATATGTTTTATTTTCGGAAAAAAAAGTTTTATTTTCGAAAAAAGATGTTTTATTTTCCGGAAAATTTTTTTTTAGCAAAACAAAAATTCTGAAAAAAGAATTTAATTTTTTTTTGAAAAATAATTCTTTTTTTTTGAAAAAGAAGTTTAATTTTTTGAAAAAATGTTTGTTTCGAAAAAAAAATAAACTTTCTTTTTAAAATTTTTTGTTTCGAAATATTTTATTAATTTTCTAAAATTTTTTGTTTCGAAAAATAAACTTTTTTTCGAAAATAAACTTTTTTTTTTCAAAAATTAACCATTTTTTCGAAAATAAAACTTTTTTCCGAAAATAAAACATATTTTTTCGAAAATATTTTTTTTTTCCCGAAAATAATTTTTTTATTCGAAAATAAAACTTTTTCCCGAAAATAAAACATATTTTTTCGAAAATATTTTTTTTTCCCGAAAATAATTTTTTTATTCGAAAATAAAACTTATTTTTTAGAAAATAAAACTTTTTATTCCGAAAATAATTTTTTTTTTCGAAAATAAATTTTTTTTCGAGAAAATAAAACTTATTTTTTCTGAAAATAATTTTTTTTTTCCAAAAATAATTTTTTTTTTTTGAAACTATTTATGATAAGGTTCACAATATATCCCTGGGAAAGGAAAAAGAAAAGAGTACCCTCTCATTTAGATTTTGTTAATTTTTAACGAGAAAACATTTGTACCGTTAGTCCATGAGGGATGTATTGTGCCCCGCGCACTAACGGAGGGATGGCTGTTGTCCAAAAAGTTAACGAAGGATGTAATTCGATTTTTCAACATAACACAGGGATGATTTTTCCACTTCTCTCTTAATAATAAAAGCTAACTTTTTAGACTATTGGGTTTTTGGTCTAATAATAGGAAACCATCTAACCTATTCTTAAACACAATTGACCCATTCTTAAACCTATATGACCCAAACTTCATTTTACACAAAGAAAGAGGGTGACTCATTCCAACAAATAAGGTTATGAAATTGAAACCAATTAACCTATTTTTGATTGAATGTGTTAAAATTGGCTCCTCTAGTTTTAGGCCTTGTTTTTAAAATATGGATCCCTGATACTTAAAAATTGTCACATTGTCTCTTTTAACCCGGGTATTTACGCTAAATTATAGTAACAAATTTTATCACTCAACTAATAGTTTAACTAATATGTAACAAATTTAGGTGTGAAACCAACCCACTAATGAAAGTTTAGTATATCGCAGCCCAATAGCTCATGTTAGTATCTTTTAACCTTGGGAGCCCATAATAAAAAAACCTGGAATACCTAGGTCATATCAAAATCAAGCCTCCATCCAAATATCAGATCTCATTTCTTTAATATTCTCTCATTCTGAATCAAGTTAAATCTCAAACCCCCCATATCATCTTCAATATCCAGTTTTCACACCACATAATATCATTTCTGTTTAGTCTCAGGTACAACAAACCATGTACTATGTTTTTACATCTTTTTAGATGAAACTTGGATTTGATTTTTCTAAAGTTATTTTCTTACAAACATATTCTTGATTCATTGCAGATTAATAGATAGATCTGAGGAGAGTTATGTTGATGATGAAAGTTGGAAGAATGATCGGGTTTGTGGATGTTGTTTTCTTACACGTCATTCATGATTTGATGATTCATCTTTTCTACACCCTGATTCCTCTGTTTAAAATGGTATACAGAATATTTGACGAAACCCTACTAGCTTTTAACAATAAAGTATACGGTATATCCAATGTTAAAGTAGGGTTGTCAGTTTTTGGAATAACAGCAAAGACCGTTTGAAGATATTTATATAATTATTTTATAATTGAATATTTGCATCTTCAATCATGGTTTCAAGTGTTACATATTTGTATATGAAATCGAATCTCATGTCTCATTTTATTATTCTGTTTGTTTAGGACTTCAATAAAAAACAACGTTGTACGTGAATCCTTAACCAAGGGGCTAAGGTTTCACTAGATTTCAAGCCGGAAGAGTTTGGAATCGAGCTATTCGACAACAATTTTATTTGTTTGTTGAGGAGCCGCTTGATAGACTTAGCAGCATGCCTTGGAAAGAAGGTGAACGTTGAATTAGATGTGGCATTTGTTGGTAGGAAAACGTTTGAAGATTACGTGAAGTTATATTATCCGTCTCTCAGGTATAACTTAATCTAAGTAGAAAGTATTTTTGGGTGATAAAACTTTGAACAAAAGCTAACGACTTTTGTCAGTTTTCAAAAAACATTTCCCTATAAATTTGCTAGTTCTTAAATTTGTGGCTAAGTTGTTGTTAGAATAGACTAAATCATGTTGTTATGAGGGGATGAAATCTGTTTAGGCTTATTATTATTGCTTAATAATTTTGTGAAGGTTGATTTTTTTTAATGATTTTGGAAATTAATGGATGTTTAAATACGGTCTAAGAAGGTAATATGTTTATTGGTCAAGGATGTACTAGAACTGAGTTGGAATGTAAGTTTGATTCTCACTTTATAAGGAATGTTTTGAATCTGAGATATTTAAGACTTTATAAGGAATGTTTTAGAACAAATATTTGAAACGCTTTTCATAGGCTGTCCTAGCATATGCATTCAAAAGTTCGTGTTAGGATTTTTGGGGCTCTAAAACTAGGTTGAGAGTGATACATTTTCGTGGCTGTTGATAATCTTTGCTGATGTGTTCTTGTCCAATGCTGTTTTCTAACTTCGTTGACAAAAGTCTTATAAAAAATGTAGCCTGTCAAAACTAGTCCTGTCATAAACTCGTTGTCAATTTGCTGTCACAATTTGTAATTCTCTGTCAAAACTGGCTTATTTTCAAGTTTTTCTTGCTGTTGGGTCTGCTGATATATAAGGGTGTCTTTGGGATAACGGAGCTGCTATAGTGATATAACAAACTAAAAATAGTAGTAATAAAAGTGGCTATGCGACAACAGTGGTAATCGAACCCAGCACCCCTAGTTTATAAAGTCTGCGCGCTTACCAGTTGGGCTATGTTGCTCTTTTTGTTCTTTATTTGTAACAAATTAATTGTATTTGTTGAACATGATTGACTTTTAAGTTTTTTTCTCCCTAACATATTCTTCTTCATTGTAGATATAGATGTGAGTTATGTTGATGAAAGTTGGAATGAGCGGCTTTGTTGATATTCTTTTTAGTCGTCATTGATGATGCATCTTTTCCACACCCAAATTCCTCTGTTTAAAATAGGTATAACACTATAACTCTAGATGTTATCAAGTTTTAACAAGGTACACATTCCTTGTTTGTAAAAGAACAACGATTGTTGAAACTAGGTCAATATATACATTTTGTCGCATATGCTTTCACGACATGGGACCGTTTGTTGTCCGCTTAATATTGCATACTCGTATATTCACTTGCTTGATGTTTTATGGTTTTAATTCTACATGATTCGAAAATGGTGGTTAATCAAGTGTTATTACCTGTTGATAGTGTGGGGAAATAATCGTTTTACCTCTTACTGTGTTATAAAAATCCTTAATTGTGATCAATGGTTGTTGGTATCACTGTATCATAGATATTGTTAGTACATGTTGAAGGTACTTAATCAGCTTCAGGCACACCACCACAAAGGCTGTTGTGCGTTGGTATAATAGCCTTCAAAAGCTGTATTATAGATGCGTATGTAGTAGTGCGTGGCAGTATGCCAACCAGTTCTGGTGGAAACCAGTTATAGCTTTGTTCGCATACATGTTTTCAGCTAGGCTTTTTTGACAACATGTTTAAACTTATGAATGCATCATCTGGAATTATATGGAGTACTTTTAAAGAATTCGAACAGCTAGAATTAAACACCATTAACCGACAACATCTAGTTCCTAGTTTCACATTATCGTGCGTCTTTTGTGCAAACCAAACGCCACCTAAATCTTCAAAGGTTATCGTGTGTCTTATACAGAGTGTGATGACACTAAATGTAAATCAGTGCTTAGGACCACGGATATAACTCATGTGGACTCCCCTGATTCTAATCTAGCAGTAAACAAGGGTAAAGCTACTCCCAAACTACAATGAGTAATCATGGAGGAGAGCCGAGAGGGCACTGGTGCTTTTCCCATTGCCACTTCAAGGCCACATTAGCCCCATGCTTCTGTTATACAAACATACATCACATGCTGCATTGATCCGTTGAGGGGCTGTTTGCCTAAGTTGCTACAAGAAGCGCATGTCACATGCTTGATCTCTGATTCATTATGGCGCTGCACTCAATTAGTTGCAGACACTTTGAAACTGCGGATGATTGTCTTGAGAACAAGCAGTATATCATGCATCCCTGTTTATGCAGCGGATATATAATGGCACAAGGTCAGTGGCGTAGCCAGGGTTTTACATATGGGTATGCCGAGATGTAACACAAACCAATTATAGCAGAACCTATAAGCAAAACCTCACTAGTTGTAAAAGTTTATATTCAGTGAGCTAACTAATATGCATTAATACAAATTTTTGTTGAGTGGGCCATGGCCAACCAAGGCCTCCATGTAGCTACGCCAATGCACAAGGTCACCATTACCTAACTCGACTTGTGTGTTCCATTTAATATTACTTTGAGCACTTATAGGCCATCTGTAACCAACCGCAAGACTATTGAACCATGTTTTCCACCGAGTCTCTTTGTGAATCCTGATGGCTGGCACTGGACATGTTATAATTTTTGCATCGTTCATTATCCATTCCAGCACTGTTCCCATCTTAGCTGCCCTGTTAATCAAGCATTTCAATGAGACGTAACCAGGGCGTTTGGAATTGCTTATTTAAGTACTTATGTGTTCACACCTAAGCAAATAAGCATTTTGGGTAAAACGTTTGCTTTTCTAGCATAAGCACTTTAAAAATAAGCATTCCCAAATACCGTTTAATATAAAGTTGGCTCATTGTAAGAAGACATACATTTGCTCGGCAACATTCTTGTCATCAGTCTTGTATGTGGACTTCCAACTATTGTCCGTAAAGGATGATGGATCGTTCTCTTCGCCTGCAACGAAGTCCAGGTGCCCTTTGATATTTCATATATTGGCGTGACTCAAAAATACTAGTGTTTTTCCCCCATTCCAGGTTCTTCTTCATAGAAGAAGAATAGCTTGGAGGGGAAATCCGGAACCTGTCATAGTCTCAATTATAAGAAGTATTATGGGCGTCCGTGACTATTTAAAATATTTGAGGGGATACTAAGTATTACATGTTGACTTGAAAGTGATTATGTGATGCGTTTGGATATGTTGTGCGGAACATCCTTTTAACATCTAATAATCACTATTAAGTATTAACAACGGTTCTTCTAATCTATCTAAGCATAATGAGCACTTACATTACAGTTTTTGTTAGCAATCCCGAGCACCCTCTAAGCAATTCTAGCCTAAATAAATGGATAAAGAGATCTAAAGAACAAAAAAAACGCACATAGGCCATCTCATGATGGAAAGGGAATTGCTTGACCAGGACAGGAGGACATTCATTCGCAGTGTAAACCCTGCCAACAAATTTGGTTCGAGAGGCTCGACCACAAACATAAAACGCTTCAAGAAAGCCAAAATCATCCACAAATACATTGAAGTCAGAAGGAGACTTAACAAGAAACCTTCTAAAGAAAATAACCCCTTTTTAATTTAAAAGAGACACTAGCCATACCTAATTAGCTCTTATAGCCTCTTTGAAACCACATGGATCAACTGTAGTCGTATTAGAACTGTTTTTTGGCGACAGGACAGCTGGAAATAGTACGCCATCTTGAGATTTTTTCTGAGGTAAATCTAGTTCTTGGAATAAATTTTCGGCTGCCATTTCGAATGCTTATCGAGTTAGATCCGGTCAGGTGTTACACTGCTACTAACTCTACATTTGCAGTTTTTATGTAAGAAAGATATCAGTCCAAAAGTGTAGTGAGTGCAGATGTCTAACACGTACACTTACGGGTCTTGTGAACATGGCTAAAGAAGGCATGAAGTCATTCCAAATAACGAATTATAATCTGACATGTAAAGATTAAGAAACTATAATGATGATTAAGTCTCAATGGTTACTCCTAAAATATACAAGTATTATTAAAATGGTCATACCAACACTTAAATGTATAAAAATTGCGATAAAAAGAAACAGCAAATGAGTTCAGACTATTGTTTCGCCATGAAGTGTTTCATGTAATCAAACCATTTTCAACCACAGCCCGAATGACCAGTTTTAACCCGTCAATTTTCCAAACACTTATAAGTAAGTGTCACAATGAGAGAAGTGAACCAAGAAGGGAAATAGGAGAGCTATGAAAACGACACAGGAATGAACGGGTCAATATGACCATTTTTGACCCATTCATAATACTATTTAGCCGTCTTTTAAAAAGTTGCGAAATTGAAGTGACAGAAACAAGCAGGCCGTAAAAAGAGTAGACACGTCTGAACTATTTATAAGCATCCAGAGATAATTAAAGTTTCACTTTTTGACTCGGTAAACTAATTAGGTAGGTTCAGGTTTGATTACGCAACCCCACAGACCTATATCAGCACAATGGCCACGGGCCTAATAGTTTTCAGCCCTGATTAGTGGTTATATACATTTTTTGCTTAAATACACATACGTGTAGAAAGGATCAACTCCTTCTTCCGAGTCTGAAATGATAACCATTGCTTGATGTTCATCACTTGATTGCCTAAACATAGCTTCCACTTGAAGCTTTAATTCACTTTGGGCGACTTTGACTCGTTGTCATCTAACATTAGCTTTCTTCTCACAAGATAGCCGATATCTAGTTTGGAAATAGCTTCTAATTAACATGCTATTTAGTTTGTATCTGTTCAAATGAAATGGTATGTTATGATACTGATTTTGTATCTTTTTCCATGGTGTATGACTGCGAAGCTGCACCCTGATGACGAGTTCTTCCCAGAAACAATCAACACAGACTCATCGGATATAGTGATACGAACCTATCCCATACTAGGCTCGTAATCAGTTCATAAGTTCCAAGTGTAGAACTCACTCAAAAAGCTAGCTTGTTTGAGGAGGGGACACGTAGACATTATAAACCATCGATGTGGGATCATAACATTACCCCACCCTTTGAAGAACCAACGTCCTCGTTGGTCACAGCTATGTTGGTCACGGTTGGCACCCCCTTTGGGTCCAAGCCACCACTCCATAGGCCACCACTCCGAGCTCGTTGGTCACGGTTGGCACCCCCTTTGGGTCCAAGCCACCACTCCATAGGCCACCACTCCGAGTGTTGGAACCTCGTAAGGTAGGGCTAGCTTTGATACCAATTGATACGAACCTATCCCATACTAGGCTCGTAATCGATTCATAAGTTCCAAGTGTAGAACTCACTCAAAAAGCTAGCTTGTTTGAGGAGGGGACACGTAGACATTATAAACCATCAACCATTCCTATACATGGCCGACGTGGGGTCATAACATATAGTGATCTTTTGGAATCTTAGTGACAGTCGCCTCAATCTGAATGCCTTTCATTCACATAGATATAAAACTTAGAGATGCTTTAGGTAGAAGCGAAAGGCATAAAATACTGTTTTTGTATCATAGCCGATAACTTTACCCTGTTAGGTGATTGGAAACGTGACTTACGGTCCAACTGTTTTGTTACTTGAAACTTGTATAAACAACAATGTTTCCACTTTTGGATGAACTGTGAGAATGAAAGAAACTTATTTGAGGTTTCTAATGGGTCTCGCTTTACGTTATTTGGAGAGGCTAATGGCCTGAATATGAGACCGGACAAGATTTTGTTTATGAGGAGATTGGTTTAGTCCTAGTTATAGGCATCTTTTCATTGTTTTGGATGGGTACGACTGTACGAGGACTTATACAGAATGCTGGATGAGGTATTTAGATGTTCGGCATAAGTCATTTGGCTTGATGATAAGGGAACAAGGTGAAGTAATAATGAGTGGTATTGTGTTTTAAGAGAACACCACGAACGAACTGAAAGGATATTATGAAGCGGATGCAAGAATGTTCAATCACAAAGCGTCGCTTAGCAGTATAAATAGAAGGCCAGATAATTTTAGAAGGCTTGTAAGAACTTATATGTTAATTCTGTAACAAATACACCCCTTTGACCAATGTGTTGGTACATTTGCATATATATGAATGCTGAGATTAATAGCTTCAAACTTTGGTTTTTAAAATTTGTGTATATTCTGTATCGATTTTGAATGTAGACTATATCACAGGGCATGCGAGTAATGCACATGCTTGCAAAATGTCAGCAGTCAATTAGTCACTCGAACGGCTACTCAATAGCAGCGTGGTAGATTCACAGTGACCCGTGAACAGCAGTTTGCTATTTCTGGTGTTTCTTGACCAAGAGGTGTTCACTAACATAATGTGAAAGTTTGGTTGGATCCTAACATAGCTAGTGGAAATAATTTGAGACCAAGGGGACCATTGGCCGAGTGATACACATACTTACCAACGTGGTACTGGATTCTTTATGCCTGGAGGTGTTCAGGAACACGCTATGAGAGTCCAGTCTGACGTGCTAATATGGTTCGTGCAAATATGTTCAGACATGGGACACCACAAATGAGCCATCCGATAGGTTTTTTGATACTCCAAGGAATCCATTTTTCCCAGCCTTTGCTTCACAAAATGCCGGTCTACCTGTTTCCAGGCCTCCTGTTCATATGGAAATAATATGGCTGTTAAGGCTCGAGATAGGAAAGAAGTTGGGACTTGGTAAAATGGGTGGATTGGGGAACGGATTAGAACGGGTAGTTTCAAAGTACAGGTTGAACAGTTTTGCCCCCAAATTTTTTCCCGTCTTTTAGCAGTATTATGTAAATATTATTCCAGTAAGGATATTAGATTTTGAATATCAGACCAGACAAGATTTGGCTTAAGAGGAGATTGATTTAGTCCAAGTTATCATCAGTATCTTTTCGGATGTGTGTTTTAGCTGTACAAACTGAATGTGGGATAGATGTACATGTACCCTCTTACTCATGTCCCATTCTCAATGCTACAAAAGGGCAAAGAGGTTCGTATTTCCTGGACTTCTTTCCTTCAGTCATTTCCATATGGTCTTTCTCTTCTCAGTAAGAATTGGTGATCTTTCTGTTGGAAATTTAGTGCAATTGTGGGAACGGGTAATACTTGAAAATGGGTTTGGAGGTACGGAGTGTACACCCATTAAGTCCCTTACCTCCCTGGACTCAATATAGTGGTTGTGATATCAGTAGGAAGCTGCTCCTGGTCAGGAAGTTGCTTCTGGTCAGGAAGTTGCTCCTGGTCAGGAAGCTGCTCCTGGTCTGGAAGCTGCTCCTGGTCAGGAAGCTGCTCCTGGTTAGGACGTTGCTCCTGGTGATGCACAAAGTCTTTGTAACCTCTTTGACCAGTTAATGAGGGTTGAATATTGACTTGATGACCAGATTTCTGGTCATGTAACCACTATGCTTTATGAAGGTTATTATGAGATTAATAGGCCGATTAATGCTCTTAATACCTTTGACTAGGAGTTACATTCCTTAAAGGAATAGGATCACTATAAATAGTGATCATATTTTGCATGATGAGAGACAGAAACAAGAAACACAGAAACGCATAGAGTTCTTGATTTGTGCCTAAAACAAGAACTAACTCTTGGTTTTATCCCAAGGAGGTATTCGTGTTAACCCAGGCATAGGGTCGAATAATCTTCTTTGGAAAGTGATTACACGACTCCAAGAGATATCCGGTAACCATTCATTGGTACGTAGTTAGGCTATTGGTTATCTTCACCCTGTTGGAACGAAGTAAACCCCAACAATCAAAGAAGATTATTTTGTGATAATCAATGGCGGCGGCAATGAAGCATATGGTGGCTAACTTCTCCAAACTGGACAAGTTTGAAGGGGTTGATTTCAGGAGATGGCAGAAGAAGATGCACTTTCTTCTCTCTACCATGAACGTGGTGTACGTGCTGACCACTCCTATTCCTGATGGTGGTGATGATGCTACTTTGGAGGAGATGCGGAAAAGGAGCAAATGGGAAAATAATGATTATGTGTGTCGCGACATAATTCTCAATGGTATGTCTGATTCTTTATTTGATATTTACCAAAATGTTGAATCTGCTAAAGAACTATGGGATTCCTTGGAAGCCAAATATATGGCTGAGGATGCATCAAGTAAGAAGTTCATTGTGAGTGATTTCACAAATTACAAAATGACTGATTCAAGACCAGTCATGGAACAATACAATGAACTTCTTGGAATACTTGGCAGATTTACACAACATAAAATGAACATGGATGAGACCATTCAGGTCTCGTGTGTCATTGACAAACTACCTCCTTCTTGGAAAGATTTCAAGCACACCTTGAAACATAAGAAGGAGGAGTTAACTCTTGTTGAGTTGGGCAGTCATTTACGCATTGAGGAATCCCTCAGGGTGCATGAAAGTGATAAGCCAAAGAGCAACAATGTTGCTGGTTCATCTGTTGTCAATATGGTGGAGCATAACAACTCCACCAGGTACAATGACATCAAGGGCAAACGTAAGCATCAGGATAACACCAAAGCTAATCCTAACAAGAAGTCATCAGTGGCTTGTTGGAAGTGTGGGAAACCTGGACACTTCAAAAGGGATTGCAAAGGTGTTAGCATTGGTAACCAAGCTAATGGATCAGGCACAAAAGGTCAGAATATGTTTAATGAATCTCTCCAGATTTATTATGTTACATATGTATCTGAAGCTTACTTTGTGCAGGATGATGATGTTGCGTGGTGGGTTGACTCTGGAGCAACAGTACATGTGTGTAAAGATAGATGCTGGTTCAAGACTTATGAGTCAATGAATGATGGATCTATTCTTCACATGGGAAATGAGTCAACAGCCCTAGTGCATGGACGTGGTTGTGTAGATCTTAAATTTAGTTCTGGAAAGATTGTTTCTTTGTTTAATGTTTTGCATGTTCCTAATATTAGGAAGAACTTGGTTTCTAGTAGTGTTTTGAATAATTGTGGTTATAAACAAGTGATTGAATCTAATAAATTTGTTTTATCAAAACATGGTGTGTTTATTGGTTTTGGCTATTTGAGTAATCAAATGTTCAGGCTTAATATTGATTCTAGTATAAATGTTGATTCTGTCCTGATGACTATCACTAAACTGAATGATTCATCACTATGGCATGCTAGACTAGGCCATGTCCACTATAAGAGGATGCAAGATATGTCTAAGGATGGGTTAATTCCAGCTTTTGACATGGACACTGATAAGTGTCAGACTTGTATGCTGAACAAAATTACTAAGAAACCATTTCAGGATGTAAAACGTGAAACTACAGTTTTGGAGCTAATCCATAGTGATCTATGTGATTTGCATGCTACTCCCTCATTAGGGAATAAGAAATACTTGGTAACATTTATTGATGATGCTTCTAGGTTTTGTTATGTCTATTTGTTACATACTAAGGATGAAGCATTAGATAAATTTAAAGTATTTAAAACTGAAGTTGAATTACAACAAGGAGTCCAAATCAAAAGATTTAGGACTGATAGGGGAGGTGAGTACATGAATACTCAGTATTTTCAGTCTGTTGGAATAATCCATGAAACAACTGCCCCCTATACTCCACAACAAAATGGTATATCAGAAAGGAAAAATAGAGTACTAAAAGAGATGGTTAACTCCATGTTGTCCTACTCAGGACTGAGTCAAGGGTTTTGGGGAGAAGCTATGTTAACAGCTTGCTATTTATTAAATAGGGTTCCTAATAAAAGGAACAGGATTACCCCTTATGAACTCTGGACTAAAAGGAAACCAAACTTGAACTACCTCAAAGTTTGGGGTTGTAGGGCTGTTGTAAGACTCCCTGATCCAAAGGTGAAAACCTTGGGTGAAAGAGGCATTGAATGCATATTTGTTGGATATGCTGAGCATTCCAAGGCTTATAGGTTCTATGTTATTGAACCTAATGATTCAGTTTCAATAAACTCAATCATTGAATCAAGGGATGCTAACTTTGATGAGACTAGGTTCTCATCAGTCCCTAGACCAAGCCTTAGGACTCCTATAGGAGTTGAGGACACTGGTGTTTCAGTGGAACCTGAAAGGGTCACTGATGAGGTTGTGGTTCAACAACCTGAGCCTGAGCTTAGAAGAAGCACAAGGCATAGGACTCCAAGGAATTTTGGGCCTGAGTTTCAACTATACTTAGTTGAAGGTATAAGAGATGAGGTCTCTGACCAATTCTACTATTGCTTTAATGTTGAGGATGATCCCAAAACATTTGATGAAGCAATGAAGTCCCAGGATGTTGCTTTCTAGAAAGAAGCAATCAACGATGAGATGGATTCCATCATGGGCAACAACACTTGGGTGTTGGTTGATCTACCTCCAGGTTGTAATCCACTTGGTAACAAGTGGATTTTCAAAAGGAAAATGAAGGTAGATGGAACTGTTGAAAAGTTCAAGGCAAGGCTAGTCATTCAAGGCTTTAAACAAAAGTCAGGGATAGACTATTTTGATACTTATGCTCCAGTAGCACGTATCAGTACCATAAGAATGTTGATTGCTCTAGCAAGTATTCACAATCTGATTATTCATCAGATGGATGTGAAGACAACATTCTTGAATGGTGACTTGGATGAGGAGGTTTATATGAACCAACCTCAGGGCTTCATCATGCCTGGTCATGAAGGAAAGGTGTGTAAACTGATTAAGTCCTTATATGGACTGAAGCAGGCACCTAAGCAATGGCACCAGAAATTTGATGAAGTGGTTTTGTCTAATGGTTATTCACTTAACCAAGCTGACAAATGTGTATATAGCAAATTTGATGAATATGGTAAAGGAGTCATCATTTGCCTATATGTTGATGACATGTTAATCTTTGGTACTGACCAAGCTAAGGTTGATCAGACAAAGGATTTTTTGTCGTCAAAGTTCTCCATGAAAGACATGGGGGAGGCTGATGTTATCCTTGGCATAAGGATTAAACATGAAAGTGATGGTATTGTAATTTCTCAGTCTCATTACATTGAGAAGGTGCTGAAGAAATTCAATCACTTTGATTGTACTCCAGTGAGTACACCTATGGATACAAGTGAGAAACTGATGCCTAACAATGGTCAGGCTGTCTCCCAGCTTGAGTATTCTAGGGTGATTGGTTGCTTGATGTATGCCATGACTAGTACTAGGCCTGACATTGCATTTGTTGTGGGTAAACTGAGTAGGTATACTAGTAATCCTGGTACTCAGCATTGGCAAGCAATTCAGAGGGTACTGAAGTATTTGAAAGGAACAATGGATTATTGTTTGTCTTATACTGGATATCCTTCAGTGTTAGAAGGTTACACTGATGCAAGTTGGATCAGCAATACTGAGGATAATTCATCCACAAGTGGCTGGGTATTCCTTCTTGGTGGTGGTGCAATTTCTTGGGCATCCAAGAAGCAAACTTGCATTACTGGTTCAACAATGGAATCTGAATTTGTGGCTCTAGCATCTGCTGGTAAAGAGGCTGAATGGTTAAGAAACTTGCTTCTTGAGATTCCATTGTGGGTCAAACCTATGGCACCCATTTCTATCCGTTGTGATAGTGCAGCTACATTGGCTAAGGCATATAGCCAGATGTACAATGGCAAGTCTAGACACCTAGGTGTTAGACATAGCATGATTCTTGAGTTGATCACGAATGGGGTGATTTCAATAGAGTTGTGAGGTCTCAACAAAACTTAGCTGATCACTTGACGAAGGGATTGGCTAGAGACTTGGTTATAAAGTCTGGTAAAGGGATGGGTTTAAAAGTCCACTCTAGTCACTGAATGCTAGGACACCCAACTCCCTCCTGAGGAAACTTGGGAGCTGAGTTCAATGTGGAAAGCTGAACATTCAGGGGACTGAAGCACATGTTTTACATATCATCCCAAGGATGTGCTTGTACCTGCTGAAAGGAGGATGAAGTTATAAACTTCTTAATGGTTGATTTCTTTGAAAAAGTGCTTAAGCAGGAGCATGAACTAAAGAGGAACCACCTATGTAAATGTTGAGGTTTCGCCGCCTCAAGGAGCATGGACTTTGACTCTTACAACATTTATGAATTGGATATGGACACATGGCTTGTATGGTGTCAGGAGCGTTTTAAGTGTTTGAAAACTTGGGTGTATGTTATCTTCAGGTGTTCAAAGTAGTTGAAGGGTTCAATTCTTAGAACACCCTGATTCTCGAATATTTGGAGTGATGTACTAAGATGGAAATTCAATCCTCAGGACATTTTCATTTATGCACTGGTTTTGTTAAAGTTGATTTTCATGCAAAAAGGAATTGTACTAAATTGGGGAGGATTGTTGGAAATTTAGTGCAATTGTGGGAACGGGTAATACTTGTAAATGGGTTTGGAGGTACGGAGTGTACACCCATTAAGTCCCTTACCTCCCTGGACTCAATATAGTGGTTGTGATATCAGTAGGAAGCTGCTCCTGGTCAGGAAGTTGCTTCTAGTCAGGAAGTTGCTCCTGGTCAGGAAGCTGCTCCTGGTCAGGAAGCTGCTCCTGGTTAGGACGTTGCTCCTGGTGATGCACAAAGTCTTTGTAACCTCTTTGACCAGTTAATGAGGGTTGAATATTGACTTGATGACCAGATTTCTGGTCATGTAACCACTATGCTTTATGAAGGTTATTATGAGATTAATAGGCCGATTAATGCTCTTAATACCTTTGACTAGGAGTTACATTCCTTAAAGGAATAGGATCACTATAAATAGTGATCATATTTTGCATGATGAGAGACAGAAACAAGAAACACAGAAACGCATAGAGTTCTTGATTTGTGCCTAAAACAAGAACTAACTCTTGGTTTTATCCCAAGGAGGTATTCGTGTTAACCCAGGCATAGGGTCGAATAATCTTCTTTGGAAAGTGATTACACGACTCCAAGAGATATCCGGTAACCATTCATTGGTACGTAGTTAGGCTATTGGTTATCTTCACCCTGTTGGAACGAAGTAAACCCCAACACTTTCGAGGTTGATACTTCTCGTTGCGTGTGGACTTCTTAATGTGCCAAATGCAATAGTGCTTCAGAAATGTTAGTCGCAATTTATGAGCGCACAAGACGAGAAATTGAGGTCCACTTCAGAGATCCTAAACAGTTTCAAGATCATCAAGTTACAGTCATGAGATGACAAGTTTAAGGAATTTATCTGAGTCTTGTAGAGAAAACGAATTCAAATGGTTAAGTGAGGCTACAAACTTGCTATTGCTTATTTGGTTGCATATAGGTGGATGTTTTAGGATCAGTTGCTTATCTCAGTCAGGCTACAAAGTATTTTCAGGTGAATTTAGCTCTTCACTTTTCCAGATTTGCTTAATGGGGCAAAACTGAGCGGGTCAGGCGGATTAGATAATGGTTCAAAGTCGGTATGAGTGGACATGTAACACTTTTTGTCGGAACTTAATTATAAAATTTGCAAAATTTCAGTATTATTAGACCTATGAGATTTCATTCTTTAAAGATACGCTTTGTAAGAGCGTTGAACCGTTTGACTTGTTTTGTTTTAGCTAAGTTTCTTCTCATTTCATTCGTTTTACCGAGCTTTCATTTTCATAAAGTGACCTTGGAGTGGTTGGTTTTGAGAGCTGAAGCACCTCAAAACCTGACACCAATTATGGCCGCTTTTTTCTGGTTTTATTTCTTACGGGTTATATTCCTCCAGGTGTGTCAGTTTCCTTGTAAAATTCGTTTCAATGCCTACCAAGTCCTAAGTAGTTCGGTTTACATGTTTCAGCGTGTTAATTTTTCAACCAAAAACAAGACTTGGTATCTTTGACGTGAACATAACCTATTTAATCTTTGGGCAAACTGTCGTTGTTAATAGAAAAAGTACGGGTGTTATCGAATTGTGAAGGTTCAAAAAAAGTGAATGAACCGCTGCCAGGACTCGAACCTGGGACTCCTGGTAAAGGAGCCGAATCAAACAATTGGTTTGGCAGTTGTGCTATAGCGGTACTTGTTGTTATAAACTACTTTCAATTGTATTTATATAAAATCGCATTTAGGTGTGCCATAATGTCACTACCGAAAGCGTAATAAATTTTGTGTAGCTAGGCTGAAAGTGAGTGTGATAGACTAGCTGATTGGAGTTGCTTGCACGATTACTTCCTTCATTTATCACCCTATCAATAAGCCCTCACCAACTCCTAATGCCATTTATTGGCGTTCATAACTCACAACTACTTCCTTCATTTCAACACCAACTCAATACTCATTTTCAACTTGTTCACAACTAGTTTCTTATTTCGAGGTATATCATATGTGTAGTTCGTCAAGAAACTATATTTTAGTTTATTTTCAAATACCCTAATTTAATAATGAACATATAACTCATAATGAACATAAAACTTATACATAACTCATGAAATCTTCAAATAATGAACATATAAATTGTTTATTAATAAATATTATATGTAGATAGTATAATTTCGTCATAAATACGCATAATTTACATGCTTTATTTGTAAAAGAACACGAAGAATCGAAACCGGCCGCATCTCGAAAACTGGGACCCGGCGGGTGTAAGTGAGTTTCGAAAATGTCAAAACCGGTTAAAAATGACCCGTTTTTGACCAAAATTCGATCAATCGGTTCACCCGGCCAAATCGAACCGAGTTTTAAAACATTGACCTAGATCACATACGAACACATCCATCTTCAAAAAATCACCTTTGTGAGAAAAGCTTCAATAGTAATTTTCAACTTTTTGGTCTTTGGTCAAAACATACAAGTAGATTAGCTCTCTTTTTTACACTGATAAATTACGGGTGTCCATGATTTTAAAAGCGGAATGAACCACAACTAAACCGTAAGAATCGAGAATAAAAAAAGATAGAAAATGTGGAACCAAGAACCGTTTTAAGTTTTTTGGTTTGGTTTTGGTATGGTTGTGGTTCTAGTAGAAATTTCCGACAAGAACCATTGTATCTAAAGAATTTATTTTTTTTCACTCATTTATAAAGGACATATTATAACAATACAAACACACAAAAAAATTGTCTTAAACAATAAAAATCATACAAAAAAATTGTCTTAAACAATAAAAATCATACAAATAATTCCAATAGTTTAAAATAACATAAACAAGAACACAAAATATATAAATTATAAGTCTATCATTGTTTAAAAGGGTTCATCTTTATAACTTTGTACCGCTACTTTCATCTATTTAACAACCTCGTTATCATCAAAAAGATATTCAGTTTATCTACATAATGTTCTTTAGGAACCCAAAAAAACTTCATAACCAACCGGTTCTACCAAACCGACCGGTTCTTACCGAACCGGCTAGTTCTTTCCGAACCGTTTCGAAAACCTAAATTTTGGAAGTATAAAAACCAATGCGCGGGCCATGATGCTAATATACAGTTAGGTTGATACAAGCATTTTGTGTGGGTTCAAAATAATTCTCAGAATCCTCTCGAATTGATCTCAGTTAAAAGTGGAATGATTTGTTCTTGGTGACAAAAAGTGGATTTGGTTTTCTATTCTATATAATTGAAGTGAATAAAGTTTAAAGCTGGAAACAGAAGATAAAAATAATTAAATGACAAAGCTGAAAAATAACTCTTACTGAAGAATACCCTATGCGGAATAAAACACCATTCGGAAAGACAGCTCTATTCGGAAAGTAAGGTTACTCGGAAAGTATGGCCATTCGGAAAGTCTTCCCTATGCGGAAAATCATTCGGAAAGTAGGCTTATGCGGAAAATACTTCTATTCGGAAAAACACATCTATGCGGAAAAACTCTTTCATTCGGAATAAAATGCTCTATTCGGAATAAAATGCTCTATGCGGAAAAAACAAGTCTATGCGGAAAATTAAGGTCATTCGGAATATATGACCATGCGGAAAAATTAGCTTGTTCGGAAAGTAAAGCCTATTCGGAATATAAGGGCTATTCGGAAAAATGTTCCGAATAAGGAAACTGAGAAACGGCTATGCGGAATATCCAGAGTATTCCGAGTAATGAAACGAAAACACCCCTATTCGGAATATTTGAAAATGTTCCGAATAAGGGAAACACAAAATGGCCTATTCGGAAAGTCTGGGAGATGAAGAACAGTAACAGCAGCGATATAACAGGGGACACGGATTTTACTCAAAATCAACTCCAATACTTAAAAAGGTTTTACCAAACTAACCAATAATCATTAACATACCATAAGAAACAAATCCCACCAATAAAAACATTAAATCAACAACTTTTTAAGATCAAACTAGAATCAAAGAAAAACTTAAAGAGTTGCAATAAAAATGATGAAGAACAAGATGAATAGAAAGATGGAATGGATTAATCAATGTAAAAGTAACAAGGTTAATGATTAAAGATTACAAGATTGAAAGAAAAAGATGAAAATCACCAAACTCCCTAATGGAGTTGGTGATGGGACGAACTACAAAGAACTGGAGAAAGAAAAAATGAACTAACTCCCTAATTGTGTGAAGGGAAAGACTATTTATACTCCTAGTGTTTGGTTGGTGAGTGGGCTTTCTCCCTTTCTTCTTGTCTTCTCGTCTTTTCAGAAAAGTTGACGTTTTCGATTCTGATTCGGGATTTGTTTTTGATTAGATCCAACTCGTCTTTTAATTTCTTCGTTAAATAGACTCGAGTTTCTTCGACTTATGAAAATCTTCCGTCTTTAGTCCTTTTCTTCGATAAATCTTCGAATAGGCCCAGTGACTTCAAATCTTTTGCATCTCTTGGACAATAGACTTCGTCTTCAGTCTTTTTCCTTGATAAAACCCGTGCAATCCCATGTTTTCTTTAATGTTCATCCGGTTAGCTCTGAATTCACAATAAACACAAAAACCACGCATAATTCCAAACAAATGATATTAATTACGTGTTTTGGTCTTGTTTTAGCCAGAATTAAGTGGTAAAAGGATGGGTGTTTTCACACCCATCAAATCCCCTACACTTAACCATTGCCATGCCCTCATGCAATGCTTAGTGATAAAGCAATTTTACATTTTTCTCATAATCAATCAACCTTGGCCTTATTTAAACTCTACTAAACAATAATTAAAATACTAAGAGAACTTAAAACTTTAAAATAAACAAAAGGATGGAAATAACTTGTAAAGAAATCAAGGACTTACATTAGGGCTTTGGTGTTGCGAAGATTTATCACCCTCAAGTTTCACGTTCCCCAAACTAAGCTTAAGAACGAGATCATTGTTATTATAAGTTAGTAAATCAAACACTTACACACATGGCTTAATTAAATGCTTAAACTCCCTTATTCCTAGGTGTATCTCTTATATTTTATTTTTGTCTTAGAATGATCATGAAGATGCATTTTTGGACTTATTTCGATAGTTTATTAGGGTTGAAAGCAAAGTAGGACGATTTGATCAATAGTTAGCTAAAGGACAAAATCTCTTAAAACTGCTTCTCGGGATATCAAAAAGTTCATATCTTGGCATAACTTGGTTCACGATTTGAGACCTTTCTCGGGCCGATATTTGGCATGTACTTCATACTTCATATCTTCGAGAGACGTTCTTGAGATAATGGTCTTCTCATCATAATAGAGTTTCTTCACTTGGAGACTTTTGAGGGGTACTCCAACTTTGTTGACCACGACTTCATGATTATTTCTTCAATCTCTAATTGGGATTTTGAGATACAACGATCCGCCTCCTTTTCGGACTTGGATCTATTTATCCTCATACCTTGTTAGGGTCTTTTCGGATAGACTTCTCCATGATCTTTATGGGAGTTGATTGCTTTTCGTCGTGAGTCTTGATCCTTCATATAGACTTTAGGAATAATGCTTTTCACATCACTTTGGATCTTTAGCAATAAAATTGAATCCTCATGCCTTGTTAGGGCCTTTTCGGACTCGCCAATCTTCGCGCCCCGCTTCATAAGTTATGCCTTGGCTATGAACTCTTATCATTACCGAGCAACTTTTAAACGATCTTGGGCTAGAAGCTAAGTAACTTTTCAAATCGTACGACCTTACTTATTGCAGATAAATTATTAGCAAGTGATGGGAGAATAGGCAAATAATTACACCAAGTGAGCTTGCGCAAGAATACCGACTTATAATTGACTCTATCATTTCTCGTCCTCCACAATTTAAAATCTCAAATAATGAGACTCGTGGACACTTAGCCTAATAAACCAATTAAGGTCTATATGGTTAAGGATACTAGCTAGAATAAACTAGGATAAGTCTATTCGGGTTGAGTCAAAATAAACGCAACGGGCCTAATATGTCAAAGATTCCTAAACTAGCTACACCACTTTATTAATATTTTTGACTTTATTGCGGAATATCTACATATGAAAGCAACGATAAAAATTTAAAAATTACAACTAAATGGCCAAAGTTAATAAAAAATTTGAAAAATGCTGAAAAATAGGATTTTCCGGTTAAGTCCACTTAAAACTTCGATAGAAGTCTCCCCTACACTTAAGATAAACATTGTCCTCAATGTTTAAGCATGTGGGAAAAGTCTCCCCTACACTTATGACATTGTGCACGTTGGTTAACTCAAGTTAAGGAAGAGACGACTAAAGTGATCAATTTCAAATGTGAGTATGAAGAAAATTGAATCACGATAGTTGAGAGATAGAACCGGATTTCGGATAACACGGGAGCACGGTTCTTCAAAGATTTCCAAGATTGCAGTTATCCCTGTAAGCACATCACCACACAAACACAAACGACCACAAAAGGTCTTCCCCTACACTTAGGGGGTTAAAGGGATAGATACTCGGGCTGCCTCCCGAGGAGCGCTTGTTTTTGATAATCGAGTCACGAGCCTGACTCGACCCAAATTTAGTTCATGGGGAACGTGGTGAGGGATGGAATCACCTCCTTAGAGGTGTCCTCACCAAAGTACAACTTCACTCGTTGGCCATTCACCTTAAAATTTGGTCCATTAGGTTGAGCGAGCTCGAGAGTACCATATGGAAAAATTTGGGCGATGGTGAATGGGCCGGACCAACGAGATTTAAGCTTGCCCGAAAAGATTTTCAACCGAGAGTTAAAAAGTAAGACTTTGTCTCCAACATGGAACTCTCGGTTTTTGATCTTGGAGTCGTGAATGAGCTTAGTTCTTTCCTTATAGATCAAAGAGTTTTCATAAGCCTCATTCCGGAGTTCATTCAGCTCATTGAGTTGGATCTTGCGTAGGTCACCGGCTTTGTTTATATCAAAATTAGCCCACTTCAAGGCCCAATAAGCCTTGTGCTCCAACTCAATGGGGAGGTGGCACGCTTTCCCGTACACAAGACGATAAGGCGTACAGCCGATCGGGGTCTTGTAAGCAGTACGAAAAGCCCACAAAGCATCATCGAGTTTATCAGCCCATGCGGCACGATGCTCTCCCACGGTTCTTTCAAGAATTCGCTTCAGCCCTCGGTTTGATATTTCAGCCTGGCCATTAGTTTGTGGGTGGTAGGCTGTGGAAAGACGATGGTTTACACCGTACTTAGCCATGACTCGAGCAAATTGGTCATTGCAGAAATGAGTCCCACGATCACTAATAATGGCACGAGGCACACCGAAGCGAGCGAATAGAGCTTTCAAAAAGTTACAAACCACCCTTGCGTCATTAGTAGGCAAAGCTTTGGCTTCAACCCACTTTGAAACGTAGTCAACGGCTACAAGGATGTATTTGTTTCCTTTAGATGAAGGGAATGGCCCCATAAAGTCGATACCCCAAACATCAAAAATTTCACACTCTTGAATGAAATTCTGAGGCATCTCGTCTTTATGTGTGATTTTGCCTTGCTTTTGGCAAACATCACATCGCTTAACCATATTGTGAGCATCACGATATATGGAGGGCCAATAAAATCCCGAATCAAACACTTTCTTTGCGGTGTAGTTGAGACCAAAGTGACCACCGGTGGGTCCTTTGTGGCAAGCATCAAGGATGTCCGACGCTGCCGGTCCATCAACACATCAGCGAATTATCAGATCAGCACATTGTTTGAATAGGTAAGGGTCGTCCCAAAAGTAAGTCTTGATGTCGGTAAAGAACTTCTTCTTTTGCTGGGACGTCAACCCTTCCTTGAGAATTCCACCCGCCAAGTAGTTTGCAAAGTCCGCAAACCACGGGGTTTCATTCGACTTCGAGTTTATAGACATTAAGGTCTCCAAGGGAAAAGAATCATTGATGTCTTGGGTCGGATGATCCCCTTGGTATGGATCCTCAAGTCTGCTAAGATGGTCCGCGGCTAGGTTTTCTGCTCCTTTTTTATCGCGAATTTCAATTTTAAATTCCTGGAGCAGCAAAACCCAGCGAAGAAGTCTTGGTTTGGAATCTTGCTTTGTCAACAAGTACTTCAGCGCGGAATGATCGGTGTACACAATGGTGGTAGAAAGGACAAGATAGGGGCGGAATTTTTCAAAAGCATAGACAACGGCTAAAAGCTCTTTTTCGGTTGTCGTATAATGCAATTGTGCCCCAGTCATTGTCTTGCTAGCGTAATGGATCGGTTGGAAGTGTTTGTTCACTCTTTGTCCAAGAACCACTCCAATAGCAAAATCGCTAGCATCGCACATCAACTCAAAGGGTAGCTCCCAATTAGGGGTAACCAAGACGGGTGCCTTAGTTAGCTTATCCTTAAGTGAGTTAAAGGCTTCAAGGCACTCTTTGGAAAAGATAAAAGGAGTATCTTTTTCCAAGAGGTGGGTCATCGGGCGAGCGATTTGAGAAAAATCTTTAATGAATCGACGATAGAAGCCCGCATGACCCAGGAAACTTCTCACACCCTTCACAGTTGAAGGTGGAGGCAACTTAGCTATAACATCGACTTTAGCACGGTCTACTTCAAGACCGGCTTTCGAAATCTTATGTCCAAGCACGACGCCTTCTTTTACCATAACATGGCATTTTTCCCAATTTAGAACTAGGCGAGTGTCTTCGCACCTCTTTAGCATACGTTCCAAATTAGCAAGGCAAGCGGAGAAGGAATCCCCGAAGACCGAGAAATCATCCATGAAGACTTCCATGGTTTGTTCAACCATGTCATGGAAGATAGCTAACATACACCGTTGGAAAGTCCCTGACGCATTACATAAGCCAAAAGGCATTCTTTTGTAAGCGAAAGTGCCATAGGGACAGGTGAATGTAGTCTTCTCTTGATCTTGGGGATCGATGGGTATTTGAAAATAACCCGAGAAACCATCGAGAAAGCAGTAATATTCATTACCGGCTAATCGTTCAAGCATTTGGTCCATGAAAGGTAGAGGGAAATGATCCTTTCTCGTGGCATCATTGAGTTTGCGGTAGTCTATACAAACTCTCCACCCAGTAACGAGACGAGTGGGAATCAACTCGTTGTGTTCATTGGGAACAACGGTTATTCCGCCCTTCTTGGGCACACAATGGATTGGACTAACCCACTGGGAATCCGAAATAGGGTAAATCATACCCGCATCAAGAAGTTTGATAACCTCTGTTTTGATGACTTCATGGATTTTTGGATTCACCCTTCGTTGGCTTTGAATAGTGGGCTTGAAGTCGTCCTCCATGAGAATTTTGTGTGTGCAGAAGTGAGGATCAATTCCACGAATATCGGAAATCTTCCAAGCGATAGCTTTCTTGTGAGCTTTCAACACAGCGACGAGGCGAGTCTTCTCTTCATCTTTCAAATCCTTTGCAATAATGACGGGCGACTTCTTGTTGTCGTCAAGGAACACGTACTCGAGATGTGGCGGCAACTCCTTAAGTTCCAAATCCGGAGGATTTTCGACGGGAGGCGTTTTCAAAGTCGGAGTATCGATAGCAATGACCGTGGGAGATGGAGGCGAAGGATTGTCTTCGGTGAGAAGATTGTCAAAGAAACTCATGTCTTCATCCCCCTCGGTGGGAGAATCATTAGTAGCTAAATTCGCATCTCCCATGGTAGCTTCAAGATTGTTCCAGAATAAATCACTATCTCCAAATAGAGACAACGATGAATCAATAGAGGACACGGTTTCAACAGTGGGAAGAAAGGTAGGAATACTTTTGCAAGCATCATTAAAGTGTTTTTCACAAGCCTCATCGAGAACGTCAATACAATTAACACTCTCATATGAATAAGGTTGTTTGGAAAACTTTCCCATGTTGAAGACTACTTTATCGTCACCCACTCTCATGATAAGCTCACCGGCTTCAACATCAATGAGAGTGCGACCGGTCCTTAGGAATGGACAACCAACAATCAGTGGTACACGAGGGTCCATCTCGTAGTCGACGACAACAAAATCAGCAGGGAAGGTGAATTTGTCGACTCCTACAATGACATCTTCGGCTATCCCCACTGGATAAGCAACCGTACGGTTGGCCAATTCCAAAGTCATTTTAGTGGGGACTAGCTCTGGGAGAGATAATTGCTTCCAAACACTTAGAGGCATGAGATTAATACTGGCACCTAGATCGGCTAGGGCCATGCAATTCTCTACTCCCGGGAAATTGCAAGGGATAAGAAAACGACCCGGATCACCAAGCTTAGTTGGCAATTTCCTTAAGAGCACTGCAGAGCAGTTCTCATTAAGTTGGGTGTTGGCAATATCGAGGAGCTTTTCCTTGTCGCTCAAAAGATCTTTAAACATTTTAGCATATTTGGGCATGTGAGCGAGAGCCTCAGCGAAGGAGATATTGAAATTCAGTTGTTTGAACATTTTAAGGAAATTCGAAACCTGAATATCATCCTTGCTCTTTTGCTTCTCTTTCCTCAACCTTGAAGGATAAGGTATATTGGAAGAAGAGGAAGGCTTTAGGGGAATAGGGTCACTCACAACCACGGGTGGAGGAGGGGTAGAAAGAAGAGGTGGAGAAATTGGGGAAGGAGAAGGATGAGGAATAGAAGCAGGCGACTCGTTCTCCTTAGTCACAACCACCGGTGGGGGTATAGGAAGCTCGGGTTCCTTGGTACCTTTACCACTTCGAGTGGTGATTGCTTTCATCTCCCCTCTTGGGTTGGCAATGGTGTTACTCGGAAGAGTACCCGAAGAAGAGGGTTGACTACTTTGGAAAAAACTAGCCATCATGTTCCTCAAGTCATTCGTCTGACTATCCAACGTGTTCCGCATATCGGCTCTTAAATCATTTCCTTGCTTAACCAAATCTGCCTTCAAATTGCGCACTTCCTCTTGGAGGTTTCCTACTATCACATCATTGGTTCTCATGTAAGTGGCGACCTCTTGGTGTAATGCAGTGGTGGCTTGGTTGGGAGGAGCATTGTATGCAGGTGGTTGGTAAGCAGGTTGTTGGTAGACTTGATTGTTACGTTGAAGCGGTTGTTGCTGCTTGTGAGGTGGGATATATGGTTGTCGAGGTTGTTGTTGTTGTTGAGGAGGGCGATTAAGGTTTTGTTGTTGGTTTGGGTTGGCAGGAGGGAAACCAGGTGGTGAAAGATAGTTGTTGCTGCGGTAGCTAAGCAAGTTACGGTCACCTTGAGGTTTAGCTTGATAAGCAGGTTGTTGGTAGGTGCCATATGCCGCATTCACATTCTCAGCAGGGTAATCTTGGGTGGCGGTACAAGTTGTGTAAGAATGGGGACCACCGCATATCTCACAAGATTGGCTGACAGCGTTCACTTGTGCATTTTTGGCGTTGTTGCTGTTGTTGTTGCTGACGGTATGGGTGACAAGCGATTCAAGAAGCGTAGTGATTTTGTCTAATCGCTTGTCGCTGTCATTAGTGCTAGCACTAGCAACATTGGTCCTAACGCTCTTGGTTTGCACACGAGACTTGTTCTCAATGATATCCCAAGCAGCATTGGAAGTCTTAGCCAATAAATTACCCCCTGAGGCACTATTCAGTGAATCTTGGTCACTCATGCTTAAACCATTGTAAAAAGTATTAATTTGATGTACTTTGGTAAAACCATGTTGTGGGAATTTTCTTAAAAGATCTTTAAAATGATCCCAAGATTCACTGAACGACTCATCGTACTTTTGTTCAAAGTTTATAATCTCATTCCGCAAAGCGGTAGTACGAGAGGGTGGAAAAAAGTAGTTGATAAACTTTGTTTCCAAATACGTCCACGAGAGAATACTCTGTGGCGGTTCCTTAGCAAGCCAATGCCGGGCTTGTCCCTCTAAAGAAAAGGGAAAAAGTTGTAACCTTATCACTTCTTGCGAAACTCCATTGAACTTGACCGTGTTGGTGAGTTGTAGAAATCTCTTGATATGGTCGTGTGGGTCATCAATGGTGCGTCCCAAGAATGGCTGAGCGGAGACCATCTGGATAAAGCCTGACTTGAGCTCGAAATTGTTGGCGGCAATTGGTGGTATAACAATTGGATCTGTGTTGCCATCAACATGAGCTTGCAGCAGTTCAATCATTGGGCGATTATCCGGAAGGGGCTCATTGTTGTTGTTATTCATGTTGTTGAAAGGTGGGTTGTTGTTGTTATTATTGTTGTTCGGAGGTGGTATGTTATTGTTGTTTTGGACACCAGCCATGTCTAAGTTATCGAGAGGCTCGGGCTCTTGATAGGACGTGGATCGAGTGCGCATACACCTGCAAAGAACGAACAAAGAAAAACCAAGCAAAAATATTTTTGGTTTTTATTGTTTTTTACTTTTTAGGATTTTTGAAAATTTTATATTTTTTAGTTGTTTTTGAAAATTTTCTTGAAAAAGTAACGTTCACGGGGAACGGATCCCAAAATCCAAGTTCTACAAAAAACTTTTGATCTTAACGAGAGGAGCCGGCAGCGGCGCCATTTGATACAAGCATTTTGTGTGGGTTCAAAATAATTCTCAGAATCCTCTCGAATTGATCTCAGTTAAAAGTGGAATGATTTGTTCTTGGTGACAAAAAGTGGATTTGGTTTTCTATTCTATATAATTGAAGTGAATAAAGTTTAAAGCTGGAAACAGAAGATAAAAATAATTAAATGACAAAGCTGAAAAATAACTCTTACTGAAGAATACCCTATGCGGAATAAAACACCATTCGGAAAGACAGCTCTATTCGGAAAGTAAGGTTACTCGGAAAGTATGGCCATTCGGAAAGTCTTCCCTATGCGGAAAATCATTCGGAAAGTAGGCTTATGCGGAAAATACTTCTATTCGGAAAAACACATCTATGCGGAAAAACTCTTTCATTCGGAATAAAATGCTCTATTCGGAATAAAATGCTCTATGCGGAAAAAACAAGTCTATGCGGAAAATTAAGGTCATTCGGAATATATGACCATGCGGAAAAATTAGCTTGTTCGGAAAGTAAAGCCTATTCGGAATATAAGGGCTATTCGGAAAAATGTTCCGAATAAGGAAACTGAGAAACGGATATGCGGAATATCCAGAGTATTCCGAGTAATGAAACGAAAACACCCCTATTCGGAATATTTGAAAATGTTCCGAATAAGGGAAACACAAAATGGCCTATTCGGAAAGTCTGGGAGATGAAGAACAGTAACAGCAACGATATAACAGGGGACACGGATTTTACTCAAAATCAACTCCAATACTTAAAAAGGTTTTACCAAACTAACCAATAATCATTAACATACCATAAGAAACAAATCCCACCAATAAAAACATTAAATCAACAACTTTTTAAGATCAAACTAGAATCAAAGAAAAACTTAAAGAGTTGCAATAAAAATGATGAAGAACAAGATGAATAGAAAGATGGAATGGATTAATCAATGTAAAAGTAACAAGGTTAATGATTAAAGATTACAAGATTGAAAGAAAAAGATGAAAATCACCAAACTCCCTAATGGAGTTGGTGATGGGACGAACTACAAAGAACTGGAGAAAGAAAAAATGAACTAAATCCCTAATTGTGTGAAGGGAAAGACTATTTATACTCCTAGTGTTTGGTTGGTGAGTGGGCTTTCTCCCTTTCTTCTTGTCTTCTCGTCTTTTCAGAAAAGTTGACGTTTTCGATTCTGATTCGGGATTTGTTTTTGATTAGATCCAACTCGTCTTTTAATTTCTTCGTTAAATAGACTCGAGTTTCTTCGACTTATGAAAATCTTCCGTCTTTAGTCCTTTTCTTCGATAAATCTTCGAATAGGCCCAGTGACTTCAAATCTTTTGCATCTCTTGGACAATAGACTTCGTCTTCAGTCTTTTTCCTTGATAAAACCCGTGCAATCCCATGTTTTCTTTAATGTTCATCCGGTTAGCTCTGAATTCACAATAAACACAAAAACCACGCATAATTCCAAACAAATGATATTAATTACGTGTTTTGGTCTTGTTTTAGCCAGAATTAAGTGGTAAAAGGATGGGTGTTTTCACACCCATCATAGGTTCCAAGACATTTTCTAGTACAATTCTTTGGTTCTTTTGGTTCTTTGGTATTATAGAACACCAATAAACCATCTTTGTCAAAACATACAAGATCAATAGAAGGCATTAAAAAGTTTGATGATTCATATTATATTGGGTTTTGAAAATTTTAAGTTACTCCATGTAAACCAACTTACATTGTTAAGAAGTTTTAACCTTCAATGTTACATTGAGATACTAATATTCCACCCTCCTTTAAAGATAAAAGTATATTGAAGATTATACATTCAATTGATTCCAATGCTTCCCGTAAATTCCAACCTCTGTCATTCTGACAGTAATAAATTATCTCAACTACTATGTTTCTTTTTGTTAAATTTCAACCTCCTTGCTCTCATACTGACAAGTAGTAAATAATCCCAACTACCTTACTATCTTTCTCTTTGTTAAATACTAGGACTACATGAGTGCTTCCTTCACAAACCACACTCAAACACAAGATATCAGCTATGAATATCATGGTCACCATCCCTCCTCCACCACCAGATCCAGACGACCTTTTTTGTTTAGGATCTATTGATGAAATAGGTGGTCTCGAAAATTAACACTCTCGGGTATAATATTTTTTATTTAGGATTTTTGCAAATGCTTACATAGTCTCACGTACAACGACTAAGAATAATGAGGTTAATTCATAAAATTGTTATGGCTTTTGGTTGAAAAGGGTATATGAACAATACAAAATTCCTACATTGCATATTAAGGTCCATTATTAGTAGTTTTTGACCTTTTTTATAATTTGATGTGTTTGCAGCCTTACTTGTGAAGAGGGAGCAAAACTTTAATGATTGTGAATGTTTCTCCATCTTTCTTATCGATTGGTGATTTTTTATGCTCACTCCAGTTTGCTCAGAGACTGAAATGTTGTGAGATTGGAATCTCACGACTTCAAGATGCGGAAGGGAGAGTGCAGAGAGGTCCATCTACTAAGAAGACTAGACGAGTATTGTTGTTTTACTTTGATATAGTTAGTAAGTCAATGTAATTACAAAAGGTTAAATGATTAGGGAAGTTTACACATTAAAAGTATACACTGGTTCTTGTAATCAACATCTTTTTTGCTAACTTTTGTCTTTCACCTGTTTTACCTCTTTAGAGATAAATTATAAATCAAATTGCCACCATACGAGTATAAGTTACAAGGAGATCATATGATTTAGGTGCTCAAGGGTACGTATTTAAGATATATAGTCGTATGGCATGTCATATGACTTAGGTGTTCAAGCTTATGCTTGAGATTCCATTGTACTCAACGTTTTTTGCTGTAATATATTTTACCGGGGACTCTTCCCCTTTACCCAAAAAAAAGTTACAAGGAGATCATACAGTATAATTTGGAATGATGGGCAACTTCCCTGATTGGAAAGAGTATATGAATTAGTTAAAAAGATGGATTAGAAGCGTTTTAAATGGGAAGCAAGAGAGTGTTATGCTTAAATAGTCTCAAAGACGACGGCTAAGAATAATGTGCTTAATTCATAAAATTATATGGCTTTTGGTTGGAAAGGGTATATGAACAATACAAAATTCTTACATTGCAATCTGGTCTCATACAAATGAGAATCTGTCGTTTAATCGACCGCTAGGCGCTATATAATCGGCTGCCTAGGCCGAGTTTTGCAACACTAGTATATTGATTGTATTTTCCTTTATTATTACTTGTTAATGTGTTTTCATAAATGATTAATTTGGGTTAGGATATTGATGTAAACTTAAATGGAATCAACTAGAGTTCGACATCTATGTTGCACCAGGTTGTGTAGTTTGCTCAGTTTAGAATATAGCAACAACCTTGAATTGTGGCTTTCCTTTGTTGTATAGGGTGAGTTTCAAGGTCCCAGTTGATGAAAAAACACATGTCTTCTGGATATTGACATCCATCAAGAGGATTAACACATTCAACCATTGTTCTAAATAAGGCTGCTCTTTCTTTACCGACGGCCTCAGCCCAACGGGCTCGATACGAACCTTCATTCATTAACTTCCTTGAGGTCGAGTCCCATTGGGTAATCAATAAAATCTTGAAACCAATTATGGTTAGGCCTACAACAGAGGGTAGGAAATTCGTGTCCCGGTTACATAACTAGGAAATGGACTTCCTAATAACTGCTCGAGCATGTCACATATAATAACTCGATCATAAAAGTTCTGAGATGAGAATGAGAACGTCTTTTGATCAACATGAGATATTTTAAAACCAACCGCTTCGCAAGCAGTTAGTCGACTTTGTCGATGTTTTCTTAGATGTCATTGATGATGCATGTTTTCAGACCCAAATTCCTCTGTTTAAAATGGTATAACTCTGGACGTTTTCAAGTTCTAACCTTCATAGATACATATACAAAATTCTTACATTATATTGCAATTTGGTTTTGTTTCTGGGTTTTAAATAAGTTAATAATGTTCTATATAGTATTGATCTTTTTAGTGTTTTAAATGTATTAAGGCCGTTTTAAATTGGCCGCTGGTTAATGTTTAGTTTTGACTTGTGAATAAGCTACACCCGTTCAGTAGTATATTGATTGGTTGTTTTATCACTGCATATATGGTTGCACTGTAGACTCTGTTTAGAAGTGATCAATGGTTGGTATAATAGCCTTTAAAATGGTGGGCATTGAAAAGCTGTATCATAGATGTTGTTAGTATTTGGTGAAAGTTAATTGCGTATGTTGTATTTGGAAGGAAGAAACTGCGTTTGTATTTGGTGAAATTTGATTACGTATGTTTACGGTTGACTTGACTTAAACATGTTATGATTTAGTGAAAATGCAATGAATTTCTTGTGTTAACAGAAAATGCTCTTCTTGTTGAGTGGTATTAAATGTTTTGTAGCGCAAAGACCAAAACTCAAATGCGAGGCTGTTTGAGAGAGGTAAGCGTCGTCTTTTGATATTTTGACAAAAAAAATTCTCTCATTCAAGACATGAATTAGTTGTGTACTTGATTAGACTTATGGTTCAGTGAAAAACTGGATCGCTTTAGTTTACTGTTTAGGGGATATGTCTTCCTATAGTTTTTGTAAACTCTTTTCTGTTACTCTTCCTAAGCCGTAGGTTAGAAGTATAATAGTAACACTTACTTTTAGTAATTGTAACCAAGGACTTCCACTCGTGTGATGCCGGGGATTATAGAAGTGAATATTTTTAAATCTGCATATGTTAGATCGGTCATATTACAAAACTTTTTAAAGTGTGTCTGTAGGATTGTAGAGACTAGAGATAATTAGCTAGATTGAGTGTGAACAATTAAGTTATTAACAAGCATAAATATCGCCTTTCTTCCAAGGCATCGCAACACATTCTTCTTCCAAATCTACTTTTAACCTTCATTTGGCTTCACAAAGATCTTACGTACGTATGTAACACAAACAAAATAATTTAAGGTCAAAATTTACAAAAAATGACTCTAAAAGTCAAACGTAGACATTTAATTAAGGACACAAGGAGTATTTTTACTTAGTGTATATAAACACATGTACATGTTGCATACTTGTATTTCTTCCTAGGGCCTTAACAAACCATCGATTTGTACCACCACCTAGCTTTACATCATTAATATTAACCATATACAAGTGTCATTTTCCATATATGCCTAAAATCTATGTTAAATGTTACGAGTGTAACATAACTAGGCGAGGGTTCGAAAAAGACATTCTACCGCTTGAATGTCATTGCACGACTCAGGCCCACTAACCACTAACCACTAACATTTGCCGTTCTACAAAAAATGTTACGAGTATAACCTATGGGCCGAAAATATATAGTTGACTTAAATATATTTTTTTAATATCGTATAAGGGTGAGCATTGTTCAACAACGAATTAGATCGAGACTAATTTAGCCCAAAATCACAAATCGAGTATTAGACTGAATATGTTCGGTCTGATCCAGTTTGATTCTTCAGTCGATCTGATTTCAAAAGGTATAATGATGAGTTGTACGTATGACCTGACATGACAAAACTAAGAACCTGACATGACAAAACTAAGAACCGAACATGAGGTAAAATGCGAACCAATCACCGGATCAAAATAAGTCCGGTCTGGCTCAATACGTGACGTTTTTAGGTTCGGTTCAGTCCATGATTCGTTATGATCGCCCCTAATTTGACTTACGCGAATAAAAAATTTTGCTTCCAATTTTAGTTTTACTAAGTACTTTATTACATATTTTATACACTTTAAAATTATTCTTTTTGTTAAATTATTATCGAACGTTATAGGATTTTTAGATAAACGGGGATTAATTATGTGTCACGAAAAATTTAACCAAACATCGCAATTATAATTATCCAGTCATTAGTCAACATACATAGCTAATGACTGGATAATTATGACATAATCTGCATGTTAAACATGGTAACTCAAACATTAGAGAGTGTTGCACTAAATGATATTATATTATATTTTATATAAATGAAATAAAATAAACCCTGACTGTACCATCCAACTCATCAACATATCTTTAACCACAACTGCCACCTTGCTAGCCGGGCACCTTTAGGATAATTTTGTGTAATCGGTTTTTGATCAAACACGGTTTTATAGGTTAATCCAAATAACCGGTTAGGACTGGTTATGGGCAGACGGAACCAACCTAATTTTTTTAAAACACCGAAATGAAAATTATAAAATTTGGGAGGGTCAATTCATCATTTATCAATAAAATCTATAGTTTATAAGTGTAATTATGGTTTCGAGTATATAAACCCAAACTTGTACTAACCGGTCCGTTTCGGTTCGGTTAGTAAGTGGTTAATGCAAAACAAAACCAGTTATAACCGGTTATTTTTCCCCTTAATGTAAAATCTCAAAGCCAATAGGTTTAGTTATAACCGGTTGTCTTAATAAACGATGTTTGGATTCTTGTAGACGCGTCTAAAAATGCTAAAGTAGTGAAAAATAGGTGGATCTACAAGAAGAAAACTGACATAGATGGTGAAATACAATCCTATAAAGCACGTTTAGTAGCTAAAGGTTTTACTCAAACTTTTGGCGTAGACTACGAGGAGACATTTTATCCTATAGCAGACTAACGAACTATTAGGATTCTCATAGCTATAGCAGCATACTATGACTATGAGATATGGCAAATGGATGTTAAGACTGCCTTCTTGAACGGTCGCTTAGATGAAGACATCTATATGCGACAAACGGAAGGGTACGTTGATCCTAAATATCCAAAGCGCGTGTGCAAACTTCACAGATCTATTTATGGTTTGAAGCAAGCATCACGTCAATGGAATAAGCGATTTGATGAAGAAATCAAAATGTTCGGATTTATTCAAAATCGTGATAAGCCATGTGTATATCGCAAAGCTAGTGGGAGTAATGTAGTGTTCCTAATTTTATATGTCGATGACATATTGATCATGGGAAGTAACATTCCAAGACGTAAGGAAGTTAAGGATTATCTTGGTAAATGTTTTTCTATGAAGGATTTGGGAGATGCTGCATATATTCTGGGAATTAAAATTTATTGAGATAGAAGTAGACGGTTAATTGGTCTTAGTCAAGATGCTTATATTGATAAGATATTGAAGAAGTATAACATGCATAACTCTAAGAAAGGTTTTCAACCGATGGAGGTTAAGCATGAGTTAAGTCATGAGAAAGATGCATCAACACCCGAAGAAGTGGCTTACATGCGAAAGGTGCCTTATGCTTCTGCTGCAGGATCTATTATGTATTCTGTGAGATGCACAAGGCCTGATTTGGCGTTTGCTCAGAACTTGGTCAGTAGATACCAACAGAATCCAGGAAAGTTCCACTGGACCGCTGTTAAGCATATTCTAAAGTCTTTGAGGAGTACGAAAGATATGTTTTTGGTATTTGGGGGTAAACCAGACACAGAATTGAATGTAACAGGGTTCTGTGATGCGTCTTGACAATGTGATAAAGACGATACGAAGTCTCAGACGGGTTACGTGTTTGTCATCAATTGAGGAGCAGTTGACTGGAAGAGCAGTAAGCAGAAAACCATTGCTATGCATGCAACTCAATCCGAGTACATGTCCGCTTCAGAAGATGCAATGGAAGCTGTTTGGATTAGGAAGTTTATTGGAGATCTTGGAGTGATGCCTTCAATTAAAGAACCTATTGATATATATTGCGACAATTATGCTGCAATAATATTTACCAATGGCCTTGGAGTTATGAAAGGCGCTAGACACTTTAAACGTAGATATCACTACGTTCGAGAACAAGTGGAAGCTCGAGAAATAAAATTAATAAAAGTTCACACAGATGAGAATGTAGCTGATCCTTTTACTAAGGCTTTATCTAGGCCAAAGGTAGTTAAGCATGCCAAGGTAATTGGGCTGCAACTAGCTAGCGAATTCATGCAATAAATCTGTTGATTAGTATTTGGATAAAGGATGTAAGACATTATTGAATTGATAAAATAAAGATTGGATTTCGTTTATTTGATTTTGTATCCTATTTTACATGTTCTAATCCATGAGCATTATGATGTTTCTAAATGTCCGTTGGCGATTAATAATATGGAAGTATTATTAAACTAAGACAATTCAAAATAGTGACAGAGTATACTTGAAAGTATATTGGTCAATTTTGGATGATATTTGATGGATCAAATATTGGACTTATCCCAACTATATGATTTTACTTTATGGATCTTTGTCATTAAGTAAATCATAAATAGTTATCCTTAGACCTGAGATACCAGAAAACTGCATTGAATGTAGTGCATTTCAGTGAGATAACCTAACGCTAAACGTAACTGGTAGTTATAATGGTTATTTCCAGAAGTGTTGCAAAGTTCATGTGTTTTGCTTGTAGTCAAATTGGGATTTGTTTCCTTCAAATTATTTTGAAGTATAAATACAGTTGGGCCCCTCGGGGGAGTAGTAAGATGTTTGTGTGGCCACACCCAAATGTGTTTTGGTAATCTTGCTATATCCGTAAACGAGAAACAGAATAGTTAATGAAAGGAATGACTGAGATCCATATCCTTATTAACGATGTATTTGAAATGAAAGGATAATAATAATTATTATATATCACTAAAAGGTTTTGTCCAGGAAACCTTACTCGAGTTGTACTAGTGACATTGTTAGTGTAACTAGACGCTAATCAATGTGATCACGATATTCAAATTTTGTCCAAGTGGGAGCTGAAAGTTTATGGTCTTAAAAATCGATAGTCGTGTGATAGGATCGAACTCGAGATCACGGGATTGCACACATTACGTGAAAATTTATTTATTTATTATCCATATCCTTATTAACGATGTATTTGAAATGAAAGGATAATAATAATGATTATATATCACTAAAAGGTTTTGTCCAGGAAACCTTACTCGAGTTGTACTAGTGACATTGTTAGTGTAACTAGACGCTAATCAATGTGATCACGATATTCAAATTTTGTCCAAGTGGGAGCTGAAAGTTTATGGACTTAAAAATCGATAGTCGTGTGATAGGATCGAACTCGAGATCACGGGATTGCACACATTACGTGAAAATTTATTTATTTATTAAATATATATTAAACCAAACCGTAGCTAACGATCGTTAAGTAATTAAAAGTTAAGTATTAAACGACCGTTATAGAATGTTAAAGAAGCTAAAAGAAGGAGTCGGAAAAGTTCCGGAAACCTCTTTTTGGGATGGTGTATATCCGGCCTAAAGGGGAGACAAAAGAAAAGGGGAAAAGATTTTGTGGCTTTATTTTGTTTAACCTTGGAAGAGAAGTTTTCCAAGGTGTATATAAACAAACCAAAAGCCTCATAATTTTCACTCCATATCTCTCTTTCTCTTGCTCAAACCGCCGGCTATATACCCTTTAGGGTTCTTCTTTAATTTTGAATTAAACTATTCTAGATCTAGTCCTAGCCCCTCTCTAGGGTTGTTGGGTAGATCGTCCATAGACTTGGAAGCTTGGTTTGTTCGTTCTAGACTCACGATTAACTCGCCGCATTACGTGTGTACAAGATCGTGATATAGTCTTGCTTTAGACTATATCCTGGTGGAGTTTTGATATGAGTGATTTTACTCATATCAATTCTATCGATTAATGAACTTAAAATGCATGAAATGTATTCAAAAGACCTTGTATATGCATGTTTTGTTTGTTTCATGTGTGTAAGTACCAAGTTCGCGAAAACCGGCAAATATCAACACGAGATTGACGAAAAGATCGACAAAGCCAATTTCAAGACGCTTTTAGAGGATTTAATATTAAATGGTCCAAGTGGGACCCACACTTGAGTTTAATGGGCCTTAAAAGCCCATTATTGAAGTTATGTTAGAATGTTTTAATCTTTGGCCCAAATGAAGCCCAAATCGGGACGGATTGAAATTGCTTTTTGGGTCCAAGTTCTCCAAAGCCCAACAAATAAAGAAACAAACGAATGGATCAAGGCCCATCTCTGGTTGGAAGTTTTATAAAAATCGTTCCATTTAACTTTTGGTCAAACCCTTATTTACTCCCTTCACACGTCACTCTCCTCACTTTTATTATTTACCACAAACAAATAAACCGACCCCCTACCTACTCATTCACACGTCACAACAAAAAATAAAATCCCTCCACTCATTTTGTTTATTCACCCACACCCACATATTTTTTATTTCGATACAACCTATGTCTTCTCTCTCACCTTTCTTCCTCAGTTACCTCTTTCCCCAAACCCTAACCAGTAAATAAACCACTGTTCACAAAACCCTAGATGGTAAAAAGTACAATTAACATGGGGGTTTTGATCCCACGTGTTAATCACGTGTGGGGAAATTAATTCCCCCAATTTTTAAGGAAGAGAAAGGCTGGATCAAGAGGCTACGTGGCACAAGGTTACTGGAAGATACACCTCATCTTAGCCAATCCACCAATCACAAGCCTCAAAAGAAGCACAACTAGCACACACGGATGCCACGTTGGCAATCCGTGTGTGCTATGTGAGATATCCACCATCCGATCAACAAAGGAAAGAGAAATTAAAGATCAAAGGCTGAAAATCAAGAGGAATATCCCATGGAATATTCGGATATTCTCTTCATCAACAGCCCTTGGGAGGCTATAAAAACCCCTATTTTCTACTTGTAAATCATCCTTTACTTATCTTTAATATTATGCTGTAGAAATAGTGGTAGGATTAATCTTGTATTTCTTTTAATTGAATCTTGTAATTTCTTTGAAGTTTAATAAAGATCAGTTGTTTTTATTTTAATTGGTGTCTCGTCTATTTACTTTAACTGTTTTACAAAATAAATCTATCTACTATTTCACAAGGATAATTGTTGAAATGTTAGTTATAAGCTAAATAATAGTTTATAATTAATGTTAAAAGTTAAGTTTGGATCAAGTTTTTCCCCACTGGAAAAGACTTAAAGTAATCTGCTCGGTTCGATGGTGTTTGATATTGATGTTTCGAGATGTTAAATGGTGGTAACGGTGATGGTGGTTTCACTCTCGGTTCTTAGGTTGCTCAGCGCAAACCTACGTCTCAACGGATATCCCATAAGGTGCATTCTCTTTTATTTTACTTGTTTATGTTATTGCTTGAAGATTGTTACTGATTTCTATGTTAATCTTTATTAAGATAATTCTTATGTAGTTTATGACTGTTCATTTTCTTATTTCTTTTGCTTAAGTTTGCTGAATACATAGTATGATTTTAGTAGTGTGTTCAATGATGTGCAAGTTTGGGTAATCTGCTAGGATTTTAATCAGATTTATTCAGTTTTATGTGTTTAATGTTAAGATCTGCAGGGTAGCTTAGTTAAACTTGAGATTAGATAGATTTGTAGAAAGTATTTTAGTATGATTAGTGGTATGTATTTTGTTAGATTATGCGTGTAACTTGGCCTTAGCATTATTCTGTATTGTTGTTAAATTGATAAGTAATTGGTGATGGTTTTTTTTGTTGAACGCTAGGAGTAACTGGATCTTTGCTTTTTACTACTGAGTTTGATCTTTGATGAAATTTGCTGTCATAGATTTCAATTTGAAGATTTAAAACTTATTCAACTGCATGATTTTTGACAAAGTTTTGGGAATGATTTGTGTAACTTAATGGTTTCGTTTGCTTAAAGTTATCTGCTATATTTAATTGTTACTGATATTTTTGAGTTATAAACTTAGGATCTGCTGATGTTGAACTGTTGTGTTAACTGTTTCCTTTTCTTGATTGGTTTTTATTTCATTTCAATTCCTACTGTTAATTGTTCTTGTATAAGCTTATCAGATCAACTGATCTGTTAAGTTCAATAAGCTGTTCACTATTAGCTTAAATCATAAAAAGTTTCAAAAAGTCTTTCCTGAGACTATCTTTTTGCTTAATCTGTTTAAAAGAAATATATTCCAAAAATCTTGTCCCTAATGGGAATCGAACCTGTGACCTCCTGGTCACAGGTATAGAGTGATAGCCATCTGAGCTACAAGCTCATTTGATTTTAATATATGATATTAGATTAATATAGTAGTTTTAATTTTTGTTAGTTCCCTTTTGGTAACGTGTTTTCACTTTAAATTTGTTTTAAATAAATTCTTTTTTAATTAAAGTTTTTATCAAAATATGTTTTAGTTAAATAAAAATAATAAATAAAATAAATAAATAAAAATTTTTTTATTTAAAAAGTTTAATTAGTTTAAATTTTAATTAATTAGATTTTTATAACTTTAGAAGTAAATAAATATAGTTTTTAAATAGATTTTTTTAAAGTATTTTTATATAAAGTATATTAGTTTTAAAAAAAAGTTTAATTAGATTTTTAATATAGCTTTAAAGTTATTTAGTAAATTTATAGATTATTAAATAGATTAATTTTTAATTAGTTTTATTTTTAAATAATTAATTAATTGTAGATTTTAAATAGCGGGGTTTAACGATTCATGCACTATAGGATAATATTAAATAGTTTAAAATTTGTATATTTTAATTTGTATATTTTAAATAGTTTAAAATTTGTATATTTTAATTATAGTTTAAAAACCGAAAACCAATTCGAATCGATTGTCCAAATCAAAGCAAAACGTCTCAAATTCATAAGATCTTCGTGTACAACGAACTCGACTCACTCACGTGTTTAATTGAATTCGTCATTGGTATTATTAGTCTATTACTTTTTCCTAAAGGTAATTTTCTAATTTACCCTATAACGTAATATCAAATAAATCACTATACATATCACGACACATCAAAAATTTTGGCGCCGCTGCCGGGGATCTTGTGTACGATTCGTCTTTGTGGAGATTTGTTGATCGTTGATTTGAAGACCCTTTCCATCCTCGGAAAGTTTTGTTATTTTTCTATTATATAGTATGTATCGTTTTTCTCATTTTTTGTGAATAATATATTGTATTACGTAGAACAATAATTTTACATATCTTTCAAATAAGCCTTAGTTGGGATTTCATCACCTAGCTATTGTATTCGAATCCAAAACAAAAATAAAGGCAAAATAGATGAATACTAATAAGAAGTTTGAACTCGATTTATACAAACTATAAGGTGGGTATAAGGCAACGTGCTATAAAAGGCCGTCTAAGGAAAAAGGTTCATAAGTGCTTTGTGCCACCTCGTTTCCCCGCTTGCTTGTGCGTATATTGAGAGGGACAACCTATTATTGGTTTGCCAACTCAAGTAGTAATAAATCTTATTTTTTGTTGTTTACTTATTGAACCTCGAGACGTTTAGGTTTTCACCTATCGTTTCAAAGTCGACCAAGGGTAATTTACTTCCATAGTAGTTATCCTTATTCCTTGTTTTTATCGATCATTATTGATTGAGCAATACCAAATAAAATAACAAAAATAATCTTCTTCTTGTCTAATTTCTTTTCTTCAATCCTCTAAATTCTCGTCTTTGTAGTGTATGCAATTACGTTCTTCTCGTCTTGTGATTGATTTTAATAGGCTTGAAAATATTCCTCGTAGAAATAGAAATCGTCAACAACGAATAGTGGAACCCGAGCTTCCACCTATTGTTGTAGAGATGGCCGATAACCGAACAATGGAGGAATTGCTCCGTGCACCCACCGAAGGGTATGGGGAAGAAATCTTTGTGCCGGCTATTTTGGCGGATCATTTTGAGATTAAGACGGGTCTTTTATCGCTCATTCGTGCCGACCAATTTCGTAGCAATGAGACCGATAGCCCGCATTCTCACATTCGGAATTTTAATCGAATTACCTCGACTCTCAAGTTTAGAGATGTGCCGAATGACGTGATTAAGCTCATGCTTTTTCCGTACTCGCTCGAGGGTAATGCTAAGCTTTGGTATGAGAAAGAACCACCGGGTTCGATCTTAACATGGGATGATTTAGTGTCTAAGTTTATGAATTATTTCTTTCCACCTTCTAAGACAACACACTTTAAGAACGAGATCACTAGATTTGAACAAAAAGTGCATGATCGTTTGGGGTTGCTTGGGAAAGATTTAAAGATTTGTTAAGACAATGTCCACACCACGGTTTCTCGGAATTGCATCAAATAAATACTTTCTATAATGGGCTTAATACGCTTGAACAAGATTCTTTAAATGCCGCCGCGGGTGGTAATCTGTTAAGAAAAACTCCGAGAGACGCGTGGAGAATAATTGAGGATAAGTCTAGAGCATAATATTCACGAAACACACCGGTTGTTTCCAATGTGAATTCATCTAATATCGAGATTGCTAAATTGGACTCTAAGATTGACACGCTTTTGAATGAGATTAGGAAGAATCCTCATGGATCCATTAATATGGTTGAGAATGTTTGTGTATCATGTGGTGGAGCACATCCTAATTATGCTTGTTTAAACGCGGGGTTTGATCAAGCTAGTGCTTTTGCCGCGACGGGAACTTATGGCTCCAACGGTCAAGTTCCTCGTCAAAATCATGTTGCTCCACCGGGTTTTCCACCGGTTCAAAATAGGTACAACAATGGAAACAATGGGAATAATTTTAACCGTGGTAACCAAGGGAATTTTAATCAAGGAAATGGGTTTAATGTTAATCAAAACATTCAAGGTTTTCAAGGGAATAATCAAAATGATTTGTCAAGCTACATTAAAACGAATGAGGCAAATTTGAAAGCTTTTCAAAATAATCTTCAAGGACAAATGGCAACTTTGAAAAATGAGTTTCAAAATACGATTAAAGGGAAAAATAATAAGATTGAGCTTAATCAACAAAGGCTAGAACAAAACCAAAACCGTTTTGAGCAAAGATTAGAGCAAAGTCATAATCGTATGCAACAAAGTTTGGAACAAGGTCAAAATAAATTGCTTTCGATGCTTGAGGGATTCATGTCTAAACCGTCATCTACTTCGGGTTTCTTACCTAGTAATACCATACCTAACCCGAGGGGAGAGCTTAAGGCTATCACCGCTTATGATAATTTAGAAAGAAAGCTTGAGCTTTATGTGCCACCTAAAGAAACCTTTTGGAATGTCACTAAGGCTACTTTAAATGTGATTAGTACCTCGGATTTCATTGATCTCTTTCCTAAGAAATATAATGATCCGGGTCAATTCTTGATACCTTGTGTTTTTGATGAGCTTGGGGAATACAAAGCTCTAGCCGATCTAGGAGCTAGTATTAACGTAATGCCCTTGTCCATTTGGAAAACTCTTGACTATTTGCGACTTATTCCCACTCGAATGATCACTAAGCTTGCTAATGGTACTACCACCCGTCCGGTTGGTATAGCGGAAAATGTCATTGTTAAAGTGGGGGAGTTTGTTTACCTAGCCAATTTTGCTATCATTGATTATGAGCCAAATCCTCGTGTGCCTATAATTTTAGGACGACCATTTTTGTGTACGGCCGGTGTTTTAGTTGATATGAAAGAAGGGGAGCTTAAATTGTTTCATGGGGATAAACATATGATTTTCAAACCGGAAAAAATTCCAAGATTGGTTCCTAAGAAATTGGAAAGTGTAGAAATTGATAAACCTAATTTTGTTGAATCATGTTGTAATGTTACTTCATCTATACTCACTCCACAAGAGGATGATAAGATTGAAAAACAAATTGATGATTACTTGAGTGAGCCATTTGATGCTAGTGAGTTTGATAATGAGAATTTTGATCCCGAGAGTGACATTGCTTTAATTGAACAATCTTTGAAAATGGACTCATTTTCACTCTCTTCTATGGATCATGTTGAAGTTCCTAAGGCACAATCTTCAATTGAAGAGCCTTTGATTCCTAGCTTCACACCGAGTGAGGTTAGTGACTATTCGTTGGATAAGTTCGTCGATGAACTTTTTGCTATCATTGATCCACTTCCACGGGGAAGTGAAGACGTTTCCGATCTCGAGATCGAGCGTGATTCTCGTGTTTTACCTACCATTCTCGAGGAATTCGCTGATGAATTGCCTTCTAATGAGAATGATGATCTTGTATCCGAGTGTGATACACTCGATACTTTGTCGGAAATTTCTTGTGATGACAAGGATGACGATACTTTTGTGACTTACTCAAATCCTCTCTTTGAAGCTTCAATGAACAATAATCCATTGTTTCAAGAGGATTTTGAGAACATCATATCTCCTCCATCTCATACCTTTTGTGATGATGAGTATGTCGACCCGGATGGAGAAATTTTCTTTATTCCCAATCTCCCTCCCACTCGCGTTGATCTTAATGTGCGGGTTTTTCATGTGACTCATATTGAGTACCATGACCCCTTTGTTCACATTCCTAAGAGTGAAAAGGTCGACAAAGTCATGCAAGTTGAAACCACTAGTGTTGAGACTTTTGTACCACCATTACCATGTGCTTCATATGACTTAGGATTAGCATGGGGGGACGACACCTTGTTGTCTATTCCTTTCTCCACCGAGGACGAGGTATTCGACCCCGGAATCATTGATTTAGGGAAATCTCGGCCTTTCACCGATGCAATAATTGAAAGAATTTTTAATCATCTTGGTGCGAGTTTATCTCGGGGAGCATGATATATCCATACCATTAGTTGTGACTACCATCTCTTGTTAGAGATTTGTGTTGGAGTTTTATGCTTTCGTTTGTCATCCGACAACGAGGATGAGATCTTTGACCCCGGCATCGTGATTTATGTTGGATTTTATTTCAATATGCCGGTTTTCACCACTTTCCCTAAGGACCAATGAATGCGGGGATCGAGTCGAGCTCATGACTCGGTTAACAAAAACGAGTGCATTCTATCTTCTTTCTATTTTCTAACACTTAATAAGGCTTGATCTTTCAAGCTCGTGCTCGTGTTTTGTTGAGTTGTGATCTTAGGCATGACCCTAATTTTTGAAGACTCTCGTGTTCAGTTTTTGCCGGTCCACTTGATCTTCCATTCTTTGAATGCCAAATAGGGGCACACTTTCTACCCTTGATTTTTATCGACTAACGTTTTATCTTGAGGCATAATTAATAAACGGCTTATAGATTTGCGTGCTCTTTCCATGCTAGGAATTTGCATTAGACTCTTCGTGTCTTAGCAAGGGGGTGTTACTCTTGAGCTAAGAAACATTGAGGACAATGTTTGGTTTTAGCATGGGGGATTCAATCGATATAATCGCTTGTTATTGCTCTTGTCGTGTCCAAACGTAGTTTTTCCTCATTTTTCATTAAAATTTTAAATTTTTTGTGTTATTTTTAAGTTTTAATAAATGAAATAAGCGTTTTTGACACGAATGTAGGTTTTCAATAAGAATAGTTTTTGACTCGACTCGGTTTTTAACCTTAGATTTTCCTTAACGTATTTGAATTAAGTTTTGCTAGGCTATTATATAGGGAGCTTTAAAACGCGAAAGTCTTAATTCATACGAGTTAAGAACAAGAACTTTTCGCAAGCTCCTATAATTGATCCTAGAAAGTCGTCTATCAAGGGAACTTTAAAACGTAAATTCTAAAACTTGCAAGAGTATAAGAAGATGCAAGATCCTATGGATGACTTGAAAACCCAAAACTTTGATTTAATAGGCTAAGTATCCATTGATTTCACATTTTTGAAATTTTACAATATGGAGAACAAGAGATAATAGAGCCAATTATAAGTTTGGTATTCTTCCGGGAATTTATGTGAGTTAATTATAAGCCTATTCTCCCATCGCTTGTTAATAAATTTAATTGCAATAAATAAGGTTGAACGATTTAAAAAGTTACTTAGCTTCTAGCCCAAGATCGTTTAAAAGTTGCTCGGTATGGATTAGAGTTCATAGCCAAGGCATAACTTATTGAAGCGGGATGCGAAGATTGGCGAGTCCAAAAAGGTCCTAACAAGACATGAGGGCTATGTTTTATTGCTAAAGATCTCAAGTGATGTGAAGATTCATTTATCAAAAATCAATATGAAGGATCGAGACACACGACGAAAAGCAAAATACTCCCAAAAAGTCATGGAGAAGTCTATCCAAAAAGACCATAATAAGGTATGAGGATAAATGAAGCCAAGTCCAAAAAGGAGGCGGATCGTTGTATATCAAAATCCCAAATAAAGATTGGAGAAAAATGAAGAAGTCGTGGTCCAAGTATGAATCTCTCAAAAATTCAAGTGAAGAAATTCATATATGAAGAGAAGACCATTATTTCATGAACGTCTCTCAAGGTTTGAAGTATAAAGTCGCTGCCAAATATCGGTCCGTGAAAGGTCTCAAATCGCGAAGCAAGTTATGCCAAGATATGAACTTTATGAAGTCCCGAGAAGCAGTTTTAAAAGATTTTGTCCTTTAGCTAACTATTGATTAAATCGTTCACTTTATTTTCGGCCTAATAAATTATCGAAATAAGTCAACAATGCATCCTCGTGATCATTCAAGACAACAATAAAATATAAGAGATACACTTAGGAATAAGGGAGTCTAAGTGAATAATTGGCCCACATGAGTTCGTGTTAGTCTACCAACTTATAATAACAATGATCTTGTTTTTGCACTTGGCATGGAAAAGTGAAAAGTCGAGGACGATGAATCTATTTGAGCTTTTATGATCCTTAAAGTTAATTTATGTCTTTGCAAAATAAAATGTCAAAAGTTGAATAATGGTGTTGTTAGAGTTTAATTTTATCATTGCGTGAGGACACGGCAATTGCTTAGCATGGGGGAGTTTGATATGAGTGATTTTACTCATATCAATTGTATCGATTAATGAACTTAAAATGCATGAAATGTATTCAAAAGACCTTGTATATGCATGTTTTGTTTGTTTCATGTGTGTAGGTACCAAGTTCGCGAAAACCGGAAAATATCGACACGAGATTGACGAAAAGATCGACAAAGCCAATTTCAAGACGCTTTTAGAGGATTTAATATTAAATGGTCCAAGTGGGACCCGCACTTGAGTTTAATGGGCCTTAAAAGCCCATTATTGAAGTTATGTTAGAATGTTTTAATCTTTGGCCCAAATGAAGCCCAAATCGGGACGGATTGAAATTGCTTTTTGGGTCCAAGTTCTCCAAAGCCCAACAAATAAAGAAACAAACGAATGGATCAAGGCCCATCTCTGTTTGGAAGTTTTATAAAAATAGTTCCATTTAACTTTTGGTCAAACCCTTATTTACTCCCTTCACACGTCACTCTCCTCACTTTTATTATTTACCACAAACAAATAAACTGACCCCCTACCTACTCATTCACACGTCACAACAAAAAATAAAATCCCTCCACTCGTTTTGTTTATTCACCCACACCCACATATTTTTTATTTCGATACAACCTATGTCTTCTCTCTCACCTTTCTTCCTCAGTTACCTCTTTCCCCAAACCCTAACCAGTAAATAAACCACTGTTCACAAAAACCCTAGATGGTAAAAAGTACAATTAACATGGGGGTTTTGATCCCCACGTGTTAATCACGTGTGGGGAAATTAATTCTCCCAATTTTTAAAGAAGAGAAAGGCTGGATCAAGAGGCTACGTGGCACAAGGTTACTAGAAGATACACCTCATCTTAGCCAATCCACCAATCACAAGCCTCAAAAGAAGCACAACTAGCACACACGGATGCCACGTTGGCAATCCGTGTGTGCTATGTGAGATATCCACCATCCGATCAACAAAGGAAAGAGAAATTAAAGATCAAAGGTTGAAAATCAAGAGGAATATCCCATGGAATATTCAGATATTCTCTTCATCAACAGCCCTTGGGAGGCTATAAAACCCCCTATTTTCTACTTGTAAATCATCCTTTACTTATCTTTAATATTATGCTGTAGAAATAGTGGTAGGATTAATCTTGTATTTCTTTTAATTGAATCTTGTAATCTCTTTGAAGTTTAATAAAGATCAGTTGTTTTTATTTTAATTGGTGTCTCGTCTATTTACTTTAACTGTTTTACAAAATAAATCTATCTACTATTTCACAAGGATAATTGTTGAAATGTTAGTTATAAGCTAAATAATAGTTTATAATTAATGTTAAAAGTTAAGTTTGGATCAAGTTTTTCCCCACTGGAAAAGACTTAAAGTAATCTGCTCGGTTCGATGGTGTTTGATATTGATGTTTCGAGATGTTAAATGGTGGTAACGGTGATGGTGGTTTCACTCTCGGTTCTTAGGTTGCTCAGCGCAAACCTACGTCTCAACGGATATCCCATAAGGTGCATTCTCTTTTATTTTACTTGTTTATGTTATTGCTTGAAGATGGTTACTGATTTCTATGTTAATCTTTATTAAGATAATTCTTATGTAGTTTATGACTGTTCATTTTCTTATTTCTTTTGCTTAAGTTTGCTGAATACATAGTATGATTTTGGTAGTGTGTTCAATGATGTGCAAGTTTGGGTAATCTGCTAGGATTTTAATCAGATTTATTCAGTTTTATGTGTTTAATGTTAAGATCTGCAGGGTAGCTTAGTTAAACTTGAGATTAGATAGATTTGTAGAAAGTATTTTAGTATGATTTGTGGTATGTATTTTGTTAGATTATGCGTGTAACTTGGCCTTAGCATTATTCTGTATTGTTGTTAAATTGATAAGTAATTGGTGATGGTTTTTTCTGTTGAACGCTAGGAGTAACTGGATCTTTGCTTTTTACTATTGAGTTTGATCTTTGATGAAATTTGCTGTCATAGATTTCAATTTGAAGATTTAAAACTTATTCAACTGCATGATTTTTGACAAAGTTTTGGGAATGATTTGTGTAACTTAATGGTTTCGTTTGCTTAAAGTTATCTGCTATATTTAATTGTTACTGGTATTTTTGAGTTATAGACTTAGGATCTGCTGATGTTGAACTGTTGTGTTAACTGTTTCCTTTTCTTGATTGGTTTTTATTTCATTTAAATTCCTACTGTTAATTGTTCTTGTATAAGCTTATCAGATCAACTGATCTGTTAAGTTCAATAAGCTGTTCACTATGAGCTTAAATCATAAAAAGTTTCAAAAAGTCTTTCCTGAGACTACCTTTTTGCTTAATCTGTTTAAAAGAAATATATTCCAAAAATGTTTTCCCTAATGGGAATCGAACATGTGACCTCCTGGTCACAGGTATAGAGTGATAGCCATCTGAGCTACAAGCTCATTTGATTTTAATATCTGATATTAGATTAATATAGTAGTTTTAATTTTTGTCAGTTCCCTTTTGGTAACGTATTTTCACTTTAAATTCGTTTTAAATAAATTCTTTTTTAATTAAAGTTTTTATCAAAATATGTTTTAGTTAAATAAAAATAATAAACAAAATAAAATAAATAAATAAAAATGTTTTTATTTAAAAAGTTTAATTAGTTTAAATTTTAATTACTTAGATTTTTATAACTTTAGAAGTAAATAAATATAGTTTTTAAATAGATTTTTTTAAAGTATTTTTAAATAAAGTATATTAGTTTTAAAAAAAAAGTTTAATTAGATTTTTAATATAACTTTAAAGTTATTTAGTAAATTTATAGATTATTAAATAGATTAATTTTTAATTAGTTTTATTTTTAAATAATTAATTAATTGTAGATTTTAAATAGCGGGGTTTAACGATTCATGCACTATAGGATAATATTAAATAGTTTAAAATTTGTAGATTTTAATTATAGTTTAAAAACCGAAAACCAATTCGAATCGATTGTCCAAATCAAAGCAAAACGTCTCAAATTCATAAGATCTTCGTGTACAACGAACTCGACTCACTCACGTGTTTAATTGAATTCGTCATTGGTATTATTAGTCTATTACTTTTTCCTAAAGGTAATTTTCTAATTTACCCTATAACGTAATATCAAATAAATCACTATACATATCACGACACATCAGTGTTCGTGATTAACCCTAGTTGCCGATTGTTCCGTTGTCTTGTGGATCTTGCTAGGATAAAGTTATGTAACCCTAATCTTGATTAATTATAATTGTGTTAATTATGATCTTGTTAATTGCTTCCGCTGTATGTGCTTTGATCCATACTAGGGTTTTAAATAATTGTTATGAACTATATAAACCTTCAATATAATTCAATCTTAACCCTATTGGACCCAAGCCCACAATCGGGTTGGGCCTTAATCTAACCGTCTAATATTAAACAGTTACATAACCTGCACATATCTCACATGTATTCCAATATCACTACAGTGAATAGGCCAATTTAGTGCAAGAATCATCAGCAGATCACTCAAATTACATCATCATCATCACAAACATATTCGCCCTTTTATGGTTTTCTTATAAGTGATATACTTGTCATGCAGTCAAGCGTGTTTGTATAGTGAGGGTTATGATGTGTTCAGAGGGGAATGTTTTTCCGATGTTTTGAAAACCGTTTTTTTAATCGACTCGGTCGAGTTACCAGCTCCTCAGGTTTACCGGTTCAACCAGTTCTACCCGACTAAACCCGGATTTCCAACAAAAACAATTGCAACGATTAGAAAAAGTTATATATATAAATCATGAAATCTTCCATATATTAAGCATACAAATTATTTACCAAATACTGTAATATTTGTAAAAAAAAAGACAAAAAACCTGAAGAAGTGGGTTAACTGCTTTGTTGGTCCTCATGGTTTAGTCCTATTTTCACTTTTGGTCTAAAAACTCAAATAGTTTAGATTTTGGTCTAAAAGGTTTTCTCTCCTGGTTTGGTCCATTTTACGTTGACCGCTAGTTTGATCAGTTAAAAATAGATTTACAAAGACTAAAATACACTCAATTTAAAAATGAAAATGACTAAAATATCGTCTATTCATTTATTATTATTATTGTTGTTGTTATTGTTGTTGTTATTATTAGTGTTATTGTTATTTTTTTTATTATTATTATGATTAGTGTACTAAGCAAAACATGCTCCAAACTGACCGTGGCCTAATGGGATCTTATCACGAGGCCTTGTTGGGACGTGCTTTTCTAATCCCGTCCAATTTCCCATTGGGTATTTTATGGTTTTCATTTTCTTTAGCGTGATCCTCCACCATTCCATCCATAGTACTATTGTTTTTCTACTTTTAGAAGTATGATTTTAATGAAATAACGTGATGAATCAAGAACTCATTATTTGTAATCAATTGAGCGCTACCCTTGACAGTTTATAACAATACCACTAAATATAAATAACGATAAGTTCCTCGACACAAATATAAACTTCTTTTATAAACATGTTGCATTTGTATAAATTAAAATGAACAATTATTTATATTTAGTATCGTTTTTCATTAATCACAATTTGAAATTTAGAAACCGAAGATTTGGCTAGGTTTTTTATTGATTTTGATGGCCCTAAATCAAAGAAGAGGAAGAAGTTCCAAAACACAAACCATTCGCAACTTTGGCAATCCGTGTGTATGGACGGAGCGAGCGTGAGTCCCGGGACACCCGTAATTTTTTTTGTAGTGTTAAATTTGTTAATAAATATTGATTTTTGTTAGATTTTAGTTAAATACATATGATCCCTAAAAACTTTGTTTGTAGCATTATATAATTTATTGCAAATGCATCTCGTAATTTTGTCTCCTGATTTTATCCCTACGTGTGTGACACCCGTCTCAACCAATCCCCAACATAGCACTCCCCCATCTAACTTTATTTAACATAGCACTCCCCCATCTAACTTTATTTAATACTCTTTTTTTAACAGACTTTATTTAATACTCACCATCTAACTTTATTTAATTCTCATCTGCCTTCATTTATTCAAATCCAACCAAATCACTTGTAGCTTTAAGGGGAGTGTGGTGCCATCATAAGGTGTCATGAAAAAAATATTGGTACATTAACATTTTTGATCATAACATCAGAATAGCTTATAACACAAACAATACCATGCTTTCTACAACACCATATTGACATTACTTGAAAATTTGAGACATTTACATGGAAATACAAGGAAATAACTGTATTAACATTACGTTTCTGTCTACGTAATATATATAATAGTATAACATTTTTATTAAAAAAAACCTCAAAAAGTAATTAAAAACGTTACAAAATACTTGAAATCGTCACTTGCGATGTGAATCTCGTGCTATCATTTAGCGTTTTAGAAGATCATTTGGTGTGATGTTGGTGGCTCTACACTCGAAAACACGAGTTGCGGTATGATGCACGCAATATCAAATGACGTTTTTAGAGATGACTCAAAATTAACATACGATACCATATGCTCTTAACCAAATCTACTTTTAACCTTCATTTGGCTTCACAAAGATCTTACGTACGTATGTAACTCTAAGGCTGGGGAGAGTGGTGGGATAATCCCATGGGTGAGTCCAAGTTGGCATAACCCACCCTATGAACCTCACCAAAGTCACGCGTGGCTTTTATAAAAAAAAAGTCACTACTTGTCACTTACTCACCTTTGTGAGTTTAAAAAAAGTGGGCCCCAGTATTTTTTTTTAGTTTTTTAATAGATTGTGAGTGGGGATTTAATAATGGAGGTATTTAATGGGGTATATTTTATATAAAAGGAAGGTGAGGTGGAGGTGAGTTTTTTTTTTCTTAGTAACCTTGAAAGGTGAGTTGTGGGTGAGTTGAGGTGATGATGTGGTGGTGGGTTTTTGTTTTACCACTCCCCTAGCCTAAGACTGGTGGGAGTGGGGTGAAACCCACTCACCGCCACCTCAACGCCACGTCAGCTTTTTAACAAACTCACCAAACTCACCCACGAGGGTAATGACACTCACCGAAACTCACTCACACTCACTTTTCATACCTATTTTTTATTATTTAAATACACCCCACTCACAAAAAACACCCACAATTAAACCTAACCAAAAAAATAAAAAAACATATAGGCCCACATGTATAAAACTCACCTGCGTGAGTTTGCCCAGTTTTTTTCTTGGCTCGGAACAAGTCGCGCGCGTGTTTGAAGGGTAGGGGTGGGGGCTGCGAATGGCTTTGACCAACTCAAGTGAGTTAACTCTCACTCCCACCAGCCTAAGATAAGAATTGCATTGAAGAAGTAGGCAGCCCTTCACATTCAATGCTCCTTTTGTCTTATTTCCTTTCATTTTTTTTCTACTTAGATTAAAGTCAGCTTCATTTTTTCGTATTGGAAACGTAAGTATCCTAAATTCTCTAAAACCGTTATAACTATAACATCCTAAATTGTTCCATCTAAACATCTAGGGTTAGTTAAGAAGTATGATTAGTTTGAACTTTGAAACAGACACTTTGAAAGAAATGTAAGTGATTATATTGGCATGTTGGATGAAAAGTCAACTCTCAACATTCGAAGAAACAGGAGGAACGAATCGAGACACAACTTGAACAAGTACTTTTATGAACAATTATGCAAAACGAGTGACAAATTTTTTTTGACGGCCTACATTTAAAAATATCGGAGTTTTCGTATTAAAATGTAACATTACCTCATAAAATTTCATGAGTGTGTGTGGCCTTCCAAAACCCTCTTGATTTCGTCGCTGAGGTCGATCCGGGTTTCAAAACAATGTGTTAAGCTAGTTCAGTCTAAGTTTGCCATTGCCCTTTATCTTACATTCTCTTAAAATATTATTAAGATTTCTCTTTTCTTTAATTTTAATCACTTTTTTTTAACAGATCATTCATATCACACCTCGCAAAAGGAGGAAATTTGTACAAAACAAGTTACATCGAATCAGAAAAGGCAAAATCGAAACCGATTTGCCAAACAAAGTACACGAGGTAACAGGTTGGGACAAACCAAGACATACATCGAAAAGGTTGTGACAAAGAAAAGCAACACAATACAAGGGTGAGAGGAATCACCAATGTGAACTTTAGCTAACCACAACCATATAGTGTAAGCTTGGAGAAAAAGTACATAAAGTACAGAAAAACATACATAAAAGGTAAAACCTAACATCCCTAAAATAGTCAAACCTAAACCAAACAAATCTAAATCCATATCCCAAAGCGGCAACAGCAGCAGACGACCGACGACACTAGCGGATCGCAACAGATCTGAGCAGAAGAGACCAAACGGTAGCGGATCTGACCATAAGAGAAACGAACTGTAGCACCAAGCCATCGGATAATAATGCGGCGGTGATGGACAACAGCCGACGATAGAAAAAGACAGATCTGTAAGCAAGGGACTTTTATTGTGGGAAGTAGGAGGGAAAATTACAAAAGTCTGGACGGTCGGCCGAAGCCAACCGCCAGAAGAGGGGCAGAAAAATAGGCGGTGTAAACCAAGGTTTTCAAGATCGAGATCTTACCTAGGATCGTTTTCGTCTTCACAAAATCGTAATCGTAAGATCGGATCGAGATCGTAATATCCTACAAAAGTATGTATATTTTTGTATAGGGGTTGTAGTTTTATACTTCTACATATTTCCATATAATATTGAATATAAAAAACGAATCTAAAATTCAAAATGAATGATTTGTACAACATTAGATATATTGCAACACAACTGCACAAAATTAGTTAATACTTAAAATCTTTAGCCGCTAAAGAAACGAATTAGATACAAAAGGATACTATGCACGTGTCGTACTTCAAGTTTCAATCGTTGAGAAACGATTTTACATACAAAAGTAATACTCCGCAAAAGAACTACGACATGGTCTAATAATACTTAATAAACCACAACCTAAATTACCAAGAGTCCAAATAAGGCCATCAATGATCAATCTATGATTTCTACATCAACACCATTTCCCTCTTTGAACTTGATTCTTCTCCGGACGGTTCTTTGCCACCTAAATAAGTGACGTATTAGACAGCGGCCACAATCATGCGTTTAAAACATAAAAAGAAAGGTGTATTATATCATCTTACCAAATTGATTTCTTATAGCATTTTCAAGAAAATCATCATCTCCACTAGCACTATTTGTGGCCGACTCATTCGGATGCTTGTTTGTCAAATCTTCATTATCTTCGAGTATCCATTCGCCATCAGAATCAACATCTTCAAAGTCCGCCGTTTCAGGTTGCTCGACTCCAAAATCTTCATCGCCTTGTTTCCTTTCTCCCCTTCTACTTAACTTTAAGTTATACATCACAAATACAAGGTCATTCATTTTCTCTTGATGTAGACGATTTCTGCGTTTAGAATGTACCTAAACAATTAAAAGAGAAAAACACTTAACAAATTATATATCACTTGGTGGTGTAAGATAAGATAAAGATATATCATTTTAGGTTACCATCTCAAAAGCACTCCAATTTCTTCCACAGCCCGATGATGAACATGTCAAGCTCAAAACACGAATTGCCTACTTTTTCAGTTCAGGTGTGTCATCTCCAAATGAATCCCACCAGTCGGCCGAAGATTTGTCTGTCCTTGTGAGTTTAGCTGTGCTACAACCAAATAGCCCCTTTTCACCCTTGAATGAATCAAGTTGCAGATCAATCATCTTTGCAAGTTTCGCATCCCCACACATCCTTTCAAGACAGTCATAAAATATACGCTTGCTAAAACCACAATCTTTCGTAAAGTCGACACTGTTTTGCATATGTGGATTTAAGAAGTAACCTGCTGTATGAAGCGGCCTTTGAAGCTGATTTGCCCATCTTTGTTCAACTATATCTATTACGGGTTGATACCTAAAAATATAAAAGAAAATGGGAATGTGGGATGGTTGCTTACAATTATAAAATTATACTAGATAAATAATGATATTGCAATATAAGATAAATGACCTTGATTCAACATCTTTTTATAAGTACTTGATATCTTTCTTTGCATTCTCCATGGCATCATAAATGTAACCCATGGCAGGTCCATCTGAATCGACCATCCGAAGTACCCTCATCAAAGGAACTAAAGGTTTTACTCAAACTTTTGGCGTAGACTACGAGGAGACATTTTATCCTATAGCAGACTAACGAACTATTAGGATTCTCATAGCTATAGCAGCATACTATGACTATGAGATATGGCAAATGGATGTTAAGATTGCCTTCTTGAACGGTCGTTTAGATGAAGACATGTATATGCGACAAATGGAAGGGTACGTTGATCCTAAATATCCAAAGCGCGTGTTCAAATTTCACAGATCTAATTATGGTTTGAAGCAAGCATCACGTCAATGGAATAAGCGATTTGATGAAGAAATCAAAAATTTCGGATTTATTCAAAATCGTGATGAGCCATGTGTATATCGCAAAGCGAGTGGGAGTAATGTAGTGTTCCTAATTTTATATGTCGATGACATATTGATCATGGGAAGTAACATTCCAAGACGTAAGGAAGTTAAGGATTATCTTGGTAAATGTTTTTCTATGAAGGATTTGGGAGATGCTGCATATATTCTGGGAATTAAAATTTATTGAGATAGAAGTAGACGGTTAATTGGTCTTAGTCAAGATGCTTATATTGATAAGATATTAAAGAAGTATAACATGCATAACTCTAAGAAAGGTTTTCAACCGATGGGGGTTAAGCATGAGTTAAGTCATGAGAAAGATGCATCAACACCCGAAGAAGTGGCTTACATGCGAAAGGTGCCTTATGCTTCTGCTGCAGGATCTATTATGTATTCTGTGAGATGCACAAGGCCTGATTTGGCGTTTGCTCAGAACTTGGTCAGTAGATACCAACAGAATCCAGGAAAGTTCCACTGGACCGCTGATAAGCATATTCTAAAGTATTTGAGGAGTACGAAAGATATGTTTTTGGTATTTGGGGGTAAACCAGACACAGAATTGAATGTAACAGGGTTCTGTGATGCGTCTTGACAATGTGATAAAGACGATACGAAGTCTCAGACGGGTTACGTGTTTGTCATCAATTGAGGAGCAGTTGACTGGAAGAGCAGTAAGCAGAAAACCATTGCTATGCATGCAACTCAATCCGAGTACATGGCCGCTTCAGAAGATGCAATGGAAGCTGTTTGGATTAGGAAGTTTATTGGAGATCTTGGAGTGATGCCTTCAATTAAAGAACCTATTGATATATATTGCGACAATTATGTTGCAATAATATTCACCAATGGCCTTGGAGTTATGAAAGGCGCTAGACACTTTAAACGTAGATATCACTACGTTCGAGAACAAGTGGAAGCTCGAGAAATAAAATTAATAAAAGTTCACACAGATGAGAATGTAGCTGATCCTTTTACTAAGGCTTTATCTAGGCCAAAGGTAGTTAAGCATGCCAAGGTAATTGGGCTGCAACTAGCTAGCGAATTCATGCAATAAATCTGTTGATTAGTATTTGGATAAAGGATGTAAGACATTATTGAATTGATGAAATAAAGATTAGATTTCGTTTACTTGATTTTGTATCCTATTTTACATGTTTTAATCCATGAGCATTATGATGTTTCTAAATGTCCGTTGTCGATTAATAATATGGAAGTATTATTAAACTAAGACAATTCAAAATAGTGATAGAGTATACTTGAAAGTATATTGGTCAATTTTGGATGATATTTGATGGATCAAATATTGGACTTATCCCAACTATATGATTTTACTTTATGGATCTTTGTCATTAAGTAAATCATAAATAGTTATCCTTAGACCTGAGATACCAGAAAACTGCATTGAATGTAGTGCATTTCAGTGAGATAACCTAACACTAAACGTAACTGGTAGTTATAATGGTTATTTTCAGAAGTGTTGCAAAGTTCATGTGTTTTGCTTGTAGTCAAAATGGGATTTGTTTCCTTCAAATTATTTTGAAGTATAAATACAGTTGGGCCCCTCGGGGGAGTAGTAAGATGTTTGTGTGGCCACACCCAAATGTGTTTTGGTAATCTTGCTATATCCGTAAACGAGAAACAAAATAGTTAATGAAAGGAATGACTGAGATCCATATCCTTATTAACGATGTATTTGAAATGAAAGGATAATAATAATGATTATATATCATTAAAAGGTTTTGTCCAGGAAACCTTACTCGAGTTGTACTAGTGACATTGTTAGTGTAACTAGACGCTAATCAATGTGATCACGATATTCAAATTTTGTCCAAGTGGGAGCTGAAAGTTTATGGACTTAAAAATCGATAGTCGTGTGATAGGATCGAACTCGAGATCACGGGATTGCACACATTACGTGAAGAGTTAATTTATTTATTTATTAAATATATTTATTATATTTATTAAATCAAACCGTAGCTAACGATCGTTAAGTAATTAAAAGTTAAGTATTAAACGACCGTTATAGAATGTTAAAGAAGCTAAAAGAAGGAGTCGGAAAAGTTTCGGAAACCTCTTTTTGGGATGGTGTATATCCGGCCTAAAGGGGAGACAAAAGAAAAGGGGAAAAGATTTTGTGGCTTTATTTTTTTTAACCTTAGAAGAGAAGTTTTCCAAGGTGTATATAAACAAACCAAAAGCCTCATAATTTTCACTCCATATCTCTCTTTCTCTTGCTCAAACCGCCGGCTATATACCCTTTAGGGTTCTTCTTTAATTTTCAATTAAACTACTCTAGATCTAGTCCTAGCCCCTCTCTAGGGTTGTTGGGTAGATCTTCCATAGACTTGGAAGCTTGGTTTGTTCGTTCTAGACTCACGATTAACTCGCCGCATTATGTGTGTACAAGATCGTGATATAGTCTTGCTTTAGACTATATCCTGGTGGTGTTCGTGATTAACCCTAGTTGCCGATTGTTTCGTTGTCTTGTGGATCTTGCTAGGATAAAGGTATGTAACCCTAATCTTGATTAATTATAATTGTGTTAATTATGATCTTGTTAATTGCTTCCGCTATATGTGCTTTGATCCATATTAGGGTTTTAAATAATTGTTATGAACTATATAAACCTTCAATGTAATTCAATCTTAACCCTAATGGACCCAAGCCTACAATCGGGTTGGGCCTTACTCTAACCGTCTAATATTAAACAGTTACAGAACCTGCACATATCTCACATGTATTCCAATATCACTACAGTGAATAGGCCAATTTAGTGCAAGAATCATCAGCAGATCACTCAAATTACATCATCATCATCACAAACATATTCGCCCTTTTATGGTTTTCTTATAAGTGATATACTTGTCATGCAGTCAAGCGTGTTTGTATAGTGAGGGTTATGATGTGTTCAGAGAGGAATGTTTTTCCGATGTTTTGAAAACCGGTTTTTTAATCGACTCGGTCGAGTTACCAGCTCCTCAGGTTTACCGGTTCAACCAGTTCTACCCGACTAAACCCGGATTTCCAACAAAAACAATTGCAACGATTAGAAAAAGTTATATATATAAATCATGAAATCTTCCATATATTAAGCATACAAATTATTTACCAAATACTGTAATATTTGTAAAAAAAAGACAAAAAACCTGAAGAAGTGGGTTAACTGCTTTGTTGGTCCTCATGGTTTAGTCCTATTTTCACTTTTGGTCTAAAAACTCAAATAGTTTAGATTTTGGTCTAAAAGGTTTTCTCTCCTGGTTTGGTCCATTTTACGTTGACCGCTAGTTTGACCAGTTAAAAATAGATTTACAAAGACTAAAATACACTCAATTTAAAAATGAAAATGACTAAAATATCGTCTATTCATTTATTATTATTATTGTTGTTGTTATTATTGTTGTTATTATTATTGTTATTGTTATTTTTTTTATTATTATTATGATTACTGTACTAAGCAAAACATGCTCCAAACTGACCGTGGCCTAATGGGATCTTATCACGAGGCCTCGTTGGGACGTGCTTTTCTAATCCCGTCCAATTTCCCATTGGGTATCTTATCGGTTTTCATTTTCTTTAGCGTGATCCTCCACCATTCCATCCATAGTACTATTGTTTTTCTACTTTTATAAGTATGATTTTAATGAAATCACGTGATGAATCAAGAACTCATTATTTGTAATCAATTGAGCGCTACCCTTGACAGTTTATAACAATACCACTAAATATAAATAACGATAAGTTCCTCGACACAAATATAAACTTCTTTTATAAACATGTCGCATTTGTATAAATTAAAATGAACAATTATTTATATTTAGTATCGTTTTTCATTAATCACAATTTGAAATTTAGAAACCGAAGATTTGGCTAGGTTTTATATTGATTTTGATGGCCCTAAATCAAAGAAGAGGAAGAAGTTCCAAAACACAAACCATTCGCAACTTTGGCAATCCGTGTGTATGGACGGAGCGAGGGTGAGTCCCGGGACACCCGTAATTTTTTTTTGTAGTGTTAAATTTGTTAATAAATATTGATTTTTGTTAGATTTTAGTTAAATACATATGATCCCTAAAAACTTTGTTTGTAGCATTATATAATTTATTGCAAATGCATCTCGTAATTTTGTCTCCTGATTTTATCCCTACGTGTGTGACGCCCGTCTCAACCAATCCCCAACATAGCACTCCCCCATCTAACTTTATTTAACATAGCACTCCCCCATCTAATTTTATTTAATACTCTTTTTTTAACAGACTTTATTTAATACTCACCATCTAACTTTATTTAATTCTCACCTGTCTTCATTTATTCAAATCCAACCAAATCACTTGTAGCTTTAAGGGGAGTGTGGTGCCATCATAAGGTGTCATGAAAAAAATATTGGTACATTAACATTTTTGATCATAACATCAGAATAGCTTATAACACAAACAATACCATGCTTTCTACAACACCATATTGACATTACTTGAAAATTTGAGACATTTACATGGAAATACAAGGAAATAACTATATTAACATTACGTTTCTGTCTACGTAATATATATAATAGTATAACATTTTTATTTACAAAAAAAACCTCAAAAAGTAATTAAAAACGTTACAAAATACTTGAAATCGTCACTTGCGATGTGAGTCTCGTGCTATCATTTAGCGTTTTACAAGATCATTTGGTGTGATGTTGGTGGCTCTACACTCGAAAACACCTCGAAAACACGAGTTGCGGCATGATGCACGCAATATCAAATGACGTTTTTAGAGATGACTCAAAATTAACATACGATACCATATGCTCTTAACCAAATCTACTTTTAACCTTCATTTGGCTTCACAAAGATCTTACGTACGTATGTAACTCTAAGGCTGGGGAGAGTGGTGGGATAATCCCATGGGTGAGTCCAAGTTGGCAAAACCCACCCTATGAACCTCACCAAAGTCACGCGTGGCTTTTATAAAAAAAAGTCACTACTTGTCACTTACTCACCTCTGTGAGTTTAAAAAAAGTGGGCCCCTGTATTTTTTTTTTGGTTTTTTAATAGATTATGAGTGGGGATTTAATAGTGGATGTATTTAATGGGGTATATTTTATATAAAAGGAAGGTGAGGTGGAGGTGAGTTTTTTTTCCTTAGTAACCTTGAAAGGTGAGTTGTGGGTGAGTTGAGGTGGCGCTGATGTGGTGGTGGGTTTTTGTTTTACCACTCCCCTAGCCTAAGACTGGTGGGAGTGGGGTGAAACCCACTCACCGCCACCTCAACGCCACGTCAGCTTTTTAACAAACTCACCAAACTCACCCACGAGGGTAATGACACTCACCCAAACTCACTCACACTCACTTTTCATACCTATTTTTTTATTATTTAAATACACCCCACTCACAAAAAACACCCACAATTAAACCTAACCAAAAAAATAAAAAACATATAGGCCCACATGTATAAAACTCACCTGCGTGAGTTTGCCCAGTTTTTTTTCTTGGCTCGGAACAAGTCGCGCGCGTGTTTGAAGGGTAGGGGTGGGGGCTGCGAATGACTTTGGCCAACTCGAGTGAGTTAACTCTCACTCCCACCAGCCTAAGATAAGAATTGCATTAAAGAAGTAGGCAGCCCTTCACATTCAATGCTCCTTTTGTCTTATTTCCTTTCATTTTTTTTCTACTTTGATTAAAGTCAGCTTCATTTTTTCGTATTGGAAACGTAAGTATCCTAAATTCTCTAAAACCGTTATAACTATAACATCCTAAATTGTTCCATCTAAACATCTAGGGTTAGTTAAGAAGTATGATTAGTTTGAACTTTGAAACAGACACTTTGAAAGAAATGTAAGTGATTATATTGGCATGTTGGATGAAAATTCAACTCTCAACATTCGAAGAAACAGGAGGAACGAATCGAGACACAACTTGAACAAGTACTTTTATGAACAATTATGCAAAACGAGTGACAAATTTTTTTTGACGGCCTACATTTAAAAATATCGGAGTTTTCGTATTAAAATGTAACATTACCTCATAAAATTTCATGAGTGTGTGTGGCCTTCCAAAACCCTCTTGATTTCGTCACTGAGGTCGACCCGGGTTTGAAAACAATGTGTTAAGCTAGTTCAGTCTAATTTTGCCATTGCCCTTTATCTTACATTCTCTTAAAATATTATTAAGATTTCTCTTTTCTTTAAGTTTAATCACTTTTTTTTAACAGATCATTCATATCACACCTCGCAAAAGGAGGAAATTTGTACAAAACAAGTTACATCGAATCAGAAAAGGCAAAATCGAAACCGATTTGCCAAACAAAGTACACGAGGTAACAGGTTGGGACAAACCAAGACATACATCGAAAAGGTTGTGACAAAGAAAAGCAACACAATACAAGGGTGAGGGGAATCACCAATGTGAGCTTTAGCTAACCACAACCATATAGTGTAAGCTTGGAGCAAAAGTACATAAAGTACAGAAAAACATACATAAAAGGTAAAACCTAACATCCCTAAAATAGTCAAACCTAAACCAAACAAACCCAAATCCATATCCCAAAGCGGCAGCAGCAGCAGACGACCGACGACACTAGCGGATCGCAACAGATCTGAGCAGAAGAGACCAAACGGTAGCGGATCTGACAAGAAGAGAAACGGACTGTAGCACCAAGCCATCGGATAATAATGCGGCGGTGATGGACATCAGCCGACGATAGAAAAAGACAGATCTGTAAGCAAGGGACTTTTATTGTGGGAAGTAGGAGGGAAAATTACAAAAGTCTGGACGGTCGGCCGAAGCCAACCGCCGGAAGAGGGGTAGAAAAATAGGCGGTGTAAACCAAGGTTTTCAAGATCGGGATCTTACCTAGGATCGTTTTCGTCTTCACAAAATCGTAATCGTAAGATCGGATCGAGATCGTAAGATCCTACGAAAGTATGTATATTTTTGTATAGGGGTTGTAGTTTTATACTTCTACATATTTCCATATAATATTGAATATAAAAAACGAATCTAAAATTCGAAATGAATGATTTGTACAACATTAGATATATTGCAACACAACTGCACAAAATTAGTTAATACTTAAAATCTTTAGCCGCTAAAGAAACGAATTAGATACAAAAGGATACTATGCACGTGTCGTACTTCAAGTTTCAATCGTTGAGAAACGATTTTACATACAAAAGTAATACTCCGCAAAAGAACTACGACATGGTCTAATAATACTTAGTAAACCACAACCTAAATTACCAAGAGTCCAAATGAGGCCATCAATGATCAATCTATGATTTTTACATCAACACCATTTCCCTCTTTGAAAACATGACTTGGTTCTTCTCCGGACGGTTCCTTGCCACCTAAATAAGTGACGTATTAGACAGCGGCCACAATCATGCGTTTAAAACATAAAAAGAAAGGTGTATTATATCATCTTACCAAATTGATTTCTTATAGCATTTTCAAGAAAATCATCATCTCCACTAACACTATTTGTGGCCGACTCATTCGGATGCTTCTTTGTCAAATCTTCATTATCTTCGAGTATCCATTCGCCATCAGAATCAACATCTTCAAAGTCCGCCGTTTCAGGTTGCTCGACTCCAAAATCTTCATCGCCTCGTTTCCTTTCTCCCCTTCCACTTAACTTTAAGTTATACATCACAAATACAAGGTCGTTCATTTTCTCTTGATGTAGACGATTTCTGTGTTTAGAATGTACCTAAATAATTAAAAGAGAAAAACACTTAACAAATTATATATCACTTGGTGGTGTAAGATAAGATAAAGATATATCATTTCAGGTTACCATCTCAAAAGCACTCCAATTTCTTTCACAGCCCGATGATGAACATGTCAAGCTCAAAACACGAATTGCCTACTTTTTCAGTTCAGGTGTGTCATCTCCAAATGAATCCCACCAGTCGGCCGGAGATTTGTCTGTCCTTGTGAGTTTAGCTGTGCTACAACCAAATAGCCCCTTCTCACCCTTGAATGAATCAAGTTGCAGATCAATCATCTTTGCAAGTTTCGCATCCCCACACATCCTTTCAAGACAGTCATAAAATATACGCTTGCTAAAACCACAATCTTTCGCAAAGTCGACACTGTATTACATATGTGGATTTAAGAAGTAACCTGCTGTATGAAGCGGCCTTTGAAGCTGATTTGCCCATCTTTGTTCAACTATATCTATTACGTGTTGATACCTAAAAATATAAAAAAAAATGGGAATGTGGGATGGTTGCTTACAATTATAAAATTATACTAGATAAATAATGATATTGCAATATAAGATAAATGACCTTGATTCAACATCTTTGTATAAGTACTTGATATCTTTCTTTGCATTCTCCATGGCATCATAAATGTAACCCATGGCAGGTCCATCTGAATCGACCATCCGAAGTACCCTCATCAAAGGAACTACAGCACTACAACATGTGTAAACTGATTTCCAAAATCCTACATTATCAAGAATGATACTACCAACATTCTTCCCTACCTCTGATTTTGAAAAGTTACTGGTTTCCCATTTTTCGGATGCAAACATCGAGATTAGTGCATCTTTTAGCTCATGTAATCGACAAAGAGTAAGATAGGAAGTAGCAAACCTCGTTGCACCAGGCCTTAGGAGTTCCTTACCCTTTGAAAACTCTTTCAATAAACACATGAGACGAGTCCTATTATAAATAAAACTTACTACTTTTCTAGCCTTTGCTATGGTGACTTTGTGTTCTTCAATCTTCTTTTCAAAGTCCTCTAACATCAAGTCGATACAATGTGCAGCGCAAGGTGTCCAAAAAAGTTTCTTTCTTTTTTCCATTAACATCTCGCCAGCAGACTTATAATTTGCAACATTATCGGTCACTACCTGAACAACATGTTCTTCACCAATTTTCTCCACGAAATCATCCAACATCGCAAATACTTTTTCCTTTGTCTTACTAATCTTTGATGTGTCAATCGATGCTAAGAAGATGGTACCTTTTGGGCTGTTCACAAGAAAATTACATATTGATCGATTCTTCCTATCACTACACCCATCGCTCATCAATGTGCAACCCGTTTTCTTCCACTCATTCTTGTACTCCTCTAGTAATGATTTTGTATAGTTAACTTCTTTTTTTAAATAGGTAACTCTTATCTCATGGTAAGAAGGTGGATCAAGACCTCTCCCATATTCACCAATCATTTTTACCATTTTGGGAAACTCAGGATTCTTTACACAATTAAATGAAAGAGCACTTGTGTAGAAGAACCTTGAGATTTGTTGGCAAACCTTTTCACGCTCATCTTTTTTTAAAATCTTATTTAGTGTATTCTGATGAAACTTGTCGCTTTGACACGATTGTTCAACTTCATCAATCGTAAACACACCTTTCCTTTTCTTTGAAATCAACTCATTTTGTTCCAAAATATTCTGAATTTTCACTTTGACGTCTTCTGGAACTTTATCAGAAGCCGCAACATTTTGATGCGTCCTAGCTAAGTGATGCTTAAACCTGAATATCCCACCAGTGGACACTTCCTTACAATAGTTACACTTCACCTGTCTATTACCTAAGTCAATCCCGTACTCCCAAGCAACATCTGTTCTAGCCCCACCTGCATTACTTCTCTTTTTTTTGCTATTTGCAGATGGTACATGAGACGAAGAAGGTGTAGATGCCGAACAACTATTTTTCTTCATTATGTTTGTACATTAGAATAACATATATGTTACAAAGTTAATAAGTAACTAATGGTCTAATGTTATAAATAACTGATAACATAACAATGTCTAAAAGCAAAAAGCTAGTCCTAAGCTAATATCCTAAACTCTTAAATGTACATTTATGTCTAATTAATAACGGTAAATGCACATATCTTTTGCACACATTGTCTTGATCGAAACATGCATTGATCGAGCCAACACAAAAATCAATCATATTAGACTATTAGTAACTTATTTGGTAAACAAATCTAAACTCAACAAAAAAATAAATTAAATAACAAAAAAAATAAACGAACTAAAAAAGAAATTAGAGTATGAGTGATAGTTACTAATTACTTACTTGAGTATGAGTAGATTATTGCAAACTAGCAATAATTAAAGAAGAAACCAAGATGATGGAATGGTAGGAGCAGATTTTGGATCATTGTAGGTGATGGTGCATTTTAATTTTTAGTTAGGTTATGTTCAATTTAGGGATTAGTTAGGTATGTATACGAATGGTTAGATAAAATCCCCAAATTGATTTTTGGTTCCTTGTGATTGGGCTTTAGACAAAATATAGTGTGATTGGGCCTTAGACAAAATGGGCCAAAAAGTTTGAAACGGAGAAAAAGATTGGGGTAATACTAGGATCGGATCGTTACCGATCTTACGATATTATACACGATCCTACGATCTTAATACGATCTTGCCAGGCTCACGATCCGGAGTACGTTCTAGATCGTTTTACATTTGTAGGATAGTAGGATCGTACGATCAGGATCGCGATTTCGACAACCTTGGTGTAAACTATGGAGAAAAGCAGAGGTAATTTTAATCACCTATTGTTACATAGATCCCACACAAACACATCTATCTTCAAAAAGTCAACTTTGTGAAAAAAGCTTAAATAGCAATTTTTAACTTTTTGCTCATTAGATAAAAGATACAAGTACAATAGGTCTTTTTGTACACTAATAAATTACTCCAACAACCATCTTAAGGGGTGTTGATGATTCTAGAAGCAGAGTGGGCCAAAACGAAACCGTAAGAACCATAAATCTAATTTTTTTAAATGTGGATCGAGGAATCGTTCTAAGTTATTCGGTTTGGTTTCTGTACAACAACTCTGATGTTAGCAACGAATCTTACCACGAGCCCAACATTTTGAACGACACACAACACCCCGTCTAGTGTCAAACACCCTCGCGCAAAGACACCAACATGGTTGGTATTTTTATTTTTTTTAACAAAGTTAGGTATTTATGGGCCCATAATACTACTTTTTCACTATTTGGCATCACTATTTCTTTGGCTCACCACACCACCACAAAATGTGATGTCAAATGAGTTTCATGCCGTACGTGACAATAATTTTTCCTTTGGCATCAAGTTTAGGCCTCAACGGCTCCCAGTGCTCTTAAGAATAGCTTTTTTGTCACATACATACAATTAGGAATGTAAAAAAATGCATAGGTCATAAACTTAAAAAAAAAGTATTTGGTTTTGCATATATATCACCTTCAATACTTTTTAGCCTATATTTTTGTGTATAGTCATGTCACATTCAATAACTGTTTACACCCACTTACATGGAATTACTTACTCGTCAACCGGAAAATTTACATTACATGTTAGATTATTGAGAAAGTGTAAGGTTTTTTCAGAACCAAATAAATGTACAGAACTGTGAGAACCAGAACCACCTTTATACTATTAACAATGTATATGCATTTTCATTATTATGTTTAAATTAACATTTAATAATTGTTTTATTACTTATAGATCCGAGTATTATGAGCGATATGAAGAGTGCACATGTGTTTTCATATTATCCTACGAAACGATAGTTATCATACATACAAAACAAATACATGTGCATGGTCCAAGGATACATGTTCCTAGTGACCAACGATAATGAAAATTCATGTATTTTTCCTAATGAACTAACCCGATGAATATATATGTGCATTTTATGAGTAAAAAGGTGTTTCTCGCAGTTCTGTTCATTTATTTGGTTCTGAAAATAACCTCACTCTATTGAGAAAAAGCATATCAATAATTTATCGAAAACGTTGTTTAATGGTACGAGTTTCACATTATATCTCGTGTTTTCGGGTGCTGAGTTACCATTATCATATCAAATGGTTTTGTAAATCGTCAAATGAAAGATACTCACAAGGCGAGTCGCATTTTCATGTATTTTTTTTCATGTTATGAGAAAATTCAAAGTATAGTTACTTGATAACACTACAAATTTATGCTATTTACTAAAAGAAAACTACTACTATTAATAAAAATATTGAAAAATCAACTTACATGTAATAATGCATGATACACAATTATATAAACTGTAGAAACTAGATGGGGGAGGGGGGTTGAATAGTTTCTCTTCGATTGGCAACCAAATTAAAATTACTTTCAATTTGGTTTGTATCAAAACTATCTTTAGCTTGAAGCTAAGTTGCATAATGATTAGGTTCAATTCAAATGCACTAGTAAAGATAATAGGTAAGTGTAATGATAATGAAATAAGTAAAGAGTAAGGAAGGAGACAACCTAGTGGGAAGACACCAAGATTTATAGTGGTTCGACAACGAGGCTCTATCCTCGTTTCTACTCCACTCCTCGAGTACACCTACTAGAGATTTCTACTATATCCACAAGCTCCCTTCTTGGCGGAGAAAACCTTACATCGTCGCTTACATTATTTTCCGACACTAAGCTAAATGTCGAGACCTAATCTTTAGCTAGGACCAATCTACACAACGTTGCCCACTTCACAATTTAACGACACAAGGCTAGATGTCGAGTTCTAATCTCAAGGTAGAACCTATCTTCACGATGTTGCCTACTTCACCATTTTACGACACAAGGCTAGATGTCGAGTTCTAATCCAAAGCTAGAACCAATCTTCACGACTCTTCACTTTGAAGCTAAGTGAGAACTTCACACAACACAACTACTAATCACTTTTAAGTTTAGTGAGAACTCACAAGACACAACCACATCACTTTATAGTTTAGTGAGAACTACTACACAAATATATTACAACTCAACTAGACATATCCAAGTACACACATGTATCTTGGATCTACACAACACAAATCCAAGCAAACACATATGCAATGGATGTACACAACAAATCCAAGTATTCACAAATAACTTGGATGAACACAACTAGTCCAAGTATTCATAAATACAATAGATTGACATAAAACAAAAAAAGGTATCATGATGAATATGACTAGCTCATGGATTCATCTTTATCACAACACTAGTGAGTGAGTGATCTTCTCATTGGACAAGGTAAAGGAGGGGATCAAGAGGATAATCATATGTAAACATCCTTAACACTTTAGGTGATCATTTACTAATGATTATGCTATAGAAAAAAGAAAGGGGGCTGAGAAAAACGTCCAAGAGGCTTGTTAGAAATTGAGATTTGATCTACTATTTAAAGGAGACAAAGTATAACGGCTATATGACGGCTATATGGGCGCGTTACCTTATCTAGCCTGACGGTTCCTTATCGCTAGGGAACCGCCTAGCTACTTAAGGTTCCGCCCCTAGAGTACGCTCTGTTTTTTGTCTTTTAGTGGGGTAGGAATATCTAAGGTATTTTAAGCGTTCAAAGGATATTCTAATAGCATATGGAATATGCTATTTTCAAATTTACATTTTCCATTTTAATAAAACATTTTCTAAAAAAGAAAGTTTATTAAAAAGTCTTTTGTCATATTAACAAAAGTGAGTTTTAAGGATAATCATTTTGATGATCACTAAGTATGATTAAGAAAGGTTAGTGATATGATTATTATCTTGATGATAGTGTTAGTTAAATAATTCGTTTTATGTTTTACACTAAATGTGTTGTATAGTTTGTTGTGATCAAAACTAAGAAAGATTAGTTAACACTAATAATGTTTTTAGGCATCACTTGCATTAACAATCTCCCCTTTTTTGATTACGACAAACGATAAACTCATTTACGTAGAAACACAAAATATCGAATTATTAACGAGTTTATCACTATCATTTCCCCCGATTTGTCGTAGCAAAAAGGTTAGCACAAGTCTTTGAAGAAAACCGGACTTTGCTAGTAGCTCCCCCTTGGTGGTTGCTCCCCGTTGCTTGGGGCACCAAGTATATGAGCTAAAGTGACATGCTACACAAAGGTTAGTAGAAAGAAAAGAAACACCAATGTATATATGATCACTACCTACTAAGTAACTTGAGAGGGAGAGAGAGAAGAAATCTCAAATTAGAAGCAACTATTTTGCTAAGTATGTCCAAATAGGTAATTGACAAAATCAAACTTCAATCCATTGAAGATGATAAACTTGTCAAGGGGTTAAAGTTTAGAATTGATGGAATCACCCATAAGCAATTGTAAAAATTAACCATGATCAACTCAAAGGAGAACTAAGGAAATAACACACAAACAACACAAAGGTTACATAAAAGAAAAGACACACCAAGGTAGATAGTCATACACACAATATGAGTATCTAAAGCAAAAAATATGGAAATTAAACCACAAAGCATAAGCTATTCTAATTGTGATAATTTTCCAAGATTGCTTAAAAAAAAACTCTAAAACAACTAAAGTAATAAAGACTCTAGGAGTAGTTAGTCCTTTAGTTGGAAAAATAAGACGACGATGCATCATTCGAAGTTTTATCCATCGGAACGAAAACTTAGAGACGAGGTCGAGTGAGGAGGAATTCAAAGAAATTTAACTTCTCATATACATGAGCAAGTTCAATTTGTTGAAATCGACAACAAGCACACGAGGATCCATGATGCAACACAAAACCGGTTGATGGGGGTAGGGCATCAAACCTAGGGTTTGGTGGTGGTGGGGTGATAGGGTAGGAAATGTTTTCACAATGCCTTGTGAGGTTTGGGAAGGTTAAAAGGTCATTGAGTTGAGGGGTGTTGAAGGATTCTGGTGGTGGGGGAACATTTTCTTTTGCTCCGGTGATGGGGTTAATGGTATAAGTCTCATTCCAATACTTGATTGGAGAGAAGGTAGGGTTTTTGGGTGGTTTGGAAGAAGATGGTTCATTCTTCTTAATCCAAATAGGTCGAACCAATATTTTTGGTTTCTTTGAAAGCTTTGATGAGGAAGCTTTGGGTGAGTTGGGTTGTGACAAAGAGATGTCAAGTTTATGAATGGAGGAGTTAGGCATTGTGAAGGTGTGAGAATGAAATCTCAAGGTTGGGAAGGTGTGAGAATGAAATCTCAAGGTTGGAGATGTGTGAGAATGAATTCTCAAGGTTGGGAAGGTGTGAGAATGAAATCTCAAGGTTGGGGTATAAGTAAAATGTAATCAAGGTATGAATTTGAATACAAAATGTGAAGTGTCAAAGAATGTTTAGCCAAATTGAGCAAACAAGGAATCTTGACAGGGTATAGGGTTTAAATTTTTTGACCAAAAACGAGTCAAAAGCTAGTTTCTGTCCGCGGTACCTTATAGGGACCGGCGGTTCCTTATCACTTAAGGAACCGCGCGACTTTAAGGAGCCACCTGCAGTGGACTTGAAACCAAGTTTTTCCAGGGTTTTGAGAAAAACTAAGACTTTTTCAAAAAGTTGCAAATCTTAAAATTTTACCTCTATTAGCACTAAATTATGCTAGGGTTGCATAAAAGCAACACATTCACAAAGAATGTCTTGACAAAGGGTGACAAAATATTTAGATATTATTTTGAACCAATTTTAGTCAAGTTTTTAGAGGTTGTGATAGATTTAGGTTCAATTTTAATTTCAAATTAAAGTTGATTAATGCGCACATAAGAATAGAAACACATTAAGCTAAATCCATTAATCAACTTCATGAAAAACTCATGAAGGAAGAATGTACAATGACAAATGAAAGAAAAGAACAACTAACTAATACAAAGTTAGCTTAATACTAGATCTAGATGAGTAGTCTTCTTTGGCTTGGTTTTGTTGAAAAAAAAACTTATTAAGAAAACTCATCATTCATCTCCTAGGAGGAGGCATGGAGAACAAGGTAAGCAAGAATTCTTGCAACCTCCTATGTAGTCCAAACATCTCCATCCTAAGGTTATGGATTATGTAGTGGTTGTAGAGGCAACATGGACAATTAGGACCATGAGTCTCTTGAAACCCATAGTAAGGATCACCCGAGAGGAGGGAAAGTGGGACACCCAAAATTGGAGTGTTTGAGTGTGGTGGAGGTGGAGGAGGCATGTTATCCAAGGGTGATGTGGGTGAGAGTGGAGGCATGTTCCCCAAAGGAGAAATGGGTGAGTGTGGAGGTATGTTCTCCAAGGTTGGTGAAATGGGTGAGTTAGGAGGGGTAAATGGTGAAGTCACCAAGGTGTCATCAAAGTCATTCACAAAAGGAATGCTTTGGATTGGTTGGGGTTGTGTAGTCACATCCAAGGGTGTACTTGGATTGAAGGGTGAAGAGAGCTCATTCATTCTTGAGTTGAATGAAGAGGAGGTAGAACCAATGGAGTGGTTAGTACCATGGGGGGATGTTGTCTTGCATGGTGCAAGGAGTGGTGAAGGTGATGAGGAAATGAGGATTGGAACCATCTCATTTTTGGGTGTGTGAAAGGGTGAGGAGTTAGGCTTGGGTACCTTAATCCTAATCTTAAGTGTTTTCCTTGGGGTGTTTGAGGTTTTTGTAGAAACCATGGTTGACAAGGGTGGTTTAAGGGTTAGGCAAGGATGTTTTGATGTGTGAAGAACATGACTAACAAGGTGGGTTTAAATGGGTGAGGGGATGATCCAAACTAGTAATGGGTTAAAATCATTTTAGGTGAATAATGAATTTAGGTAACCTAGTTTAGGAAATATGCAGGTTTTTGCAAAGAATTATGCAAAGTTTACACAGATTGAAGAAAATAGTGTAAAGCAAAAGATTCTGTCGGACACAGTGGCGGCGGTTCCTTATCTAGGACCGGCGGTTCCTTATCGATAAGGAGCCGTTGGTCGATATGGAACCGCGACCAGAGGTTTTACAAATGTAGAATATTGATAATCAATGAATCTATGAAGGGGTTTGTTAATTTCTAGAGAGAGAAAGTTAGAGAGAGAAAGTGAGAGAAACTATGTGAATTTTATTAAGTGGAAAATTAAGAAATGATAACAACCAACCCCTTTCCTTAGTGGAAAGGGGTATTTATAGTCCAAGCTAAACATTGGGCTTGGGCCGGTCCATGACAAGCCCATGGACCGGTTCTTACTTAAGTTAATAAGCAAATAATAACTAATTACTAACTACGAGCTATTACAACATAAATCATATTGTGGAGTGACCGATACTTCTAATATACGTTAAAACGTATTTCTAACAATCTCTCCCTAAGGGAGGTCACTCCACGTTACAAAGTTCTAAACCTAGCATACTATACTAAGTATTCGTTCTTTAGCTCGTAGTCTTTTCTTCTTTTCTTTCTTTTGTTGTGAATATGTTGATTTGATCTTTTTGGCTTTGACTTGAGAGCATTGTTCTTTGGCCTTTCACGTGCGATCTTTGCCTTTCTTGTGAACTTTGCCTCCTCGTGACTTCATGTTCCACACACTTACGTCTTTTTGTTGGATTCTTGAAAGCTTCAGAGTTTGGTACAGCGGAAGACTTCATCTTGTACTTTCTTGAATTTTTGTTGCAAAAGACATAAGCATGTGGGAACGACTTTTACAGGTACACCGCAACACCATCGTCTTCACTGGTACACAGCAACGCCACCGTCTTCAACAGGTACTCAGCAACGCCACCGTCTTCAACAGGTACTCAGCAACGCCACCGTCTTTAGCAGGTACACAGCAACGACACGAATAAAATGGCTTTGAACATTTTATTCTAACTCGGTAGCATTTTACCTCCGGTCGGTGAAGACCGTTGGACGATATTAGATATCGTACCCGTGACGGATAGTTTCAATTAAGTAACTTCCTGACAGGATTTCGCGGGTAAACCCGTTCTCTTTATTCGACCGTCCAAAGCTGACTGCGAACATAAAGAGTGAATCACTTGGATAAATTATCCTTGTGATTAAAAGCCGTCAATTCATGAAACCTGGAACAAGTGAATTTCAATTAAGATTTTCACCATCGTTGCTTTCCAGTTGTCACGAGCTCGATTCATAAAGAATCTTGCACATTACCTACCAAGTGCTGTTTGATGTTGACACTAGAAGGATTTCCACTCGTCACTGTGGTCAATAAAGAATCACTCTGAGTGTTCTGGCAAGATCATATGATAATGCGAAGAGGCCTGGAACGAGTTTAAGTTCAATTAAGAATTAAACCACTGTTACCTTCCAGTTTTTCACAAGATTGGTTCTAAAAGAACCGCACGTGTAACCTACCATGAGCTTGTTTGATGTTGGCTCAAGCAGGATTTCCATCTTCATTGTAATACTTGCGTATTACTCGGATGTTCTGGCAATATTACAGGAATACTGCGTAGGACTCATGAAAATCTCTTACTTTTCACAGTGTGTGAGAAAGCAAGGAATAAATGGAAAGTGTCCTAATGAGACTTTTGATGATCTCTTGGCTCTAAACTCGATTGTGCGTTTTGATTTAGTGAGCGATGGCTGGAGAGGAGTGCCACCTTTTCAATACCAGTCTATTCGGAGTGAATAAACCAGTAGATAACGTGTTGATCTCCGTGTGATTAAAACAAATACCTTTTGAGAGATATTTGAGTTAGCTGGGGAAGGGTTGTGCATTGCATCACTGGGTCCATGATGTCTTTCTTCAATACCGAGAATCATTAGCAAAAATGACCTCAATAGCATATGTATTGACCCGGTTTCTGCCTAAAGTTGTAAGGAGGGCTTCTTTCTTTACACCCTTTATCTTTACATTTCTTTTTCATTCTTCAACCCCTTCAATGCTTACCAATACGTCATCACTAGCACCTTGTTGTGATTGTTCCAGTGCTAGCTTAAGTACTTGGTCGGCATTCAGCTACGTTCACATTCTTTCTCCATCTTTCCTAGGACTTCTAATTCTAACTAGGGAATTGTCCTTGGGAAGATTCCATCGGCTCTGATGAATCATTGGACTAAACCTATTCCTACCACCCTTTTGTCACCACATCCGTCGTGAATTAAGCGTGTTTTGGGAAGGAATTGCCACCATAAAAACATCATTGAAAATCACCTAAGGTACTTGTGATATTAAAATCAAAAGTTTTGTACCTTAGGTGTTTTGATCATCAAAAACGCTCCCCCTTAACACGTGCTTAACACATATTAAGTTGGATTATCATTAAGTCTTTTTCATTTTAGCCAAGTAACACTTACGTCTCCTTAATCCCATTTTCTCCCCTTATCCAAAATGTTAACCATTAATATTTGGGATATTGAATGGATTAACCGGTCTTTGGGTAAAAATGAAATCAATGTTTGGCCATAGAACAAGTTATTGCTCCCCCTTAAGTTAATAAGGGATAGTTGTAGTGCTTTGGTATGACATATTTTGAAAGATTTAGAATCTCGTGAGAAATTCTTGAAAAATTATCATACCTTAACACTACACCAAGCCATTCAAGCACATTATTCACAAATTTACATATTCACAATTGAAAAACCAATATAAAGTGACCTGAGATGTACGACCCATCAGATGGATCGTTGCAGTAGCTTGTGGTGCACTAAATACGGTCTTCCACCCACGAATCTTTCCAAGCTCCTCATCAATCTACGTTCACGGAGCTTTTGATCAATCTTTTTGATCACATACTTTGCCATCTGCCGATAACCCGGATGCCAATCCTCCGTCATTTCTGGCAAAGTCCCACCCGAGTTCAGATGCTCCAACTTATCTCTGACTTGTATAAGAGTTCCATCACTATACTTGTGAAGCTCACCCACCCTCATAAACTTCATCAAACCTCGACTGTTCAAGTAGAAAATGCCGGAATTCGGGACAGAAATGCCTGTATAAGGACATCTTTCTACGTGTTGAGGTAGCACTTGATTCACAGGACGGGTTAAATTGAGCCTCCTCTGATAGCTTTCGACTCCCAACTGAAGATCCTCAACTCGTGACTTGATGACAACGCTTCGTGTGAACATACGAAGTGCTGTATTCAAAGCAATCAGGTCTTCACGAGGAATGTGAGTAAGTTGATCTCGGGTCATCAGAAGCAGCATATCTTCAATATCCTCAAGGCGAATGATGGAAAAATCTCCTTGCTGGATTTTGTATTCCCTGTCATCCTCCCTTTTCAAGCGAATCTCCGTCACATGATAGTAGCCGTTCTTGGCTTCAGTTTTCATTCCTAAGATGCTGGAGATACGGATGTCGGATCTAACATTGCTTCCAGACTTGACCATGCAGCAACCCCTGTACGCCCTTCGGACTCGTTCGTCCCAATGAGATGCACCTATGATAGCATACATATCATAATTACGATTCATTTTTGGGACCCAAAGTCGATTTACCTTTTCCTCGATGAAGGGTATTGTCCCCCAGTTGGCAGCTTTCAGCAAAGTCAGGGATGTTGCATACTTTGATGATCCCTTCAGTAGATACTCAAGATCGTTGGTGACGAAGAAGTCAAGAGCAATCTGATTATCTTGAGCAGGATCCATTGGAGGTGGAGCTCTGTCTGATTCATGAAGTCCTGGCCTTTGAACGGTTTTCAAAGCCTTTATGATCTCATCGGCATAATACTCGAACTCCATTCGGGGTAATCGGGTTTTGGCACGCAGTCTTTTATCTTTCATCGCTTTCTTGACCAAGGATGGAGTAACCGAAGTCTTATACTCATGAGCAAGAAATGCACATAAGTCAATCGGACTTCGGATACGCAGATACAGCACATCTTTGTCAGCATCTGTGATCGGATCATATTGAGCTGCTGCCGTGATCCAAGCTTGTGGTGGTGCAGACTCGTCTATCTCCAACGTGTCTTCCCAAACTCTTATGCTTGGTTCAGGAACCGTAGATTTTTGAGCTTGTTGTTGAGGAGTTGAAGTGCGAACATCAGTTGGTTCAGTTTCAGGCATTTCAGCAGTGTCGTGAACTGGAGAATGTTGTGCAGCTTCGGGTTCCGTCACTGATTCTGCAATCACAGGAGGAACAACAGCAGAACTAATGGGGTTAGTGGTAATAGGTACAGACACAGCGATAGAGATACCGGGAGCCGAAGATGCTGTAGTGGCATTCACATCGTGGCGCCACTTAGTTCTTCGTGATTCCGAGGATGTCGATTTATCCTTCGGTGCTGCATCTTTGGTGGACTTGGTTCCAGTCTTAGTAGCAGTCTTCTTGGAGCTGGTAACCTTGTCTCCCTTTTTCGGTTGTTCACCCCCATCATCATCCTGATTATCATCCCCGTTACTACCCCTTGCACTCTCCTGATTCTCATCACCACCATCATCGCCATCATCATCCTCATCATCCTCATCATCGTCATCATCCTCATCATCATCACCACCCTCATCATCATCACCACCTTCGTCATCGTCTTTCTCCTTTTCACCTTCTTCTTCTTCTTCTTCTTCTTCTTCACCCGTACCCTCTTCTTCACTCTCTTCCCTTTCTTCCTCAGGTAAGATGTGATATGGTACCACACTTCCAAACATTTTGAATAATCTATCATCCTCCATGATAGCATCATTCAGGGATTTAAATAGAGCCCGTTGAATCCTCGATTTATCATGCGACCCAAGTTCCACCATTCGAGCCTTAAGGATCTTCTTCAATTCAAAATCCGTCAGGTCATAAGCAATCTTATAGGCGGCTTCGGAAGGGTTGGATGATTTGACCATCAAGTTGTCAGCAGCAAGTGTCTTCAACTCGTCACGAAGCTTAGGCATTAAGGATTCAACGGATTCTTGCACTCTTTCTTTCACAGATGCTTCGAGTGCTTCTTTTTGTTCCTTATATTTATCCCTCATTGCTTGAAGTCTGGTAATGCGTGCAGCATGTTTATTAGCCTCAGCCTGCTTAACCTGAGCAATTTCCTCTGCATGAGCCTTTCGTGTAGCTTCCAAGTCTGCAGCGAACTTGGCAATCAACTCTTCTTGAGCTTTCCTTGATGCTTCTTCACTTTGAGCTCTTCTATTTAACTCTTGGCGAAGTTCATTCATTTCTCTCTTGTGAGCATCCGTATGTTTATCCAACATCTCGCCCAACACTATTGCTGCCATTGCAGAAGTTGCAGATGTTGCAGATGTTGATGGAATAGGCTCGGTTGTAACTGCTGTACTAAGGGTAGGGATTATGGGTGGTGGAAGAACTGGTGTGGAAGCCGGTCGGGTTGGTCGGGTTGTTAAGGGTTGGATTGGTGGTGGTAGAGTTGCCAAAGGTTGAGTTGTCACCATGATCGTAGAAGCAACAGGTTCCTTTTCCACACTTGTTGAAATAGGGATTGATGGCTCCTTCGAAGTAGAATAGTTTTCAGGTGACCCAAACTCATCAACATCATGCGGTTCCTCGTACTCATCCTCGATATCTACCCTCGCACCTGAACCACTACCGCCTGTATCTTTCCTACTCCTTTTAATAGCAATCTTCATCATTTGTTGCTCGGATTTATCAAGAGTAGGATCAACAATATCTGCTTCATCACGTAGACGCATCAAATCCTTACCCTTTCCCTTCTTACCCTCTGTCTTCTTCTTTTTGGGTTCGGGTTCAGGCAACGCTGTTGGTTGTTTGCGTTTACCTTTACTCTTAACCGTTGTGGATGAGTCTTCTCCAGTTTGAAGGTTTGCTTTCAGCCTTTGGATTTCTAGCTGCAGTAGCTTGTAATCAGCAGAATCTTTGATTTTGTTTGACAGAAGGTAATCAGGAACAGGACCCGGAATCACACCAGTAGACGGTCCTTCATGCCTCAGATCTACAGTATCATCAGCTTCTTCAGTGTGATAGCGACCTCCTGCACGCCTATCAATAGTAGTATCAAGCTTCATAAAATAATTTATGATGAGCTTAATAAACCGAGGATAAGGAAAGAAGTTTGTCTTCAGCTTCTTGTTGTGGAAGAGTTGAAAGGTGAATTCTTCCCATATCAACAAAGCATAATCTGAATTCGCAGCTTTGTACATGCCATAGAAGAGGTTCATTATTGGACTTCGCAAAGCATCATGTCCACTCGTTTTTGGTGTAAGGCACTTACTGAGAATACCCATCAAAGCTCTCCAGGGTTGTCCCACCTTAGCAGTTGTAAACTCAGATGCAACTCGTATTTCCGGACATCCAAGTGCATCAAATAACTCTGCGAGTTCATCTTTAGTAGGATCCCTTGAGAAAGACATGCCCTTGGGTGTATCCCGTATACCAAGCATCTTACGGAAGTCTGAAACGGTGAGTGTCTGCTGCTTGTTGTCGATGGTGAAGGTGATCTTGTTCGAAGTGAAATCCTTGGTTGCCCAAAATTCAAAAATATACTCATAAGGCACCGAGGCTGTACTCCTAAGGGCGTTCTTGAAATGGGAGTTATCAAGAATAGCTATGGCGACCTTAAAACCATGGTGAGTGGATTTAGAAACCTGCTTTAGCCTATAGTTGTTGGGTATAAACTTAAGGGTTCGAGCTTTAGCAATATCGGCTTCCCTAGATTCTTGGATAGCTTGTACTGTTGGATTAGTCATTTTATCTGCTTAAGATAAGACATGAAAGGTTGATGCACAAAACAGATAGATATATATCATTCTACTTCTAAGCATAACACATTTCATAAGATAAAAACAACAAGTACATAGATAGCATGCAAACAATAACAATCAAACAACTCATCCGGAACTTTTCCTCATTCGGAACCTTTTCATCCGGAACATTCTTCATTCGGAACTTCTTCTCATTCGGAACTTCTTCATCCGGAAGTTCTTCATTCGGAACTTCCTTCATCCGGAAGTTCTTCATTCGGAACTTCCTTCATCCGGAAGTTCTTCATTCGGAACTTCCTTCATCCGGAAGTTCTTCATTCGGAACTTCCTTCATCCGGAAGTTCTTCATTCGGAACTTCCTTCATTCGGAACATTCCTTCATTCGGAACTTCCTTCATTCGGAAGTTCTTCATTCGGAACTTCCTTCATTCGGAAGTTCTTCATTCGGAACTTCCTTCATTCGGAAGTTTTTCATTCGGAACTTCCTCATTCGGAAGTCCTTCATTCGGAACTTCCTCATTCGGAAGTTTTTCAGAAGAAATCCTTCATTCGGAAGTTTGTATCCAGTGTTCATTCGGAACTTTTCAAACGAATCTCAGATGTTTTAGTCTAACGCGTTTGTGAGTTTCTAAGGCAATCTAAGATATTTAATCATCATATCTTGCTAATTCGCACAAAACCCACCACAAATCCTAATCAGTTAAGCTTAAATTGGGGCGAACGAACCCTAATTCGATTTAAATGGATTAGCTGTATGAACCAGTTGAGTTTGCACGATTTAAACGAATTATAATTCAAGTATTTGCTGTTATTTACCTTAATTTAGCGGATGAACAGAAGGAATGATCAGACGAATGTTTGAATGCGTGTTTGTGTGTGTAAACAATGGCGGCAAGTTTGATAAACAGTGAAAGGATAATAGTGAGGGGCGGGGTGTATGTAGTTTGACTTAGGTCAAATAATTTTGACAAGTTTCAAGAAATCACACATTTAGTCCCTCTAGTATCTATACTTTTCCTTTTTGTTTCTAATGTTTCCATTTCATTTAATCCTTGTTTTACTTACACATAACTTAGCAAATACAATCTATTATCATATCCTCAAAATCTAAAAGCCATGCCTATCACTTAGAGCGAACACAAGTCGTTTTCTAAAGCAAAACCACTCAATTACCATGAAGCCATGAAGCCCTTAATTTTCACAATCACTTTTGAAAATCAATTTTAATGACAAAGATGATTTTACTATTTTCTCCCCCTTAAACGATGACCCGTTTTCTATTTAAAGAGCTGTAGTCATTGTTTAAAGAGTCAAATAGTGATGAAAGCATTTCCAATTTCTCTTGAAAAATTTTGATTCGTGGTTTTAATAAGATTTCTCTTATTTTGACAAATTAATGCACTGAGACGTACACAAATTCGTGTCAGACCAAGTTATAAAGTAAACTTGATCCCTTTGCATGATTTGGCTTGTAAATCACGCCCGAGAAAATTAATTCCCGTTCTGAGCCAACGTTTTCCAAAGAAATACGTGACTTTAATATGAAAACCGGGTTGCAGTCTGAAATAACTACAAGCCATAATGGGCATGTTTTAAAAATGTACAACTTTTATACGGACTCTATTTATGGCACCGTGTCAATATTGATCGACATTTCTAAGGCCGTAAATATTACCGTACTAAAAGACATGCCCGATTTAAGACGAAAAATATTTTTGGTTTTTCTTGATTTTATAATTTTTATGGTTTTTCTAGGTTTTATATTTTTTTATGGTTTTTCTTGGTTTTATATTTTTGTATTTTTCTTTTGTGGTTTATATATTTACAATAATATACATGATCACAGCCAAAGGATACTCTGAATAGTTTACCACGACTATTCAGCTGATTCTTCTGCCAACTCTTTGAGTGTCGCTGGAGTGAATGATTTCATGCCAAGCTTGTCGATCAAAAACTCGATTCGTCCTCGATCTAAGGCTTTGGTGAACATATCCGCCAGCTGGTACTCAGTAGTGACAAAATACAGCTCGATCACTCCGTTCTCCACCTGCTCCTTGATGAAATGGTAGCGAATGTCTATGTGCTTGGCCCGAGAGTGTTGAACATAGTTGCAGCAAAGGGCAATGGCGCTCTTGTTGTCACAATACATCGGGATTTTGTTGAATCCCAAACCGTAGTCAGTTAATTGTGATCTCATCCAAAGGACTTGAGCACAACAACCGGACATGGCTATGTATTCAGCCTCCGTGCTTGATATTGCAGCGCTTTTCTGCCTTTTTGAAGACCAACTGATCAATCTATCTCCTAGGAGTTGCACAGATCCAGAAGTGCTACGCCTCATATCTTGACATCCAGCATGATCGGCATCTGCGTATGATATTAAAGCAATCGAGGAATCTTTCGGATACCATAGACCACGATGAAGTGTTCCTTTTAGATACCGAAAGATCCTTTTAACAACATGTAAGTGCTTTTCGGTAGGCCGAGCCTGATACCGGGCACACATGCATACAGCAAATTGCAAATCAGGCCTGCTAGCAGTCAGATAGAGAAGGGTGCCAATCATTCCACGGTAAAGTTTCGGATCAACAATAATCCCATCCCTATCTTCATCTAACTTGGATTTCTCCACCATTGGAGTGTCTACGGGGTCGCAATTCTCAAAGTTATATTTCTTAAGTGATTCTAGAGCATATTTGGATTGATTTATAAAGATGCCTCTGGGATTCTGAGAAATTTGTAATCCTAAGAAAAATGATATTTTTCCCATCATCGACATCTGAAAGCGTGTGGACATTATCTTCTCAAATTGTTTAGACAATTCTATGTTAGTGGCAGCAAAAATTATATCATCAACATAAATTTGTACCAGAAGCATGTCGTTGCCGTCCTTGAGAGTGAAAAGAGTGGGGTCCACTTTGCCTTTGGAGAAGCCTTCCGACATGAGATATGTTGACAGGAGATCATACCACGCGCGTGGAGCTTGTTTCAACCCATAGAGAGCCTTCTTAAGCTTGTACACATGGTTAGGAGACTCCGTACTCACGAACCCATCCGGTTGACTAACATAAACCTCTTCCCTTAGTTCACCGTTCAAAAATGCCGTCTTCACATCCATTTGATAGACGATCATGTTCATATGAGCAGCAAACGCAAGGAATAGTCTAATCGCCTCCAATCTAGCCACAGGAGCAAAAGATTCCTCAAAGTCTATACCCAAGGCTTGTTTATATCCTCTAGCGACCAATCTTGCTTTGTTCTTTAATACCGAACCCATCTCATCAAGTTTAACCTTATAAACCCATAACAAGGTAAGGATGTTAACCTTGTCAGGGCGAGGAACCAATTCCCATACTTCTAGTCGTTTGAATTCATTGAGTTCCTCCTGCATAGCTTCAATCCAAGATGATTGGGTCATAGCCTGCTGCCAATTTTTGGGTTCAACTTCAGAGAGAAATGCATCAAAGTAACAATATAGTGCACTCTCTTGTAGTTGATGGCGTGTAGAGACTGGTCGGTCTAGATCTCCAATAACATTCCTAATTGGGTGATCTTTTGTCCATTTAGTGCTATGGTTTTCAATCCTAGGTGGTCTGGAGTGAACAATAGATGGAGCTTCTTCTGAGGTAGAGGCGGCTGAAGGGTTTTCAGGGATCGCAACACCAAAGAAAGGAAGCTCTTGCAAGTGAGCATATTCCAAGTCGTGATCAGTAGTATCCTCTTCTACATCATTAGGCACAAGTAGGGGTGATGATTCAGGTGTATTTTGTGAATCACTTGGTGAAGGTGCATCAGGTTCAACTTGAATTGTAGATGCATTAGATAAAGGTTCATTAACTTGAGCAACCACTTCAGGTATTGGAGCAATTACTATAGGTACTGGAACTTCATCAGTCGGGGGATCGAAGAATTCATCAAACAACGGTTGAAACAGTTTATCCCACTCGGGCCTTGATGGTGGTAAAAATGATGTAGAAGTAGGATTGTTGGGAACTAATCCGGAACTTATAGCACCGGGTCCCATCTCATGAAGCGCGGGTTCAGAGCTGTGTTGCTCAGAAGCCATCGCTGTCAGCTCGTCGAAATCTGCGTCCATAGTTTCTACAATCTTGCCAAGACGACGGTTATAGATTCGGTATGCTCTTTTGGACGGTGAGTAACCAATGAAAATACCTATGTCGGCTTTTGGTTGAAGCTTACCCAAGTTCTCACTATTGATGTTTGGATAACACAGAGCACCAAACACATGGAAAAATGAAACATCGGGTTTGCGGTCATGTAGAAGCTCATAAGGTGTTTTGCCATGGCGTTTCCGAATGATAGAACGGTTTTGGGTAAAACATGCAGTAGAAATAGCCTCTGCCCACAAGAACAATGGAGCGTTCGCATAAATAAGCATGGTCCTAGCAGCTTCCATAAGTGTACGATTCCGTCTTTCAACGACACCGTTTTGTTGTGGAGTGCGTGCAGCGGATGTTTCATGTGATATACCAACTCCTTCATAATAATCACGAAGAGTCTGGTTGACGAACTCAGTACCATTGTCTGTACGAATACGGCGGACAGTGGTATTCAAACGTACCTGAATGAATTTCAGAAAAGTGATGATAGCCTTCGGAGCTTCATCCTTTGTACGTAGAAATCTAACCCATGTAAACCTTGAGAAATCATCCACAATGACGAGAATGAATTTCTTACCGCTCACACTTTCAGTTCTCATCGGTCCACAAAGATCCATATGCAAAAGATGAAGTTTTTCTTGATTAGTGTCTTCAGCTTTGGGTTTGTAAGATTTCTTGGTGCTTTTCCCCCTTGAACACGCGGAACATAAATGATCCTTGTGAAATTTAAGCTTGGGAAGACCACGAACTAACTCGTTTTTAGCCAGATGATTAATAGCATCAAAATTAAGATGAGATAATCTTCGATGCCATAACCATGACTTGGTCTTCGAAGCTTTAGAGAGAAGACATACTGGAGAAGCGGCCATCATGTCTTGTAAGGACAAAGTGTAAAGATTTGCACCACGAGATCCCTTCAACAAATCTTTTCCTTCCAAGTTGCGGATGAAACAAGTGTGTTGTCGAAAAGCCACCTCAAGGTTGGAATCACAAAACTGTCCTACTGAGAATAAGTTATGACCAAGACCTTCAACATAGTATACCCTAGAAATCGTCACGTTTCCAATCTGATATTCACCATACCCCATAATCTTTGCTATATGATCATTTCCAAATTTAACCGTACCAAGAAACTTGCTGACGAAATTTCGGAGCATCGAGCGATTTCCGGTCATATGTTTTGAACAACCGGAGTCCAAATACCACAGGATGATTTGGACCACCTGAAAATATCACCACACAAAGACAATGTAGAGGTATCGGAATCTGAGTGTTCCTTGTTATTAGCAGGTACAGATTTAATAATCTTAGATTTGCTAACTCTAGGTTTCTTAGATTTCCTAGCCTTTTTCTTCTTAATTGGTGGTGTAGATTCTAATTGGCTCAAATCCTGAGGTATTTCTACACTGATAGGCACTACAGTGGGGGCTGACCTAATTAAAGGGCGCTGTTTCCTTACTTGAGTGCGAGTGTTCCTAACTAAAGGACGCTCAGACCTAACCTCAATGGATGCATTCCTAGTTAAAGGGCACATTTTACCATCGAGAGTAAAGGTCCTACCAGTGGGACGCCATTGCCAGCCAACTTGGGCACGAGTTCTACCCGTTGGCTTCCATTCAAGTCCATTCTTAATAGCATTCATTTCATTAACGTGATCAATCAGACACAAATCATGACGCTGTGAAAACATACATTCATTACAATTCCAGCAATTTAAATCAGAATTCACGAATGGTTTAGGCTGCTGCACAGGCGCAGAGCTTTTAGTCTTAACATGATTCGTTTTATTTAAAACTGAACTAGCATTCCTATTGTGGACTTCTACTTTCTTCTTTGTGGCACTACTAGTGGCGGGCTTGATCTTATCTTTCTTGAGTGGCGATCCTTTAGCCTTAGTAGTCGCTTTTAATCCTGTAGAAGGCAAATTGGGAACATTAGCAGCAGATTTTAAAGGTGTCTTACTTGATTGTGCCAATGACGGTTTAGCTCCTGGAGTCTTATTAAATGGAGTGACAGCAATGGGCCTATTGTTAAGTAGTGCAGAACCTGGTGTACCTATGTATTGTAAATAAGCCAAGCAATATTGAACTCGCTTAACATATTCATGAGCCGAATAATAGTCGCTGCTTGAGGGATCTAAGGCATAAAGATCGTCTAAAATATCCCTAAGAAGATCGACATGCTTAATGGCATTCTTCATATAATCATCATAGGTAAGCTGGTTTCTCTTATGAAGCGGATTCTTATAAAGCACTACTTTCTTGGTTGTTGGAGCACTAGTGGATGGTGCAGAGTCGGTAGCTAAGTTATCAACAACTTCTTGTCGGGTGAGAAGAAGTGTCTCCTTTAACTCAGCCAAAACCATATTTTTGTCTATGAGCAGGATGTTCAAGTCAGAGATTTCTTCGCACTTTTGGTTCAGTTGTTCAACATAATATTGTTGCTGTGTCGCATTAAAAGCGAATCGATCTTCTAGTGAACCATAAAGAGCGGATAGTCCCTGCCTTGTCCGATCCATCTCCCCTAGAACAGTTGATAGTCTAATTTCTAAGACCTGGTTTTTAGACTCTGCGGCCTCTAGTTCCATTCTTAATGTTTCCTTTGATGATATCTCTCTCTTTAATCTCATGATTTCTTCCTCTAATGTCTTAACAATTGCAATCATCTTGTCACTTGTCTCAACACCGTTTTCACAAACATTTGATATCAAAAGATTTTCATTTTGAGCTTGTTGTTTTAATTCTAAAGATATACAATGTTGTTCTAGTTGATTAAAGCGTTGAGAAAGTAAATTATAAGAATCTTGTAGCTTTAAAAACTCAGCGTTAGATTCGTGACAAGAATGATTATCTACCTCATTTACATTTTCAGCAACATTTACAGAAGGATCACAAACATCATCACAAATATCATTACAAATATTCACAGCATCACAATTCATCATAGCGGATGTAAGCTCATTCGAATATTTAATATTTACAATAGTAAGCACATCACACGAGATTACTTCAGACAAGAATCGGTCATATTCGGTTGAAATCTTTTCCTTTTCAATTAGTTGCAGTTCGTAAGCGGTGTCCATTTCATAAAACACTTTTTGAACTTCCCCAATTTCAAACTGAAGATTTTCCTTAAGAGATGCAAAACTTTCTTTTAGACTTTCGACAAACGGATTGATCTTAGTTTTAAACACCTCGTTCATGTGTTCGAAAGCCCATTCTCCGGCATTTAAGCCATTTGAAGTCGTACATTCCAAAATGACCTTGTCAAAGTTAGTAAAGTATCGGTTAATCTCTTTCAAGTTTAACCATACAGTACTAACAGGTGGAAGATTCTTTGGAATTTCCTTAGGACCTTCCATGTTGGCAAGTGTAGGAAATGTACTAGGGCGTTCTTCCTCTAACATGTAGGTTGGTGCTGTAATGAGATCTTTATCCATATGGAAGCGAACTCTAAAATCAGTTTTAGCAAGCTCCTTATTCATTTTAAAATAATCACACTCGGGATATTTTTCTGAATTGTATGACCGATCCTCATCAACTAGAACCTTACTTGTTCGATCATTGGGAAAAACAATCGGGTCTAAAGCCAATCCTAATTGAGTTGCATTATAAAGTCTAGGACTATGTCTTAAAGCTTGTTTTGCATATCGTGGATTAGGGGGAAGGCCTTTTAGACGTGATAAGTTAAACTCTTTAAATGAAGCATCAAATAAGTGAACTAGTTGTGAAGCAGCGTATTGTCTTAACAGCAAGTAGTCTAGACTTCTAATCTTATTAGTAGCATTAATCTCCATTTCAGTCTTCTTAGATTCGAGTAATTCAAAATCAGTTTGAAGTTTTTGAAAATTAGTGACCACTAACTCCTTTTCTCTAAGTTCACTAGACAAATTTGCTCTTAAGTTTTCGATTTCTTGCAAGTGACCCATTTGTTTGTTTCTAAAGTGATCATATTCGAGATTTGTGAGAACACTAGACGAAGGCACTAGTTCCAAGGTTTGTACTTTCTCATTGCTTAAAGCAAGCTCTTCAGACAAATTCTTATTCTTAGCTAAGGTTTCTAAGAGTGCAGCATTCATTTGGCTAAGTAGTGTAGCAGGAACCATGACCAAATCTTGTTGAGCAGGAGTAGGCATATGCGAACTGGTTCCCGGTTGTGATTCACTCAAAGTCTGGGGACTCACATTGATATTGCTATCATTGTTTGTCTCCTCGTTTGAAAGACTCACCACCGAAGATTCATTCGAATTAGCACTCTCTTGCCCAACTTGATGTGGTTGAATACTAGCATCAGTGGCATTATCAGTGTTATTAATAAGTACCTCAGATTTCTTATCTGGCCCTAAGCTGGAAAAAGTTGCCATGAAAGCAGCCTTTGCAGTTTGAAAGTCATCACAGTCGGAATCATACGCATCAAGATCATCGGCTTGGTAAGCTGCATTCTGCGTAGTGACAACGTCTTGTTCGGCAATCCCTGGGTCAGCAAGAAATGCAAGCTCCTCTTCATCAAGTTCCCTTCCTTGCGCCTGAGCATTTACCAGATAGATCTTTTCTGCAAACCACTGTCCATCCCTTCTCCTCTTGGGTTTCTTACAATCCCTGGACATATGACCCTCTTCCTTGCAGTTGTAGCATGTGATCATTCTCAACTTGCCTGTATTAGCCCGTGGAGGGTTGTTGACCATTGGAGCAGGAGTAGGATTGGCGGTGCGAACATTGGTTGATGTGGAAGTTCTCCCCTGATATTGTTGAATTGGCTGAACCATGACCCTGCCATTCTCAATTGTAGCTTGTTGGCGAGAATTGGATGAATTCCTCAACTGATTGTTGGTAGGAGCTGATCCTCTGAATCCTCGTTTGCTTAAAGTTTTTGTGAGATAAGCAGACATAGTAGTTAGCACTTCAACTGGGTCAGCTCCTTGTTGGAATACAGGAACTGGGACTTCCTCATCATCACAATACAGTGCTTGATCTGGATGAGCTGCATAATCAGTATAAGGAAGACTCATTTGATCAGGATAGCTTGTTGGATATGCTGCATTCTCTTGATAAGAAGAATATGATGGCTGAGCATAATGTGCAACATTTGCTGGATGAGGTTGTGAAGCATACTGTGGTGAGGGTGCATTGAACCGATATTGTTGCTGATGTGAGGTGGGTGGTTGTGGTAGAATCGAGTATTGGGGAAAGGCTGGTGTCATGTAAGGTGATTGATGATAAGCTTGATGTCCCAAGATATAGGGTGTGTTGTTGTGAGACAAGCTTGGTTGATTCGCCATCAATGCTAAAGAATCTGGGTGCATACCACGAGGAGAACGGTGCATAATCACATGCTTCTCATGCTGCTGAAGGAAGGCATAGATTTGATCTAAGTTGCACTTATGCAAATCCCGGGTTAACTTCACATCAGTAATGTACTCACCCCATTCAGCTTGAGGTAGAGTATTCAAGAATTTGGTGTTAACCTGGAATGGTGCGATCACAAGATTGTATACATTCAGATCATTCATAAGTGTGGTGAATCTGAAGTAATAATCGTGGAGCGTTTCCCCTGGGTTGTAGGTGAATCTATCAAACAAATCATACAGCTGACACTCCCTTTCTTGTTTGGTGAGAGACGTGCCTTGTAGCAACACCTTAAGACGTTCCCATAGATCCTTTGCCACCGTATACTGACTCACCATCCTATAGATGTCATGGGGAAGTGCTTGGAGAATTGTTTGAAGAGCTTTTTCATCTGCATCTGCAACGAGTTGTTGGGCTGGAGTGAGTTCTTCAAATTCTCGTGGTCTAGTCACGTTGTCAACCGTAATGGTACCATAGTCGAGTGGACCATTCAAAATCGATTTGACCATAAGCCTTCCGTATGTCGGTTTCCCCTTTAGATATTGCATCATTCGACCTTGCCATGCCTCAAACACCTCTTTAATGAGCATCGGTGGACGGCTATCAGTTCCCGTTATGATTGATATATCCGTAAGAGATGTCATCTGAGGCATTACTGAATTTGGATTCATTTTGTTTTTCTTCAAAGAAACAGAGATTATCGGTTGATCGAGCAGTGAAGTAAAGCTTGTGAATTGTGTTGTGTTTTTGTTGTATGAAACCAAGATTAAATCCTCTAAAAAATCGTCGAAAAAACAAGCAAAATTACCCTTGATTCGGAACTTTTTGTTGATTCGGAAGTTTGATTCGGAAGATTACCTTGATTCGGAACTTTGTGTTGATTCGGAAGATTACCTTGATTCGGAACTTTTGGGTTGATCCGGAACTTCTTGACTCGGAAGTTCTTGGTTCGGAACTTTGGCTTGATCCGGAACTTCTTGACTCGGAAGTTCTTGGTTCGGAACTTTGGCTTGATCCGGAACTTCTTGACTCGGAAGTTCTTGGTTCGGAAGTTTCTTGATCCGGAACTTCTTGGTTCGGAAGTTTCTTGATTCGGAACTCCTTGACTCGGAACTTCTTGGTTCGGAAGTTTCTTGATTCGGAACTCCTTGACTCGGAACTTCTTGATCCGGAAGTTTCTTGATCCGGAACTTCTTGGTTCGGAAGTTTCTTGATTCGGAACTTCTTGACTCGGAACTCCTTGATTCGGAACTCCTTGATCCGGAACTCCTTGATCCGGAACTTCTGCTGAATGAACAGAAACCTCCTCCAATGAACAGTCGAACAGTAAAAAGTAAGATTAAGCCCAGATTTTGACCAAATAACCCAAAAAGTTTTGTGCTTTCGACTAAAATAAGTAACAACTAATACTTATCCACTAATCCCAATCACAAAAACATCAAAAACACCAAGAATCAAGATGATTTTTCTTAAAGAACACTAATACAATCAAAAACTAAAAAACCACACAAATCACCACCTTAAATCACCCCATAGCTCTTGATACCAAATGTAGAATATTGATAATCAATGAATCTATGAAGGGGTTTGTTAATTTCTAGAGAGAGAAAGTTAGAGAGAGAAAGTGAGAGAAACTATGTGAATTTTATTAAGTGGAAAATTAAGAAATGATAACAACCAACCCCTTTCCTTAGTGGAAAGGGGTATTTATAGTCCAAGCTAAACATTGGGCTTGGTCCGGTCCATGACAAGCCCATGGACCGGTTCTTACTTAAGTTAATAAGCAAATAATAACTAATTACTAACTACGAGCTATTACAACATAAATCATATTGTGGAGTGACCGATACTTCTAATATACGTTAAAACGTATTTCTAACAACAAAAATTTCACATCCCAAATTTTGGTTAACCCAGATTTTTATCAAAGGATTCACAAGCCAAAGTTAACTACTGACCAAAATCTAAAAAGCTAACTATCATAAGGATGCACAAAGCTATGTAAATCACAAACATGATGGCATAAGCAACATTTAGGATTAAAATAAATAGCAATCCAAACATGTAGCATAAGTTAATACACATCCAAGATAATAAAAAAAATTGTTCAACATTACATGTTTACCAACATGTATTCTTTGAAAAACTTCAAAGCTTTCACCTTCTCTTCTTGCCCAATCCCTTGATCATATTCCCCAAATACTTGAATCCCTTCCTTGACTCAATCCGATGTTCATGCAATTCACCTCTAGTCCTAAGATTTTCACGGTAGAGATGCTCCATGTTGAGATCTTCCGGTACTTCACTAGAGGAGTAATGAGGAGGGGGAGCTAAGTCTTCAAGTCCATCCACGAATGAGTTTGAGGATGGGTGGGAATTACTCAAAGAGTTGAAGTGAGAACTAGTACCTATGCCATCACCATCACTTGTTGGCATATAGGTGTCCTCATCATCCGTCTCTTGATGATCGTATTTTCGCGAACCTCGATCACTTCTTGTCTTTCTTGCATATACCTCTTGAATAGGCAACATAACCCGATGAACCGGGTGAAAGCGAGAAAGATCGAGGTGGGGAAAGTCATGAGCAACCCTTTTGAAAAGGCGAAGAAGCATAGCATAGGGAAGGTTTGTTTTGGGCTTTGAAAGGGCATAATTTATTCGTCGAGCGATATAGAATGCCAAATTATACTTGGTGGATGTAAAGATGCAACTCAACATATGCACCATACAAGCCGGGATATGATCTCGGTTTCCACCAAGACAAAAGACATTCTCCCTAAGGATATTTACCCATTGGACCATAAAATCCTTAAGGTCGCTAGAGAGCACTTCATATCGATTCACATTTTGCACATTTGAATGAAGGCTTCTCACAACGTTTCCATCACGCTCTTTTGAAATGATGTCAAGGATGAACTCTAGATCAATTTCGGTGTGGTCATTTGGAGGTTTATCGTAGGATTCCAAGAGAGCATCAAGTCTCCATTTATCCGTAAAACGACAAGTGCCTTCATATGGCACACCGAGAATTTCACCAAAGTTTTCGAGGGAGTATTGAATCAATTGATCATTCAACACGAAACGAATGAAGATTTCTCCATTGTATTCAAGCATGGAGTAGGTGCTAAAGAATTCAAGAAGGAACAAGGGGTAAATATCTTATTCTATGTTGAGCAAGTAATCAAACCCCGAAAGCTCAAACATAGATTGGATATAGTCATAACCCGTTATTCCCTCGTCAACGACCCTACCCTCATGGAAACAACGAGTAGAAAGGGATGGAAATGAGTTTCGAAGTTGAGTGGAAGCATAGGTTTGGGAAAGGTTTGGCATGTATTGTCTAGTGAGTTGATGATCCTTTTGATATTGAGAAGGCATGATTTGTACCTAATATAAACATAAGACAATATTTTTCCAATCACTCATATGAAAAATTAGAATCAAAAATCGAAAATATGAGAATGTGTTATATCAATTTCTTGACAAACAAAGGATTGAATCCATATCATTCTCATGTTCACAATGTAGCTATTCCATTATTTACCAAGAACATATGAACTATGTTGGATCAACAATGGACTTAGAACATTGATTTTTCAAAACAAGATTTTTAAGTAAGCATTAACAATGTCATTACCTATTTGTTCATGGGTTCATCTCAAATCCATCTTTTAACCAAAATTGTTTAACCAAAATTCGGATTTGTTCTATAAGTGGGTTTTAGTGAAATCTTAATGAATATGAACCTAAGGAATCATAGTAATATAACCATGTCAACCCACATTCCTATTAAGGTTTTAATTCAATTTCCATTTTAAAAATCCCCAATTATGAAAGGATGAACCCTAGAGCAAAATAGATGAAATTGAAAGAAAATACTTACAATTAATTGATGTTTGATGAAGGATGAGTGAAACCCACAACTTGGAATCAATTAATTTGAGTGATTGAAGGTTTTGGAAGCTTCAACAATGGTGGAAAAAGGGTAAACCGTCGGCTGTGTGTTTTTTGGAGAGAGACATAGTGGTTTGAAAAAAGAATAAAATAATCAAACTGGCGCTCTAACAAACTTTACTGCCCGCGGTACCTTATCGATAAGGAACCGCGGGTTTGAGCCGCCAGAGATAAAGAACCGCCTACAGAGGAAGGTTTTTATCAATCAAAAACGCCAAATTCTAAAAACCAAGTTTTTCTAAAATACTTAAAATTATATCATGAACCTTTTAGAATAACATTGGATCATCATAACATTAGGCAATATGCTTTAATGAATGATTACGAGTTGAATCAAGATCGAAAAGAACTGAAATGGACAAACGACTACTCGTAGCAAAACAGCAAAGTGGAGAGAAGTCAAGAGAAGTGAATCAAGACTAGGACTAATGCTCAAGGGATTAATGACAATCTTTAAATAGTGGTAACGAAGAGCTTGTGTCATATATAGTGGTTTAAGACGTGCCTTTCCGGCGAAACGTTAAACGGCTTTGGTAATGAATAAACACAAAGCATTTATTCATGTTTAGACTAAGATCACTTTCAATAATAGTCTTAGTCTAAACCAAAATATGAGCAAGGTATTAATTTACTTTCTCTCCCACAAAGGGCCTACTAACTGTATGGGTGAAAACCATGGAAATCATGCTTGATACTTTAAGCTACTACTAACTCACTCTACATCGCCATAGTGAGTCAAGTGTCCAAACAATGAAGGTTTGAGAGGATAAAAGAAAAGAATCACAAACCACAAACAAATGTCAAGGAAAGGATGCCAAGAACAAGCACATAGTCAAGTAATGATCAAAAGAATGATCAAAGGGCGTGTGGAAGAACGAAAGCGTACCTTGGCCACAAAGAGCAATCCATCAAAGAATCAATGCTATGCCCAACAATGACTATGATGAGTACTAAGTCTTCAAGGACTAGTATCATTCCCAATCATCTTGGTATCATCATTCAAGTATGTTAAAGATCAATGAAGATGAGTCTTCTACAAGTGCAAGTAACTCAATCCACAACCAATTAAGTGATTGATCTTCATGAGTACCTACACAAAGCAAGATGCAAACTAGTAGATACATTTCAATAGTAGATCTAAAATGCATAACGACTACTAATCTTAAGAGGGATGCAATATTACCAATTAAAAGACCTATTTTTCAAAAACAAAATAGTTTTGACCAAAGAGAAACTTTAGTACAACTAGACCTTCTAATTTGAGGAGACAATGGATCGATCCAAGTTTCAAAGTACAACATACTTCAAAGATCTTGAGTGACCATCGCTCTGATACCAATTATAGAAACTAGAAGGGGGGGGGGGGGGGTTGAATAGTTTCTCGTCGATTGGCAACCAAATTAAAATTACTTTCAATTTGGTTTGTATCAAAACTATCTTTAGCTTGAAGCTAAGTTGCATAATGATTAGGTTTATATCAAATGCACTAGTAAAGATAATAGGTAAGTGTAATGATAATGAAATAAGTAAAGAGTAAGGAAGGATACAACATAGTGGGAAGACACCAAGATTTATAGTGGTTCGACAACGAGGCTCTATCCTTGTTTCTACTCCACTCCTCGAGTACACCTACTCGAGATTTCCACTATATCCACAAGCTCCCTTCTTGGCGGAGAAAACCTTACATCGTCGCTTACATTATTTTCTGACACTAAGCTAAATGTCGAGACCTAATCTTTAGCTAGGACCAATCTACACAACGTTGCCCACTTCACAATTTAACGGCACAAGGCTAGATGTCGAGTTATAATCTCAAGGTAGAACCTATCTTCACGATGTTGCCTACTTCACCATTTTACGACACAAGGCTAGATGTCGAGTTCTAATCCAAAGCTAGAACCAATCTTCACGACTCTTCACTTTGAACCTAAGTGAGAACTTCACACACAACTACTAATCACTTTTAAGTTTAGTGAGAACTCACAAGACACAACCAGATCACTTTATAGTTTAGTGAGAACTACTACACAAATCTATTACAACTCAACTAGACATATCCAAGTACACACATGTAGCTTGGATCTACACAACACAAATCCAAGCAAACACATATGCAATGGATGTACACAACAAATCCAAGTATTTACAAATAACTTGGATGAACACAACTAGTCCAAGTATTCATAAATACAATGGATTGACATAAAACAAAAAAGGGTATCATGATGAATATGAATAGCTCATGGATTCATCTTTATCACAACACTAGTGAGTGAGTGATCTTCTCATTGCACAAGGTAAAAGAGGGGATCAAAAGGACAATCATATGTAAACACCCGTAACACTTTAAGTGATCATTTACTAATGATTATGCTATAGAAAAGAGAAAGGGGGCTGAGAAAAACGTCCAAGAGGCTTGTTGGAAAATGAGATTTGATCCACTATTTAAAGAAGACAAAGTATAACGGCTATATAACGGCTATCTGGGCGCGGTACCTTATCTAGCCCGGCGGTTCCTTATCGCTAGGGAACCGCCTAGCTACTTAAGGTTCCGCCCCTAGTGTACGCTCCGTTTTTTGTCTTTTAGTGGGGTAGGAATATCTTAGGTATTTTAAGCCTTCAAAGGATATTCTAATAGCATATGAAATATGCTATTTTCAAATTTATATTTTCTATTTTAATAAAACATTTTCTAAAAAAGAAAGTTTATTAAAAAGTCTTTTGTCATATTAACAAAAGTAAGTTTTAAGGATAATCATTTTGATGATCACTAAGTATGATTAAGAAAGGTTAGTGATATGATTATTACCTTGATGATAGTGTTAGTTAAATAATTCGTTTTATGTTTTACACTAAATGTGTTGTATAGTTTGTTGTGATCAAAACTAAGAAAGATTAGTTAACACTAATAATGTTTTTAGGCATCACTTGCACTAACATAAACATAATTAGAATCAATTCAAACATAAAAACATAATTTAATAGTCATATTAAACTAATTACTACATAATAATTGATACACTCGCGGGAGATTAGTTCACTCGTCCTTAAAGGTGGTGGGAACTCCTCGTAGTAGACTAAAAAACATAATAATTGATACACAATTAGAAATAAAAAGGGTTTTTGGATGTTTAGGTTACTCAACTTTTACTTTTTGTTCACCTAAGTTACCGAACTATGTTTTTGAGACTTTGGGTTACCAGACTATGAAAACCGGATAATATTAGTACTGAAATATGAATGACCGTTTGTTAATGTTAGCAACCGGTTGCAACTGCCAGCGTGGCATTTTACTTTTACAAATAAGTTACAAATCTTTATTAATTTGTTCAACTAAGTTACTAAAATTTGCAAATTTGTTCACCTAAGTTACTAACTTTTTTATAGCAAAAAAGTTACTAACTTTTGAAATTTATTATACCCATTTTTTTATACATATCCTTTTAATATACATCTTTTTATACATATCTTTTAATATACATATTTTTATAGGATGAAAATTTCTAACATTACATGAAACCCAACTTGAAATCGACATGAAAATTAACATGATATAAATAGAGATGCCAATTCTGACATCACACGTTTATATACATATTTTTACACGTTTTACACAAATTTGTTAGTCCCTTGTAATTAGACTTATATATTTATTTGTACTAAATATAAGATTAACCCATGGTTATCTTCACAGATAAACCTTTGGTAGATATCGGCTAGATTTTGAGTCTGAATATGGTTAGCATTCCTTAGGCCTTGAGAGAAGCTAAGCCATTTTTTTAGGGAGACTATTCACAAAACCAACATTGATTTCATGATAGACAATTTCACCCTGTCATTTGAAAGCTCATTGAGCAAATTCTTGTATCGGGTATAAGCCTGAGGAAGTATTTTGGATGGTTTGGCCCTGAAAGTGTTGTATTCGAGTTTCAGGTCCATTATCCGATAAACGTTTGTATAATAAATGTGTGTTTTGAAACGCGTGTATAAAAAATGGTATATAAAACACGCGTATAAAAACTTATGCACAAAAACATATATAGAATTGTGTATATAAAAATGTGTAAAAAAGACGTGTATAAAAATGCGTGTACAAAAACGTGTTTAAAAATGTATATAAAACGTGTGTATAAAAACGTGTATATTAAATGTGTGTATAAAAACATGTGAACAAAACAACAATGTTTAGTAACTTATGTGAACAAATTCGCAAAGTTTAGTAACGTATATGTCCAATACCATGATAGGTTTCTGAGTTAGATAAGGAGGCCCACAAGTAACCGGTTACCGGTAATCGAGGTAGCGTAAATGAACATAATTTTGGTGTTCAGTAACCTAAAAAGTAAAACATTATAGTTTAGTAACCCAAAGTCTTAGAAAATAAGTTGGGTAACTTAGGTGAACAAAATGTAAAAGTTGGGTAACCTAAACTACCAAAAACCCAAATAAAAGTAATTAATATATATTAAAACGACAAACACAATTTTATGGACCATGTTTATTTAACACAAATCTAATAAAAAAAAATTAACAAGTTTAATACTACGTAACCAAAGTCTGTGGGTTTCCCGAGACCCACCCTGGTTCCATCCCTGCGAACTGGAGAGGTTCCTTCGAAACCTATAAGAATAGCCTTAGTACATAAATGTGTAATTACCGACACATAAATTTATACTATTTATAAAAGATATTGCACTTTCTCTCCAAAATTTAAAGTAATACACCCTTACAAGCTTTTTATATAAACCTTTACAACACAAAAACTTCGTTAATTTATTTATATACTAATTGGGTAGCAGTACACAATAAAAAACAAAGTGATACAAATTAATATGCAACATGTAGAAATGATTATCGCTATAAAGTATAATTTTTTTGGTTTTGCTAACCACCACCCTATGGGTGGTTTTTATATATTCTAAAATTAAAAAATTAACAATTATGAATCTCAAGTATACCATGTTTAACATATTTACTAATTAATATATACCATATTAAAACTTACTTACCTTAGTTATATGTGTTATAATCATGCATTTATAGAAATAAGTAGTTCAAATTTAGAAATGTTTGTAATTATGTAAGAATAAAAAAATACCATATGGGTGTTTGTTAGCAAAACCCTAATTTTTTAGATGCAATTATTTAAATTGGTCATTAGCATAAGTTTAATATCATATATATGTTTGATTATGAACCATTCAGTTTTTTATAAATTTGCATATTCGAAAACATATATATAGTATATGTATGTATTTTTGTGCAAATTAGTGAAATACTAATCAATTTGCTAATTAATTCGATTTAAATCGTACATATCAAAATAGGAAAATTTTAAGTTATTATAATATATGAAAACGTGTAAACATATAAACTATTAAAAAATTATATATTTACATGTTATATAATATTATGTTGAATGTTAGATTAGCAAATACCTTTCACGATCAATCATCGCAATTTCGTAATACTATTTTTATATGAAGTGCTTTATTATTATTACTTATAATTATATCAACTAAAAATTATCATCATTATATGTAAAGTTATTATTTAAATATGTATACTCACAAAACATCACGTTCGTATAATTTTAGTTTCATAGTACCGTAACCGCAACGTTCAGGTATCCTACTAGTGTAATATTATAAAAAAAATTAAGTGTTTGCTTTTGATCTTTTTATTGAACTAACTCCTTTTTCATAACATAAAATTAAAAATAACATAAGTATATAATGCTTTTAGGATAATATTATCGATGACGTGCAATGTTAAAATGAAAAACCTTTCTTAACTAATTTAGTATAGTAACAATTGATTTCTAATAACCTTTCTCAATTTTCTGATGACCATAATTTGAGCAAAGCCATAGACTTTAGAAGTTTACCTTTGTATGATATTCACGCGTGGTATTATAGACCGCTGACACTATATCACTTTTTCCCATACTAAAAAAGTTATAAAGAATGACATACGTCATATGGCATTTTATGTCGTGACCATATGGCGCAGGTCTACACCACACACGACCTTATAGCCCTTTGCATCGTCATCATGTTCATGACCACCGTGTTATCGACCTTTTTTTTCTTTCTTTTTTTGCGTGTTTTATTAGGTTATTTGTAGCTCATGGTGTCATATAACTTGAGTGATTCACGAATGATGTTTTTGGGTTAAGTTATAGAATGCGAGTGACATTTTTCTCAGATTAAAAAAAATGCTATAACACGATCCTTATGGCACCCATAAACCTTGTACTCTGGGTGTGTTGTTGTTGTTGTGTTATCGCATATAAGATTTTAAAGATGTTAGTCGATGTTCAATATATATAAACTCACATATAATAAATATCAAATTTGAGAACACGTGATTGTCGAGTTACCTGAATGTATTTCTACGTATCCTTGCACCTTTAATGGATAGTTTATAATTTGGACTAACTTTAACCTTTTTTTTCTTCTCACAATACGAAACTAGATTAATTAAGTCCACTAAAAATACAAATTAAAAAATTATTGTACAATAAAAGCCTCAAAGATTTGTTTGAAGTCACGGCAAATATATATTGCATGTGTTTTTAAAAAACACGATTTTCTAGTGTATACTCAAACGTCGTATTGCGAAGTGTTAGTTTCAACAACCTATAATGATCAATTGTCTAAAACCGTTATAATTATAGCATCCTATATTGTTCCATCTAAGCATCTAGGGTTAGTTAACAAATATAATTAGTTTGAAATTTAAAATAGAGACTTTAAAGAAATGTATTATATTGGCATGTAGCTCTCAATATTTGAAGAAATAGGTGAGAGCAATGAAACGAAGATACAGAACAAGTTCTTTTATAAACAGTTATACAAAACGAGTGACACAATTCTTGTGATCGCTTACATTCAAGAAAAACCGTGGACTTTGAAGTAAAATTTAACATTACGTCACTACACAAATGGGTATAAAGCCCCCTTAATAAAGCCCCTTATTTGTGAAAAAGGGGTCTAAAATGATTCCTCATTTTTTTTAAAGCTATACAGCCATGTTTCTTAGCATAGAACAGGGTTCTATTCGAGCAAACACATAGAGCCATGTTTCCTTCCAAAAAACAGGGATCTATTCTACCCCATAGTTCCCAGTTTTCTTCAAAATACAGGGCTCTATGACGTAAAGGATAGAGCCCCTTCCACCTTCAGAAAACAGGGCACTATTCTATGTTCAAACGGCCAATACCCAAACAAGGCACCGGAGGGGTCGTTTACATGTTTTTTTAATAAATTTTACTAAAAATTTGTGTTGTAGGTTTTATCAAATAAATTTAAGTTTTAAGTTTTATCAATAAATTTTAACTTTGCTTTTTAATAAGTAGAATTTTTATAATTTAATAAATTTGTTTTCAAATTTTATCAAATAAATTTTAATTTTGTTTTTAAGTTTTATCAAATAAATTTAAGTTTTAAGTTTTATCAAATAAATTTTAATTTTGTTTTTTTATAAATAAGATTTTTAATAAATTTTAATAAAAATCGTTGCCTTAGATTTTAAATTTTATTATATAAATTTATATAAAGTTAATAACTTTGTTTGTATAAGTTGTAAGTTAGTTTATCCCCCAATATTTCTCCCAATTATTTCACCAACCCCGCTCTTTCTTTCCCGATATTTCACCAAAAGTTTGGCGGTGAAACCCTAACCCGCTCTTTCTCCCCCAATATTTCACCAAAAGTTGAAGCAAAACTTTGAAAATTTCAATTCATACTTTCCCAAAATTTCAATACCGATTCAAAGTTCCCAAAAATCCCCCCATATACTTTCACAAAACTCTCTTTCTCTCACACATTCAGATCTGGTGCCGTCACACAATCTTTCTACAATTTCAATTAATCTTTCTAATCTTTCTTCAATTTCTACATAAATGTTGTTCAATTAATGTTTAGTTGTGAGTTGTGAATTGTTTGTTCAATTAATCTCTAATTGTGAATATGTGAATTTTTTGTTCAATTAATAATTATAGATACCCTACATTATATATCTTTATGACAAATTCATGTGGGTTTCAATCTTTCTATGAAATATCGATGATATATTAGGGGTGTTTGGATGAGCTTATTTTTCGAACTTATGAACTTATTTTATTTTGGAAAAGCTCGTAAACTCATTTTTTCATCTTATGAGCTTGTTGTTTATGGCTTATGGAAGTCCATAAGCTATACATGTTAAACTCATAAGCTCAAGAAAAAATGGGCTTAACTACGAATACCAAAGCTACTGCTTTCTTTTTCAGACATAGCCTAAGGTTTGAGATTAAGCGTTCTTCTTTACCAGGCTCTTCTATTGTTTTTTCTAAAAAATGTTTCCTAAACTTGATTAATCTGTACGTTTAAGCATTTGATAAGCTGTATGTGTTTCAGTATGAAAGTTTGTTGATTCAAGTGGGTTTAAGTTTGGAATTGATTGTTACGGTATGTAAATTGGCAGAAAATAATGGTTTGTTGATGAGAAATTAAAAGATTTTGTGACGAAAGTTTGGCTTTTTATGATTAGATTTTGTTGAACTATTGGTAATGAATACATTTGCACTTTGGAAATCATTAAGAATTGTGATCAGATAATTGGATAGGTAGGTGATGTTTTACTTATGTCAAAAACTATATCTTTTTTGAACCTATAAATGATCAATTTGGTTGGACGTCTAAAAGTCTTTTAGAACAGTTAAAAACATTAGTCCCACTTGGTAATTGGTTAGGTCTTTTAGAACTGTCAATTTGGTTGGACGTCTGAAAGATCAATTTGGTTGGAAATCATTAAGAATTGTGATCAGATAATTGGTTAGGGCTGAGCTTCGGGCCGATCTCGTCCCGACCCGAACCGAAATTTACAGAAACCGAAACAACCCATAAAGCTGAACCAAAACCGAAACCGAAACCGAAAATCTCGGTTCGGTTCGGTACCAACTCGGGTTCACTCGGTTAACAATCGGGTTGAACCCGAAAATGAATTAAACTGCTGTTATTCAACAATCCAAACACCCCTTTACAGAAAATAATTTCAAAAAAAAAATCCAAACACCCATTTAAATACCTGTTGTTAACAGTGGGGTATAATACCATTCCACAAATCAAGTCAATATACATGATAACACGATTGAGATACTTGAATTTGTGGAATTTTCTACCCACTGATATACACTGCTGTTACAGCGGTGCTGTATAAGTGCTACGCTGGCCACTGAATTTGTGGAATTCGAATATCTAGGTTTCGGGCTCGGTTAAATCGGTTACCTCGGTTCGGTCAGGCTGTTTCGGGCTCGGTCGGTATTGCTCAGCCTTATGCTTGGTACCTTGCCTTCTCAATATCTATTTTCTTCATCATCTTCTTCTATCTTAGGAGCTAAGTAAAACCTTATGTAGCCCATATCAGCTATTTTGTACTCAATGCAAATGTCAAAGAAACTGGCTCATTCATCTCAATGATTGTGGCTTATTCTGGCTGACTGTTGTGTTCTGTCTACATACAACATTTGCAGTTCTAATATCGCCTCTGGTTGAGAACTTCAACACCTTCCTTGGTGATAGAAATAACAACTGTGTCACCAATACTGCTGAGGTCTTTACAGATTCTTGTAAATTCAGTTGATGGCATCCGAACAATGACATGGTACTCTGCTTCACGTATGCCATCAGCTAGGAACTGATATAAGTAGTTTCTGTAAAAAACATACCTCTGATAAGGATTCGGGATGTGAGGTTATCATTCTGTGAGTACCCTTTTCCCCTAAAAAGTAACCATATGCGTACTTCTGTTCGAACTCAATGATTACAGAACTGATACCACCTGATTTTGGCATGCATTTCTGCTCAACTATCCGTCCCTTTAAACCTTGCTTATTAGCCCATTTCATGTACATTCCAACAATCTGTTCTGCCCATATATGAAAAGGATGTACTAATTCTATAAGTGACTCAAGTAATGGAACATAGCTTGCTCTATATGCACAAATTCATAAACCACTTCACACACATTTGTTGATACGATGATGTAGAAGTAATTTAAAAATAAGTATTAGAGAAATATATGAGCTATGAACCTCAGATCGCATGCCTTCAGGTCCCGCTTCTATTATAATGCAAGCTCCCTGAAATTCATATTTCCCTTTAAGAAGTTTGGACATCTCATACTTATCCAACTCTGTGATTAGCTTGGCTTCTTCAACCTAAGGTGTTCTTTGTTTTCCAAAACAAGTGTGACCAGCCTCTAATCTCTGATTCGGCCAGCGATTAGTTTATTTCAGTTGTTTGTTTTTGTTCAGTGTTCAGAGGAAACAAAATCTAAATAATCTCTTTTTTGGTTAGATGTTTGATAACCTCTTATTTATCTCTGAAAGATTATAAACGAATATCCAAATTAACCAAGTGCTCTCACATCTTGCTCCATCATCTTGACTTGAAATTCCATGCTCCATCTCTACTTCTTCAAATTAATGTTCTTACCCAAAATTTAATTTTTTCAAATTGACTTTAATAGATCTATTTGTTTGATGACATCTTATTGACATCTTACCTGCCTGTCTAGAATTTTGAATCTTTAAATTTGATTCATCAATAATTTGGGATTTAAAGACTATTGTCGTTCTTGATTCTTTGTAGTTGTTTATAACTTCTTGACTTTTTATATATTTATACATGAAAAATAGGGATAAAGATTGTTTTGTTTTTCTTATATTGATGTTTCCGTAAATACACACGTAGCACATGTAAACTGAACAAATGGGTAATGCAAACTTTTTGAACCTCACATATTCATGTGATATAAAGTAAACTTCAATAAATTTTAGATATCATTTGTTTTTATGAATAGATGGCTAACAATTATGTTCAATAAAAAAGATGGCTAACAATTAAATATTTAGTATAATTTTTTTAATTGATCACACGTTTTAAGAAAACAAACAATGTTATATGAGACAGATCAGACAAATTTTCCTAGTTTTTACATTCAGATGTGACATTTAGATTCAGACTTAAAATCCCTTGAAAAACAAACACCACCTAAATGTATAAAAGTTTATCACATCAAATACATATTCTAGCTTTGCTGTATAAACCAACATAAGCAAAAAGAGTAGTGCACTTTATTTCTGCTCTTCACTGTGGATAAACTAGCATACGCATAAAAAGGTGGAACTTAATATATAACTTATGGATGAATTATACATTTTGGATTTCGGCAGAAGAGATATATTAACTTATATTTTGGATTTCGGCAGAAGAGATTTATTAACTTACGACAAATTAAAAATGTTGCTTGTTCCTTTTTCTTTGCCAGCTATATGAAGCAACCAAAGATTATAATTTTGAAAATCAGCATGTCAGAGGGGAAAAAAGTGACCGCCAAATAAGTCCGGCTTAAAACAAAGTTCCTTTCTTTGTTCCTGGAAAGGGGAGCTTGTACTATTGAACACCCTTGAACTATTGAACACCCTTATAGACCAGATAACCAGAATATTAGAGGAAAGTACCAAAGAACGACAAAACACAGTTATGGCTCGAAATCAAGGTATTTAAAGTTGTCTTTTTATTGCTTTATGACTTGTGAAAAGTATTTATACTAAAATGTTGCCTTTTATTAGCAAACACTGGAATTTGTTTATAATTGTACCTCAACAAAACATTGGGTCCATATTGGATTCTGATATGGAAGGGAAGAACGAGGAAAGCTATGGATTCGCCAATGTTGTGCAAGAGTAAGAATTTTTGCATCAAAGTTTTATTCACCTTTGTATGTATACAAGTTAACTCGACTCTTAACATCCTTTAATTTCTTCTAGGACATTTGGGAATATGAAATGGAATCTTGTCGAGGTAAATCCTATCATTCTAAACATGTATGTTATTTTTTTATTTCTTTTGTTGAATGCTTATAAAATTGTTATTATTTTTCTAGTGCAACCAACAACTTCACTATTGGCAATGCGACTACTATGTTATGAAGTGGATGCACCAGTTTGTAACTCATCAGCAGTACTCATTCCCTAAGACAGTAAGTAACTTAAACTGATGACAAATATAATATGGTGTTGGTGGTATTCTGACTAGTAGTAGTAATTAGATAATCTAGGTTTTTTTTGAGGTTTAAGATATACAAGTAATTTAAGCTTTACTAGTTTATTCTGACTAGTTTATGGTATTCTGCTAGTATATTGGAAACTAGTTTTTGCTTTAGCATATTACGTAGATGTTTGGATATGAGCTGATTTGCCACTATTTGTGTTCTGACTAGTAGTAGTAACACGATGGATCCAATGCCTAAAACCTGCCCAATTTGTCGCCTAGAATTACAGAATAATTAATGAAATGGTTTCGTGTATTCTTTTGTTTAGTTGCCTAGTTTTTGTTGCATAACACTGTATCTGTTATTGTACATCAAATTTTGTAACACATGAAGAATTTGAGACACGTCACTTTATAAATACGAATAATTACCTTTTAAGGTGTTTTCTGTATTTTACATTGAGCTTATGCATGTTTTTTAGATGCCGTGGAGCGACAAGAATCCATTTAGTACCAAAGAGTTGGACAACATTGTGAGCTCGTTCATTTCAGTGTCCGGCATTGGATGATCAATCATGCTATTGTTTCAGAAAGGTCGGCATGTGGTCATGTCCTTTTGTATCTCTTGTTTCCTGTAGCTTACCAAAACACTTAGGAAACTGCTATGATGTTTAATTAGTGATATTAGTTTGTTTGTTAAGATCATGTTAATTCTGTAGAGAGCGTATTAAACTGATGTGAATCATCTCTGTCCTCTGATATTGATTGAATACATTGGTTTTGCTATAAATGGTTTTGTTGCAAATTAGTTTTTTTTTGCTGTGTGGATGGATACCTGGAAATACATACAGGTGGTATTTGATTAAAAAAAAGAATGTCATAATGCCATGTTTCAAAACAAAGAACAGGGATCTATGCTAATTTAAAAACTCTTTTCTAAATCAAATAAAGCCAGGTTATGAAGGGGAAAACAGGGCTCTATTATTCATCATAGAGCCCTTTTTATAAACAGGGAACTATGCCATCTCCTTATAGAGTCCCCCCCTTTTGATTCCCCCGGAAAAAAGGGGCTCTAAAGGGGTTTTAAACAGGGCTCTATGTCAGTTTATGTAGTAGAGTGTTCGTGAACCTTTAAGACACCCCCGGTTTCGTCGCTGAGGTGAGTAGTCATGATACGCTTAAATTTTAGGATAAGCATAACATTAAACATTATTTTTTTCGCATCATAATTTTTAAAAAAATTGAATATTGTATTTTTGTTTTGTGTGTCATAAAGAAGAACTTTTATTTTTGGTATTTTGGCTAAAGAATATGTGTAGTCGAGTCTAATTTTGTCAATGCCCTTTATCTTACGTTCTCATAATTAAAAAATTTCTTTACTTTAATCAAAGTTAACTTTTGTTACCTAGATCAATGTTTTCAAAAACCAGTTTTCTAAAAACAATAATATTTGTAATCATTAAAAGAAATTATACTGTATAAATCATGAAATCTTTCATATAGTGAACATATAAATTGTTTATTAACAAGTATAATATGTAAAGATGACTTAACGTCGTAAATACGCATAATTAACATGCGTTATTTGTATAAGAACACGGGAAATATCGCATCTCGAAAACTGGGTTGACCCAGGAAACCAAACTCAATGGGTGTAACAGGGTTTCGAAAAAGTAAAAACGGGTTTAAAATGACCTTTTTTCGGGCGAAATCCGATCAACCGGTTCACCCGGCCAGATCGAACCGAGTTTCAAAACATTGACCTAGATCCCACACGGACACATCCATCTTCAAAATATCGACTTTGTGAGAAAAGCTTCAACAGTAATTTTCAACTTTTTGGTCATTGGTCAAAACATACAAGTACAATAGCTCTCTTTTGTACACTAATATATTACTCCAACAACCATCTTTGGGGGTGTTCATGATCCTAAAACCGGAACGAACAGAACCAAATCGTCAGAATCGAGAATCAGAAAATATGGAAAATGTGGAACCAAGAACCGTTTTATTTTTTTCGGTTTGGTTTTGGTACGATTGCGGTTCTACTAGAAATTTCCGACAAGAACAATTGTATCTAAAGAATTCATTTATTTCACTCATTCATAAATGACATATTATAACAAAACAAACAAAAAAACTGTTTTAAACAATGCAAATTGTACCAGTAATTCCAGTAGTTTAAAATAACATAAACAAGAACACAAAATGTAAAAATTATAAGTCTATAATTGTTTAAATATATCAAGAACACTCATTGATATTGCAAACTTGAATAAATTAAAAGTTAGCGCTACATCACTTGTTCCCCTTTATAACTTTGTACCGCTACTTTCATCTATTTAATAATCTCTTCATCGTCAAAAAGATCTTCAGTTTCATCCACATAATTTTCTAAACGAACCCATTTTTTTCGAATTTTCAAAATCAATGGTTCTTTCAAGAAAGAACCATAACCAACCGGTTCTTACTGAACCAACTGTCTCGATAACCGAAAATTTAGAAGTTTAAAAACTAATACGCGGTCCATGATTCTAATATACAGTTAGGTTCCGACACAATTATGGCATAATTCTTCCGTTCTTTTGGTTCTTTGGTATTATTGAACACCTATAAACCATCTTTGTCAAAACATACAAGATTAATTGAAGGTATAAAAAAGTTTATTGATTCATATTGTATTAGGTTTTGAAAAAATTAAGTTACTCTATGTAAATCAAGTTACATTGATAAAAGTACATTGAAGACTTTACATTCAATTGAATCTGATGCTCCCTTTACCTCTTTCATTGTGACAGTATTAAATTATCTCAACTACTATGTTTCTTTTTATTAAATTTCAACCTCCTTTGCTCTCATTCTGACAAGTAGTAAATAATCTCAACTACCGTATTGTCTTTCTCTTTGTTAAATACTACTATAGTACTTCGTAAGTGATTTAGCAATTTTTAACTTTTTGGTCTTTCGGTCAAAACATTCAAGTACATTAGTTCCGCTTTTGACACTAATAAATTACTCCAACAACCATCTTAGGAGGTGTTCATGATTCTAGAACCGGATCAAATCGAAATCGAACCGTAAAAATCGTGAATCGAAAAGTATGGAAAAAGTGAAATCAAGAACCATCCTAAGTTCTTCATGTTGGTTCCGGTACGATTCCTATTCTAGTATGGGATTTTTTGAAATACCTGACGAGAATCTTAAAAAAAATTATACTTCTCAATCATTCATTAAAGACATATTATAACAATACAAACACCCACAAAAACGCCTTAAAAATTAAATTGTATCAATAATTTAGATAGTTCAATATAACATAAAAAAACACAAAAGGTAACAAATATCAGTGATTTATTTTTAAAAGTATCAAGAACTCTAATTTGTGTTCCAAACTTCCAAAATGCTTAACGTTTCATCACTTGTTTGTCTTTAAAATTTCATACCTTTATTTCATCGATATAACAACCTCGTCCTCATCTAAAAGATCTTCAATTTCATGAAAATAATATTCTAAACGAACCCTAAAAATATGTATTTTCAAAAGAATGATTCTTTCGGGAAAGAAGCGGAACCAATTGGTTCGTTTCGTACTGTCCCGAGAACCGAAAGTTTGGAATTTTAAGAGCCAAGAACCGGAGCACGATTTAATATATGGTTCGATTTCGAAATATTGTTCCTATATACTAATTCATCATTTTTTTTGCTTTTTACGCCCCTATCTTTGACAAAAGTTTGATAATTCATATTATATTGGGCTTTCAAAAAATTTATAAATCAAGTTATCTTGATATAGATATTGGGCTTTTGAAGTTGTACATTGAATTGGTTCCAACGCTCACTCTGACAAATAGTAAATGAACACAACTATCTTTCTTTTTGTTTAAATACTAGTACTACCTAAGTGCTTCCTTCACAACTACACTAAAACACAGCTATGAATATGATGGTCACCATCCCTCCACCACCACCAGATCCACATCCAAAAGGCTTTTTTGTTTAGGATCTATTGACGAAATAGGTGGTCTCGAAAAAGAACACACTTAGGTATAGTCTTTTTTATTTAGGATTTTTGCATATGCTTAAAGAATAATGTGGTTAATTCATAAAATTATTATATGGCTTTTGGTTGGAACACGTATTGCAAGATTAAACTATCAATTATTGATACAAGTGGCCAACTGTCATTTAATCGACCGCCTAGGCGCTGATTTATCGGCCGCCTAGGCCGAGTTTTGCATCACTAGTATACTGATTGTGTTGTCCTCTATTGTTACTAGTTAATGGGTTTTCGTAAATGATTAATTAGGGTTAGGATAATGATTAAAACAAGCCAAGCTTTATATGTAGTATAGCTCGTCTATATGGATCTCGATCTTTACTATTTTATGTGTGTCTATTGTTCAGGTATGGTATGTGCAAGATTTTGAAGAGGGTAAAAGTTATAAAAAATCATCGTACTTATTGATTTGTACCGACTTTAAACACTTGCTAATTAATCTCGTGACTTTACCATTGTACTCTCATATTTATTCCGACTATACTAATTTAAGCGTAAAATGACTATATTACCCTTTTAAACGACCAAAATACCCTCCATTAATAGTTACCCTGATCTGATTTCTATCTTTTTCTTATCATTTCAGTTATTATCTTTATTAAAAGTACTGTGATTAGTGATGAAACTAGAGTGCTTGGATTATCTTTTTCTTATCATTTCAATTTCTATCTTTTTCTTATCATTTCAATTATTATCTTTACTAAAAGTACTGTGATTAGTTACAAAGTCGACAAAGATGATGATTTGGAATACCCTATTAAGGATTTTGAAAAAAAGGCTGTGATTAGTGATGAAAGCAGAAGAGAAGAAGATGATTATTGAGGAAAGCCCTTTGATCGTTGTTTGTGAGGATTGTCATGAGCCCGTTAATAAAGGGCATGAGGCTAACACACATCCACAGATTTACAAGAACCGAAGGACCAGGATTCAAGTGTACATAGCAAGACAAAGAGGAGGCGCAGAAGCCGCTGGGGATGAAGATGATGTTGTTTTCTTGGGGAGGAACTTTGGAAAGAAGGTTTTACGCAAGATGAATGGTCAATTAAGGAGGGAAGAAGTAGAGGCGGTTTAGTAATTTTACTATTTGTTTTTTATATCATCACATCAGATCTCTAGACTTTATGGTTTTTGTTGGTTTCCAAAATATTTGACTGTTGTTGTTGTTGATTTGGATGTATTTCGATGGTCATGTAATTATGTTACATCATTATCTTTTGGCTTTTATTCAATTGTTTATGGATAGTAATTAATTAGATTCTAAAATGGATGAGAAGTTAGAAGCAGGTGGCAATACATGTAATTATGTTGAAGAAGACAATGGTAATATAGTCATTTTACGCTTAAATTGGTATAGTCGGAACAAATATAAAAGTACAATGGTAAAGTCACGAGATTAATTAGTAAGTGTTTAAAGTCGGCACAAATCAATAAGTAAAATGGTATTTTATAACTTTTACCCTTTTGAAGATAGGGATCCTACTACTCATGATGTTTTCGTCTTTGAAGATCGTAGCATAGTATGATGTCGTCGTAACTTATTATTATGTAATATTATTGTCGACGTCATATGAATTACTCCAACAACCATCTTAGGGGTGTTCATGATTCTAGAACCGGATCAAATCAAAATCGAACCGTAAAAATCATGAATCGAAAAGTATGGAAAAGTAAAATCAAGAACCGTCCTATGTTCTTCAGTTTGGTTCCGGTACGATTCCTGTTCTAGTATGGGAATTTTTTGAAATTCCTAACGAGAATCTTTAAAAAAGTTATACTTCTCAGTCATTCATGAAAGACATATTATAACAATGTCAACACCCACAAAAGTGTCTTAAAAATGAAATTGTATCAATAACTTCGATAGTTCAATATAACATAAAAAAACACAAAAGGTAACAAATATAAGTGTTTTATTTTTTAAAAGTATCAAGAACTCTAATTTATGTTCCAAACTTCAAAAATGCATAACGTTCCATCATTTGTTTGTCTTTATAATTTCATACCCTTTTTTTCATCGATATAACAACCTCGTCCTCATCCAAAAGATCTTCAATTTCATGCAAATAATATTCTAAACGAACCCTAAAAATCCGTATTTTAAAAGAATGATTCTTTCGGGAAAGAAGCGGAACCAATTGGTTCTTTTCGTACTTTCCATAGAACCGAAAATTTAGAATTTTAAGAGCCAAAGAACTGGAGCACAATTTAATATATGGTTCGATTCTGAAATATTGTTCCTATATACTAATTCATCGTTTTTTTTGGCTTTTTACGCCCCTAATCTTTGACAAAAGTTTGATAATTCATATTATATTGGGCTTTAAAAAAATTATAAATCAGGTTATCTTGATATAGATATTGGGCTTTTGAAGTTTTACATTGAATTGGTTCCAACGCTTACTCTGACAAATAGTAAATGAACCTAACTACCTTTCTCTTTGTTTTAATACTAGTACTACCTAAGTGCTTCCTTCACAACTACACTAAAACACAGCTATGAATATGATGGTCACCATCCCTCCACCACCACCAGATCCACATCCAAAAGGTTTTTTTGTTTAGGATCTATTGATGAAATAGGTGGTCTCGAAAATGAACACACATCAAAAGTATACCCCCGTTATCCTATCTACAATAATACAAGTAACCTAACTGGCGTGCGTGAATCTGAATTCAGCTTGCCATAAGTTAAAAGTTGTTTAAGTAGGATCTTGTTCTCAGTTTTTAACAAATCAAACATTTACATAGTCTAAGAAGAAATTATAAAAACGAGACTGTGTATTTGAGTAGTCTGGTGTGGATATTGTGAGTCACAAGGAAGGTCACATGGAGACCCGAGAGGCACAAAAGCTTGGCTAACTTCTTAACTTAAACACGGAGTTTACAAGGCCTTGTAGTGGTAGAGGAAATATCGTGATAGTTTTTCCTGATCCATCAGCAAAACTGTTTCTTAGTTGTGTTTTTATGAGTCACACGAGAAACACTAAATCCTAAGTAAAATGAGGGTGTTTAGGATTGCTTATGGCGTATTATATGGGAATAATTTTTTTAGAAATGATAATGGGGCTTATAGCTTATTTAATTTTCGACCTAAGCTCATTTTTTCGGCATATATAAGCTTATGATAAACATAATAAGTCACAAAACATACACCTGATTAAACAACATAGAGACGCAACATCATATAAAGAGATGAAAGATTGAGCTATTAGTTAAAAACGTTGCGAAAGAGATGAAGACAAATAATTCTTACTTTCTTAGACTAATATATAGTGCAATCTTTGGTTGTCTAAAACTCATTCATAAAAAATCTTAGGTTGTCTAAAAATCTAAACAAGTGAATGATTACAAAAGATAGTAAAGAATGTAGCGGTTTACAAGTTGTTCCAACCAATGTTTTGAAAACCGGTTTTTTAAATCGACCCGATCGAGTCTCCAAGTCCGGGTCAACTTGTGTATGAAAATCACCGGTTCCAACTAGAGTTGCTTGGTGGTTTGGTTTATATATATATATAAATCTCGACTTAAAATATGGGTTTTGCTCTTTCTCGAAACAAAGAGCCTAAACCACGTTCACTTTTTCTCATAACATCAAAATTCCCATAACATAAAAAATAACCCATTCTAAAACACCATATTAACATTACATGGAAATGAGAAACGTAAATTAACAATACACTTTGGTATAAATATATATCCTAATATAATAGCTTTTACTTTTTTTAATAAAGAAAAAACAAAAAAATTGAAAACGTAGTGAAATATACTTGAAAAACACAGACTTTTAGTCTTCTGATAATTGACATAAATCCAGGGTAGGTTTTATTGTTCGATTTCATCCAAATAATCGGGTATTCGTTGAATCAACGATTGTTGGAGTTTACCTAATTATCGGTATTCTTTTGAACCAGCGATAGTTGGAAGAGGTGTTTCTGGTATTCTTTGAAATCAACAGATTCAATTTATCTATCCTAGTTTTCAATGATGGAGGATCATCAAAATAAACTGGTTATTTAGTTTATTTGTGGTATGTTTTATTTAGTTTTCATATTTTGTGGTATCTTTTATTTAGTTTTCTTATTTTATATTTTTGGAAAAATATTGTTATCTTTTTCCCTAAGTTTAGTTTTCCTATATAATTAGGACTTTTTGTATTGAATTATTATTGAGTTATGAATAAAAAAACACAGACTTTTAGTCTTCTGATAATTGTTCGATTTCATCCAAATAATTAGGTATTCGTTGAATCAACGATTGTTAGAGTTTACCTAATTATCGGTATTCTTTTTGAATCAACGATAGTTGGAAGGATTGTGTCTGGCATTCTTTGGAATCAACAGATTCAATTATCTATCCTTATTTTAAACTACATCAGTTGGTATCAGAGCCAAAGTTCCTGATCAAGATGTATCCAAGGAGAAGTAGGAATCTTCGGGGTGTGTATGGCCGAGATTTGGAGCAACGTGTTATGGAAAAAATGAAGGAGCGAATGGATCAATTCTTTGATCAATTGACTGACCGGGTGAATCACCTAATGAACAGGCGTGGTGATCGTAACGATCGGGATACTGAAGTTAGAGAATCAGAATACCCGTTTGCTGATCCCGAAGAGGATGATGATGTCGCATGTAGTGATGATGATGATGTCGCTTGTAGTGATTATGAAGCAGCCCCGGTTTATGATGTAGAACCCGAGGAAGAGGAGTATCCTTTTGTTGACATTTATCAGAATTTTCAAGAAGAAGAAAATGATGTGCCATCTTCAGATGTTATTTTGGGTGTCGAAGAAGAATCAATGGCAGTTTATGATACTGATCTTGAAGATGTCATTGCGAAGAAAGAAGGATTTTTTGGGTAAGGAAGATTTGTTGGCGAAGAAGACAACATCGAGTGCGTTGTAGTTGTGGCTAATGATCTTTGTTCTACCATTATCCAAACTACATTAAGTGTTGATTATTCAAAAACCACAGCTTCAAACCCTCATGAGTTAATTTGGTTGCCAGAAGGTAAATGGGTGGATGTTGGTATCATGATTGAAAAAAAATATATCAAGAAGCCGCACCATTGTTGGTAAGTTTGCTTTTAAGACGATCAAGGTTCGAGGTCGATTCATTATAAATAAAGGGAATTTGATGCAAGGGATACAAATTTGGATGCTATGAGTACAAGGTACGAGTGAGACAAACTCGATCACGAGTTTTTTGAAGTGAGGGAGAATGATGGAGGATCATCAAAATAAACTGGTTATTTAGTTTATTTGTGGTATCTTTTATTTAATTTTCATATTTTGTGGTATCTTTTATTTAGTTTTCTTATTTTATGTTTTTGGAAAAATATCGTTATCTTTTTCCCTAAGTTTAGTTTTCCTATATAATTAGGACTTTTTGTATTGAATTATTATTGAGTTATGAATAAAAAAACACAGACTTTTAGTCTTCTGATAATTGACTTAAATCCAGGTTAAGGTTTATTGTTCGATTTCATCCAAATAATCGGGTATTCGTTGAATCAACGATTGTTGGAGTTTACCTAATTATCGGTATTCTTTTTGAATCAACGATAGTTGGAAGGATTGTGTCTGGCATTCTTTGGAATCAACAGATTCAATTATCTATCCTTATTTTAAACTACATCAAAACGCCACTTACGGTGTGGGTCTCGCGCCATCATTTGACGTTTTACAAGATCATTTGATGTGGTGGTGATGATGACTCAACACTCGAAAATGCGAGATACGATATGTCCGTGATTCTAAGTGACTTTTTTAGAGATGGTTCACCAATGCTCTAGAGTCCTAGTGTCTAGACACAAAAGTTCTATGTAACTTGATCTACTTTTAACTTTCCTTTTTACATTGAGACACTATTTCAATTTTCTTTAGAAAAGATAAAAATTGCATTTAAGATGTATAACGCTACTTCTGTGCTCACCTACCTTCTTCAATTTTCACAACGATCGTAGCAAATTCCAACGTTCCATCTGACAATTTTAAATTCACTCCCACCAACCATCTTTGTGCATTCCTTTCATAAACAAAAAATTATCACATTCACATTCACTCAAAATAAAAAAAATTATCACATTTCACATTCACTGAAAATAAAAAAAACTATCACAGTCAGGGTTTCATTTTTACAAGTAAATTTGGGTTCCCACATACAAACACAAGATGGTGACCATCCACCGTCCTCCACCAGACACAGACGGATCCATCAAGGATTTTTTTAATTGTTGTAATAGATGTTTTCGGAATTGGTATCATACTTGTTCTTTGTTACAGAGTATTAGTTTGTTACTCGTACTTCTTTTTCATACATTTCATGTCGCGTACATTCAGTTATGTTTTTGTTTGAGACATTTATTTCACTCTTGATTATTGCTTTTCTAAAACCTTAAAACATGAATTTGGTGGGTTGGTGTCTAAACTTCTTACCAGTTGGGCTACATTGCTCTTTTTGTTCTTTATTTGTAACAAATTAATTGTATTTGTTGAACATGTTATGTGTCTTTTTGTATAGGTTAGCTTTGTTAATAACATTGCAACCATGATAGTTGGGAGGTGTGTGTATGCCTTTCAGATCATTATGAGCAGGTATGCTATTATTGTATTTATATATATATATATATCATTTTAAACCTTATAACATGATATTTTCTAATATATGCGCTTATTGACTAATTAGGTTAGCTTTGTTAACAACATTGCAATCATGAATGGTGGAACACATGTGGGTTTCATAGCACATACTGTTGATAGTTTCCTCGATGGAACTCAGGGGAAGACTCGAGGAACAAGATTGACCTTGAAGATCCTATCTTTGACTCGCCATTGGAAGATAAACTAACAACGCATATCTTATCACCAATGTGTACGTTCCATCAAATATTTTGGAATGGAGGTAATTCACAAACACCTTCTTTTATAATTTTTAAAGTTAATTATTGAAAACTTATTTATGGTTTTTCTTGTTTTTCAGTTTATAACTTAGGTCAGCAAATTGATAACATGGATAAAACATGGAACTAGATAATAAGGCGGGTACACCATATCATCAATTAAGAAATCAAAATCAAGTTTTCAGACCACCACATAATATTGTTTAACTCAGGTACAACCGTCTTTTTAGATCTGTTGATGAAACTTGGATTTGATTGAATTTTAAGTTATTTTGTCACTTAACATATTCTTCTTCATTGCAGATATAGATCTGAGTTATGTTGACGAAAGTTGGAATGAGCGGCTTTGTCGATGTTTTCATGCTCTTTTCCATACCCAAATTCCTCTGTTTAAAATGGTATAACTTTCCATGTTTGAGAGAAGTTACCCTCATCTTTTGATATTTTGAGTTAACGGTTCTCTCATTCAAGACATGAATTATACTTGATCTGTTTCTAGACACACGACTATAGCTTTAGTTGTGTACTTAATTACACTTATGGTTCGGTGAAAAACTGGATGGGGATATGTCTTCATATGATAAGAAAGCTGTTAGCGAGTTTCGGACGCGGTGTCTCAAACACATTTGTTCATTGTACATGTTTCAGTTGATTTTCATTCTACATGAGTATAATAATGCCATTTTGTCCTTGTGTTTTCTTTGTTATATTTTAATTTGAAGAAAATGAAATTTAAGACACATGAAAAAGGTAGTGATTTTTGTCAGAGAACATGTCATTAAGTTAATGAAAACAAGGTACACATTCCTTGTTTGTAAAAGAAGAACGATTGTTGAAGCAAGTTCAATATATACATTTTGTCGGGTATGCTTTAACGACATGGGACCGTTTGTTGTCTACATAACACCATTGAAGTAGATTTTTATAATGAGTACGTGTGGGAATGCACGCCATATGTACCCCACATAGAAGCAAACGAAGACTCGGGTAGGTTTATTCTTGTTTGTTTATATTGTTTATCAACTTAACCGAACGAAATTGAAGTAGATTTTTTATTTGTTCAAAATAATATTTTATATTAAAAAAACTAGTGAATTTTCTTACAGATCAGTGATGACCTTGTGTTTGAATCTTTTAAAGATCTAACTAGTTTAACCCAGATCTGAGATCTTTTATTTGTCTTTTAATAGTTGGATCTAAATTTTTATTTTTTAATCATTCACATTTAAATCAAGTAATAAAAAACGATCTTGATTTTTATCGAAGGATATGGTAAAACTTAGAAATCTTTACTTGCTTAGCAACTTAAAAAATTCGAGCTTTAAAATGCATAACATAAATTACATAATTTTTAAATAAATGTTCCGTATAGTGAATATAGCTTACCTGTTAAGCTCCAAACGAGGACATATTCATCATCTTTTTAGACTAACACTATTTAGTCAAACCCGATACATCTTGCAATGGTTTTTGAAACGCCGTCTTTGACCTTGTAACTTTTATAAATATGAAAAATTTGCTAAGTTTTATCGTGTTTGTAATGTGATACTTCGTATTGATTGAGGTTGTTTTAAGTTGTGAAATATACTGAGTTAAATACAGAAACTAATAAATAGTGTTAGATATAAGTCAAATCACATATTGAATATGTTTATCGTTTGAACTTTTGTGTATAAAGATTGAGCAGACCATTGGTTATAATGGTATAATGAGATTTCAATGTTTAGAGTCCTATCTTGTATCTGCATTTTTAGGTTGATTCATGTTAAATGCAGGATGTAACTGAACATGCTTTAAGGTGGGGTGTCTGACCATGAAAACATCATAACTTCTAAGGGTTTAGAGTCCTTCTGCATATTTAGGTTGATTCATGTTAAATGCAAGATGTAACTCAACATGTTTTAAGGTGGAGTTTCGAACCAAGAAAATATTATAACTTCCAAGGTTCTATTTCGGACCAGGAGAACATTATAACTTGAAAACATGGACCTGTTAAATATTTTGGTAGAACTAGAAGATGTTGGGATTTAAAATCTAGTTAACTAATTAACTACGATTACGCAGCGGATTGAATCTAGTTGAGCAAATATGGTTAACACATAATCTATACTACATTATAAAGGGTGTATCCTTTTGGTTGAAAGTTGAAAATGTTGAATAGTTGAAAAATATGGGTCCTACTAATCTATATCTATACTACATTATAAAGGGTGTATCCCTTTGGTTGAAAGTTTAAAATGTTGAATGGTTGAAAAATATGGGTCCCACTAATCTATATATATACTACATTATAAAGGGTGTATCCCTTTGGTTGAAAGTTAAAAATGTTGAATGGTTGAAAAATGTGGGTCCTACTAATGTATATCTATACTACATTATAAATGGTGTATCCCTTTGGTTGAAAGTTGAAAATGTTGAATGGTTGAAAAATATAGGTCCCACTAATATATATCTATACTAAATTATAAAGGGTGTATCCCTTTGGTTTGAAAGTTGAAAATGTTGAATGGTTGAAAAATATGGGTCCCACTAATCTATATCTATACTGCATTATAAAGGGTGTATCCCTTTGGTTGAAAGTTGAAAATGCTGAATGGTTGAAAAATATGGGTCCCACTAATCTATATCTATACTACATTATAAAGGGTGTATCTCTTTGGTTGAAAGTTGAAAATGTTGAATGGTTGAAAAATGTGGGTCCCAGTAATCTATATCTATACTACATTATAAAGGGTGTATCCTTTGGTTGAAAGTTGAAAATGTTGAATGCTGGAAAAATGTGGGTCCCACTAATGTATATTTATATTACATTATAAATGGTGTATCCCTTTGGTTGAAAGTTGAAAATGTTGAATGCTTGAAAAATATGGGTCCCATTTAAAAGTACTACATGCAAATCTTATTCATTAAAAAAGATATAAACTTTCGTTAATTAAACAAATGACACCCTTTCATCCAATTGAAACATACTTATAAGATATTTTGAATTATAACATGTTACAACGCTTTGAAATAAAAGTTTAATCTTTTGACGTTATATTTTGAACTTCACCGAAACACTTACCTCAATATCGCATCGTGTTAATTATCTGTTGCTAGACAATTTCCGCCGCTATGCGCGGGTACTCGTCTAGTAAATAATAAAAGGGTAACGAGAAAACGTACCTTCGTCCAAAAGCAAATGAAACAAATACGTGGCTAAATAAACCACCTATACGGTTGCTCACACAAAAACGTCAACCAAGTACGTTCGGAATGCTAGTCGTACTTCACGTATACCCAAACACCGTGTGTCAAAAACCCGATCCGAACAAAAAAAAAAACAAAACATCCTAAAACTGCTTTGTTGTTCGAGATATAAGCTGTACCCAAGAACCTTTCCCTTTGCTGTAAGATATCGGACAATACTGTCCGATCTGCAAAGAAGCTTTTGTCCGAGAACGATCAGAATGGGGCCGGAATAGCTTATGTGATCTGTCACGCCTTTGACAGATTATCCCACGATTTACAAACCTTTAGTAGTATCAAATAACAACTACTAAACAACTTGGATTGATTGAATGCAAGTGAATTGAGATGGAGTGATCAATTTAAGATTATAAACCCTAATTGAGTTTAAACCTAAATTGATTATCAAGAGTAAGTTAATGGCAGAAATTTTCTTTGTTTTGCTTTGTAAAATTCGTGTATTATGAGCTCCGGTAGAAAGGTGTTTATATACCCATCAAATCCCACTCATGATAAGTCTAAAATTCTTCAAGTTTAAGCCTTATCCCACACACAAAACCAATGTTTATCATGACTCTTCTTTACTCCTTATCTCAAATGAATATGGACACTCAAGTAAACATTCTAGATCTTTCCTCAGCTTACTAAAACGAATTTAGGACAGCCATTAAAGTTCTTACACGATTAGTCCAGCAGTTTACAATTTCTAAGCTTAATGTAAAGTAAAACGCACTCTAAGTGTTTAACGTGTATGCCCCCAATAGGCTCACACACCTCAGTCACATTTGTCTATCTCCTACGAGCATGAACTAACATAAGACATACCCAAAAAGTTAGAAAATTTAAAACTTAAAAGTGACCTTAAAATTTGACCATAAAGACAATATAAATAGAAAACATTAAATCAACCAAATATCTATGTAGAAGTAGAAAACATTCTCAAAAACAATCTCACATTGGTAAAACATTTAAATTTGAAAAGTTTAAAACTTAAAATTAAAAAACTTAAAAACAGCAAAATATCTATATAAAAGTAGAAAATCTTCTCAAAAACAATCTCAAAAAATTAAAAAATTTAAAATTTTGAAAGTTTAAAACTTAAAATTCGAAAACTTGAAAAAGTGAAAATTTTGAAATCTGAAAAATTGAAAATTTGTAACCCGAAAAATTAAAAATGAAAATTTAAAATCTAGAAATAGTGTGTTTGACATTGTGTTGGAGTTAAAAAGTTAAAAAAATTGTGTTTGACAACTCTCTTTACTTTTTCTTCTGACCAAAGTGCAAAGCTTTTCAATGCAAGAACCATACACAACTCTTCTGATTATAACATCCTGAATGGTTTCATCTAAACATCTTGGGTTAGTTAAGAAGTATAATTACTTTGAAGTTTTAACTTTGAATGAGACATTTTTCTATTGGATCGGGTGTATTTTAATAAAGTCCATTAACAAAAGAACCAAACATTGGGCCAAAATAACTAAGTTTGGGCTAATGAGCTATTTTTAAATAGTCCATCAACCACACTAGGTAGGGCATATAATCCTCGCAACCCTAAATTTATTCACCCACTCACTCACTCACTCTAATCTCAACTTCCTCCACCAAGATCAGATCTCATTTCTTTAAATCACAAACCCATATTCTCAAATAAGAAATCAAATCCCATTAACTCAGGTACAACCAACTAGATATGTCGATGAAAGTGTGTGTCTTGATTTTTTTAAAGTTATTTTCTCACAAACATATTCTTCTTCATTGCAGATACAAACACAAGATGGTGACCATCCACCGTCCTCCACCAGATCCAGACGGACCCATCATAGATCACGGATCTATTGTTGTTGAAATAGGTGGTCTCGGAATCGGTACCATACTTGCTCTTTGTTACTCGCATGCATATATCTCTTTGTTATACATTTCCTGTCGCGTAGATTCGGTTATGTGTTTGTTTTACACGTTTATTTCACTCTAGATAATTGCTTTTCTTTAAGGTCTAATATCGGTGTAATGGTTTCAACAACAAGATTTTTTTGTTGTTTTAGACCGTGCTGAAATTCTTACCAAAATTAAATATCTTTATATGCTGTAAAGTTTACAGATATAATTACCTGTTAAAGTGATAATAAGTAGACACGCGTTAAATATGATTGCGATAACCAAGCTGTTGTAATAATAACTAATAATCTTGGTGCAGGTCCGTTGGGATGACTAATATGAACGCATCATCGTCAAGATCACACCTTGTTTTCAGAATAAGCATCAAAGGTGAAAATAAGGTAACTTACACAAGCTTAAGTAAATACTACAACTTATCATAAGTAGCTATGTTGACTTTATTTTTTCTATTTTCAAATAGACCACGAAACAAGAAGTTCAAGGTGTTTTAAGTTCAAAACGACTCTCTAAAAGTGGGGCCGCTGATGGATGGAGTTTCCCATGTTGTTTTGACCAACGGATAAATGCAAGATATGTAAATGACATTTGGAAGATTTGTGGTTTTGTTGGAGCATGTCTTCTAAAGGATACGGCCATAAAAAAGTAACGACGAGAAGAAATTAAAGGATAGACACTGAACTGCCATCAAAACAGTAACGATGAGTAAAGAAGGAGAAGAAATACAAGAAAGAATAGTAAAGCCTTCTGTCGATGAAGGTGGCTCCTCTGATCAGTCATTCAAGAACCTAGTTGATCATATTTTATAGTTGTGATGAGGAATATGAAGAATCCATGTATAATTTGTACTTGTGATTAGAAAGTTGTATGTTTTGTTAGATTGAATATTTGATTTGTTTGTGAAAATAAATGGCCTTTTACCATGTTGTGAAAATAAAATTTGCTGCCCGTTTTATAGCGATTAATTTCAATTGTATTTATATAAAATCTTTCTTGCTACATCATTAACTTCTATTAATATTATTATTGTTTTCTTGGGCTTAAAAACGGCAACTTTTTTATCAGTTTTATTAATTATAAATTTTTTTAAAGAGTAAAGGCTACCTTTTACTCATCAATTATTTATGGGCTCAATGAGTATATGTAAAACATTAAATGGATTTTACTGGCGTATTTAAAACAAGTTGGTTAATAGGTGGATCTTTATATTTTATGTTTTATTTCCTAAATTTTAAACATTTTTTTTACGTTTTTATATATTTTTCATAGTTCTAAATAGCTCGCTATAACACGCCTTAAGGCGCGTTAAAACTTGAGGCGTGGCCTCCACGTTACGCAATAGGTCATGACGCGCATGTCAGGTAATCTTTTGAATTTAAATCTAAATAATGAATATCGTTACAAGTAATGAGAGTTTTATAGCTTTAAGTATTATGTATAACATTTATTATGAACTTAAGATAAATATAATATTGAAATATATGATAAAACGAATATATATTTTTATATGTTGTGCCTCTATAGGTCACGTTTTAAAAACGTTAAAGTTTCGTGTTAGCCGTTAAAGCGTGTAGCTTGGACATGCCATCACGCCACCCTATTTATAACCATGATTTTAGAACACTTCTTGCAATACATCTCTTTGGTTCTTTTTTTTTCGCAAATTTCCCAAAGTTTAATATACTCCCAACTAGGGGTGGGAATCGGGTCGGGTCAACCGGGTTCGGGTCAAGTCGGGTCGGGTCAGAACTCAAAAAAATCAAACCCGAACCCGAGCCTAATTAGAACTCAGGTCAGTCGGGTTCGGGTCTATTCGGGTCGGGTTAATTCGGGTCGGGTCAACTCGGGTTCGGGTCAACCCGAGTATAAGTAAAAAATTTAAAAATTGACTTATTTAAGTATATTTACAAGGTAAAATGGGGTAAAAAACTCGGGTCAAGTCAGGTCGGGTCAAGTCGGGTCAAGGCTAAAAAATATAAACCCGAACCCGAGGCTAATTAGAACTCGGGTCAATTCGGGTCAACCCGAATTGACCCGAATATGTTTTTGAACCTGAGTGACCCGAACCGAATAGGCTATTTCGGGTTCGGGTCGGGTCAACTTTTTCGACACCCCTACTCCCAACCATCTTTAATTTTCAACCAAGCTTTTTCCAACAACTCTCCATCTGACATTTAATTTTTACAAACAACCAAAAGGCTATCCTATATTAAATTTTTGCAGTAAATACCAACGCTCCATCTAACATCTTTAAATTTACTCCCAACCAATCATCTTTGTGGTTCACTCCTTTCATAAACAAATTTTTTACAAGTTTGGATTTCCACATACACAAACACAAGATGGTCAGCATCCACCGTCCTCCACCAGATCCAGACGGACCCATCATAGATCACGGTTCTATTGTTGTTGAAATAGGTGGTCTCGGAATCGGTACCATACTTGCTCTTTGTTACTCGCACGCATATATCTCTTTGTTATACATTTCATGTCGCGTAGATTCGGTTATGTGTTTGTTTTACACGTTTATTTCACTCTTGATAATTGCTTTTCTTTAAGGTCTAATATCGGTGTAATGTTTTTAACGTTTTCAACAACAAGATTTTTTATTGTTTTAGACCATGCTGAAATTCTTACCAAAATTAAATTTAAAAGAAGGTACTCCCATAGTATTTCAAATATCTTTATATGCTGTAAAGTTTACAGATATAATTACCTGTTAAAGTGATAATAAGTAGACATGCGTTAAATATGATTTTGATAACCAAGCTGTTGTAATAATAACTAACAAATCTTGGTGCAGGTGTGTTGGGATGACTAATATGAACGCATCATCGTCAAGATCACACCTTGTTTTCAGAATAAGCATCAAAGGTGAAAATAAGGTAACTTACACAAGCTTAAGTAAATACTACAACTTATCAAAAGTAGCTATGTTGACTTTATTTTTTCTATTTTCAAATAGACCACGAAACAAGAAGTTCAAGGTGTTTTAAGTTCAGAACAACTCTCTAAAAGTAGGGCCGCTGATGGATGGAGTTTCCCATGTTGTTTTGACGAACGGATAAATGCATGATATGTAAATGACATTTGGAAGATTTGGTGTTTTGTTGTAGCATGTCTTCTAAAGGATACGCATTAATACATCCAAAAAAGTAACGACGAGTAAAGAAGGAGAAGAAATTAAAGGATAGACACTGACACTGCCATCAAAACAGTAAAGAAGGAGAAGAAATACAAGAAAGAATAGTAAAGCCTTCTGTCGATGAAGGTGGCTCCCCTGATCAGTCATTGAAGAACCTAGTTGATGTTATTTCATAGTTGTGATGAGGAATATGAAGAATCCATGTATAATTTGTACTTCTGATTAGAAATTTGTATGTTTTGTTAGATTGAATATTTGTTTTGTTTGTATAAATGGCCTTTTACCTTGTTGTGAAAATAAAATCAGCTGGCCGTTTTATAGCGTTTAATTTCTTTTTATAACAGTACTAGATAATATGTGTCTTTCAGCTGCTAGTTGTTTAAACAATCAGAATTAGACACTATTAACCAACAACATCGAGTTCCTAGTTTCACCATTATCGTGCGTCTTTTGTGCAGACCAAACGCCACCTAAATCTTGAAGGGTTATAAGTACTTATACGAAGTCGGATGACACTGAATGTAAATAAATGCTTAGGACCATAAAAAATAACTCATGTGGACTCCCATTGCCACTTCAAGGCCATATCAGCCCCATGCTTCAGTTACAAATATACATCACATGCTGCATTGAGTCGTTCAGGGGCTGTTTGCCTAAGTTGCTACGAGAAGTATACTTACAAAGTTCCATCTGATATGCGCAGGAGAGCTGCTGGCTGCTGGCTTCTGGGGCTGACGGTATGAGCTCTTAAGTTGATTCTATAATGCATTAGATCGTTCTTAAAAAGACGCTATATGAAATTGTTTTTTATAAATACAGGCGGTGAGCTGATAATATGGTTACTGCACAATATTGATTCTTCTCATGTGTGGAAGGGTCATCAAGACATTGTCGTAAGGCATTTCAATTTAACTACTTTTTAATTTTTTTATCGCTTTTTGCTGACAATACTGTCTAAGATTATAGCCACATTGATTATAGTATCCTGCTTTTGTTTTGTCACGATTGATTGATATTTAATATCAAGGAAAACTCTTGATTTCCGATACTCATAGTTGAAGACTTGAAGTACTACTAGACAGGTTTCACCGAACGGATATTATTATGTACTTGGAGTGGTCTACTGATGGCACATTTCTCATTTCTAGATCAGTTGATAACTCAGTGCATCAATTGGGACGTTAATAACGGTAAGCAAAACGATGTAGAGCCGAAGATGATATATCAGATATCAATATGCAACTCTAGATGATCGTCTGATTATCTTTGTTTTTCTTTCAGGGTCTGTCCAGATCTTAGCTGACCATTTTCATTATGTTCAGGGGGTGGCGTGGGATCATCCCTTAAACAAGTATGCTGCTTCACTTAGTTCAGATAGAACATGCCGCCAGGGGCGGAACTACATTGAATGTGTGGGGGGCGGCGGCCCCCATGGCTCGCCAAAAATAATCAAATTTTAGTTTAAAAAAAATATTTTTAGGATCATTTTATTAAAGTGCACCCCACTGTAAAATCGAATTGCCCCCCACTCAGAAACAAAACAATGTAAAAACCTTTAAATTGCTCCCCAAAAGAAAAAAAAACAATGTAAAAACCTTATATTTATGTCTTTATTTTGGTATATACAACCACTATTGTCCAAAATAAATTTCTTGCCCCCACTCCGCCAACTTCCTGGTTCCGCCACTGCATGCCGCATATATGTGAAGAAACGGCAAAGTAAAACAAAGGAAGTGAGAGGACAGAAGTGTAATCACAGGCCTGCTTTAATGCTCCCTGGTGCCAGCAAAGCTGTTGTAGCAGTGCGCCCTTAGCTTTTGGTTTTCGTGTATTGAGCACATGCAAGTGTTTGTATGTAATATGACACTGAAGGCGTTGAGCCAATTGCAGTTTTAGCTGGTCTTCATTATGCAGCCATAACCAACATAGCCTGGTACGGTGCTCTTGCAGCACAATATGTTATATTGGGACTTGGTAAATGGGTGGATTGGGGAACGGGTTAGAACAGCTAGTTTCAAAGTACAGGTTGAACTGGTTTACCCACAAATGTTTTTGTCCGTCTTTTAGCAGTATTATGTAAATAGTTAGCAATTTTTTTTTGTCCGTCTTAGCAGTATTATTCCAGTAAGAATCTTAGATTTGAGATACGTGATTTAGGTGGCTATGAAACGTTCAGATAAACACATAAGAAAATGCTTTTGCACAAAAATTATAAGAAAATGCTTTTGCACAAAAATTATAAGAAAATGCTTATTTTACAAATTTGTGCGATATAGGTCACCCACAGCCAAATTTTCGGCGTTGTCTTCCCAGGACGGTTATTGTACGCTTGTAGAGTTTGAAAACGATGAACTGAGAGTACCAGTCTCTTTTTCAAGTTCCTTTTATTGTTTCTAAGCTGACATTAGATATGGTTTACTTTTTTTTATTCAAATATGTTATTTATATCATTTTGCTACATTCTCGTCAGGCAATAAGCAAGTTGCAGCAGATCAGAATACTACGGCAGTTCATAATATGGCCAGCAAGGAGATAAAAGAAGAGATTGGAAAAGCGAAAGACATTGTTAATTATGCTTCTGATACTAGAGAAATGGAAACAGATAAACCACATGAACCGGAAAGACCAAGTTTAGTGACTTCATCAGAGAAGCCAAACGTAAAACAAGCATCAGCAAGCACAGTGTCTGCAAGTAAACCAGCCAAAAGACGGATCACTCCAATGGCCATAGATTATATCTATAAGGTCCTTTCCCGTGTATAAGAACCCCGTCGGGTTTTTCTAAATCATGCCCGGCATCAAGTGTTTTTCTCAAAGCCTACAAAATATAAAAAAGATCGACACATTTTGCAAAAGTGAACTTGGACAATCTTCATTATGGTATTCTTAGAAACACTTACAGTGTGGCTCCTTATGTACCAATCACCTATCAAGATTGTTATATCTCCAGCAGGGTTGTCGAGTGGGATAGGAATATGATGGACCTCGGGTTAATAATGAAACTACCGAAACCGCCTGATGCTCTTTGGAAATTGGGTGATGGGAAGTAAAAGTAGCTGCCAATTCGATCCCGAGATACATGAACCGTCTTATTGAAATCTCTAAAAGCTTCCAATCAGGCTTACCTTTAGACGAATATACTCAACGTTCCCCTTCCCCCGAGCCTGTTTATGATAATTTTGGTATAAGGATCAACACACACTAGGGAGCGCTTGATAGGGATTATTTTGAACAAGAACCCTTTGTTTAAGCTTCCTAAGGCCTAAGCTGCATAAGAAGCTGTATATACCGATCAAGGAGTATCCTGGGTATAATTTTATTGGGAGAATACGCAGAAACGGATGGAGAGGGAGACGGGGGCCAAAATTCGGATTCGAGGGAAAGGGTATGTCAAAAAGCAGTTTGCATGTCCGACGCGTGGGTCGACTTTTAAGAGTGATATTTTGTGTAATATTTGTGGGGATGGAGGCCTCCATCCAACTATTGATTGTCCGGTTAAAGGGACTACTGGAAGAAAATGGACGGCGAGTATCAGAATTTTTTGGCGGAGTTAGGTGGGACGCTTCCGGAAGGTTTGACTAAGACGAGCTGTGCGACTCTTGCTCTTTGTATGCTTATTTCAGGAAATGGTGGTACTAGTGCTGCTACTGGAGCAGTTGGAGGTATGACAGGGCATCCTCGATTTGGGCAAGTGCGTTGAAGGATTATGATGAAAGGGATTTGTATATTGGGTACTTCGCCGCCTACTTTTGATGATGATACTTTGATTTCAATTTTTTCGCCTTTTGGTGAGATTGTGATGGCTAAGGTTATTAAGGATCAGGACAATGGGTTGAGTAAAGGTTATGGTATTGTGAAATATTCAGATGTTCAGCAAGTGAATAATGCAATTGCTGCTATGAATGGCCATCGCCTTGGCGGTAGATCAATTGCTGTTAGAGTTGCGGGAAAGCCTACTCAACCAACTGTCCCACCGGGTCCTCAAGCGCCACCAATGCCTTCGTATCCAGCAGCGAGCGAAGTCTATGGGCCGTATCCGTCTCAGCAACCAGCTATGCGTCGTACCCACCTCCAGGTTCCAACATGTACCCTCATTCATGAATAAACCAGCAACCCCTTACAGTGTGCAATATCCTCCACCACCCATGCCTGTCGTATCGCCACCCACGACTTCCTCAAGTGATTGTACCTCTACTTAGCCTATTGTTGCTTAATTGCTTATGGCAGGCTCTAGGACATCTGCATAAATTTAAAAAAAAAAAAAAGGAAAAAATGATTAACCGCTGCAAGGACTCGAACCTAGGACTCCTTGTTCAAGGAGGCGAATCAGCCAATTGATTTAGTGGTTGTGCTACAGCGACATTTGTTATTATACCCTACTTTCAATAATATTTATACAGTTAAGGCATACAACTATTTCGTATAATTAGCGTACGGCAGTACCAAAATGGTTTTAAGATATTTTTTTTTGTTAAGACTTCAAATGTAAAGCATAAATTGTTTTTATTCATTTTTAGGGTACTTAAATTACATATAAATTTATATTTACTTTTTATATTTACAACACCTGCTGTCACCTTAATTGTTGCATTCACTTCATCTTCATTAATTTTTAAATAACTCTACAACATCGTACCCAATTTACTTCACTTATTTTGCCACCTTAATTGTTGTATCACATCTTCATTATTTTTAAAATAATTATCTACTAGGTAGTTGCATAACATGATACTTTTACGTTTAGCCATTGTTTGGTTGGAAGGCTTAGGTATAGGTTTGAAGAATGAGTTTGTTTGGAGGGTAGGAATGAGTACTCAAAATTGAAATGATTAAAATTTAGGTTGTTGGTTCGATCAAAGATCGAACTGAAATGAACCATTTGGGTTTGGTGTCATGGCCAAAGTCAGTTTCGACCCAATTTGGGTTTTGGACAATAAGCATTGTTGTATTCTTACAGTCGACGACACCTGTACAAAACTGGACCTATTTTAGTCCAGTCATCGATATCATTTTTCTCATCTTCAGTTTTCGAGCTATCAGTATAATTTTGATACCCCTACAATTATGGTTCACTAGACCGGACCAGATAAAAACCGAAAAAAGAGTCATGTGTTTTGACATTGAGCCCCTCCCCCCTCTATTTAAGTCGACACCATTTCCCCCCAAAATTCAATTTAAATAAAACATTCATTCCCCCCAAAATCCAATTCAATTTGAAATCCTAACCCCAATCGAACCCGATTTTGAAACTCTCACCGTTGCCACCGATGGCTAGTGTCGACGTACAGTTCGATAGTGGGCTCGGCCCGACAGGCCCACGGCCCACATACCTAACTTATCCTACAAGAAACCCTAAGCCTATATAAACAGGGGTAGGGGTCTCATTATAAATGAGGTTCTCTCTCTCAACCACACCTCTTATACAATATATCGATCAATACTAACTTGACCGTCGGAGGTGGACCTCGGGGCTCCGGCTTCGGGTCCATGTTTAACCAGTTTACCTTTGTTTGCAGCATTACTCAGGATCCGGAAAGACGACGAACGACCCAGGAGAGTCGTCAGACCGGCCTAGTTAAACTATGCTCCAACAAGTTGGCGCCACCCGTGAGACCATGACTAAACTCCGCTTCGTGTTCTTTCACGTATCAAGAAACGAATTCGTACGGCACGGGTTCGTATTTTTTCACATTTATCTTATATCCGAAAGAATTAATTATAATTTTGCATACTACTCGTATTACAATGATGCGTGCATGCTATTGTTTTCATGAGGGACACTTTAAAATTCTTTGTTGGTTATATGTGTTAATTAACATGCTATCATTGTGCCAAAACTGAGATTCACATGTGGGATCAAGTCAGAAGTTTTCTAATTGCTTTGTATGTATTTTCGAGTAAAACTGTTAAGGCGAACTGTAATGGTATTTTTTTAAAAGAACTGTACAATCCTACGCATGCGTTTGGTGAGGATTTAATCCTCGGAATAACAGTTAAAAAATATATTATAAGTTTACTTTGGATTTGCTTGTTCAAATAATAAAAAGTAAGAATATATAATACCTTTACTCTTGATTTGCTTGTTAAAATATTAAAGAGACAACATAAGCACTACATCTATGGCTAGTTTATTTTGTTCATAATTAAAGATACTTATGTAGAATGCATGCACTCATAAAGTCATAATGGCTATGATTGTATATGTCACTAGAAACTAAACTGATATACGATGTATACGCACTTACTTTGGAATAGGTACTATATTTTGAGCAACAAATTTTGAGGTGACATTATCTACATGTACCAGTTCCCAAAATAACTAATCACGTAGCCAAGTTTGAAATCATATAGAATAATCTTGCTTTTATTAAAGATACGGCGCTAAAAGATTGAAACATTTTTATTCCATTGTGCTATACATAACTTTTGTAATCTCCGCACGTCGGTCATTCTTTCTTTATATACACGGTCGAGGGACCTATCCTTCTGTGATGGTCCGCATGATCGGAGGCATCTTATGTTTTTTTCTCGCGATTATAACATTACCAGTCGCGCCCGTTCGCAAATTAAGGAATATTTTATTTTTTCACTTCGGTCATAAGACGCATTTTTTTTTCGCGTTAACCCGTTTATTCGGCTATATTGTTTATACTAATAAGATGTATTACGCATATCTTTTGGATTCATAAAAAAATATTATTTATCTTTTAAAATTTGATAAAGGTATATTCGATAATAATAAAATATCATGCATATCTTTTTTTTAAATAGGTAAACAAGATATTGCCTATATTTTTCTAAATTAATAAAAGATATTGTATAACTCTTCGCTTAGTAGCACGATATTATATATATCTGGAGCTTTCTGCGGATTTCTTTTATTATGGTCAATGTCCGCATCTTTCAATATATATCTAGATAGATATCTTCATGTCTAGTATTAAGTGATTACTTATTATTATTATTATTATATATATATATATGCTAGTCCGTACACTCGGATATCTTTTGCCTACGGGCGTACATGTACACATCGTTCCCAGGCGGAATAAGAGGATTGAGTGAACCTAATAATTCAACTTGTCGTGTAAGAGGGTTGCAAACCCAACGACCACGGATCATGTATCCTTGTTAGACACCTTGCTATCAAGACGTTGTAGTAAGTTACGCAAACCACATGACTCATGATGGACGTGCAAAAGACACACTGTGCACGTCTAACAACATTTTGTCAAAACTTTGACCGTCCTTGTGGTAGTAGCGGTACGCTGTACGTAATAGCATAACGCATCCCATAAGTACGTTAAGATACGTCTTATACTATGTGACAATTCGCGGTTATGGCAAGACCCATCCGCGTTGGTTCGTACGTTCGAACCCAATTTTTATCTTTCGTACGCGGCTATGGTACGTCCATTCGCGTTGGTCTGCGTGATCATAATTTTTTGAATACTTGATTAAGTTTAATTCTACTAATCGAGTGTAGCACCATTAAACTTGGGGGCTACCAGGATATACTAATACCACTATTTTCGTGCATGTCACGCAAATATCTTTGGATATATTCCTTTGCCGCAGAAGTCCGCCTTCTGCCGGTTTATGCCTTTGCCACGGAAGTATCTCTTCAATTGGCTTATTCCTTCGACGCGGAAGTACTCCTTCCACGCGCTTATTTCTGCGCCATGGAAGTATCTCTTCCATTGGCTTATTCCTTCGACCCGGAAGTACTCCTTCCGCGCGCTTATTCCTGCGCCATGGAAGTATCTCTTCCATCGGCCTATTCCTTCGCCGCAGAAGTACTCCTTCCGCGCGCTTGTTTCTACACCATGGAAGTATCTCTTCCATTGGCTTACTCCTTCGCCGCGGAAGTACGCCTTCCGCGCGCTTATTCCTTGGCTATGGAAGTATCTCTTCCGTTGGCTTATTCCTTCGCCGCGGAAGTACTCCTTCTGCGCGCTTGTTTCTGCGCCATGGAAGTATCTCTTCCATTGGCTTATACCTTTGTCACGGAAGTACCCCTTCCACTGGCTTATTCATGCGCTTTGGAAGTATCTGTTCCACAAGCTTATTATTTTCGCCGTGGAAGTATCTCTTCCACGTGCTCATTATTTTCGTCGTGGAAGTATCTCTTCCACGTGCTTATTATCTTCGTCGTGGAAGTATCTCTTCCACGTGCTCGTTATCTTCGCCGTGGAAGTATCTCTTCCACGTGCTCATTATTTTCGCCGTGGAAGTATCTCTTGCACGTGCTTGTTATCTTCGCCGTGGAAGTATCTCTTCCACGTGCTCATTATTTTCGTCGTGGAAGTATCTCTTCCACGTGATTGTTATCTTCGCTGTAGAAGTATCTCTTCCACGTACTTGTTATCTTCGCCGTGGAAGTATCTCTTCCACGTGCTCATTATCTTCGCCGTGGAAGTATCTCTTCCACGTGCTTGTTATCTTCGCCGTGGAAGTATCTCTTCCACGTGCTCGTTATCTTCGCTGTGGAAGTATCTCTTCCACGTGCTCATTATTTTCGTCGTGGAAATATCTCTTCCACGTGCTTGTTATCTTCGCCGTGGAAGTATCTCTTCCACGTGCTCATTATTTTCTCCGTGGAAGTATCTCTTCCACGTGCTCATTATCTTCGCCGTGGAAGTATCTCTTCCACGTGCTTGTTATCTTCGCCGTGGAAGTCTCTCTTCCACGTGCTCATTATATTCGCCGTAGAAGTATCTCTTCCACGTGCTCATTATTTTCGCCGTGGGAGTATCTCTTCCACGTGCTCATTATCTTCGTCGTGGAAGTATCTCTTCCACGTGCTTGATATCTTCGCCGTGGAAGTATCTCTTCCACGTGCTTGTTATCTTCGCCGTGGAAGTATCTCTTCCACGTGCTCGTTATCTTCGCCGTGGAAGTATCTCTTCCACGTGCTCATTATTTTCGCTGTGGAAGTATCTCTTCCGCGTGCTTGTTATCTTCGCCGTGGAAGTATCTCTTCCACGTGCTCATTATTTTCGTCGTGGAAGTATCTCTTCCACGTGCTTGTTATCTTCACCGTGGAAGTATCTCTTCCACGTGCTTATTATCTTCGCCGTGGAAGTATCTCTTCCACATGCTCATTATCTTCACCGTGGAAGTATCTCTTCGACGTGCTCATTATTTTCGCCGTGGAAGTATCTCTTCCAAGTGCTTGTTATCTTCGTCGTGGAAGTATTTCTTCCATGTGCTCATTATCTTTCGCCGTGACAGTATTCTTCCACGGGCTCATTCTCTTTTGTCGTGGAAGTACTCTTCCACTTGCGCCTTATTTTAGCCGTGGAAGTATTCCTTCCATGGGCTCATTGTCTTTGGCGTGGAAATACGTCTTCCACTCTCTTATTGCCTTTGTCGTGGAAGTACGCCTTCCACTGGCTCATTTTGCCACAGAAGTACGTCTTCTGTTGGTTCATATCTTTGTTACGGAAGTACGTCTTCCGCGATGAATTACTTTGCCCGGCCACGAAGTGATTTCTTCAAAGTTTGCATTGTTTGACCTTTATTAGGCGAAGCCTGATCAACTACGCCTAGTTTAGAAAAAACCGTGACAAAATTTTTAAGTCATTATCGTGTGTCGTGGCCACAAGACGGATGTACCATCTGTATCACCTTGCCATAGACGTGCGTCTTCTGTTGGCCTTAAGACGAATTCAATATTCGCATTATGTTGCATCATCAGTGGGTACAAGAAGTACGCCTTCAAAATATTCACAATGCAACATACGGGTTCCACTTCCACCTTCATAAAACCTTCTTATCATCCTCACGCTAGGGATGAATAAGAATGATACCTTGCCAATGCCAGTGTTACCCCGGCTATAGAACATGCTTTCTTCTTACGGGGTCCTTACCGTCTAATCACGGGAAACCAAGCATTCGAGCACAACCACCTGTCTTACGTATACGTGTTTTCCCATTTCTTTCGACGTGGATATGCTTACAAGTAGCGGATATGGTGTAAAGTCTAGTAACCTCGGTGACAACCTCGCATACTAGACTGGGGGGACATGATGGTGTATAGTGGCTATGCTCACTATTCACAATCCCAACCCATCATCTTTTCGCTAAAAGTAGCCCATTACTAATGGAGCCATATGTTACGGACAACCCACGAGGATGTCCTAGCAGCAAGCCGCAAGCGGTTGTTTAGTGAGCATGATACACGAATGAGTCTAGCATAACATGATCATGGACCATATCATACTAGACTGGGGGACATGTCGACGTATAGTCGGTAGTGGGCTCGGCCCGACAGGCCCACGGCCCACATACCTAACTTATCCTACAAGAAACTCTAAGCCTATATAAACAGGGGTAGGGGTCTCATTATAAATGAGGTTCTCTCTCACAACCACACCTCTTATACAATATATCGATCAATACTAACTTGACCGTCGGAGGTGGACCCCGGGGCTCCGGCCTCGGGTCCACGTCTAACCAGTTTACCTTTGTTTGCAGCATTACTCAGGATCCGGGAAGACGACGAACGGCCCAGGAGAGTCGTCAGACCGGCTAGCCAAACTATGCTCCAACAGCTAGGCCTAGGAAGAAGGTGCCCGGGCTGACGGTTAGCTGTCATCAGTGTCACCAACCGCACCCAATATCGCAATCGATAGCATGCAAGAAGGACAAGTGTGTGATCAAGTACGGATTTGAATGTTTGGCCAGGAAATACAATGAGACGTTTGACGAGGTGGAGGAGTCGATGGCGTCTTGGAATTGCAGGCCCGCACTGTAGGTGCGAATGCAATTGCACCAACTATTCCAAAGTACTCCCGCTTCAGGTATCTAGTGAATTGTTAATTTTAGATACTGATACGGAATTAGTTTAGTTATGGTTTTCTGTTACGGAGATGTGCAATGAGTTTGCTTAGTTACGTTACATTTTTTTGTTAAGAGACACAATAGTTTAGGGTTTCTCTCACAAGATGCGATATGAATTAATGTAGGTATGTTATGAGTCTGAAAACGAAGAAGGTGGTACATCATCGGAAAATCGCATGGAAGGTGAAAAAAGTCCTGCTGCTCAAGACTTGTCAGAGAAGAAGAGGGTAGAGACTATTAGTGCTCAGGATGATAACCACAGAGGTTGTTTTCCCAGAACGAGCTCAGATGCGACACTCGTTAAGGGTGGACAAAAATATATTGTACTGATAAGGTCCGTATTTTTTTTCTATACTTTCTATGAGTCTGTGACTAAAGCTACATGCATTATAACGCATCTATAAAATTATTAACTAGTTGTTGTAACTTAGGTCTATCAACTTGATCTGTGATATACAAACAGTAAAACTATTATGTAATTTTACTTATAATGTCACAACTTCAATTGTTAGTTTTGTTACTCTTTCTCGATTGGAGGGTTATGGGTTGATTCATAAAACGCGTTAACAAAATGCAGCGGAAATGGCACATACTAAGACTTATCTCCCCTGCACATGTAAAACAGAATTGTCATACTTCATTGGGTCACCCTTTTGCTATAATATTAGACCAAAATCTGCAGGGTTTGGTGGCCTTCCAAAATCATAGTTGTGTTAACTCTGCTCTGTTATATATAACTTTAGATATCATGTAACATAAGCCTTTCTATGTCATAGTATATTTTGTTGTTCCTGTCCATTTAAGATTCAACTACAGCCAAAGTATCCTTTTACCCTCAGACCCTCAGTTTAGAGTTACATTTACTCAAAAGGCTTTTTCCCTCTCATAAACAGTTCTTTTTGCAGCGCTTCCAGGTTGATACGTGGTGAAAACATAGAGCATGGACCTGATTCTGAGCAGGTATGGTTCAACAATTCCAGTACTTGGATTTATTTCTCCTTCTATGCTTATATAAGCAGTTTAGATTTTCTGCGAATTGTATTTTCTAAGTTGTTTTTGATGATAAACAATGACTTTTCCCTGCTGTTTTCTTTCTTCGTCTATTCAGGTTAAGTATGTTGTAGAACTTGCAATAACTTTAGCTTTAGTGCCAGGTGTCTATCGAGTTGATTTGCTTACAAGGCAAGTAGCCTGTCCTGACAAATACCTAGCCAGACACCAACTCACCCTTGTATATTAATGATGGACGCGCTGTGTATAAATATGGCTTGTCCATGAAGAATGTTAGCATGGCGCTCTAAATGTATTTAACGCAGATAATGCAATTCATTACCGACCCACACAAGCATATGCGTATAGCTAGTACTAGGGGTGCTCAGAAAAATCGAGAAACTATTGAACCGAACTGGACCGCTAAACCTGAAACCGAAAAACAAAAATAAAAAAAACCAACTCATCGTGATTCGGTTTTGGTTTTTATTTTTAAAAATATGTGGTTAACCTAACCGAACTGTATATTTAATACATGACTAGCTAAATATTCATATAATCGTTCAAATATTAATCATTTTATTTCTCCTCTCTTATTCTATAAAATATTTTTAACTCTTAATGTAAGCTTATGTAATAATTAATTTGTGAAAATTGATTAATGTAATCGTTATATATAAACGAAATAATTTTACACGATTAAATTCGATTATATGATTTATATTGCTTTTATCTACTCGATGTTGTTTGATTTTACTAAAATGCCATATTATGTTCTAGACCACATTATTCCTTATACGGTTAATTTGATTAAACATAATAAAATGGTTAACCGATAACCGAGCCGTGAAAAACCGCTCACTTTGAGTACCGCATGTCCAATTACTCGTCTAGTACGGTTCGATTTCGAGTAGTAAAAATTATCATCCGCCCTGAGATGTATACTTAAAATCTTCCAATTAACCGAACCAAACCAACCCACAAACACGCCTAGTTAGTACAGTCTATAATTATAAAAATTCTTTACTTTAATTAAAGTCTCCTTTTGTTACCTAGATGTCTTCAAAATCAACTTTCTGGGAAAAGCTTCAATGGCAATTTTTAACTCTTTGGTCTTTTGGTCAAAACATACAATTACAATAATTCCCCTTTGACCCTAATAAATTACTCCAACAACCATTGTAGGGGTGTTTATGATTTTAGAACAAGATCAAATCAAAATAGAACCGTAAAAATCATGAATCGAAAAGTATGGAAAAGTGAAATCAAGAACCGTCCTAAATTCTTTAGTTTAATTCTGATATGACTCCTGTTCTAGTATGGAAACTTTTGGAAATTCCTGACAAGAATACTTTAAAAAAATGTATACTTCCCGATCTTTCATGAAGGACATATTATAACAACACAGACACTTACAAAAATGTCTTAAAAATGAAATTGTATCAATAATTTCAAAAGTACAAAATAACATAAACCAAAACACAAAAGGTAAAAACATATAATTGTTTTATTTTTTAGTTCAAGAACACTCATTTGTGTTCCAAATTTCCAAAATGCTCAACGCTTCATCATTTTTTTTGTCCTTTATAACTTCGTACCATTTTTTCATCTATTTACCAACTTCGTCATCATCCAAAAGATCTTCAATTTCATGCACATAATATTCTAAACGAACCTTAAAAATATGTATTTCCAAAAGAATGGTTCTTTCGGAAAAAACACAGTTCCTATAGGTTCTTTTCGTATTGTTCCGAGAACCAAAAATTTAAACTTTTAAGAGCCAAAAACCAGACCATGATTTAATATACGATTCGAGTCCGAAATATACTTCGTCTATAATTCTTTGGTTATTTTGGCTTTTTTACGCCCTTAAGCCATCTTTGTCAAAAGTTTGATAATTCATACTATTATATTAGGCTTTAAACAAAATTGTAAATCAAGTTATCTTGATATAGATATTGAGCTTTTGAAGTTTTAGAAATAGTAAATGAACCCAACTACTATCTTTATTTTTATTCAATTTCACCCTCCTTTAATTGATTACCACGTTTCATTATGACAAGTAGTAATTACTTGTACTATTTTTGTCTTTGTTAAGTACAAGTGCTTCTTTTACAAATCACACACAAACAATGAAACACAAGATAGTAAGCAACTATGAATATGGTGGTCACCATCCCTACTCCACCAACATATCCAGATCCATACGACTTCTTTTCTATAAGATTCATTTTATCTATACTCCTTATAAAGGAGCAATCCTAATGTTGAAAAAGTGAGGAAAATTAAAACATTTTGCTATCTATGGAAACATGGGGAGAATTCAATATTTTTCTATCTATGGAAACTTATTACGCATTTCTCGAGCTAACTTAATACCCATTTCTCTCTCAACCCTAATACCCACACAAATCTCTGCCGCCACCATAATTTTATCATCACCGGATCTGCCGAATCCGCCCAATCTTTTGGTTGTTTAGGTGGTTTCAAGGTAGTTTCGATCGGTGATAATGGTATTGGTGATTGGCGTAGGTTGTTTTTGTTTATTCGGGTGGTGTACTACTGCCAACTGAAAAATCATGTTGCATAGATGGAACTCTCCTCCACCACCGTGCCTAAACAAGAGCCGACCAAAACCACCCCATAAACCACCACGCCGCCCAACAAAACTAAAGATTTCCTTTTGCTTTTTCAGATCTTGCTGTCAGGTTTGCTTTTGCTTTTGCAGATCCTACATCACATGATTCTTACGTTTTTTATCAGGTTCTTTTTTTTACTTTCTTGTAAGATCCTTAATTTGATAATTCTTTTGCCATATATTTTTCTAATCTGTCGAAATGTAAGAGATGGTTATGATTGTTTCTTCTACTGAATTATTTGAATCAGTTTTGTGATTAAATGTTTTCACCCGATAAAACAGACCCCTGAGTGTAGTAGATATGGGGATTTTTATTATTTGAAACGTTTATTGTTTGTGACACATAATATAATTATAGGATGCAGATTAAGTATTTGATCAAATGTTTTTTTGTGTGTAAGTTGTGATTGATTAATTTGTTATTTTTTTCAGTCTGCCAATATGGTGGTGGTGCATCAAAAGGTCATGTTAATCCTCACATCGCCCAACTTCAGGTACTTCACAACTTCACTGAGGCCTATTGTGATTTCTATTGTTCCACGTAAGTCTATCACCTATGTTGTAATGCATTTGATTTAGGTCTGGCGTAGCAAATGATTTGTGGAATTGGATGTTTTGATTAGCTTATTTCTATTACATAGGTTGCATATAAAGATTATAATTTTGTTCATTTACAATACGAAATATGTGAGATACCTTTTGCTTTACAAAATGTATTAGGTTAGACCGGGCTCACAGGAATAACTATAAGCAATCCCTGAATCTATCCGTGAAGTAGGTTTTTACACAATTTGTTTTCATTACGAGCTATTTATAGGCTACGGCCCAGTCTTTTTTTATAAGAGCATCAACCAGTCTAATTATTCATGTCCTAGATATGGTTAAAAGAAATTGGTTTTAAAAAGTAGAACCACTTGATATAATAACTACTACACACTAACCACTCATTGTGTTTGATACTATAGAGAGGTGCTCATAGCAAATAAGCGACAACATTTTAGTTTTGTGCTGCTACACCAGTCACTCTGCATTAATTTACTAATGCTATATGGCTATGGTACGTCCATTCGCGCTGGTCTGCGTGATCATAATTTTTTGAATACTTGATTAAGTTTAATACTACTAATCGAGTGTAGCACCATTAAACTTGGGGGCTACCAGGATATACTAATACCACTATTTTCGTGCATGTCACAAAAATATCTTTGGATATATTCCTTTGCCGCAGAAGTCCGCCTTCTGCCGGTTTATGCCTTTGCCATGGAAGTATCTCTTCCATTGGCTTATTACTTCGACGCGGAAGTACTCCTTCCACGCGCTTATTTCTGCGCCATGGAAGTATCTCTTTCATTGGCTTATTCCTTCGACGCGGAAGTACTCCTTCTGCGTGCTTATTTCTGCGCCATGGAAGTATCTCATCCATTGGCCTATTCCTTCGCCGCGGAAGTACTCCTTCCGCGCGCTTGTTTCTACGCCATGGAAGTATCTCTTCCATTGGCTTACTCCTTCGCTGCGGAAGTACGCCTTCTGCGCGCTTATTCCTTGGCTATGGAAGTATCTCTTCTGTTGGCTTATTCCTTCGCCGCGGAAGTACTCCTTCTGCGCGCTTGTTTCTGCGCCATGGAAGTATCTCTTCCATTGGCTTATACCTTTGTCACGGAAGTACCCTTCCGCTGGCATATTCCTGCGCTTTGGAAGTATCTGTTCCACATGCTTATTATTTTCGTCGTAGAAGTATTTCTTCCACGTGCTCATTATTTTCGTCGTGGAAGTATCTCTTCCACGTGCTTATTATCTTCGCCGTGGAAGTATCTCTTCCACGTGCTCGTTATCTTCGCCGTGGAAGTATCTCTTCCACGTGCTCCTTATTTTCGACGTGGAAGTATCTCTTCCACGTGCTTGTTATCTTTCCCGTGGAAGTATCTCTTCCACGTGCTCATTATTTTCGTCGTGGAAGTATCTCCTCCACGTGCTTGTTATCTTCGTCGTGGAAGTATCTCTTCCACGTACTTGTTATCTTCGCCGTGGAAGTATCTCTTCCACGTGTTTATTATCTTCGCCATGGAAGTATCTCTTCCACGTGCTCGTTATCTTCGCCGTGGAAGTATCTCTTCCACGTGCTCATTATTTTTGCCGTGGAAGTATCTCTTCCACGTGCTTGTTATCTTCGCCGTGGAAGTATCTCTTCCACGTGCTCGTTATCTTCGACGTGGAAGTATCTCTTCCACGTGCTCATTATGTTCGCCGTGGAAATATCTCTTCCACGTGCTTGTTATCTTCGCCGTGGAAGTATCTCTTCCACGTGCTCATTATTTTCGCCGTGGAAGTATCTCTTCCACGTGCTCATTATCTTCGCCGTGGAAGTATCTCTTCCACGTGCTTGTTATCTTCGCCGTGGAAGTATCTCTTCCACGTGCTCATTATCTTCGTCGTGGAAGTATCTCTTTCACGTGCTTGTTATCTTCGCCGTGGAAGTATCTCTTCCACATGCTCATTATTTTCGCCGTGGAAGTATCTCTTCCACATGCTCATTATTTTCGCCGTGGAAGTATCTCTTCCACGTGCTCATTATCTTCGCCGACGAAGTATCTCTTCCACGTGCTTGTTATCTTCGCCGTGGAAGTATCTCTTCCACGTGCTGGTTATCTTCGCCGTGGAAGTATCTCTTCCACGTGCTCGTTATTTTCGCCGTGGAAGTATCTCTTCCACGTGCTCATTATTTTCGCTGTGGAAGTATCTCTTCCGCGTGCTTGTTATCTTCGCCGTGGAAGTATCTCTTCCACGTGCTCATTATTTTCGTCGTGGAAGTATCTCTTCCACGTGCTTGTTATCTTCGCCATGGAAGTATCTCTTCCAAGTGCTTACTATCTTCGCCGTGGAAGTATCTCTTCCACGTGCTCATTATCTTCACCGTGGAAGTATCTCTTCGACGTGCTCATTATTTTCACCGTGGAAGTATCTCTTCCACGTGCTTGTTATCTTCGCCGTGGAAGTATTTCTTCCATGTGGTCATTATCTTTCGTCGTGGCAGTATTCTTCCACGGGCTCATTCTCCTTTGTCGTGAAAGTACTCTTCCACTTGCGCCTTATTTTAGCCGTGGAAGTATTCCTTCCATGGGCTCATTGTCTTTGGCGTGGAAATACGTCTTCCACTCTCTTGTTGCCTTTGTCGTGGAAGTACGCCTTCCACTGGCTCATTTTGCCACGGAAGTACGTCTTCCGCGATGAATTACTTTGCCCGGCCACGAAATGATTTCTTCAAAGTTTGCATTGTTTGAACTTTATTAGGCGAAGCCTGATCAACTACGCCTAGTTTAGAAAAAACGGTGACAAAATTTTTAAGTCATTATCGTGTGTCGTGGCCACAAGACGGATGTACCATCTGTATCACCCTGCCACAGACGTACGTCTTCTGTTGGCCTTAAGACGAATGCAATATTCGTTATGTTGCATCATCAGTGGGTACAAGAAGTACGCCTTCAAAATATTCACAATGCAACATATGGGGTTCCACTTCCACCTTCATAAAACCTTCTTATCATCCTTACGCTAGGGATGAATAAGAATGATACCTTGCCAATGCCAGTGTTACCCCGGCTATAGAACATGCTTTCTTCTTACGGGGTCCTTACCGTCTAATCACGGGAAACCAAGCATTCGAGCACAACCACCTGTCTTACGTATACGTGTTTTCCCATTTCTTTCGACGTGGATATGCTTACAAGTAGCGGATATGGTGTAAAGTCTAGTAACCTCGGTGACAACCTCGCATACTAGACTTGGGGGACATGATGGTGTATAGTGGCTATGCTCACTATTCACAATCCCAACCCATCATCTTTTCGCTAAAAGTAGCCCATTACTAATGGAGCCATATGTTACGGACAACCCACGAGGATGTCCTAGCAGCAAGCCGCAAGCGGTTGTTTAGTGAGCATGATACACGAATGAGTCTAGCATAACATGATCATGGACCATATCATACTAGACTGGGGGACATGTCGACGTATAGTCGGTAGTGGGCTCGGCCCGACAGGCCCACGGCCCACATACCTAACTTATCCTACAAGAAACCCTAAGCCTATATAAACAGGGGTAGGGGTCTCATTATAAATGAGGTTCTCTCTCCCAACCACACCTCTTATACACAATATCGATCAATACTAACTTGACCGTCGGAGGTCGACCCCGGGGCTCCAGCCTCGGGTCCACGTCTAACCGGTTTACCTTTGTTTTCAGCATTACTCAGGATCCGGGAAGACGACGAACGGCCCAGGAGAGTCGTCAGACCGGCCTAGCCAAACTATGCTCCAACAGCTAGGCCTAAGAAGAAGGTGTCCGGGCCGACGGTTAGCTGTCATCAGTGTCACCAACCGCACCTAGTATCGCAATCGATAGCATGCAAGAAGTACAAGTGTGTGCTCAAGTACGGATTTGAATGTTTGACCAGGAAATACAATGAGACGTTTGACGAGGTGGAGGAGTCGATGGCGTCTTGGAATTGCAGGCCCGCGCTGTAGGTTCGATTGCAATTGCACCGACTGTTCCAAAGTACTCCCGCTTCAGGTATCTAGTGAATTGTTAATTTTAGATACTGATACGGAATTAGTTTAGTTATGGTTTTCTGTTACGAAGATGTGCAATGAGTTTGCTTAGTTACGTTACATTTTTTGTTAAGAGACACAATAGTTTAGGGTTTCTCTCACAAGATGCGATATGAATTAATGTAGGTATGTTATGAGTCTGAAAACGAAGAAGCTGGTACATCATCGGAAAATCGCATGGAAGGTGAAAAAAGTCCTGTTGCTCAAGACTTGTCAGAGAAGAAGAGGGTAGAGACTATTAGTGCTCAGGATGATAACCACAGAGGTTGTTTGCCCAGAACGAGCTCAGATGCGGCTCTCGTTAAGGGTGGACAAAAATATATTGTACTGATAAGGTCCGTATTTTTTTTCTATACTTTCTATGAGTCTGTGACTAAAGCTACATGCATTATAACGCATCTATAAAATTATTAACTAGTTGCTGTAACTTAGGTCTATCAACTTGATCTGTGATATACAAACAGTAAAACTATTACGTAATTTTACTTATAATATCACGGCTTCAATTGTTAGTTTTGTTACTCTTTCTTGATTGGAGGGTTATGGGTTGATTCACAAAACGCGTTAACAAAATGCAGCGCAAATGGCACATACTAAGACTTATCTCCCCTGCACATGTAAAACAGAGTTGTCATACTTCATTCGGTCACCCTTTTGCTATAATATTAGACCAAAATCTGCAGGGTTTGGTGGCCTTCCAAAATCATAGTTGTGTTAACTCTGCTCTGTTATATATAACTTTAGATATCATGTAACATAAGCCTTTCTATGGCATAGTATAGTTTGTTGTTCCTGTCGATTTAAGATTCAACTACAGCCCAAGTCTTCTTTTACCCTCAGACCCTCAGTTTAGAGTTAAATTTACTCAAAGGGCTTCTGCCCTCTCATAAACAGTTCTTTTTGCAGCGCTTCCGGGTTGATACGTGGTGAAAACATAGAGCATGGACCTGATTCTGAGCAGGTATGGTTCAACAATTCCAGTACTTGGATTCATTTCTCCTTCTATGCTTATATAAGCAGTTTAGATTTTCTGTGAATTGTATTTTCTAAGTTGTTTTTAATGATAAACAATGACTTTTCCCTGCTGTTGTTTTCTTTCTTCATCTATTCAGGTTAAGTATGTTGTAGAACTTGCAAGAACTTTAGCTTTAGTGCCAGGTGTCTATCGAGTTGATTTTCTTACATGGCAAGTAGCCTGTCCTGACAAATACCTAGCCAGACACCAACTCACCCTTGTATATTAATGATGGACGCGCTGTGTATAAATATGGCTTGTCCATGAAGAATGTTAGCATGGCGCTCTAAATGCATTTCATGCAGATAATGCAATTCATTACTGACCCACACAAGCCTATGATACTTGCCCTTGCTAGACCAGATCCTGAAAAGAACCTTACGACTTTGGTTAAAGCATTTGGGGAGTGTCGTCAATTAAGGAGCTTGCTAATCTTGCATTTGGGGAGTGTCGTGAAGGAAAACATACGTGTGTGGTGTTGTGGACCGCTCACACCATTTACCACTTTTTTCCCTAAAGACACAGCCAAAAAGAGTTATAAAGAATGACACATCTCAGCAAATGGTGTTTTATGATAAGAGCACACAGTGTCGCAAGCAATAAGGCTCGTTATGGCCTTATGTCATATGGTGTAGGTTGAAACCTCACACGGCGTTATAGCCCTTCACGCCGTCATGACCACCATATTATCGGCATTCGTTTTCCTTTGTACATGTTTTGTGTGTGTTTTATCGGGTTATCTGTGAGTCGGTGTGTGTGTTATAACTTGAGTGATGGACGAAGGATGCTTTTGGGTAAGTGAAAATATTACAATAAAAGCCACAAATATTTAAGAAGTATAATTAGACAAAAATCTTGCATGTTTTTCAAAATACGATTAGTTAAGAAGTATAATTAGTTCAACTTTAAATCTGACACTTTAAGAGAAACTAGCAGGGTATCCACGCGTTGACTCGGTACCCTGTAACATAATTTTCAGCAAACTTAATTTTATTTTTACGTTTTTTTACAACGGCATCTTGAAAATCGATAATTTGAGTTTTGGGTAACTGTATTTAACTGGCTAGCCGAACTCATGGTGACTCTTGTTTCCCGGTTGAACCCGTTGACACGATTCTGTTTTTAAAACTATATGAACTATTATTTTAGATAGACAACATATGTATATCTAATGCTTTTAGTTGTTTTATTATAGTGAATAAATACTTATATTTTTAAATATTGAGATGTTTTAATTATAAGTATTAATTATTTTTAGTTTTAATTGTGTATTAATTATTATGTATTAATTTGCTTTAATATGAGTATCAAATTATTTAAGTTTACTATTTAAGTTTTTTAGAGGCTAGGGTATGACAATCTATGGTTTGAGCCATGCCCAAAACGCCAACTCCAAAACACCACATACCACATTGTGCCTCACGTTATACCTTTTCAAGCGATAGTTGCCAGCCTAAAATAGTGGACATAACGCGAGCCTACGACGCGAGGACTGTACCGTGGCTCACGTTGTGGGCCCGCGTTATGAATTTTTATTATTTTATTTTATTTTTTATTTTTAATTATTTTTTTTATTAAAAGTGGGATCATTATAACATCACAATTATTGGTTGTACATAATGTATTAAAAATGTGAGTTGAAATTTAAAGTATTTTAAAAATAATATATCAAATATGTTTTATAAAAAAATATAATGTAAGTGTTATTGTCATGTAGCTTGAAAATTCAACGCTCGACATTTGAAGAAATATGTATTAAAATTTAATATTATTGATAGGTGTGTAAACACCCATCCTTTTTACCACTTAATTACAATAATAACCGAGCCAAAACGTGTATTTTATGTCTTTTATGTCGGAATTATGCGTGGTTTGTGTTTTTGTTGTGATTTAGGACGAAATTGTGAAAAGTGGAGAAAACACGGCATTCACGGGCTAATATTGAAGAAAAAGACGAAATATGAAGTCGAGAAGTCAAGAGTGGAAAAAGAACGGAAGTCCAAGACCAATTCTGAAGATTTATCGAAGAAAAAGTCGAAAGACGGAAGTTTACCAAAAGCCAAAGAACTCGAGTCTTATTTATTGAAGAATATAAAGATGAGTTTAAAGAAATCCCGAGCCATAAGTCATTAAAGTCCAAGATTAAAGAAGATTTAAAGGCTTAAGGACTAAAGATGCAATTAAGAGGAAATGAAGGAGGGGAGGAAGCTTCCTAATCTTCCCCTATATATAGATTAGGCTAGTTAATCATTTTCCTTTGTTGGCTAAGGTGACAATTAGTCTTCCACCTTTTAATTACTTGCACATTTACTTTATTGCACATTTAAATACTTGTCTTGCACTTTTAATACATTTAATTTCCAAGTAAGTGTTCTTTAATTTCCTTGTTTTTAATCTCTCATTCTACCTTTCTTTCTTGCTTGATCTCGTTGTTTACATGCTTATTGTCTTACTTAATTGATTAAAGATTACATTTTTATGCTTTTGATTGTTTTAGATCATTGATTGTCATAGCTTATTGTGTTTTATCTTTAAGTTTATAAAGTTTTTATAAAAGTTATTTTTATATAAAAGTTTGTTTTTCGTAAAGCTTATTCATTTCGTGTTTTAAAAGTCTTTAAATTTCAGTTTAGTAGCTTATTTTTATACTGTTTGCCTTAGGATTTTCGTCTTGTGCTTATTAGAGTTATAGCTTATTTTTCTAGCTTATTTTGTGCCTTTTCCTCCGTATTCCGATCTGGTAAATCGGAAAAGGGTTATACATTCCGATCAGAGTGATCGGATAAGGGTTTTGACATTCCGATTGGGGGGTAAGTTTGGTATTCCGATTGGGAGAGGTGACATTATTCCGATTAGGGGTACCGATCTACATTCCGACCAGGGGCCATCTCCTATTCCGATCAAAGGTAAGCCATCATTCCGATCTTAGGTTGTTTGTTATTCCGATCAGTAGAAGTGACATATTCCGATTGGAATTCCAATCTACATTTCGATCAGGGTAGGTAAGTGTATTCCGATGGTAAGCCTGATCGGAAGATATTCCGATTAGGGTTGTTTGTTTTATATTTTTGACTTGTTTAATTTTTAAGTTCCCATTTTAATACTTTGTCAATTTTAATTCTCGTCACGCTTTTACTTTTAAGTTATTTAATCAATTTACTTTTCAAAGTTTTAAATATCGCACCATTTTACTTTTACGTCCATTTACATTTACGTCATTTACTTTACTTGTTTTGCACATTTTAAATATACTACAACGACACACTTTTGTTCCACCAAAGAACAACTGAATCTCACATAAACTCCTTTTTCAATTCGAAGAGATTGGTTCACGATAATTTTTAACTTGAGTAAAACCGAGTTATCAAATGGCGCCGCTGCCGGCTCTGTTCGTAAAGATTAACGGTTTTCTGTGAGAGACGCGTTGCTTTTTGGGATCTGTTCACTTGCGAGCGTTATTTTTCTTGCATAAAAAATTCAAAAAAAATCCATAAAAATAAAAAAATTATAAAAATCCAAAAAGATTTTATTTTTATTGTGTATATATATTGTCTTTGTGTTTGGTTTCTTTTTCTTTTGCATTTTCAGGTGTATGCGTACTAGATCTTCTAATTATCAAGAGCCCGAGACTCAAGAAGATTTAGCTATGTCAGGTGTTAACAACAATAATCCACCGCACCTCAATAATAACAACAATGTTCTTCCACAGCCTGATCTTCGGACAATGGAAGAGCTTTGTCAACCTACCATGTTTGGACGAGGAGGACTGATTGCGCCGATGCAAGTCAATGATCCGGAGTTTTCATTGAAGCACCACATGATTCAGCAAGTGCAAACTAATCCATTCGCCGGAATGCCTGATGATGATGCCAACAAACACCTCGACAAGTTCATTACAATCACCCAAAGCATGAAGTTGCCCGGTACCACAATGGATGTTCTTCGCATACAACTCTTCCCACATACTTTATCACATCATGCAGAGAAATGGTTTGATCGTCTTTCAAATAATTCAATTCACACTTGGGATGACATGACTCAACGCTTTTTATCGCGCTACTTTCCACCATCCATGGTCACAAGCCTTCGCAATCAAATCAGCGGTTTCATGCAAGATCCCGATGAATCTCTTTTTGATGCTTGGGAGAGATATAATGTCTTGATTGATCATTGTCCAAACCACAACATGCTCCCTGTGACCTTAATTGATACTTTCTACAACGGATTGACTTTTTGTGATCGTGATACGATTAATGCAGCCGCCGGTGGCACATTTATGAAAAGGAGACCCGAGGAGTGTAGAGAGTTAACTGAGAACATGACTACTCACCACAAAAACTGGGATTCCTCCGCTTCTTCAAGGAACAACCAGAGAGTCAATGTCTCTTCCACTTCAGCAAACCCTGATATGACCGAACTCACCCGCATGATGACTGAAATGAGCAAAAGTATCACGCTTCTCGCTTCAAACCAACAACAACAACAAGTTAAAGCGGTTGCTAATCCTTGTGAAACATGCGGCGGTCCTCACTCATACACCGATTGTCCTTCGACTCAAGGAAATCCAGAAAATGTGTATGCAGCTTATGGTAATTATTCACCGGAAAATTACCAAACTCGACCTCAAGGAGATAGAAATTTGCTGAGTTACCGATCAAACAACTACCTTTCACTAGGTTTTTCTCCTCAAAACCAAAACCCCGCCAACAACTACAATAGAAGCAACCAAATCCCACCAATAGCTTCTAATCCTTATCACCCACCCGCCCAACAAACCCCACCCATTAACCCCGATGTGGAAGCCATAATGAGAACCCACGGTGAGCAAATCAAGAATCTGCAGAGCCAAATTATCAATCTTAAAGGAGATATTACCAAGCAAGGAAATGAGATTAGATCCGAGCTTCGAGATAACATTCAATCCTCCTTCAGCAATCAAACAAATGATTAGAAGAATATGCTGGCTAGTTTCTTGCCCGCCGCTCAACCTTCTTCTTCGAGTTCTCTACCTTCAAACACCGTCACCAATCCGCGAGCAAATGTGAGTGCTATTACTACTCGTAGTGGAATTACCATTGTCGATCCACCGATCCCACCTCCATTATCTACACCTTCTCCTCCACCATTTATCCCTACTCCTCCTACTCCTCCTACACCTAGTATTAGTGCACCATTACCCTCTCCGCCTCGCCATGACGATGTACCTAGGAAGGACCCTTCAACATCTCAACCTGTACCTACTACGCCTTCACCCTCACCACCTAAACCCAATATCCCTTATCCCTCTCGTTTAGGCAAGACCAAAATGCTAACAAGAAGGATCGAGACACACGACGAAAAGCAAAAACTCCCCAAAAGTCATGGAGAAGTGTATCCAAAAAGACCCTAGCAAGGTATGAGGATAAATAGATCCAAGTCATAAAAGGAGGCGGATCGTTGTATATCAAAGTCCAAAATAAAGATTGGAGAAAAAATGAAGAAGTCGTGGTCCAAGTATGAATCTCTCAAAACTTCAAGTGAAGAAATTCCTATTGTGAAGAGAAGACCATTGTTTCATGAGCGTCTCTCAAGGTTTGAAGTATGAAGTCGCTGCCAAATATCGGTCCGAGAAAGGTCTCAAATCGCGAAGCGAGTTATGCCAAGATATGAACTTTATGAGGTCCCGAGAAGCAGTTTTAAAAGATTTTGTCCTTTAGCTAACTATTGATTAAATCATTCACTTTATTTTCGGACTAAATAACTATCGAAATAAGTTAACAATGCATCCTCGTGATCATTCAAGACAAACAATAAAATATAAGAGATACCCCTAGGAATAAGGGAGTCTAAGTGAATAATTGGTCCACATGAGTTCGTGTTAGTTTACTAACTTATAATAACAATGATCTCGTTTTTAAGCTTGGTTTGGAGAAAGTGAAAACTTGAGGATGATGATCATTCACAACTTTTCCAAAAGCCAAGGTATGCTTTTTGATTTCTTTACTTTTAATGTTCATAATTTTCTATCTCTTTAATAAAGGCCAACGTGGATTGATTATGATGAAAAATGTAAACGTGCTTTGTAACTAATGCATTGCATGAGGAGATTGCAATGGTCAAGTGTAGGGGATTTGATAGGTGTGTAAACACCCATCCTTTTTACCACTTAATTACAATAATAACCGAGCCAAAACGTGTACTTTATGTCTTTTATGTCGGAATTATGCGTGGTTTGTGTTTTTGTTGTGATTTAGGACGAAATTGTGAAAAGTGGAGAAAACACGGCATTCACGGGCTAATATTGAAGAAAAAGACGAAATATGAAGTCGAGAAGTCAAGAGTGGAAAAAGAACGGAAGTCCAAGACCAATTCTGAAGATTTATCGAAGAAAAAGTCGAAAGACGAAAGTTTACCAAAAGCCGAAGAACTCGAGTCTTATTTATTGAAGAATATAAAGACGAGTTTAAAGAAATCTCGAGCCATAAGTCATTAAAGTCCAAGATTAAAGAAGATTTAAAGGCTTAAGGACTAATGGTGCAATTAACTAAGAGATTAAGAAGGAGGGACTTAAAGATGCAATTAAGAGGAAATGAAGGAGGGGATGAAGCTTCCTAATCCTCCCCAATATATAGATTAGGCTAGTTAATCATTTTCCTTTGTTGGCTAAGGTGACAATTAGTCTTCCACCTTTTAATTACTTGCACATTTACTTTATTGCACATTTAAATACTTGTCTTGTACTTTTAATACATTTAATTTCCAAGTAAATGTTCTTTAATTTCCTTGTTTTTAATCTCCCATTATACCTTTCTTTCTTGCTTGATCTCGTTGTTTACATGCTTATTGTCTTACTTAATTGATTAAAGATTACATTTTTATGCTTTTGATTGTTTTAGATCATTGATTTTCATAGCTTATTGTGTTTTATCTTTAAGTTTATAAAGTTTTTATAAAAGTTATTTTTATATAAAAGTTTGTTTTTCGTAAAGCTTATTCATTTCGTGTTTTAAAAGTCTTTAAATTTCAGTTTAGTAGCTTATTTTTATATGGTTTGCCTTAGGATTTTCGTCTTGTGCTTATTAGAGTTATAGCTTATTTTTCTAGCTTATTTTGTGCCGTTTCCTCTGTATTTCGATCTGGTAAATCGGAAAAGGGTTATACATTCCGATCAGAGTGATCGGATAAGGGTTTTGACATTCCGATTGGGGGGTAAGTTTGGTATTCCGATTGGGAGAGGTGACATTATTCCGATTAGGGGTACCGATCTACATTCCGACCAGGGGCCATCTCCTATTCCGATCAAAGGTAAGCCATCATTCCGATCTTAGGTTGTTTGTTATTCCGATCCGTAGAAGTGACATATTCCGATTGGAATTCCAATCTACATTCCGATCAGGGTAGGTAAGTGTATTCCGATGGTAAGCCTGATCGGAATATATTCCGATTAGGGTTGTTTGTTTTATATTTTTGACTTGTTTAATTTTTAAGTTCCCATTTTAATACTTTGTCAATTTTAATTCTCGTCACGCTTTTACTTTTAAGTTATTTAATCAATTTACTTTTCAAAGTTTTAAATATCGCACCATTTTACTTTTACGTCCATTTACATTTACGTCATTTACTTTACTTGTTTTGCACATTTTAAATATACTACAATGACACACTTTTGTTCCACCAAAGAACAACTGAATCTCACATAAACTCCTTTTTCAATTCGAAGAGATTGGTTCAACGATAATTTTTAACTTGAGTAAAACCGAGTTATCAATTATGCTACCAAGTGACACCTTCAAATACGTCGCTAAGGGGTGCTCAGAAACTTTTTTTTTGGTTGGTGTATCGTGAACGAGAAACTTTTTTTGGTTGGTGTATCGTGAACGAGAAACTTTTTTTTTTGGTTGGTGTATCGTGAACGAGAAACTTTTTTTGGTTGGTGTATCGTGAACGAGAAACTTTTTTTTTGGTAAAAGCATATGCGTATAGCTAGTACTAGGGGTGCTCAGAAAAATCGAGAAACTATTGAACCGAACTGGACCGCTAAACCTGAAACCAAAAAACAAAAATAAAAAAACCAACACATCATGATTCGGTTTTGGTTTTTATTTTTAAAAATATGTGGTTAACCTAACCGAATTGTATATTTAATACATGACTAGCTAAATATTCATATAATCGTTCAAATATTAATCATTTTATTTCTCCTCTCTTATTCTATAAAATATTTTTAACTCTTAATGTAAGCTTATGTAATAATTAATTTGTGAAAATTGATTAATGTAATCGTTATATATAAACGAAATAATTTTACACGATTAAATTCGATTATATGATTTATATTGCTTTTATCTACTCGATGTTGTTTGATTTTACTAAAATGCCATATTATGTTCTAGACCATATTATTCCTTATACGGTTAATTTGATTAAACATAATAAAATGGTTAACCGATAACCGAGCCGTGAAAAACCGCTCACTTTGAGTACCGCATGTCCAATTACTCGTCTAATACGGTTCGATTTCGAGTAGTAACATCTATCATCCGCCCTGAGATGTATACTTAAAATCTTCCAATTAACCGAACCAAACCAACCCACAAACACGCCTAGTTAGTACAGTCTATAATTAAAAAAATTCTTTACTTTAATTAAAGTCTCCTTTTGTTACCTAGATGTCTTCAAAATCAACTTTCTGGGAAAAGCTTCAATGAAAATTTTTAACTCTTTGGTCTTTTGGTCAAAACATACAATTACAATAATTCCCCTTTGACCCTAATAAATTACTCCAACAACCATTGTAGGGGTGTTTATGATTTTAGAACAAGATCAAATCAAAATAGAACCGTAAAAATCGTGAATCGAAAAGTATGGAAAAAGTGAAATCAAGAACCGTCCTAAATTATTTAGTTTAATTCTGGTATGACTCCTGTTCTAGTATGAAACTTTTGGAAATTCCTGACAAGAATACTTTAAAAATGTATACTTTCCGATCTTTCATGAAGGACATATTATAACAACACAGACACTTACAAAAATGTCTTAAAAATGAAATTGTATCAATAATTTCAAAAGTACAAAATAACATAAACCAAAACACAAAAGGTAAAAACATATAATTGTTTTATTTTTTAGTTCAAGAACACTCATTTGTGTTCCAAATTTCCAAAATGCTCAACGCTTCATCATTTTTTTGTCCTTTATAACTTCGTACCATTTTTTCATCTATTTACCAACTTCGTCATCATCCAAAAGATCTTCAATTTCATGCACATAATATTCTAAACGAACCTTTAAAATATGTATTTCCAAAAGAATGGTTCTTTCGGAAAAATCACAGTTCCGATAGGTTCTTTTCGTATTGTTCCGAGAACCAAAAATTTAAACTTTTAAGAGCCAAAAACCAGACCATGATTTAATATACGATTCGAGTCCGAAATATACTTCGTATATAATTCTTCGGTTATTTTGGCTTTTTTACGCCCTTAAGCCATCTTTGTCAAAAGTTTGATAATTCATACTATTATACTAGGCTTTAAACAAAATTGTAAATCAAGTTATCTTGATATAGATATTGAGCTTTTGAAGTTTTAGAAATAGTAAATGAACCCAACCACTATCTTTATTTTTATTTAATTTCACCCTCCTTTAATTGATTACCACGTTTCATTCTGACAAGTAGTAATTACTTGTACTATCTTTGTCTTTGTTAAGTACAAGTGCTTCTTTTACAAATCACACACAAACAATGAAACACAAGATAGCAAGCAACTATGAATATGATGGTCACCATCCCTCCTCCACCAACATATCCAGATCCATACGACTTCTTTTCCATAAGATTCATTTTATCTATACTCCTTATAAAGGAGCAATCCTAATGTTGAAAAAGTGAGGAAAATTAAGACATTTTAATATCTATGGAAACATGGGGAGAATTCAATATTTTTCTATCTATGGAACCTTACTACGCATTTCTCGAGCTAACTTAATACCCATTTCTCTCTCAACCCTAATACCCACACAAATCTCTGCCGCCACCATAATTTTATCATCACCGGATCTGCCGAATCCGCCCAATCTTTTGGTTGTTTAGGTGGTTTCAAGGTAGTTTCGATCAGTGATAATGGTATTGGTGATTGGCTTAGGTTGTTTTTGTTTATTCGGGTGGTGTACTACTGCCAACTGAAAAATCTTGTTGCATAGATGGAACTCTCCTCCACCACCGTGCCTTAACAAGAGCCGACCAAAACCACCCCGTAAACCACCACGCCGCCCAACAAAACTAAAGATTTCCTTTTGCTTTTTCAGATCTTGCTGTCAGGTTTGCTTTTGCTTTTGCAGATCCTACATCACATGATTCTTACGTTTTTTATCAGGTTCTTTTTTTACTTTCTTGTAAGATCCTTAATTTGATAATTCTTTTGCCATATATTTTTCTAATCTGTCGAAATGTAAGAGATGGTTATGATTGTTTATTCTACTGAATTATTTGAATCAGTTTTGTGATTAAATGTTTTCACCCGATAAAACAGACCCCATAGTGTAGTAGATATGGGGATTTTTATTATTTGAAACGTTTATTGTTTGTGACACATAATATAATTATAGGATGCAGATTAAGTATTTGATCAAATGTTTTTTTGTGTGTAAGTTGTGTTTGATTAATTTGTTATTTTTACAGTCTGCCAATATGGTGGTGGTGCATCAAAAGGTCATGTTAATCCTCACATCGCCCAACTTCAGGTACTTCACAACTTCATTGAGGCCTATTGTGATTTCTATTGTTCCACGTAAGTCTATCACCTATGTTGTAATGCATTTGATTTAGGTCTGGCGTAGCAAATGATTTGTGGAATTGGATGTTTTGATTAACTTATTTCTATTACATAGGTTGCATATAAAGATTATAATTTTGTTCATTTACAATACCAAATATGTGAGATACCTTTTGCTTTCCAAAATGTATTAGGTGAGACCGGGCTCACAGGAATAACTATAAGCAATCCCTGAATCTATCCGTGAAGTAGGTTTTTACACAATTTGTTTTCATTACGAGCTATTTATAGGATATGGCCCAGTCTTTTTTTATAAGAGCATCAACCAGTCTAATTATTCATGTCCTAGATATGGTTAAAAGAAATTGGTTTTAAAAAGCATAACTACTACACACTAACCACTCATTGTGTTTGATACTATAGAGAGGTGCTCATAGCAAATAAGCGACAACATTTTAGTTTTGTGCTGCTACACCAGTCACTCTGTATCAATTTACTAATGCTATATGGCTATGGTACGTCCATTCGCGCTGGTCTGCGTGATCAGAATTTTTTGAATACTTGATTAAGTTTAATACTACTAATCGAGTGTAGCACCATTAAACTTGGGGGGCTACCAGGATATACTAATACCACTATTTTCGTGCATGTCACGCAAATATCTTTGGATATATTCCTTTACCGCAGAAGTCCGTCTTTTGCCGGTTTATGCCTTTGCCACGGAAGTATCTCTTCCATTGGCTTATTCCTTCGACGCGGAAGTACTCCTTCCACGCGCTTATTTCTGCGCCATGGAAGTATCTCTTCCATTGGCTTATTCCTTCGACGCGGAAGTACTCCTTCCACGCGCTTATTTCTGCGCTATGGAAGTATCTCTTCCATTGGCCTATTCCTTCGCCGAGGAAGTACTCCTTCCGCGCGCTTGTTTCTACGCCATGGAAGTATCTCTTCCATTGGCTTACTCTTTCGCCGCGGAAGTACGCCTTCCGCGCGCTTATTCCTTGGCTATGGAAGTATCTCTTCCGTTGGCTTATTCCTTCGCCGCGGAAGTACTCCTTCTGCGCGCTTGTTTCTGCGCCATGGAAGTATCTCTTCCATTGGCTTATACCTTTGTCACAGAAGTACCCCTTCCGCTGGCTTATTCATGCGCTTTGGAAGTATCTGTTCCACATGCTTATTATTTTCGTCGTGGAAGTATCTCTTCCACGTGCTCATTATTTTCGTCGTAGAAGTATCTCTTCCACGTGCTTATTATCTTCGTCGTGGAAGTATCTCTTCCACGTGCTCGTTATTTTCGCCGTGGAAGTATCTCTTCCACGTGCTCAGTATTTTCGCCGTGGAAGTATCTCTTCCACGTGCTTGTTATCTTCGCCGTGGAAGTATCTCTTCCACGTGCTCATTATTTTCGTCGTGGAAGTATCTCTTCCACGTGCTTGTTATCTTCGCCGTGGAAGTATCTCTTCCACGTACTTGTTATCTTCGTCGTGGAAGTATCTCTTCCACGTGCTTATTATCTTCGCCGTGGAAGTATCTCTTCCACGTGCTCGTTATCTTCGCCGTGGAAGTATCTCTTCCACGTGCTCATTATTTTCGCCGTGGAAGTATCTCTTCCACGTGCTTGTTATCTTCGCCGTGGAAGTATCTCTTCCACGTCCTCGTTATCTTCGTCGTGGAAGTATCTCTTCCACGTGCTCATTATTTTTGCCGTGGAAATATCTCTTCCACGTGCTTGTTATCTTCGCCGTGGAAGTATCTCTTCCACGTGCTCATTATTTTCGCCGTGGAAGTATCTCTTCCACGTGCTCATTATCTTCGCCGTGGAAGTATCTCTTCCATGTGCTTGTTATCTTCGCCGTGGAAGTATCTCTTCCACGTGCTCATTATTTTCGCCCTGGAAGTATCTCTTCCACGTGCTCATTATTTTCGCCGTGGAAGTATCTCTTCCACGTGCTCATTATCTTCGTCGTGGAAGTATCTCTTCCACGTGCTTGTTATCTTCGTCGTGGAAGTATCTATTCCACGTGCTTGTTATCTTCGCCGTGGAAGTATCTCTTCCACGTGCTCGTTATCTTCGCCGTGGAAGTATCTCTTCCACGTGCTCATTATTTTCGCTGTGGAAGTATCTCTTCCGCGTGCTTGTTATCTTCGCCGTGGAAGTATCTCTTCCACGTGCTCCTTATTTTTGTCGTGGAAGTATCTCTTACACGTGCTTGTTATCTTCGCCGTAGAAGTATCTCTTCCACGTGCTTATTATCTTCGCCCTGTAAGTATCTCTTCCACGTGCTCATTATCTTCACCGTAGAAGTATCTCTTCGACGTGCTCATTATTTTCGCCGTGGAGTTATCTCTTCCACGTGCTTGTTATCTTCGCCGTGGAAGTATTTCTTCCATGTGCTCATTATCTTTCGTCGTGGCAGTATTCTTCCACGGGCTCATTCTCCTTTGTCGTGGAAGTACTCTTCCACTTGCGCCTTATTTTAGCCGTGGAAGTATTCCTTCCATGGGCTCATTGTCTTTGGCGTGGAAATACGTCTTCCACTCTCTTGTTGCCTTTGTCGTGGAAGTACGCCTTCCACTGGCTCATTTTGCCACAGAAGTACGTCTTCTGTTGGTTCATATCTTTGTTACGGAAGTACGTCTTCCGCGATGAATTACTTTGCCCGGCCACGAAGTGATTTCTTCAAAGTTTGCATTGTTTGACCTTTATTAGGCGAAGCCTGATCAACTACGCCTAGTTCAGAGAAAACGGTGACAAAATTTTTAAGTCATTATCGTGTGTCGTGGCCACAAGACGGATGTACCATCTGTATCACCTTGCCACAGACGTACGTCTTCTGTTGACCTTAAGACGAATGCAATATTCTCATTATGTTGCATCATCAGTGGGTACAAGAAGTACGCCTTCAAAATATTCACAATGCAACATACGGGTTCCACTTCCACCTTCATAAAACCTTCTTATCATCCTCACGCTAGGGATGAATAAGAATGATACCTTGCCAATGCCAGTGTTACCCCGGCTATAGAACATGCTTTCTTCTTACGGGGTCCTTACCGTCTAATCACGGGAAACCAAGCATTCGAGCACAACCACCTGTCTTACTTATACGTGTTTTCCCATTTCTTTCGACGTGGATATGCTTACAAGTAGCGGATATGGTGTAAAGTCTAGTAACCTCGGTGACAACCTCGCATACTAGACTGGGGGGACATGATGGCGTATAGTGGCTGTGCTCACTATTCGCTATCCCAACCCATCATCTTTTCGCTAAAAGTAGCCCATTACTAGTGGAGCCATATGTTACGGACAACCCACGAGGATGTCCTAGCAGGAAGCCGCAAGCGGTTGTTTAGTGAGCATGATACACGAATAAGTCTAGCATAACATGATCATGGACCATATCATACTAGAATGAGGGACATGTCGACGTATAGTCGGTAGTGGGCTCGGCCCGACAGGCCCACGGCCCACATACCTAACTTATCCTACAAGAAACCCTAAGCCTATATAAATAGGGGTAGGGGTCTCATTATAAATGAGGTTCTCTCTCCCAAGCACACCTCTTATACAATATATCGATCAATACTAACTTGACCGTCGGAGGTGGACCCCGGGGCTCCGGCCTCGGGTCCACGTCTAACTTGTTTACCTTTGTTTGCAGCATTACTCAGGATCCGGGAAGACGACGAACGACCCAGGAGAGTCGTCAGACCGGCCTAGCCAAACTATGCTCCAACAGCTAGGCCTAGGAAGAAGGTGTCCGGGCCGATGGTTAGCTGTCATCAGTGTCACCAACCGCACCCAGTATCGCAATCGATAGCATGCAAGAAGGACAATTGTGTGCTCAAGTATGGATTTGAATGTTTGGCTAGGAAATACATTGAGACGTTTGACGAGGTGGAGGAGTCGATGGCGTCTTGGAATTGCAGGCCCGCGTTGTAGGTGCGAATGCAATTGCACCGACTGTTCCAAAGTACTCCCGCTTCAGGTATCTAGTGAATTGTTAATTTTAGATACTGATACGGAATTAGTTTAGTTATGGTTTTCTGTTACGGAGATGTGCAATGAGTTTGCTTAGTTACGTTACATTTTTTTGTTAAGAGACACAATAGTTTAGGGTTTCTCTCACAAGATGCGATATGAATTAATGTAGGTATGTTATGAGTCTGAAAACGAAGAAGCTGGTACATCATCGGAGAATCGCATAGAAGGTGAAAAAAGTCCTGCTGCTCAAGACTTGTCAGAGAAGAAGAGGGTAGAGACTATTAGTGCTCAGGATGATAACCACAGAGGTTGTTTGCCCAGAACGAGCTCAGATGCGGCTCTCGTTAAGGGTGGACAAAAATATATTCTACTGATAAGGTCCGTATTTTTTTCCTATACTTTCTATGAGTCTGTGACTAAAGCTACATGCATTATAACGCATCTATAAAATTATTAACTAGTTGCTGTAACTTAGGTCTATCAACTTGATCTGTGATATACAAACAGTAAAACTATTACGTAATTTTACTTATAATATCATAGCTTCAATTGTTAGTTTTGTTACTCTTTCTCGATTGGAGGGTTATGGGTTGATTCACAAAACGCGTTAACAAAATGCAGCAGAAATGGCACATACTAAGACTTATCTCCCCTGCACATGTAAAACAGAGTTGTCATACTTCATTGGGTCACCCTTTTGCTATAATATTAGACCAAAATCTGCAGGGTTTGGTGGCCTTCCAAAATCATAGTTGTGTTAACTCTGCTCTGTTATATATAACTTTAGATATCATGTAACATAAGCCTTTCTATGTCATAGTATAGTTTGCTGTTCCTGTCGATTTTTTGGGATTAACCCATTGGGCTGAGGAAGTCGGCCCAACATCTCCCCCTTAATCACAAATGTTGTGGCAGATCTTTAGTTCTTTGGTCGTCGTCACGCATAATCTTCATTTAGTCTTTTCGTTTGGGCTTCCTTTAAAATTATCTGTAATGTTGATCGAATTTTGTAAGTTTCTGCATTCGCTGCGGTTTAAGCATTCTCTACGGATTTAGCATTCTCTGCGATTTCAGCATTCCCTGCGGTTTTAGCATTCTCTGCGGTTTCTCCATTTTTGTGATTTCTGCATTCTCTGCGATTTCTGCATTCTCTGCGATTTCTGCATTCTCTGCGATTTCTGCATTCTCTGCGATTCCTGCATTCTCTGCGATTTCTGCATTCTCTGTGATTTCTAGTTGTATCATTTCTTTCCAGTTAGAGCCGCCATAAGCAAAGTTGGCTCTAAGTCTTCTTCAATAAGATTTGAATGTTCTCTGGCTTGATTCTTGTATTTGTTTGGACATTCATAGGCATAGTGTCCAAGCTTTTGACATCGATAACATGTCACTTGAGATTTGTCTTTTGTATCTTCTCGAAAAGACTCTCGTTCTTCCCTTTTATAATTGTTGTTGCCTTATTCTCGTCCTCGATTCTGGTTAAATCTTCCACGACCACGTCTTCTGAATTGTTGGTCATGGTCTTCATGTTGAGAAAACATTAGTCTATATTGATTGTTTTCATGTTTTTCTTCTTTTCCTTTAAGTCTTTCTTCGTAGGTCTTGAGTCGACCTATCGCTTCTTCAAGAGTCATTTTGTCTAAATCCGAGTATTGTTCGATGGATGCGACGATTTGAAGGAATTTATCACGTACTGCATTTAAGAGTTTTCGAACTAAGGTCGAGTCCTCAAATGTGTGCCCTAAACTAGCAGCCTTGTTTGCCAGTGTTGTTATTTTTATTGCAAAGGTATCGATTGTCTCGTTGCTCTTCATTTGTAACATCTCCAGGTCGGATTTGAGTGTTTGTAGTCTCGCTTGTTGGACTCTTTCTTCTCCCATATGCCTTATCTTTAAAGCATTCCAAATTTCTTTCGAGGTTTTATGCTTCGTTATTTGAAGCAGTTGTTCTTCGGGTAATGATTGATAAAGATATGCTATTGCAGTCTTATCTTTCTTATTGCCGATTTGGGTAGTCTCTGTTGGATCTACCATCTCCCATAAACCATTCGCTTCGAGAATGATTTGCATTTGAATTGCCCATAATGAGTAATTCGTAGATTTTAGCATATGACATTGAAATTGAGGGGTACTTATAGTACTAACCTCTTTTTTTGAACTTTTTCCATCTTCTTTTGTCATTATCTTAATGATAGTGACCGGCAAATTTCCAAATTGAAATAATTTTGACACTTATAGTGTTCAGAAAAATATATTTTTGTTTCAAATGAGATCTTCAACGCCTAGCAGGCTATTTTAATTCTAATAGGCTTAATTTTTTTTTTAAATTGTCCTTGGAAATTTTGTATGTTCTAAGAGTGAATAAAAATAAGATTAATTACTCCTTATAATTATTCGTTTAATATAACAAAATAGTGTAATCACTAGATTATTATATCTAGATCGTGTTATTAATTTTTTTTTAATTTACTTACTTATATATTGAAGTAAATATGATTTTTTAAAATAAATAACCAAAAATCTGGAAGTTTTATCTTTTATATAATAAAAGAATTAGATTTTTTAAGAATTTTAATAGAAAGTGGAGGTTGTATAAAAACTAATTGGAACAATCAAATGACTTGATTTGGACAGATAAGCAAAATAAAGCAATGTGATTGGTGGAGAAAAGTCAAAATTGAATTCAAATTGGTCAAAATTAAAGATTTTGATGGAAGATTTTGATGTAAAGACACAAAGATATATGTGTCAAATTTGTGAAAATAAAAACTTAAAAAAGGAGGAGGGGATTAATAAAACTTTAGTGGTTGAATTTTAAATATAATTAGATTAACTTAAATATAAACTTATAATTTTCCATGTTTTTTTATTAACTTTATAAAATAAACAAAATACCCCCTTAAACTTTATACCCCTAAATTTATATTTTAAAAATACAACATATATGTTATATTAAAAAAATATCAATAAATCACATGATTATAAAAATTCAAATAAAAACATAAGTTATTGTTTATATGTATTTTGATTTTTGACTCTTAACAAAGTCAAACAATGCAATCTACGTAAATTATTATTAACATAAATATAAATACAATAATGAATACTAGACCTCGGACATCGGTGTAAGATGAAAATGAATAGACGTGATTCTACATATTACAACAATATATTTTACCAAAGTCGTTATGTGTTACTAAACACACAATGTCTAGAAAAAGATAGCTAACATTTTAGTTAAACAAAGTTAAATCCTTTGTGCAACAAATATTATTCAAGATATTAATTAATATGATCACATAATGAAAAATCAAGTAAAACTTGTGGGTCTATAAGGATCGTATCTATTTGAGTATTAAAATTTTAATACTATTTTATAAAATAATATTAATATTACAAAATCATGATTTTAAAAATAGTGTACGTGTAAGGTTTATGTAAATGGTTTGTTGATTAATAAATAAGATATAACAATTTAGAATAAAAATTTCGAAAGTAAAAAGAGTATGAAATTCGAAAAATAAAAGTTAAGGTGAGGCTATATTAATTGACACAGTGCACAGTAAAACAACGACATAATCAAACATATAAACTTTAAATTTTTTAAAAAACATATATAATATATATAAAATCGATTTGATGAAAGATTTTGATGTAAAGACACAAAGATATATGTGTTAAATTTGTGAAAATAAAAACTTAAAAAAGGAGGAGTGGATTAATAAAACTTTTGTGGTTGAATTTTAAATATAATTAGATTAACTTAAATATAAACTTATAATTTTCCATGTTTTTTTATTAACTTTATAAAATAAACAAAATACCCCTTTAAACTTTATACCCCTAAATTTATATTTTAAAAATACAACATATATGTTATATTAAAAAAAATATCAATAAATCACATGATTATAAAAATTCAAATAAAAACATAAGTTATTGTTTATATGTATTTTGATTTTTGACACTTAACAAAGTCAAACAATGCAATCTACGTAAATTATTATTAACATAAATATAAATACAATAATGAATGCTGGACCTCGGACATCGGTGTAAAATGAACATGAATAGACGGGATTCTACATATTACAACAATATATATTTTTCCAAGGTCATTATGTGTTACTAAACACACAATGTCTAGAAAAAGATAGCTAACATTTTAGTTAAACAAAGTTAAATCCTTTGTGCAACAAATATTATTCAAAATATTAATTAATATGAACACATAATGAAAAATCAAGTAAAACTTGTGGGTCTATAAGGATCGTACCTATTTGAGTATTAAAATTTTAATACTATTTTATAAAATAATATTAATATTACAAAATCATGATTTTAAAAATAGCGTACGTGTAAGGTTTATGTAAATGGTTTGTTGATTAATAAATAAGATATAACTATTTAGAATAAAAAATTCGAAAGTAAAAAAAGTATGAAATTCGAAAAATAAAAGTTAAGGTGAGGTTATATTAATTGACACAGTGCACAGTAAAACATCGATATAATCAAACATATAAACTTTAAATTTAAAAAAAAAACATATATAATATATATATAATCGAAATGCCGAAATTATTACTTAATTTATCTTTTATTTTTAAGTCTCGTGCGTGCACGGGCATTAAAACTAGTATATTTCTTATAAAAACTATATAAATGCTAATTAAAATTGAATGATGGAAAGTTCAAATGATTTTATTAAAACCTATTGGGCTAGGCCCGTCGAACCTTTTAGTGCAGTCTGATAAAAGCCCGGTCTAGTATCTATGGGTATCCTTATTATACCCGGTCCCTTTTTTTTCTTCCTGTGTTAATAAATAACACTGCTTCTCTCTTTTTTCCTTGTTTACTCCGTCCCTTTTCCTTTCTCAGAAATATCTATCTCTCTCTTGTTAAAAAGATAACCTGATCTTCTTTCTTGGTGGTTTTATCCACGGATCGAAGATTGTGATCGTGGTTAATGATTCCCTTGATTGTTCTTGCGAAAAATATTGAGTTTCGCAAAAGAATTAGGGATCTGGTCTCGCTATAATTTGGGGCTTTATATATAAATAGAATGAATTGATGATTCTTCCAAGGGATTGATTCAATCGAATCTTCAAACAGGCGTGTTTGTTCCCTTTCTCCGATGATATTAATTTTTCTGTCCTTCTGTTGTTTTTCGAATCTGGGTTATGTCAAAAACGTGGCCTTAAACTTTCTGGATTTATATCTTCTTCGATTTCTTTATCGATTGATAAAAAAATCTGAGTTTTGCAAAAGAATTACGGGTAAAAACCCTTCTGTGTCTCCGGTATTATTATACCGTGGTGGCGAGAAGTAGGGACCATTTGTTTTGAACACAAATAATGATTTATTGAATTTGTGTTTCTTCCTGTTTTGCAAAAACGAGAGTTGTGGCTCTGTTTTTCTTGATTCGAATTTCTGGGCAGAAAATAATGGTATATGATGATTTGGTTTGATTAACCAAAAGCTCTGATGCCAATTGTTGGGATAAATCTGTGTGTTTGGATCGTTCAAACTTTAATCAGGATATACCGAAATAAGAATTATATTGATAGGAATAAATCTTGTGTTTTTACAATTGTGTCATATACTTGTTCTTTACAATCTTACTCTATTTATACTTATCTAAACGGTGTGATGAATCGACATGTCGATTCATGAACCGTTGTAACGGTTTGGTAGTTGTAGTAACTGCCAAATAACCGTTGTTTCTTAACTGCCTAATAAGTGTCTGAATAAAGGATTTGGGATTAACCCATTGGGCTGAGGAAGTCGGCCCAACACGCATCTGAAAAACATTAAGTCCCTCGTTTATACTTAGACTTGGGTGTAACAGCGTCCATGTTACTAGTAGCCAAAGATGAAGCAATTAGACCATTATGGTTGGTGACTTGGGGTACACTAGTATCATATAACTGAACATATGATGAATATTCATCATCCGCCACCAGATAAGAATTTAAGGGTCAGTCGGAAACAATTTGTTAAATGTAGGGTTGTACCAAAAGAGGCGTTGTGGTAGAACTACTTCAGATATAAGATATGAACTTACATTTTTAGGAGATTGCCATGTACTAAAGTGCTACAAAAATATTCACTTTTTTGTAAGGCTGACATGCTCTTTTGTAGTTTCAGACGATCTTCTTTCAATTCGAGATGATCTTTCTCTAACTTCGATTTTTTCTTAAATGAGATCCATTCGTAAACTTACAGTCACAAAAACATGGTTGGTAGAAGCTGACATTCCCAGAATATGACCTAGTTTTTCCATGCAAATCTCAGCAGGTGTACATCAAGAAACGAATATGAAGAATTTGGATCTCTTACTTGTTATGTATTAATATCTGCTTATTTTAAGTGCTTATGCATTGGAATAAATAGATCCAAACAATCAAAACTACTTATCTGCACTTGAATAAGCGAACCCAAACACCTTCTGAAAGTGCTTATCTGCTTAAATAAACACATCCAAGCGCACTCAAAACTATTTATCAGCTTAAAAAAATAAGCATCTAACCATCTTAAGAGTCGTCATATTCATATTATAGAGATCGAGTGTGTTACACGGACTAGAACATCATAGTTGAATTAACGCCTTGAAGCTACATACACATATTCTTAAATTTATTAGTCTATCTAGTACATTTCTCACGGGCGCAAGGAAAACAGGAATGCATACAGATCGAAACAAGTGATTACATCATGTAGTATCATACAATAATTCAAACATACTTATAAGTCTAAAATAGCATATAATCACTTAATACATAACATAACAACAATAACAATACTTGAAAATTCATCAATCAAAAGTATGCTTCAAAAACTTGCGAATACGCCTCATGAACCCGCCTTTTTGCGCCTTCTTCTCCTTACGCTCATACTTAAACTCCTCCTCTTCCTCCTTCTCATGGTGATGATGTCCATGCCCGTACTTTTGCTTAAACTCCTCCTCTTCCCCCTTCTCTAACGAATCTTGATGGAATAATCCTAGTGTTTTCGTAATAGTGACGGTTGACGATCATGCGTGGTGGATCGATGGTTTTGACGTCAAAGAGTTGTTGTGTCGTTGTTTCAGATTCTGTTGTTGTCTTAGGTTGTTCATGTTCTGTCAGAAGAGAGATTTCAGCTAAGGCGATAGTAAATGTTGATAAACAATAATAAAATTAACAGAAAACAAAGAACAGAATTAAATAACAAATAAAATTGAAAGCAGTAAAACTAAGACGAGGCACGTGTTTAACACGCTTCCCTTAAAACAGATTCGCCGTCTGTTTCCCAGGGTACAACGTCCAAAGCTGTTGTACAGCCGGACTAGACAAACTTGCCTGAAAGATCATGGAAGCCTTCTGCGTTTCTGATCGAGAACTGCTGGAAAAATCGTCTGTAATGGAGTATGAAAAGCTGCGTTTTTCTGATGTCTTTAACTGAATGAGAAGAGGTTATATTTATACTGAAAACTTGACTTGTTCTCAAAGAAAAAATATATACCAAAGTCAGGAAAATCTGTTATAACTAAAACAGATTTCCTGTCTTTTTAACACACAAAAATATTCTGTGAATATTTTCTGTATCTTTTTAACACACAAAATATTCTGTAAATAACTTCTGTATCTATTCCTAAAATAGATGTACAGAATTCTCTGGAAAATAAATCGAATTCGCAGTAAAAAAGATACCGAAATCTGCCCGCACCCAAGCCAGTTTTCGGAGCTGCATTCGTGTCCGCAGGTCGCGCGCTCGTGCACAAGTTCAGTAGCTTCGAACCCGTTTTTGGCCTAGAAATCCCACTTTCGGCACCCCCCCCTGCGCGCGCGTAGGCGTGGGAGTAAAAAACCCACAAATGAATATTGTAGGGTAGAAACTAGGATTCCCTTATAAACATGTTTTCATTTCATGTTTCAAGCGATGTGGGACAAAATATTTTCCAAATATTGTGTTTCACGTGACTCACTTTGAGACACGATATCTCATTCATATTAACTCCATATTGGACATACTTTAGCTCGTTGCGAAGCTCTCTTCGAGGAGAACGCAAAGCTACTAAGTACTACGAATATATATAACATATACATATATAAAATTATGTCCAAAGTATTGCAAAAACCATATTTTGCAAAACATTTTCCAACAATCCCCCACATGAATGGGAATCGGTCGAAAACACACGAAAGTTTCGGCAAAATTTCTGCGGTTAAGTCCTGCATAGGATAGGTAGGTGTAACCCTTTGAACCTTCCCTTATGAGATGCACTTAGTCTCCTAGATCTGAGTAGACGCGATGTCCTTGAACTCAGCCTCTGTTTACGTAGACGACAATACACACTCACACAAGACTCTCCCTGACCTTGTCAAGTCCTCATAGTCGTGTTCGTTATGGTCATGAACACTCGCCTGGTTCTGCAAAAGCTCTAAGAAATTGCGCCCCCACAATTTCCTTCGAAGCGACCCCACTTCTCTCTCACATAGGTGATTTCATCTTGAATCATTAAAAACATATGTTTTATGATTTCATCTTGAATCATTATGCTTTATGATTTCATCCTGAATCATTAAGCCATATGTTTAACCTCTCAACAAGTCACATTGTTCTAGGAATGGACTAGGAAAGTTATTTTATTAAGTAACTCCCCCACATTGACGTGACTTCCCCCACATTTCTATGATTAGGTTGTCCTATTGAACCCAGATCTTGGGATCTCCAGTCAACTGGGTTAGGTTTTCCTTTATAGAAACTCATTCCTTCAAGGGCTTTAGTCCCATTCCTTTAGACAACTTACTAACTAACTCTCTGCTTAAGCCTTTCGTAAACGGATCCGCAATGTTATCCTTTGACTTCACATAGTCAATTGAGATAACTCCTGTTGAGAGTAGTTGTCGTACCGAATTATGTCGACGACGGATATGTCTAGACTTTCCATTATACATTGTGTTATGAGCTCTGCCAATTGCCGATTGACTATCACAATGTATACTAATGGCCGTTACCGGTTTAGGCCACCTGGGTATGTCCTCTACGAATTGACGTAGCCATTCTGCCTCTTCTCTGCATTTATCTAACGTGATAAATTCTGATTCCATGGTGGACTTAGCTATTACAGTTTGCTTGGAAGACTTCCAAGATATAGCGGCCCCTCCTAGTGAAAACACATATCCACTGGTCGATCTAGAATCCTTTATGTCAGATATCCAATTTGCATCACTGTATCCTTCAATAACAGATGGATATCTAGCATAATTCAGTCCATAATCACGATTGTATCTCAAATAATGAAGTACCCTAGTCATAGCTTTCCAATGTGCATCACTTGGATTACTAGTATATCTACTTAGCCTGCTAACAGCATATGCTAAGTCAGGTCGGGTACATGTTATCAAATACATCAACATACCAATAATTCTTGAATACTCTAATTGGGCAACACCTGCGCCTCTATTTTTAGATAGATGCAAACTAGTGTCAATTGGAGTTCTAGCTAGGCCGGAATCCCCCGCATTATGAGTATTGAGAATTTTGTCCACGTAATGTGCTTGACTTAATGCAATTCCACTATGAGTTCGTATGATCTTTATTCCAAGGATCACATCAGCCAAACCCATATCTTTCATGTCAAACTTTGATTTCAACATGTCTTTAGTAGACTTGATCATCTTGTCGTTACTGCCAACGATAAGCATATCATCAACATAAAGACACAAGATTACATATCCACTATTCGTGTCTTTGACATAAACACACTTGTCGCATTCATTAATTTTGAATCCACCCTCTAACATGGTGTGATCAAACTTTTGATGCCATTGTTTTGGAGCTTGCTTTAAGCCATACAATGACTTAACAAGCCTACAAACTTTGCTCTCTTGTCCAGGAGCCATGAAACCCTCAGGTTGGTTCATGTATATTTCTTCTTCTAAATCTCCATTTAGAAAAGCCATTTTCACATCCATTTGGTGAACTTCTAAATTTCTTAATGCGGCAATAGCAAGAATCATCCTAATAGAAGTTATTCGCGTAACAGGCGAATAAGTATCAAAGTAATCTAGACCTTCACGTTGTCTAAAACCTTTGATCACCAATCTTGCTTTGTACTTATCAATGGTGCCATCAGCTTTCATCTTCTTCTTGAAGATCCATTTATAGGCTAGTGGTTTACAACCAGGAGGTAAATCCACGAGCTCCCAAGTATGATTTTGTAAAATAGACTCTATTTCACTATTAATCGCTTCTTTCCATCGAGGTCCTTCCGAGGAATTTACAGCTTCTTGATAAGAAGTAGGTTCATTTTCTACCATAAAAGAGACAAAATCGGGTCCAAAGGATTTCTCGGTTCTTGCCCGTTTGCTTCTTCTAGGTTCAACCTCTTCTTCCTCGGGTTGATCTTGTCTCTCATCTTGGAGATCATCATCATCTCGTTGTCTCTTATCTTGGACAACTGCATCATCTATTCTAGATGTGCTTCCATTTTCCTTCTTTAAACAAGGAAATATGTTTTCAAAGAAGGACGCATTCCTTGATTCCATAACTGTGTTCTTGTGTATATCAGGATTTTTCGAATCATGTACAATGAAACGATACGCACTACTATTCTTAGCATATCCAATGAATATACAATCCAAAGATTTAGGTCCAATCGTTTGGGCCTTAGGTGTCGGCACAGCTACCTTGGCTAGACACCCCCACACTCGTAAGTACTGGTATGATGGTTTTCTTCCCATCCACAGTTCATATGGGGTTTCCTCTTTATCCTTACGAGGTATCTTGTTTAAAAGATAAGTAGCCGTTAGAATGGCTTCCCCCCACATGTCTCGGCTCAAACCAGAACTTAACAACATAGCATTAACCATCTCTTTCAAGGTACGGTTCTTCCTTTCGGCAATACCGTTTTGCTGAGGTGAATAAGGAGCAGTAAACTCATGTCTAATTCCATGTTTCGCACATAGATCAGCAAAAGGAGACACATATTCACCTCCTCTATCACTTCGTACAACCTTGATTTTCCTACCAAGTTGATTCTCAACTTCGGTTTTGTATAGAACAAACTTGTCTATAGCTTCATCTTTACTTTTCAACAAGTAAACGTAGCAGTACTTTGTGCAATCATCAATAAACGTGATGAAGTACTTATTGCCACCTTTTGTGGGTAGTGATTTCAAATCACATATGTCTGTGTGTATCATATCAAGTGGTTCGGTTTTTCGTTCAACCGATTTGAAAGATGATCTTGTAAGTTTGGCTTCGACACAAGTTTTACACTTATAATTTGAATCAATATGAAAATTTGGTATGCCATTAAATTTAATCAAACGACACATTGAATTAAAATTAACATGTCCAAGACGGCCATGCCACATATTAGAAGACTCAATCAAGTAATCAGAAGAATTTATTTTATTGATATCATTCTTAACAACTATTACATTGAGCTTAAACATACCATTCAGGGCATACCCCTTACCAACATACATTTGATTCTTAGAAAGTACAACTTTATTAGACTCAAAAACAAGACGAAAACCAAACTTATTCAAAAGCCATCCGGACACAAGATTCTTGCGAATCTCCGGAACATACAAGACTTTAGTCAACTTGAGCTCTTTCTCGGATGTCATCTTCAAAATAACATCTCCTTCGCCCTTGATATCAGCAGTTGCAGAGTTGCCCATGTACAACTTCTCTCCATTGTCAACCGCTCTGAAAGAGTGAAACATACTCTTGACAACACACACATGACGGGTTGCCCCAATATCAACCCACCAATCATTATTATTAGAACCTACCAGGTTAACTTCAGAAATCATGGTAACGACATCAGACACCATAGCAATCATGTCCACATTATCATTCACCATATTAGCCTCGCGTGGAGTCACCCGCTTTGGCGCTTTGCAATTAGCAGCACGATGACCTGGCTTGTCACAGTTGAAGCAATTTCCTTGGAACTTCTGCTTCGCAATTCCAGCCTTAGGAGCAAGGTACTCAGACTTCCCTTTGCTCTTCTTGTCATTCTTCCCTTTTCCAAAGCTCTTGCCTTTAGACTTTGAAGAAGACGAACCATGCTCAACCATATTTGCCTTGGCAGAATCAGGTGTATAAGTGTTTTTCTGAGCCAGCTTGTTGTCCTCTTCAATACGAAGACGAACAACCAAGTCTTCAACAGTCATCTCCTTTCGCTTATGCTTCAAGTAGTTTTTAAATTCTACCCAGCTTGGAGGTAACTTTTCAATGATAGCAGAAACTTGAAAAGTTTCACTCAAAGTCATACCCTCAGCATGAATGTCGTGTAGCAAAACCTGCAGATCTTGAACCTGAGTTATCACACTCTTTGAATCAACCATCTTGTAATCCAAAAAACGAGCTACCACGAACTTCTTTGTACCAGCATCCTCAGTTTTGTACTTGCGTTCCAACGACTCCCATAATTCTTTGGCAGTCTTAGTCTTGCAGTACACATTGTACAAAGAGTCCACCAAACCATTCAGAATATAGTTGTGACACAAGAAGTCTGAATGTTTCCATGCTTCAACAGCTTGCACGGCTTGTTGATTTTTGGGTACACCTTCTCTAGGAGGTTCCACCTGAGGTACAGTCTCCTTTAAGAACTTCGCAAGGTTCAAAGTAGTGAGATAGAAGAACATCTTCTGCTGCCACCTCTTAAAATTCTGTCCATTAAATTTTTCTGGTTTTTCAGCATGATTAGCAACTGTGTGGGGAACTGGCGCACCAGTTACATTCACAGTAGTAGTTGCAGGAGTTACAGGAGTTACAGGAGTGCTGGTAGACATCCTGAAAGATCAAACAAGATCAAAACACAAACAGTTAGACAACTGTTATAAATCTGTATATAAGAAATTCAATCGTAATCTCTATATACTTATAGTGAATATGCTTCAAAGAAACTTAATCTTGGTTTCAATGAACCAGATGCAATTATCTAATATATCAGTTTAACAGAAACACAATCTTGGTTTCAATATAAACTGATAAGAACAACTGCTTAAAGAAAACCGTTAGAGATCTATTAATTAAAATCTGTAAAATTAAAACTGATTCCAGTGAAACTCAATCCTGGTTTCGGCAGAAACAGTTTATAATAAATCTGATAAAATTATTAATCCGATTTAATAAAAGTTTTAATTCTGTTAAACAGAATCTGTTTTAAGATTGTGGGAAACGGTGTATACTTTTATTAAAACAATAATAAAATTAACAGAAAACAAAGAACAGAATTAAATAACAAATAAAATTGAAAGCAGTAAAACTAAGACGAGGCACGTGTTTAACACGCTTCCCTTAAAACAGATTCGCCGTCTGTTTCCCAGGGTACAACGTCCAAAGCTGTTGTACAGCCGGACTAGACAAACTTGCCTGAAAGATCACGGAAGCCTTCTGCGTTTCTGATCGAGAACTGCTGGAAAAATAGTCTGGTAATGGAGTATGAAAAGCTGCGTTTTTCTGATGTCTTTAACTGAATGAGAAGAGGTTATATTTATACTGAAAACTTGACTTGTTCTCAAAGAAAAAATATATACCAAAGTCAGGAAAATATGTTATAACTAAAACAGATTTCCTGTCTTTTTAACACACAAAAATATTCTGTGAATATTTTCTGTATCTTTTTAACACACAAAATATTCTGTAAATAACTTCTGTATCTATTCCTAAAATAGATGTACAGAATTCTCTGGAAAATAAATCGAATTCGCAGCAAAAAAGATACCGAAATCTGCCCGCACCCAAGCCAGTTTTCGGAGCTGCATTCGTGTCCGCAGGTCGCGCGCTCGTGCACAAGTTCAGTAGCTTCGAACCCGTTTTTGGCCTAGAAATCCCACTTTCTGCACCCCCCCCCCCCCCCCCCCCCCCTGCGCGCGCGTAGGCGTGGGAGTAAAAACCCACAAATGAATATTGTAGGGTAGAAACTAGGATTCCCTTATAAACATGTTTTCATTTCATGTTTCAAGCGATGTGGGACAAAATATTTTTCAAATATTGTGTTTCACGTGACTCACTTTGAGACACGATATCTCATTCATATTAACTCCATATTGGACATACTTTAGCTCGTTGCGAAGCTCTCTTCGAGGAGAACGCAAAGCTACTAAGTACTACGAATATATATAACATATACATATATAAAATTATGTCCAAAGTATTGCAAAAACCATATTTTACAAAAGGGCTAATGACTTAAAAATGCATCTAACTTGACACTTTTTACCGTTCTATGTAGCCATCTTTTTTTTTTCCTATATTATCATTAAACTTTGTGATTTCGTACATTGTGTGTACTGGTGACTTGTTTGACTTGCTCTAGCAGGTTAACTTAACAGCAGTTTAGTTTTTATTACAATGTTAGTCCTTATATTAACGGTTGTTCAAATAAACACTTAAACTTTGATTTTCGAAAAAATAATATTTTTCAAAAAACGTATAATTTAAAAAAAAAAAGTTTACAGTAAATTTTTGCAATAGTTTTTTTACAATTTTTTTACAAAAACGTATAGCTTAAAAAAATGTTTGTACGGTTTTTTTTGCACAAAAATATTTTGGAAATTTTTTACAAAAATAACGTTTTTTTACATAAATTTACATTTTCGAACGTTTTTATCAGTATTTGTTTGATTTTATATTTTCACCCTTTTTTACGTTTTCATCAGTTCTTTTTTATTTTCATTAGAACTTTTACGTTTTCATTAATAATTTGACGTTTCATTAATAATTTTATGTTATCATTAATAATATTACGTTTTCATCAGTATTTTTACGTTTTCAGTAACTTTACGGTCGCATCAGTATTTTTACGTTCACATAAGTATTTTTACGTTTTCGTCAGTTTTTTACTTTTTCATCAGAATTTTTACGTTTTCATCAGCAATTTTACGTTTTCGTCAATATTTTTACGTTTTCGTCAGTATTTTTACGTTTTTGTCTTCGTCTGTAAATTTACGTTTTCGTCAAAAAATTTACGTTTTCGTCAGTAAATTTACGTCTTGGTCAATATCTTAATGTTTTCGTCAATATTTACGTTTTCGTCAGTAAATTTATGTTTTCGGCGGTAAATTTATGTTTTCGTCAGTAAATTTACGTTTTCGTCTGTATCTTTACATTTTCGTCTGCAAATTTACGTTTTCGTCTGTAAATTTACTTTTTCGTCAGTACTTTTACGTTTTCGTTAGTATTTTTACCTTTTCTCCAATAACTTTACGTTTTCTTCTATAAATTTACGTTTTGGTCTGTACATTTACGTTTTCGTTTTCATCAGTAAATTTATGTTTTTGTCGGTAAAGTTACTTACGAAAATATAAAAATACTTACGAAAACATAATAATACTGAAAAGAACATGAATTTACAAACCAAAACTTACAGACGAAAATGTAATTTTGGCCGAAAACATAAATTTTTTGGCGAAACGAAAAACTAATGACGAGAACGTAAAATATCCGACGAGAACGTAAATCTACAGACGAAAACATAAATTTACTGACGAAAAGGTAATTTTAATGACGAAAAGGTAAATTTATAGACGAAAACGTAAATTTACTGACGAAAACATAAATTTATTGACGAAAATGTGATGTTATTGATGAAAACGTAAATTTACAGAAGAAAACATACATTTACAGACGAAAACATAAATTTACAGATGAAAACGTAAATTTTCTGACGAAAACGTAAAAATACTGACGAAAACGTAAATTTACAAACAAAAACATAAATTTACTGACAAAAACGTAAATTTACAGACGAAAACGTAAATTTACAGGCAAAAACGTAAAATTACTGAGGAAAACGTAAAATATCTGACGAAAACGTAAATATTTGGAGTTACATACTTTTTTTTTAAAGTTATACATTTTATTTTTTTAAAAAATTGTTCGATTTTCTGCAAAAAAAATTAAGATTTATAAAGTACGAAGAAATTATGTTATATAATACACGTTTTACATAAATTTTAAAAATGAACTAAAACATGTTTAAAAAAATATTATTAAATTTTTTTTATTCAAACATGCGTAAAATTTTTTTCTAAAGAAAATTTGTATATGAAGTTATATACTTTTTTAAGGTTTTACGCTTTATTTAAAAAAAAATCAAATTTTAAGTGTGTATGTTAATGGTCGTTAATATAAAGGACTAACGTTGTAATAAAAAGTTTAACGGTCGTTAAGGCAACCTGCTAACCACTCAAGTAGGTCACCGGATACACACAATGTACGAAATCACAAAGTTTAATGATAATATAGGAAAAAAAAAAGATGCCTACACAGAACGGTAAAAAGTGTCAAGTTAGATGTATTTTTTAGTCATTAGCCCTTTACAAAACATTTTCCAACACAAGTAAATGAAGATCGTGAATACGATGATACTTTTCTCCATGCTTGATTTGTGTCTGTGTTTTTTTTAAAAGAAAAGTCATGTTATAAGGTGGAAAATGAATACAAAATATATGGCTAAGTTACATCGTTGATCACTAAAAATGTTTCAATAATTGTCTACTGTCTTTACTTTTGAGAAATGCTGTCGTTAGTCCTCGTGTGTCAATTTCACGTCATCGTTCAAATGACTTAACGACTGCTAAAAAAGAAGGGACTTTGGTCATTTTCATATTTAGATGTCCGTGACTATTTAAAATATTTGAGAGGGTATTAAGTATTACATGTTGAATTGAAAGTGATTATGTGATGCGTTTGGATTTGCTGTGCACCTCAATCAGACATCTTTTTTCGGTCGGGTGTCGGGTGTGGAGGTAATTGCAGCTTGAAGCAACAAAAAGAGGGGAGAAGGCTTCAAGACCTCATAAAATAGGGACAACGTCTAAGTGTGGTTTAATTTTTAAAACTTTCACCCATTTGATGGTTAACAATAAAACGCTGTATTATCTCACATTGCTATCCCCGTATTATAGTATAGTTGTTTTGAAACTTTTTGTACAGCTTTGTAGCTTTTGCTTGTCTTCCAACTCTGAAGTTACTTCCTTGTTTCAGGGAAGAGTCATTAGAATGCAGAATGTGCATTCATGTCTGTGTGATTGTTTGTATACAGTGGTCGATCATTCGGTTCAAGTTGATGTTACCAGAAATGCAGTAAAAGCAATTGTGAAGCTTGCCTTTTTGAAATGGGCATCTAAAGCTTTTCGAAACATTCTTGTGTTTACCCAGGATCTGATATTGTACATCATGCAGTTTAGACCCATTTACAAGTTCCAATTTCTGTTTATAAATCTCATAATCTCCTCACATTTAAGTATCCAACTATCGAATTCCAACTTCTTGTTGCTCATGGTTTTTCTTCAGTTTTCAGTTTATAAGTAGACGACCTGACTAGTGACGATAGAATTACTAATATAACATCCTAAATTTATTTAGGTTGACCTTGAATATCAATTGGAATGGTTGTTTCAACTCGGATGGAATGCTCTACCCTGATACTGTTGTTGGAGCTGATTCCCACACCACTATGATTGGCGGGTTAGGTATTACGGGTTGGTTTAGCTGAAGGAATTGAGGCTGAAACAAGAATGCCGGGGTGTGCAAAGTTAATATGTTACATCCCTATTGTTGAATCTAGATGAATAATAGTATGAAAATGTCCTAAACATGTACATTGTAAAGGATGCATGTTCAAACAAAATACTTTTGGGTTGCATACAGAAAATCAAGAATACATGAACACTAACGATAACCGCCAGTGGTTCTGTGACTGTGTGTGCTTAAGGGGTCATGCATAATCATTACCAACTACTAAAGCGTGTATTAGGATTAGAGCCTTGTATAGTTGAACCATTTCACACACACTCAAAGCATGTGTGTATTGAGAGGTTTAGGGACTTATTCCAATGGTTGGTAGCTAGAAACTAGAAACGAGTATCGACAGTTTTGAATTCTTTTTAAGGTGTGGTGTTGTTCGAATCCAAAAGCGTTTTCATTTTTGGTATATTCTGGACATAACACATGTAAAAAAACTTCCAAAAACAATGTCTTTAACTAATTTGGAGAGGATAATCGCCTGAATATCAGACCAGACAACATTTGGTGTATGATGAGATTGGTTTAGTCCTAGTTACCAGTATCTTTTCGAATGTGTGTTTTAGCTGTACAAATGGATAGATATGCTAGTTGTTCATGTCCTGCAGATGCAATTGCGGAGTAACAGATTTGACAAACTCTCCCGTAAACATTTCAAATTCTCATCAACATGTACCCTCATAGTTCCATATCCTTTTTTTTAAATCTTTTGAGTGATTTATTTTACAGGCCTGCTTTAATGCTCCCTGGTACCAGCAAAGCTGTTGTAGCAGTGCGCCCTTAGCTTTTGGTTTTCGTGTATTGAGCACATGCAAATGTTTGTTAGTTAGAGCCATCTTCTTGAAGTCTTAAACGAATAACGTTACACATATCAAGTAATTTTCTTTTTGTGTAGTTTCGTCTTTTAAGCTTCCATATCGCTTTGTTGCCACATTAAACTCTTTGTATGTAATATGACACTGAAGGCGTTGAGCCAATTGTAGTTTTTAGCTGGTCTTCATTATGTAGCCATAACCGACATAGCCTGGTACGGTGCTCTTGCAGCACAATATGTTATAATGGGACTTGGTAAAATGGGTGGATTGGGGAACGCGTTAAAACAGGTAGTTTCAAAGTACAGGTTGAACAGGTTTACCCACAAACTTTTTTGTCCGTCTTTAGCAGTATTAGTATTATTCCAGTAAGGATCTTAGATTTTGAGATGCGTGATTTAGGAGGCTATGTGGAAAACGGTCAGATAAACACATAAGAAAATGCTTCTTTTTTTGTTAAATGCTTTTGCACAAGAATTATAAGAAAATGCTTAATTTACAAAATTTTTCAATATATGTCACCCACAGCCAAGTTTTCGGCGTTATTGTACGCTTGTAGAGTTTGAGAACGATGAACTCGGAGTACCAGTCTCTCTTTCAGGTTCCTTTTCTTGTTTCTAAGCTCACATTAGATATGGTTTACTGAATTCGTGGTAAAATAATTAACTGTCATGATAACAAGCTACATTCTAAGAATCAGCGTTGTAATCACAGTCAGTTCATACTATGTGGAAAGACATGGCCACGACCAGATTCAATATCCAGGAATATGAAGCAATGGAAAAACACGTTGTAATCGCAGTCAGTTCATGCTGGGTCACAAAATATGCAGGTTGCCATCTACAACTGAAATCATACCCACCGAGACTCTCTGTATAGGACTACAACTCTCGCGAACACCAACTACTCACTATTATCTCGATTCAGATATTCCTGAGACCTACCATATACTGAATGCGTAAGTTGAAACTTCTTGCCTTAAACATGCCGACCACCAAAACATGTGCAATTAAATTCAGACAATTAATTCTGCAGATACAAAGAAAATCCTGATACAGAACCAATTCTCGATATCTATTAAAACATAATTTGACAACTGTTATAAGCTCAAGGGTAAGAAAGGTAAATATATTTCTTTTATATTTCCTATTTTGCAATGTTTGGTTTTTATTTGACAGGTTGTGAGAACATGAAGGGCTTAATGTTGCAAGTTGACCAAAGTGCAGTCAACCCTAGTCAAGGATGCTTATATACTCCTTTACTTAGTTTGTTCCGTCATTCAGTTTTATTTTTTCTCTCCCACATTGTTGTTATCGCCATTGTTGGTTCAAGTTTTCATTGATCTGTTCAGACTGGTTTTGGTGTTCATTGATCTTGGTTGTAAGATCTTTGTAACACATCTGGTTGTATTCTTTCTTTATTCTTGTATTGTATGTTTTGATCAAAAAGCTAGGAATCACATTTGAAGTGATTGCCTAACGCAGTTAATAAAATAATAAGGGGAGGTTGGTTAAATCATCTTGATTCTTGTTTTTGTTAAAATCGAATATGGTATCAGAGCCTTTGGTTCTTGATATCTGAGTTTTAAACCGGTTTTCTTTATCAATCTTGATTAATCTTGTGGTTAATCGTGTTCTTATTGTGGTTAATTGCATGATTTTTTCATTTAAAATTTTTAGGGTTTTAAAATTTGGGGGTTTTCTGATTCTTGGTGATCTGTGGTGTTTAATTGGGTTCTTTTGTGCTTAATCAAGCTCAATTGTGTTTCTGGTAAGTTTAATTGAAGAAACCCTAAAATCAGAAATTAGGGTTTCGTTCAATTTTTGGGCGTTTGTTATCTTGTGTTAGTTATTTGTTATAACTAACTTTTTAGGTTGTTTTTTCCGCTGTGCTTGTTGGTTGTGATAAGATCTTCTTGATCTTATTGGTTCTTGGGTTTCTTTGCTTGTTGCTGCGCGTGTAGTAACACCTCTCTCACTCTCTCTTCTTTATTTGTTGTTTTAGAAGGGGTTTTAGGTGTCGAAGGGATTAGTTAGTTTTTGGTTGTTGGTTGTTGAGGAGATACAAGGGGTTTGTTGTACTTTGTTTGATCTTTGTGTGTTTTCATTATGTCTGTTTCTAAGAAAGGTGACCAGGAAGATGATCCTGTTAGTGATACTGAAACTGAAAGTGAAACAGTCATTCATACTAATGACCCTTTGTTTTTACACCCTACTGACACAAATGGGCAGCCCATTGTGAGTGTTAAACTCACTGATCCTGAAAATTATAAAGTATGGGCTGCTGCATTTAAACTTGCATTACATACTAAGAACAAATTGGGTTTTATTGATGGTACTTGTGAAAAGAATAATGATGATAATGTTTTGGCTGATCAATGGGATAGATGTAATGCTGTGGTTTTATCTTGGATTCTTGGATGTATCTCTTTTGAGTTATATCAAGGACAAATTTTCTCTAAAAATGCTAAAGATGTGTGGGATGAATTTAAAGAAACATATGATAAGATTGATGGATCTGTTATCTATAATTTGCATTATAAGATTTGTTCTCTTACTCAATCTGGCTCTTCTTTGTCTGAATACTATCACAATTACAACAGTCTTTGGAGGCAGTTTGACTCACTTGTCAATCTTCCTTCATGTAAATGTGATGGTGCTCCTCAAATGAAGAGTCATAATTCTCTTATAAGACTCATGCAGTTTTTTATGGGTCTTGATGACACTTTCAGTGTTGTTAGGAGTCAATTACTAACTGCAGACCCTTTGCCAGATGTTAAATCTGCTTTTGCTACTCTATCCAGGGTTGAGTCTCATAAGAATAATCTGGTTCATGTTGTGAGTGATAAGAATACTGCTTTTGTTACTAAACCTAATAATTGGAATGGTAATAAAAATACTCAAAACAGTCAAAATGGTCAAAACAGAGGTCCTAATAAGAATAACAATAAGTTTGTTTGCACTCATTGTAATATGAATGGCCATACTGTTGATAGATGTTTTGAGCTTAATGGGTACCCTCCAGGTTTCAAGAAAAGGAATACTGGAGGGTCTAATGGTTCTAATAATGTCACTAGTTCTCTTGGTAATAATGTTGATCAGGGATCTGGGAAATCTCTTACCTTTACTGCTGATCAGATAAATAGACTCATGGCTTTGATTAATTCTAAGCCTGACATTGGTGAAGTGCAGTCTTGTGCTGCAGGTATTAAATTTGGTTCTAATCATATCATTAGTTTTGTCACTTGTAGATTCTTCAACTTTAATACTAATATAAGTACTTATAGTACTTATATTGGTTGGATCTTTGATTCTGGAGCATCACAACATATGACTTTTTCAACTGAACACTTATTTGATGTTATTGATGTGTCAAAATTGAATATATCTGTTTCACATCCTAATGGAACTATTGAACATGTTAAGCATGTTGGAAACTTTAAACTATCAAGTAAAATTACTTTGAAAAATGTGTTGGTTGTTCCAGGATATAAGGTCAGTCTTATTTCTGTTCACAAGTTGGCCAAAGATAGTAAATTTGTTGTTTCCTTTACTGAATCAAAGTGTTTTGTTTAGGATTCTCATCAAAAGTCCCTCTTGGGGACTGGTAGTGAATATAATGGACTTTATTTGTTTGATTCAGGTAGGAAGTTTGTTAATAGTGCTATCACTAAGTGTAACTTGTCTAAGTGTGTGTGGCATAACAGACTTGGTCATCCCTCAGACCAAGTTTTAGCTATTCTTAAGGATAAAATCCATCTTGATTCTGCTAGTAATGTTCAGCCTTGTGATGTGTGTCACATGGCTAAGCAAACTAGAGATCCTTTTCCTATAAGTGATCATAAGACCAAATGTTTGGGTGAAATTATTCATTTGGATGTTTGGGGTCCTTATAGGGTTAAAAGTAGAGATGGATTTAGATTCTTTCTTACTATTGTTGATGATTATACCAGGGCTGTGTGGTTATACATGCTTAAAGGCAAAGATGAGGTTTTTGATAAACTTGTCGAGTTTTATAAGCTAATCAAAAATCAATTTGATGTTCTATCAAAGTTTTTAGAAGTGATAATGGAACTGAGTTTGTTAACCATAAATTTGAAAATTTTATTAAACAAAATGGTGTTATACATCAAACTACTTGTGTGTATACTCCACAGCAGAATGGTATAGCTGAAAGAAAACATAGGCATTTACTTAATGTTGCTAGAGCCCTCATGTTTCAGGGGGATTACCTTTGAACATGTGGCCTGAATCTATTCTTACTGCTGTTTATTTGATTAACAGGATTCCTAGCTCAGTCCTCTCTGGAAAAAGTCCTTATGAAATGATTTATAAAACTGAACCTAATATCTCTCATTTAAAAAGTTTTGGGTGTCTTTGTTTTAGTACTGTACTTAATAATGTGGATAAGTTTGCTGCTAGGTCTGAAAAGTGTGTGTTCATTGGGTATTCATTTACTAAAAAGGGTTATAAATTGTTTGGTATTGAGTCAAAACAAGTGTTTTTTTCAAGGGATGTCAAGTTTTATGAAACTGTGTTTCCTTTTAAAAATGATGTCTGTAAAAATGGTTTGATCTTTGAAGATCAGGGAATAAATAGTTTAAATATTTTTGATTTAGCAGTAAACAACTCTGATGATCCCCATGATGATTTGAGAGATGAAAAATTAGGAGATAGAGGTAGCATTTTAAAAGAGTCTGTCTTAGCTGAGAAAGTATCTACTGATACTCCTATCATTGGGTCAGAGTCTATGAATGATAAAAGTCATAGTCTTGGAAACCAGTATAACTTAGGCAATAATGATGCTAATGATATAGACAATAATGTTGCCCTAGATGATGAAAATTATGATTCTGAGGGTGAAGAGTTTATAGAATTCAATCAATATTTTCAACATAATAGTCCAGAGGAAACTGAGCTAAGGAGGTCTAGTAGACCACATAAGTTGCCTAGTAAACTTAGTGATTATGTGCTTGAAAAGAAAGTTAAATATGATATCAACACTGTGGTGAACTATAATAACTTGTCTTTGCATAACTTTGTGTTTACTAATAACTTGAACAAAATACATGAACCCAAATCTTACAATGAGGCAGCCAAAGACCCTAGGTGGGTTGAGGCTATGAATGAGGAGATGGAAGCTCTTAATAGAAATAACACTTGGGTGATTGTTGATCTACCTCAAGGTAGAAAGCCTGTTGCATGTAAATGGCTATGGAAGGTAAAATACAAATCTAGTGGTGATGTTGAGAGATATAAAGCTAGAGTTGTAGCAAAAGGATTTAGTCAAAAAGAGGGTATAGACTATGAAGAAACTTTTTCACCTGTTGTGAAAATTGTGACTGTTAGGTGTCTTCTTTCTGTTGCTGTGCACAATAATTGGCATGTTTATCAGTTAGATGTAAATAATGCCTTTCTTTATGGAGATTTAGATGAAGAAATTTATATGAATCTTCCTGAAGGGTATGGCTCTAACTCAAACAAGGTGTGCAAGTTAACAAAATCTTTAAATGGGTTAAAACAGGCACCTAGAAAATGGAATGAAAAATTAACAAGTGTGTTAATTGAAAATGGTTTCTGTCAAAGTAAAAGTGATGTTTCTTTGTTTACTAAGACTGAGAATGAGTCTTTTGTTGCCCTGCTTGTGTATGTTGATGATATTATTATAACAGGGAACAATGAAAGTATTATCAATGACTTTAAAGAATATTTGAGTTCAAAATTTAAAATTAAATATCTTGGTAAACTCAAATATTTCTTGGGTATTGAAGTACTTGATACTGACTCAGGATTGTGTCTTAATCAAAGGAAATATTGTTTAGAGTTGCTATCTGAATATGGAATGTTGGCTTGTAAGCCAGCTAAAGCTCCTATTCCAGATGCATCTAAGAAAAAGAAAAAACATATTGAAGATGAGATTGATACTATGCTTGAAAACAAAACTTGTTACCAAAAGATTGTTGGTAAATTGATATATCTGACTCTAACTAGGCCTGATATTGCTTATGCTGTTCATTGTTTAAGTCAGTTTATGCATGATCCTTATAAATCTCATCTGAAATTAGCTTTTCATGTTCTTAGATACCTGAAAAGGTCACCTGGAACTGGTATATCTTTTAAGCATAATAATAATCTGAATCTTAATGCTTTTGTTGATTCTGATTGGGCTAAGTGTAAGATTACTAGAAAATCTGTTACTGGATATACTGTTTATCTGGTTGATAATCTTGTATCCTGGAAAAGCAAGAAACAATCTGTTCTAGCCAAATCTTCAGCTGAAGCTGAATATAGAGCTATGAATAGTGTTGCTTGTGAAATCATGTGGATACTTAAGATTATGAATGATCTTAAGGTGAAAGTGAATTTACCTGTGCCTATCAGTTGTGATAGTAGTTCTGCAATTCAAATTGCAGCCAATCCTGTATTTCATGAAAGGACTAAACATTTTGAGATTGACTTATATTTCTTAAGGGAAAAGGTATCTGCAGGTTTGATCAAAACTGTTAAGATCAAATCTGAAGATAATGTTGCAGACTTGTTTACAAAAGGATTGTCTATTAAAGATCACAATGTTTTTTGTGAACATTTGAAGCTTGTTGATCTCTATCAGAAGTCAAATTAAGAGGGGGTATTAAAACATAATTTGACAACTGTTATAAGCTCAAGGGTAAGAAAGGTAAATATATTTCTTTTATATTTCCTATTTTGCAATGTTTGGTTTTTATTTGACAGGTTGTGAGAACATGAAGGGCTTAATGTTGCAAGTTGACCAAAGTGCAGTCAACCCTAGTCAAGGATGCTTATATACTCCTTTACTTAGTTTGTTCCGTCATTCAGTTTTATTTTTTCTATCTCACATTGTTGTTATCGCCATTGTTGGTTCAAGTTTTCATTGATCTATTCTGGCTGGTTTTGGTGTTCATTGATCTTGGTTGTAACATCTTTGTAACACATCTGGTTGTATTCTTTCTTTATTCTTGTATTGTATGTTTTGATCAAAAAGCTAGGAATCACATTTGAAGTGATTGCCTAACGCAGTTAATAAAATAATAAGGGGAGGTTGGTTGAATCATCTTGATTCTTGTTTTTGTTAAAATCGAATAATATCCAAAGCATCAGGACCATGAACTAGAAAATACCAGGAACCGAGTTCGGTTATGCAAGGTTTACAACTGAAGCAACTATACTGAAAATCAACTCGTTAAAGCCATGTTATTATCAGAGATGTTCAACTTGCGGACGAAATGTCATAGACGAATTTCCAGTACCGAAATGCAAATTCCATAGGCCTCAAGAAATTCCTGATTACAGGTAACATTGCATGCATTTTACTGATAGAATCAAACATTTAACAATTACTATCAAAAACCAATTAAAACATTGACAGGACGAAATTACGTATCACATTGTACTTTACTATTTAACAATTTGCTAAAGTCTATTCATTATCAACTGTACCTTCTTACTATAACCTCAACTACTTTTGGGAGAATCACTATCAAACTAATTGTGAACTTGATTGCAATGAATTTAGTCAAACGCATAGTATCTTGGAATATTAAGTGGGAGAGTGTTTGAGTGATGGATTAGTTTACATCAGATGGCTTAGTACCTTGTGGCTGATAACTAGCTAATGTGAAATCTTCTGTTTATGTAACGTGTCCAGTAGAGACAGTTTCATCTTATGAAATCTTCTGAAATCTTTTGCATCTTTATGTTATGCAGTTCAGCTGCCTTCCTTTATCATTTGATTCAAATCCTATCTGCCATTTTTGCACAGTTTAGGACTCTATGGAACCTGTGGTTACAACACCTACGCCAGACGGAAATTTGAACTAAAATGACCTTGTAGGTTCAACTTTAAAGGTACCTTATTTTCCTCAGAATATCTTGGCTTATTTGTACACATGTCGCCTTAAAACGGACTCATTTTATTTCACGAAACTCCTGAGAAGTCGTATGGTCTATCATGTTGTCTGAGTAGAGGCTAAAAAATGGGAGGGTGGGGACGATTTGACAGCGGTATTCGATTTCAAAGCTAGGATCGACTTTAGTTTATGTTTGCAACGGTATTCGATTTCAAAGGTGTTGCTGCATTTTTGTAATATGAGCTAGCAAGGGTTTTAAAAAGCGTTATTAACGGTAAGTAATTGTTCTTATAACATTCATCACAAACTAGGCCAGGATGTGATACTCTTTGTTAATATTGGACGATACAAAACTCTTTTCATACAAATGGATCTTAAATATATAGAGGTATGAATATTAAGCTTAACTCGATCATATGGCCTAGCCTCCCAATATGATTAGAATATATTAAGCTTGTTCCAGTCCATTCGATAATGTGCTTTGTGCTCGTTGACTTCTTGCTAATTAGAATTTATCAGCAGTTAGTCAAACAATTGATTAGCATGCGCTAGTGTTCCCTTTTAATCATGTTATTACAATACTCCGTAATAAGTTATGGACCAAAAGATTTCTTAACATGAGTGATGCGAGTGTGCAGTGTGCTAAAGCAAGGCTCGAAAATGCTAAAGATGCCAGGCCATTTGAATATGTCTGCATTATTCTGCAGTAGAAATCTCATGCAGAACACACTATGTTTCTCCCTTGTTTTTTTGGAATAACATCCAAAATAGAGAAACAATACTAGATTGTTAATTCAAGACACAGCAAAAATGGTTTCTCGACAACAGTAAAGTGATGAATATCTATGGACCGTTAACATGAATTATCGAAGGTGCTTACGAGCTAAAGGACTTAAGTATCAATAGTAAAATGTCCTTTTGCATGTTTCCCATTAGTTTCCGTTCGGGAACATCTTAACTTGTTTCCTACTAAGCAACGTGCTCTCGTTTACTTTTTCAACAGATAAAAACGAAGATATGCAGACAATGTAGATCCTATTAACATGGGACACTATGATAATTAGCAATGTGGAACTTAAAAACTAAGAACACTCCAACCTCACATATATAAGCACCCCCACATGTCCATTCATATCTCCATTTCATAAAGTTGTGTCCCATATTTGTAGTGTCATAATCACAATAATGAGAACCAAACGCGTAATGTAACAAAGATCGTTAAGAAATCATTTACATTACTGTATCAACTCAAGATGGGATCCAATCAAGGACACTACTTTTAAACAAAAGAACATGGACAGAAAGTCGGTATGTCCCAACTTTGATGGCATTTTGGCAAGTGTTAACAGTGACGACCCACTAAGAGCTCGGTTATTTTAAACCAAAAGTCTAAGTCTCCCATCATTAGAACTACTTATCAAAGATGCATTAAGGTCAATGTTCTACAGCTGCAAAAAGGTTAAATGATCATAACCATATCAAATCACTCTCGCAACAAATTTTTCAAGGAAAAGTAGGTGTAGTGTTGAGTGACTCATATGCACATGAATTCTGATCCTGATCATATCACTCCAGTATGAGAATATAGAAAGTCAACAGACAAATGGGAGCTCGAACGGTTGAACCTCTTGGGTTGAGATCTGAGAACCGATATACTGTACGATCTAGCTAGTACTCAACACGTCTAAAACTGATCTAGGCATTTTGCATAAGAGATAATTAAAAACTTTGTTTCAACTTTCAAGACACATTGATTTACAACCCATGCAAAGTGTGATAATGTGATATTATCGAGTTTGGGCTTGGACTGAATAGTATTTTTATAGGCTTGGACTGAATACTATTTTTATAGGCTTGGGCTGAGCAAATAACTGTTTTTTTATTTGCCATAATGTCACACCTTTATTTTTGAACCTGAGAATGAGCAAAGTGTGCCATAATGTCACACACCTAGAATTCCTTTATTTTGAGAATGAGTAGCAAAGTGTGGTGAAACAAAGACCCTAAATTTTGTCTCTTTTAAAGCATCAACAATGGTAAGTTTTTCAAAGACTAGCCTTAAATGCATTCAATGTATTTTAATTTAATGACTAGAACTTGGAGAAAAGACTTGAGCTTTGTCAAGTCTTTGGCTAAAAGCTTTTCAAAAAGCTATTAATACAATGCAAAAAAAGTCATTAAAAGACTTTTTGAAAAATGAAAAAGCTTTTGACAATTTGACACATTGTGGGTGCTCTTAAACACTCACAAACAAACCCTAATTTGATATACTAGATCTGAATCTTCTTCACATAATCACATTGCTAATTATTAGGAAGGAGAACTTTTATATTCAATTGGTTCCAACGCTCTCCATAAGTGCTACAACGCTCTCATTTAATATATTCCAACGCTCTCATTTAATAGATTCCAACGCTCACAACTAACGCTCATTTAGTAGTAAATTATCCTACCTACTATTTTTCTCTTTTGTTAAATACGAGTAAGTGACTTCATTTACAAACCACACTCAAACACTACTACAAGATAGCAACTATGGTGACCATCCCTCCACCACCACCCCCAAATCCAGATCCAGATCCAGACGACTTTTCATCACGGATCTATCGATGAAATAGGTGGTCTCGAAAACTATCTCTCAGTTTTAACTCTTTTTATTTAAGAGTATTCGTGAGAGTAAGGCCCGTGCTTCCTCATGATGATGGAAAAGAAGCTGAGATCTTGTATGCAATATCTCTTGAACTTGCATGACGAGGGATCACGTGTTGGAATTCTGCAGGCCAAGTGATGGATTTTACTTTTGATAAGGTGTTTGGCGAGGACACATCTCAAGATGGGCATAAGGTAGTTATAATTTTTCTCTTTTATTTCCTATAGCAACAACCTTGAAATGTGGCTTTCCTTTGTTGTATCGAATTATCGGTCAAACTATCGTATAAAAAACTCAACTGATTGCCTTTGAATTTTGCAGGCCAACGGACACGACGCAGTGCACCTTCTCAGTTTGGTCTTGTTTCCGGAAGGTGCCTCTCAAGATGATGTATTTTTAGAGATAGCAGGAATCTCTGTTTGGTAGATTTAGCTAGAAGGGAAATCACTGGAACATATTGCAAAACCTTTTAAAGTGTATTTGTAGGATTGTAGAGACTAAAGTGTATTATCAATCATAATTAGGCAATGTATTATTGTTGAAAGTTTAATTTTGACTTCTAGCCCTCCTTTTGGTTACACTCAGCCGCTATTAACACAAGAATATGCGAGTACTGGTTACCAAACTCCTAAATAAACTCCCTATTTCCCGCACCCAATTTGTCATATTTTGGGTTTCGATGGTACATATTTTGCTAGAAATCCGGTGCAAGAGCATGTGCAAGTCATGGAAATTATCATTGAACTGTGACCTGAGTTTCAAAAGATCTTATCTTAAGCATTAGTATAAAATTCGGGTTTCCAATTACGTAAAAAGGCTTATATATACACAAATCATGGGCACAAACAACTGGCTGATGTGCCAATTCATTTTTGTATAAAATCCGGGAATCCATGGGCAACTTTGTTAGTGTGACTGGTATGAAATGGACTGAGCTATCTATCTATAGCACTCGGTTTGCAAATCCTTACGTAAAGGATCACAGATCCGGTTTTTTGGTCACATCTTGCTATCTATCTATATCAACTGGACTGATTTTGAAATGTGTTGAACCCGTACATTTTGTATAGGATGTTCAAACAATATACTTTCGACTTAAACAAAGAAAATCACGCATATAGGACCACTAGCGAGGCAACCGCCATTAGTTTGGTATGTGAAATGTTTAACAATCAAATTTCAGTTTGAGATATATATGAAACGAAATGTTGCATTTTTACATAGAGTACCCACAGATCACAGTAGTCACTAAGAATACCGGCCATCATTGATTCTTCGTCAAATAACCGTATCATCCAATGGTGACCCCATCTACGGGCTACCACTGACCACTTTTGAAATAAAAAAAGGAAGCTTTGTTTTCTCCGTTTCATGATAACGAGGAACCCGAGCACATGCTGGCCACGTAATGGTGACACTGAGCCACAACGACCATGAGCAGCTCGGTGGCGAACAATTATAAACCCATTGCAGGCACTATCTTATGGAGCAATCAACGGAGTCATATCAAACACCGTATTCCCACAATCCCACATCGTCAAAACATAAAACCAAAATGATCCTTTTATAGCCCATTTGGTCACATCTTGGTGCCGATTCTATTAACGTGGGCTTTTTGCCCATGTGGGGGCATTAAGGTTATATGGATGGGTAAGAGCTAGGGGCAACTTTGCCTCGGTGTCTGTGGACATATTGTCGGTATAGCCAAGTTGTGTGTCGCCATGTGATGAGGTCACACCCTGTCTTCTCATGAGACTAGGAAGGCCTGACACAACCTTCTAGCGGTGTGAGGTTACACTCGATCAAGGTTGATCCCTTCTTAGCCCGATGATAATCTTTTCATATCGAATCATTTTCCTAAATAATCCTCTTCAATGGTATTTTTTTGTTTTTTGAGGGATTTTCAAAATGATAAAAACTGAGTAACGTCTAAAAATGAGAGAGTAATGCAAAGACTGAAGTAAAGTTGAAAGAAAGTACGAAACGATGATGTGATGATAAACACATATTGCACGTCTCATGTACATTATTCTGTATTCTCGTCATACAGTCATCGTAAACATATTTCAGTAACCCGCCAGTCACAGGCGATACTTAAGACACATATGAAGTCTTGAAAATGTCAGTAACTACAAACAGTTGCTAACACGATGAGCTAACTTCAACTCACACGATATAAAACAAGTATAATAAGATTCTTCATGCACTTAAATATTAGACGGTTAGATTAAGGCCTAACTCGATTGTGGGCTTGGGTCCATTAGGGCTTGGGTCCATTAGGGTTAAGATTGCTTATTGTTAAAGGTATGTATTTAGTATAAATACATATATGCTATGTTATTTAGACAAAAGTTCCCTAAGGAACATGCATCCAAAAAATAAAAAAAGAAGGAATCTCCACCATCCATTTAAATCAAATCTGATGGTTTATATTAATCTTTTTAAATTTAATTAAAAAAACACACTTTCATCTTATTTCTTAAAAATTAAATATCTCTCAAACCGTTAATCGTTATCAAAAAATAATTATACCGTCACGACGAGAATTAAATTATCTTTCTATAAATATGCACTTCTATATACTTTCGGCGAACTTTTTTTAAAAATTTTCGTGAAAAAATCACATGTGATTCTCGGAAAATTACATGTGATTCTCGAAAACTCATGTTTGATTTATTATTTTAAAAATCACATTCGAATTTGTAATGTCACATGCGATTTGTGAAAATCACGTGTATTTCTTTTACGAGAATTTCAACATTGTAAAATCATTAAAGTATATGAAAATAACCGTCTATTAAATGACAAAAATATTTTTGTCATTACTTTAAAATCACATGTGATTTATGTGAATTACATTAAAATGTTTGAATCACGTGTAATTTTGTCAATATATTAAAACGTTTGTTGTCATTAATATAAAATATGTTCATTTTACCGGGGTGGAGTCCCCTTTACCCAAAAAAAATATATGTAAAACAAATTGACTTCTGAATTACATATGATTTGGTGATAATTACATGTGATTTTGCTTGCATTACATGTGATTCAAACATTCCGAAATCATAACTTTTTCTAACAAACCCACATTAGATAAATCACATGTGATTTTTTTAATCAGGTATTATCTGTTTTCATTTATGTAAAATATATAAAACAAATTGGCTTCTAAATTACATGTGATTTTGTTTGAATCACATGTAATTTTGCTTGCATTACATGTGATTGAAGCATTTCGAAACCTTAACTTTTTCTAACAAACCCACTCTAGATGAATCACATGTGATTTTTTTAATCACATGTAATCTTGTCAATATATTAAGTTGTCTGCTTGAATTACATGTAATTCGATAATTATTACATGTGATTTTGCTTGCATCGAATCACATGTAATTCGATGATAATTACATGTGATTTTGATTGCATTACATGTGATTCAAACATTTTGAAACCTTAACTTCTTCTAACAAACCCACTTTAGATGAATCACATGTGATTTTGTTTAAATCACATGTAATTCTGTCAATATATAAAAATGTTTTGTTGTCATTCATATAACATATAAAAAGTAAACTGGCTTCTGAATTACATGTGATTTTGTTTTGATCACACGTAATTTACTTGAATTACATGTGATTCTCTATGTGTTTTTACATGTGATTCATGTAAAATATTTAAAGCAAATTTGCTTTTGAATTAGTTATGAGTTTATTTTAATCACATGTAATTCTGCTTAAATTACATGTGATTTAATGATAATTACATGTGATTGATCCGAATAACAAGTTACTTATACAAAATCCAAAATCATAATTTTCGTCAAATCGTAAGTAATTTTTTTAAACACTTGTGATTTGTGTCAAATGACATGATTTTTACCAAATCACATGTGATTTATTACTTTATAAAGCACATGTGAATTTGTAAAAATCATTTACAATTTAAGGATTTCTGAAATCACACGTGATTTGTTACTTTAATATCACATGTAAATTTATGAAATCACATGCGATATATGGAATCACACATGCATATTAGAAATACAAATCACAATTGATTTTACAAATTACTAGTGATTTTACAAATTATGTGTAATTTTTTAATATTAAAGTAACAAATCACGTGTGATTTTACATATTATGTGTAATTTTCTTGTAAAACACACGTGATTTTTGTAAATCACACGTGATTTTGTATGAATTACATGTGATTTATAATGAAACTGAAAAAAGTTCTTTGTTTCTTAAGTTTCTTGTATAATAAATCACATCTGGAAAAAAAAATCACATGTGATTACCGAAATAACATTTCTCACATTTAGTTCATGAAGAATCACATATGATTCGGATAAAATCACATGTGATTTAAGCAGAGTCACATGTAATTTTAACAAAATCACATGTAATTTTAACAAAATCACATGTAATTCATCAAAACTAAATTTGATTAGTTCTTTTAAAATAAAAAACATTACAACACTATAACCACTTGTGATTTACTTATTTGTATATCAAAATACAATGAAACACACACAAAATGTTTTATCTAAAAATTTGTAGGAAGTTAAACAACATTTTCAACACGAGTGAGATGATGAATCACAATGCACACAAATTATTTTTTTATAGAGAAATTAGCACTTTTCATTTTCCAATACAAATCAGTATCTTGATGTCTAGTATATGTAGGCTATCAGTTGTTGGTCATTTGTGTTATATAGCATAAACTAGATTGTTGCAATAAATTTCTAGAAAATAACCAAAAAATAGTATTTTAATTAAAAGTTTCACAAAATTTGTATCATCTTGTAAAAGTCAATTCGTCGAACTTTTCTCATCATTAATAATATGGTAAGGTTCAGTAGGATTAGAACCCCTTCTATTAACATCTTGGGTCGATGATGATATAGATGATCGAAGGTTTGCGGCAATGTTTTGTAAATTTCCGGCGATGTTGATGAGTCGTTTACTATGGCTGTTGAGTTTTCGGTGAGATTTGACGATGAGATTGAGGTTTTGGTTATTTAGAATGAAGTAGAAGTGGAGGCTATGGTTTCTGGTGAATTTGTTGTGATTTCCGGCGATATTTTTAATTATTCTGGCGGGGTTTTTTTATCCGGCGGGTGGCTTTGGTTAGCACCGATGTATGTGTTTTTTTAGAAAGAGAGATTGTTGAGTAATGAGAGGACGATGTGGTGTTTTTTAATGTTCATATATGTTTGTTGGATTTAATAGTAGCCTTTGGATCAAAAATAATTGAATGGATATGATTGCTTCTTTTATTCTTTTTTTGAAAGGACTTCTACCGTGATCTCATCTCATGTTATGTAATTCAATCTTAACCCTAATGGACCCAAGCCTACAATCGAGTTGGGCCTTAGTCTAACCGTCTAATATTAAACAGTTACAGAACCTGCACATATCTCACATGTATTACAATATCACTACAGTGAATAGGTCAATTTAGTGCAAGAATCATCAGCAGATCACTCAAATTACATCATCATCATCACAAACATATTCGCCCTTTTATGGTTTTCTTATAAGTGATATACTTGTCATGCAGTCAAGCGTGTTTGTATAGTGAGGGTTATGATGTGTTCAGAGAGGAATGTTTTCCGATGTTTTGAAAACCGGTTTTTTAATCGACTCGGTCGAGTTACCAGCTCCTCAGGTTACCGGTTCAACCAGTTCTACCCGACTAAACCCGGATTTCCAACAAACACAATTGCAACGATTAGAAAAAGTTATATATATAAATCATGAAATCTCCCATATATTAAGCATACAAATTATTTACCAAATACTGTAATATTTGTAAAAAAAATAAAGACAAAAAACCTGAAGAAGTGGGTTAACTGCTTTTTTGGTCCTCATGGTTTAGTCCTATTTTCACTTTTGGTCCAAAAACTCAAATAGTTTAGATTTTGGTCTAAAAGGTTTTTTTTCTCCTGGTTTGGTCCATTTTACGTTGACCGCTAGTTTGATCAGTTAAAAATAGATTTACAAAGACTAAAATACACTCAATTTAAAAATGAAAATGATTAAAATATCGTCTATTCATTTATTATTTTTATTGTTGTTGTTATTATTGTTGTTGTTATTATTATTGTTATTGTTATGATTACAGTACCAAGCAAAACATGCTCCAAACTGATCGTGGCCTAAAGGGATCTTATCACGAGGCCTCGTTGGGACGTGCTTTTCTAATCCCGTCCAATTTCCCATTGGGTATCTTATCGGTTTTCATTTTCTTTAGCGTGATGCTCCACCATTCCATCCATAGTACTATTGTTTTCTACTTTTAGAAGTATGATTTTAATGAAATAACGTGATGAATCAAGAACCCATTATTTGTAATCAATTGAGCGCTACCCTTGACAGTTTATAACAATACCACTAAATATAAATAACGATAAGTTCCTCGTCACAAATATAAACTTCTTTTATAAACATGTCGCATTTGTATAAATTAAAATGAACAATTATTTATATTTAGTATTGTTTTCCATTAATCACAATTTGAAATGTAGAAAGGGAAGATTTGGCTAGGTTTTTTATTGATTTTGATGGCCCTAAATCAAAGAAGAGGAAGAAGTTCCAAAACACAAACCATTCGCAACTTTGGCAATTCGTGTGTATGGACGGAACGAGGGTGGATCCCGGGACACCCATAAATTTTTTTTGTAGTGTTAAATTTGTTAATAAATGTTGATTTTTGTTAGATTTTAGTTAAATACACCTGATCCTTAAAAATTTTGTTTGTAGCATTATTTATTGCAAGTACATCTGGTAATTTTGTCTTCTGATTTATCCGTACGTGTGTGACACCCCTCTCAACCAATCCCCAACATAGCAGTCCCCCATCTAACTTTATTTAATACTCTTTTTTTAACAGACTTTATTTAATTCTCACCTGCCTTCATTTATTCAAAAAAATATTGGTAACATTAACATTTTTGATCATAACATCAGAATAGCTTATAACACAAAAAATACCATGCTTTCTACAACACCATATTGACATTACTTGAAAATTAGAGACATTTACATGGAAATACAAGGAAATAACCATATTAACATTACGTTTCTGTCTACGTAATATATATAATAGTATAACATTTTTATTTTAAAAAAAAAAACTCAAAAAGTTATTAAAAACGTTACAAAATACTCGAAATCGTCACTTGCGATGTGAGTCTCGTGCTATCAAATAGCATTTTACAAGATCATTTGGTGTGATGTTGGTGGCTCTACACTAGAAAACACGAGTTGCGGTATGATGCCCGCAATATAAAATGACGTTTTTAGAGATGACTCAAAATTAACATACGATACCATATGCTCTTAATCAAATATACTTTTAACCTTCATTTGGCTTCACAAAGATCTTACGTACGTATGTAACTCTAAGGCTGGGGAGAGTGGTGGGATAATCCCACGGTGAGTCTAAGTTGGCAAAACCCACCCTATGAACCTCACCAAAGTCACGCGTGGCTCTTATAAAAAAAGTCACTACTTGTCACTTACTCACCTCTGTGAGTTTAAAAAAAGTAGGACCCAATATTTTTTTTTAGTTTTTTAATAGATTGTGAGTGAGGATTTAATAGTGGAGGTATTTAATGGGGTATATTTTATATAAGATGAAGGTGGGGTGGAGGTGAGTTTTTTTCCTTAGTAACATTGAAAGGTGAGTTGTGGGTGAGTTGAGGTGGCGCTGATGTGGTGGTGGGTTTTTGTTTTACCACTCCCCTACCCTAAGACTGGTGGGAGTGGGGTGAAACCCACTCACCGCTACCTCAGCGCCACGTCAGCTTTTTAACAAACTCACCAAACTCACCCACGACCACGAGGGTAATGACACTCACTCAAACTTACTCACACTCACTTTTCATACCTATTTTTTTATTATTTAAGTACACCCCACTCACAAAAAACACCCACAATTAAACCTAACAAAAAAAATAAAAAACATATGGGCCGACATGTATAAAACTTACCTGGGTGAGTTTGCCCAGTTTTTTTTCTTGGCTGAAAACAAGTCGCGCGGGTTTGAAGGGTAGAGGTGGGGGCTGCGAGTGGCTTTGACCAACTCACTAGTGAGTTAACTCTCACTCCCACCAGCCTAAGATAAGAATTGCATTGAAGAAGTAGGCAGCCCTTCACATTCAATGCTCCTTTTGTCTTATTTCCTTTCATTTTTTTTTTCTACTTTGATTAAAGTCAGCTTCATTTTTTCGTATTGGAAACGTAAGTATCCTAAATTTTCTAAAACCGTTATAAGTATAACATCCTAAATTGTTCCATCTAAACATCTAGGGTTAGTTAAGAAGTATGATTAGTTTGAACTTTGAAACAGACACTTTGAAAGAAATGTAAGTGATTATATTGGCATGTTGGATGAAAATTCAACTCTCAACATTCGAAGAAACAGGAGGAACGAATCGAGACACAACTTGAACAAGTACTTTTATGAACAATTATGCAAAACGAGTGACAATTTTTTTTTGACGGCCTACATTTAAAAATATCGGAGTTTTCGTATTAAAATGTAACATTACCTCATAAAATTTCATGAGTGTCTGTGGCCTTCCAAAACCCTCTTGGTTTCGTCGCTGAGGTCGACCCGGGTTTCAAAAAAATGTGTTAAGCTAGTTCAGTCTAATTTTGCCATTGCCCTTTATCTTACATTCTCTTAAAATATTATTAAGATTTCTCTTTTCTTTGATTTTAATCACCTATTGTTATATAGATCCCACACAAACACGTCTATCTTCAAAAAGTTAACTTTGTGAGAAAAGCTTCAATATCAATTTTTAACTTTTTGCTCATTAGATAAAAGATAAAAAAAAAAAAAAAAAGTCTTTTGTACACTAATAAATTACTCCAACAACCATCTTAAGGGGTGTTGATGATTCTAGAAGCAGAGTGGACCAAAACGAAACCGTAAGAACCGTAAATCTATTTTTTTAAATGTGGATCGAGGAACCGTTCTAAGTTATTCGGTTTGGTTTCTGTACAACAACTATGATGTTAGCAACGACTCTTACCACGAGCCCAACATTTTGAACGACACACAACACCCCGGGTGTCAAACACCCTCGCGCAAAGACACCAACATGGTTGGTATTATTTTTTTTAACAAAGTTAGGTATATATGGGCCCATAATACTATTTTTTCACTATTTGGCATCACTATTTCTTTGGCTCACTACACCACCACAAAATGTGATGTCAAGTGAGTTTCATGCCGTACGTGACAATAACTTTTCCTTTGGCATCAAGTTTGGGCCTCAACCACTCCCAGTGTTCTTAAGAATAGTTTTTTTTGTCACATACATACAATTAGGAATGTAAAAAAATGCATAGGTCATAAACTTTAAAAAAAAGTATTTGGTTTTGCATATATATCACCTTCAATACTTTTTAGCCTATATTTTTGTGTACAGTCATGTCACATTCAATAACTATTTATACCCACTTATATTCAATTACTTACTCGTCAACCGGAAAATTTACATTACATGTTAGATTATTGAGAAAGTGTAAGGTTTTTTCAGAATCAAATAAATGTACAGAACTGTGAGAACCATCTTTATACTATTAACAATGCATATGTATTTTCATTATTATGTTTAAATTAACATTTAATAATTGTTTTATTGCTTATAGATTCGAGTATTATGAGCGATATGAAGAGTGCACATGTGTTTTCATATTATCCTACGAAACGATAGTTATAATACATAAAAAAACAAAACGATAGATCCGAGTATTATGAGCGATATGAAGAGTGCACATGTGTTTTTATATTATCCTACGAAACGATAGTGACCAACGATAATGAAAATTCATGTATTTTTTCCTAATGAACTATCCCGATGAATATACATGTGCATTTTATGAGTAAAAAGGTGGTTCTCGCAGTTTTGTTCATTTATTTGTTTCTGAAAATAACGTCACTCTATTGAGAAAAAGCATATCAATAATTTTTCGAAAACGTTGTTTAATGGTACGAGTTTTACATTATATCTCGTGTTTTCGGGTGCTGAGTTACCATTATCATATCAAATGGTTTTATAAATCGTCAAATAAAAGATACTCACAAGGCGAGTCGCATTTTCATGTATTTTTTCATGTTATGAGAAAATTCAAAGTATAGTTACTTGATAACACTACAAATTTATACTATTTATTCAAGAAAACTACTACTATTAATAAAAATGTTGAAAAATCAACTTACATGTAATAATGCATGATACACAATTATATAAACATAATTAGAAATCAATTCAAACATAAAAACATAATTTAATAGTCATATTAAACTAATTACTATATAATAATTGATACACTCGGAGGAGATTAGTCCACTTGTCCTTAAAGGCGGTGAGAACTCCTCGTAGTAGATTAAAAAAATATAATAATTGATACACACTTAGAAATAAAAATAATTAATATATATTAAAACGAAAAACACAATTTTATGGACCAGGTTTATTTAACACAAATCTAATAAAAATAAAAAATTAACAAGTTTAATACTACGTAACCAAAGTCTATGGGTTTCTCGGGACCCACCCTGGTTCCATCCCTGCGAACTGGAGAGGTTCCTTCGAAACCTATAAGAATAGCCTTAGTACATAAATGTGTAATTAACGACACATAAATTTATACTATTTATAAAAGATATTGCACTTTCTCTCCAAAATTTAAAGTAATACACCCTTACAAGCTTTTTATATAAACCTTTTAATAACTAAGATTTTACCTAGTTAAAAATTATCGTTCTAGTCCTGTCTAATCGAATTGATCTTAGCTCTCTATGTGACTTTGTTTTATTTTGGTGGAAACAAAGATGTGTCGTTGTAGTGTTTTAAAATAAAAAAGGTGCGAAACAATTAAAGTAAAGTGCTCTTAAAGTAAATCTAAGTCTAATTAAAATAAAGGTGCAAGTATTTAAAAACAAGACTGAAATTAAAGGGCACTAAAGTAAATGACGGAAACTTAAATCTATCTAAGGCAAACTTAAAGTGCAACTAAAACTAAGGCAAGTCTAAAACTAAGGCAAATAATCTAAAAGTGCAGTTAAATAAAAGGCAGGAAAATTAAAGCTTGAAAATAAAAATCAAAGACAAAAGCTAATAAGAACCTGAATACAGCTCATTCAGAATAAACCTTAGTTTGGAATAATCACTCGTCCTAAATGTCACCTTCGGTTGAAATGATTCTTCTTCACTAGGAATATTACCAAAATCCTTGATCCGGAACAAATTGATCTGAATATGTCACTTATCCAAAACAATGCTTCGTTCGGAACTTTACTGATTCGGAACTTGTAAAGTTTGCCTTGATTCGGAAGTTTTTGGTCCCCCTTGATTCGGAAGTTCAAGACTTCCGAATGAAAAGCTTGATCCGGAACTTACCCCCTTGATTCGGAACTTTGAGTTGATCCGGAACTTTTGAGAAGTTCCGGATGAAGCCCCTTGGTTCGGAACTTTTGGAGTTCCGAATGAAATCTCTTAACTCGGAAGTTTTCACTGAATCGGAACTTATCCTTCGTTCGGAAGTTTCGTCCGGAAGTATTGATCCGGAACTTTTCAAAGTTCCGAATGAATTGCTTGATCCGGAAGTTTTAAAGTTCCGAATGAACAGTACTTGACCCGGAACTTTTCCTTTGGTTCGGAACTTCTAAGTTCCGAGTGAACAACTCTTGACTCTGAAGTTTCTTGATCCGGAACACTTCAGAATGAAGCTTGATTCGGAACTTTTGAATGTTCCGAATGAGCACCAATAGTTCAGAACTTTTGCTTGTACAGAAGTTTTCCTGGGAATCACAAGGAACAAACTCCCCCGAAGAACAAGGGATCAAAACAATAACGAATATAACACAGATCAAGCAAAATTAACACAAATGAATTAATGAAACTAACAACGGGTCAACAGTTAACATAAACAAACAATTAAAAACAAGAAATTAAACAACTTTAACCAAAATAATCAAACACTACTTGGATCAAAATAAAAGCATGAACATGAACATAACATAAACACATGAATCAAAGAATAAGAAAGGTAGATAAGAGATTGACAAGATAAAATAAAGATTTGACAAGAATTAAAATGAAAACTTACTTGGAATTAAAAGGTAATTAAGGTGCAAAACATGTAATTAAAGGTGCAAGTAATTAAAGGTGCATTAAAAGTAAATGTGGAAGAACTAGTGTCACTCTAGCAAACAAAGAGAAATGATAAACATCCTAAGCTATATATAGGGGAGGATTAAGGAAGCTTCCTCCCCTCCTTCCTTTCTTGTTAATTGCAAGATTAAGTCCCTTTCTTCTTAATTCTTCATTAATTGCGTCATTAGTCCTTTTCTTCTAATCTTCTTTAAACTTGGACTTAAAGGACTTTTGGCTTCGGGATTTCTTCGAACTCGTCTTTAAATTCTTCAATAAAATAGACTTGAATTCTTCGGCTTTTGATAAACATCCGTCTTTTGACTTTTTCTTCGATAAATCTTCAGAATTGGTCGTGGACTTCCGTTCTTTTCGCACTCTTGACTTCTTGACTTCGTCTTTCATCCTTTTCTTCAATAAAAGTCCGTAAATGCCCGTGAATGTCCATGTTTTCTCCACTTTTCACCTTTTCATCCTAAATCACAACAAAAACACAAACCACGCATAATTCCGACATAAAATACACGTTTTGGTCCGGTTATTATTGTAATTAAGTAGTAGAAAAGATGGGTGTTTACACACCTATCAAATCCCCTACACTTGACCATTGCAATGTCCTCATGCAATGCATTAGTTACAAAGCAAGATTACATTTTTCATCGTAATTAATCCACGTTGGCCTTTATTAAAGAGATAGAAAAATTAAAATCATACAAAATAAAGAAATCAAAAGCATACCTTGGGTTTTGGAAATGTCGTGAATAATCATCATCCTCAAGTTTTCACTTTCTCCAAACCAAGCTTAAAAACGAGATCATTGTTATTATAAGTTAGTAGACTAACACGAACTCATGTGGGCCAATTATTCACTTAGACTCCCTTATTCCTAGGTGTATCTCTTATATTTTATTATTGTCTTGAATGATCACGAGGATGCATTGTTTGACTTATTTCGATAGTTATTTAGTTTGAAAATAAAGTGCACGATTTAATCAATAGTTAGCTAAAGGACCAAATATTTTAAAACTGCTTCTCGGGACCTCATAAAGTTCATATCTTGGCATAACTCGCTTCGCGGTTTGAGACCTTTCTCGGACCGATATTTGGCAGCGACTTCATACTTCAAATCTTGAGAGACGTTCATGAAATAATGGTCTTCTCTTCATATAGGAATTTCTTCACTTGAAGTTTTGAGAGATTCATACTTGGACCACGACTTCTTCATTTTTCTCCAATCTTTATTTTGGACTTTGATATACAACGATCCGCCTCCTTTTATGACTTGGATCTGTTTATCCTCAAACCTTGTTAGGGTCTTTTCGGATACACTTCTCCATGACTTTTGGGGAGTTTTGCTTTACGTCGTGTGTCTCGATCCATCATATTGATTTTCGATAAATGATTATTCACATCACTTTGGATCTTTAGCAACAAAATATAGCCCTCATGCCTTGTTAGGGCCTTTTCGGACTCGCCAATCTTCGCGTCCCGCTTCAATAAGTTATGCCTTGGCTATGAACTCTAATCCATACCGAGCAACTTTTAAACGATCTGGGGCTAGAAGCTAAGTAACTTTTCAAATCGTACAACCTTATTTATTAGCAGATAAATTTATTAGCAAGCGATGGGAGAATAGGCTTATAATTAACTCACATAAATTCACGAAAGAATACCGAACTTATAATTGGCTCTATCATCTCTCGTTCTCCATAGTTTAAAATCTCAAGTAATGAGACTCGTGGATACTTAGCCTATTAAATCAAAATTTTGGGTTTTCGAGTCGCCTATAGGATCTTGCGAATTCTTAGACTTTTTCAAGTTTAGAAATCGCATTTTAAAGTTCCCTTGATAAACGACTCTCTAGGATCAATTATAGGAACTTGCGAAAAGTTCTTGTTCTTAACCCTGAGAGTTAAGACTTTCGCGTTCTATAGCTCCCTATATAAAAGCCTAGCAAAACTTGACTTAAACACGTTAAGGATACTAGCTAGAGTAAACTCGGATTGAGTCAAAAGATTCACAACGTTTGAAAATTAAAACCACTTATTTAAGCATTTATTCTAATAAGAAAAGGAAATAACTATACAAAGGGAAATATTAATAGGCCAAAATAGATCAAAAATTTTGAAAAATGTCGAAAAATTGATTTTCCGGTTAAAATGAGGACAAATACAAGGAAAAGACCACTTAACTTCGATAGAAGTCCCCCCTACACTTAAGATAAACATTGTCCTCAATGTTTAAGCATGTGGGAGTAAACTCCCCTACACTTAGGACATTGTGCACGTTGTTTAAATCTCGCTAAGGAAAAGACAACTAAAGAGATTCCTATTTTAATATTGAGAAAATATAAAATAGTGAATCGAAAAGAGTTTAGGATAGAACCGGGAAGAAGTAGAACATGGAATCACGGGTCGTCAAGAATCATCAAGAGTGGATCAATGAAGCTCGAATCCCTGATTAAGAAGTGAGGAGAGGAAATAGCAATCCAAAGGGTCCCCCCTACACTTATGGTAAAGAAAGCGGAAAGATAGATGCATGGGTTGCCTCCCAAGAAGCGCTTGATTTTTGTTAACCGAGTCATTAGCCTGACTCGACCTTGATCATCAACGGAAGAAGCATGAGACATATCCACCCGGATCAAAGACATAGTTTTCATCCATCAAATAAGAAGAACTTAAGGCGAACAAGGCAAGCCAAAAGAGAAGTGGCCAGGTTCCCTTAAGCAGTGATGGAGCACAGTAGAAGCAAGGATGAAGTGGTGCAAGCATGTCTTCAATGGGTCCAAAGATTTTTCCTTTTATTTCATCAGGTGGATACTGAGATGGCTTAAAGACTTCAATACCGGGGTCGAACACCTTTTCCTTCAGGGGAAAATAGCACTCAGGCTCAGCCGAGTGTGAAGAAGATCCGCAAAGAAGCACAACCTCGTCCTCAGAAGTGGGAAAAAGAGGTGTCAAATCATAAGTGCAACGGATTTCGGTGTCGACCGGTTTCTTTTCTTTGGACAGAATGCTCTTCAAATCCAAAGTAGGATCAAGGCGATAATCTTCAAAGTCCAAAGGAGGAGCATCACTCTCATGAGGGAAGTATGTGTTGAGAAATTCAGAGAAATCTTCCTCAAATGAATAATCGTCCCAAGTAGGATCGAGTGATGGCGGAGGATCTTCATCATGTGAAGAATCGCTCGATAGAGTATCAGCCTCATCGAAATCATCGAAAGTGGGCAGCTCGGGATACTCAGAAGTACAATCAAAATCATCCGACTCTGAGCTAGAAGCATCATCATAAGCAATCAAAGACCGGTTGAGAATCATAAATGGGAGAAGCGTCCAAAGTAGGGAGAGAATCATCCACATCATCTTCAAAGAGTGGATTATCAGTGGAAGACTCGAATAGAGGATTGTCATAGACGGTAAAGTCATCGAGCACATTTATCATATTCATTGATTCTCGGCCTCCAAAGGATTTGCCTGTAAGTTTCCCCATTTTAAAAACTTTTGAATCATCCCCGACTCGTAAGATTAACTCACCTTCGGCCACATCTACTAAAGCACGTCCGGTTCTCAAGAATGGCCGACCAAGTATTAAAGGAATACGAGGGTCCATTTCATAATCAACTACGACAAAATCGACCGGGAAAGTAAATGTGCCAACTTTGATAAACACGTCTTCGGCTATACCAACGGGGTAAGCGAGAGTGCGATTTGAAAGTTCGAGAGTCATCTTTGTTGGAATGAGGTCGGGTAATGATAGTGTTTTCCAAACACTCAGTGGCATCAAATTTATACTAGCCCCGAGATCAGCAAGGGCAGTAAATTCTTCAGTTTTGTTGAACACGCAATGCAACACAAAACGACCGGGATCTCCAAGTTTTTCCGGAAGTTCTCTAAGAAGAACAGCAGAGCAGTTTTCGTTTAATCGTGTGTTGGCGAGTTCAATCAGCTTCTCCTTCTTGCTAAGCAATTCCTTGAATGCTTTGACAAATTTCGGCATGTGGCAAAGTGTTTCAACAAGGCTAATGTTGATGGTCATTTTAGATAGCATATCCACATATTTCGATACTTGACAGTCATTCTTGGTTAGCTCGTTGGTCTTGCCTATGCGAGAAGGGTATGGGATTCTAGGTTGATAAGGGTTAGGTGAAGGTGTAGTTGGTAAAGGTTGTGATGTTGAAGGGTCCTTCCGAGATACATCGTCATGACGAGGCGGAGACGGTAATGGTGCACTAACACTAGGTGTAGGAGGAGTAGGGATACATGGTGGTGGAGGAGGTGTAGATGATGGTGGTGGGATAGGTGGATCGACAATGGTAATTCCACTACGCGTAGTCATAGCACTCACATTAGATCGCGGATTAGTGACGGTATTTGAAGGTAGAGAACCCGAAGAAGAAGAAGGTTGAGCTTCGGGCAAGAAACTAGCCAACAGATTCTTTAATTCAGTTGTTTGAGTGATGAAGGAGGATTGAAGATTATCACAAACCTCGGTTCTGATGTCATTACCTTGCTTCAAGATATCTCCTTTCAAATTGATTATTTGGCTCTGTAGATTCTTGATTTGCTCACCTTGAGTTCTCATGATGGTGTCAACATCGGGATTAATGGGTGGGTGTTGTTGGGTGGGTGGTTGATAAGGGTTAGAAGCACGAGGTGGGATTTGGTTTCTTCTATTGTAGTTGTTGGAGGGATTTTGGTTTTGAGGAGAAAAACCGGGTGAAAGGTAGTTGTTGGAACGGTAGCTCAGCAGATTTCTATCCACTTGTTGTCTAGCTTGGTAATTTTCCGGTGAATAATTACCGTAAGCTGCATACACATTTTCCGGATTTCCTTGTGTCGAAGGACAATCGGTGTATGAGTGAGGACCGCCACATGTTTCACAAGGATTAGCAATCGCTTTAACTTGTTGTTGTTGTTGGTTTGAAGCGAGAAGCGTAATACTTTTGCTCATTTCAGCCATCATGCGGGTGAGTTCGGTCATCTCAGGGTTTGCTGAGGTAGAAGAAACATTGACTCTCGGGTTGTTCCTAGAAGAAGCAGAGGAATCCCAGTTTTTATGATGAGTAGTCATGTTCTCAATTAACTCTCTACACTCCTCGGGTCTTCTTTTCATAAATGTGCCACCGGCGGCTGCATTGATCGTATCACGATCTCAAAAAGTCAATCCGTTGTAGAAAGTATCAATTAGGGTCACAGGGAGCATGTTGTGGTTTGGACATCGGTCGATCAAGACATTATATCTCTCCCAAGCGTCAAAAAGAGATTCATCAGGGTCTTGCATGAAACCGCTGATCTGGTTGCGAAGACTTGTGACCATGGATGGTGGAAAGTAGCGCGATAGAAAGCGTTGAGTCATGTCATCCCAAGTGTGAATAGAATTCTTCGGGAGACGATCAAACCATTTCTCGGCATGATGCGATAAAGTATGTGGGAAGAGTTGTAGGCGAAGTACATCCATTGTGGCCCCAGGCAACTTCATGCTTTGGGTGATTGTAATGAACTTGTCGAGGTGTTTGTTGGCATCATCATCAGGCAATCCTCTAAATGGGTTTGTTTGTACTTGCTGAATCATGTGGTGCTTCAACGAAAACTCAGGAGCGTTGATATGCATCGGCGCAATCGGTCCTCCTCGTCCAAACATTGTTGGTTGACAAAGTTCCTCCATGGTCCGAAGATCGGGCTGTGGAAGAGCATTGTTGTTATTATTATTATTGAGGTTCGGTGGAATGTTGTTGTTGTTGACAACACCTGCCATATCTAAATCTTCTTGAGGCTCGGGCTCTTGATAATTAGAAGATCTAGTACGCATACACCTGAAAGTGCAAAAGAAAACAAAACCAAACACAAAGACAATATATATACACAATAAAGATAAAATCTTTTTGGATTTTTGAAATTTTTAATTTTTATGGTTTTTTATTAATTTTTAATTTTTATGAGTTTTTGGAATTTTTTATGCAAGAAAAGTAACGTTCACAAGTGAACGGATCCCAAAAAGCAACGTGTCTCTCACAGAAAACTGTTGATCTTAACGAAAAGAGCCGGCAGCGGCGCCATTTTAATAACTAAGATTTTACCTAGTTAAAAATTATCGTTCTAGTCCTGTCTAATCGAATTGATCTTAGCTCTCTATGTGACTTTGTTTTATTTTGGTGGAAACAAAGATGTGTCGTTGTAGTGTTTTAAAATAAAAAAGGTGCGAAACAATTAAAGTAAAAGTGTTCTTAAAGTAAATCTAAGTCTAATTAAAATAAAGGTGCAAGTATTTAAAAACAAGACTTAAATTAAAGGGCACTAAAGTAAATGACGAAAACTTAAATCTATCTAAGGCAAACTTAAAGTGCAACTAAAACTAAGGCAAGTCTAAAACTAAGGCAAATAATCTAAAAGTGCAGTTAAATAAAAGGCAGGAAAATTAAAGCTTGAAAATAAAAATCAAAGACAAAAGCTAATAAGAACCTGAATACAGCTCATTTAGAATAAACCTTAGTTTGGAATAATCACTCGTCCTAAATGTCACCTTCGGTTGAAATGATTCTTCTTCACTAGGAATATTACCAAAATCCTTGATCCGGAACAAATTGATCTGAATATGTCACTTATCCAAAACAATGCTTCGTTCGGAACTTTACTGATTCGGAACTTGTAAAGTTTGCCTTGATTCGGAAGTTTTTGGTCCCCCTTGATTCGGAAGTTCAAGACTTCCGAATGAAAAGCTTGATCCGGAACTTACCCCCTTGATTCGGAACTTTGAGTTGATCCGGAACTTTTGAGAAGTTCCGGATGAAGCCCCTTGGTTCGGAACTTTTGGAGTTCCGAATGAAATCTCTTGACTCGGAAGTTTTCACTGAATCGGAACTTATCCTTCGTTCGGAAGTTTCGTCCGGAAGTATTGATCCGGAACTTTTCAAAGTTCCGAATGAATTGCTTGATCCGGAAGTTTTAAAGTTCCGAATGAACAGTACTTGACCCGGAACTTTTCCTTTGGTTCGGAACTTCTAAGTTCCGAGTGAACAACTCTTGACTCTGAAGTTTCTTGATCCGGAACACTTCAGAATGAAGCTTGATTCGGAACTTTTGAATGTTCTGAATGAGCACCAATAGTTCAGAACTTTTGCTTGTACAGAAGTTTTCCTGGGAATCACAAGGAACAAACTCCCCCGAAGAACAAGGGATCAAAACAATAACGAATATAACACAGATCAAGCAAAATTAACACAAATGAATTAATGAAACTAACAACGGGTCAACAGTTAACATAAACAAACAATTAAAAACAAGAAATTAAACAACTTTAACCAAAATAATCAAACACTACTTGGATCAAAATAAAAGCATGAACATGAACATAACATAAACACATGAATCAAAGAATAAGAAAGATAGATAAGAGATTGACAAGATAAAATAAAGATTTGACAAGAATTAAAATGAAAACTTACTTGGAATTAAAAGGTAATTAAGGTGCAAAACATGTAATTAAAGGTGCAAGTAATTAAAGGTGCATTAAAAGTAAATGTGGAAGAACTAGTGTCACTCTAGCCAACAAAGAGAAATGATAAACATCCTAAGCTATATATAGGGGAGGATTAAGGAAGCTTCCTCCCCTCCTTCCTTTCTTGTTAATTGCAAGATTAAGTCCCTTTCTTCTTAATTCTTCATTAATTGCGTCATTAGTCCTTTTCTTCTAATCTTCTTTAAACTTGGACTTAAAGGACTTTTGGCTTCGGGATTTCTTCGAACTCGTCTTTAAATTCTTCAATAAAATAGACTTGAATTCTTCGGCTTTTGATAAACTTCCGTCTTTTGACTTTTTCTTCGATAAATCTTCAGAATTGGTCGTGGACTTCCGTTCTTTTCGCACTCTTGACTTCTTGACTTCGTCTTTCATCCTTTTCTTCAATAAAAGTCCGTAAATGCCCGTGAATGTCCGTGTTTTCTCCACTTTTCACCTTTTCATCCTAAATCACAACAAAAACACAAACCACGCATAATTCCGACATAAAAGACATAAAATACACGTTTTGGTCCGGTTATTATTGTAATTAAGTAGTAGAAAAGATGGGTGTTTACACACCTATCACCTTTACAACACAAAAACTTCATTAATTTGTTTATATACTAATTGGGTAGCAGTACACAATAAAAAACAAAGTGATACAAATTAATATGCAACATTTAGAAATGATTTTTGCTATAAAGTATAATTTTTTGGGTTTTGCTAACCACCGCCCTATGGGTGGTTTTTATACATTCCAAAATTAAAAAAATAACAATTATGAATCTCAAGTATACCATGTTTAACATATTTACTAATTAATATATATCATATTAAAACTTACTTACCTTAAGGTAAACGTTTTAGCATGGAAAGTGAAGATGGATGCTCTTCCTACTAGATTCAAGCTCTCGAATAGGGGTATAGATTTAGATTCTATTGGATGTGGTAACTGTGATACAGGGGTAGAGTCTTCTGGGCATTTATTTTTTTCCTGTAGCATGGCAAAGGAGGTTTCGAGTCACATAGTTCGCTGGTGGAACATTTCTGGGAGTAATGCTGATTCTTACAAGGATTGGAGGATCTGGTTCAATGCCATTCGCCTTCCACCGAAGAACAAGATGATGTTGGAAGGAATTTTTTACTCTTTTTGGTGGTTAATGTGGCGGTTCAGGAATTGCAAGATGTTCGGTGACAACCTTCCAATGAAGACGGAGTTTATTGACGAATTAAAATGTAAGACTTTTTTATGGTGTCGATATAGGTGTAGTAAAACTTTTAGTTGGGTTGATTGGCTTAAGGCCCCG